>CM060560.1:19290824-20690824 GCA_030625065.1 Alectoris magna | reverse complement strand
GTCAGCTTGTAGCATCTCAAGCCTCCACAAGCACAGAGAAGAGCCCAACATCTATTGAGCAATGCCTTGGGCAATGTGAGATGGGTTTGGTGTGTTCACCTGGAGCTCGCAATGCTTTTGTGCCCTTTGGAAAAGTCTTTCTTAAGTATCTTCCAATGCAGGTTAAACAACTCTTCCTTTCCAGGTGGGTGAAAGCTGCTTTTGTGCTGGTGGGCTGTGCTGTGCACTTTTCTGTGGCCATGCTCTGCAGTCAGGAGGGGATTTCACAGTCACAGGATGGTAGAGGTTGCTAGGGACCTCTGGGTCCACCTGTCCCAACCCCTGCTCCAGCTGGGACATCCAGAGTGGGATGCCCAGGCCCACATCCAGGCAGCTTTGGAAGATCTCCAGAGAAGAGAGTCTACAGTCTCTCCGTGGAGTCAGTTTACAATGGTTACCACTACTTCTGAATATCTCCTTGGCATACAAGCACTAAAGGAAATACTGTCACATTTCAGCTAGCTGTGATGGGCTTGGTTCTATGTCATTTTATCTTGGGAGATATTTTAGTCCAAGTTCTGATGCTGTCCAGCTGATTTTAGACTTTGAGCTCCACACCTTACCACCTACTTACTACCCCAAGTGCCTGCAGGGCCAAGCTAAGTCAAGGCCTGACACAGGACATAAAAGGACACAGAAGTAATGAATTTTTGGGCTTCTCTGTGGTATTTTCCCACCTAGATTTCTGTCATCCCTTTGAATCTGCTAGGATTGCTCATAACAGAGCATTACCAAAGGGTTTAATGAAACCCTCCAGCACAAGAAGAACACAGGCTTTGTATTCTTTGCCATTTTTCTCTGCTAGGTGCTAGACTCAGCGTAACGCCCATTCTACAGCTGTTGGGAGGATTCTCATCTTGCTAGTGGCCCAGAAAGCTTCTTCTGAAAGCACAGTGACTACAGAGTTTGTGAGTGGAAGGTAACACAACTTACAGCAAGCAGGGCACAGTCGTAGATATCATATTCATTGGGGTTTCACAGAAAACCTCAGGAGTTTAATCAGTTGCAGAGGATTGGAGACTTCAGATCTGTCCCTACAGCCTTCTGTAGACCTTTGCTTTTGTCCATTGCCAGAGGCTGGATGGACCCTTGGCTTGACAGAGTAGTTGCTGTCTTGCTTCTGTGTTGTGCCTGGCAACATTGTGTGTGGGTTTGAAGAAATGTCATAGAGACAGAGATCTCTGCCCAGGGCCATCACTGTGGTCTGTGCCAAGCTGGCTGAGCAACTCTTTGGCTCTCTTTAAAGCCCAGATCAGCAGTGATCAGAGAGTGCAGAAAGGACTAAGTACTCTGCCAATGCTCTGAGGTCAGCTGGCGCTCATCATTGGATAAACTGGCCTTCAAAAAACAAAAGTTTTTGAGTGCTTGATATAACAAGATCTCCTTAGCTTAAGCTTGTGTTGCCACAGCCACCTAGGAAACTGACACATTTACTCTGTAGAGTATGGCAATATTGCCATATTCCTATTTTGGTTTGCAGAAGAATCCTCTGTTTGCAGAGGGAGAGATGAGTTTTGGAGCCTGAGGTGGCTTGACATGGCTGAGTACTTTGCACTGACATTGGTAAATGAGGTGGTTCATCAGAGCCTCAGTTTTGAGTCACAAGGTTGGAAAAATAACTCAGTAATATCTAAGTAATTGGTGTGATATTCCTGTACCATTAAAGAGCTGTGCTGTTACCCAAAGATAAATGGCCAAGTCAAGCCAGTGAAACAGCCACAGCTCTCCTTTGTGAGAAATCATGCATCAAGTGGGCAATACAGTCTGCTGAGTGCCAGCCTGAGGCCTTGGTCCTACAGACCAGTTAGACATGGCGCTCGAGATAAAGCCCTTCTGACTTCTCCCACTTGTGCACTGTTGTGAGACAGGAGCAGTTCACCATTGGGCCAATGCCTGGTTTACAAACACAAGCTTCACCAACCCCAAATACCTCCATAGATGGAAAATATGGTGGTGAGAGCACAGTGCTGCCTGGGGCAAATGGCAAATGTGTTGGCAGCATCTCGCAGGTCACCCAGCTGAAACCTGCATGCATTTCAGTATCCTCCAAGACATGAAGCTGTAAGAGCAGACCATAGTTTTCTTTTAAATGGTAGCCCCATACCTGAGGCTACTCTGGATCTCCAGAGGACAACCATGGTGATGAGTGTTGGACCACTGGGTTGCCATCTGCAATGTAACAATCCAAATAAAAACATAGGTTGGGATCTCATTCATGTGAAGTGGATCCAGCTCTAGTTACCATGACACCATGACAATCAACTTGTTTACTGCTTCAAGGTACAGTCTAAACATTCTTGGCATGTCATTTGCATAGCAATATCCAGAATGCTTTGTGTCACTCTACTATATTCTGGCTCTGCAAACGTGTTGAAAGGTTTCTTTACACATATGCCTAACAAATGAAAAAGAAAGGAAGAGGAAAAAGGAGAGAGCTTCACTTTCAGTAGTGTGTTTCATACAAAATGTGCCCTAAACTGGGTGCAAAACTAAACATAAGAGCTGGATAATGAGATGTTCTGGGGGAACGGGGGAAGCAGCTGCCAAACTGAGGGTGGAAAACAACCTAAGAAAATCCAGAGCCAGAGCAAATTGCACCAGGGCAGGTTTAGGTTGAACGTTAGGAAAAATTTCTTTATGGAGACAGCGGTGTGGCATTAGAATGGGCTTCCCAGGGGATTGGTGGAGTCACCATCCCTGGAGGCATTCAGTAGATGTGGGACTAAGGGACATGGTTTAGTGATGGGGCTCAGTGAGTCAGGCTGATGGTTGGACTTGATCTTGAAGGGATTTTCTAACCTGGAAGATTCTGCAATTCTATGGAACATCCCTTGAAGCTCTGCTTATTCACCACTGCTGGAAACCAGTGTTGTCTTCAATAGTTGTGGCAGCAGGGCTGAGATGCTGAGTTCCAGGAGGTCTCTGGAAGGATGGACCCAGGGAAAAGACAGAGAGAGGAGGAGGAACTGCAAATTCTGGGAGAAAATGGCTGACCATGTGTAAAGCTGGAGTTGGGGTCAGCCACAGAGGTGGGGATTTAACTATCAGTGTGAGGACATTCCTCATAGATCCATCCTTTCTGTGGCTACTTGCAGGCTACAGCATTGTTAGGCTGACACACATTGAGCAGGGAGGCAGCAACTCATTAACACAGGCACCATGCAGAATGATACTTATTTCTCAGCTTTAAGTGGTGAGGGGTCTTTTAGGCACAGAATTCCAGCATTTTCCTGCCTCAGGACTCACTGTAGCAGAGCTATTTTTGGCACCAACGCCTACCATAATAAGCAGCTGAAATACCTCTAAAGCACATGTGGACAAAATGCCCCTCCGCTGCTTCTGCGGGGAATTACTGCCATCCAGGCAGAGAAAACTGCAAACGTACAGCTAAGACACAAACAAGGGCAGTGCATAGTGCTGTGATAGCAGAGTACAAACTGAACAAAACAATCAGGAATTATTATTAGAGTTATAAGAGACAGAAAAGATGCGGCTCACAACTCAAAACCTGTTGTTCCAAGCCCAGTTCACAACATGATTATTTTATCAGATAGACTAAAAAAGCAGAAACTAGGGGTGAACTCCAAGGGTGAAATACCTAATCATGCAAAAACCCAACTCTTCTGACACCATCTGTGGTTATTTAGGTGGCTGCTCAAGCTCTTCACTGAAAACTCAACTCCTCACTTGCACATGTAGCATTCAGAATCAGCCTTTGGGGCTCCGGGAAGACAACAGACACATGTCAAAGCTAAGGACAGGCTCCAAGAGCATGTTTTGTGTCCATCCTGAAGTCTTTCCAGCGTGGTCTATGAAAACTTGGTAATAACTGTAAGATGAAATCCATACCTTTCTGTGTGTACCTTGTTGGGAACGGGCCCAATGGAAAATGCCAACAGAGAAAATGGGAATTACAGCAGAAGGGGAAAGAGATAAAACTCAAGCATGAAAGCACTTTTCCCTTTTATGATCATTGCTGCTACTTCTTTTAGCTTGTTCTTTTAGGACTTCAGGGCCTTCTAGAGTATATATGGATGATAGAGTGTATTTAGAGCACACAGTGCATGCATAGAGCAGCCAGCAGACCAGCATCAGTCACTGCCAGTCTGGCTACTGCCGCATTAAGCAACAGGCACAGCCATTTGCTGTCATCATCAGTGTCAGTATCCTAGGAGATCAGATCCTGCATAATTACATCCCGATAAATGAGTACTTTTTGTTCATAGCAAAAACACTTTCAAAATTAATGTAACTGAGAGACAGCTCATGTCAATGTATGTGTTTCAAACAATTTGGAATGTCATACAAAAACATTTTATTTCAGGTCTTTAGTTAATATCCATCTACATTTTCAAGTAATAACTTTCACAGGCATAATCATGCTGTCATTACAGAACCAAACTTCACAGCCTGTGTCAAGGCTTAAGGATGAAAAGTGGAGGCTGGCTTTCCAGGTTGATACTTCTGTAAGAATGATCCCAGGTAAACACAAGTAGAAGCACCCAGCTGCACCCAATGGAGTGCTGTTTCAGAGCAGAATCAATCTATTTACAGTAAATGGTGTTCCAGGACCATGGGGCCAACCCAGTGCTAACACTGCGTAAACACATTTACTGCCGGGAGACTGAATTGTGAACACCCAACCCTCCTTCCCCTGTCAATATAACCCACTTTTGCTGTGGAACCCCATCTTCAAAGACCCAATAGCATCCAAAGAGATTCCTTTCTGCTTGATAGGGATATTATAGTTCGATATTAGGAAAAATTGCTTCTCAGAAAGAGTGGTAATGCACTGGCTGCCCAGGGAGGTGGTGGAGTCACCGTCCCTGGAGGTGTTCAAGAGCCGTGGAGATGTGGCACTGTGGGAAGCGGTTAGTAGGTATGGTGGGGATGGGTTGGGGTTGGACCAGATGGTCTTAGGGGTCTTTTCTAACCTCAATGATTCTGTGAATCCACGAAATACTTACAACTTCGAGATAAAAATATGGTGGAAAACGATATGCTGGAAGATGGTCAAACCCTTTTTGTGGATTTGCAGATGCTATTCCTGTTGCAGTGACAAAGGATCAGGCATTTCAGATGCTAAAATGCTTAAGTAACTTTCAAAAACCTTCCATCAAAATGGCTGGAGATAGAAAGTTGAAAATTGGTGTGTTCTGACATTTGCTCTACCAGAGGTGCCCACGCTCTTCCCACAGCAAAATGACTTTAATTTGCCCAGCACCAGGGTCCTTGAAAATGACACTCCAAGCATTTGCTGTAATGATTTCTCACTAAATTAGAAAAATGCCCAACTAAGGAGGGATTATCTCTGCATGTGGATGTGGCATAATGACTGTCAAGTGCACTGAGAGCCCCCATGGGCTTTGGTGGGGACATGGGTTCTGAAGCAGAGGCCGTCACATATCAGAGAATATTAATATTGCCTTGTTGGGGGCATGCATAGTGACCCTCCACTGCTGTTCAGACAAAATTACACCATATGGGGGAATTCTCATTGCTGCTTTACATATATGAGATGTCTTTTAGGCTGAGGATTATCCCCAAGCTCAGTTTGTGAAGGATGCAGACACGTGTGTGCGCACTCCCCATGCTGTGTGTCCCCATGGGGACAATGTTCACCCTGCACCCACTGTGCCTGCGGTGCTTGGGGAGAAGCAAGGAGTTGGTGGGGACGTGCTGCCAAATGGGGATTCTGAGTTTCCACATCACAGCCACAATAGCAGTTTAATAGCAACACTGAATGCCCAGTGCTGGTGTTCCTCCCATTCCACTGGCAGCCAGCTGGCTGCAAAGCGTGTCAGGGGGGCACAAAGAGCACGCACAAGCCTCCATGCATGGATGTTTGCTGACTGCAATGCCAGGCCCCTGGTAAGCCCACACTGGACTGCTGCTGTCTCTATTTTGCAATGACACTTCCAAACAAGGCTAGTTAATGTGTGCAGGGAGTAGGGCGAGGGCTGGAAGGGCTGCAGGGTCCTGCTGAGCCAATTGGCTGGGGGGTTCACAGGCTGGAGTTGGGCCAAGGGGCAAACATGGAGAGGGCAAACAGAGGACACTATGGGGCCAGGACACCGTGAGGCCGACTGCCTCCTGCAATGAGGTCAGGTCCTCACCCCATGGGAATTTTTCATCCCTCACCCCACAAAGAGACGTACAAACAGCCAAGGGGAAGGGAGCCAGAGTGATGCTGTGCGTTCTCAGCACAGCAGTGAGCAGACACTGCCCAGGAAGGCCCCTGCAGTACCCCACGGCCATGGTCGCCACAGAGGGACAGGGGGTGAAGTGCCCCTTTGGTGGCTGAGACATGAGGCTCTCTTGGCAGCAGCACTGCACTCAACCCATGTGCATGGCTCGTGGGCTCTTTCTGCGGGGATTGTTAGGGATCTCCAGGCAGGGATGACCCGGGGCCTGGTAGGAATAGGAGGCACCCAGGCAACCGAGCCGCTTCCAGACGGCCCCGGGCTGAGGGACGCAGAGCCGGCGTTCTGAGAGCCCGTCCCCATGAGCCCAGGTGGAGCGCATTCCCGCACGCAGCAGAACGGAGCTGCTCCCTCTGCTCATGGCGCGGGGACCAGAAGGCACCGAGCCCCGGTGGTGTGCCCGATCCTCCCTTCACGTCCAGGGGAGGGGGAGCATCGTCACCGCTGCCCCGCCGTTGTTACTCGTTTGTCAGCGGGCACTTCTCGGCTGCTTTTCAGCGGGGAACATTTTTTTACGACGGTCCTCTCTGCCGGGCTGCGGCTTGGCGAGGAGATTCCCAGGTTTTCTCCACCGGCTGGGTGTCGGACAAGGAGTTCCCCTCACCCCGTACCTTCGACTCTGGGAGAGCAGTCCCCACGGGCGGCTGAGGGCGGCTCCCGGTGCCCGCCTCGGTGCCCGTCCTTGTGCCGGGCTCCGTCCGTCGGAGATGGGGAAAGGCGGTGCCCCGGGGGGGGTACCAGAACCCGGAGCGCAGCAGCGGAAGGCTCTGTGTGAGGAAATGAACCACCAGCGGAGCCTTTATTGCCATCATCGTCATTATTAACATCGCCATCATCATTTCTCAGCACATAAATAAATAAATAAATATCTCCCGGGGAGGGATGGTGATGGGGACGGAGACGGGGCCGTACAGCCACAGCTGCGCGCCCGCCAGCGACAGCGTCAAAACCAACCAACCAAACAACAAAAAAAAGAGAACAGTTTGGTAATAATAATAATAATAATAATAATAAGCCAATATTATGACAAGAACCCAAACAGCCCCGACCCTCCCCGGCCCCCCGATCTCGCCCCGCACTGGGCTCTCTGCTCTCCGGTCCGGCCTTGCCAGCCCAGGCTGCGGGGACCCCCGGCCTCGGGTGGGACAGCGCGAGGCAGGACGCCGGGGGTCCCGGGGAGCACCTTATTGGCAGCGGGACACCCACACGGCCACCGCTATGGGCCGGGGGTGTTGAAAGGTGAGAAAGTCTTTCGTAAATGACACGGATTATACAAAACGGTACAAAATCATCCGGCTGCATGGACCCCCCCTCTGCTCCTGGCACAGTCCCTGCGGAGCCGGGGGTCAGGGGGTGGCGGCGAGGCCTCTGTCGTCCTTCCCCGAGGAGGACGGAGACATTCGCAAGTCCTCGTCGTCCTCCGAACACTTGGTGGTGGAAAGGGCCGAGCATTTGCAGCTGTGCCCGGGACCCCCTCCCCTGTGGGAGCCACTTTTGCCTTCTTTCTTGTGCTTGACCCGGCGGTTCTGGAACCATATCTTCACCTGCTTCTCGGAGAGGTTCAGGTAGGTGGCGATCTCGATTCGCCGCAGCCGGGAGAGGTACATGTTGGAGGCGAACTCCCTCTCCAGCTCCAGGAGCTGCGTGCTGGTGAAGGCGGTGCGCATCCTCTTGCTGCTGGGCAGTTGGCTCGACGTGCTGTCTGCAGAGCGGAGCGGAGCTCAGCACCCACCGCACCCTCCGCACTCCCCAGGGAAGGCCACGGGGGCCGCCCCCCTCCCGCTTCCCCCCGTCCGCATCCCCGCGCACCCAGTGGGACGCGGCGCCCGTTCGCCCCGTCGAGCCCCCATCCTCTAGCCGCCCCCCCGCCTCCCTCTGCATGCGGCGCCCACGCGTGCCGCTTACCCACGGAGATGCAGTGGAACTGCCGGGGGTCGGGCAGCGGGTAGGCGCCCTGGTAGAGCGCCGGGCCGTGTCCCACGCTGACGGCGGACACGGAGTGCTGCTGGCGGCCGAGGGGAGGGTGGCAGTACTGGGAGCCGAACGGGGGGAAGGAGGCCTTGAGCAGGGGGATGGCGGGCGGCGGCGGGTGCAGCTGCGAGGCGGTGACGCACAGCGGGCACACGCACAGCAAGCCGGCTTTGCGCGCGTGGCAGGCGCCGGCCGGCAGCCCGGGCAGCGGGTGCGAGGGGTGCACGGCGTAGGGGAAGAGCGGAGGCGGGGGGCTGCCCTCGCCCTTCTTCTCGCCCGCCTCCCGCAGCACCAGCGAGTCCACCAGGAAGGAGCGCGGCATGGCCCCGCGCAGCCCCCGCGCAGCGCCCGCGCAGCCCCCGCGCAGCGCCGCTGGCCAGCCCGAGTGGTGCTGAACGGCGCCCGCCCGCCTTAAATAGCGGCAGCGCCATGTGATGGCGGCGCCGGGCGCTCAATGGGCTTTCTGTGCCGCTTCTCTTGGCATTCACGCCGCACGCTCCCTCATTATTTCCCTTGTTAACTAAATGAACTGCATAATGTACTCTATTCTTGTCGACCCCACCCACGCCGTAGCAGGCGGCCTCTCCCCTCCTCTCCCTTTGGCGGGGTTATTTTCTCATTCTCTCGCGATTTAATATTCTTTTCTTTCTCTTTATCGCTCTTCTTCTCTTTCAGCCCAGCTCTCAGCCCGCTCCCCCTCGGTTATTTGCCTGCCGCTCCGCTCCCCCGCCGCTCCCCGGCTCCTCTCCCACCTGTGGCACCGCCGCGCTCCCGCACGGCCCCTGCCCGCTCCCGGAGACTGCACCGTGTGCCGCGCCGCGTCCCGGACACCGCCGGCAAAACGGCTTTTTGCAGCCGACGGGTTAGGGGGTGAAGGAGCGACGCTGAATAAGGAAAAAGAACTCATCAGGGTGTGTTTTGCTCCCCATCTTCCCGTTAAATACTGTGTGAAGAAAAAAAAAAAGAAAGAAAGAAAAAGAAAAAGAAAAAGAAAGAGAAAAAGAGACGAGCTGCGGACGAAGTGTAGAGCGTGGGGGATTTGCGCCGCACGGGAACAGCCGCCCTTCGGACGAGGGGAAGGACCGCCCGGGAAGCGCAGCGCCGCGTTCTGCTGCTCCCGCTGTGGGGTTCGCTGCTCTGACATCCCCGCAATTCTGCCGAGACGCGATCGGTGCTCGAGCCTGGAAATGTGGGGATGGGCACAAATCGGTGCAGGAAAAGCACAGAACGGTCCAAAACGAATGCGAGCGAAAACTCGTTTTTTTACTCAGATTTAGAAAGGATTTGCAAGTGCCCTTCCCTTCAAAGCTTTAACGGGGTTGGTTAATACCGTTTTCATTCGTAAAGAACTCGGAATGTTCTTTCCCTGGGCTGGGGCTCACCGTCCTGCTGAGCCGCGGCCGCCGGGGGGGGCCCAGACGGCCAGAGGCGCTCCGCTGCCCGGGGCGGACCGCGGCGCTCGGAGTCGCGGGGAGGCAAAGGGTTAACGGCCCCTGAATGCACACCGAGCCCAAAGCCACTGGGAAAGAATATCCCAAAAAATAACCAGTTTTTTTTTTCCAGCCGCTGGACCTTATTGAATGTCATTGAAGAAAGTTTTGAATGCCAGATAAAGAGAGGCGAATTAAAGTGTGTGACAGCAGAGGATAAGCAAACACAAAGAGAACTCTGTCACACTTTGGGCAAAATCCGTGGGCTTTTTACCAAGCCTCTTCGCTATGATTGAATTAAGTAATAGGAAAACATTTTCTTTCAGTTTAGAGCCATTAGACAAAAACTTCAAAGCGAATAACACTTTTTAATGTGCAGCCTGACAATGGAATCTGTTTTGTGCTGAAATGTTTAAACGGTTTGTTGTGCAACTGGGGGCTGAAACAACCCAGACTGCGGCAAAATAGCATCCTTCGGGCCGCTTTCTGAGAGCCTGAAACGAGCGCAGACCTTTCATCCCGGCGCTTCAAACCGCCCTCCGCTGTCCTTGCTGCCCCGCTTCGGGTTGGCTTTATTTTTTATTTATTTGTTAACATTATTATCATTTTTTAGGGGCGATCCACGTCCCACGTTTGCCATCTCGGAGCGATCTCCGCTCAACGAACGCAGCGCTGGGAGAGGGGAAAGGCGGAGAGGCTCCGGCGGAGCGGTGCGGGAGGCGGCTCCGGGCTGCGGGGCGCAGGCAGAAACCCCCCCTCCCCATCCCCAGGGTGCGGTGCCTCCTCAGCTTGCGGAGGGAGAGGGGTCCGGTGGGAAGCGGGGTCCGGCCCCGGCCCCGCGTCGCCCCGACGTGGGGGTGGGGAGGCGTTGAGTGGGAATCGACGGGGGAAAGGGGTACCGAAATGAAGGGAGGGCTGGGTAACATCTCGGGGAGCGAAGGGGAGAGAGCAGAGCTGCCTTATATTGTCAGGAGTCAGTATTGCTGAGGGATGCTCTCCCTGCAGGGAGCGTTATTTCCAAGGAGACCGCATCCTCGTTAGCTGAGGATTCGCGATCTGTGGGCGACTGCAGCCCTCCCCAGCCTCCCACAGAACCGGGTTTTAATGGCAAATACCTAAATGTAAATCGGTATCCGTGCCGTGTGGTGGATACGCCTTTGTGCCTTGGGCAGACACACCCAGGAGCATATCAAGCCCACAAAATACCTGTGCATCCCTTTAATCCAGACGTCACAGAGTCGGTGTGAGTTTACTTGAGTAAACAGGAATATATTAATAATAGATAATTCACTGTTTTATCAGCAAAATTGGTTTTTGTGTCTACACAGCTGATGGACCGCTGGGACTGAGTGATGAGGGCTGGTACCATCAAGAGGTGGTTCTGTGGGCTGTTAGTGTCACTATGTAAAACTTATTGTCTGAAAACTGCAGCGTTTATTTTGTGTGCTGACCTCAGTCAAAGCTGAAAGTGTTTGGCGGCCCCACAGTCAGAGCCCATGGGAGGGAACCATTCAGAGACAGTGAGGAGAGCTCATCTGCAGCATGATGAGAATAGAGTGATCCTTCCCTGGATTACTCCCGGCCTTCGGTGATCCCTAATGCATGGGCTTCCAGAAACAGGGGTAGTTTCTTTGTGTTTAGTTCCATTTCCTACATACTAAAGATAAAATGCAGTTGTCTATGTCATGAAGTTGCCTTGCCTTCCTCCAGCTCTTGTCTGACCTTTCAAAATCATCACTGTATAAACATGGTAACCTAACAGCAATGGCCCACGCAGCTCTTCTACATCTCCATCATAGTTCCTCTGGCTTCATCTAGCCTTCATTACAAGCTATCAGGGCAATAATTAACCTGTGCCAGCAAAACCTGTGCCACAGGAGGACCAAATCAAAGCTGCCTGTTTCCAGGATCTGCTTCTTTTTTCCTTGTTCACTTTCAACAAGCAGATACCTAGAGTTGAGATTTGCCATTTAGCTTTTCTCCAGACCTAGTGCTTTATGACAAGGAGGGTCCATAAAGGAACCCTGTAATCGTGTTTGAGTGTGCCGAGCTATTTCTCCTCTTTGGTTCAGCCTTTCATGGAGGAGGAGATGTCTCCTCCTTGATGTCAAGGAAGCAGTTGGACAAAACCAGTGAAAATGTAACAGGAAAAGTCGGGGCATGTAAACTACTCACACAAAAATAACCCTATTTCAAATCAGTGTTGTCCTGGGAATAGAGAAGGATACAAAAGATGGAGAAGTCTGTGAGATGAATGAAGACGAAGAACTCCAAAAGAGCTGAATGTGAGATCAGCAAGACTTCCTAAATTAAGGAATTATTTGAGATATGGTTCTTCTAACTCAGAATCCACCCTATGTCCAGCCACATTTCTCACCTTTGACTGGGCCAAGTACCTTAAAAATTGAAAGTTTTTGTGTTTCTCAGACTGTTCTTGAGGAATATCCAATATCCTTTGCCTTTTTATTCAGGTTTTGCAGCAGCAATTCTGAAACCTTATATGCAAGAGATGTATAATATAGGTATATTATTATTTTCATCATCAGAGTGGTGAGGCATGGGCACAGGTTGACCAGAGATGTGGTGGATGCCCCATCCCTGGAGACAGTCAAGGTCAGGCTGGATGAGGTTCTGAGCACCTGACAGAGCTGTAGGTGTTGGGGAGTTGGACTGGATGGCCTTTAAGGGTCCCTTCCAACTACAACTTCCATCCACCTGGGCAACCTGTGCCAGTGCAGTGCTGCTGAACAACCACCTGCAGAAACTGGTGCAGTGCTGGCAATGGGGGAGTGCAACAAATAGGGCAGAGTGTTTGGGTTTGCTCAGTGGTTGGTACATCACATACAGAAAGTGGAGCCTGCAGGATAAGACAGGCACACTGCTCTGTGACAGGGCAGCTGGTAAAGCAGATCCTGGATGTTGCAGAAGAAGACTGTGCAGCTTGCTCCTTTCTTTACTGTTGGAAAAAAACCACATTCCTCAAGTGATTATTGCACATGAATGTGAAATGACTATCTGAGATGTTTATTCAGCTCATGTAAGGCAGACCTCAACAAGATGTGCAAACTCCTCCAGCCTCCCAGTCCTGGCAGTACACAGGGAAGAGGAACACTGAGATAACAAAATCATTTTCATCTTCTCATTGCATTTTGAAGGCTTAAAACAACTTTTGAAGATAGTATTCAGGACGTGTTATGTTATCTATGTTTGTGTCTGACTGGCTGAACACAAACTTGTGTATTATATTATTAAATAGATCAACCAAGTGTACAGGATGGGAATGTATGGCCGTGTATGACTGTATTGTAGCAATATTTTGTAGCAACCATGTCCTGCAGGTTGAGTAGAGCCATTTGTTGACCTCCTTCTATCTGCATGGAAATTTTCCAGTGCACAGCAGGATGTTTTTAGAGATGATGCAAAAAAGCTTTAGCTAAAAACACCGGCATGAAGAGCCAAGTCAGCTTATCACAAGTGTATGTTATTGCACTGCTTTTATTTTTCTGTATTCTAAATGCAAATAAAGCCCACAAACCACATCCCTCTACTTCCCTGTGTTTTAGTATAACACAGCGGTGCAATGGGAATTAGTCTAGGCTTGTGTCATTGTAACAGGTGAACCACTTTTTAAACTTATTCCAGTACAAGACATATGTGCACAAGAAGTCAGTGCACAAATTTAGCCTTGCTCTACCCAAAGTCATCACTCTGATGATGTGAGATTTATGTTGTCTTCTCTGATTCTACTGGGGAAATCAATAGGCAGAGGAAAACCTGTTAGTTAAGACTGGGATTTTGCCAAGGCAAGAAGTCCCACTGCTGTGGCACAGGGGCTGTAGCACCTCACAAACCTGGCATCTCTACTTCACTGATGCAACTAAATACAAAGCCTGGATTCCTAGTTGATGCAGTCTGTCCCAGGCCAGCAGCAGGCCTGTGAGTTCTACTCAGAGCGTGAATCTCACACATAGGACTTGTGCCTAACACGCTTTTGCTGTAAGACCTTTGTCTTTCACATTTGGAGAATCTTGAAAAAATACAAACATTTTAATAAAAATGTTTCTGTTCACATTGCATGTCCTGTTTTTTCCTTTTTATTTTCTCAGACAAATGTATGGTACATGCTACGTTATTGCTCCCCTCTGTTGCTCACCCTCCTGGCAGACAGGCACAGTGGAAGGCTCCTGGCATTTGTCCACCTCTCAGCCTCCAACCAGCACCAGAACTCACAAGCTGTGGGTCCTTGCAAGGGGAAAAAACCACCACATCTACACTTAGTTCAGGTTCCTGATCAAATGGGCTTTCAGGTCAGAGAAAGTACAGCCTTCACTTCCTACGGGCCTTCAAGTAACATCACCATGCAATGTTTTTCAGTGTTCTGCAGTTGTTCACTCTTCAGTGAATTTGGTTTATGCCATTCTCGATACCAACATGAGAAAGGAGGGTTGGAAGCCTCAGAACCTCTTTTTCCTTCATTGTTTATCTTCACAATGCTGTATTTCTCATTCCAGCTTCCTGGGAATCCCTGGAACACGGTCCAGTCATTCTCCCCCATCCCTCACAGCATCCTTCTGGACAGACAGTCCAGCTGTGAGATGAACAGGTTCGATTCATGCTGAGAGATGAACTGGCTGCAGCTCAAAAAGTGAATGGAGCTGCATCTGGCTGGAAGCTGCCACTGGTGATGTTTCCCAGGCTCAGTTCCAGGTTCAGTTCTGCTCAACATCTTCATCAGTGATCTGCAGTAAAGCATAATGGGAAGCTCTGCACAAGAAGCACATCAAGTGGTCTCCAAACTACTTGATTGACTGATTATTTCACTTTTCTTCCAAAAGATCCCTCCAGCCCTTTGGGATGGATTTAGGGACCTGATCCAATTACTGGCCCCTTGAGCATCATCAAACCGCATACACACTGAGAACGTTTCACGCAGGGGAACACCCGGAAGCTCACCCAAAAATAAGCTCATCTGAAAATATAATAGAATCAGGGGCTGCGGTACTGGTCGCTTCAGGTTATGCACCTATCTCTACTGCACTGAATTAATGCTGGTGTAGGCACAATGCTGGAAGGTGAAGGGCACCTGTCTATGCGGTCAAGCATGTCTTCAACTTAGCCAGGCCACCCAAGGTCCCCATGCTGAGCCCATGCCTTCATTTCCAAGTTACCAAGCAGATGAAAACCTGAGACATAATGAGAAAATAGTCCATCTAAATCAGAAATGCTGTTTATTCTACTCCCGTAAATATGAATTTCTTGTACATCTCAGCATTTCTTGTACGCTCAGCATTTCTTCAACTACAGGAAGCAAAATCCCACAGACAGAATTATGAGGTGCACAAGTCCCATCCGCCACCTCCTCGTGCATGCCACAGCAGTGTCCAAGAAACAGAATGACATTAAAGAGCAAGGATGTTAAATCACAGAAACAAGTGAAAACCCATTTTCTTGTTTAGTTCAGTACAATCATAGAATCATAGAATGGCTTGGGTTGGAAGGGGCCTCAAGGGTCATGAAGCTCCAACACCCCTTCTGCATGCAGGGCCACCAACCTCCACATTTAATACTAGACCAGGCTGCCCAGGGCCCCATCCAACCTGGCCCCGAATACCTCCAGGGATGGAGCATCCACAGCCTCTCTGGGCAGCCTGTTCCAGCACTTCACCACTCTCTTGGTAGATAAAATACATCTACTTTAATATATAGTCTTTGTAAAACCAATGGAGTTTTCCTCTCTGATGACACTAGGAGTAGGAGAAATCTCTAGATTCACAGCTTTTACTTTGGGTGGGATTTTCAGTCTTTGCACTGGTGTTGTTTAATAGTTTTATCACTTGGTTAGAATGAACAGGTCTGTGAGGGACAAATCCATAAGTGCAGTACAATTAATTAATGCAGTTAATAAAAAGGACACTTGTCTTTCTGTAGCACAAGAGAACCAGACACAAATGTATTACTGAGCTTTTTTTGTCCTGCATATGAAATACTTTCAAAGGTTCCTTTGTCCGCTTTCTAGATTGCTCATAAAACTGCTTTTCTCAAACAGTGATTATTTGTGGTTTATCAGTGGACGTGGAGGTCATTATTAGAATCAAAAAATTAAAACCTGAAAATTTTTCTTTTGCCATTAGCTGCAAATATGAAACTAAAAGGGTCTTTATTTCCATCGATAATAGAAAAGGGTCAAGGGCTACAAATTAAAATCCCCTCCATTAGGCACAGTCAATTGAATTTTCAAGTTTGGTTTCCTACTCCAGACTCTTGGTTGGGAACTAAATAGAAGAAGTCACATTTCCTGGAAAAAAAATAGCAGCCTGAGGACAAAGGCACCTGCTGAGGAGTGTTCACATGGCTCTGGGCTAGGGCAGCAGCACAGACCAGGTTCCGGCTGTGCTCTAAGGAGGCAGTGATGGATGATGTCCCAGTGTGAACGCTGAGCAGTGATAAATGAGACAGCCATGCTGAGCACATGCATGGTAGTCATGCAGCACATCATAAAACACCACTGGATGCTGCTTTGATGGACAAAACTCTTGGAGACAGGAGGGGAAATATCGGCTGTCTGTGATAAGGCACTGGGAATTGAAGGCAAACCAGCACCTTTTCAGGGGCTCTGCTAGGAGTGTGAGCACAGCCATTTGGTAAGCAATCACAGCTCGTGCCTCTGCTCTGTGGTCATGGAGAGGCTGAGGGTGAAGAACAATGAACCACAGCAGAGACAGGACCTCTGAGATGCTTTGGACTTCAGTCTCAGGCACATAGGAGTGGTGGAGCATTTGGAATGTACATCTTGCTCTTGGACTTAGGAAAGATGCAGATACCAGCACTGAGAGTGATGAACTGATGAAAGAGTTAGAGAGCCTGCGTCCATGTTTCCGTCAGTGCTTTGAGTAGGCATTCCATGTTGAAGATGTGCCCCCTCACGCCACAAACACTGTCATAGCTACTCCCAAGGCTGCAAAGTCTCCTCCATGTGCCTGTCTTTCTGCATGTGAGTGATCCCTTTGAAACAAATGAATTTAGGAATATGCATCACAGGTATTGCATTATCAGTGACGAGGAGAGAAATTTGCTTATTTTTTTACACTTGTTGATTTGTTCCTGCTGATCAAGAGTTCAGTGCCAGTCTTAGAGTATCCTTAAAAATGTCTCATCCTTTATTCAGTTGAATGGTTCAATATTTATTATTAATTAAATTTATCCCATGTAATGGACTATATAAATGACCTAGAGTATCCCTAGATACTGTCTTCTTTATTAATCTCTGCCTTCATGGATTCTTTATATGTATGTATCACTGGATTTCAGGACCAGACGAAAAACAGGCAGATCTTCACCAGAACAAAAATGAAGACAAAGAACAACACATCCGTGAACAGTGCACTGGAATAGGAGCAGTAGAGATGTATTTCAAAATACAATGTTTCGGTTTCGTGATTTAGGCTTAGGTTAAATCATGATTGATCCCACTGTATTAAATGTGAGTGCTGAATTTGGGAAGAAGGGCTGTCCTCTAGGATCCATAGACTGTACTAAAGCATAGAACCATAGAACCATAGAATGATTTGGGTTGGAAGGGATCCTAAAGACCATCCAGTTCCAGCATCCCTGCCAGGGGCCAGCTGCCACCCACACTAGATCAGGCCACCCAGGACTGCATCCAATCTGGCCTTGAATGCCTCCAGGGATGGGGCATCCACAGCTTTTCTAGATAAACGGTGCCAGTGCCTCACCACCCTCTGAGTAACGAATTTCATCCTAATTTTTGCTCTAAATGTCCCCTCTTCTAATTTAAAACCATTCCCCCTTATCCTATCACTATCAGATCAAGTAAAAAGTCTACTTTCCTCTTGCTTGTAAGCTCCCTTCAAGTACTGGAAGGCTGCAATGAGGTCTCCCGAGGGCCTTTTCTTCTCCAAGCTAAACAAGGCCATCTCTCTCAAGCTTTCTTCATAGGGAGAGGTGCTCCAGTTCTCTGAGCATTTTCATGGCCCTGCTCTGGTCCCACTCCAACAGCTCTGCATCCTTGTACTCAGCACCCCAGGCCTGGACACAATACTCCAGATGGGGTATCACAAGGGCAGAGTAGAGAGGGACAATCAGCTTCCCCTCCTAGCTGGCCACCCCTCTTTTAATGCTGCCCAAGATACTGCTGGCCTACTGAAGTGTCAAGTACACAATGCTGGCTCATATCCAGCCTTTTGTCCACCAACACTCTGTCCCACTGTCTATGTTATTGGTAAAGCATGATATGCCCTTGCTGAAGCCTTGCTCGTTGTCTTGGGTCTTCTCTCATCCTTCATGTACCTTAACACAGCTTCCAGTAGGATCTGTTCCATGATCCTCCCAGGCATGGAGGTGAGACTCACTGGCCTTTAGTTTCCTAGATCTTCTCTTTTCCCTTCCTTAGAAATTGGAGAGATGTTTTCCTTTTTCCAGTCACTGGGACTTCACCTGATAGCCACAACTTTTCAGATGTGATGGAGAGTGGCTTGGCAACCACATCAGTCATTTCCTTCAGGACCCTGGGATGCATGTCATTGGGACCCATAGACTTGCACACTTGCAGCCTCATCAGTTGGTCTTGAACTTGCTCTTTGCTTACAGTAGGAAGGATTTTGCTCCCTCAAGCCCCACCTAGAGGCTCAGGGACATGGGAGACATGGGAAGCCTGACTGTCAGTGAAGCCTGAGGCAAAGAACCCACTGAATGCCTCAGCCTTCTCCATGTCATTGCTGTTTCTCCCTTCTCATTTATCAGAGGGGGTTACACTCTCCTTGTCCTTCCTCTACCAACCAGTATATCCACAGAACCCCTTCTTGTTATCGGCTGTACTGAGGACATCTCCACTTGCAACAGCTGTGAGACATAGAGCTCAGGTTTACTGCCTACACTGAAGAACACGATCTTCACACCTGGTCCTATCACAGCCACCTACAGCAGCATGGTTCTATTAAATGTATGGAAAGATTCAAAGGTCACATCTCAAAGGTGAAATACCACAGCAGTGGAATGTAAGGCAAAACTAACATACTAAGAGAAGTGTGCTGCCCTGTCATTGATGGCTAGATCCATATAGCTTAGCATTTCTCTTTTGAAGAACCCATGTTCCCACTCCTGGTCAGCCCACTGCTCTGTAGCACTGAGATTTGGATTGAACATACAAGGTGTTCATTCCAAACCACGTGATCAAATAATAGTAAGGTGGACATTTCTGAGAAAGAAACCTTTTTCTGACCATGTCTTCTCTACTCACTGTAAAGGCCAGCCATGCGATTTGGAGAAGGGACTGAGAATTTGCCCCAGATGAAAAAAAGAAAAGGGTGTTATTTTGCTCTTTTGCATGCTTCTTATTGAACAGTGTACAGAATTGCACACCTGCAGGCTCCCTGGTTTGTGTTCTGGAGAGTTAGCTCGGTTTTCTTGATAAGACACTGTCTTTGCTGGTGCCAAATGCATTCAGGTTCAACACGAGGCCAGACAGAACTGCTGCCTCTCATCTCCAAGATAAGCAACATAGGCAGCTCCAGACACTAGTGGTTAATAAGTTCAGCCTTCAGAAGTGTTGTCTGTAATAACATAAGAGAAGATTTTTTTTTCCTTTTTCTTTCTTTCTGCTGTAGTTTAGCTGATAGTGGCCATCTTTCAAATTCTTCTCAAGTTAGGATGCCATGGCTGTGTTCTGTTGCCTTGGACCCAGCCGGACTCCTGATTGAAGCTGCCTACATTCTAATAATCTTAAAATCAACAAAATGGCTCATGCTAACGTGTACAGATACAACAAACAGGTTATAGAATTTCTTCTAATAAATATATCCATGTTATCTTGGCTTTGAATCTTTAAAAACACTTTGTTCACATTTACAATGTTCTGTATATGTGTGAGAGCATTCCCTCACCACCGTCCCCATGCTCTAACAAAGAATATTTGTATCTTACTTTATAAATAAATAATCTAAAATGATAAAGAAGAAAGCACAACCATTACTGCCTTCACCTTCCAGATGAAACAACCACCGGCTCCTATTTTCTGTCTGATAGATAACAGAGATAACAGAACCTGGTTGAAAACTCCTATTGAGAACTCACTGTCATAAAGGCAACTTTGTCATCATCAAAATCTGTCCAAGGAAGATACCAAGCCTGAAAAATTCTCTGTTAGAAGACGTAGGGATTTGCCCCAACTTTACTATTCTATACTACTAACACTGTAAAACACACACTTCTAATAAATTCCAGAGATTAGTATTTGATATTTATGTTTCAATACTGGTGTTACTGTAGCACATATCATAGAATCATAGAATGATTAAGGTTGGAAAAGATCTCTAAGATCAAGTCCAATTCCACCCCACCCCACCATGCCCACTGACCACGTCCCTCAGTGCCACATCCACACAGATCTTGAACACTTCCAGGGATGGTGACTGCACCACCTCCCTGGGCAGCTGTGCCACTGCCTCACCACTACTTCTGAGAAGAAATTTTTCCTGATATCCAAGCTGAATATATATTTTATTATTACCTAGCTATTTGTCATAATGTTTTCACTCCATTGAATTAAAATTTATTTTGAAATTAAAACATTCTAAATTCTAAAATTCTAAAATTCTAAAATTCTAAACTGGAGCAAAATCTTTGAAGGATTCTAAATAATTTTTTTCCCTAAATCTGTATTTGTCAGAAACATGAAGCTCTGCCTTTGCCTTGGGTTGTAGCTTGAGACAAAATGCCATTTCTTGTAGTGTTTCTGCTTTACCCTGGAGCGCAGCAGTTGTTTGTCATGATTCCCCTAACCTCTAGCACTTATCATGGATGGTAATTTAAAATCACACTTTGTAACACGGTAGACTGGCTTTAAAGTTGTCATGACTGATAACAAAACACATCAAGCACTAACCATATTATAGCTACTGATAAGAAAGGCACCAGTTTGTTCCCTCAGGAGATCTTAACTGCTAAAAATGTTATCAGTTCAAATGAAAACCCAGTAACAAATGAAGTTCACATTGGTGCAGATCAGACAAGAAGGCATTTCTCTGACTCTTTTTAGATTTATTTATTTTTTTTTACCTCTGAGAAGAAGCATTTCACGAAACTTGCCCAATAAAACACCCAAACCAGGGTGCACTCAGAAAATGATGCACTGAAGACACTCAGACTACAGCTTGAGCTTTTTCAGGGACAATACTTTTGAGCAGTTTTCATCCACTTTGTAAACTCTTGCCCAGAATGATGGGAAGGCCAAGCACTGAGGTGTTTGTTCCACCTGTCTGCAACCTGACATGAAGCTGTGGAATCGTTGGCTAACCTTCACTAACAAAGATATTATTGAAAATGTATGGAAATTAACAGAATTTCCAAAAGTTCGGTAAGATTATGGTAACTGGTACAGAAAGTAATTGTAATGTTCGTGGTGACCTGTCATTCAATGGGAAAGCATTAATGCACAATGAATTTTAAAAACTGAATTTTCCTGCCCAAGCATACTGCATTGCTCCTCAGGTCAAAAACATGTTTTCTCCACCCCTGTATGTATGAAGAAAAGTGAACCCATTAGCAGATGAGATGGGAATTCCCAGCAGAAGCAAGGGCAAATTATTGTTGAATTCCTTCATGGAACCGCCGATGATTCTTGTGACCACTGAATACAGTAGAGATGTTGCAATATTCTTTTTTTTTTTTTTTTTTTGCACAGACTGTGATATCATCATGCATCATAGAATCATGGAATCATAGAATGGCTTGGGTTGGAAGGGACCTCAGAGATCTAGTTAAGCAGGGTTGCCACTCACCAGATCAGATTGCCCGGGAACCCACCAACCTGGCCTTGAACATCTCCAGGGATGGGGCATCCACAGCTTCTCTGGACAGCATGTCCCCATGCATCAGTGCCCTCTGAATGAATAATTCCTTCCTATTAGACGAAATCAGTTGCCTTTCCTTGGTCCACCGATGCCATCACTCCATCATAGAAGTTGCGACAAGGCATGAGTTAGTGGGTAGCTGCAAGGTTTATTTCTCTCCATTGCCCAACTGTGACTCTCAGAGCACTACAAATTGGAGAAGATGTTGCCATATTGAATTCTATATCATTGTCATGTGACAACAAGCATAATACCCCATTGTCTGCGGTCCTATGTGATACAGACATTCTCTTACTACTGTACTTTGGCTGAATTGTCTCCTCACATGTATGGGTTTAATACTCACACCATAATCATCAGAATGAAGCATACATATACTCTCAGCATTTTAAACTACTGAGTTATTAAAACGTTTGGGTCTTATGGTGGTTTTTTTTTGTTTTTTGTTTTTTTCTTTTTGGAACTTAAACTTGTGAATCTAACATTTTTGGAGAAAGCTCAGATTGTTAAGGAATCAGCAGGACACATCACCAAGCTACAATAGGTTCACTTTCATGTGGATGCTGTAGCAGGCAAGCCTTCATGGAAAAACTCTGAATGTGAATTTAGCTAGTTTTGGATAAAGACGCCTTTCAGCGTCAATAAACACCATGAATGCAGCCACGGTAGAGTTACAACTTAATGAGATGAGGGGAAGTGCACAGGGTCAGGCCTCATCTCCCGGCCTCTGTCATGCTAATCAGCTGGGCAGCCTGCAGCTGAAAAACTGCTGGAATTTTTATTTGCATTTCATTTAGTTGGAAGGAAATTGACCCAGATGGTCCACAAAGGCAATAGAAGGCTGGCAAGCAGTCTAGTGCTGCACACTTTTCGGAGGGGCTGCACTTGTCCGCCCGTCCCTCTCAGAGCCCAAAACATAAAAGATTAAAACAGCGTAAGGGAATTGATTTCATGATTTTTAGATAATTTCCCTAAGATTTCAGAAAAGGCCTAAAAAAACTAATTTAATCAGCCAGGAGCTCAATAGTAATTAAAGGGAAGAAAGGCTGAGATAATGAAAGAGGTGGTAGAGATTTTTGCTGTTGCTGGTGGGAACCTTTCTTAATTAGAAAAAGTCTAAAATCTAAATGATGTTAATGACGACAAGCATGAACATTTATTGCAAAGACGCTCTATCCTTGGTCAACATGGATGATTGATAGTCAAATCTGATAAACTTCCTTAGAAAAAGCTAAAACGATTTGCTATGCATTTGTCCAATCCAGATATTTCCAGGCATTTTCTCAAATGAACAATATTGGTGTCACTATTACTCATTTGGCCAAAGCTTAGATATTCGTGCAAGTGACGTGCTGTTCCACACCATCTGCTCGTGGCTTCATCTAGTTTGCTTGGAAAGCCTAGTTAAAGCTCTAATATAAATAAGAACACTTTGGATCATACCTGCTTTCACTCTAATCTTAGAAATGACAGTGTTTCAGAACAAGTGCAGCAATCTCATAGAAGACCAGCTGATGGCATGTCTACTTAACTGGAAGAGATAAAACATAACTGAAGACAAAATACTGTTTCAGCAAGCACCCTTGTTTCGTGCTGTCTTTCTAGATGGTTATGTTGCCTCTAACAGCAGTGTGTTGAAGCTTTGGGTTTGGTTAGCTGTCAAGCTTGTCTGAACTAATACTTGTGGTGCAAGTCTTGGGCATTAAATGCTGCAACTTCAGTAGAATTTCTTCTGATTTATACTCATACAGGAATGTACATAAATCTGTATTAGCCCCCAGGACTACTGGGCACAGGAGCCCATATTCGTACACCATACACGGCTTTAGTTTTCATGATAAGAATTCTGTCTCTGGGGAGATGTGATAAAAAGAGCTTGAGGTAGCAAAAAAAACCCACACGACAATGTGGGTGGTGTGACAGGTCAGGCAGGAACTGAACAGTCTGGAATATTTCCCCTCCTGGTTCTTTGAGGATTTATGTTGGTTCAGCTTCTCTCAGTTCAATTGCCAAACAGTATGGGCTGCATGAGCACACCACTGAGGTGGCCCAAACTCTTCACCTGCTGCCTGCTGCAAGGTCTTGGTTTTTGTCCAAGGCTTCTGTGACTCAGCCACAATTTATCACAAGGATTAGTTGCTCTCGTGGTTATGACAATCACAATTGAGCTTTGCTCTTATAAATTTTACATAGAGCACTCATCCACGGTCCTCCATGCAAAGCAGGTTGGAATAACTTATATTTTCAGCACAATTGGAAGTCCCACACTGCTCCCAATGTTCCTGTTAGCAGTTCAGTAGCTAAGAAAGGAAGAAGGAATGAATGAATGGGAGCAATTGGCTCAATTTCCTGATCTGACACTTTAATAACCCCGGGCAATTTATAGGACAAATATTTATAAGAGAGTCAAAATTTATGTAATTCTGAAGACCTGCTCAAGATATAACACCATAAAATCATACTGAAGAACAAGAAAACAATATGAATAGCCACTGTCCTTGCTGGAGGTAGCTGAAAGAGGTCATCTTCTGGCACTGCAAGCCACTGAGTTATCTTCTCTGAAAGACGGGAAGAGATCAGTGCTTTCTATGTGGCTTCCAATACCCCATCACTACAAGGGAACAAGTACAAGGGAAGGATGCTTATTATGGGCAATGCTTGTCTCATGCAGGTTGAGTACGCCATGTAGGCATGCACCTTTCTTGCACAAATGAACAAGTAGAATGAGTAAGAAGAATTTTTGTTTGTCTCCAGCCTCTCATACACTTGGAAGTCTGGAAGCAACAGGAAGTGAGAGGACTTGGTAGGAAATAGGGAGTATTCAGATAATGCACTAATTACATCAGCTTCTCTCCTCTCCTCTCCTCTCCTCTCCTCTCCTCTCCTCTCCTCTCCTCTCCTCTCCTCTCCTCTCCTCTCCTCTCCTCTCCTCTCCTCTCCTCTCCTCTCCTCTCCTCTCCTCTCCTCCCCTCCCCTCCCCTCCCGTCCCCTCCCATCCCCTGTCATACTGAGAGACTGTGGTTGAAAGGAGCAAACACTGAAGATAAAATAAACTTTAAAGAAGAAGACATCTGTGAAAATCAGCAATTTCTTTAGAAATTATTTGGTATAGTTAATAAGATGCACTATCTCCTTGGCACACAGGTATCACTAACAGGGGTTACCAGAGCACAAGCAGCAGCTGCTTATGGCGGCAAAGGAAAAATTCGGGTCAAAGCATGGACTGCAGCCCTCTGAAGAATGGTTGGGATTAAAACTAGAAGCTGTCACATAAACTAAGAACAATTTTGGGACTTGTGAGTCAAGTTGACTCTCACTGCAGGACTTCTGAAATCGCTGTTTTTCCGCTAGCCTATTTCAAAGCATTTACCACATTTTCCTTGAAGACCACAAAAGCCAAAATGTGCTGTTTGTGCTGAAACTCTGAGAAGGTCTAAGGCAAAACAGGAAATGTTTATCCAAACATCTGGTGAGGAGTGCTACAGGCTGTGCTGGGCCCCAGCTGACTCCACACTGCTGGGTGCTCCACAAGGCTTGGTGCCCAACCTGGGTCCCACATGGCCAGGACTGAGGGGGACAAGGAGGGTGAGAGCACATCCGGAAAACATGCTGCATGATGCAGAAATTGGGGCTGTTCCATTGTGTGCTAGAGGTTTCCTGATCATATTATTCAAATATGCCAAGAAATGCTGAGAAGATGGAAAAAAATACTCTTCATGACCATATATGACAAGAAATGATACACTTCACTGCAGGGAGAAGGCTCCAGTGAGAGACCAGAAACACTTGCTAATGGTATAGACAGTGAGGTGGGGGAGTTGTGCTAGAAACGTGTGCACTCTCTGTCATGAGAAGTGCTTAAGGACAGCATACAGAAGCCTCCATTCAAAAGTTGAGAGTGGTCTTGTCTTGTGGTGATGGTCTGGACCAAAAGACTACTTGAAACCCTTCCAGTATTATTCCTGAGCTTTGTTTTTTAGCAGACTTAAAGAGCAAGTTTACTTTGCTGACTTCAACTGCCCAGAAACTTTTGTCTTAATTGTGTGGAGTCACCTTACACCATGCATAAGGATATCTGCACTGGTTCATCTCCAAAAGAAAAAACAACAAAACAACCTAACAGTTAACCTAACAGTTAAATATAGAACTACAGTTACAGAGTTACAACTCAGCTGGGTATAATAAATCTCCAAAGTCTTGCAAGGAATTTGGTCTCTACGAACCAAATTCTTTCTCTGTAGAAAAAGGTGTCATAGAAGTGGTAGACTAAAAGCAAAATATTACAAAAAAAACCCCAAAGTATTTTAACAGAAGCAGAATCACACTACAGAACTCTGCACATGAGTTTAAAATTCTGCAGAAAGTGAATTCATTAGCAAAGTCACTCAAGCTTGACTAATGAGAGTTTGAGCCAGAAAATCTAGCAATTTAAAGTAAACCTTTAGCTGTGAGCATAACTCGATACTTATGATGCCAGCTGCAGAAATTGCCATTTCAGACCTCACTCCGGTTGTTGGCACAAAGGGAACAAATAGCTTTCAGCTGCAGGTGAAGCCTACCAGACCTTTCTCCTCAATCTTTGTATAGTGTCAGTTCTTCTTAAAAAACAGCCATTAAATTATCGCCATTGTCTTGGAGGAATGGTGATTGATGCCTCTTCTTTTATGCTAACTCAGCTTGTCTCTCTGCTCTAAATGGCCTTGTCTTTGGCGTGGACGTTGGTAGTACATCATTAGGTTGTGGTCGCAGCTTGGCAAACACGGCTGTTGGGTGATGTGGCCATTAAGTGGATTAATGCAACTCTCCTGAACTCCCTAACACAATAAACCATGGGCTCCCACCTGTTGGGGCTCTAACAGGGTGCTTTGTACAGGGTGTGAAAGAGAAGGTGACAAGGTAAAACAACCCTCTTGGCACTGCTGCAGCATCCTTGTGGCTCCAGCCCAGCTGCCACGGGCGGACGGGAGCAGCACTATGGGAGATCCCCAGAATGGCAGCACAGCCCAGTGAGAAATTTCAGGTTCTTACATTCAGAACAGGCGCTACTGCTTTCTTGTCCCATTGCAAATGTACCTCTTATGTTTCAGCACACCATTCACACCATAGAGAGAAAAATTTAGGTTAGATGGTAGAAAAATAATTTTATGCCATGTGTGGTGAGGCACTGGCACAGGCTGCCCAGAGAAGATGTGGATGCCTCATCCTTGAAAGTGTTCAAGGCTGGGTTGGATGGTGCCCTGAGCAGCCTGATCTGGTAGGTGGTAACCACCCCACGGCAGTGGAGTTGGAACTAGATGGTCTTTAAGTTCCCCTCCAACCTGAGCCATTCTGTGATTCTGTGATTCTATGACTTTGTGGAGCAGTTATCATCATGACCACTGTCACCACAACTGGGTGTTTACCAGATGACTTCTGAGAGCAAAGGAAGATTCCTAAAAACTGCATGATGTTTGACAAAAATATTGGGATGGGGTATGGAGGGAAAAGGTAGGCATGTTTGCAGATGTTTCTCTTGTGTGAAAAATCTTTCTTCAAACTATGAACTTGGAAAGTGAAAAGACAGGTTTTACATTACCCTGGTCCCCATTATAGCATCACCCTTCGCTCTGCTCCTTTTTCCCTTTTCTTTTATGTCTGCAGGGTTCCTGACATGTTTAAGCAGATGTAACATATCTCTAATGTTGACCGTGCTTTGTTAATGTAGAATGAGTCTTAAACTGCTTTATCTTTTCCTTTCTGCTCCTAAAACAAGGAATTAGCTGTGGCACCGAGAGACATGATTAGCGGGCAATATCAGTGGTAAGTGGATGCTTGGACTTGATCTTAGAGATCTTTTCCAACATTAATGATTCCATGATTCTAATTAGCTATAATCTTCACAGCTGATAGACTTCAGACTCAAAGGTACAGACACTAAATAGTGAAATAAATACACATTGATACCTTAGGCAGTAAAAGAGTGAAGAGAAACCTAAAGCCTTCTTTCTCCCTTACACTGAGTACTGTGTGCAGATGGAGTCTGCATCTCAAGAAAGGTGTAGCAAAGTCAGAGGACACAGACAATGACAATGAAAATAACTGCGAAGAATTGAAGCATCCATCTTGCATGGAGACTAAAAAGACTCTTCAATTTAGAGGAGGTTATGTATAAATCTCACGAAACCATGGGGGTGATGGGAAAGGCAAATGTGGAATGATTATTTACAGATTCCTCAATGCGAGCCCTAGAGAACACATGGGAAATCAGTTTAAACGTGGTCAGATAGTACATGGCTTATGGTGAATGTCTGGAAATTCATCCCTGGGAGGCCACATAGGCATATCGTATCAGCAGCTTCTCAAGGAAATTAGACACATTTGAGGAGAGCAGGTCCATGGAATGGCACTCAGAAGCCCATACAGGTACCTAATGTTGAACATCTCATCAGATGTGGGGCTGGGAAATCTCAGTGATGCAAAGAAAGTGGTGAAAATTCTGTGCTCTGTATTACAGCAGCTCCTACTGCCACGGATAGAGACAGAGCAGAGGGGTAGGATACCGTAGGGTGTTCCTCAATCTCACCTTCTGTGATGCTCCCCCAGTGCCCCAGAAAAAAAGCTCTCACTGTAAAGAGACCACCATGGGCTGGCAGGAACGGGGAGCGTGCCATGGACTAGATAGTTCCCACACCACTGGATGTGGTCCTGGAGTTACTTTTATTCTGCCTTGGTGGCCGGGAACAATACCCCTTTATTGGAGACACAGTTTTAGAGTGACTCTGTTTACAGACAACTCCAAACAGATTTTTGCAAATGTTTTTCCAAATACAAAATAATCACTCTGCTTTGGTGGCATTCAACTCCTTCATCTCATTCCTTTCCAGAGATGTGAGAGAACATGGTTTACAAGGATGCTCATGAACGCAGAGCCTTTGGCAAACACGATCCTCCATGAAGAGTCACAGTAGGAAGGGATCATCTGGTAAATCTTCAAAGCTCCAGGAATTGTCCAAAATGACTTCAGAAAAAAAAAATTAGTCTCTAAGTTACCAATTATGGCCCAGTCACAAAACATAAAAAAAAAGGAATCTTAGGAATTCACAAAGCTATAGACAAGGAGTCTGCAGACCATCCAAAGACTGTCTAACTGCTGATCAAATAACTACAGGTGAATAAGAAATAAGAAAAATAACATCATTTTACAGATATTTTTCCAAAGAAGGAAAAGGCACATAAACTCTCCTTGGCCAAGAGTTCTGTTCTATGTTTTAGAATCTAGAATTATGCCTGTGGAATAACAGAAAGTAATGGGACAAAGGTCTGGTTTAGACTTCGGTAGTTTTCTTTGGTTTAAGTTTTCTTTTGAATAAACACTATGACCTCAGAAGACTGATCTTTCTCTTCTTTTTAAGGACAATTCTTCCAAAGGCTAAAGAAGTCCTTTTGCCTACATTTTTCCAATCAGACTTTCTGTAAGATGACTATCTATCAATACTCAATGCTGAAGGCTTTCCCTGTGTTGCTTCTGTTGCTTCCTCTCCTCTAGACCTCTTAGGTGGTAAGGTTCAAAAAATCATAATTACGTTGTACTATAAATGATTAGGCTTGGGGCGGAGTGGCTGGAGGACTGTGTTGAGGAAACAGACCTGGGGGTACTGATTGATGCTCGGCTGAACATGAGCTGACAGTGTGCCTGGGTGGCCAAGAAGGCCAACGGCATCCTGGCTTGCATCAAAAACAGTGTTACTAGCAGGAACAGGAAGGTAATTGTCCCCCTGTACTCGGCATTGGTGCGGCCGCACCTCGAGTACTGTGTTCAGTTTTGGGCCCCTCACTGCAAGAAAGACATTGAGGCCCTGGAACGTGTTCAGAGGAGGGCTACGAAGCTGGTGAGGGGTCTGGAGCACAGGCCTTATGAGGAACGGTTGAGGGAGCTGGGATTGTTCAGCCTGGAGAAGAGGAGGCTCAGGGGAGACCTTATAGCTCTCTATAACTTCCTGAAGGGAGGTTGTGGTGAGCTGGGGGTCAGCCTCTTCTCTCGTGTAATCAGTGATAGAACTAGAGGGAATGGTTTCAAGCTGCGCCAGGGGAGGTTCAGGCTGGACATTAGGAAGTATTACTACTCGGAAAGGGTAGTCAGGCATTGGAATGCACTGCCCAGGGAGGTGGTGGAATCACCGACCATGGGAGTGTTCAAGACACGTTTGGATGTTGCGTTGAGGGGTATGATTTAGCTGGGAAGTATTGGTAATGGTTGGACTGGATGATCTTCTAGGTCTTTTCCAACCTCGACAATTCTGTGATTCTGTGATTCTGTGATTAATATACTCTTATAGGCCTATTGCTAGATGATAATGACTTCATCTATTTCCGGACTTTCTTTTGAACTTTAAACTCATTAGAACAGTTGTGTTTACTGAGTTCATTTGTCAATGCACTAAAGCTCTTGATTTGCCCTGGTTCTGCATCACTTTGGAGCTGGATGTGGTGCACTGGAAGCACCTGAGAAAATGTTTTACCAACTTAAAATCTCCTGAAAGCATTGGTGCTCCAGTGGGAGCTCTAGAAGCAGATAGCTGTGTTCCAGGAGAAAGAAGGATAGCTTGGAATGGCCAAACTCACTGAGCAGGAGTCAAGATAGCACTCACTCCCATCTTGTCCCTCTGCCTGCTTTTAGAATCATAGAATCATTGAGGTTGGAAAAGACCTCTAAGGTCTAGTCCAATTGCCCACGGTCCACCAGTGTTGACCATTAAATCATGTTCCTTAGTACCAGATATACACATTTCTTGAACACCTCCAGGGACAGAGACACCACCATCTCCCTGGGCAGACCATTCCAGTACCTGACCATTGTTTTGGAGAAGAAATTTTTCCTAATACCCAACCTGAACCTCCCCTGGCACAAGTCAAGGCTATTAACTCCTGTCCTATCACTGCTGTATGGGAGAAAGGGCTGATCCCCTACCTCCCCACAATGTAGCATTGTGGAGCACTGTAGAGAGTGTTGAGGTCACCCCTGAGCCTCCTCTTCTCCAGACTGAACAATCCCAGTTCTCTCAGCTGCTCCCCAGAAGACTTGTGCTCCAGACCCCCCTCATGAATTCACTGCCCTTCTCTGAACACGTTCCAGAATCTTGATATCTTTGCTGTAGCGAGGGGCCCAAAACTGAACAAAGTACTCAATGGTGCAGCCTCACCAGAGCTGAGAACAGAGGGCTGATCACTTCTCTGCTCCTGCTGGCAACACTATTTCTGGTACAAGCCAGGTTGTCATTGTCCTTCTTGGCCACCTGGGCACACTTCTGTTCAGCCAAGCATTAATCAGCATGTCCAGGTCAATTTCTTCCACAGTCTTCCAGCCACACTGCCCTAAGCCTGTTGCATTGCCTGGGTTTGTCGTGGCCAAAGGGCAGGACCCAGCACTTGTTCTTGTTGAACTTCATCCCACTGGCCTCAGTCCAGTGATCCAGCCTGTCCAGATCCTCTGCAGGGCCTTCCTACTCCCAGGCTTACTGACACTTCCTTCCGACTTGAGTGTACCTGTCCAAGCCAAGGGCTGCCAGCTTCTCCAGGAGAATGCTGTGGGAGACCGTGTTAAAGACTTTGCTGGAGTCTAGGTAGACTACATCAACAGCCTTTTCATCATCCACCAAGTGGGTAACTTGATCATAGAAGGACATCAGGTTAATCAAGTACGACCTGCCTTTCATGAACCCATGTTAGTTGGGCCTGATCACCCAGTCGTTCTGCACATGCCATGTGATCTCATTGAAGATGATCTTGCCTCCTGGTCTACTGCTACCTACTTGCTACCGCATCTCTGGATTCTGTACCTCAACTTCTACTAGCTTCACAGCAGCTCGCTCCCACAAAGAGATCTCAAGATCATCTTTTCAGAGCCTGCCCACCAGTCACAATGTGTGCAGACTGATGTGCAAGCTGGTGAGACCCCAAGGGGGACATGTCCATGGGTCACTTGAAAGGGGAAGTACAAGTTTTGCAATTTTATTTGCTGGAGATGATCCTTTAATCACATAACCTTGCACCTCTAGGCAGCTGAATCCCACTCCTTATGTCAGCCATGAAAATAACAGCTTCTGGAAAGCTGTATCAGATATCTCAATCCTTTTTATTTAAATTATAAGCATGCAGACCATCTAAAAGAAAGTTTATGTCTTTGAAGATCTACCAGAACTGTCATTAGGCTAATGTTTACTTTGATATTAGTTATTTATTTTCCTTTCATCCCACTGTTCCTGAGCGCTGAGCCATATGTGAGATGGGATGGGGTCACCAGTCTGCCCCAGCTTTGTACAAGTATATCCCACAGGCCCTTTGTGTTCCAGCTTTTTCACATCGCAGTAAGGCAGGACCTCTCTGGTCAGCCTGGTCTGTCCCTGCTGTCTGACTGCCAGTCCTTCTGAAGGGAAAAGCTTTACTGCATGTGAAGTGCATCCTTACTTCTAGGAAGGCTTATTCTTATCCTTCTCACACTCACAACTTGGGATGAGTCAGCCACGTGCTGAAATGCATCTTGAACTGAGTGATGAACTCTTTTGTAGTGATGAATGGAACCTCCAGATTTTGAGAGTCATGATGTTTAGTCCTAGTTTAAAACTATATCTGATGTAATCATCTGTTTTGCCTGTAAAGGCCTTGGGTTTTACCTGTACTCCCAAATGCTGGTTCTGAAACTTAGTCTCCATATGCAGAAGAGGGTTTATTTCTTCACAAAGAAAAGCTCTTTTCCCCCAGCATTCAATTGACCATGAGCACATCAAGAGTCTGATGTAAAGCGAGAACCATTATCTCTGCCTCTCCATGTGCTAGAGGTATAAATATGCTATGCCCTGTTAAGAAGATGCCTCTGACCAAGAAAAAAATGGTAAGTGGAACCGTCTGCAAGACTCAACTTTTTGTCCTCGTTTAAGAGAGAGAAAGCTCTGATGAATCTCTTTAATGCTCTTGAAAAAACTGGACAAAACTGCCACTCCAGCTATAGCCCACACTTCAAATGGCCGTGAGATGGCCTTTTCTGAATGTTACATAGTTCAAGGAGGCAGTGAAGTGCTCGGTGGAAGATTTTGTATGGGAACTTTAACTTCCCATTCCATTTGACTTTTGGTCTTTAAAATACAGGTCAAATCAATGAATTTAATGAAGGCCGTGGAACACAAAGGCTTTGCCTTGCATTTTGACCTAGATAAAGGAGAGTCAGTCCAGGTCAAAAGGCTTTAGCAGCACTTTAAGTGGTTAGTACACAAATGTGACAGAATGTTTAGACTCTCGGAGACTTGCAAGACCCAGTGACAAGCCGTTAAAAGTATTTGAAATAGCTGCTTGAATGAACTTTGATAAGGTAGCGCTATTGTCTTCTATTGTTTCTTTCTTTTCATACCAAAACACCCCCAAAAGAACAAGAGTCAATGAATGTATAATGCAATCCAACTTTTACTGGATTTGGGGCTTCTTTCGGCCCTTTGGACTTTTTTTTTTGTGAACTTTTTATGCCATTTTCATTCATTTTCCCTCATTAAACCTTTCTCAGACGCTAGTGATTAATGTGACTTGTCAGTAAGAGCTTTTAAAGTGCAATGATACTTTCAGAAGCTATAACGTGTCAGTTGAACCCAAGATTAAGATCAAATTAAGATTAAATTTATTCTTACTGAATCTTCTTACCAGATGGAGCTAAGTTCATGAAGGTGGTAATGGTGCCTCCAAGCTTCCATGCTCCACATCAGGCATCTGAAGCAAAACTAGCACAGAGCAGCAGGCCCATATGTTAAATTCTGGATTCACACCTTTCTTCTCCATGAGATAAAACAGCCTTCTGAGGCAGTCAGACACTTAGCTCACATGTGTACTTTGCACAGGCATCTAAATCAGAAGTTGGAAGTCGGCTGGCCAGTAAAGGTAAGTTTCTGTTATCAACAATAAACATACTTGAATGATGGAAAGCATAAAATCAGAAAACCCACAATTGTAATAGCTGCCAGAAAACAAATCCCCATTTAAATACATAATTATTCTCCATTACTGGAAAGCAATTGTCCAAGGAAAACTGGTAAAACGTATAACAGTTCATAATGCAGGGCTAAATTTTGTAGAAAGACCCAAATCCTGGTTGATTTGTGCAAGGAAGAAAGGTTTAGTTTTGTTTTGCTTTTCAATTTTGCTGTAAAAAGTCTGCTTCTTGAAAGCTTTCCAGGCCAGAGATCAGGTTCCCCCTTTATAATGGGAGCTATTAATGCCTGAAATGGGCCGCTCTAAAGAACCACATGGCGGTTTCACATGGTTTGATAGTTCCAAGATTTTGCTCACTGTGCTTTTGGGACTTTTCTCAGTATTCTCTATAGCGAGATTTTTATTGTATTTTACCCTTTTGTCTGGTTTTTGTGTTTGAAAATTTTCCCTTATTCATTGACTACTAACTTTCTGTCACCCATCTTTGACTTTTCTTCTTACATCTGCATTAAAGCTGTCATTTACTTCTGCTTTTTCCCCTCTCTCCATATTTGACAGCAAAAGCCTTCATCAGCTTTTATCCCTTTTTGTTCACATTATGACATAACCTGCGCAAAGTGGCACAGCTCCCCAATTCTTGTATATAAAATTTGCAACATTTTTTGAGACGGGTCAATGCCCATTTTTGGGATCCTTTTCTTTATCTGAGTACCGTGTTAAAACTTTTTGCAGATGTGAGCTATTCAGGAGCAGCCTGCGGCTGCATGCAGAGATGGGGAAAAGAAGAAAAGGCCTTCCTATTTTGTGATTGCCATAGTAACTCAAACATTGCCAGTGTGTTTGTCGGTTTGGTAGGGCACAGCCAGTGAATTTTATTTCCTGTGCAATCAAGCCCTCTACTGGAGATCATGGCTTGTATGACACAGGGTTACAGAGAGGACAGTGTGCTTGTTAGGCCTGGTATTAAGCATTTCACTTTAAAATAATACCCATTTGTATCCATTTTGTTCAACATAACAACAGCTGCTGTCCTGGGGATGACAGGCTTGCCTTTTTAGCCAAAGTCTCGTATGACATTTATGAATGAGGCAGGCTCCATTCATTTCCACTCTGAATTCTCAGTGGTTATTTTGGGTTGTTTGAGTCTTTCTTCTTTTTTTCTCCTAGGCGTGTGGAGATATTCAGCATTGTCTCAAGTAATTACATTCACATTTTATGACAAGGGAAAATTCACCTTTTTTCAGTGTCAAGTTATCACTTTCATTAACTTTCACGTTAAAAAAGAAAGAAGAAAGAAGCAAAAAGGTATCCTAGGTCAGTGGAATGGAAGCTTTTCATTTGGTCATGAAATAGGAATGAAGAAGCCATACATACAAACCTCCAGGCCTGCAACAGGAGCTGTGGGCTTCAAGGTCAGCAGTTTCCTGCTTCCTTTTGGGGTCAGAAAGAGGACTTGCTGCTCCAAGCACCCACTCATTTTTCTCTGCTTGGCAGATGCCTCTGCTTCCAGTGCTTTGCTTGCAGCCCCAACCACCCCATCCATGGCTGCTGCCACTCCAAAGCTGCACACCTTTCACCTGCCCATGGCTTAAGGGAGTGGCAGCATCTTCACAGACCTCAATGCCCGGCCACCTTCTGCAGTGGAATCTATCAGAGGACTGAAGATGGATGCACTGGTGAAGAATCATAGAATCATTTGAGTTGAAAGGGACCCTTCAAGGTCATCTAGTCCAAATCCCTGCAATGAACAGGCACATCTACAGCTAGACTTCCAGAGTAGCTAAAAGACACAAGGAGGAAAATGATAGCTTAAGGGGAAAGCTGGTCCCAAAGCTGGGGCCGCCCTGAAGTTCTGAGGAACTCAGTCCCATGTGTTCTACCAGCTCCTCTCCCAACTTCCCTGCTCCTGCAGCTGCCAGAGTCTCCCAGACCCTTTTTTGATGCATCTTTCCAACCTCAGACTGTGCATTCCCCAGAGACTTCTAGCTCCATTTAAATGCCAAAACATAAAATAAATAAATAAAACAGTCAAAGTTCTTGAAATCTGGCACATTGTGAAGGTGTAAGGGAAGCCTCCCTTCTATAAATCCTGAGGTGAAGCTTAGTTTTCTTTTCCTCAAGATATTTCCCAGGGAGGACAGTCACACTGATATTTCACTTGGTACTGAAGTTTTAACTTACAAGCTTTCCTGACCTGGAACAGAGGAATGGAGCAGATCAGCAGAGCCTTCTCATTGACAGAAGTTGTTTTCCGCAGTGCCTTGCAGCTGCCTGGAGAAGAAGCAAGGAGGGGTGAGGGGAAGGAAAGTGCTCTGTCAGGTAATTGGAAAGCTACCCCTCTGCCTTTGCTATCCAGGCTTTTAATTCCCACATCATAAAAGGCCTTGTACGGAGATCTTGACAAATGGAAGGGCTGAGCAATCAGCAACCACATGAAGTTTAACAAAAGCAGTGCCAGATTCTGCATCTGGGGAGGGGCAGCCCTGGATATGTGCACAAACTGGGGGATGAGAGGCTGGAGAGCAGCCCCACAGAAAGGGGTCTAGAGGTTCTGACTGATGGTGGGTGGAACATGAACCAGCAATTTGCCCTGGGGCACCCCAGGCACAGAACTGCCACCAGGTGAAGGGATGGGTTGTCCTGCCTGCACTGCACTGTGCAGCCTCACATCCAGCACTTTGTGCAGCTTGGGTGCCACAATGTAAGGAGGACATGAAGCTATTAGAGAGTGTCCAAAGGAGGGCTACAATGATGGGGAGTGGTCTGCAGGGCAAGGTGTATGAGAAGCAGCTGAGGACCCTGGTTTGCTCAGTCCAGAGCAAAGCAGGCTGAGGGGAGGCCTCATGGCAGCTGCAGCTCCTCACTTTTGGTTCAGATTTCTTGCACTATACAAGTTGTAAAGCGATTTGAAATCTGATTTGTTTTATTTTGTCATTCCTGAGTGGATTTACAGCTGTAAATTTACAGCAGAGATTTGTAAGAATGTCCCACACTGCCACGTAATCAGGAAGGAGTGCAACCACAGCCACTATCCAGATGAGCTTTTGGTGACAGAAATCATAGAATCATAGAATCACAGAATCATAGACTCAGAGAATGGCCTGGGTTGAAAAGGACCGCAATGATCATCTCATTTCAACCCCCTGCTATGTGCAGGGTCACCAACCACCAGACCAGGCTGCTCAGAGCCACATCCAGCCTGGCCTTGAATGCCTCCAGGGATGGGGCATCCACAACCTCCTTGGGCAACCTGTTCCAGTGCATCACCACCCTCTGTGTGAAAAACGTCCTCCTAATATCTAACCTAAACCTCCCCCATCTCGGTTTAAAACCATTCCCCCTTGTCCTATCACTATCCACCCTCTTAAACAGTCATTCCCCCTCCTGTTTATACGCTCCCTTCAAATACTGGAAGGCCATGATGAGGTCTCCCCGAAGCCTTCTCTTCTCCAAGCTGAACAAGCCCAGTTCCCTCAACCTTTCCTCATAAGAGAGGTGTTCCAGCCCTCTGACCATTTTAGAGGCCCTCCTCTGGACCCATTCCAAGAGCTCCACATCCTTCCTGTACCGGGGGCCCCAGGCCTGGATGCAGTACTGCAGATAGGGCCTCACAAGAGCTGAGTAGAGGGGGACAATCACCTCCCTCTTCTTGCTGGCCACCCCTTTTTTATGCAGCCCAGAACACAGTTGGCCTTCTGGGCTGCAAGCGCACACCGCTGGCTCATGTCCAGCTTCTCATCCACCTCCCAAGTCCTTCTACACAGGGCTACTCTCAAGGAGATCTTCCCCCAGTTTGTATAAATGCCTGGGATTGCCCTGACCCAAGTACAGCACCCTGTAATGTCTGGACTGAGCAGGGATCACCCAGTAGCTGACAGTCTCAATGGTTATTTACCCAAATAAGCCCCAGGAAATACACGACTGTGTGTCACAGGATGCTCCGCAGCTTACCCTTCAGGCTGGAGTAAAGCCAATGTAGAATGAAGGGAAAAAGAAGTACATTAGGATGATGGAGTGGATGATCTTCTTAAGACTTTTTCCATGAAGCTTCTGTTTTCAAAATAAAAAGGTGAAGATTAATACACATAGGTATCATAGAAGGCAGCTTTGAAATAATGCCTCATGTTTGATGATGTTGGCCCACAACATCAGAGGTGGATGATGGTGGTACAGCAGTAGAGGCTGAACCTTCCCACCAGTATTCCATGACATGCTGTTACTGTGTGACAGATGGCAGGAGAGTGGCAGTCTGACAGAATGGTGTCTGACATGGAAGTGTGTATGGAGCAAAGGTGTGGCACTGAATTCCACCATGCAGAAAAGATGGCACCCACTGACATTCATTGATGCTTGCTGAATGTTTATGGAGACCAAACCATGGATGTGAGCACAGTGAGGTGACAGATGGTGCATTTTAGCCATGGTGACTGTAACTTGAAGAACAAACCACATTCTTGATGGCCATGCGCAGCTGTCACACCACAAAATGAAGAGTGTCTCGATCAGCTCATCCACGTGAAGCAGCAGATTATGACCAGGAAGCTGTGTACGGAGTCGAACATTGGTTTCAGTTTGGAAATGGTGATGGCAACATTGGAATATTGCAATGTTTGCACCAGATATGTCCCACAGATTCTCACATAGGAACAGGAAGAACACAGTATGCACATTTGTCAGCACCTACTGAAGTAACAGGAGACTGAAGGTGACAATGTTCTGGACCACTCCATGACCGGTGACCAGATGTGGTGTCATCACTATGAGCCAGAGTCAAAACATCAGTCCATGGAGGGGTAATACGTGAATTCCTCATCGAAGAAAGAGTTCCAGGTGCAGCCCTCAGCAGGTATAGTGATCTCCACTCTTTTGGGGTAGGAAAGGGCTGCTCCTTCTGGATTTCCTGGAACCCAGACAAACAGTCAACTCTGACTGCCACATTGCAACACAAAGTTGAAGACTTGAACTTCCAGAATCAGGCCAGAGAAGAGGTCATACAACGTGGTAACACGAGACCCCATGCCAGTTTGGATCCTGTGGAACATATTGCCATTCTTGGCTGGACTGTCCTACCACACACACTGCATAGTCCAAATTTGGTGCCTTCTGAATTCCATCTGTTTGGGCCAATGAAAGATAGACTGCATAGGTAATAGTTTCCTAGCAACTGTGCTGTCATAGCAGCTGTGAAACAGTCCATCATCTCTGCTAGTGATTTGTACGACTGCAGCAAGCAGGCTCTTGTTCATCACTGGCAAAAACGCATAGCTAGTGGTGATGACTACGTTGAAAAATAGAATTTGCACAGTCTAGTAGTGTGATTGTGCTCTCTGTATTTGTTGTAATTTCCACGGCAATAAATTGGAGGCATTACTTTCAGAGTAACTTACGTACTTACACACAGTGACATCAGCCCTGTTGTCATCAGTACAGGTTTTACCAATAAGAAAACATCACAATATAATAACGTAGCGCACGGATACCTGGAGGCATTCCCATCTCCTTGGAGATACTTGAAAGCTTCAACTCTATGCTGAAGTCTATGGGTTTGCACAGATGCAAGATGGGAATCCTGATCAAGTCACCTTGTTCTGAAATAAGAACGTTTCTTAAAGGTCAGTCAAATACAGCAATGCATGAAAAAATGCTCTTGTAGAAAGTTTCACTTGCATGCTATGTCATGCTATAAATAACTTATGTTATTTACAAATGAACTCCAATTTCCTTTTTCATGTGCAACTTAAAGTTTTACTGGCCCAAGAAATTCAGAACATTTTTTCAGTGTGGCCGCTTCCACCTTGGTCAGACCTACAAGCACGGCTCAGGTTTGATGGGACCCTCCTCCCTTCTGTGAGTCACAGCTCACTGGCCAGCACTGGGCGCCGGGTCTGCGCCTTGCCCTTCTTCCAGCATGTGGATCGGGATGGTAGACGAGTGCATTTGTCCTCACAAATAGGTTAGAAACAAGATCTAGAGGGTGGGGATCTTTGACGGAGCGATGTAATATGTCTTTTATATGATTTCCCAGATCTGCTCTCGAGCAACAGCTCCGTGCAGCTTCATTGCCCCTGCTTGGGAAGGATGCTCAGGAGCACAGAAGAGAGGAGGAAGCAGCCTGTGCATTATCCATGGCATTTTTGCAGCCGGATCCAGCCCAGGAAGGGTTAAGGGCTTTGTGGTGAGGTGGGACAAACTTCACTTTCCCTCAATTCTGTGGTGAGCAGCGATTGTTTTGACACCTGCATGATGTGAGGGATGGCATGGGCTCCTTTGTGGCACATAATGGCACATCTTCATTATTGTTCTAATACTCTTAAGAAAGATCCCTAATCTTTCTGTGGTGCCAGTGACTGTAACAATGCTGGGACGTTTTATTTTCTGCTTGCTCTCTCTTTCCCTTAACCCGCTATTGTTGCCATAGCCACGATGGTGCAGTACTGCTGGTTTGGGGAAGTTTCTGTACTGTACCGCTCTGAGCTTATTGTTTAAATCTTTATTATTCAACTGTTCTGAAGATTTACATTTTTAATGGCTCATTTATGTAATCCCATAAATAAAGTAGCAGAAAAGCATCCCACACAAATGAGTGAATTGGGGTTTGAAAAAAGCTGCTGAAGCAGGTCACCCAGGGTCTCAGCTGCGGGGCCTTGATTGGTATCAGCGATATAGCCACTGTGGCAATGGACTTAAGACCACCCAGTCAGCTCCAAAATGGTGCATTACCAAGGAATAGTGGAATGGTGCTATAGTTCAATCTCCCCTATTTATCAGGGAGCAGAGTTCTGCCGCAAAAACCATTTCAGCCCCAGACTCATTTACCTTATTGCTTTGACAGCTGCACCTCTCCCGCAGCAAAGTTTGGATGATTAGCTTTGCCCTGCTAGCAGCTGATGTAGATAGGTTTTTTTTGTTGTATTTTTTCTTAACCAGTATATTCCTGGGGCTGACAAATTCCCTCTAAAGAGGCTGTGAATTCAAGCACCTGCCTGAAGAATTTGTTTTACAAACCAAGCGCCGGGATGGAGAAATGTCCGAACAATTTGCTTCTGCGTCTCCCTCCCTGTGCACAAACCCTTAGCAAACTGCCAATCCTCCAAAAGGGCCAACGCAGTTCTAGCTGGAGCTGTGCCAATGGAACATGAGGAAAAAACATTCCTTACATCAGTTCTCACCCAAAAATCAGGTTTTTAGTTGCTATCTCGGAGAGTTAGCCCCTGTGCATCTATACCATAGGGCACTGCTTCCTCTTGCTCAGGAGGACAGGGAGGAGCATGGGACTGATCATATAATCATAGAATCATAGAATGGCCTGGGTTGAAAAGGACCACGAAGATCATCTAGGTTCAACCCCCCTGCTCTGTGCAGGGTCACCAACCACCAGACCAGGCTGCCCAGAGCCACATCCAGCCCGGCCTTGAATGCCTCCAGGGATGGGGCATCCACAGCCTCCTTGTGCAACCTGTTCCAGTGCATCATTGCCCTCTGTGTGAAAAATTTCCTCTCAAGTTCCTGCCCCATCCTGCACCCTGATGTGAGCTTGTCAAGGTGTCTGGTAAAAGAGACCCACTTTGTTGGTCCAGCACTGTGGTTGGTTGATGCTAGCACTTATGAGATCAGAATAATTATAATACAGTACCTGTGGTGTGCATTTATCTATGTCTCAGCATAGAATTTAGGGAAGTAAGGGCAAACTGGATGATACCATCTTGGGTGAAGAAGTGAGGAGACAGTTCCAGACTTGAACTCACTCCGCACCCCACACACACCACACTGATAGACAGACCGGTGGCCTCCCGCCAGTCCCCATGTCACTCGTCTTAAGCAGGGACGTGGTCCCGCGTAGGTAATGTCCTCACAGTGGAGGTCCCCAACCTGGCTGCCCCACCACCGGGCCATGTCACCGCCACCATGCCCACATGCAAGGAATGAACGTTTTCAGAGCAAAGACCCCGTTCTGCCTGGCTGCATGGCACAGAGTCAAAGGAAGCTGCTCTGAGCAGGAGAGGGAGAGGAGACAAAGGCGGGAGAGCAGCAGCCGGCCCAAGGAACAGTGGGGATGCCAGTAATTGGGCTGCCTGCACTCGGCTTTCGCCAGGCCTGCAGGTTTGTTGTTCCCAGGCTGCAGCTCAGGCTGAAAGAGAGGTGAAATTGTTAATGTCAACCTAGAGGAGTGTAAAAAGGGGGTGGGATAGGGTGGGGGAGAAGGAAATTGGTGGCGGCTGGAGATGAGGGAGTTGTGGGGGATGTCTGCTGTATCCCAAGGACTGGGCTGGCTGGGAAACTATTTTCATCAGGCAGAGACAAATAGAGTTTGGGTAAAATTCATCCCTGTGGATTTTCATTATTGGTTTAACGCGTATAAAAGTTAGAGGGGATTCTACCAGGTAGAAAACACTAAGTCCTGCTATGGGAAGGTGGAGCTGTGCTTCTCCAGCCCCCTTCTTGTTGCTCAGTGCTGGATGCAGTGATCGCAGTCCAGCAAAGAGGCTGAGGAGGCAGAGGTGGGTGCCTTTGGGCACAGGGCTCTGTGTCAGGACTTGCCCCAGGCAGACGCAGGTAGGAGCCACACATCACAGCAGCTACATGCAGGGATACAGGGTTGCGTTGCTCTCCTTCAGCTTAACACTGTGCTGCTGCTACTACACAGCTTCTGGGAAGGCCAGCAGAGGTTGATTATGCCAACCACTTTGCTTGCCTTCCTTTTGGCTGTTGCTATTACACAGGTTTCTACTAACATGGTAGGAAGAAAACGTTAAGTATGAATATAATATCCAGAATGAAGATAAAGCCATATCATATGCAGAGCTTTGGTTTTCTTCAAATGTTGTGCTCCTTTCCTGTATTTCTCCTACCTGTTCATTATGAATCAGCTGCTTGCTGGCATTTTCCTCTGTCTGAGACATTTTGAATGTCTCATCCCTTGTGGAATGATACAAAAGACACAGGCAGCTCGCCTCCAAAAGAAGCTGGAGAATTCAGGTGACACGGGATATCAAGCAGAGTGCCAATCCACATTTCCCAGAAGCAGACTTTCCTTGTTTTTACCAGATTAACTTTAAGCTATATGTATTACCACTCCTTTAGCAGTTCCTGCAGCACTCCCTATTTCTGTCCATGTGGACAGGAAAGCACAGGAGGCCAGACAAACCAAGGACACATATGGCAGGAGGTGAATGTTGGAGTCAGCTATCAAATGCCCAGGTTTGTGCTCTTATCTTAAAGCTGATAAAGACGAATGATCGCCTTTGCACAGATCTGCTGCACAGGAGAACATGAACTGAGTGGGATGCAATACCTGGGGTTCTTCCCACCTGAAGCAGAATGAGCAGGTAGATGGGAGAGAACAACAGAAGCAGTGCTACCTTTCTTCTCTTCTAGCATGGGTCTCTGGGGGCTCTCCTGCTATACTATCAGCTTCAAGTCCAATTAAACCCTTTTACATCGGTTTTCTGCCGTGGTCCAGAAGCCTTTTCTCATTCAGACCATTAAAGGTAGCACTGCCTTTACTTTCTGGCAAGGTTTTGATTAGGATTTATTACAGTAGTCCTCCACAAGTGATACAGAACACCTGAGATTACCAACGTCATTACCAACATGGTGATACAATTTTCTCTCAGCATTCCTCAGTATCTACACCTGTGCATTCTTACACTTCAAATCCCCATTTACAGCAAAGAAAGTCAGCCCAGAACTCATCCTGATCACTGCCTGGGCTGCGGTGGCCCAGGCTTGCCCACATCCACAATCAGCTCATGGGTCTGGAGGACCCCAGATGTGGGACCTTATTGTACACCAACATGGCAACATCAGCAAGTTGACAGCCACCTGCAGAGCAGCTGAGAGGACCAAAGATAGGTGAGAAATATAGTGTAGAATGTTTATGATCCTGCAAAATCTTTTATCTAAGGTACAGATATATCCAGACACAAGAAATCTGTAGACTAGAGAACCTACAGGGGACGGAACCCCTCACTGGGGTACCACACTGCTGCCCACACTTCTGTTTGTCATCAGCATTGCATGTACAACGTGCAGATTACTATGAGAACTATGTGCTCCTTAGCTTTAAGTATTTGGCTTGACATTCTAGTCACACACAAACAAATATTCATATGTTCCTTAATTTCCTTATGAAAGTCTAATTTTGTTGCATATAGGTGGAAATTCAATGCTTTCCATGTGGATATAGATACAGTCTTCCAGAAGCATCTTATAAGGTACAGGGTAATGTCCTGACAGTCACTTAAACTGTATTTGATAGATACATTGACTAAGCAATACCAAACTATCTATAAAATAAAAACGATGATATACCTACAGCATTGATTTGAGACATTGAGAGGCTGCTGGATATTTGACATAAAAGTGTTTGTGTTTTTTCCCTAACACTACTCTACCTAGAAAACTAAAACTGTGTGCATTTATACACATATAATTCACAACTTTTAAAGATTTTTTTTTTTTACTTAATTGGAACCAGGCCCTCTTTAACATTTACTGACTGTATATTAATGCAGAAAAGAGTTTCATTCACAGAGCATGAGCTACAACGGGATTATTTGCAAGAGCAAAGATCACTCACATGAATAAAGATTTGGTGGCTCAGTTACTCTGCTGATAAAATGAATGAAATCCTTCTCCAAACACCATCCAAATATGTTTTCTTGCCACTTATTGAAGCAGGTTTACTTCTGTGTTGTCCCAGCTTAATTAACTGAAAACACATAATTATGAATGAGAACTCTGATAGGGCAGAAGTGGAAAAATGCTTCTCGGTGATGAACTCGCAGCCCAAACACACAAAAAAACAGTTCTGTTTGTGCAGGAAAAGCAACCCCCTCCTGCTACATTATCCCATTGATCTAAAAACATTTACATCTCCTTTGTTAACGAGTTGTCAGCAGAAATTTCATAATCACTGAGGAACGCCATTGCAAGTGCACCTCAAGAGATCTTCTGTGAAGATTCTATTTTTGCCTCTAAGTTTTGTACGTCGTATATCTTAGGCTTTTATCGCACATTCTTGGCTTTCATGATTCATCACAAATAATTCAAACTGGATTTACAAAAGAGAAGAGGCTGTACAATGAGCATAGGAACTGCACATGATGCTGCCCATTTAGTCAAAACTAATTAAAGTACTTCGTAAAATCCAACATAAGGTATTTTCTCCTCCTCCTTTATATTGCATTGCGATTGATATTCAGTGTTGGCGTGGTGAAAATGTACAGTTTGGAAGACTTCTGCCCAAGATAATGAAAGTCTCATTAAACAGCTCTTGTGACTATGGCAAGAGCAATACCCTCACCTGAATAAACTCTGTTATCTGTACAGTACGCACTGAAACTAAACAAATACAACATTAAGAGCTTACAGAAAAACAAGAAACTCCTTTGAAGTATTACTGCAGCAACATTAACTTAAAGCACTGGGCTGCAATGCACTACTGTGGGAAGCTGACTGTAAGAGACTAAGAATAAACTTTATTTTGCTAAGAACTAAACAGTTTTAGAAGAAACAAGTGTTCAGAGTTAGAGAAGTCTATAACAGGTTTTGAAAAGCCATGTTCAGCTTCAACCTTCAGCCTTTCAATCCCGTCTTCAACATACTTCATTAAAGTGATGGTACCGTCACATATTATGAGCGGATATTTAACACAAACCTGGCTTCACATGCCAATTTTGATTTTCAAAAAGTGATGAAAAGATGAAGGTTTTCCTTAAGAACAATTAAGCAGCAGCATAGTTTTTGTTTTCACTATGTATTTTTGGAAAAGGAAGCACTGATATATGGGGTAAACCTACGAAAGATTAATGCCTCATAGATGTTCTCTAAGTGAGAAGAAAATAGCACTGCATTAGAACCTACCTCCACAAATGAAGATGCATTTTTCAGCTATCTGATTTGGATCATGTCCCATGGAAGCACTGCCTATCAACAATCCTGGTTAATTTTGGATGCATAATTTCCCTATTTGAAAGTCCACTTTACATTGATGCAGAATTAACAGCAGGGCCTACACTAAAGGGGTATAAAAAGGCTCACACACGGAAGGCTCTGGGGAAACCATGTTACTACCATAAGCCTGACTGGCAAAAATTCATGGGAATTTGTCCTGCAGGACATCTTCAGACCTAATGCATTTCCCCAATGGGGAAAGGAACTTGCTGCTGCATTGCCAAACATACCTGGCACTGGCATTGCAGCAGAGGCTGATTGGAATTGTAGGTGCTGCCCTTCAGAAGAAATTGCTAAGGAGATAAAAAGCAACATGCAGAAAATAAGGACTACAAACAACACCTGCTAATTTAAACCAAAGATAATCCTTTATTCTTCAAAGACATTACTTTTTCTTTGGTCCCACTTAAGTCATTAGAAATCTTCTGAGGTGGTGGGATTTCTACTGTAGTGCTACAGTTCCTGAAGGGAAATTTAGGAAAATAGCTGTATTCTTCAGTGGAAATTTGAAAGTACCCCACCTTTTCAGATGCACTGGCAGCAGCAGCTGGCCTCAGAACCAGTTTAACTACCTTCCCATTATTCAGAAGAGTAATTCTCAGCTGGTACATCAAAATTCAGGCACGGTACATCTCCACGCTGGTTTCCCCATCTCCTAGTTAAACACGATCCTCCCAAGTGGGACAGGTATGCATTGCAAGACAAGGTATAGATGTGCCTATAGGTGGCACTCTTGCCCCGACACAACACTGAAGGACCACCAAGCGTCAGCGCTCGTTTCTGTTAAACGACAGAAGCCCAGTTCAGTTAAGAAACTTACTAAAACCATAAATACCACGAAGCACTTTCAATGAACAATTTAAGTTTTATTGTCAACACACTCGAAAACCAAAACCTACGTTCAAAACAAACATACTTCTGAGAACATCCAAATATAAAATATTTCACACAGAACTTTATTACTGTAACACGAACAGGAGAAAAAAGACATAGTATATGCCGATGTGTATTGTACGTGCTCAAAGTCACAAGTTTAAGAACTGTACTACAAAAAAACTGCCACGCCATTTTGGAAAGTGAGCATTTGATTGTTCTTAAATATCTCCTCTGCATTTCTAGTTTTACATGTTTACTTGGAAACATCATAGCAGTGGACAGAGACACAATAATTTTGTCTTCAAGGTTTGTTTTGAAAGCACCATGACAACAGACTGTTCAAACTACTTCCTTACACGGGGAAGTCTAAACAGAGACAATTATTGCAGTTATGGCTTTTTAGGGGTAACGTTTATTATTATCTATGATAGGTTTGTGAATATACAACATACAAGATCAGTATTTCCTAGTAGTCCTTCCTAGAAAGCAAAACTAGTGTTGCCCACTTAAAATCTGTTTGTTTTTTTTTTTATACTGCCTAAAGAAACCAAACTCTTATATTCTATACAAAACGTACGTGCTTGGCCAGACATCGACCGATTTTCCTTTCTTCTAGATACTGTAAAACTAAATTAATCCAAACAAGCAAAACTTCTCAATTGGTTAAGCAGCAGAGAAGTTTCTGCTAACTTTATACAATAGATAGACTTATGCTTAATTAATTTTTTTTTCCAAAAGGGTAACACAACTAAACAAATTACATCAGACAGTGACACACACATTCCGCTCCATTACCAAGACCCTAAGCTTAGTCAGAAAGGGAGCGAGGAAAGGAGTAAAGGGAAGGGAATGTCTGTTCTCAGAGAACTGAAAGATCTATGCTGCACTTCACTTTTCTCTTAAAGGTCCTGAAGAAAAGTTTTATAAAGCTACCTCTAGCTACTTCCCATACAAGTAACCAGTTCAAAAATCAATTCTGAACAGCATCTCCTTCTGAAAAGACCAAAACATCCCTGCAGTCTGATGTCTAATGACATTCTTGGCTTGTAACAATACATATTCACCTCTCCTCATCGTTTGCTAGATCGCTTTTCATACTTATCCTTTGTGTGCTGGCTCCTGCTTCGGTGCCTAGGAGGAGAGTAGCTGACTCTCCTTCTGGACTGAAAGCTGGGTGTGTATGGGTGAATTCTGTGTTTCTTTGGTTTTTCTTCTTTCCTGCTTTTGTTTGGCTCTGGCTCCTTGCTGACTTCCTTTTGCTCACGTTCTTGGTCTTGTTCTTTCTGAGACGGTAATGTGTTTTTGATGGTATTAATAAGAAACCTTTTGTTTGCACCAGCAAGAGGACATTTCAACCTGTAAAGACATAATAAAAGCAATCAAAAGACAAGATAAAAACATCCTGAGACAAAACTGAGAGTTTAACTTCAATAATTTTAAGACATGTTCGTGCTTTGGCTTTCCTTGCATGCCACCTAGTGTAAACTCTCAGAACAGAAAGATACGCTCAAGGTTGTCTCCATTCTTCCTTTACCTTATTTTGTGAAACAAAGGTTATTTTACCTCAATGCAGTGAAAATCCACATGATTTTCACGAGGCAGTAGGAAGCAGCTGGAGGCAATGCTCATGTTTACCACACTCTTTGTAAGGTGACAATATATTTATTTGTCAGTGCTTAACTTAGCTATTCAGGAAACAAATATTTAAGGACATTCTAAGTCAAATGAGAATGTTTTACAAGACCATAATGCTGTCTATAGTAGATAAAATAAACTGAAATATTTAGAAAGAAAAGAAACATTTGCATGAAGAACCCAAACAACTCGACTAATCAAACAGATAAAAGAGGCATGCAAATTTTAACCTACATTTAGCAACCACCAAACAAAATATTTTATTTCTTTGTCTTGAATACAAAAGAGACGTAGTCGATTCTTTGCTATTGTTTCCAACTCTTTTTTCTTCTTGCACATAATCTATTAGCTTGTTTTAGTAAACACATACTCTATACTGCATTTATCCTCTTGGTATCATTTCTACACTACTTATTCCCAATTTTTCATCTCTTAGAGAATGGAATGAAAACAATACAGCGTTGAGTACATGCCTTTGAACTGGACATTGTATTTACTTCAGATCTGCCTATTAAGCACTACTTGTTCTTGTCCTCAAAGAACTTAGAGCCATTTTAGAAGTATGCATTAAACAACCACATTGTTTCATTTCTGCTATATGTTCCTTGACATTCTGACATCATAGTTAGTTTAGAGCCTTGTAGATTTTATCCATATAAATCTACATTATTTTCAGAGAGTAAAAATATGCCTTGGCTTGGAAGGGACCTGAAAGATCATCCAGTTCCAACCCTCTGCTGTGGGCAGGGCTGCCACCCACCAGCTCAGGCTGCCCAGGGCCCCATCCAGCCTGGCCTTGAGCACCTCCAGACACCCACAGCTCTCTGGGCAGACTGAGCCAGTGCCTCACCACCCTCCGAGTAAAGAATTTCCCCTCAACATCTAATCTACCTCTCCCCTCATTTAATGTAAAAGCTGTTCCCCGTTGTCCCATCATTTTCTGCCCATGCCGAAAGCTGGTCTTCCTCCTGATTATAAGCTCCTTTCAAGTACTGCAAGTCCACGGTGAGGTCAAATCTAGCTTAAAGAAAAATAATAATTAAGATGCTTTGTATAGATGTTTTATAAACTAGGGAGACTGTTATTATGTATTAGGTATATTACTGAGTGCAAGCATACAGCTAACATTTGTCAGTAGAAGAGTGTTTCCATTTCAAGCTACATCAGCTAAGAACATGGCAAACAAAATGCCATGGCACAGGCTGTGCAAACACCAGCCAACACTCAAGTCCACTGTATGTCTTATGCCAGCATTGAACTGTTGTACCTCAATGCTTCCTACCAAGAAGCTTTCTCTAGGAAGCATTCAGGTACAAACTATTTTACGTTTGCCTCTTTCCTCTTCCTTTTCTTAAAAGCTAATGTATTGATTAAGCACTAACATATATAGCACCAGAATGAGATAGTCTACCCTAAATAAATCCATTTTGCTGAAGTATTTATTTCTTTTTGGCACTAGGAGTGCTGCCTGAGCTATACTAAGAACGAAAACTGATGAGAAACGCAGGAATTCAGGGTCGGTTAAGAGATTCCATTAATTCACTATCACAGTGATAAAAAACGAGCCCCTGGGTTTTCACGGAACAGCAGTAAGTCATGGCGCTGAAGAGAAACATCAGTTTCACTGACCTCAGACTTTAACAAAGTGTATTCTGCCATTAAGTCTCGAAAATAAATGAGATTATGGCATGTGAGAAACACTGCACACGCCCACTCATAAGTCCAAAACATTTACATATATACATGGCATATACGTAATGGTGAAAATTCAGAAAGAACTGTATTATTAACTCACTGATGTCCTTCACAACATTTCCGACGGTAAGAAAACTGTAGAGTACTTCTCTAGCACACTCCTGAAAACGAGCCTTTGGCTTGCTGCAGCTCTGATCCTGCAGTGCTCAATGCGACAGCTTTGCCCTCCATGTAAATTCTAAGAAGTACCAGGAAGAAAGCTCAGCCTATGCAAGGTGGATCACAATCTCCTGGTTAGGGAACTGTTCCACAGAACAAAGTGCAAAAGCTTCGAATAAGTAAATAAAGACATTAAAAGAGCATTAGGGTTTCAAACTCAAACTTGCCTGAAGCAGAACTGCAGGCATGACCATGAAAGCACACTACAATTCTAAAGCAATCTAGTCTACAAAACAGACTCAGTTTTGCAGCAAAGCGTTCGCTCAGTGTAACAGTTTACTTGCTATATTTACACAAATAATCCCATCTCCCTCCAAAGACAAGTCTTACATCCCCCCACATTTCTCTGCTATGCAATGACGAAATGGCAACTTCACAGTTTAAGCAAGAAAAAGAGACACAAACCATTCTTGCACACATACATCAAGTCTTACTCTCCCTTTTGATGTTTTCAGTCAACTTCTATGCAATAATCATCTTACTTTTCAGCCAATGCCTGCCATCAGGTTTAGCACAGTAGTTCAGTGCACAAGTGTACATTACGGCTTCTTCTCAATAAAACTCACTAACACTGCTTACGATGCTGAAGTACGTTGCCTGCCTCCCCTCTGCTGTGTAACTGAACATGTCAAACAGGCTTGGTACAGTCAGCCTCAGTATACAGAGTACATCAGATCTTTCAAGGAAACAGTTTTTTATGCACGAACTTAGAAAAACATTTCTACCACTTCCAAATTGCCATGGAAAATACAGTATTTAACAGAATAATGACCGAAGGCACATTAAAACAGCCAGAGGTTATTTTACTAGAGCAGTTTGCTAAAGCAAGTAATCTAGGCTGCTGTCCTTTCACAGAGGATCTCACAAAAGAGGCTGCCTGGAAGCACACTGCAAGCTCTTATGTATGGTCTTGGCAGCCAGATGCAGCTGGCAGGACTTTGCTTGGGAACCTGTGCTCTGATCATAATATTTTAACATACTTATGTCACAATGTCCATCTGTACCTCATTCCTCCACCTCTTTATAGCCACATGAAAAAGACGCTGTAGAATAACATCGCAGCGTTTCTGCATAATGACACAACACCCATTCAAAGACCAGATGCAACATAGCGTATCTCTGTTCCTATGCCCTCAAACCTTTCTTATCCTTATTTCATATTCTGCAATGTTTCTGGCTAACTGATTCGGTATTGGGCAGAAAACTATACATAGGCATGTAACTAATCTCTTTGCAAGAAACAGGGCTAAAAATAATTTAATGCTTCCAACGTTTATCTATTTCTTACAATTTTATCTGCTCTGACAATGCAGAGCTGAACAAGCCATCCCAAAATATCCTGTTTTCCATATCTTATTTTAGGAAGCCAGTTCAGCCTTAGTTCACTTGATGCCAGGATCCTTCAAGAACAGATCCATACACCAGCAGACAAAAAAAAAATAATCAGAGTCTCTAGAATGTGTCCCCACAGCCACTTTTGCAGCATTTTAACTGACATTCTCAAAGTGGAAAAAGCCCTTCTAATGAGACCTAACTCCACTGCTATAAGGAAGCCTATGAATTACATACATAGGATTGACAAAACCTTTAAGGAAAGCTGAGCTTACAGCTTGATTCTACCCGAAAACACAAGATCCCCAAATATAGCTTTACTCTGTCTGTGTCAATCATCCTCTGATGAATCAAGAATATCTGCAAGCATCAGCACAGGTTGGGGGCTGACCTGCTGGAGAGGAGCTCTGTAGAGAAGGACCTTGGTGTTCTGTTGGGCAGCAGGTTGGCCATGAGCCAGCAGTGTGCCCCTGTGGCCAAGGCCAATAGAATCCTGGGGTGCATTACAAAGAGCGTGGCGAGCAGGTGCAGGGAGGTGATTCTCCTCCTCTACACCGCCCTGATGAGGCCACATTTGGAGTGCTGTGTCCAGTTCCGGGCTCCCCAGTTCAAGACAGAAAACTTCTAGAGAGAGTCCAGTGGAATGCCACAAAGATGACTGGAGCCTGGAGCATCTCCCATATGATGAAAGGCTGGGAGACCTGCAGCAGTTCAGCAAGGAGAAGATAAAACTGAGAAAGGACCTCATCAGTGCTTATAAATATTAAAGGACTGGAGTTAAATGGATAGGGCCAGGCTCTTTTCAGTGGTGTGCAGTGATGTAAGAGGAAATGAGCAGAGACTGGAACACAACTCCATATGAACAAGAGAAAGAACTTCTTTACTTTGAAGGCAACAGAGCAGAGAAATAAGCTGCAGAGAGAGGCTGTGGAGCCCCCTACTCCAGAAATATTCAAAATCCACCTGGATGCTTTCCTGTGCAATCCACTCTAGGGAACCTGCTTTAGCAGGGGGTTGGACTAGCTGATCTGCAGAGGTCCCTTCCAACCTCTACAACTCCATAATACATTTATACGTTTCAAGTGTTCCAACTCCATTTGTCCCTAACTTCCCACCTTGGATCCAGTTGGTCCTTCAAGTGTTAACTTCCAGACAGCTGCTCTAATGGCTTTTCTCATCTCGGAAATCACATAATCCTAATAGCGTCACAGAAAGTTAAGTTACCTACTCTTCTTTTTCCTTAGTTTTTCTATGACGAAGACATCTTCAGAAGATGATCCTCCCTTCCCCTACACATTTTATTTCCTGTGATCAGGTCCACTCATGTTTGAATCAGACACATCAGCAGCAGGTTCTACAGCATCACAAGAATCAACAAGAATCACTGTGGCCAGAAAGCACATATGAATGGATGACTGGACAAACCAGAAATACTGTAGTGCTAAGAGCAAGAATCATTAGAACATCCAAGGAACAAGTCAGTGCTCAAGAGTCAGTAATGCAAAAACTACAAACAATGTCTAATATTTCTTGAACAAATCTGTCATGGACCCACACACCACCAATCTTAAGCAAAGTGTGGAGGGCAGCCATCTAGATCTCTTAACTGAGAGCTCATGCAGCCCATGCTAACAGCTGCTCCATGTTGTGGTGTTTTAAGGCCAGCAGATAGCCCTAGCACCAGCACACTGCTCTCTCACTTCCTCTCCTCAACAGGGCAGGAGGAGAAAAAATGACAAAAAAGCTCACAGGTTCACATAAGGACACTCAGCAATTACAGCCATGGGTAAAACACACTCTGTAAGGAAAATTAATTTATTGGCAATCAATAACAAACAAGAGCAGTGAGAACTAAAAGGAAACTACAAACACCTTCCTCCCATCCACCCACCCACCCTCCTACATCCTCCCACCAAAAAGCACGGGAGAATGGGGCAGCAGTCAGTCCCTAATGCTCGCCTCTGCTGCTCCTTCATGGTCACTCTGCCTCCACTCGAAGTAGGGTCCCTTCCGCAGGATGCCACCCTTCTGATCCTGCATGGGCTTCCCATAGGTTGCAGCTCCTCCAGCACAGCTCCAACATGGCTCTATACCACAGGGCCTATCGTTTCAGGAACATACTGCTTCAGCACAGCAGATCCCTTGGAACTTCTCTGACACTAGGCAGCTGCTGAGCTCTGCTCACAGAGGCCACTCTCACAGTCCCCTCACCTCACTCCAGCAAAATCTTGCCATGTAAACCCAATACACACGTCCATGAGTCTCAAATAACTCTTCTTCATAAATCTTTGGCTTGGTGTCAGTGTCCACCTCCTTGTTGGGACAAGCCTTCCCTCTAACAGCACCTGAATCATACAGATTGCACCATCTACCCACACTATCCACAGAAAACTTGTGAGGCAATCTAACAGTGACAAAACATTCTCAAACTGGAAGTAACCAGCAACGCTGTCCTATATTTTCAAGGCTGAACTGCTGTCTTGGAGGCCATGGGCTGAAGGACAACCACTTCACACATTTTTCTCCTGACTGTCAGCTACACTATGATGCTTGCAATTCAAGCTCAAACAGCAGCTGACTAACCAGATCACATGAGGAGACTGCAAAAAGCTAGGTAGGGATGCCTGGGGATTTTATTCAAGCACTGTACTTGAGCTGTGGAGAATTAATCACTGTGAATAGTAATGGAGCAGTTGCATAGATCCGAAAGCAGTCCCAAAGCAGTGTTCAGAGGCTTGCTGGCTAAGGTTTTACTGTTAGCAACACCCACCACTCTACTCCTTTGTAATGGTATGTACAACAGAGTTTTCTGTGAACAGCACCTTGACACACACTTCCCTTTATTAACTAATTCCTGTCAAATACCACTGATGTATATTTCCCCATATCCAAGAGCTGCTGGAGAGCAACATAAACTGGAATCTGTGAAGTATGAGCAGTAGCTGCATTTGCCTCTCCTCATCCAAAGAAAGATGGCAAAACCAATCTTCTTTCCACAGGTCCAGTTACTTGATGGCCTTATGGTAGATCTTTCCAGGGGTTCTACATTGCTCCTCCAAGACTCCCATGACAAAACACTGAGGTAATCGCACAAGTCTTTGTGTGTGAACCACACCTGCAAGCATTTTGAGTTTGGCAAGGAAGGGAGGATTTGTGTTCTACCCATTAAGACTGTGCTTTAATCAAGTTGGTGATGATCTCATCTGTTTGCTTCTACCAGTTTATGCTTTCCTAGATTCGTTAATGCATATTTTCATGAACTAACTTTTTTGTTCACTTCATTCAGCTTCCACAAAGCTCAGAACAGCAGCTATATTCTTTTCAGTAATTTACAGTTGCAAGAGTATAGATCAGTACTGGATGTAATCTCTGAAGCCCTTTGGGATTTACTGTTTAATGTTGTTTACATCTGATGGTATTTTGCTGCACTGCAATACTCAGCTTTGTACAGTCTCCAGAGATTTTTCCTCTCTTTGAGAGAACTGTCATATGCAAAAATATCACCTGTCAGTGCAGAATACCCTGAGCTGCAGGCTGTTAGAAGCTGGGACTGTAAACTGAGTATGTACTGCTTTTTCCTCATACCATTCTTACCCCATTTCCTAGACCCTAACTATTGGTCACTTATGGAGACAGGGCACTGCAGTGATGGATCCCTTGTTTAAGTCAGTACAGTACAGCTATTCTTAAGTTTATCTACAGTTAAAAAGATCCTTATTTCGACAATCTCAGTTCAGGTTATCACTGTACCAAACCTCATGTCAATAGCTTTTCTCTTCCTAAAGCATTCTTGGCAATCCGCTTCTCCTATATCTTGAGCACAACTCTGGCCCAACCAGCTGCTATTCCGAAGAACAGGTCGCCCTCTGCTATGCCTCTGAGCATCAGGTGTTTGTAAACCATGTGTTAACCCCCCTGTGCCAGTAACCAGAGATAGCTGAGTGGGACCTTTGCTCTCACACAGATAAAGAATAAGAAATGGCCAGGAGCAGAGGCCCACGCACACTCCTGGAAGATATTCTAGGCTGCACAAATGGTAGCAAAGTCAGAGAGGGATGCCAGAGTATCTTCCAGAAGAAACCTTTCACACCTGGAATTAACTAGCAAATGTTTGGATGCATACAACACCTCATAGTGCACTTATCTGCACTACTACCTATCAATTATCTGCACAGGTTTACCTGGTAAATTGGCAAGGCTCACAGAGAACAAGCACGCTGCATTAGTAAAACCGTAACCACTCTGGGGGATTAAATCATTTTAATTATTCTCATGTAAAGGGTATAAATTGCATCCCTAGCAGAAATATTGGGTAAAAATACACACATAGAAAAAAAATTTGTCTAGAAAACATAAAGGGTTGTCTTTTTTGAGCAAGACAACTTTCATCTCTTCAGAGCCACTAAAACAAACATAGCTAAGAAATCAGCAGAGAACTTCATAAACAGCACAGGCTTATCTTGTAATGTTGTTGGTAGAGGAAGCCGAACCTTATCTACAAATGAGTTTACCACAGTCAACTGGTGTACTGCTTGTGTGAACATCCCTAGATCCAATAGCTTCTTATCAAAGTTACATACATTATTTTAAGATAAATGACTCTCTTCACCATGTTATTTTTTCTTTAATTGCAATTATATTCATTATATTCCATTATAATCTACCTGTAAAACCTGAAATATTGCACTGAAATCTACCATCGTATTTCACATCAGATTTAAGTACTGATACCTTTTTCCCCACTTGCTAGACAATTTAGCCTCTGCATTATACATTTTTTTTTAGTATAAAAAGAAAAGTCTCCTTCCAACAGACAGGTTATAGATTTTTTTAGCTGAAATTTATACGTGGATTCTCTACTAGAGGATAATTTATTATTTTTATTGTTTTGGAGGCTACAGCTTCTTTCCTGTGCTATCAATTCTTTTAATTTAAGCAGGATCCAACCAAGTAACATATGGCCAGTATGAAAGTACATATATATTGATATATTTATATTTATAAAGACTCAGAGTTCTGATCTAAACTTCACAACATAATTCAATCTACGGTAGTAAGGAAATACCACTCCAGATGCAACACCCAGCTCTCCAATTACTTTGCCTTCAACACATTCAGCCAAGCAATTTTATGCTGGCAGAATTTTCTTCAGCTTCTTTATTATCTGGGCTCTAATTTTGCCCAGACAAATTAATACCTGGGTGAAGAAAAGAAAATATTTAAACATGATGCAAATTAAAACATAAAGACTTCTGTCACCCATTAAATACAAAATTTATTTTGGCATCAGTCATTCACTTCCTTTTGGCACAACTTACCAGCCCATTGCTCCCATTGTTTCAGCTCTGGTTCTCCCACGTTTTGCCTCCTTCAGCAACTCTTCCACAGCCTTCCTAAACATGAGGAGAGGAAAAGAGTTACAACTTGAGGAAAACAAGAACTTGTTACTTCATGCACTTACGTGAATAAAGTGGAAAGCTTTTTGTTTGATTTGTTACAGGGAAGAAAGAGGAACTGCTGCAAATACAACAACTGCAATACTGATTTCAATAGAAGAAACAAAGTGCATGGAACCGGTATGCTATTCTAAAAAGCACAGCCCACGAGGTTTTTGGGAAGACTCTCCCCTGCTGTCACTGGTTCTTCCTCAAGTCCTCCAACCACAGCGGATTTATTTTGAACACAATTAGACAATACCAGCAAAATACAAGCAGCCAGCTGACAGTATTTCTATCACTATATCCACCAGTTGTTAAACTGTCCCAGTTCTGGTTCAACGGTAGAAGAAAGGAGCTTGTCTCTGTGCTTATGAACAGCTTCTATTCAAAAAGGACTTCACATTACCAGGATCTTCTGGAACAAACCAGCCAGATTAACACAAAAGCAATTAAATAACCATGCTTACTTAAAAACTCATTGGAGAATGCAGCTTACGCAAATTGTAGCTAATTCCTACAGTGTCAATCTTTTCAGTTCTCTTTTCACATTAATTTCAATTTCAAATAAAACTTTAATAACTGCTCAACAGTATGCGGTTGAAGTTAATGGGAAAGCCAATTAGGAAATAAAGTGAATCATTTATTTCATAAATCGGATGCATAAGCTAACAATTAGGTTAGTTAACTGTAAACAACTATAGACGTCACCCAGTAAGAACTGTGAGACAGAACAGGAGAGCTATGTACCTGGCTACAAACCCCCAACACAAAGCTAAGCATTAACAGCACTGACATAGGTAGGACTGAAGGCTCAAGGAATTGAAAGCAGGAGGTAACTGAGAGGGTATGTACTGCTCAGCTCTCCCAGCTGTGTTGTGGCAGAATGGCCGCTGGCACCAAGCCGTGTGACCAAGAGCATCTCCATCCACCTAGTGCAAGAAAAGAAAGGTGTGAGTTCTTGAGCTTTCAGCTCAAGGTGCAAAGAACCCATGCCCTATCACGATGTTATGGTACTAGCAGCATCCTAGGATTCTGCTGCTTTGCTGTAACAGATTACAAAAAACAAAAAGCCCCTGAACATAATTTCTGATGTCAAGCCAAAACTGTGACTTGTCTAGTCTAAGCTCATCAGAAGCAGCAGATCCAAGACAAAAAGCGAGCAGCTTCTATGGCAGGTCCACGTGAGGGTGTACTGCTGGGCTCTAAACACCTAACACAGTTGTTTGTTACCATTTAGGTTACTATAGTCTGCACAGAAAACACAAAAGGTCTTAGCTATAACTCAATCACAGAATCATAGAATCACAAGGTTGGAAAGGACCTACAAGATCACCCAGTCCAACCATCCTCCCATTACCATTGCTACCACGAGCCACTAAACCATATCTCGTAGCTCCTCATCCAGCTGCCTCTTGAACACTGCCAGGGATGGTGACTCCACCACCTCCCTGGGCAGCCATTCCAGTGCCTGACCACTCTCGGAGAAAAAAAGTTTTTCCTTATGTCTAATCTAAACCTCCTCTGGTACAACTTGTGGCCATTTCCTTGGGTCCTGTTTGTTGCCTGGGAGAAGAGGCCAAACCCCTCCTCATCACAACCTTCCTTCAGAAAGTTGTAGAGTGCAATGAGGTCTCCCCATGACCCTCCTCTTCTCCAGACTAAACAATCCCAGTTCCCTGAGCCGTTCCTCATAAGACTTGTGCTCCAGACCCCTCTCTTTTGTTGCCCTTCTCTGGACATGTTCCAGGGCCTCAATGTCTTTCTTGTAGTGAGGGGCCCAAAACTGAACACAGCACTCAAGGCGCAGTCTCACCAGTGCTGAGTACAGGGGGACGATTACCTCTCTGCTCCTGCTGGCCACACTATTTCTAATACAGGCCAGGATGCCATTGGCTCTCTTGGCTACCTGGGCACACTGTTGGCTCATGTTCAGCCAAGCATCAACCAACACCCCCAGGTCCCTTTCCTCTTCCCAGTCATCCAGCCACTCAGTCCCAAGCCTATAACGCTGCATGGGGTTATTGTGGCCAAAGTGCAGGACCCAGCACTTGGCCTTGTTGAACCTCATCCCATTCACCTCAGCCCAGCCATCCAGCTTATCTAGATCCCTCTGAAGAGCCTTCCTACCCTCAGGCAGATCAACACCATCTCCCAGCTAGGTGCCATCTGCAAACTTACTCAGGGTACACTCAATCCCCTCATCTAGGTCATCAATAAGGATATTAAACAAGATGGGCCCCAGTACTGACCCCGGGGAGACACCACTTGCAACAGGTTGCCAGCTGGACTTAACTCCATTAACCACTACACGTTGGGCATGGCCCTCTAGCCAGTTCCTTACCCAAAGGAAGGTATACCTGTCCAGGCCATGGGCAGCCAGCTTCCCCAGGAGAATCCTGTGAGAGACCGTGTCAAAGACTTCGCTGAAGTCTAAGTAGACTACATCAACAGCCTTTCCCTCATCTACCAGTCTGGTCACCCAATTGTAGAAGGAGATGAAGTTGGTCAAGCATGACCTGCCATTCAGGAACCCGTACTGGCTGGGCCTGATCTCCCGGACACCACGCATGTGCCGTGTGATCCCACCCAAGATGATTTGCTCCATAACTTTCCCTGGTACCGAGGTCAGGCTGACAGGCCTGTAGTTCCCCGGATCCTCCTTACGGCCCTTCTTGTAGATGGGAGCCTCCAATCCTCTGGGACCTCTCCAGATAGCCAGGAACACAGACAGATGGCAGACAGAGGCTCAGCAATCATCCCCCATGAACTCCCTAAGCACCCTAGGATGGAGCCCTTCCAGTCCCATGGACTTGTGACAGTCTGGATGGAGGAGGAGCTCTCTAACTGTCTCCACATGAATCACTGGGGGTGTATTCTGAGTAGGATCTCAGACTTCCAGATCAGGACATAAAGTGTCCTGAGGATAACTGATCTGCCTATTAAAGGTAGATGTAAAAAAGGCATTGAGGACCTCAGCCTTCTCCTTATCCTCAGTGATCACACTCCCTGCTGCATCAAGTAAAGGATGGAAATTTTCCTTGGTTCTTCTCTTACCACTGATATATTTGTAAAAGAATTTCTTATTCTCTTTTACTGCACTGGCCAATCTGAGTTCAAGTTGGGCTTTTGCCTTCCTAACTTACTCCCTGCATACCTCAGAAACTTCCTTGTAATCTCCCCAAGTAACCTGTTCCTTTTTCCAGAGGACTCAGACTCTCTTTTTCTTCTGGAGTCTCAACAATAGTTCCCGGTTCATCCATGCCAGTCTTCTCCCCCTATGGCTCGCCTTACGGCATTCAGGGACAGCCTGTTCTTGTGCCTTTAAGATTTCCATCTCGAGGAGCATCCAGGCTTCCTGGACCCCTTTGCCCTTAAGGAGTGACTCCCAAGGGACCCGTGCTACAAGTGTCCTGAACAAGTCAAAGTCCACTCTCTGGAAGTTCAAGATAGCAGTTTTGCTAGTCACCCTTCTGACATCTCTAAGAACAGAGAATTCTACAATTTCATGGTCACTCTGCCCAAGACAGTCCCCAGCCTTCCCATCTCCTACCAGTCCTTCACTGTCAGTGAAGAGCAGGTCTAGCAGGGCACGACCCCTGGTAGGTTCTCATACCAGCTGCGTAAGGAAGCTATCTTCCACGCACTCTAGAAACCTCTTGCACTGCTTCCTCTGTGCTGTATTATATTTCCAGCATGTATCAGGGAAGTTGAAGTCTCCCAAGAGAGCAAGTGCTGGCAATCATGCGACTTTGGCAAGCTGCCCACAGAATGCCTCATCCATCTCCTCACCCTGATTAGGCAGTCTATAACAGACCCCCATCAGGATGTCGCCCCTACAGGCCTTCCCACTGATCCTTACCCACACACACTCAATTTTATCTTTCCCAACCCCAAGCTCTTCAACATCAAAACATTTTTTAATATAAAGGGCTACACCACCACCCTTCCTTCCTCATCTATCCCTTCTGAAGAGCTTGTAACCATCCATCACAGCACTCCAGTCATGGGAGTGGTCCCACCATGTTTTGGTAATAGCAACTAGGTTGTAGCTAGCCTGACACACAATCGCTTCCAGCTCCTCCTGCTTGTTGCCCATGCTGCGTGTGTTGGTTTAGATGCACTTCAGCCGAGACATCTGCCTCACCCCCAGCTCAAGCACTGTTCCCCTAGGCTCATCTCTGGTGAGCCCTGTTTTGTCCCCTTCCCCTGCTGTAGCTAGTTTAAAGCTCTTTTGATAAGCCCTGCTAAGCTTCTGCACTAGGATTCGTTGCCCCCTTTGAGATAGGTGGGCTCCATGGACAGACAACAGGCCAGGGGCCGAGTAAATTGCCCCATGGTCAAAGAACCCAAAGTTTCTGGCTTGACATACTGCATACACCGCACATGAATGAAATAAAATGCATGGGAATCAAAACTAAACAGTACCACATCTCCTTCAGTATCTAACAAGAAAACTTGATGCAGTCACACAGCAGTCAGTCAAAGTCTACCCCTCTTCAGTTTCTTATGGTCTTAACATAAGCTTTCCCAGCTCCATTCATGAGGACTGGTTGCTGACATTTTATATGCACACACACGTTTTCTTCTGTATTGCTTTTTGGGCACGTTCTGCTTTTTCCTGGTAAGAGAAAGTTGGTACTGGGTGCAGTTAACATACACCAAAGTACAGCCACTCTTTGTACAGCTGCCTGCAGTTCTGCATGGGCAGAGTTGACAAATTTTATACTTACAGTATCTGTCATTGAGGTGCTTCCTGACTTCAGAGCAATTTACAGCAAGTACCATTTTAACTGAAGATTCCTAAACAAACTTCTGGAATCAGCCATCAATCCTCAAAGAGCATGGGAACAATCCTTGATCAACCTATCTGTCTGAATAGAGTCCTTCATTTCAAGGAGAAACTATTCCATCCCGAAAAAGAGATCTATGCCAGGCAGATATGCAGATACTCACAGAGTACTACTTGCATTTGAAAGGTTTGCAAAATAAAGAGCTCACAGGAACAACAGCAGGGAAATGCACCAAAAACTGCTGTGTTATTTGTCCATTCACTCATCTATTAATGGCACATTGGCTTAAGGTCTCTCATAGAAGTGCCTCCAAGGTTATCAGTATGATCCGAGCAGCAGCAGCTGAGCTTGGGGTACTTTGTAAGTCCCTTTTTAAGCACATATTTCACTGCAATGACATTCAGCACATCTGCTCATTCGCAGAAATAGAGTATCAGCACAGTAAGCTGTTGTGTCAGAGTCATGTGCACCTACATGCAGCAGTGCCCTTTCAACCTAGCCAGGTACAGCTGCATTCCCAGGTGAGTGCAGAGGGACATGTGGCACAGCTATGCCCTAGTACTTCAAGGAGTGTAAGAAACGCAGGCTCAGTCACTAAAACGTAGCAGATATCACACACCTTGTGAAGTCAAGGCAAAAGGTATTTTTCTCTCCAGACTTAAAATTTACTTCCTGAGCAGCATGAACTAGTTCAGAGGGAGCAGGGCAGGAGCATGCAGCCTCCGAAAACCTGTCCTGAGCCTTCAAACAGAAGCACCAGACAAAGGGCAGGAAAGAGGGAAAAAACTGCTCCCCACTGTTACTACAGTAGCTGCCAGATTCTGTGATTGTAAGAAATTCGTATAGCAGTCAGATTAAAAGCTGCTATATCCGCCACTATTTTATTCAAAAAAAATCATAAACCAAAGCATTTCAGCTATAAAATACTAATAAAACACACATAAATATTGTAAACAGCTGCAGTTCAGCTTCAGTGGAAACATCAGGATAAATTAATATGGTGACATCAATTCTATTAACTTGGGTAGGAATTACAAGCCATAAACGATGAGATACTATTTTGCAATGTTTATATCACAGATCAGATTGACTTGGCATCTGCCTTAGCAGCCTAAAGTCAAGATCTTCAGCTCTTAACAGAAGTTATGGCATAATACTGTCTTTTACTATTATTGTTATGCCTAATCACTGCATCTTTACAAAGACCTTCTGACATGCACAGTCCAAGGGAAAAAATGCTCAGATCATCTTTGAAACGATGCGTTTCCACTCACTGGACCCACATTCTCCACATAAGTAAGTTAAAAGCTATGCAAACAAGGATTTTATTTTGCTTTTAAAGGCCTCTTGGGACTCAGCATTCCTCACTGTCTTCATTTTTACAGCTTGGTTACAAGTCAAGCATTCCTGTAGCCAGCAGATTCAGATCCAAGAAGAGCAACATAAACAAAGGGAAAACAGCACACAGCTTTCGCGTGAGAAGAACACAAAGAGATGGAAATCAGGAGTGGAAAATGAAGGGCAGGGGCATATTTAAAAGCACAGTAATCATTCTGGCACCTTTCATAGCAAGGATAGCAAGCACTACTTTGAACTCATGGCAGTTCTTCTCGAGCAATCACATTTTGCTAAACAATACAGTAACGTGGGAGTGTAGGTGTACAGATGCTTTCTATCTTCATGAGTATTGTCCAAGACCTATTTACATTTCTGAAGGATGAGACTTTGTCATCTATATTCCAAAGCCACAGGCAAAACTTCCACCTCATAAACTCTTAACAACTTGCTTTATAAAATGCACATGCCCTAAGAATGGGAGAATGTTAAGCTCCAAAGTCAGGCAAAATCACATTTGCTTTCTATTCTTAATTCAGGGACTGGGCTTCATCATTCTTCTGAAAGAACAGATTTATAAACTGAAATATCAACTATGGATAGCAAGCAAGTACATCAGATACAGCTACAGGCGACGAAAACACCACGTAACTAGAGACCATCAAATGCTTTTAATTATAGACAAAACTGTTAGAGGAAAATACATCACGCTGGGTCTGACAGCCTGGGAGAGCCTTACAGCTCTGTGCTCCAAGTCCAACTTGCAGCAAAGCTGAAAATCTGTGCCCAGCAGGCACACACATACACTGCAGGCATGCAGGTCCCTCTCTCACTGCAGTGGCTGCCACCCAGTGTCACCCACTCTAGTCTCCCCAGGTGCTGGCAGCAACCTGCCAGCCCTTGGTCCCAGCCCAGCTGCTGGCACCACAGACACAAGGTCCCTCCGACCCTGCTCTGACTCCAGGTACTGCACTCACAGGCCCACAGAACAGAGCCCTCACCCAGGAAAGAGCTGGAAAGGAATTTCAGGCAGGACAGACCGTGCTGGCCAGGCACAGGGCATGGCCAGATGCATGTAACTACCAGCAGCCTGTTCACAGGTGACCAGTCCTTTTTATTCCCTTATTTTTTTTCCACTTCTGCCCTCCCTATATCACCTACATCAACCCCTTTCCCTGCCTTTGGTTTCTCCCCTAAATATCCCATAATAAGCCTTGTGCAACCTTGAAACACTCCTCCTCACCATCTCACAACATGTCCAATATTCCAGCCAGCAACATCTTTCAGTCCCAAAGGTGCTGCAGCACCGAGTCACTGCAATGGGACACCAGGTTGGAGGTGGTCATCCCTCCAGTCCTGGCCTTGGGTTCCTGGTGCCTTGTGCTGCCCTAGGCCTATGTGGGCTGGTGGCACCAGGGATGGGGAGCTGGAGCAGGGTTATGCGTAGGGCCTCCTGCTGCCGTTATGCCTCTGTAAGCACACAACTTAACTAACCCTGCCATTGCCATTCACGTAATCATCTTATTTGAGATCTCAAAGAACTGCAACGGTAAAGTATTTATTGGAATTGGGATGTCAGAAAAGAAGCCTAAGCCAGAACATTCAGAGCAAGGATAAAGAAAGGCACAAATACACCCCAAAATTCTCAGTGTAGAGCATCTTTGCCTTTGAATGTACGTGGGGCATGCTGATACTCGCATCTTTCATAGATCAAGATTGTAGCTTATTTAAATATTCTATCTGTTGGTCTCATAAGTGCTATTTTCAGGACATTTCCATGCTGATATTCCTAACAGCTCAAGTAGTGAAGATACCACTCAATCTGAAACAATATCAGCTTGCAGACCAATTTTTGCCATGGGAGATAAGGCACAAATGGGAAACAACAACCTAATTATGACATTTCTATTTTTACTGTTAAAAACAATAGTAAGAAATGTCAATTAATTTTTCCGAGGTGCAAAGCTAACTTGTTAAGGAGTGTAATTGGGACATCTATGCAGCAAAATAATAGGCTATCAATTCTCAACTCAACAAGAGGCCTCTTGTTACAAACCCAGTAATGACCTTGGAATTTAGAACAGTATCTCCTTTACGAAACACTTACTTCCAACATGATGCTCCAAGCAGGCTTGGTAGGCAATTCTAATAAGATTCTGAAATATTTATAGTTAATGAGACACAGACTTGACTATGGAACAATTTGGATACATGGTAAAATAAAATCTCTTCCCTTACACTGTCAGAGATCTCATTTTTTTTTTCTGTGCTCCCAACACAGACACAAAGCACAAAGACCATTTAGGAAGGGGGAAAAAAAAAAAGAGGTGGGGATATTTAGTAGAAATTAAGTAGCCAAAGCAAGCACACATGCTTACAGCAGAAACAAACAGCTCCTGGTAGCTGATCCATACAGGTTTTCTTTACAGTACTCTCTATTGGGTCGTATACCTTAACATCACCATTACACACTAACAGAATTTACCCTAGGATTTCCTTGGGATCACAAGACACCTCTGGCTTACAGTCTGGATCTGCACTGATATACCACAAAGTTCAGAGGAAAAAAGACCAGCTCACGCTTCCAAAAAAGGTTATAGGGTGAAACGGGAAATAACTCAGTAAAACGCAGTGAACAGTAATATTTAACTGATTTTAAGACTACTTCATTTTTTAAATCCATAGTATGCAACAGTTGCACAGTAACCTGCAGATCAGCATTCCCCTTCTACAGAGACTCCCACTTCCAATGACATGAAGAAAGCATCAGACACAAGATGAAGCATGAGTCAGACATGGAAAAACAGGGCAGTAGGGACAGGACAGGACAAGCTGGATGAAGACTCTTCCTAAACAATTATAAATAAGTAGCACAATCTGCTTCTAACAGAAGCAGATTAACAGATCCCAGTCTGGAACGCTAGGAAACAAAACTTACTTCAGACCTGAAAAAAACACATACAAAAATAGTTACAGTTCCACTAAACAGCCTCATGACCCCCCAAACCGTCCTCATTTTCTACCAAACTGCTGTGGAATGAACAGTGGGCCCCAGAGCAGTCTGAAGCAGGATGGAATTCTAAAAGGGGCTCTTAGAATAGAGGGCGGCATATTTTAAACACTGTATGGGGACAAAAGTCCCTGCCACAGTGGCAGCAGAAGACAGGCAGAACAGAGGGAGTCAAAAAAATCACAGAATGGTTTGGGTTTGAAGAGACCTCTAATCCCATCCAGTTCAACCTACCTACCAAGGGCTGGCTGCCACCCATCAGCTCAGGCTGCCCAGAGCCCCATCCAGCCTGGCCTCAAGCACCTCCAGGGAAGGGGGACCCACAGTTCCTCTGGACAGCCTATGTCAGTGACTCACTGCCCTCTGAGTAAAGAATTTCTTCCTAATATCTGACCTAAGACTTCTCTCTTCTAGTTTAAAACTGCTCCCCACTGTCCTACCACTACCTGTGTAAAAAGTTCGGTCTCTCTCCTGCTTATAAGCTCCCTTTAAGCACTGGAAGTACAAAGCACTGGCTGCAAGCAAAAAGTGCTCAAGTTTGGAGTGGCACTAACAAAACCAGCATTCATGCCTATATAGAAAGAAGCTTTAATAATTAAACTGATTATCTGAGTGAAGAAGTGCCTTACCAAGAATTAAAGGCTTCTCGGAAAGCATTACACTCTCTATCCCCCCCCACCATCCCAGTGGCATCACACGTATCTCATTTCAAAGATGTGTTAGATCTAAGCAGAAAGAAGTGACTTAACATAGAATCGCTTCCATTGGAAGGGACCCCTTAAGGTCACCTGCTCCAACCCCCATGAAATAAACAGGGACACCTAGAGCTAGATCAGGTTGCACAGAGCCCTGTCAAGCCTGGCCTTGAGTGCTTCCAGGGACAAAGCGTCCACCATCTCCCAGGGCAACCTGTGCCAGTGCTTCACCGCACTGATTGTAAAAGAACTTTTTCCTTATATCCAATCTATATCTCTACTCTTTTGCTTTGAAACCATATCCCCTTGTCCTATTTCAACAGACTCTGCTAAAGTGTCTGCCCCCTTCTTTCTTATAGACCCCCTTCATATACTGAAAGGTTGCTCTCAGGTCTCCCCGCAGCCTTCTCTTCTCCAGGCTGAACAGCCCCAGCTCTCTCAGCCCGTCCTTGTAGGGAGGTGTTCCATCCTCTGGGTCATTTTGTGGCCCTGCTCTGGATGCAATCCAACAACTCCATGTCTCTCCAGAACTTCAGGTGAGGCCTCACCAGCACAGAGCAGAGGGGCAGGATCACTCCCTTACCCTGCTGGCCACGCTGCTTTGGATGCAGCACAGGATACGGTTGGCTTTCTAGATTGCGAGGGCACATTGCTGCTCCCGTCCAGCTTGTGATCCAGCAGTACCCCCAGGTCCTTTTTAGCAGACCTTCCCATCAGCACTCTCAGATGCATTTCTTAAAAGTTATGAGACAGAACCATGGGATCCTCAGCCGCCACTTTACTGTAACAGTTCCATGCAGCTGCTTGCAAAAAGCTCAACCTCTTTGCACTAACCAAATAACTTTAACCACCCGTTTGTAACACTTTCCACTCTCACCTCTAAATAACACCACAAGAACGCTTATTGTAACACCGCACGGCCCGCATTAAACGGAGATGTACGCTACTGCCTAGCGAGGGGCTGAGGGCTCAGAGCCGCCCGCAGGCCGCGCACGCCAGGCACTGCAGGCCGAGAGCCGACACCGTGCCGGGCCCGAGGCCCCGTGGCCCCACAGCGCAGCCCAGTGGGAAGGAGAAGCCGCAGCCCGACCTTCAGCACAGTGCGGCCGTCCCTCACCTCTCCAGGTCCGGATCTTCCTCCATAGCGAACTGCAGCCCCACTCCTCACGCTGATACCGGCGCCATATCTGCCCTCAGCCCAGCTCCTCAGGGCGGAGCGAGCAGGCGCAGAGAGCAGCGAGGATCCGTCGGGGAGGGGGCGGGGCCGGGCGGGGCGGGGCGGGGCGAGACCCCTGGCGGCAGTGCTCCCCGCCCCGCCCCGCCCCGCCCCGCCCCGCCGCGGGTTGCGCTCAGGAGGGCGGCGGGGCCCTCCCGGCCCGGGGCTGTGGTGTGTTCCGCCCCGGCCGTGCTGCCATAGGCTGAGCTCGCCCCGCGCCCGGCCCCGCGCCCCGGGACTGCCGCCGGAGTGGCGGAGCGCAGCGTCACTTACGCTTCCCCGGGGGAGGCGGGGAGCGGAGCCCGAGCCGGGCGGTGGGGAGGCGCCGCTCCGAGTGCCGCCCGGAGTTCGGCTGCCACCGGGAGGAGCCGGGTGCCGTCACGGTAAGTCTGTGACCCGCGCCGCGCTCGGTCCCCTCGGGGCGGCCCGGCCCTGCGCTGCCCTCCGTCGGGGCTGCTCTGCGGAGCGGGGGCCGGGGCCTCCCCCGGGGCAGGGCCTGCGGCGGGGCCTGCGGGGCCGCAACAAGTGCGGGAGGGAGGGAGCGGCGCGGGGCCGCTGGGCCGCTCCGGGGGAGTTTTGCTGAAGCGGTGCCTCCGGAATCGCGTTACCGCTGCGTGGGGAGTGTGGAGAGGCGGATAGTTGTGGGCTGCGTCGGGCTGTGTGCGCGCCCTGCCGCTGCCGGAGTGCACACCTCGCCGCGATGCGAGGCTTCTTTTTTCTCCCGCTCGTTTACGCCGAAGGTGCGGTTGGAAAACTTGAAATGCAGCGCCTTCTGAACTTTCCGAAGGCGTGCTGCGTCGCTGCTGGTGCTCCTCGCTCTGTGTTCGTGCTCAGCAGAACGCGGAGCGAGTGCAGTGCCACTGACAGGCAGGACGGTCCCCTGGGACTTCTGTGACCGCGTTCCCGGTGCGGGGCGTTGGTTGTTTCCTGCTGTAGGAATCCACCATTAAGTATGTCTGAGCTTCGTTTAATTCCTTTTTTAATTACGTGATCCCGTGGGCTGGCGTTGGTCTCTGTGTGCGACGTGAAAATGTCATGGATCAGCTTTGGGGCGTGTTTGATGGTCTCTGGAAATGCACTCCTGCTCATTAACGCATCAGAGCTTTTGCTCAGCAGGGACCCAGCTCTGAGTTGGGCCCCCGTTAAACAAGCTGTGTAAATTACTGATTTCTGTGCGTCTGCAAACCATTGTCTTCCTTTCGGCTCCACGAAGCTTTACTCAAAGCTTCAATCCCACCGCAGATCAGGGAGCTTAGGGGGAACATCAGATGGCTCCGGTTAGCAGCGGTGCACTTGGGAGCAAACACGGCGGTGCCATATGCTGCCATGACTTCATTAAAATCCCCCCAAACGGAAACAAGCTTTATGAGCACACCTTTAGGAACAACAAAACTGACAGGGACCTTCTTGCATTGACTTCTAGAGTGAGGAATCCCCTCTTTCCTGAAAACAGTTCTATGTGGTTGACTCCAAATTCAGGAAATTGTAAGGATTGCATTGTGCTCAACTAGGGTGTTGGTTTTGTTGGCTTTTTAAGTTCTTTATTTTGAAGAAAAATGTTATGCTTTTAAGTGCTTGTATTATTAAAATTCTAAATCTTGGAATAAATGCCAATAAAATGCACAGTTTTTTAACAAGAGCTTTCTATAATGAACTTCTAACTGTCCTGGCTTCTAGCTCTGGTCTGTGACTTCAGCAAGAGATAGTCCAGGGCCTTGGACTCAGGTCTACAATGGGCAAATCAACATTATTGCCTAAGGTAGGCTTACATCTTTCATTAACCAAAGCATCATTTAACATTAAGCTGCAGCTTAAGGATGGACTTTGCAAGAGAAATGCCCGCAGCTTCCTGGGTGAAAAGTTCTGCTCTCTTGAGACAGTGAGGTTTGTTTAAAAATTAAGCCTATGAAAACCTATCGTGCACAACTGCATAAATGCTGGCTTTGATACTGCAGGCTTTTGTGTATGCTGGGCATCTGCTCTCACAGGAGACTTGGTGACCTCAATCAAACTTGGCATTGTCATGAGCCTTCACCTGCACTGCGTGGCCTGTGAGCCTCATACTGGGTGTCTGTGAGCTTGTCTCACTGAAAGCAGTAGAGGTTTGTTGGCTTCCAGCTACAACTGTCTACTGTAAAACACTGGAAAATATCCTCCCTTTTTTAAAAATCTCACTTTTTCCTGTGCTCTTTAAAAAATGGCTTGATGTAGCTGAAAGCTTCTGTTAAGGAGATGTGGTACCAATGATATCATTTTAAAAGTGAAGTGTTTAAGCATATGATATGTATTAGATATTGGATTAATATAAATTGGTGTTATAAATCAGCCCGATGCTGCTTGCTTAAAAAGCTGTGAGATATTATGGTCTGCAATGGGTAAGAAAGCAGCACTCATACTGTGCTAAAATGCTCCCTGGTGTAAGAGGCGCCTGGTGACTGATCAGATGCAGCTGTGGCCTGTCTCTGGTATTGGAAAATTCTCACTTGGCGTGGTCTGCAGAAGCAACTTAACGTGGCACCGTCAAGTCTTGTGGTTCTTAATTGTTTTATTAGGTCAGTGGTGTTTGCTGAGGAATTGTGGGGCATGTTGCAGATGAAAATTCTTTTTAAAATTATGAATTATGTACTTGCTACACTGTGGTATCCACAGAGCAATTAAAACCCATAAAATTGTGGTGTGTGCTTTTTCTGTCCCCAATTCTACAGATCTGTGTACTTACATATGTTTAATTCTAAACATCCGAGTATTTCTTTTGGAATTAGTGAGCCTGTCCTTAGGCTTAGCGCTAAGCCTGCATGTAAACGTTTTCAGGGTCAGGATTTATATTCACAAAGTTCATAGGCTAAACCTGTCATGTGTTTTCCTACTGACCATGTTCTCTTTTGCATGAAACATTACAAGTGGCTGGTGGCTTCTGGCTTGGCACCGAGGGATGCTGCCTGCTCTGTGGATGCAGGTGGGGCTGGACCAAGATGCTCTGCAGTGCTGCAGGCAGCTGTGGCATCCATCAGGTGGTTGTAGTGGCACAGGCTTGCCTGAATGTCTGCCCCTTTTGATCTCTAAACCATACGTTTTAATCAGCCCATCCCTTGGTGGTGCTCAAGGCCAGGTTGGATGAGGCCCTGGGCAGCCTGAGCTGGTAGGAAGCAACTCTGCCCATGGCAGCAGGTTGCTACCTAATCAGCTTTGAGGTCCCTTCCAACCTATGCCATTCTATGATTACTGATAGTTTTTGGAATTTGGGCTGAAAAGAGGAGGGAGGGTCTCAAGCTGAGTCCCTGTTAGCTGTGCATGAAATGCTGATAGCATGAAATTGTCTAAGTGTGAAGTCTAGTCTTGTATGAGAGCTGTTAGGTCACTGCCTGAACCAGTGATTGAGCACTTGGAGGAGAGGTGTGGCCAGCCCTCAGATTACAGGTGTGAGCAACTTACTTTGGGTCCACCCCTCCCTAACATCATTTAAGGGCTGGCAGCAGGAGGGGAGCTCTCTCTACTTGATCTCTTCTTTTTGAGAGTTTTCCAGTGAGCTCTTACCTTCAGAATGGGGTGAGCTATTCCTTTCTTATTGCTAGCTTGTAGGTAGTATCTTTCTTGGGTTGTTGTTGTTTTTTTTTAATGGATCCTTGTGGTAACTCAGCTCAGTATTTACCATTTCCTTTTTGTGTGAAGGAAGCAAGTAGTGATGTTGTTTCTGGATTCTGAACAAAACACAAAAGTGTTTTGTTAAGAATCTCTAGATGACGTCATTACAGCAAAGCAGACCAAATCAGTCAGTGAAGCAGCTGAGAGGTTATAAATGTGTTGGATCAAGGAAGGTATTTTTTTATAGTCAGGGCAGTGAGGTACTGGCACAGGTTGCCCAAAGAGGTGGTGGGTGCCTTGTCCCTAGAGGCATTCAAGGTCAGGATGGATGGGACTCTGAGCATCTGATGGAGCTGTAGGTTTCCCTGCTTGTTGCAGAGGGGTTGGACTAGATGATCTTTAAAGGTCCCTTCCAACTCAGATAATTCTGTGATACTTTGAATATTATGTTCTAAGCTGATGTTTGCCTGCTAGTCTGTGGGAAGGTGGAGTTTTTGCATTGGGTTGGGTGGTGGGTGTTGTATTTGTCTGGCAGTTTTCCCTTCATTCCACAGTAAAGAGTGTCTTCATATTTCCTTACAGGTTCTCTAATGCTTAAGTACTTTTCAATGGAGTGCACAGAATGATTAGGAAGAACTGTTGCTTTTAGAGCAAAAACCAGTCTGAATGAGGAATGTATCCAGTGCATGTACAGATGCTGTTTTAAAATGTTGTAAATAAGTTGCTCTAGATCATGAAGAATATGGAAGTAAACTTTTTTGTCCATGCTGCGGTGTTGCTTGGAACGGAGCGCAGTTGGAGGTGATGTGTGTTACAGGAGCACGCAGTCGCATCTGAGCAGAGAGCAGGGAACTGTGGCTGAAGAATGGGTTTTTTGGATGGCATTGACTGGAGTGGTGTAGTGCTGTCACACTGCTCAGTGCACTGGGGAAAATGGGTGGCCAGCTCCTGCTTCTGCACTGGGACATTGTGTAAGGGGGGATGATTTTGCAATGTGTTCCCTCCATTGCAGCCCCTGCGGATGAAGTTGTAGTCTTGTGTTTTCATGACTATCTCCCAAGAGCTTGCACAAGCCAGTGGAGCCCACTGGGATGCTGTTGTCAGTCACCTATGGACTGGGCTGGTGCTCTGGAGTGAGCACAGGTACCTACAGTAGTTGTATGGTATCCAGATAAGCCAGCTTGTTCTGCCACAGGATTTTGTTTGTTCTATAAGGACTAGCATGTGGTGAGCTGTTCTGATATACACACAACACTTCAAAACCCAAATGTGTCATGAGTTTTCTGGTAGGCATTCTGGGGCGAGGTGTGGGGACATTGGCTGGCTGGTATCAATGAGCCTTCTTAGTCAATGCATTTAGTTTGTCACAATGTGAGTGTGCTTCTGTCTGGGTACCTTGTTTTACTGCCACAGGAAATGAGCTGCATCAGCAGATGTTCTGTGTCTGTGTAATAGACCTATACTGAGTTTTCTGCTGGTATAGCGATGTCATCAGGATCATTCCCCTGACATTGCTGCCTGCTACACATGCAAAACCAAAGCAAAACTAAGAATCGCCCCCACGCTCTTAGGCTGACCACATCTCAATTCCAACACAGGTAGTTCCTCGTATGCTCCGTGTTTTTGGATTTGATTTAAGCTGCTTCTACACATTCGGAGGCTCCAGGTTATAATGGAAAATTAAAAAAAAAAAAAAAAACTGGCATCTATACTGCCTCATTCAGGGGATGCCTTGTTGCTGCTTCACTTATCAATGGTCCATCCTCTAATGCATTTTTATTCTTATTCCCCTGTTTCACATCATCATTTTCTCTAGTTGTAGTTCTTTTGTTGGGTTTAAAACTTGTTTGTAACCAGACTGAAGTAACTATAAGTGAAAGCTGGTACATCGCCAGACCACATACCTCCTAATTTCTTCCAGAGGTCTTTTTAAGAGTTTGCTGTGAACTCCCTTACGTTCATATAGCTTTAATCACACCCTTCATCCAGCATGAAGCTGTCCCTATTTTTAATTGGAAGAAGGTGTTTTTTTGTTTGTTTTTTAAAGCTTTTAAACACTTTTTAAGTCAGGCATCTTCGAGAGCAGGTTGACTGCGACTGCCTGCTGTGCAGCCTTTTTCTTTGTCTTCATTATTTGTTTGTTCCAGAGGAGGTATCTCAGCCTTTTGGGTGAGTAAATGAAGCTTACCTAACATGCAGATCCTAATGAATCAATAAAATAGTTCTGCTTCCGTGCTAGATTCTGCTTTTATGCTAACTAAAAATTAGGGTAAGTCCATTGCAAGGCTGTTTTACAAGTAGTCCATTACTGAGCTGTCAATGCTTCTCCTAATTAAGATTGAAGCCTTAAAAATCACAAGATGTCCTGCCTTATAGCAAGGGAGTATGAAATGCTCTTTGTTCATCACTGCCCTCAGAATTGCCTTTTGCTCCTTAACTATTCTAATGCCTTTAAAATGGTAAAAGTGAAGCTATTCTCATCGATGTTACTGGGGGCTAAAAATGCAGATATGTTTGTGTGCTTATGGATCTGTTGTGCGTTGTATCTGAATGCCTTACAAAAATGTTTATGTTGGATCTTCACATGGACATAATAAAGCTTCTTAGGAATTCAGAGACTACCAAGCAAATGTTTCCTTTCCAAATCACCTATTAAAATTCCACTTACTCTGGCAAATAACTGCTGTTCTGTACCTGTTACCTGCTGGATGGTTCAGCATGTCTGCTCAGTGCTGATGCATCATATCCTGCAGCTTGTGTTATGTGTCTGTCCAGTTGGAAGTGAGAAGAGCTGAATTAGGCATCACTGTCTGTAGAGCAGTAAACTCTCATGGTATATTCTAACAGTGTGGGCATGGTTCTGTATAAATAATACTTGCATTTGTAGTTGTGGGGAGTTTTCCCCCTCTGAAATCCATTTTGATATCCATTTCTGATGGCTGCTGACTTACCTATTGACTGTGGTTCTTCTGCCTTCTGCAGAGAAAATTAACTTTCCAGTTGTTGTGGTTTAACCCAGCAGGTGGCTCAGCACCTTGCAGTTGTTCACTTACTCCCTCTCCCTCGAGTGATGCTCAAGCTATTGTTCACCATCCCCTGACCAATGCCCAGTTCACCCCGCTGAGCAGCAGAAAAGGGCCAGATGAACGGCTACCCCCCTTCAGAACTCCTTGCACATGATGTCATGTAGCATGGAATATCCCTTTGGCCAGCCTAAGTCAGCTTTCCTCATTCTGTTCCCTCCCAGCTCCTTGGGCCTTTTGCTGTGGATGGCCTTGGCTTTGTCCAACACTGCTTAGCAGCAACTATAAGCATTGCTGTGTTATCAACATTGGTTTTCTCCTAGAACCAGAACATGGCATCACAGCAGACTCTCTGAAGAAAACAATTTTGTCCCAGCTGAAACTAAAACACAGTGAACCAAAAGTGAAGATAAATGGGTATCAGTAAAAAGGAAAATCAGCAGCCCCGAGTCTCTGCTCTTGACCTGAACTGTCTTGCCATGTAAGCAGAAAAAGAGAATCTATGGGAAAATAAACATGAAAGTGAGTGGTAATGCAGAATTCCCGTTTACTGGAGTGTGAAATGAAACTGTTACAGTTCTTTCTTCAACAGTAAGAGATGCTTGCCATGCTAGTATAGAAATGCCACAGAAGTGTAATACTTTCCTAAATAATATTTTGAAAAGTTTGGAAAGCTGTGAAGCCAGGAAATGTTCGTCGCTAGGTGTCATGACATTATGAAGTGGAGGATGTTTGATGAAGAGCTTTTGGATACAGTTTGACATGTTATTTCCTATAAATTATTACAACAATACAGATCTCACAACAGCTCCCATTTGTCTTTTAAAGAACAATCTCAAGTTTAGTGAAGGCAACTTGCTTTGTAGAGCTGCAGTGCGGTTAGGGTGCAGTAGTGACAAGATGCTGTCATTTCAAAGAGGGGAGTTCTGTCTGAGCTGCGATATTGACTCAGAGTAGAAGAGGTGTTTTGCTCTAGTAGGTGAGGCAACATGTACCATAAAGTCTGCTACATTTTAAGGCTAAATGAGATGGAAAGAGGGAGAGGCTTCCCTGCAATGCACTAATGGGTGTTAGGGTTAGCTGCTATCCCATATCGTCTATGCAGATTTTCAGATGATGCATCACATGCTGAATAATAATCCCTGGAATTTGATTGTACAATTTAATTCACCTCTGGGACTTCATGAGGTCCTTTGTAGGCACAAGCATCCTTCTGTCTGGCTCTGCTTGCAGGATAGTCACTGAATTCAGCCTCGTTATGTGATTATAGCAACGCACCCATTATAGGATCGCTTTGCTAGGGCTGAATTGCTGCTGGTACAAATCTCATTAGTATTCTATTTTTATTAGAACTTTATATATAGTAAGTTTCTACACATTAACAACCTTCTCTATATGAATGAAATGAAGATAGTGAATGAAACTGAAATATAGTAGGTAAAGGGACTCCACAGAAATCTGATCCAGACTATTTTTTACCAACTTAAAGCTACAGAGGGAACAGCAGTTGCTTTTACTCCTAGTTGTGGAGTAACTTTATTCGTCTGGTGCTGTCAGCAGTTACAGCGGGTGAGGAGCTTCAATGCTGTGTTCTTTAAATAGATTATCTGTATAAATATTAACAACAATGATTGTAGAAAATGTCGTTAACAGGTTTTATTGGGGAGGAGGGGGTTCGCATATATCTCCACAACAAAATTTTGGAAAGCAGTAAATTAGTGATGGGGAAAAGTAATAAACTTTTTACAAGGTAACATAAGAATTATTCTCTTCATTTTCCATCTGTTGCGTAGGTGCATATAAAAAGACATTGGATTGCCTTTTTTTTGTTTTTTTTTGTTTTTTTTTTTTTTTTTAGGAAATTTTGTTATATGATGCTGTAGTCCAGAAATTAAGTTCTGTCTTTAAAAAAGTGGATAAGCTTTGTATTCTGACTTAAAATAAACCTGCTTTTCAAATCTGAAATAAAATTGAAGTAGCAACAACAAAAATGGTGAATAACAAATTGTTTCATCAGGAGCAGTGGGTACTGGTCATCATGGCTCAATGACCAGATGGGGACCAGGGACGAGTGGTGTCCCTCTGGGCTCAATACTGGGACAGGTGATCTTCAACATCTTCATCAGTGATGCTGACAGTGGGATCAAGGGATCAACTCAGTGAGTTTGTGGATGGCACCAAGCTGTGTAGTATGATCAACACACTCAAGGGATGGAGTGCTATCCAGAAAGACCTACACAGGCTAAAAGGCTGAGTACTGGGTCCAAGAGAACCTCGTGAGGTTCAACAAATTCAAGTGCGACATCTTGCACCTGGGTCACAGCAACCCTTGCTGTCAGTACTAGCTGGGGGACAAAAGGATAGAGCAGAGCCCTGCTGAAAATTACTTTTGAGTGCTGGTGGATGGCAAGCTGTACATAAGCCAGCGATGTGCCCTCGCAGCCCAGAAAGCCAACCATATCCTGGGCTGCATCCAAAGCAGCATGGCCAGCAGGGTGGGGAAAGTGATCCTGTCCCTCTGCTCTGTGCTGGTGAGGCCTCACCTGGGGTACTGCATCCAGATGTGGAGTCCTCGGTACAGGGGGGACATGGAGCTGTTGGAGGGCATCCAGAGGAGGGCCACAAAATGATCCATTAGCTCCCTATGAGAACAGGCTGAGAGAGATGGGGGTGTTCAGCTTGGAGAAGAGCAGGCTTCAGGGAGACCTGAGAGTGGCCTTTCGGTATCCAAAAAGGGGGCTGTAAGAAAGAAGGGGACAGACTCTGCTAAACAGTCTGTGGTAGAACAAGGGGTATGGTTTTGAAGTAGAAGATGAGAGATATGGATTAGGTATAAGGAAGAAGTTCTTTTACAATCAGTGTGGTGAGGTGCTGGTGCAGGTTGCCCTGAGAGATGGTGAATGCCCCATCCCTGGAAGCACTGAAGGCCAGGCTGCACAGGGCTCTGAGCACCTGATCTAGTTGTAGAGTATCCCTGTTCATTGCAGGGGTTGGACTAGCTGACATTTAAAGATCCCTTCCAATTCAGGATGGTTCTGTGATTCTATGACAATGAAATATTGAAACTGAAATGTATTTAAATATTTATTTAATGAAACTGTATTTAAGTACATTGATAAAACTCTTCAGTGGAAAAGTGTTCTGCTTTAACATGAATTGGAGAGGATTAGGATTTAATAAAGTGAAATACTGTTTGTGTTTGAGGGGAAAACTATTTTTCCCCAAGGTTTTAATTTTTTTTAAACTACCGTCTTTCTTCCCAGATGTTCTAGAATACATTATTCATTGTTTTAAAACAACTCTAATCTTTAATACGATTATCTGTGAATTTCCTTTGTTTACTGAGGGATTTTTCAGATTATCAAATCATGCTGTATACAAATCCTGCTCTTCTTGGTGCGTACTTTTAAGTCCCCATTACATTCACTAGGCAGCGCCCCAAATGCAGGTGACTAATGTAAATTATTGATGATTATTGTATTCACGCTGGGAAGTGAAAATGAGTCTCATGTCTTGATTCACAGTTCACTTGCAATACGGAGTAATGAGAGCAGGTACACCAGGGCACCAGAGCATCTGAATTGATTTGCAGTGCAAATATAGACAAGTCATTTATGAGTGTAAGGAATTCCGGAGAGAAAACGGTTGGAGCTGAAGTTGTCATTTGCTTTTGAAGAATATGCTCAGTTTGTTTTTCATAGTAGCCATACACTAAAATGAGAGCAACTATTGTGGCATTTGTGCATTGTGGTGCTTCATTATCCTGGGTCTTGTGCTTGTGCTTAATTAAGTGAGGGGAGTCTCTTGTATCCCAGTCTTTCACATATTTGTTCAAATCCCTGTGTGGAATTTATCAGGAGGGTGCAAGCTATACAGGCACAAGGGATTTCTCTTGCTTGAAATTGTCAGAATCTGCTGTGGGGAAAAATGTCAGACATTCAGATGGCCTCTTCTCCAGCAACATCTGCCCTCCACATCCTCCCTCCTTGTGTGCTGGAGTTTGCATGCAAAGCATAGCAGCAGAAGCAAGCACAATAAGATGCACCTTCGAAGGACAAATCAGTATGGTGATAGCTGCCTTTGCTGGCAAAACCCTGAGTAAGCAGGTGGGCTTGGCGCTGTGCCCATAGGTGAATGTGTTCCAAGCCCTTGGTTCTGCCCGCAGTCTTGAGAAACATCTCTGTGAGGGCTTTAGCTGCCCTCTGTTGCATCACCTTGGATGCTGAGAGAAAGAAATGCCCTTTGGTAGCTAGGACCAAGGGTATGCAAGGCTTTTAAAAAAAAATAAATCAATTTAGGTAGTATCGGTTGCATTTAGAAATATCTCAGTTTCTTTTGTGTGTGCTGAGTGGCAGGAGAGATGGCATTTTGTGTCTGTGTTTGGCACTCAGGGCAGCAGGAAGGCTGGGGCAGGAGATGTCACCTGTCCTCTGTGCAGCTTCATTCTTGTTCCTTGGCCTCCCTCCACACTAATTCCCTGGCTCTTCTTTGTGGCAGCCCCTTATGGTCCCCTCCAGGCACCTAAGCCAGAGCAAGCAATAAAAAGCAGTTGGACACCCAGCTGTTGCTGGAGAGGAGAGCAAAGAAGTAGCAGATGGAAGGACAAGCTGTTCTCCCCAGTGCCCACAGCTGTTCCCTGTGCCTTCCAATGTAGTGGCTGGCTCCAGAAGGGCTTCAAAGAATAGCTGAGGTGGAAGGGACTTCTAGGGGCCACTTGGTCCTACCCTCCTCGAGCAGGGACATCCAGAGCAGGGTATCCAAGCGGCTTTGGAAAATCTCCAAGGAGGAGACTTTGCAGCCTCTGGGCTCCCAGTGCCAGTGCTCCATCACCTCCATGACAGAGAAGTGCTTTCTGATGTTCAGAAGGAAATTCCTGCGTGTTTCTTGCTCACAGTAATGGTACTGGGCACCACTGAGCAGAGCCTGGCTCCTGCCTCTTGGCACCCTCCTTTCAGGTATTTAGACATTGATGAGATCTCTCTGAGCCATCTCTTCTCCATTCTAAACTGTCAACTGGTGTGGTTGCTAAGCCACTTTCCATTGTATTCAAAAAGTCATGGCTTGAAAGTTCCTGGTGTCTGGAAAAGGGGAAACATCACTCCCTTTTTTTTTTAGGAAAAGGAGAAAGGAAGAACTGGGAATCTACAGGATGTTGAGCTTCATGTCTGTGCCTGGGAAAGTCATGGAATTGATCCTCCTGGAAACTATGTTATGAAGGCGCATGCAAGACAAGGATGTGATCTGAGACAGCCAGCAGGGCTTCATCAAGGGCAGATAGTGCCTGACAAATATTGTGACCTTCTGTGATGAAGCAATGGTTTCGCTGCAGACAAAGGAAGTGCAACTGATGTAATCTACCTGGACTTCTGCAAAACCTTTGATGTGGTCCCACCCCACATCCTTTTATCTAAATTGGAGAGATATCAAGGGTGGACTGCTCAGAGAGTAAGGAACTGGTTGGATGGTTGCAGCCAAAGGGTTGTGGTCAATGGCTCTATGTCCAGGTGGAGGCCAGCAGTGAGTGGTGTTCCCTGGGGTACCAGTCTTGGGACTAGTGTTCTTCAACATCTTTATCAGTGACCTGGATAGCAGAATTGAGTGCACCCTCAGCAAGTTTGCTGATGATGCCAGTATGCCCAGGTGTCTCTTGTACTGGAAGGCCCAGGACTGGACCCAGCACTCCAGGTCTGTCCTCATGAGTTCCAGCAAGAGAGAAAGGATCACCTCTAGGCCAAGCTTCCACAAGTCTGACAGAAAAGGTGGAAAGACACATGAGAGCAGTGCTTGCTTGCTGAGGTGAGTTGCCTGATGACAGAACTCACCACTTCTGGCTTTGATTACCACTGCAGATCTGCTGTGCGTACCCAGTGAGCTCACCCTGTACCTGAGCTGCTGTTCTGTGCTGCTGAGGTTTATGGTGCCCCTGAGGCTACTCCTGGATGTCAGGAAGAAAATCAGAGAAATACTGCCAACGTATTTTTTATTGCTAACGCAGGAGAAGTTTAGCTGAGTACAGACAGTGATATTCTTAATTTTCCAGGCTGTTGCTATCTTATTCTCTAGCTGTCTCTAGACATCCTCACCATTTTATGTTTCCCCTCTAATGGCATGAGCCAGGATGTCATAATATCCAAAATCAAATGTACCAGAAAATATAATAAATTAGAGTTGAGCTAGCAGAGTAATTGGAGAATAAACTGAATTTTAAACAACACAAGATTGCGTTATGAACTGATTGCTATGCACAAAATGCACCGGAGGAGTGTGACTTCATGTAGATTTACTATTGATGGCAGCATTTCCTAGATTGCTACTGGTAATAAAGAAATGAAAATGGTTCGAACTTTTGAGTTAGTACCACAAAATAATGTTGCAGCAAAGGAGGAGTACCATTCTGGTTACACTGCAAAGCAATTTTGGAATAAAAATTTTCTTGGTGTTTTATTTAAGGGGTTTATGTGAATTTAACAGTCCTGATGTTTATAAGTCTACGAAATGATGGTTGGTTTTGTGTGGAAAGAACTAAATTTGTTCTCAACTCCTAATGTACTTTTTTTTTTTTTTAAATGAGAAATTGCATATGGAATGTACCAGGGCACCTTCCTCTTGATTGAGAAAGCTGAATTTAGGGACATAGAATCACCAAAGTTGAAAGACTTCCATGATCATCCAGTCCAACCATCCATCTATCACCAATATTTCCCCACTAAACCATGTCCCTTAGTATTGCATCTAAATGATTCTCAAACTCCTCCACGGGCGGTGACTCCACCACCTCCCTGGGCAGCCCATTCCAGTGCTTCATCGCTCTTTCAGAGAAGAAATTTTTCCTAATATCCAGCCTCCCCTGGCACAACTTGAGGTGATTCCCTCTCATCCTATCACTAGTTACACAGGAGAAGAGGCTGACCCCCACCTCACCACAACCTCATTTCAGGTAGTTGTAGGGAGCTATAAGGTCTCCCCTGAGCCTCCTCTTCTCATGTGGTGTTCTTAAGGCATTCTAAATTTGTGTGCCATGTCAGTTTTATGGCAGGTAATCTGCATCTTGTTTGAATAATTTCCTTCTAATTTTTGTTTCATTAAACTACGCACTAAAACACCCCAGAAACAAACAAACAACAACAATCAAAAATCAGCTGATGACACATACATAGGGCTTGTTAAAAATGCTCCCCTTTCTTTAGGTGCTCATAGAGATATTGGGAGACTGTCACGTTTATCTGAGATGGCGTGAGAAGTTCTGGTTTTGCAAGCTAGCAGGCACCTCAGCTGAGAAGTCACGGCTGAGCATGCGTGCTTCTGCTTGTCTCTTAAAATCTGAAATGAGATAATGCTGGTGAAAGCCACCCTGAGGCTGTTCTTGCAGCTCCGAGTTACAGGAAAGCCTGGGAAATGCAAATAGCTGCTACCAACTATTTGCTAAAAGATGACAGTGATTCAGTTGAAGAATCTCAGTGGGCTGTCCAGCACTCAGTTCTATACAGAAGAATTGGTGTCACGTTAGGTTGCTTACGTGCAGAGAAAATCTGAAAAACATCTTGGACCGTGCTTTATTTTCTATTCATCCTTGTTTTGGTAATATAAAATAAACTTTGTAGAGATGAGATTTTTGGCAGCAGTAGTTCTGCCCTCAAGTCAAGACTCTGTCACTTAATAAATTATGTTCTGCAGCAAAACACCAGCTATTGTGGCATTTCAGTGGTAAAAATCAAACGTAAGCCTTCTTTGGTGGCAGAGAGGGCAAGAAGTGCGTGCTGTGATTTGTGTTCAAGTCAGAAGTTTAGAGTTTAAAGGTTAAAGCTGTATTTAAGCATGAAATTCTTAGAATTGTAGAACGGTTTGGGTTGGAAGGAACCTCAAGGATCATCAAGTTCCAGCCCTCCTAACACAGGCAGGGTTGCCAGCTGCTAGATCAAGTACTAAATCAAGTTGCCCAGGGCCCCATCCAGCCTTGCCTTAAACACCTCTAGGGATGGGGCATCCACAGCCTCTCTGGGCAGCCTGTTCCAGCACCTCATCACTCTCTCAGTAAAAAACTTCCCCCGACATCCAATCTAAATGTCCCTTCCTTTAGTTTAAAACCATTCCGTCTTGTCCTATAGTTATTTACTCATGTAAAAAAGTTGATTTCCCTCAAGTTTATAAACTGCCTTTAGATATTGGAAGGCCTTAGTGAGGTCTCCCTGCAGACTTCTCTTTTCCAAGCCCAGTTCCTTCAGGAAATTGTATTGTTTATGCTCATTATTCTTGTAAAATTAAAATAAGGTCGACTACCAGCAATGATAATGAAATACATTTTACTTGTAAGCTAATTTTTTTAAAATAGCAAAAAAATAGCTCTTCTGAGTTAAATAGGTGAATATATATGGTGAGCTTTATTGTTGTGACACTTTTTAATCTAAAGAGTTGTGAATCCCTTGATTTAAGTTACTTCCCTGTGCCACAACCTAATGGAAGCAGAAACTAGTCTAGGAGAAACAGTTATTTCCACTGTGTAAGACTTATTTTGCCTGTGTGAGATGTAAAATAAACTTCTTTTCTTCATGTATTTTGATAACTTAAAAACTTACCTTCTTGCATCTATCCTTCATTTCCATAGAAATGTGTTCAGAGATCACCAGGAGGCAAGAGCGAGGACTTTAGTGGTTGACTTCCCCTCTGTGCTGCCTGTTGAGATAGTAAGTGGAAGTTCTACAAATGAGCCTCCAAACACCACAGCTCCAGTGCTTAAAATCTGTGTGGCAGAAAGCTTGGGGGAAATAGGTATCCTTTAATTTGTTTAAAGATTTTTTTTTAAAAAAAACTTGATCACTACAGGGATTTCTATAGGTGGGTTTTGAGGATGTTCAGGATCTGTAGTTATATTTCTACTTTTTTCAATTGTAAGTTTTGATAATCTGTAAGAATCAGAACTCTCCTGTGCTGTTTCCTTTTTCTCTGTCCCACAGCCCAGTTGACTTTTGATGGCTTACATTAACCACATGGCTCTTTGAGACTCTTTTCCAGTGGAATATGACACTTAGAACTAATATCTTACGGTTAAGCCTTCCACTAGCTCTGTTCTAATATTTATTACCTAGTTTACTTGGCATGGTGAAATCTGTGTGCTGTGGCAGCTTACTCCAGGTGAGACTGCTTAAGAAACTTTGAGTGCAGTTGTTGGTGAGGAATGTAATCGATATAAAACAGTTAAGGTTGGAAAAGATCATGTGGTCTGATCATGACCCATTACCACCATGCCCACCAAACAAAGTTCTTTTAAGGAGCTTTGAAGCATCGTTTTCTTCCAAAATTTCTTGGCAGTATGGAAGAAAGCAGGCAATTCTGATAAAGTTTATTGCAGTAGTAAATGGTGGGAACAAGTCAGCAATATTGTGCAGTCCAGATCCTTTTGGAAGCTGCAGGCTGTTGAATCATGTATTACAATTTAAGCAATATATTCTCTCCAGCATTTAGAAGCAGAAAACCTAAACCATTTTTACAGGCTGAATAAATACATCCTGAAAACATGCAGGAGTCATCAGAATTAACCACTGGAAAACAGCTCCATGTTCAATTCTGTGGTAAGGTGCCTATCATTCCTCAGAGGAAGGAGGAAAGAGTGAGGGAGCACTGAAGGTGAGTGTGGATGGACTGGGGCACAGGCAGCTCCTGTGACCTGCAGGTTTGGTGGGAGCACTTTTATAGTTAACACTTGAAAACTGGGAAGGCTTAGAAAAGAGTCAGAAAAACGAATAGACATCTTACTTACAGTGTTTATTTAAGAATCCTCCTTTCCTCCTCTAATTAGTAAATAAACCATGGTGTGTAGTAGTAGCGGAAGGTTTCACACTTCAAAGGGCTGTTTAGGGGCACTTGGGACAGGCAGCAAATGTGGCTGGGTAGGCCTGACGGTGGTCTGCTGCAGCTTGAGCAAATATCCTAACTCTGAAGAATGAGAAACCCTCAGGAACAATTAACACAAATAGCTAATGCCAAATAGTAAAGATCTCTGTTAGATGAAGAATCGCAGAAATGTATATTTAAAGCGTGCAAGCAAACTCATTGCTTCAGTTTGATACATCCCACAGCCATACTGCTGGGATCAGCACTTAATGGTATAATTTGTATTATGAGACATTTTTCCTGTGGCAGATGGACAGAGAGCCAATGCCACGTATGTGTCATCCCAGGGACAGGTGGGACTGGCAATTTCGGGCTGCTTTATGAGGCAGCTGCTTACATATATCCTTGCATACCAGGGCTGCTGGGGGGTCAGGCCCCTGCAGCTTGTTCTGTGGTGTGCTGCAAGTGAAGGCTTTTAGCCTGTGGATCCAATGAATTTCTACAGTCTGTTTTTCTTGTTAAAATTATATATGCTGCAAAACAGATATGCATGTCTGCTTTCCCTGCATCCACGGGATAGGGAGATGCACAGCTTATAAATTCAGTTGTTACTGTTTCGTATTCAGTCAGGTAGACTTTGATGGTTACAAAGAAACAGCACAAAGTCATCTTGAGTTTTGTGAGTGCCAGCAGGAATACAAATTCAGTTTATCCCTAAAAAAATAAAAAAAATAAAATAAAAAAAAAAAGAAACAAAAGAGAAAAGAGAAAGGCTTTCATGTATTTTGTTACATTATTTTTCTAGCTCAATAAAAGCTGCTCCTCTTCACCTTTAATAAAGGATGCAGCAGCCAAAGGGAAGCTTTCCCACGTGAAGAAAAAGATTGAGGACTGCAAAATGAGTTTACAAGATCTCCAACAGAAATACTTCTTGGGGCTTATAGAGGATCCCATTGTATGAAAGCAGGAGAACCACAGGTATAAACCGAGTCCCTTCATTAGGCAATATTTTGTTTGAAGTGGCATACCAGTATTTTTTTTCCCTCTCTTCTGTGCTCTTGAAGAGAGCTAATGCTATTGGTTTCAGACCAAGAACGACTGACTATATTTCGGTATTTCCTACTCATTCAGGGTGAGACATGTGGCACAAACAAATATCTTTGGATGAGCTCATTATTTCCATACACAAACTGGGGAAAAACAGCCCATCAGAAGAGTTCATAAAGGCTGAGACCTTCATAGTTGCTAGTGACTTTGAGCTTCTTAGGTAAAGGCATTAAAGGAGTGGAATATGTTGAGGATCTGTCTTGCGTGTTGTGTTGTTCTCTCACACTTACAAAGTTCGAATGTAATGAGTTCAAAACATTTTTCCTCATAATTATGCACAATGTAGAGCAGCACAATTGCTCAGCTAAATAAACAGGAACTTTTTCAATTATAAGGTGCCATTACCTTTGTGTGTTCTTGTCGTTTATGAAATCAGCGGGTGGTTAATTAAATTGCTCCTTTGGACTCTTCTAAAGGCTGTGCATTAATTATGTTTTGGTGATGGTGTGCACATTTCTCAACTTTTTAATGAGGGTAAAAGTTGTTTACCTCTTTGTTAGGAAATAAGGTTGAGATTAGGATTTTATTTTTTAATAAAATATTGTTAGGCATTCATTGGGGCATTAAATGCTGTGATCATGTGATGTGCTTGCTTGAAATCAAATCTGAATTTCCCTGATTACAACACATTGCAGAATGTACAGAATCTGTGTGATGATCTCCACGTTGATGCAGGCAATAAGTTCGTGCTCAGAGAAAGAACATGCTGCCCTAAACAGGACCACTCTAAATGCAATCCCAGTGTCTGAGAGCGCTGTCCTAACGCTCCCTGAGCTCCGGCACTCGGGGCCGTGCCCACTGCCCCGGGCAGGCTGTTCCATGCCCACCGCCCTCTGGTGCAGCCCCTTTCCCTCACCCCCAGCCGCCCCTCCCCTGACGCAGCTCCATGCCGTTCCCTCGGGCCCTGTCGCTGTCACACAGAGCAGAGCTCAGCGCTGCCCCTCCGCTCCCTGTGAGGAGCTGCGGCCGCCATCAGGCCTCCCCTCAGCCTGTTCTGCTCTGGGCTGAGCACACCAGGGGCCTCAGCTGCTCCTCATGTCTTTTCCCCATTTCTCCATCCTGCAATCGTTTTGTCGGAGTTTCTTTTGTCTTGTTGGTATTTTTCTTCACTTAGTGACACTTGCGTGCTAAAGAAAGTCCCATGTAGGTTCAGTGTAGGTGTGCTAACAAATGTTGTTCCTAGATTAGTTTATATTGGTTCCCCTGATGAAACAGCGTATTGCTGTCAAATGCTTAAAACCAGACAAAACCCCCTTAGCTCAGTGTAAGTACCAGTTAGGCCATCATTTAAGTGCCTTTGTCATTAACAGACATGAAAAGCATCTGTAGCACTCCCCAGGTCTTTAAAATACAGCTGTAGGTTTTACCTCACAGGAGGGAAGGAATGGCTCTCACTTCTGATTTGTCCCACTGGGCTGCTGGCCCCACTGGGTGCTGTCTTCTCTAGCAAAAGAAACATTATTCTTCTTTATGCTCTTTATCCGAACTCATTTGTTTAGAACCATATCAAACCAAAAAGAGCCAAGAAAAACACTTTTGCTACTTTTTCACATGTGTGATTTGTTCAGCAGTTAGGCTTTCTCAAACAGAGGAAGGCGTGAAGACCACCCTGAATCCATCTGAAGCATCCACTGAGATATAAACTTTACCCTTCTCACTTGGAGCACACCTTTCTGCTGTGTATTTTTATCTTGTGCGTAGGTCCAGAGCAAGGACAGGACAGTTTCTCGAGGGATCTGACACATGTTGGTGGCAGCTGACTGCTGGGTGGCATTTGCATTATGTCCAGTGAAAGGGGATAGTAACGTTTAGGTATTCAGTTTGGAAATGGGAATACTGAAGCCCAGTATACTGGGCTTTATGAAAGTAGTGGAAAACGGTAGTTTGTGTGAGCCTGCAAACCTAGTGTTCAGAAAGGTTACAATGAATGACTTGGAAAGAGAAACAAATTTCTTTCTGAAAGAATGATTTCAAGATGCGCACTTTCTGCACTGTGTACCCCTCTATACTGAGTTTTGAACGTTTTGAACTATTGAATTTTAAGGCTGCACTAACTTGAGAATTTTTCAGAAATTATGAACAGCTTTGGGAACAGTTTCAATTTTTCATCTTTTGTTCTTAATATAATTTCCTTGAGGAGGAGGAGATAGGAAAATAATGTTGTATAATCTGATTTGTTGGCTTTTTTTTTTTGTAAAGGCTGTGACTGGAGTAGGATTTGCGTGAGGTTTGCAGCGCATGGCAACGTGACAGAGAGCGGAGATGTCCTGTGTGTGCAGTAAAGCTGCTCTGCTGTATGCACGGAGTTATTGTAACTATTTCTGTGTGACACCCGCTCGTGTTCCCCAGGCGTGCTTAAAAAATGAAAGCGCCAGATCCGGTAGCCCTGCTTCGTTATGCATTCAGGAGAAATTGCTGACGACATTTTAGCCCGCAGTTAATGTTAATGTTAGGTTTTGTGTTTGAAAAGGACGCGGCGTAAGAGCGGCAGCGGATCCTTGGCTGCTGCCGGTGTTCCCCGAGCCCCAGCTACCCACGTGAGACGGGGAATCAGATGAATTTACTGCTGCAAGTAAAGCAAACCCTGTGGGATGCTGCAGCAGCTACAGGAGGGGCTGGCCCTGTTTTAATTGCCTGCTGGTGAATCAGTTCAGTTGCGTACGGCAGCACGCCGACAACCTTTTTCCTTGAAGTTCTCTGCTGTCACGTGATAGACACCTCCTCCTCCATGAGAACAGCAGTGTGTTCTCCCTGCCCTGCGTGCTGGGCTGCCTCCTCTCCTCTCAATGTGGGAATGAAAGGGTAAGAAGCAGCGAGGAGGCAAGGGGCTGCTGCGGGCTTTGGGATGGGTGTTTGGTGCCAGCTGCCCGGGGGCTCACATGGAATTGGAGCTGGGTTATGAGGGCTCTGCCTCAGAAAGATGCCCTTCTCCAGAGCTGCAGGCTGGAGCTGCAAACACGAAATGCAGGAAATCCCTTAATTCAGCCTGTTTTGAGTGAGTAGGTGATTCTAACCTTAAGTGTGAAGAGGCTTAAATTAGATGTGTTGTGCTTTCTGTTTCTTTCTTTCTTTCTTTCTTTCTTTTTTAATGTTTCTCTTTCTGAGGGTATTTCCTAAATTATATGGTTCTCTGATACACTGAATTGAACAGGTTGGTGTTTTGTAAAATGATTTGCAAGCATTTGTATGAATTGCTTTCTGGAAATGTTTGAGAATTCTAGCTCTGCTCAATTGTAAATTCCAAGTTTAAAAGCGCATTTCATTAATTACAAGAGATTTCTGACATCTTTGTAGTGAGAAAGACGTAGAAGTGAAATAAAATGTTTGTGCGGAGGTTAGCAGAGGTCAGTGTACATTCTGGCTGAAATTAAAACAAGTTCCTCCTCTCACAGCTGCTTGTATTGTTTGTAAATGCATTGGATGGATACTGAGAGCGTGGCTGGGAAATAAGCTTTTAAATGTGAAAGCTCTTTCGTCTCCTAGGATACATGTGTAGTAAGAGTTGTATTGTTATCCATAAGGTTTTCCCATAGACGTGATAGAGACCATGTTAAACTTGTACCTGGCCTTTATGGCCACCTTGCGAAGAATGTTCCTGATTTCATTGTGCTCTGCGTAGTGCATGCATGCTTTGAGAAATGGGTCCTCAGGTAAAGACTTCTCTCAAAGCAAAAGGAGCGAGATGCTTTAAAAAACAAAATAAGAAATGAAAGATCGCTCATGCTTCTGTTTTCTTTTTGTTAATCCTGTTTGCTTTTCAGAATGCTTTGATAGGAAAAGCAAAAGTTAAGAGCTATTGCGTGTGTGGGTATTTTGAAGTAACTGTATGTAATGCTTTCTAGTGCAACTGCTCTGGCAAATAATTCCTGGCAAATAATTCTCAGGCAAATAATTCCTGTTTCGCTGTTTTTCTGGGAGTTGGGGGGGGGGAGGTAAGGAGGGAGAAACTGGAGAGCAAGTGAGGTGCCAGCTCTGGCTGTTGGGAGGCTTTCTGGTTTAAGATTTGAAACTGTTGGAGATGTCCAGCAGTTTTGTCAAGGTCTTATATTTTCGTTGCATGCTTTGACCCTGCTGGCATCCCAGCAGGTGTGCCCTTCTCCAAATCCAGTATTAAAAATAAATAAATCCATCTTCTATAGCCTATGGAAAAGTTGCGGTGTTTTATTTTCATTTAACTGGTGAAAAATGCAAGACCCTCTGCGAACCCTTTTAGGTTCAGATTTACTTCTACTTATTTCTAATAGTAAGCATTGGCTGAAGCCAAAGCAGCAGAATGTGGTCCGAAAACAAAATAAGTATCAATTCAGATGTTAAGCTTAGTGATCATCTCACATTCAGTTAAAGTGGTTTGTGAGGACAAATTGTAGACCTCAGTTCACATATTTTTGGTTCCAGAGTTCATGAAGGGAAACATATGCAAATTATTTCCCTTAGCTAAAGTATGCTCTGTTATTGCAGTAAATTTCTAGGGTAATTTCTATGTTCTGTGAAGGATTTTGCCATTTCTGTCTTAAAATTGTTCAGCCGGAATGGCCTCTTCAGTGCTCTTCTCCTCAGATGTTTTCTTTACAGCAGCCTCCGTTCAATATACGAAGGCAGACTAGTTACCTGGGAACTTGTTTCTCTCTTCTTATTCCATATGATTAATAAGAGGCAGTGTTGTCTGTAGCAGTTAACTGCTTTTACATTAAGATGTCTCCTTTGAATGAAAATCTCACTGTGTTCTTGACTGTATTCCTGGTTTTCAGGTTGCACGCAGAATGAAGGCTTCTAATTATCCTACAGCCCACCTTCTGATTCTTTAGATTCCAGTTTGAGTGATTAACTTTTTAACTCTTAAAGCCGGTGAAAATGAAGGCTGTTTTTAATTTTAATATTAAACAGCCGTTTACAGGAATGTAAACACCTTTTTTTTTTTTTTTTTCCTGATCCATCAGTGTGTATATGGAATCTATTAACTGTAGAGCAGACTGGTTGGTTATTTGTTCTGTGGGAGATTTTTGTTTGTTTTGATGGATTTCTTGCATGAATTCCCTTGCACTTCTCTTATTACAAGCATAATGCAGAAGGGAGAGTTAGGATAGAGTGCTAGCTGACACTCTAGTTATTCTCTTTGGTGAATGCTATGCGAAGGTGACATGGGGTGTAGTCTTTCTGACCTACTGGCCTGTTCCTGTACGACCATAGGCTGTCCTGAATCTGGTACCAGGTTGGAGTCATTTCTGACAAGATCTGGAATCTGCAGTGGAGTTTTGGGGATCAGCTTCTTACTAATGCCCTGCTTTGTATGTTATTCTGCTCATAGGAGCACAGAAATTTGGAAGTTTGCTATTTCCCAGAATCATGGAATCACACAGGTTGGAAAAGACCTTCAAGATCACCAAGTCCAACCATCAGCCTTACTTACTGAGTCCCATTGCTACACCATGTCCCTTAGTACCACAGCTACGCATTTCATAAATACTTCCAGGGATGACGACCGCACCACTGCCCTGGGCAGCCTGTTCCAATGCTTGGGAGTATTTCCAAATTCACCATCACATTAAGCCAACCTGGTGCTATTAACACATCTGCTACCATTGCTGCTACTGTTTTGAGAAGCAGGCTGGTGTCTGCAGCGGGGCTGGATGGCATGTGGCGTTTCTAGGTCTCATCATCTGGATGTACAGGGCTGCTCCCTTTTCATGGCAGGGGTTTGATTTCTCCCATGTGGATATTGGTCTTTATCTCACAAAGACATAGTTCTCATTTGGGTTTGTACAATTCATAGTACAGAATTAGCTTTGTTATGGCTTCTTGGATGGTGCAGCAATTAAAAAAAAAAAAAAAAAAAAAGGATCTGTGAATTTTAAAAAGCATTTTTTTGAAGTGTCTGGGCATAAAACATGAGAAAACATTTAGCATGAGTTGGGAGTAACAAAGAAGTATGGAAATACATGAGAGTTTCAATTTTTATTTCCTTGAATCTAACCTAACTTGTTGAGAAGTGCTTGGCTTGAAAAATGAGTGCTGTGGTTATGGAATGCAAAGTGGGTAGGTACTCCTGAGGCTGGATCGCTTGTCTCTTAAAGACCTTTTTCCAAAAGCAATGGTAATGAAGTAATATCCCTCAAGTAAGACTGGTATGTTAAGAGCTGGTTCTTAAGGCTTGAATACATAGAATAAATGAGGAAGCGAAAACTGTATCAACCTCCACAGAATCTCAAATGCGAAGTTTCAGCATGCTGAGGTTGGGCAGTGGCAGGAGGAGGAGGCTGGCTCCTGCCCAAGGTGATATGCTTCTGTCAGCCTCTTGCTGGAGCCATTTTGACCACGGTCAGAAAACCAGTGCCTGAAGTTAGGCTTCGGAGTGCCTTCCTTCCCCACTGTTTTCCCAAAGCGTGGTGAACCAGAATTTCCTATTGAAGTAAGTGCCTTCTGAATGTTCTGCAAGTTAATGATTAAGTATCTGAGAACTAAGGTGTATTTTTCTTTCTTAATACCAGGCCTTCTTTTTTTTTTTTTTTTTTAAATTACTTAGCCATTGTTTGGTGGACAAGCGATTGGAAACCTTTCCTGCTGGGTAGCCTTTACCTCATTACTTTTAGAATGAGCGCCCTGGTCTCAGCACTTCTTTTACTGGGTGACTTTCTTCTAGTTTATTTCTTTGTGTATCTAAATACCTAATTTCTATAAATGGCTTCCAGTTTGCATAGGTGCCACTTATTGTTTGTCTCTAGCGTCACTTTTTCCTTTGATTTTATTGTAGTTTGCACTACTCAGAAGGCAGCGATTTTGATTTGTCTGCCTTTGTTTAAGAATCTTATTTTTTTTCTGTTTAATAAGCCTAGAAAGAAAGTGAGCAGTTCAGCACGAGCTCCTGTGTGTCATTCTTTTTGTAAGGGGGAAGTAGAAGATTGTTGTCAAATATTTAGCCCGTCACTCATAGCAGAACTGTTGGGTTGCTGTAGGATGCTAATACTGTGCATCTTTGCTAATGCGTTCCCTTGAGTCTTGAAGGACTGTTTTCCAACAGTTCCCCTGCTGAAGCAGTTTCTTTCCAAGAACGCTGTAACAGAGAAGGTGCTGCAGCAGCCAAACTACCTCAGGCACATGCATGAAAGCACTGTTACAAAAACCTCCCTATTTGATCGGTGCTGAAATCTGGTGTACACATATATGTGTGTAATATACATGTGCGTGCATGTGTATGTAGTCAGCCAAGCTGATAGGGAAAGGAACTGAAATAAACAGCTTACAAACATAGCTAGGAAATAGAGAAATACTTTAGGAAAAATGTGGATTTCTGGTTTGGGGTTGTTTGGTTTTGGTTTTTTGGGTTTTTTTTTTTTTTTTTGGTTGTTTGTTTTCTCATTCTGTAAATGCTATCCCTGTTTATCTTTGTGGCTGTGGAATTACAGGGACTGAAGCAGAGATGCATGCTTTTAGTTTGACTAAAAAGCAAGCGTAGTGTTGTCTTTGCTTGCCTGTTCTTTGTCACATTTATTTGTATAACCAGACTTGACTTCACAGGGTCAGCTCAGCATCCAGTCCCCTCTGGAACCTGTCTGAAGGCCTCGAATCAAGTTCCAGCCTAACATGTATGCAAAGAGCTGTTTAAATACAAAATATTTAAATGTTGTAGTTTAAGATCATAATTGAGACTACAAGTTCTACATGTAACATGCTGTTGTTATGTAAATTCTGATTATGCACAGAGCCAGTTACTTGCAGCGTCTGGGTGCAGAGTGCGTGTATTTGAGGTATGATACATGCATGTCTAGAGAGCTGAAGTAGAAGGTCCCAGTTGGAGGCTTTTATTTTCTGACGGATGTCCTATAAAACATTATGGAAATGTTTTGAATAAATGTTGGAGAGCATGAGAGTAAGTCCTGCAACAAAGCTGGATCAGACGACTGGGACTGAAGGTACTGTCTTTGCTCAGATCCATAGATGCAGGTGTCCTCAGCAGAGCTAAGGACACAGGCAGTCATCGCCTTAAGGATCTGAGAGTCCAACAAGCAGCCTTACTGTTGGACTTATTCGAGTGATATCTGGTCCATGGCATCTTCAGCTTCACCACACACACCAAAGCACAGAACTGCTCTCAGGGATAGGTGGTGGCTCTCAGGGGCAAGTGGGGATGGTTTTTGGGTGAAGCAGGTTCTCTGTTGGCAGTACCCATGCCAGCAAGCGGCAGTGTCTCCTGGCTAATTGTGCCTGTCTGAGAAGCTTGAGTTGATTGCTGCTTTGAATATTTTGACTGTGACTTCAGAAGGTTGTTTTTTTCCTTCTATTTTGAAGGGCTGCTCCATGCTTATGCAGTGATGTTTTGTTACAAGGGAGCATGCGTGGAGGCTGGAGGCCAGGCAGACCGGTCTGGGTGATGCTGTGGTTCAGGCAATTATGCTGGATGACCCTTTCTGTCCAGACTGCCCTCTGTACTTTCTCATGGACCTACTGTAGGACCAACCCACCCCACCGTGCTCTTTTTGCCCTTTCCCCTCTTTGCTTGTATGATGACTGCTGCGATCTCAGCACTTGTACTTCTACTGGACAACTTTCTTCTAGTTTATTTTTATGTGTATATAAATACCTAATACCTGTTCGGTAGGGAGGACCTTCATTTTCTTAAATATTTGGCTGAGGTGAAGACTGACGTGGTAGCAGTGTAGTTTAATTTGCTGAATAATTCTCCATTTATCTCAAAGGCTGTGCTGGCAAGGGGCACCCGATGTGGCGTGTTACACATGATGAAGAACGAAAGAGATGGGGCTGGTGTCTCTCTGAAAATAGTTCGTCTACCAGCGTAATCATCCCAAGAGCTTTTATCCGTCTGTCCTCCCATGAACCCCTGGCTTGTCTTTGCCATCAAAGCCGTTCTGAGAGCAATCGAAGAATGTTGCTGTCTCCTTGATTTTTTTTTCCCCATTCACACCCATAGTGATTAGGGTTTATATATACAGATATGCAGCAGGAAAGCAGGGGATGGGAATATGGTTCACCTCTTCCTTCTTTATTTTCTTTGAATTGCATCAGCTCCTTAAAATTCCTGTTAATCAAATCAAATTGTATCTGTACATGGCCAGGAACCAGCTATGTTTAATCTAGTTAAGTGTTTTCTGTTCATCCGTGGAAGTCCTCGTTTCAGGGCAAAGAGCACAGGGGAGGGCTCTGCAGAAGGTTTAACGTCTTGATCGACAGCTTTCTGCTGCTTTCATCTCTCCAACAGAAAGGGTAGCACATATGTCAGGGGCTGTAGGACAGATTGCACTGAAGAAAAGAACCATGCTGGTGGAGCAAATGCTTTACTTTCTTGCTTTTTTCCTCTGCCCCATAAGCAAGAAGAAAGCCTTCTGATTGACTACTTGTAGTTAACTGTTGACTGCTGCTTCTAGCACTCTCACTGGATGTAAGAACCCACCTGTTACAGCAGTGGTAACCAAATACTGCTCTTGCTATGTTCTTTGCAGAAGGGAAATTTGTGTTGAGTTCTACTGCCAGGTAAGCATGTGTCATTTCCATTTTTGTTTCACTTTGCTGCTTCTCGTTTGTTTTTCACCAGATCCCAGAAAAGATGTGGGGCCTTGGGGAGATCTGGTGCAGAATCAGGCCTGCAGGTTGTGAACCTGTCATGCCCATGGCTGGTGCAAGACCTAGGAGCTGAGAATGGTGAATTCCAGTGCCATGGGCAGCAGCAGCCAGCCCTGCGTATGGAGGAACTTGATACCTTTCTCCTTCCAAGGGCTTTCAGAGCCCTGTTTTCTGACCATAAGACAGTGCAGGGCTTCCTCTCCTGTAGCTTGGTTTATGCCTTTCACTTCCTTATTTTTTCAGTGTTCCTCTTGTTTGGTATGAATGTTCAAAGTTTAATCTGTGTTTTTTTTTTTGTTGTTTGTTTGTTTGTTTTTGTTTTTTTTTTTAATGTGTAGATGTATCTTCATTAAAGATTCATGTTCTTGTCTCTTTTTCATCTATTTTGAGGTGATTTATGTGATGTAGCCCTGTATTTTCTATAAAGAATAGATTTTTCATATGGTTACAATCCTCAACCTCCCTGTCTTGTTTGAAACTGATTTGACTAAACTGAAGCTATTTTAATCTCCCTGTCCCAAAATAGAAGCCATTCCATTTGTGCTGTAGAAAATGGCTGTGTGATGTTCTTTGCCTGCTTTGAGCAAAACCTTCTGGCTCCTTCTTTAATCTCTCAGAGCCGCTTCCTCCCGTTTTGTCCAATAATCAGGGATCTCCACTTTTTGGAGCAATGGTTCTGGAAGATGGGCATCAACAATGCGCTGTCCAATGGAGAGATGGCCCCGCACTTCCCAGAGCACATGGTTTCACCTCTCTTTACATCTTTGTGTTTGTTGCTGAGATTGATGCTTGGATCCCCAAAATCTCCTCAGTCAGATGACGTGGCACAGGTGTCCCCATGCTGGATGCTCTGCCTTGGCCCAAGCATCACAGCCCCGTGCAGCAGGTGCCCTGCCAAGAGCCACCCCTACCGAAAGGAGCTGCTGTAATTAAAGCCCATCATTCCTGTTGCTGTGGAAACACAGCATTCCACAAACACAGGTTCATTTTCCCAAATGCTCCTTTTTTCACCAGCTTTAAGCAGGGCTCTGTCAGTGGGGATGCCGTGCCAGCACCTGGTGTGGTGCAGGCACTTGGGCTGTGCAGACATTGCCTCGGTTGAGCAGAAAGACACATGAAGGGGTGACAAATCTGTCAGCAGATGATGGTACTGTAAGCCCAGCACTGCCTGATGGTGGTTCAGTTTTCTTCAGCCACAACTGGATTTAGTTTGATTATAAAAATTCTGGTCATTCTGCAGAATGACTTCAAAAATGTAGAAAACATAATCAGGATTCAGTGAAAGTGTTTCTGGTGCATTAAGAGAAATCCGTTCATGTCTAATTCCCGTACTCATCCCATCTCCCTCTGTTTTCCTGACTTTGAGCTAGCAGATGTCATCTTTTGACATTACAACATTCGGTTTTGTTTATGTGTTCAAAAGAGTAGGAGTCAAGCGGGATTACTTTCTCACAGTCTTGCACTGGAGTCGAGTTGGCTTTTTGTATTGGACAGCAGCAGAGCCCTTAGACATCTGGATAATTAACATGGATGTTATGCAGTCGACACAAGTTGCTGGTTCTGCTCCGCTTGTTTGCTGTATGGCTTTAATCTTAAAACACAGATTGTATCTAACGAGCTAGGTCACGCTTTTTGGAAGATGTGGCATAACACTTTTCCCCTCTAAGACTGCTAGCCAGCTATTTATTCTCACCATGCGTTTTATTGCCAAATTTCTGCTATCTTATGTTAGTCCACTCAAACTGTGGTCTGCTTTAAAAACAGTTCTGAATCATCAGTATGATGCTGTAATTCCCGTGAAGGATTCTGGACTGGGAACAAAGGACTAATTTTTCGTGTTATGATGTGGTTTAAAGCCATGAATGCGACCACTGTCTAGTTTCCCTCTCCCGTGGCTTGTGTTTATCTACTCCTGGCTGCTAAGGGATGCTCTTTACAGCTATAACGTTTGAGCAAGGGGAATTTAGAAAACATGAGATCTTTTCCAGTCGGGGTGCCTTAGAAGTGGGGATGTAGTGCAAGACCAAGAACAGGCTTCAGAAATCCTGCAAATGTGTAAATTTAGAAAGTTTTCCTAAAACCCAGGATGCTGACTGTGCTACCATCCAGGTTTATTAATAGGGGTATTGGAACAATTATGTGGCAAGTACAAATCTGTCTGACCAGAAAAGGATGAGTTCTGGGTCTTAGGAAGCCTTTGTAGCAGTGGTAATTTTTTTTCCATCCTGTTCTTTTGTTTGTTTGTTGTTTATCATGCCCATCCAGACAGAAGGAATAAACTTCATAAAATGCAATGTAGATATAATGCTGTCCTTCAATGCTTTTGGAAAAATGTGCCAAACTTCTCCAAAGAATGTTGGGTGAGCCAATATATCAGACCTACGGGAGGCCCATGAATAAGGCTGCCTCTTTCAATCCACAATTGCTGTCATGCATGTTCTGCATAAAAAAATACATTAAAAATGCGCACGCAGTTGGATGTCCAGTCTTGCTCAGTTCCCAAATGAACTGTGATTTAAAACTGAAAGCAGGGCACTACCTGCACTGTTATGCTGTAGTAATGAAGTCCCAGGTGAATTATTTTCTAGGGAATTGCTTGACTTGAAAACCAGTCCTGGCTGGCTCTTTTACCCTCCTCTTATTCTTTTTTTTTTTTATTTTTTATTTTTTTTTTTAATTCAGACTATTTTCTCCTGTCTGCAGCTCTCCTGAGCTGAAACCATCCTGTGGAGCTGGGGATCTGCAGTGATATGAGTGACTGCAAACAATATAAGGAATACATAAAGAGGAATGAAGTACTGTAATATAAATGGCAGGGCCCTGGTGCTGTGTATTTCAGGAATATAGTACTTCTGCGTCAGGGAAATTTAGACCCTGCCTGCTATCCTGATTGTTGTTTGGACTGTGAATACTGTGCTTGTGGGCTTGGTAAATCAGCTGTGAGATTTTGCACTGGGAACAGTCTGTGGAAAGCCTTGGCAGCTGTGGTATATAATCAATACAAATCCAGTGAATGATTCCTGTTATTGAATATGCTTGCCCTAAATGCAAAGGCAGACAGCATTGCGGGAGTGATGAAGTCTCTAGGTTTTCTTTTGTTTGGGGTGGCATGCGTGTTTGGTTTTGAGGTTTGGGGTTTCTTTTGACACTGTATTGTAATAGACCATCTGTTTCTTGCAGTGAGCCCTGCTGCAACACTTGTGCTGTTCAGGGGAAGAGAAATCAAGGCACAAGCAAAAGCTCGCAGGGGAGGATCAGAAAGGCAGGTCTTTCCTTCAGAAAGGATCTGCTGGCAGAATGGAAGCAGTTCTACACGATCAGGACATCTTTGAGCTGCGGTCAAATGTTCTTATTTCAGAAGGCTGTTGCTTTGAGCTGTGGGTCTGTTTGTCATTCCCTTCTCCCTGCAGCCTGCTCCACTACAGAAGGGCTGGCAGATCAGCTGCAGAAGTGCTCAGGTTAGCTCATATGATCTCTATTGATCCCTGGCAGCAGCAGCACTGGGAAGCAGCTAGAAGTCACGTCAGCAGCCAGCAGAAATAGATCTGGTTCAGCACGTCTGCCTGTGGCCCTGGCTGCCATTGGCCCCGTGATCCCACCCCAACCGGTGCTCTGCTGTCCCACTCCAACTTGTCCTGACGATATAAAAGATCACAGTGAATGCTGCTTCTCTCAGAAACTTCCCTTACTTTAATTTTAATTCAAAATCTTCAGTAAACTGTTCAAAATGGTTTTAATTACAACCTTCCGGAAGCCTGGTGCTGGAATCTTTGGTTGCAGCAAGTACACCACGGGTGTATCTGCTGTTTGGCACTGCATTATGCTTTGTAGAAGGTTGTGATGTGAGTAAACCACTTCACGGGGCAGAAGTGCTACAACCCTGTTCCTTTTAAAAGGGCATCTACCCCAAAAGAGGATAGATTTCAATTAGGTATGAGGAAGGAAGTTATTTACTGTGAGGGCAGTGAGCCCCTGACGCAGGTTGCGCAGAGGAGCTGTGGATGCCCCATCCATAAAGGTGTCCAAGGCCTTTCCTCTCATTTCCTGCCTACAGCAGGAGTTAGGAACTAATGAAGTTTAAGGTCCCCTCCAACCCAAATTGTTCTGTGATTCTTTGAATTTGAGGTACTCGCTGTTAGGAGTCTGTAACTGGAGTGCACCTTGCTTGTGTAGAACTCTCCTTTCTTGGCATCTTGGTTACATGGAGAAGGAGTCCTAACTTTCATGATGAGTTGGAACAGTTTGAACAATGCATCATTGTCCACATGTTTACACAACACACTGTCAGGAGATCTTCTGAGTCCTTCTGCATGCCCAGTCCCTCCATACTGGTTATGCCGTGTGGCACCTATGTGGCAAAATGATTTGGTAAAGTCCTGAATCAATGCAGTGTTTTTTCTAGAACATGGAGCTGGCTTCTTTCGAATCTCCTAAGGAAGAGCCATTAGGTGGGTCTCATTCCTTTTGTGTTTATCTTGGAGGAGGAGTGTGTGGTTAGAGAGCTGTGGTTTGTGCATGAAAGCCCTATGTGCTGGGCTCCTTATCTGCTTGCCTGTCTGCATTTTTACATAATACATTTAAGGCTGGTTTTGAGTAATCTCTTTTGGAGTCTCATTTTGCATTTGTATTCTCCAGTAACTAAGAACTGCTGTGCTATTCCCTCCTGAAATCCTTTCCAGAAGGTGCACATTATCTGCTACAAGGCAGGGCAATGAAGAGCATCAATTTCCACAGCAGAATAGAATCCTGGATTACAAATTACTATTTAATCCTTTTTGCGTCAAAGGATATAATAATCCTTGCAAAATGTGCTCTAAGTCTTATGCTTGGCTGTGTGAGGTTAAGAGGCAAAAACTGAAGCAGAAACTCTCTTAAAACATAAGACATAGTGAAATGCATGTGTTCCACGTAAATTTTGGAATGCATTTATGACTACGTTTCAACAGCTAAAAATAAAGCTTATGGGCTAGTGTCTAAGCTAGTGGTTTTTGTTTCACTGCATGCTTGCTACTTGTCTGGTAAGATACAGTCAGTCTCTCTCTTGAGTGTTGTGAATTTGTAATAAACAATTCAGGCACAAAATAAGCATCGTTCTAATTTGGTTTTTATTTTTGAATGAGATTATTTACCAAAACTGACTAGTTAACGGGGGTGTTAAGAATGTGAGAAAGTTTATTTTGTTTCCTAAATTGTTCTGTTACAAGATTCAAAGAGTGTTATTTCATATGGGAGAGAAAAATAATGTTGGGAGGGTTAAGGATTTAGTGTTTAAAACTGTAGACTGATGGCTGCAATTTCCTGACCATGCAGACATTTTAAGATGGGCAATTTCTAATAACTTATAAAGTGTAGGAAATAAATCCCATAGTGACAGCCACAGAATCCTTTGACTGACGTGATTTTTGTCACACTGAGTATGCAGAGAAGGTTAGTTGTTTGGAACCAGTGGTTTCATATGATTATTCTATTGTCTGTTTTTATTTCTGGCTTCTATAGTAAATCAAATGTGTCATATTGGATAGGATCGGCACCTCTTACTGTGTAGGAATTCACAGACAGAACCTGAAGGTAAAGGGTGGCTTATACTCTGTTGCTGATGGAAACAACAGGGCAAGCAATCATTTCTGCTATTTTTAATATGAGGCATTTAGGCCTTTTAATGTGGAATATTCCACATTAATACACACACACACACAAAAAAAAAAACAAACCACACCACCACCAACAAAAGAAAGTGGGGCCAGATTGCTGAATAAAATCCTAATCACATATTGAAGACCACATTTAATTACATGGGTATATAACCAGTGTTCCACTATGGAGTGTCTTTGTGCTAGACGCTGACTGCGTGCATCTGGTGTGACACTGCATAATGTGATGTCCTTGCTCTCAGCAAACTGCTTCTCTTGCAGGTGAAAACTGTGCTCTGGAGCAGCTGTTACAAAGCCGTGAAATGTTTCTCTCACAAAATGAATTGTGATGGTGTATTTTCCATTGCTCTCTTCTGTGACAAATTTACAGAAAACAAAAATGTTTTCTTAATGGAACCGTTGTTCCTTAGTGGATTTTGGTAAACACGGAACAAGTCAATAGCTCCGACAAGAGCTTTCATACTTCGTGTCACGTCAATAATTTTTACTTCCTTATCTGTTGCAGAAAGTGACACTCGAGTGAAGAACGGAAGCCACCTTTTCAGAGGCTGCTTCCCTCTGGGATTTGCAGGAGCAGACCATCCTATGAGGAGGAGGAGGACACCTCGGCGTTCCTAGGTGCACGATGGGGACGACAGGTGATGACATGGCTTTGGCAGAGCAGAACGCCTCCTTGAACCCCTTGTGCTTCGAGTGTGGCCAGCAGCACTGGACGAGAGAGAACCACCTGTACAACTACCAGAATGAAGTGGACGACGACTTGGTCTGCCACATTTGCCTTCAGCCCTTGTTGCAGCCATTGGACACTCCCTGCGGACACACTTTCTGCTACAAGTGCCTAAGGAACTTTCTGCAGGAGAAAGATTTCTGCCCGCTGGATCGAAAAAGACTCCATTTTAAACTCTGCAAAAAATCCAGCATTCTCGTTCATAAACTGTTAGACAAGTTACTTGTTTTGTGCCCCTTCTCATCAGTGTGTCAGGAAGTCATGCAGCGATGTGACCTGGCAGCACATCTCAAAAACAGGTGAGCTGTGCAGATGATGGAATTGGTAGACTAATACACACTGATTCATATCTCAGGATAAAGTGGGGGCAGAGGGAGGTGAGTGTTGGTAGTGGCTATGAAATCCACAGTACAGCACTGTAGGAAATAATACTGAGCCCAGCCAGAGTGCTGAGTCCAGTCTTGGACACTGCACAGTGAGAATATCAGGGACCATGTGGAGAATCATGGGAAGAACAAGGTGAGTCAGCAGGAGTCTTGGAAAGGTGAAAAGAAATGGGGTTATTTAAGGTAGGAGAAAATAAAGAGTAGTGAGGAGCAAGGCAAATGCAGACCATGTCTGCAAAGAGGAAGGAAGCAGGGCAGGAGGAGCAAAGGAAATTTAGTTCAGATTTTAGAAAAAAAACCTTTATAATGATCCAGCACTGGCATAGGTTTTTGGGTAGGATGGTTGTGTATTCTCCATTTTCAGAAGTCTGTGCAAACCGTTAAACCAACTTTTGTCAGGAATAGTTACAGCAGCACGATTCTTCCTTGAGATAGGCAAATGGACAGGGTGCCTCTTGAGACTCCTGCATGGTCTATTTTTCTGTTGTTTTTTGTTGTTCTGTTCTAAACCTGTTCACAGGTTTAGGAGCTTATTCTGAACTGTTAATCATTTTATAGTTCTTTTCTTTTATGCTTTCCAACCCTAATCATTTAAATAGTGATAGGAGGGCATGACAGAAAAAGAGGAAATAAGATTATCAAGTTCAGGTTAGAGTAATATTTAATATTAGGTAGACTAGTGCACTTCATTCTTCCGACAAAGAAAAGCATCCTTACTGTGGGAGGTACTTGCTACGTGAACACATTTCATTCTTCTGTGTAAAGCATGTCACTTATCTTAATGGACTGATATTAGACTTGTTATGAGGGATGCATTTAACTGCTTTGTTTTCCTCTGTAGTTTCAGAGGGTACTTTCAGTAAGCAAATATTTATTGTTTTATTATATGAGCCATTAACAAAAACTTGAACATAACGCTCATGTTAAAGCTAGAACAAGATGGAATTAGTGAGTGAGCTAAAAGATTTTATGCACATCTAGGCCAAGGAATGCATTTTTAATCTGATTGGAGGTCTAAGAAATTACAAGATGAGTGTAGTGAGGATTTACATTGAGAAGGAAATAATGCATTCAAAGGAAATGCCTCTGCTTTCAAAGGATCCTGTTCACATGAATTGCTTCTGATATCAGAAAATATTTCCTGTGTACAACTCAGTGTGATTGGTGCATTTTTCGCTTTCGATTCAGCTCACATACTGTGTTTAACTTGGAAAAGCTATGTTCATTTTGCAGAGAGAGGTTTCAGAAAAGCATATAACTGTCTCCACGAAAAGCATCAAAACCAGAGGAGCATTGTGCATCTCTGTTGCATGTAGACAAACTGTAAAAGAAACAAAACTCAGTGTGTGAGCATTTGTCAGCAGTGTTTGTAAAAGCAAGCACATTGCCTGGTGACTCATAACAAAAATGGATGGTACGTGGCCTAACTCTTTTCCTCTCATCAGTCATTGCACTGAGATGAGAACTTTGTTTCCATCCCACGTTAATTTAATCACGGGTTTTGCTCTTACATGCTGTTTTATTTCAGTGTGATACGTTGGGTTTTTTAAATCAGCCTGAGCCTCAGAAGTTGCCTGTTTCATGTAGGGTGTTTCCTTGCTTGGTAGGTCCCTGTGTTTGTCCTTGGACACCAAGCCACCTACACAGGCTTCAGACCAGAGGCCCAGAGGGAGGAAAGCAGTGACTGCAAGGAGAGGTTCCCTCTCTCTCCTGTTGCTCTCCAAAGTGCAGGTAGTGTGGGCCTCCTGCCCTCAGTCCTGTCTAGCTTGTCCTACCTCCCTGGCCACAGTGATGAACAATGATAACAGCTGCAGCACGCCCCAGCCCCTGTCACAGGCAGGAGCTGCACCTCAGGCCTTGGTGCTAAGGAGGCTCAGGAGAGGTACACTTTGATCAAGTGCTGTTTCAGCATAGCCCCTTCCGTCTTGCTCTAAGCCCGAAGACTAGCAGAAGCTGAGAGGCCAAGAGGACCATGAACATGCAGCATCACTGCGATCTGGGGTGTGTGTGGAGTTGCTTGAGTTTTGCTGGTGTTTCTACCCACTGCATGGACATGCACACATGCGGCATCCTTTTCAGGGAAGTACAGGTAATAATGAGTAGCCTTTCTTGTTCTTCGGTTTTGTTTTGTTTTTTTTTTTTTTCTTCTCTCAATATCCACGTTTCCATGTTATCTTAGGCATGTTCATTTCTTCCAGGCAGATGACTTCTGATCTATATGATGACTTAGAGGGAGCTGGAGAGACAACATAACTGTTAGGTTTATAATCCTAATGTTAAACCGATTTGATTTTGGTAAGAGCCAAAATGCTAGTAAGACTCTTGCTGCATATTCGTTTTATCTTCTGGTTTCTCACTGACATTTCCCACAGCTTTTCAGTCCATTTTCCTTGACTGGTATCTTTTTGAGTGACGTTAGGTCAGGTTACAGCTTATTTGTGTTTGGAACACTATGTATGCTCCCTTCAGATATATATGAAATACTCATTTTCCTAATGCATAAGATTATTATGAAATCTGCATAAGCTGAGTCACTGGCTTTTCCTGTTTGTCAGCTGGAAAAAAGCATTCAGTTCAGAAAGCTGCTCATCTTGAATTCCTTCTGTTGTCTCAGGATGCCGATGTGCATTTTGAGTACATGGTGATTTTTTGGTTTTCAATTAAGCTTATTTGCAAACATCTGAACACCTGTAAATTATCGTTGCTGACATAAAGGATGTGTCATTTGAAATTGATTTTGTGTGGATTAGTGAATCCAGTAAAACGTTATTACTGGTTATTAAATGTAGGAAAGAAATACATAATTCAGTATTGTTACAATTTTCAGTATAAATTAATATAAACGAATCTCAGTAAGCACTTAAATAACTAGCTTATATTTTTAAGAAATGAAATCTGATTGGTTAGTTTTGGAGGTTAAAAAACATTCTCACTCCAGTTTTCCAGGGTTACTACAGTCCACTCTCTTCGAGCATAAAAGCTTGAGGACGTGGCATAATATCCACCAGGCAACTTGGTATGCAAGTTCGCTGCAAGCTGCTTTGGAAATAAGAGGCATGAGACAATAATTCGATTGCTTCGTGATCACTAATTGCCCTCCGTGGTACCTCAATGCTTAAAGAAAATATTGTTGATTTATTAATCTTTCAGTTTTGTCAGGTACATTTGGGAAATGGGACTTTTGAAGTTGAACACGGTGTAATTTGCCTTAAAGGAAACAATGCATGAACAATGTCGGGCTGTACTGTTTTGCCCTGTCACTTGATTGGTAAGTGACAGTTAAGAAAAATTGGTAATGTTTTGCAAAGTAGGTGCCAATTCCACTTCTAAATATCACAGGCAATATATCAGAACAAAATTCAAGGACATTCATAGAGCTTTTTCTGTTTGTGGTTTTGATTCAGTTAATTCTTACAGATGAATCAGTCCTGAACAAAATCCATTCCATCGTACAAAACAATATTCCTAAATTAGTACAGCTTTTTAGCAGGAGGGTTAAGTATCCCATTTAAGCATTCGTTTTGAGACAGGCTTCAATTTTCTTCTCCTGTGTTCTGCTGTAGTGGTTTGAGTTATCATTTTGGATGGAGGCATTTTACCAAATGTTTTCATGTTGAGGCCAACATCCAGGCCAGTTTTGTGGAAGGCTTCATTTGAACTTTAAAAAGGATTATGTTTTCTGAAAATGATGAAATGTTTGAACTATTCACTGTGTCTTGATCAGCATGCTTAATATATGAATTTAGAGTAAGGAGATCACATGAAAATCATTTGTATAAATAGAAAACCTTATCATTCAGAAGTTTGGAAATATCAGTTATTTTAGTGTTTATTATAGTGCATCTGAGCTATTTTTTCTCATGCTAGCTGGCAACACTGTCCCTACATTTCTGTTTTTAACACCAAGCAGATTGAAGAGCATATGTAATATTTAGCCTTCTTCTGGGCTGTCTTTCCTTACACCTAGGTAGTAGATAAGAGGTGTAGTCAGAGCTTCTCCATACGTACCCCGTGGATTCTCTCCATTGCTGGAAAAGAGGAGGATCTGTCTGTGGTTGGTTTCTGCTCTGAAGCCACCTGGTTCCCTGTGGGCTCCTCAAGTCATTAGATGTGAGAGACAAATACGCAACAAAAGCCCTCTTCTCTGTGTGTTTCCCTAGATCTTAGTCTTTTTTGGTTCACAAGTGTAGTGCCTCCTTTTCTTTTTTTTCTTTTTCTCCCCTGGCAAAAGAAAAACAAAACCCAAACATTTAGCTTTCCAAAGAGGCAACATGTTTTACTTTGAATTGCAGCTGTAAATCCTGCCAAAATCACTGTTTAAGGTCATTTTGTTGGCGAAGTTTTATGAGTAATACCACAGGCATTTCAGCTGCTTCTTTGGAGCCTTTGGAGAGCGATTTAGTGCAACTGTTTTGAGGCCATTTGGTGTGTTTGCTTTTATGGAACCTCAATGCTGGGCAGAAACTGATGGCCTAAGTTACAACGAAATCTTTCTTTTCTGTAGTCAGTGAGCAAATGTGTTTTTCAAGCCCCTACTGTTATTCCATGGAATACATTGTAAACTACATCTTAATTTTGTGTGAAAGCTCTTTTCTTTGCAGAGAGAGATTGCTGCTGGCATTCCAAGAAGTCAGCTTTTAAATGAGGCACAAGCAGACTTGGCTGTTTAAAAAAAATAAACTTTATTTTTTTTTCTCTGTCTGATATTGATTAAAAGAGGTTTAAGGTAAAATTTACACTTTGTCAACATCCAGAACTGAGCTAAAGCCATTGCTGCTGCTGAGTGGAGGAGACGAGGGAGTCAACAAGAAGCTCATTTTACATCCCAAGAACAACTGCCCTTCAAGTTTCCTGATAAATAGCATCACTGAGGTGCTTTAGCTGGTTGCTTCAGCGTTTCTACTCTTAGGCATCTGGAGTCATAAAGTAATCACTCACAAGTTTTAAAAAAACAAGCATTGCTTTCTTCTCACTCTTAGTGAAATCATTCTGACTTTGTAGGTAGATATGAAATGCCATTCCTGGAAGAGATATTTCAGTTTCAGGCTCTTATTTATGCAATTTGTTGTAGAAGAATGAGTTCCTGTATCCATAAAAAGGATCTTTGATGCTAGCTTTGAATCTGAGGCATCCATCTGTGTTCACAAAGTTGCTACAGGATTTTGTCCTAACTGCTCTTTATCTCAATCATTTGCCAAAAATAGTGTTAGTAAGGGTGTGCACCTTTAGAGATTTACTGGCGCTTGTTAACTGTTACACCTGCTGTATGGTCTCACTGTTTGTGGATAATGCATTCCTACTGCTAATAAATATATTTTTGTGTCGCAAGTGGAAATGAAAAAGCATCAACTTATGTGCTTGAATACCAATACTTGTTTTTGTTGCTTGGTGTAGATGGTGTATCATGTTTAAAGACCTAGCAATTGGCATGGTGTGACTTGATGTGTCCACTAGACAGCTACTTTTAAGGCCATGCAGTTCCACAGTACCACAGATGAAAGTCTTAGTCCACCAAAATCACCGATTTATTTGGGGAAGAAGGGGAGGAATCTAATAGGGTTAATTCTGTATTGTTTTCTTTTTTTGTCTCGTTGCATAAAAGGGATTCTGTTGAGCTAAGTAGGTGTGCTCAGAATGTTCTTTACATTTCTTGCTGTTAGCCTTTGAAATGATAATGAAAAATCATTGGCAAAAATAAACCTCAAATCTATTTATATTTCATATGACAGCTTTAATCAGCTGCTAGACAACGATGGGGGAATGCGCTATGTGAACAAGGGTGGGGAGAACCTGTCTATGGTTTAGAAGCTTTGACAGAAACAGGACACTTCCAAGGATGGGTTTGTTCTGTCCTGTCCTATTTATTTGTTTATAGTTATTTTTAAACAACCCCCGAAAGAACCCATAGATTTCCAAGGTGAGTTTTGCCATCTACAACAACTCCTCCATGAGCCACAAGCCTTGTGAATAGGCTGCATTAGGTCTGGCAGCACGCTACTATTTCGGTAGAAGATATGGTAGAAGGAAGTATGTTCACAGAAGTGGCCCGGTAAACTGGGCTCTGATCTTCCATAGGACTGAAACATCACAGTGTGACAGTGTCAGTTTTGGGCGATTCACATCTTTGCCTAAAATTAGTCGTCTTGTAGCAGAGCTGTTCAGGGGCAGTACAGACACGCAGCATAGGATGGCTTTGTCCTGAACTTGTCACAGCCTGCAGTGAGCAAGATGTTTCTGCAGGAGCCTTACTTCTTCACACATTGCTCAAGAGGTGAATGATGTTGGAGTTTGTGCTTTTTTCATTCAAGTAATTTTTGTCTTGCTTGCACTTTCTGAAGTTTAAAGAGCAACATGTCCAGGTTTGAAACTCATTGCTTTGAGGAAAACCCCAAGAAATGATTTCTTAAAAGTGTAATTTCATGATGTTACCTTTTAGGCTCTGTATTTATGCGTATTTCACATTTTAGTCATTTCATTCTTCTAAACATGTATCACAATATATGTATATGCATACGCATATATTCATTCACCTGAAAGTATCTGTCTCAGTTTATGTATGTATAACTGCTGGAGTGGGATGTCACAAAATCTACACGAGTGTTTATCAAAATTCCTCAGAGCTGAGTAGCTTTGTTAGCATTTCTTCAAAATCCCTCGTGTCAAAAACAGTCTAACCCTACAATTATTACATCCTTTTCATGGAATATCAGCACATTTTGATTCTCAGACCACCCCAGTTTAACAGGTTAGAACATCTAGACTTCTGATGTCTTCTACCCTGTAAACACATTCCTTATCCTTTAGCAGGCATGAATAATTTCTCCTTTTATTATAACAATCAGTCAAATTCCCAAACAAGGAGTCTTCTCAAGAACACGGTTCCATTGTTTTTTTTTGGCAGTGCTACAGTATAAACATCTTTATGTGGTCAGCAGCTCCCAAGGCAGAAGCTTTAGGAAGGACATCAAATACTGTAAGACATGAAATATCAGAAGCTGGCAAAACTCTGTAACACAGCAAAAGTAAGCTTGATTTCCACATTGGTCATTTACAAATAGATATAAGACTGTTCAATAAATGAAGGCTTTCCATCAATTTGCAACATTGCAACCCTTCTTTACAATAAACTGTTGTAGGGTTTTAAGCACAAGTGAAGAATCATTGCCTTAGAATAATGGGAACTTATGAAAATCAGGTTACCATGGAAAGAACAGAATGCTGATGGGACATTGCTGATTGGGGGAAAGCAAAAAAACTGAACCTCCTTTGTGAAGTCAGGAAGAAAAATAAAGGATAAGGTGAATGAAACTCCATTGACTCAAGAGGTCGTGAACTACTTATGTTAAACTTCTCATGGAAACTCATGGACAGGTGTAATGTTTTTCAGTATTTTAATACTTAGATAACAGTCTAGGTTAACTTTTCATCTCTCTCTTTCCTTCCCAAGGTAACCCCAGGAAAATGTAATGCTTCTTTCTTGGCTTACTGGGGCCAAGCCTCATAGTTCCAGTGGGTGCTCAGATGTGCCCTGAAACAGGGCTCTACTCTCTAGGGTTTTGTACTGAGCCTGTGCAGTCTTTCCAGAAAGGTTTATCTTCCAGGAACTGAAATACACATAGCAAAAAAAGTCACCATTCCGAGTGAATCACAGCACATTTAGTTCAGGGCCAGGAAACTACATAGGGCAGATTCTGCGAAGTAAGCAATATCATCTTGGTCTCTGTCCGCTGACATGCATTTCGACCTTAGAATCATAGGTTGAAAGGGACCTTAAAGGCCATCGAGCTCCAACTCCCTGCCATGGGCAGGGTTGCCAGCCGCTAGATCAATCCAGGTTAACATTTATGACTCATTTAAAGCCGTGGCTTTGAGGAAGACTGATGTTGCTTGATGGAGAACTGGCACTGTGGTTCTTGCTGCAGATTTGATGTCCGTGTTTTCTCTGCAGGTGCCCTGGGGCCTCTCACCGAAGGGTTGCCCTGGAGAGGCGGAAAGCGAGCAAGCTGCAGGCTGAGGCTGAGGGTGAGGCTGGGCCTGGTGGGCTGGAGCATCCCAACAGCGTGTCCCTGGATGCAGAGCAGAGCATCGTGCCCGCCGAGCAGAGCTTTACTTCCACACTGCCTGCTTGGGCAGATGAGCCTGGCATCGACAATCCTCCTTTTGAAGAGAACACAGGAGCAGACAGTATGTCCTCAGTTATCTTTTCAGATTGCTTATCAAGTGCAGGAGCAGTTACGGTGTCAGAGCTTGTCTCTTTGGAAGACTGAATGCACGTTTGTTGGTTTTTTCTTTTTCTTTGCTCTTTTGCAAATGAATGCTGGTAGGTTTTGGTTATGAGCAAGTGTGCAGCTGAGCTAGAATAGCAGTTAGGAAGGAAAGAAATATGTGTGTGTGCATGTGCTGGATATCACAGTGCTGTATGATTGTATGCTACACTGACACACATACATTAGAATCACAGAATCTTTAAGGGCGGAAACGACCTCTCAAGTCATCGAGTCCAACCCCACCATGCCCATTAACCACATTCCTAAGTACCACATCTACGCTGTTCTTGAACACTTCTAGGTACAGTGACTCCACCACCTCCCTGGGCAGCCTGTTCCAATGCTTGACCACTCTTTCAGACAAGAAATTTTTCGTAATATGCAAACTGAACCTCCCCTGTTCCAGTGCTCTGGGGAATTCTTCCTGTTCAGGATGCTGAAAACAGGAATATCATGTAAGAAACTGGTCTAGTCCAATCCAGGAGCAGCACTTATCACAGCATATGGAGACGCGGCAGCTTCCCTATGTGGTCAGCCGCTAATGGAGGTTTGTTACATCCTGTGAGCAGACAGAGTAGAAATCTGGTCATAATGAAACTCTCTCACTAAGATAGTTCATGTCAACCTAGTGGCAGTGAGGCCAAAGCCGTGTGTTTTCTGTAAAATTGCAGCAATTGTTATCTAAAATGAGATTTCTTCTCCCTTCTCCCTCGGGTCCCTTCTGCATGGGCAGGCTTCCTGCACACCGAGTGCTGCCCTGCTCAGCCCAGAAGGCAGCTGAGTAACTCCTGCATCCACTCGCTCTGAGCTAGCAGTAACGCCTATAGCATCTGGGATTTTAGAGAGGAAACACTCAGCCTTACCACAGAGGAAGGTGGTCGTTTCCCCTTCCTTCATCTGCGTATCTATCATCCCTTAGCATCCTCCTTTGTTGTCGCCGTGGTTGCTTCAGAAATGGGCTCTTTCTTAGCACCTGTTAGCTCAATGGAAGCACATAATTTTTATAATAGCAGCTAACGAAGAAACATAGTGAAGATGTGCTGCGGGCTGCAAACCCAAATGAATTTTTACTGTTGTCATCATCAAACGTGAATACATGTGATCAAATTGGAAATGTTTATTATAATAAAGGCCAGGAGCCAAAAGGTTCGGAGTATCATTTTCAAAAAAGCAGTTAACCTCAATCTCACGAAGCATGGATGCTGCTAATTTACTATTGATGATTTCTAATGATCTAGGTGTCCCAATAAATAGCAAAACTAATACTATCACAGTTGTTTAGTTTGTGAAGCCATTGTGTGCCATGCTCTATACGGTCCTCTGGTAATTTGCTTTATTGAAAGTGGACGAGGTATAAAGGATATTAATCATTTTTCTTTCTTTCTCTTTTTAAATAATTGGCAGCAAATCAACAGCCACCTACCTTGCCCGAGGGAGAGATCACTACTATTGAAATTCATCGGTCCAATCCTTATATTGAATTAGGAATTAGCATAGTGGGTGGCAATGAAACGCCTTTGATCAACATTGTTATTCAGGAGGTTTATCGAGATGGGATCATTGCCAGAGATGGAAGACTTCTTGCTGGAGACCAAATACTTCAAGTATGGAATCTAATTACACATTCTGTTTGCTTACTTACCATTCAGTCATTGCAGAACTGCCTGCTAAATGAGATGGGAGATTTTCCTTGTCTGACTGTGTTGTGTAAATGTTAGCTTTGCAATTATCAGTTAGAAAGCCAATTAACATTCAAAGCAGAGCCTGTTGTTCTAGCACTTTTGGCTATGATGCTTTTGTGGTTCACAGGATCAGCCCCACAGAATTCATTTTTCTCCTCATATCAATTTTTAAAACATGAGCTTAGTTTTCTGATTTTAAGTGTTGTGAGGCTTGTTCTTTATCTCTACTTCATGTGTGCTTTCCAAGAAAACTAAAGGATGCTTCTGGCTAACAAGTTGGCAAAGTTTGTTCTGTGTAAAAAGCAACTTGTATTTTCTTAGACTGACTTTGTCTAAGTTGTTATTTCAGTCTGATTTCAGTGCTATCTTTTAACATCCCCAGCAGCTGATCTGCATCTTTCAGTATTTGTAAAAAGATAAAGTCAATTCGTTCACTGACATGATTTGAAGCAAAGCGTTCTGAGTATTCTGAGTATTTTTTTTTTAACATTTTCACAACTGGTTAAAATTTAGGTTGTTTATGATAGAATGTTTATTTTTGTTGCAGTTTTAAGTAACTAGCCAAGGATGGTGTAAAAGGATCTAATTCTGTTGATTTTGTCGTAGGGGAAGGAGCTAAATACAGCAATCTGTAGAGGGAGTAATCTTTAGAAGAATGACAGTAATTGAATTCTACATAAACAACACAGTCCTCCGCCTTTTTTCTATTTTTGAATCATTCCACCTGAAACAAATACATTTCCATCATTTAAAACTGACTTCACTAAAAATGCTTGCTTTTGATGTGATAGCCTAAGATCAGTACAAAAATAGCATCAGCCCTTTTCATTTTTTTTCCGTTTTTTTTTTAAATCTGGGAGAGAAAAGTAGCTTGAGCAGTGCGGTTATACTTAGAATAAAATTAATTGCACTTCAGAAAATAGAAGTCCCTTTTGAAAAACGTGTCTTTTTCCTCTTGTTGAGTGTTAGGAGAGTAGCTGGCAAAGAATAATGCGAGGGTCTTCCAAAACGTTGCCTTTTTAACAAGCAGTGGCAGGCACTGATTGAACGCTCCCCAGTTTATTCCCGTACTCAAGGGCTCTCATTGGCTGCAGAATAGGGACCTTACCACCAAAGCTATGGAAATTCTTGCCATTTGGGCAGGTGTCAATTATAGTTTCCAAAGCCGTAAGTGGCTATAAGTTGACTATAAATAGGATTTATAAGCAGCAGTGTGTTCTCCCTATCAGCGTGCTGACACTGAGGCTGTCAGATGCTAGGAAGGTGTTCATCAGAGTCCTTTTGTCACGATGAGGACAAAGTGTGGGAGGTAAAAGACAAAGTTTTTTGGAAGATATGGTGTCTTTATAGCTGCACAGTTGCCTGGGCTGGTGCTGAGTTGTATTAAAATTACCAGGCTTGCTCTGTGCAGACTGTAATTAAGTAGAGTTAGATGCAGTTCAGTACATGCTTCAGCCAGTTGTTTCTGAAAATGTCTTCAAAGACTTTCATGAGAGGTAAAGTGCTGAAATACAGCCAGAACAGACTGCAAAGTGAAGCTTAGCATTTTACTTGTCCGGTCAAACAAGAAGTATTACCCTTTTAAGATCTAAGAGAGCAGCATTTAGTAACTGCAACATAAAAGTACATGTTGTGTACAACATACAGGTAGGTGCCCAAAAGTGCTTGACAAATGGTCTCTTTTTGTGCAGGACTGTGACAGTAATTCACTTAAAATATGTTCTAATGACAATTTGTTTCTACGAGGAAAACTAAGTCTGTTTTATTCTGAAACTGTGAACTGCTTTGTAGAAAGAATTAAATTTTGTTGCATGCATTCTTCTGTGCCCTTTGCGTGCTTCCGTATTTTATACATCTACTTTAGCAAGTGACAGCTAAAAATAAAACTAAATTTAATTTGAGGGCTCTGACAGATGAGCCCTGGTGGATTTTGCTGGTGGCAGCTTTAGCTGCTCTTTCTTCAAGCTGCGCCTCCTCTCCCTCTGCTCAAGGTGACAACCTGTCTGGGGCAGCACTGGACAGGATATGGCCAAATTGTTTGAGATTGGCCTCTTGACACCCACCCCTCAGCTCAGATGCGTGGTGGAAGTGTGATGGTTGTTGTACAGAAATGTCTGAGTCCTTTCTCTGCCTGGCTTTTGGTCGGTGGCTTTTTTTTTTTGGTTTGTTTTTGATCGGGTTGGATTTTGGGCAGGGGTTGGGGGTGGGTCAGTGTGTGGGTATTTATTTTTTATAGTTTAGTATATTTTTTTGTAATTTGATAAGAGCTTGGCATTAATTTTAAAATTTGATATGGTTTTTTGTTTTGTTTTGGGGTTTTTTTTTTCCTAAAGAAAATATTTACTTGTCCTAAAATCATGAGGACAGGGGCTCTTCCATCAGGGCACAACAGTATGTGCCAAGGATGACATTTCAGTGTTACCTTTCAGCCGCTTCTTACAGAATGGTACACATACTGCTTTTGTGCTTGTCTTTGTGGTGGTCCTATTTTCAGTTAAATCTTATTGCACTATAAATTTTTATCTTGGCTGTAGTAGAAGAAATGACTGAATAGAACTGATCTTCGTATCAGCGGGCCGCATAACAAGCAATTATTTTGTGTAGGGAGGGCCGGCTTAGTCTTTTTTTCATTTACAGCTGACTTTAAGCAACATAGGCTGCAAATCTGAAACCTCACTGAAGTCAGTGGAAGAACTCCTAAGTTCATGCTGCGACTTCACTAAAGCCACCTTTTCTTTTGCCTCAGTGAACAAATTTAAGTTTTCTGAGTTTCAGTTCTTTTTTTAATTTTTCACATTGTGGAAGTGCTGCATATCGTTAGGTGTTAGCTTTCCTCAGAGACTTTAATGAATTGTTTTTAGAGCTACTGGTTCGTAGATTTAAGTAATATTGGGCTTGCTGGTAAGCATTCATGAAGTTCTTATTCCAGAGAACAAAACTGGAAAAGATCTGAGAAGTACAGGAGACCAGGAGAGTAAAAATCCTATAGCACAAGGATGGAGGGTGTTCAACTTTAGAGAGATGTCACCTTAGTGGGAAGTAGGTTTGTAGACTGGGCAGACAAAGTGGGATGCAGAAAAGGATGGAAGGAAGAGAAAGCAAGCCCAGCACAGGCAGATAAGTAGGTTGCTCCAGGTGGGTTTTCTTGAGCTTTGCAGCGAATGTAGTTCAGAACGGACTTTGTGTTCATAATTTCATTTCATTATGTCCATAATGTGTAGTAATTAAAGCCGTGAGACCACTATTCTGATCATTGTTACTTATTTTTTGGCAGGTGAATAGCTTTGACATCAGCAACGTGTCCCATAACCACGCACGAGCAGTGCTGTCACAGCCCTGCACGGTGCTGCACCTCACTGTGCTGCGGGAGCGGCGGTTTGGGAGCCGTACCCATGGCCACACTGACACCACCACCACCACCACCACCTCCTCACGGGATGACAGCTTCCAAGTCACGCTGCACAAACGTGACTCCAGTGAGCAGCTTGGCATCAAGCTGGTCCGTAGGACAGATGAGCCGGGAGTCTTCATTCTTGACCTCTTAGAAGGAGGGTTGGCTGCCCAGGATGGCCGGCTCTGCAGCAATGACCGAGTTCTTGCCATCAACGGGCACGACTTGAAGCACGGGACACCTGAGCTTGCTGCTCAGGTTATACAGGTAATCTACATTCCGGAAGTCTTAGCTTGGCTCTGAGTCTTGGGTGATGAATGGGGTAGAGTCTATTCCAAATAGAATAGCTTGTGAGCAATACCTAAAGTTTGCCTTAAGTTGCACCAGGGGAGGTTTAGGATATCAGGAAAAACTTCTTTAAAGAAAGGGTTGTTAAGCACTGGAATAGGCTGCCCAGGGAGGTGGTTGAGTCACCATCCCTGGATGTGTTTAAAAGCCGTTTGGATGTGGTGCTCAGGGACATGATTTAGCAGAGGGTTGTTAGTTAGGGTAGTATGGTTAGGTTGTAGTTGGACTCGATGATCTTGAAGGTCTTTTCCAACCTGAGCAATTCTGTGATTATAAAAGCTTGCGGCTGTGCAATTCACTGTGATTTGTGTTCTGGAAATAATATAGCAAACCAGGGTCTGCTTTGGCATCCTGCAGATAAAGTTTGTCTTGGTAGAAGTGAAAAGTGAGTTAATCTTCCCTAGCGTGCAGCCTGAATGTTAGATGTCTGTTTATGTGGCCTATTGCTTAACAGGAAGAAAAAAAGTTACTATATTTCTGTATGTACCATAGGTTTAATTTCTTGTCTGAGTGAGCTCTGTAAAAGTGGACATTGATTTACCTGTACATGGCATTGGTGGGCCAGAATGGGACAGTAAATTGCCAGACTTCATAGAAGCAACAGACAGCAGCTAGGAACAAAAAGTCAATCTTCCATTAACCTAGTGCAGTAAAACTCATTTCCTGAGCATTAAGGAAGCGCTTATTCCAAATGACTGGCTGTGCTCTGGACACAGATATTACGCAAAGCATGATGCAGTCAGACACATGACCCCTACATATTCCTGCAGGAAAAACTTCACTGCACACCTTCCTCCTAATCTGTAAGGAAACAGCTGCACCACGTGCTGCTTCCTTCTGATGGGATGTTGGCAAAACCGCTCCAGTTTTGATGAAGTTGGGATAGACCAGTAGCAGGTTCTTAGAGTCTAGCATAGTTAATTGTCTTTGCTAAACCTCAAGTTCCAACACCAAACGAGAACCACGTTTTCGAATGAATAGAAAATACGTGTTTCAGGTATCATTTTAAGAGCTTCTGTTGTAAAGGAAAATAACACTGATTTGGGGGTTTAACGCTAGTTTCTCAGTTTCTGGAGACAGTGAAATGGTCAGAATTTTACAACAGGTAACTTTTATCTCTTGAGGTGTGTTTTTGTAGTAATGGAAAGAGTTGACGTTTCATTTAATACCTCATATCTGAGTCTCCTGATATTCCCAGATCTCTAGGATTTAATGATCTGCTCATATATAATATCTTTTGCTGAAGTCTTTGGGAAACACAATGTTCAGAACTTTTGACAAAAATCTGCAGATCCCAGATTCATCATGTGCAGATTTCTTCTTTTATTGATAGAGGTTGCACAAATTCATAGAGGCTACAAATGGAATATGTTTATGTTTGAAGTTTTATGAATGTTACAGTCAGAAAGATTAACACGGTGGAAGGGCAATACAGGAATGTAACAGCAAAGGGACCAGCACAGATAGAATAGTATTTCACAGGGAAAGTAAAGGTGCTCACCCATCTCTGAAGATCTGAGCTTGCAGAAAGAACTCCACAAGGGAGGGATCTCCAACCAGAGATCCTTTCCCAGTATCAGTCAGCCCTTAAATGGGCTCTAAGAGAGGTGCAGCCAGACTCCACCCCTTCCAGTCACACAGCTGAATTGCCTTCACCTGTGCTCCCAGAGCCACTGGTCCTTTCCCAGGTGATTAATCAGTGGTTCAGGCCGTGACTCAACAGTTCCCATACAATAACACTGAATCAGTTCTTTTTGCAAAGGGTGTCGAAGTGAAGCAGATGTAACATCAGAAGTAAAGGAGTGCTAGTATCCCCTCTATTCTAGGGGGATATCAAGTAGGGGACTGAGAAGTTTGCGTCACCTCTGGGAGCTGAAAAACAAGTTCTGCTGACTTCTTATTTCGTCATGTATGTCCTACAAATGTCTTTATTTTGTTTTATATATTTGACAGGCTAGTGGGGAGAGAGTGAATTTGATCATCTCTAGACCCATGAAGTCACAGACGGTCAGTATTATCCGAGACACGGGGACTCACAACAGCAACACACACCAACACCAGTCCCAGCAGCTGTTTCACTGCAGACCCAACTCACATAAGGTTAGTGTCATTCAAGAGTGTTCATGTTTCTACCACTGTGCTGGCTGCAACCAGCAACGGCAGGACATGCAGTGTTTACTATCCAGCATATAAAGAGCCTGTTGGAGGATGTGTCCTCTCCTCCATGAGCCAGCAGTGCTGACTGCAAGACTACAGGATGGGAGAAAAAGGCAGAATGAAGAGACTTTCACGAACCTAGTATCAGATTATCTGTAAGACTGCAGAAATATAGCCTGTGCTTGAGTTCTAACTACTTGCTCTTGTTAAAACAATATGACTTCTTACTATTCAGATTTTGTGAAATAATTGTCCTGTCGACCATGCTAATCAAGCCACCTTTCCTCCTATCCAGTCGTTTAGAATCACTGTCTAATGTCACCCTTCTACTGGGAGGATTTACATGTGTTGGTAGTATTTTCTTTTAAATGTTTAGGTACTACCTTTACTTCTCTCTCATTAATCTATAGTTGGTGTAGAAGTCTTTTGTCTTAATACAAAGTTTATGTAATTGTGTGGCACCTGCCAGTTAGTCCTAAAGCCTGAAGACTTAAGGAGGAGCTTCCTTTAGAAGCTATGAGTTATATATAGTGTGATTAACACGAACATGCAAGGAGCAGACTCAAATCAGAAGAGGCATTGGCATTGAAAGTAGAGGAAAGCAGTGCCTCCTTTTTCTAAGAGAAAGCAGGGAAATAAAGAAGTGTTTGTATTTGGAAGAATCTTCCAGGTTATTTCTTATATTATTTTGGATTCTTTCCGAGCATTTTGTTGATTTAAGATGTTATTGCAGGTGTGCGTGCAGTGATTTCAATGTATCACTAAATAAACTGAAGAGGAATGTTTTGAACAAGTGAAATCAACTTTGATTCATGTCTAAATCCTTAGATAGGGAAAACTAAATATGTGCTAAACTTTAGAATTAATGTGTTAGAAAATGAAATATTCTCTTCTTGCTTCAGGGTTGCGCTATCATTGTGGTTATTAGGGAGCCTGCACAAAGCATCTATTAGCAGCCATATGTAGCATTTATTGACTTTAGTTACTCTGTGCTCTGAGAGGGGCTGCATACCAGATGTAAAAACAAACATGACATACGAGGTTTTAAATGGCCTCTCTGTGTGATTGTGAAAACACATGTTTTCATTTCTTACGGAGCTTCTTTGTAGCTGTGGGCCATGTTCTACTTACGAGTGAGGTAATGCTGATGTTCACCAAGACATCAAAAGATTTGCTTCTGTTTGGTTTCTTGACTTTTGGCCATGTGATTTCATAGCACAGTCTTAAAATTTAGCCTATTCCAGTGTAAGAGGTAAAGGTAACTTGAGTGAGATTTTCAAGGTTGGCCTTTGTCAGCTTTCTGTCTACACTTGAGCATCTACATCAGTAGCTTTTTTATCTATTTTTTTCTGACCTGGAGGAAATCCAACTAAAGCCAATTTGCAGTACAGACTTAGTCCTTTAAACCGTTCTGTTAAAGCACCAAAGTACAGCTTTGAGGTGTACTTAGTTGCGTTCTGTTCTGTTTGTTTTTTTTGGTGTGTGTTGGGTTGTTTTTTTTTTTCCAAAGCTTTAACAACATTGTTTATTCTTGTCAAACAGGACCTCTCCCAGTGTGTTACATGCCAAGAAAAGCACATTACTGTGAAAAAAGAGCCACATGAATCTCTTGGAATGACAGTGGCAGGAGGCAGAGGCAGCAAAAGTGGCGAATTGCCCATTTTCGTGACAAGCGTACAGCCGCATGGGTGTTTGGCAAGAGATGGCAGGATTAAACGAGGTAGGGCTTGGCTTTCCTGGTGGCATGGATGACCTCCAGTTGTTTTTTGATGAGTACATTCACTGTAATCACAGGGTGTCATCAAGCCTTTTAACAAATGTAACAAAGCAATGGTGGATGTTTGTGTTTCAATAATGGAAATACAGTATTTAGTATCACACTTCCACCTTTTCTAGGAAAGGGATGTTTAGAGAACGATAGCAGGGGAAGTGGATGAGATCAGGAAATGTCTGGTTACATTCTTTACAGCTGACTGTAATCCCCTGAGCTGAGGGTCTCATGTGATGGTTTGTACTGTAGTGCACGCGTCCTGTTTTTGTGTTTCATTTGGTGGGATGGGCTCCTTTTCTGCTGGAGGAATCCTCACTGTAATATCTGAACAGCTCACATGTTCCTGGTGGGAGGTAACCCACGTGGAGATTACCCTCAAGGCTTCATCTGCAGTGACCATGGAACCTAAATACTATCTTGTCCTTTGTCCAGCATAGTTTTGCTGTTTCTCAGGTGTGCTGCAACAGCCACCCCTGTTCCTCAGCTTTGCAGAAGGATACAGGGAATGTGGATATGAAGGCTAGACACAGCATAGGAGAGCACAGTCCTTGCTGATTAGTAGCTAAGCATTGGTGGTAAGAATATGTTGTGCCGTATGTGAAACAAAGACCGTGTGTAGGACCTTGGCAATTCAGAATTCACAGAATTTCAAATTGTTTTAGGAAATAAATTTAGAAGGGGGGGAGGGGAGGACTTCAGAAATTGAAATTGAAAAATAACTGCATGGGAACCTTCTTCTGTGCTTCTGAGATGGAGAGATTTACACCCACATACCACAGTATACTCATGTGAAAAATACAACTGGTGGAAGAATTACAATTATAGTTTCGTTATGTAATAATAAAGGAGCCACAAAAATGGCTTTAAGTTGTGCCGCACCTCAACTTTGGCTTTCCTTGGGAGGCAGAACCTTTTAAGAAATGAGTCTCATTCTGAATGTGACTCAGGTGTTCACGTTTGCTTTGGTTTTCCTGGCTTTCATCAGTAAGTGAGACACTGTGTGAAGGAGGAGACTCTTACAGCTTGAACAGTAAATTACATTTTTGTTTTCACCCCGAGGCGTTTTGATATTACTCTGAAATAAAATAAAAATTGTGGCTGTTTTTTTACTGTCTTGGACTCTTTCCAGATTATTACCTTTGCACAGATGCTCATTTTTTCTTCTGATGGATTGGATTTTGCACCAGCCTTTCCAGTTGTTTTTGTATTCATTTTTGTTCTCCTAAACTGCAAACTCAGAAAAGCCAAAACCTAAAACACTTTGTGGAGCCTCACTTATCTATAGGATATAGTTGTGGTGCCTGAATTGTTGCTAATTGAGCTAATGTTGCTGTTCACATTCCCAAGTTGTTCGTTCAGACTGTTTTGGCTCCGGAAAATTACAGTATGAGGTGAAATCCTGATCAGAGAGGTACTATAGATCATGACAGGCTGCTGTGTTCTTACTTGTGCCTCTAAACAGGTGATGTGTTGCTGAACATCAATGGCATCGATCTGACTAACCTCAGTCACAGCGAGGCGGTGGCCATGCTGAAAGCCAGTGCTGCCTCCTCGGTAGTTGCCCTGAAAGCACTGGAAGTCCAGATTGTAGAAGAACAGCCCCAGGCCAATGAAGAACAATTGAGTACCATCAGTGAAAATGAATACGATGCCAGTTGGTCACCCTCGTGGGTCATGTGGCTGGGACTCCCAAGGTACTGAATTAATTAATATAGTAATTAGTTATCTGTTTTAAACTACGTCAGAGAGAAATACAAAAGCAGAGACATTACTAGCTGCAGCACATCCGCCCTTATTTCTGCCCGCCTAACCAGTTCAATTGTACTCTGTTTGCATTGTGCTCATGATGAGAACCATGAACAGGAGCAGTGTTCTCTTAGGAAACTGGAAAGTGAGGAGACTCGGTTTATCCCTTCAAAAACAATAGTAACTACTCACATGGATTCTTCTTGCTTAATAAAACTCATCTTTTCCATTGCTTAACCGTATCATAGTTTCCAGTATCTAAAATAATATCTAAAACGAGAGAGATAATTAGTAACAACACAAAGTATTTATCCATATGTCTCAGTGCTGGTTTACTGTATAAATTTACAAGGCCAAACATACAACTTTGGAATATTGGATCAGACTTTCCATTCTCAAACTTTTAACATGTCTCTTCCACGCAAGCCTGGAGTTACAAATCCTCATTTATTTCTTTTCAAGAACCCACTACCATCTCTGCCAAACACAAAAGCTCTTCCAGGTTTGCAGGTCCCTCCCTCCACATTCCTAATCTGCAGTCTGCTTGATGTCATTGTGCTTCATCTTTACTGTTCTGTTTTTCAGTTTCTTGTGGCTTCATTCTGGCATTGCTCACAAGAAGAGCTCCCACTACAGTGAATAGTGTTGGTAACTTCAGGCAGTGTGCAGACTAATTTCTCTCCCACTGATGGACTTAACCAAGCTCAGGCCTGTAGTTAAAGTATAAAACAACAAAAATAAACAAGCATACTGGTGGCAAAATATGTCTGAAGATAACAAATATGTCTGAATATAACAGAACTATGAGTTATCCAGTGTCAATAAACTGCTTTCAGCTTTGGAAAATGTACTTACTTTCCGTGCCTTAGTAGTGATTTATTCCTTATATGCTATGGAAGGTGATGTGTTGCTCCCATGTTACTCACTGTGCTGCTGCTCTTTAAAGAGCATTGTATATCAGTAAAGAACTTTGCATCATTATTGCCTGGAAGTTAATTTCTAGGGCTTTTTGTTTGTTTCTCTGTTTGTTTTAATTATGGTCACTGTTTCACTGGCAAGAATTAATTTTCATGAGGAACTTATTACATATACCAGTACAGTTAGTGGAGCATGATCTGGATTGTTTACCTGCCGTGTATCAAAAAGGTTAATCATTTATATTTTCATTACTGATGGTGAATCAGTTCAGAGGTACGGAAGGTCACACATGAACTTCCAAATCTGTACTTGAAGTGTGAAAATGTCTAAGCTGAGGAGAGGTGGAAGAAACATGCACTGCATTTTTGACTTGCAAAGTAAATACGTTGGATATACATTTTCCACCCACATTCTTGCCACCTGTGAAATCCATATAATGCCATTTCAGTACTGTCAGTTTACAGATTTAAGTAATTATTCTAGCTTTGCATTATTTCTTTTTAAACATGTTTATGTCTGAAGAATATGGAGGTTTTTCTGTAATCAGTTTGAATAGTGCAAAATTACTCTGTCTGTGGGCAGCATACTAATCACCAGCCTTCCCCTTCACCCTGCTTATTGCGGCGCTGATGTGAGAGAGCAGGTGTTGTGCCTGGTATGGAAACACCTACACACGATTTGCACTGTACACATGGCTTTTCTTTTGCTGTCCTGTGCTTCCATTCCACAGCTGCCTGCATAGCTGCCATGATGTAGTGCTGCGACGGAGCAATTTGGGAAGCTGGGGTTTCAGCATTGTCGGTGGCTATGAGGAGAACCACACAAACCAGCCTTTCTTCATTAAAACCATTGTCCTTGGAACTCCTGCGTACTTTGACGGAAGATTAAAGTAAGTTAAAACAGCAGTAATAGTAATCATCAACACTTGAAAATAAGCACATGCTAGTGCAACTAAAAGCTTAATGAACGATGGGATGGCACCTGGTGCAGCCCAGTAGCTTTATCCTTTCATAAAGCTTTCTGAAACCACTGCTGAAAACCCTGGTACTAAAGATAGATGATGCTGCTTTAATAGAAAGGTGTGAAAGTAGATGAAAAAGTCAGTATCTCTGAAGAGATCATTAAGGAACAGTGCCCTGAGTTTTTGGCTGGCAGGAAAGGCATGGATAAATGGAGTGAGTTCAGCAGACGCCTCTAAGGTGGTGGACCCTTCTGGCCTTAAAGCTTAAATGATTCTACTTGCACTCTACATTTGGATGTAATTTCCAGGTCTACTATTCATATATGCATTTGCTTTATATACAATTATTTCGGAATTAGGACATAAAATTCCTACTAAAGAGTCTCTTGTTCATAAACTGATTTGTTTTTTGTAAAGGTGGAGTGAAAAATATGCCTGTATTTGTGAACATGAGGTGGCTTGAAGTTTTATGACATGATTTTTACATGTAGATTTACTTACACGATAACTTAAGAAAAACATGTGCTTATGCCTAGAGCCTTGCCAATAATTGATTTTTTGGCTCAATGACTAAATAAATATATGAAAAAAATAGTTTGGCTTAACACAAAATTACATTTTTTTGGCCAACTATGAAACAGTTTGGATTAAATGAAAGATTTCAGTTCAATCTAAAGTAAATAATATCAGATTGGGGAATTAATGACCAGAAGTCGGAACACAGATGGAAATTTAAGCATCACTCTTAAGAAAGGAAGAGTACTTGTGGTCGTGCTTACTTCTTGTAAGGAATAGAAAAGATTCTCTCTGTGATACTGCGATGTAGTAAGTACCCTGTGATCACATCTGTTCTCTTACTGAGACTGGGGACTTAAAAATGGGCCTCTACCATCAACAAGTGAGAGCTTCCTAGAACATGCATAATGTATTATCGTGGAACCACTCTTTTCAAGCTGTTCCATTTGGTTTAAATTATCTGAATGTTTTGTTAGGCTAGAGAGAAAGTTGGGAAAGAAAATAACACAATCCAGTAGTTAAGATTGTTTTCTGCCTATAGTATCTGTCTGGTACAACTTTATAGAACATAAAATGGCTTCAGCAGTTGGGTCAGTGAGACCCAACTCAGTCAATTGCAGCATGGTGGTTTGGATGCTTTCTTGAGAGATGGGATACCTGGTTCAAGCAGAGAAGGACTTCTGAATGCATATTTGACCAGTGCTGGCCACACTGCCTCCTCTTCCTTCATTCTGCCGTAGTGGAGGGTGCTGGGAAAGCCCAGGTGAGCACATTTTTGCCATCCACCATGGTGCACCCAATAGCTGGAGGGATTCACAGAATCACAGAATCTTAGGGGTTGGAAGGGACCTCCAGAGATCATCGAGTCCAACCCCCCTGCCAAAGCAGGTTCCCTACAGCAGGTCGCACAGGTAGGCGTCCAGGCAGGTCTTGAATGTCTCCAGAGAAGGAGACTCCACAACCACCCTGGGCAGCCTGTTCCAGTGCTCCGTCACCCTCACCGTAAAGAAGTTCTTGCGCACATTCATGCGGAACTTCCTATGCTCCAGTTTCTGGCCGTTTCCCCTTGTCCTGTCTCCACACACTGCTGAAAAGAGTCTGGCCTCGCCACTTTGCCCCCCACACCTCAGATATTTATAGACCTGGATCAGGTCCCCTCTCAGCCTTCTTTTCTCAAGGCTAAACAGACCCAGTTCACTTAGCCTTTCTTCACAGGGGAGATGCTCCAGGCCCTTCCCCATCTTTGTGGCCCTCTGCTGGACTCTTTCCAAGAGATCCCTGTCTTTTTTGTAGCAGGGAGCCCAGAAGTGGACACAGTACTCCAGATGAGGCCTTATCAGGGCAGAGTGGAGGGGGAGGATCACCTCCCTCGACCTGCTGACCATGCTCTTTTTAATGCACCCCAGAATGCCATTGGCCTTTTTGGCCACGAGGGCACACTGCTGGCTCATGGCCAACCTGTCAGTTAGTTATAGGGAAAGTCCTGTTCAGTCTCCATTGCTCCGAGGAGTCCCAAATAGACTCAAGTTGTAGAGAGGAGATACCAGCAAGATGGAACACAGCCACTGTAAGAAGAACGTAGGTGCTTTTTTGAAATTTTACTTGAACTTGTAAAAACTGAATCATAACCTTCAAGGACATTTTTTTTCAAGCAAGCAGCAAACAGCACCCTCCCAAATTTCTGTTCCCTGTTTCAAAGCACAGAACTGCTACAGCTTCTCAGCTGAACCATCTAATATAGGACATTGTAAGTCACATGGTTACATTTGACAAAATTATAAGCTGTTGAAAACAAGGTTCTTGGTTGGAATGTGGTTGGTAACGGTACGTATCTTTATTTACACCTTCTACAGTAAGGACATGTTGGGTAAAACATGTTACAATTCACACAAACAAAAATGCTGTGACATATATATGCTATCTTGTTGTCTTGTCTTGAATCAAGTAGATCTTTCCAGCTCTCTCTTCTCACATTTCCATTTAGGTCAGCTTTTAATGCAGAACTATTTTGGCATTAGGGTTGAAATCCTGAGAATTAATCTGAGAATTTCCCAGATTAATGCCATTAGTTAAACAGACTGAAAATTGAACCCTTATGTTGTTTTTTGTTTTTTTTTTTAGCTACAGTTCAAACCTGGTGGAAACGCCTCTCCAAAGATAAAGTGCTGTTTGCTGGTGTGTGACAGTTACAGCAGAGCAGCACTCATCACCGGGTTTTCTTCTTGTGTTTTTCAGGTGTGGTGATATGATTGTTGCTGTAAATGGACTATCAACGGTTGGAATGAGCCATTCTGCACTTGTTCCCATGCTGAAGGAGCAAAGGAACAAAGTAACTTTAACCGTGATTTGCTGGCCTGGAAGCCTCATCTAGATTTATGAAATCATTTTGGTTCAAGCAGCTTCATTTTCTGGATAGTTGGCACAAAAATCTCCTTTATCTCCTTTTTTTTTTTTTTTTCCCCCTATTGATACAGCTGGTTATAAGCAGGGCCAAAACTGCTGTCTTCACTTTCTTCTTGGCTCTTTTTTCATGGGCTTTTCAGACTCACTGTATGTATCTTTCCATCCTGAACTAGCCATTTCTGTTTGCTACATCCATTGCTGATACAAATGCAAATACACACATGCTCACACAGAAACTCTCACTGCGATACAGCTCTTGCCGAGCTTTCCCAGTCAAGCAATAGTCTTACAGTCAACAGAAGAACCCAGCTGTTGGTTGGGTTTCTCTGAACAGCCCTACGTTCCTATGTATTATAAAAATGTAACAGCCACGTACCCGTTCTTTGAGAAGAGACTGTGTGTCAGTAACGCAGTGATGCGTCTACCTGCTGCTGTGAATCAGAACCCGTTTCCAAAGGTACACCCTTCCACTTTGTAAGCCTTTCCATGTTTGAGTCAGTATTTCAGACTCCCTCAAGGAATCCATCTTACTCCTAAGAAATCGTTGGGTCCCCATACTTTTCCTTTTAGGGCATCAGTGTTCACAGAAAAGTAGGACGAAAGCCTGATATTACTGGAATTTTTATAAAGTGCAATAATTGGACTCTTTGTTAGGAAACTTTAATATATTACAGAGTTTGTATCCTCTAACGAACAGAAATATGGAAGCAATTACTGTTGCAGTGCTGGCGAGAAGACACGTGCCCAAGGTCACCTTTGAGTGAATGGCCTGCAGTGTTCGACTTTCCTTTACAAATGAATGTTTTGCTATGTCAGGGAATTTTGATGAACATTTTTACTAAGGTCATTTTTACCGTTTATATTGTAGTTGTCGGCTCTCTTGCTCCACGTGTGGAAGCAGTGCTCTGACTTACACCTTGTAGATGAGAGAATCACTTTCAGAGAAAAGCCCACTGTTACGAAAACACACACGAGGTTAGCAGGTGGGCAGGCAGGAAGGACGCCTCTTTTCACTCAACTCCAACTGGAGAGTAAGCTGCAAAGTTCACTCTTCCTCTGTCACCTCCTGACAAATGTGCAATGCCTTGATATAAATGCTGAAACAATTTGTCTTGCACTGCAGGATTTTTCTTTCCTTTAGAGAGCACCTGCTATTAAGCTGTCAGTAAGATAAATGCTATTTATCTTGGATCGTATTTAGTATTTTTAAAAACAAACCTGTAACTTCCAGACTTCGCCTTTCCGTGATATTTGCAGGCTAAGCACCACCCATTTATTTAAAACAAAGAGGAGTGGGGCACATAAAGCAATGTGCCGAGTTGGAGCAAAACCTACGGGTTGTCGGTGTTCTGCATAGTTAAGAAATGGCTTCGTTTATAAACCACGTTCACACCTGAACTGATTTTCTGAATGACCTCTGTATTGTACTCATTGCCAGAGAATGTACTGGGGAATCACAGCATATCTCAATTGTGAAGCATGAAGTTTACTTTCACACTTAGCCGTTGTAATATTGGGGCATATTATCGCATGTCATTAATCCCGGTAGCTTTGTTTTAAAAAGAAATTAAAGTTCCTCTTTTGCAAAGGAAAAAAGAAAGAAGTACGAATCTCATATGAATGAAATGGTTTTATTCCTCTCTAAGATGTATGATGACGGTTTAATTTCATAATACTAAAAGAATGTCCCGTACAATATATTACTGTATTCAGAACTTTGTTTCTGATGCAAACACCAAACTTCTTTGATACGTTGGCTGATTTGAGAAGGAGTTTCCTCCCATTCCAAAATGGTGTTTAATTGTATACTTCGCTCCTAAAGCAGATTTTTTTTTGTAAAGTATGTCTTAGTGTAGACTTTAGGGAAGACTTTGACATATGGAGTAGGTTTAACTTTTTTATTCTTATTTTCAGAGTAACACTTTTCATTCAAAACCCTGCAAAAAAACAGATTTTTAGGGGTTTTTTTTGTTGTTGTTCTTTTCTATATATGTATGTACCAAAAGCATGGGTTAGCTTAAGCGGTGCAGTTCTGTTTGTGTGCCGTAGCTTTTGATCAGGATGTTTAGCATTAAAAACTTTGACTGAATTTCTTTCCTGGATCTTTTTTTCCCCTTTCTCTCGTAGCTGCATAGTTGGGTTTATTTCTCTGTGCCTTCTGTTTTAAATTATTTCGAGGTTTGTTTGGTTTTTGTTTTTTTTTTTTCAGATATTGCTATCTAATTGTATGGTATTAATGAAGGGTGAATGGAAATAAAGTTCATTCTACTTATTGTAATAACTCCAAGTATTGTCTCACTCTTTACAGAAGAAACGGGTGCCTAAATGCAGACTGAGTTGGAGGAATTTTTTATGTGACTTATCAGAAACCACATGTTCAGCCGGCCTGGGCTACCTGTCAGCTGTTTAAGTAGTGATTCCAGCTTGGAGAAGCGTTTTGAAGGGAAGGTAATCTCTCTGCCCTGTGGCTCTTAGACCACAAGCAGCATTTCCTGGGTCCCCCTCCTGCCAGCTGGTGCTGATCAGCCCGAGGATGTTCCATAGCACAGATTTGATGCAAGGAGACAGTCCTGCTGGAAACGTCACATTTTTAGGAACCCAGGGCCGTAATTTGAGCCTCCTGGTAATCAGTTCCCATCTCCATCTCCTGCAGGGAACTGTACTCTATCTTTAGACGTCTGCTAAGCCAGAATGAGTCTTAAAGCAATTTCTGGATGATTTGCCATAAAGTTTTTACTACTCATATTGCCCAGAGCCTAGATTCCTGTCCTCTGCAGTAGTTAGGGCTAAGAATAAATGAATCCTCTTAAAACAAGAAAAATGTTTATGTGCAAAAGTGCACAGTGCCGCAGTGTTTGCCAGTGGCTTCCTGGCTCTTGTGCGTCTGTAGTGGAAGGGTCGCACTATGAGGGCTCTGGTTTACAGGCAGATTAATGGTTTTGTTGTTGCAGCTGAACGTGCACAGAGCTGTTCTGTGGGGAGCTGGACTGAAGCATCTGTGTGCTACATCTTCATGGGAGGAACGCCTTCCCTGAACAACCATATGAATCTTCAGAATACAGAGCAGTTCATTCTACTTCACCGCATGCCAATGAAGCAATGAAAACACAGTCGTTTATTTGCTGCTCTAAGCTTTCCTTTTAGACTCAGGAACAACTGAGAGGAAAATTCAGTATTAGAATTTAGAGTCTTTTCATTTGCAGATTCTCTAGTGTATTTGGGCTGGGTATCATGAAAATGTAAGCCTGTCTCTCGGATATGTTGTGCCAGGTGATAGTGGGAGCAAGGCAAGTTCCATTCAGTCAAGAAACTTAACCATTTTTCTTCTGAGGCAATCTTAATAGATAGTGGAAATTTGTTAAGGATGTAAAGTGCGATATCCTGATGAAGTGAATAATGACTATTCTGGGCAGGTCAGCAGTGATGGTGAATGTAGAGGTAAGGCCACAAGGCACCATCCAACAGCACACAACCTGGCAAGGTGTTGCAGCACGAGGGTGGCTCAGCAAGCATCTTCATCCCAGTTCTCATACAACTTCCAGGCAAACTTTCACCTAGAAAGTGGATCTCCTGTCACACATAGAAAAAAAAACAACTCGTGGCTGAGAGGGGGGCAGAAAATGATTTGCAGTGACCTAATAACACCAGCATTTTTTCCCAGAGAGTGGTGAAAGCCTTAGACTTCACACTTCTATGACAATTCCAGTAATTTAGCGTGGATAAGAAGCTAAAGGATGATGCCCTTAGAATCACAGAATCACGATATGGCTTGGGCTGAATGGGACCTTGCGGCCCATCCAGCCCCAAGCCCTTGCTATGGAGAGAGTTGCCACCCATCAGCTGAGGCTGCCCAGGGCCCCATCCAGCCTGGCCTTGAGCACCTTCTGGGATGGGGCACCCACAGCTCTCTGAGCAGCTGTGCCAGGGCCTCCCCGATCTCTGAGTAAAAGTTTTCCTCCTCTTGTTTGTTCTCAGTTCACGTACATGGATCACCTGAATATTAGCACTGCAGTGTGGATACAATACCCATCTTAATGATGCATTGCGATTGATACAGCTGTGATTAACTCCCTTTGATAGAGCAACACAGGAAAATTCTGCCATCCAGAAATGGAAGAGGCCTGAGAGCCTGGCCAAAGGCACACAGCCTGCTCAGCATCATCCCTGAAATCTGCTGTGCAGTGTAGGAGAAAGAATGTGTTTGGGTTTGGGGGTTCTTTTTCTTGTTAAGCTCTGCAGGTAAAGGCTGGCTGTAAGAATCTGGGGGCTGCAAGCATGGCCCAGCAGAAGCAGCACACTTCTCAGAGGGGAAGGCCCGTCTGGTTTTGCCAAAGGAGGAATGAGAAGCAACCACTCCCATCATAGGAGGGAGGACAAATTGAACATGGGATGGGATCACCAATAACAGGGGCAAGCACTGCATCCCCAGGCTGCGCTGAGCAGTTGCTCTCCACTTGTCCTCCTGACCCTACCATGCCGCTGCAGCCCTGGCTCCCCATGGGCTGGGAGCAGAGGTGCTGGAGGCTTGGCCACATTGCATCCCCCAGTAGCCTGCTGCTTTCTGTTCCATTGAATTTACACACACATACATGTATATATGTATATATATGTGTGTGTGTATATTTATACATATCTTCGAAGCTTTCATCTTCCTGACAGCCAGCAGTCGTGGTCTAGTTGGTCATTGAGCAGCGTGTGTCCCGCGAAGAGGCAGCCTGCAGAGCTACTACCTCCTGGGCTGCAGCTGTGGGGCTTCACGCAAGCAGACCAGCAGCACAAGTGTGTGCTCGCACTCTGTAGTTCTAACCTGAGAGGTGCCTGGTGCTACAGATCTGCAGCATGCAGCACACAGAGACAGTTCTGTTGTGTGGGGGCTCATCTGGCGGTTCTGCTTTGCCCCAGAGCACAATTTGGTCTTACAGAGCCTTTCAGTCATATGAGTGTTGGAGGTCTTTGGAGGAAGAGTGGAGGTGGGTTCAGTAAAACCAAGCTCTCTCCTCATGCTTTTGCCTCTACGTGCAATAATCACATTCTCTACAGTACATTTTCTGTCCTGTACCTTCGCATTTATAACACGCTGTGGCACATGAGCACTAAATGGCCATAGAAATTACAGCTGGATGTGTGCTCCCGCATTAACTGGTGTTCCACCGGGCTGGACAGGTACTTCACGTCCAGGAGATGGTATCATAAGCAAAGAGAGAATTTAATTACAATGATGAATGTAATGCTGTGATGGGTTTTAGATGCAGCGGTGACATTTGCTGCTGGCAGTTACTCCATTGCTTAGCAACGTCGGTGCAAAGCAGCAGCCCCAAAGTGCCTCTCCCCTTATAGCACCAAAAGGTGTCCAGCCCTTTGGCTTGCCTGAGCCACATCGAGTGAAGAGGAATTGTCCTGGGCTGCAGATACGTAGGTTGAACCAAAACTAATGCCTCCCATTTATTTCCATAGAAACTGCAACAGATGCAAAGAGCACAACAACACTATCTGATAGAGCAAGTTCTCAGCCACACAACGCTAATTTTCAACATAGTCACCACTATTAGCTATGCATTCTTGTCAGAGATGAACAAAAGCCTGCATGCTGCTCTGCTAGAACGCACCAACCGCCGCTCACCATCCTCACATCCACTGTTTGGCGTCCATCAACACTCAGCAAGCGTCGATGAATGTCAGAGGGTGCTATTTTTTCCACATAGAAGAATTCAGTGACACGTCTTTGCTTCATCCACTCTTCCATGTCAGACACCATCCTAAAAGACTGCCCCTGTGTCACACCACAACAACATGTAACAGAACATTGCTGGGAAGGTTCAGCCTCTCCTGCCATACCACCAACATCCACCTCTGACATCATGTGCCAACATCATAAAACGGGAGGTATTGCTTTTTGGAGTAGCCCTCGTATATAATATAGTTCATGTATATTAGTAATGAAACCTTATTTTTTAATCTTTTTTATTGAAAGGTTAAGAAAAAGAGAGCAACAAAACCATAAAACTAGTGGGGTATGTGACCTTGTTTTTGTGAAACTAACGCATCAGTCAGGCTCGGTGGCGGTGTCTGCAGCTCCAAGTGAATTCTCCAGGTGTTCATCAGAGATTTTTGATATAATTTTATTCTCCCTGTGCTTCATCCTGGACAGTAGTCGCTCCCAAGTGTACGTACTGCCAGAAAGCAGTGATGTGAATAAGGCGTGTCTGTGAAGCAAGGGGTATTTACCTCTGGTAACAGAGGGCCTATAGAAGTCTGGTGAAGAGACACAGTCTGATTCTTGAGTTGAATATCTGGCTGCAAACCTACACATTCTGTTTGCAAATAGCTAGGTAATGTATTTTCATTGCTTGAAAATGGAGTCACAAATATACAAAAAAGGCATTTGATACTGTCTCCCACGACATCCTTATAACAAAGCTGAGGAAGTGTGGGATAGATGAGTGGACAGTGAGGTGGGTTGAGAACTGGCTGACTGGCAGAGCGCAGAGGGTCGTCGTTGGCGGTGCAGAGTCTGGTTGGAGACCTGTAAGTAGCAGCGTTCCCCAGGGGTCGGTGCTGGGTCCAGTGTTGTTCAACATCTTCATCCATGACCTTGATGAGGGGATAGTGGCCACGCTCAGCAAGTTTGCTGATGATACGAAGTTGGGAGGATTGGCTGACACACCTGAGGGCTGTGCTGCCATTCAGCAAGACCTGGACAGTCTGGAGAGCTGGGCGGTAAGAAAACAGATGAGGTTTAACAAAAGCAAGTGTAGAGTCTTGCACCTAGGGGGGAATAATTGCATGCACCAGTACAGGCTGGGGGATGACCTGCTGGAGAGGAGCTCTGCAGAGAGGGACCTGGGTGTCCTGGTGGACGACAGGTTGGCCATGAGCCAGCAGTGTGCCCACGTGGCCAAAAGGGCCAATGGCATTCTGGGGTGCTTTAAAAAGAATGTGGCCAGCAGGTTGAGGGAGGTGATCCTCCCCCTCTACTCTGCCCTGGTAAGGCCTCATCTGGAGTACTGTGTCCAGTTCTGGGCTCCCTGCTACAAAAAAGACAGGGATCTCTTGGAAAGAGCCCAGCAGAGGGCCACAAAGATGGTGAAGGGCCTGGAGCATCTCCCCTGTGAAGAAAGGCTAAGTGAACTGGGTCTGTTTAGGCTTGAGAAAAGAAGGCTGAGAGGGGACCTGATCCAGGTCTATAAATATCTGAGGTGTGGGGGGCAAAGTGGTGAGGCCAGACTCTTTTCAGCAGTGTGTGGAGACAGGACAAGGGGAAACGGCCAGAAACTGGAGCATAGGAAGTTCCACACGAATGCGCAACTACTTACTAACTTACTAACATAGAGAAAAATGCACAAGCAATTGCTCACCATCCCTGACCAATGCCCAGCTCAACCCTGAGCAGCAGAAGAGAGCCAGATGAACTGCTACCCCCCTTCAGAACTCCTTGCACATGATGTCATGTAGCATGGAATATCCCTTTGGCCAGCCTAAGTCAGCTTTCCTCATTCTGTTCCCTCCCAGCTCCTTGGGCCTTTTGCTGTGAATGGCCTTGGCTTTGCCCAACACTGCTTAGCAGCAACTATAAGCATCGCTGTGTTATCAACATTGGTTTTCTCCTAGAACCAGAACATGGCATCACAGCAGACTCTGAAGAAAACAATTCAGTTCAGGCTGAAATGAAGGCAGGAGCACGCACAGCGCTGGTGGCCTGGCTGCCAGGGTTTGCTGTAAAGCGATTGCAGCACACTACTGAAGAGAAGCATTTTAATCAGATTAGGATAGATAAAGAGTATAACCCCTCGGTTATACAATTGAGCTTTATAATCATATTAAACTTTAATACCGGCATCAGTGCCATATTGGAACAACAATCACAAAGAGCTACAAGCATAAAATATTACAGATCCTTAAACATATTACAAAATGTCATCCACTAACGTTGAAAATGTTATCGTGGTTGGGGAGATGTGCCAGCTCAGAAAGAGCCCCGGAGCCCAAAGCCCTCTACATACTCAGATTCAAGGCGGCACAGCAGAGGCACGGCCTGGCCTTTTCCTTTCTTACTTTTTTTCAACTATATCACTTCCCAAGCACTACTACCCACCTCAGTCCTCATCCACCAAGGTGTTGAGTACACTTGGCTCTTCATGAGTTCAATTAAAGGCTCCCAGTTAAAGGCACTGGGACTGTGCCCTTATTTGGGGACATGGCCACAGGGTCCCCTGCAGGCAGGCAGAGCAGCCCCAGGGGCAACACCAAAGCACCACTTGTGCCTGGGCCCACGCATTGTCCCCCATGCTGCCTGGTCAGTGGGGGAGATGAGCACAGCCAAGGGAAGAGGCTGCTGGATGTGTCAAACACCCAGCTTAATTGGGTTGGTCTTCTGCCATCCATGCTTTTCCACTGGTCTGAGTGTCCTCTGTAGCTGTGACTCAGCTTTATGGGTTCACTACAAAGGACCCCACTTGGCAGCTGTGGCTCTGATCCAATCTGATCTTATTCTTCTTGAGCTGAGCAGTCCCAGCTCTCAGCTTGTCCACAGCAAAAGTGTTCCCGGCTATTCAGCATCTTGTTGGTCCTCCATTGGGCTCTCTCCTGTATGCCCATGTCTCTCTGGTGCTGGGGGGCCCAGAACTGGACCCAGCACTCCAGCTGCAGCCTCACCAACACTAAGTAGAGGGGAAGAATCACCTCTTGACCTGCTACCCTCACTTTCACTAATGCAGCCAAGAACACCACCAGCCAGGGCACACTGTGGCTCATATTCAACTCCATGTCCTCCAGAACCTCCAGGCCCTTTTCTGGAGAGCCACTTTCCGTCTGGTTGCCCTCATGTGCTGGTTTCTGTGGCTGTTCCTCCTCAAGGAAACACTCTGCTCTTCTCCTACACCATGAGGTTCCTATCAGTCCCTCTCTAGCCCGTTGAGGTTCGTCTGGATGGCTGCATGGCCCTCAGTTGGGTCAGCATTTCCCTCAGTTTCAAGTTATCCATGAATTTAGTGAGGGTGCACTCTGTCCCGTTCTCCGGATTATCAATAATTTGCAGATTACTCCTTCTTTTCCAGTAGAAAATGAAATGCTGCACGTTTTCCAGCTTTGCTCCAGTGCCCACTCATGCAAACACAAACAGACCAAACCAACACAGCGAAGGCAGCCACCAAGCCATGGCATTGGGCTGGAGGCTGGATGCAGATGGGTGGGATGGGAAGGGAGTGGTGCCCCTTGCATAAGCATGCCAGTGCCCATTGCTCCCCACCCCATTGGGGCTGGGTGGGGACTGTCTGCTGGCAGCCCCAAAGTTATGCTCTTTGTGTTTCTTTTTGGTTGACACCACACTAATTAGGCACCTTGTGAAGACGTGGTGTAATCATACCCTTCTAAAAACACCTTGGATTAAAAGCTTTTCCCAGGTCTTTAGGTGACGGGCCCGCAATTACAGAAAATGAACTGCATTTTAGCTTTCCATTGAAAATAATAACAGTGTTTCTCCAGTTGACTCCCTGAGTAGTTAATGGAACAAACTGGATGCTGCACTGTGAGATGGGTTTTAAAGCTGTTTGAGAGAGATTCTGTGTTTCAAATAGGAAAATAATTCACACGATGCAAAACCATTTTGCTGGTGTCCTTGTGATGTGATGGCTGCGTGTCACCCTGAGATGTGACCACTCATTGGGGTGATTTCAAGCTCTGGCTGTGTTGGGGAATAGCCTGCCTGTACTGCCCTGAGGGAACCTTGGAAAAAGGTCAGAGAATTCATGTTGCAGAAAAAAAAATGTATGGCTTATCCCAAGCTGCCCCAATGACTTCCACCATAAAGCCTGAAAAATGTATTTGTGCAAGTTCACACAGGGGCAAATGAGCAAATATGCCCAGACCATCAGCAAACTTTGAGTGCTGCTGGAGGGCTACACCCATCTCAGCGACGCATGCTGCCAAGGAAGGAGCTGCCATCAGCTCAGACATGGTTGTTCTCAGTGTGTATATCTCAGCTTGAGCAACCTGAGCTGCTATCTAAAGAAACAGTTTTACAAAGAGCCTCTTAAAGAAATAAAATATGCTCCTTTTTTGTGTCTACAGACACAAAAGAAATGCAGTGATGCATCATGCATGGACAATTGTTTTTCGTCTCCTGATCCTGTGTGCTCAAAGCATGGTAGTGATGGGTTGATTGGAGGATCTTAGTGGTCTTCTTCAGCCTTAATGATTTTACGATTCTATAAAAGGAGAGCCCTCCCCAGCCAAATGACTGTGCATATAACGCTGCATGTCAGCAGGCTTCCTGGTGCTGCTTGGCCAGCATTTCCAATAGTGTGCTCCGAAGCCCCAGCCCGGCATCAAGGCTCCTTGCAGCACTGAGACTGAAGCTGGGAGCATCCTGGTTGGAAGGAAGGTGCATGGTCAAACAAAACCATGAGACAGGGAACTGGGAGGTGGTTTTCTTGTATATTTTATAGTAATACACGCACTTTTATGATCTATATATTATGTATTACTCATATATTAAAATCAACCATAGAATTAATTATAATTACCTAATTATTGTTGGTAACAAATTATAGAAAGTTGCCTGAAAGGTTGCAGCCTGTTGGGTGACCCAGCATGTGCAAGGCTGAATTTGATGCATTGGCTCTTCCATTGGACAGGAGCTCCTCAAGGCACATCTCTGCCTCCTCAGAGCTGTGAATTGCTCAGTGGGCAGGAAAACACACATGCATTTTGTTACTCTTCCTTCTCTCCCAGCACTCCTTCCCCTCACCTGTTACCTGATCCAAGAGGTAACCCTCTCGGCTACATCTGTTAATTGGATAATTCTAGCAGTCTGTTGGGTCAGTGTGGTCATCGCCTGTGTTCAGCCGCTGCCTTCACACTCTACGTCACTGCCCCATGGTCTCCCATTCACAGTGGGGAATAAGGAGTGCACATCCTGGCTTGCAGGGGACTCACTCTTTGCCTCCAATGTGTCATTGCCAGCAGAGCTGTTGGCTTTATCACAACGAAGGTAGGCTGAGCGCAAGCACACATCTTTCAATGCAGATGTTCCACTTATTTGGTAGGATTTTTTCATGTCACACAGAGAAAAGGTAACCAGGAGTTTCGGATTTAGGATGAGAACAATGTTGATAACATCAGTGTGTTCACTGTTGCTGAGCAGTGCCTCACGGAGCCAAAGACATTTCACTCCTCACTCACACTGCCCAGCCAGTGAGGGGCTGGGGAGCACAAAGAGCTAGGAAGGGACAGAACCAGGACAGCTGACCCCAACTGGCCAGCAGAATGTCCCATAGCGTGTGGTGTTGTGCTGAGCACTGCGGAAAGGTGGAGGAAGGGGGGACATTCAGAGTGATGGTGCTTGTCTTCCTAAAGAAGTTTGTGGGTGTGATGGGCCCTGCTTTGCTGGGAGTGGCTGCACATCCACCTGCCCATGGGAAGCAGCAAATGAATTCAGGTTGGGGAGTACAGAAAGGGTCTGCACCAGAGGGCGGTGGGCATGGAACAGCCTGCCCAGGGCAGTGGGCACAGCCCCAAGTGCCAGAGCTCAGGGAGCGTCTGGGCAGCACTCTCAGACACTGGGGTTGGATTCTGAGTGGTGCTGTGTGGAGCCAGGGCTTGGGCTTGGTGATCCCTTCCAACTCCTATATTCTATAATTGTATGGTTCCAAAAATTCCTTGATTTGTTTTGCCTGTGAGTGTGGCTTTTGCTTTACCTTGTGAGCTGTCCTTATCTCCACCAATGAGATTCACTTTTATCCGACTCTCTCCCCATCTCAGAACAAGCATGGGTATGGTGCTGAGCTGCTGTCCTGTTAAACCACGGCCATTTCTTAGTGCAGGGGCAATGAGAAACAAAAAGGACTTCCTGAGAATTCAGAGTGCACAGCTTCGTCCCCAGAATTTTAAAAACAAGTCTGGCACATCTGAAAAAAATAAAAAAAGAAGAAAATAAAAGATATTAATGGAGGCAGCCTCATCTGGTGGGTGGCAACCCCATCCATAGCTGGGGGCTGGGGCTGTAAGTCCCCTTCCAACCCAAACCATTCTGTGGTTCTATGATTCTGTGTAAACTGGAACAGTAAAGCAGATCTTTGGGGAAATCACAGCTAACGTTCAGCACAAATTTTGAGAGAAACACAAGCTTTGGACATCAGGAAAGGCTTTGAATACATCACTACACTGAGCCTTCATAACCTGAGGCACAATCCCAGCTGTAACTCTGCAAACTTGAGCTTTCCAGGAGCTCCAGGACAAAGGAGAATTTCCCCCATAGTGACTCACCTACACGAGTTGAGTGTGGGCATCCCTTCGATGGCAGCCCCGGTTCTGGCACTGACGCTTTGCCTGGGTGTGGCTGTTCATCACGCTGATGCCTCATGTTTACACCAGGGAGCTCAGGCTCTCTCTGGTTAATGGAGAGAAACTGGCACTTTTAGGTGCTGTTCATCTCCTCCTAATGCAGTTGTCAGGAATAAATCAGATGACTCGAGCTGCAGAAGTAGCTATGTCTTTCGCTGTCTTGAGAAGGAGCACGATGACAAGCTGAAGTAGGGCTTGGGCACTGTGCCCCTCTGCCAAATATGCCCATGAAGAGTTGCTCCTGTCCAGTGCCAATGGCAAGCAATGTATTCAGAACTTTGTATTCAATCTTCTGTATCTGGGGAAAAAATAAAGATCTGTTTGTTTGTTTGTTTGTTTGTTTTTCCAGAAGAGCTGATTTTTGACTTCTCAGCAGAAGGGAGCATTGGCAAATCTGCTTCCAAGAGCTAAAAGCAATCCACATTTCTTGAGGGAGGCTTGATGTTGCATGAATAATAGAATCATAGAATCATCTGAGTTGGAAGGGACATTTAAAGGTCATCTGCTCCAACCCCCTGCAATGAACAGGGACACCTACAGCTCCGTCAGGTGCTCAGAGCCCTGTCCAACCTGCCCTTGAGTGTCTCCAGGGATGGGGGATCCGCCATCTCTCTGGGCAGCCTGTGCCGGTACCTCAGTATCCTTATCATAAATAACTTTTGCCTTATATCCAATCAAAATCTCTCCACTTTTAGTCTGAAACCATTTTCCCTTGTCCTATCACAAAGCATCCTGATAGAGAGTCTGTCCCCTTCTTTCTTACAGCCCCCCTTTAGACACCGAAAGGTGGCTTTTAAGTCTCCCCGGAGCCTTCTCTTCTCCAGGCTGAACCGCTCCAGATCTCCCAGCCTGTCCTCACAGGGAGCTGTTCCATCCCTCAGGTCATTTTTGCTGACCTCTGTGCGCACTCCAGCAGACCCACGCCTCTCAAGAGAAGCATTAGTGCAGTAGCACAGTTCCAGACAGCGTCAGCCAACACCAACCAGCGGGGTTCCTGCAGCTCCATGCCAAGGACCCACTGGTCACACCACTGCCCCAGGTGGTCCTCCCTCCTTAGGGGATGGAAAGAGAAGCCTAGGAGAGCCCCAAGTGGAGGAGCATTCACAGGGATCCAAGCAGCTCCCACCAGGTAGCCCTGAGCTGGGGAGAAGAGGATGCAGATATTGGTCAGATGCAAAAGTAAAGAAAGAAAAGGAGAAGAACCCAAAGTAATTTCCAACCGATGGGAAGCTCTGTTTGCTCAGATCAGTGCCATATCAACCAACCCACACTAAGGCAGCATTAATGTTCATACTTTCCCAAGACTAATTAGGCTTAAATTGGGTAGAAAATATTGTGTGACTAAATAGCCCTGCACACAGCCCTCTGTGAAGTTTAAGCAGAAGTGGCAGAAAAAGAGGAAAATAATTTTTATTAATGCATTTACACCTTCTTAGAATCTCCCTGAATTGTGTTTTACCTTTGCTATAAAAACGAAAACATTTAAATTTCTTTAAAATTACATTTGACTTAATTACGGCCAATCCCTAATACCAGCAAACAACCCATTTTGCCTACTTTCCAGCACAAATAGCCACCAGCCTCATCATTTCATAAAGAGTTGTTTTTCTACATGATGTTCTCTATGTGCAGAATGTTAATAGCTACCATAGCTGAATATGAATAGGCTTTGTAGCTCCACTTGAAATATAGAAAAAATGGCCCAGACATTAAAAAAGATAAAAGGGAAAAGGGCAGTAATGAATTTAGAGGAAAATGAACATTAATGGTACTAGCATTACCTCATGTTCCACATAACAAATTATTGGAAATCTGTCAAGCACACCAAATTATCTACTCATCTGCTGTTGTGGGGCCCTTCGGAGCCATCCAAAACCAGCAAAAGCAAGACAATTTAAGCTAATTTTACTATTTATAACAATAGAACAGACCATTAAGATAAATTAATGTCATTATCAAGTTTCTATGAAAATGACAAATACCGCTATTTCAAGCAGCTTTAGAAGCTGTTGACTATAATGAAATCTGCTGTACAGGTACTAAAAAGAAACACTCCAAGTAATTATTTTCTAGTAGCTTGTTTGTTTCCTTCACATTCATTTACTTTCACCACAATTAGTTCTGTACACAATATATGGTAACTAAACAGTCAACACTACGCAGCATTAGGACTAATTGGGCAATTAGGATGCAGTTTTCAGCCTTTTAGGTCCTAAAGAGAGCCAGGAGTAAACATTTTAGAGGCAACAATAGCAGTGCTGCCTCGAGTTTTGTTGTTGGAGTTTAAAGGAATACCATGCCAGGGATAAATAAAGGCAAGGAGAAGGCTCTACCTGCAGCCCAGGGAGGGAGGACACATCCAGTGGTCTGACAGAGGTAACAGAGCAGTAGAGGGGCCCTGGGGACTCACGTCTGGAGGGATGTGGGGCTCCTGGAGTGGGTCCAGAGGAGGGCCAGTAAGATGATCAGAGGGCTGGAGCACCTCTCCTATGAAGAAAGGTTGAAGGAACTGGGCTTGTTTAACTTAGTGAAGAGAAGGCTCTGAGGAGACCTCATTGTGGCCTTCCAGTACTTGAAGGAAGTGCATAAACAGGAGGGGGAATGGCTGTTTACAAGGGTGGATAGTGATAAGACAAGGGGGAAAGGTTTTAAACTGAGACAGGGGAGGTTTAGTTTAGGTATTAGGAGGAAGTTTTTCACACAGAGGGTGGTGATGCACTGGAACAGGTTGCCCAAGGATGTTGTGGATGCCCCATCCCTGAAGGCATTGAAGGCCAGGCTGGATGTGGCTCTGGGCAGCCTGGTCTGGTGGCTGGTGACCCTGCACATAGCAGGGGGGTTGAAACAAGATGGTCATTGTGGTCCCTTTCAACCCAGGCCATTCCATGATTCTATGAAACATCTTCCCGTTGGACAGTGGCATCCTGCCCAGCCCTCCTCCATGCTATGCAACTCAGTGCCAGCAAAGGCACGCTGCAGTGTTGAGCGGACACCATGTCAGAAGCTGTCCCTTGGCCATTTCCCAAGGAGGGCAGGAGGAGGAGCGGGTGCTCACTGCCATCCCTGGGTTCCCACTCATTTTCCCCCAATGGCACTGAGCGCATCGCCATCTGCCAAGCTTTCATCCACTGCCAGCCACATAATAGCATAATTTGCATGCTCATACATCATTTCCACACCACTTCAGAGCCCCACACTGGGACATCAGCTGGGAGAGGCTGTGCATGTGGGCCTGATGGAGATCAACCCCGGGCCCAGGGATGGGGGACAAGCCCCACCTGCCTACTCTGGTACAGGGCATAGCACATTCCTTTGGGCTCCCTCCTCCCCGGGATAGGCAGTAACAAGTATTAAACATGAGCATCCCTCATCCCACATCCCACCTCCACCCCTGGCCAGCCCCATCCCAGCCACCACAGCACAGTGATATCACAGGTGGCTGCCGATCAGTTCTGCACTAACGATGATGCAAGGATGATGGAAGGCAATTATTCTCCAAAAGCATTATCACAACATTCATTGCATTTATGACATTTTATTAGTACTATCAGTCAGAGATTTTACGAAGTGGAGGTTTGCTTTTTCCTTAATTAGACATTCATGACAGAATATCAAATCTGACAATCCATTTAGTAATTTATTACAGAATAAAGAGACTCCAGGTGAAATCCAGCTTTTACTTACACACTGAATGTAACAGGAACTGCATCTGTTTCCAGCAGCGTCCTTGGCTCGAGGGCCTGAGCACGTTCATCGGCCCAGGAAGACCGAAGGGACAACGACCTCTAAGATCATCCAGTCCAACTGTCAGCCCATCCCCACCATGCCCACTGATCACATCTCTCAGTGCCACATCTCCGCATTCCTTAAACACCTCCAGGGACGGTGACTCCACCTCCTCCCTGGGCAGCCTGTATCAAATGGATGGAACGATAGCTGGAGAGAGCCGGGCAGTCTGCCTAGAACACTGAAGGTTTGTTACAGGGATCTGCAGCTGTTTTCACTTCCTCCTGCTGCGGGCTGTGTGGGCATCACTTCTGTCCTCCCTTCCCATGTGATCTATCTGTCCCCTCCACTCCCAGGCCGTGCCCAGTGAGCCGGGTCCCAAACCCCCACAGCAGTGGGTACTGCCAGGTGCTCCTGGCTTGAGAGGTATGGGCAGGATGCTTACAACCACTGTTATTTACAGCCTGCTCCCAACAAACCACATTCAAATGGGCAATTATTTGATCCAGAAATCTCTGGGACAAGATAATAGAGGATGGTCACCTCACCAAGGCTCAGAGGCAGGCATGGGGCACCAGCTTAGCACATTGATGTGCCATCCGTGTGCCTTGGCTCACAGGGAGAGCAGAAGCATCGCCTTCATTTGGTCCAGAGTGAGGTGAGGAAAGGTACAAATGCACAGATACACAGACAGCTGACACAGAGAGCTGCTAAGCAACGCTGGCTCTGTCCTGTGCATCACAGAAATGGCTCTTAGCTGAAGAGCCAAGGGAAAGGTGTTAATGCAAACACATTAGGATGCCTCTGTGATGTCTGAGCCTGAGCATTCACTGCTCATGGCCGCCCACCTGCATGTGGGGCATTACCCAGTGAGTGCAGGGCAGGGTGTGCTCATTAATTTTTTTTTTTACCATAAGGGTGGTGAGGCACTGGCACAGGTTGCCCAGAGAGTGGTCGGTGCCCCATCCCTGAAGACACTCAAGGTCATGGATGGGGTTCTGAGCACCTGATGGAGCCGTAGGTGTCCCTGATCTTTGCAGGGGGTTGAACTAGGTGGCCCTTAAGGGCTCTTTTCAATACAAATTCTTCTGTGGCCCTGCTGTTTGGAGGTGTCTGGTAGGGCACAGTGAACAGGGACAACACAGATCCTGGTTCTCACACTATAAACATTCCAGATATATTTATATCATGTGCATTTCTCCATTGCCAGTAATCAGACTGTCAATCTGCATTTCCTCCCAACCCCACCTCCAGGCATTTTCTTCTGCTCCCTTCTGCCAGCCCTTGTTTCTGCAACATATGGTGACCAGGACTGCTGTGCTCAGAGGAAAGATCGCCCACCTCTGTGCAAAGTCATTTTTCAGCTGTAGCAGCTCCCTGGCTCCTCACAGCACAAAGCTGTGGTGCCAGTACAGCACAGGTGGCAGCATGGTGGGTGGGAAGGGAAGGGCAGGGCAAGGAGAGGGAACGGTGACTGGTGGAGAGCTGCCTCCAAATGCAGCTGGGTGTGGAGCAGAACGCATCCCCTCACTCTTGCAGCATGCTCCTTCACCTGCCCAGTGCTGTAATATGTTTTGGCTCCTGAGCAGCCACACTACAATTGGGTCATGGCACTTATTTTACCTCTAAAGCACCTGTGAAGTATTTATTTTTAGACCACATCAGATTTTCAGTAGCAATTTGCAGCACAGATATGGCTCCTTCCTATTTCAATGAGCACCATAACATAGCATGTGCAGGAAGAGGGGGAGCACAGCTCCTGGGTGAGATAGGGACCCACTGATCCAGGTGTCTATGTGAGCCAGGGAGCACCACAACAAAACCACAACACTGTCCTACTCCCACTTCTAAGCTTAATTAGTGCCACTCCTGTTGAGCTTCTAATGATGTAAGATGACTTCTTCAGGGACTTAGGTTACTTTTGGTACGAGTGTGCAGTAAGCAATGCGCATGCTTTCCTCTGCAATGAAGCCCAAGGAGATAAGAATGGCATTCAAACCCTTTTGTGACGTGGCAAACCTTTGCCTTCAAGTAAATTAAGCTCCATAAATAAAAAATAAAAAATAAAAGCTGCAAATAAGATTTGAAAAGAGATTTGGTTATTTGAGGAAGAACGCAGCTCTATTTCCCTCTCCCAGGACCAGCCTTTGACCAGAGAGCAGGATGGGATGAGCACAGCCTGGCTCAGGGCTTTGCACCAAGGGAGCAGGGAGAGCCACAGGGCTGTGCCCTGTCTGCTCACATTGCTGTGCCCTTCCAGATGAGAAATCAATCACCTCCTGCTGCCAGCTGCACCAGGGTGAGCAGTGCCTCTCAGAGCCCTGCTCCTCCTGGGAGGACGCTGAGTTCTCCAGGCAGCACAGCTCCAGGCTCAGCTTTCCTGCTGGCCTGAAGGACACAGGCAGGTCATGACTAAATCGTGAAATGGCAGCTTGAATTAAACAGCGATTCACCTTTTTTACAGCCCATTAATAGCGAACCTTCTCTAATTGCAATAATTTGTGGTCATAAATGACTATTAATACTGGGCTTGTCTGGGACAAAGATAATTTGCTATCCCAAATGAGGGATGTGAAATGATTTTGTACTCAGGTGCTGCTTAAAGTCATGGTTTTGGATTGCAGACAGGGACCATCACAGAAGGTTACACCAACTGGAGTAGAGCTTAGCTGGGACGTTTACAGCAGAATGCAAGAAGTGGAGTATGCAAGGCTGCAGCAGCTGTGGGTGAAGGTCTTTGTGAAGTGGAACTTTGCACCAAGCATGATTTACAATGTAAAAGATTTTATTGGGATGGGAACTGCCTGGAATAGACACAAAACTGGTACTATGAACAAACTGAGGCGCTTGGGTTGTTTGCCACCCAGCCAATTCTTCCCACTGAACGCAGGCACAACTTTCCCTTTTTTTTGTTTGCTGAAAACCAAAACCAGACCCCGTTCATAAATCAGGAGTTATATTCAGACTCTGGTAAGCCTCTGACACCTCTGTATATGCTTACAAACATAGGACTGTAGGAAAATGGGTATCTTAAGGGACCTCTGAAGCACGAGTTCATCTAATCCAAAGCTCTGCTCAAACCAGAAGCAGTAGGATTGGGTTTCTCCAGCCAGGGGCTGAGGCACTCCAAGGACTGAGGTTCCACAGCCCTTGGCTGCCTGGACAACACCCCTGCTCCGTGAGTGATTTTAACCCGAAGGATTGCCTCACATTCTTCGTCTCACCTTTGCTTATATCTTATCTGCAGGTTTTGGTATGCTTATGATGAGGTGAATAAGACCTCGAAAGCACTTTTCCCTCCATGGACAAGGAGCTTTGTGCCATCACTTCTTCAGTTTTCCAAAAATCCCTTGCTCAGGGCCCTCAAAATGGAAGAAATGAAGCAGTCATAAAAAATCCTCCTTTGAGGATTAATAACTAACCCAGAGTGGTTAAAAGACATGAGAGGAAAGATGGAAAAGATGAGGCATTTTTTTTCACAGTGACGGAGATAACCACCAGGGAGCTGTGCTGGCCAACATTTTAGTAAGTGATTTGGACAGGGGGTGAATGGTGAAGGGAAAAAAGTTTGCTGAAGTTGCAAAATTGTCAGGGAGTAACAATGACAACTGGCTCTGAAGGGCTGCAGGAGGATTTTAGACTGCAGAGTATCTTTGACAGTGAAATGGAAGATGAAATTCAGTATTGGTAAATGCTAAGTAACGTGCATGGGGGAAGCAATCGTAACTGTGCATGCTCAGCAATGGGCTCTAAATTAGCTATTATCACTAGGGAAGAGATCTTTGAATAGCTCTCTGAAATACCAGCTCATTACTCCGTGGTGGTCAAGAAGGTAAATAGAATGTCAGGAGTTATTAGGAAAAAAACAGAGAGCGAAACAGAAAACATCATTATGCTATAGTGTAGATGTACTCAAACCCTGAATCCTCTGCACAGTTCTGGTCTCCGTTCTAAAAAGCATGGGCTAGAACTCACAAACAATGAGAGAAGGACAGTAATAACTGGGAAGGACATTAATGGAATGACTTGTTGGGTGAAGTGGCTGCCAAAATGAGGACAATGAAGTTTGCAGAAAGAATGACTGAGGGGGAATAAGACGGCGATCTGTTAAATTATGGATAGCATTTAGAAAACAACAAAAAAGAATGGTTATCTGCTGTTTCTCAAAGAATAATTCAGTGGGCATAAGTTCTAAAAGAAATGAAAAGAGAACTTGTTAACTTAAACCGTAGAGAATATTATTAGAAGATATGAGATGTAAAGGCACAGATGAGTTGTAACAGGGACTAAATACCAATTGCATAAAAAGTCAGGATAAAAATAAAAATGTCAATGCAACCTCCAGCTTCAGGTTGCACTGGAAATACAGAAATGTTTCTGATGGAAACAATGGAAATTGGTGTTTTATCACAGGTATACAAACAGTAATGGATGTATAAATACAAACATGCTCACAAACACAACAATTCCTACAGCACAAGGACCAAGAAAGAGTGGCTCTACCTGCTCCATTCATAGCAGGTGCTTCTCTAAGCCCCCCATCACCAGTCACTTCCAGGTGCCAGTGTCTCCCAGGGCTGTACCAAGCCCCACTCACGCGCCATTACCTATCACAGCTGTCAAGCCTTGTTCTCTGCCTTCAGGTCTTCACTGGAGCTGATGGTTCCCACACTATCAGTACCTGGTGCTGGCAGCTGGCTTGAGCTTTTGGGGAGGGAAGTGCGTGTGCACGTCAACACCTCTGCTCAAAGAGCAGCACCTGTGTGTGAACGAGAAAGGCATGGTAAAAAATTAATCTACACATCACTGTCAGAAGGAAACTGAATTGCAAAATCCTGAAGTCTTTTGGGATCTCACAGGTAACAACATCGTTTTTCCCCATCCCAATCTATTAAGATTGGAAATCCAGCATGGGAAAAAGGTTATTCAATACCCTGTATACAGAGGAGCCTGGGCCCTGCTGATGTTTGCTAGTTCTTTGCATCCTATATGAATGCTTTGAGTTTAACCGTCACGTTACAATGTCTAACAATGAGAATAATGAACAGTTAGGCTTTCTCCTTTCCAGGACTGCAAGACCCCAGCAATATCTGGAGCCAGTGGCACAGCATGGCACAGCACAGCCGTCCTCCAGCACAGCTGTGCTGCTCAAATCCTACATGCAAGGTAGGACTGGTACTTGCAACCCAACATTGTAAAATGTGTCAGGAGAGGGTCAGGTGAGATATCATAGAATAATAGAGTGGCTTAGGTTGGAAGGGACACTACAGCCCTCCAAGTTCCAACCCCCTGCCATGGGCAGGGACATCACCCACCAAATCAGGCTGCCCAGGGCCCCATCCAGCCTTGAGCACCTCCAGGGATGGGGCAACCACAACCTCTCTGGGCAGCCAGTGCCTATTTTTTCCCTTTTAGTTTAAAACCATTCTCCACTGTCCTACCACTATCAGACTGTGTAAAATATTGGTATCCCTCCTGCTCGTAAGCTCCCTGCAAATACTGGAAGGCTTCAATACAGTTTCCCCAGAGCCTTCTCTTCTCCAAGCTAAATAAGTCCAGCTCCCTCAGCCTTCCTTCACAGACCTCTGATCATCATAGTGGCCCTTCTCTGGACCCCCAGGCTTGGACACAGTGCTCCAGATGGGGCCTCACAAGCGCAGAATAGAGAAGGACAGTCCCTTCCCTCTCTCTGCAGACCACCCCTTTTTTGATGTAGCCCAGGATAAAGTTGGCCTGAGCTGCAAGAGCACACTGCTGGCTCATATTCAACTTTTAATTCATGAGGAGCTCCAAGACCTTCTTCACAGGGCTACTCTCAATGAGTTCTTCTTCCAGACCACCTGGGATTGCCTCGACCCATATGGAACACCTTGCCCTTGGACTTGTTAAACCTCCTTAATTTTCTCATCTGCCCACTTTTTGAGTGTGTTCAGGTACCCCTGCTTGGCATCCCTTCCTTCTACTGTCCCAGCTGCACCACTCAGCTTAGTGTCATCAGCCAGCTTGCTGAGGGTACACTCAATCTCCTTGCCTATGTCATTGATAAAGATGTTGAAAAGCACCAGTCCCAAGACAGCCCACTGAGGGACACTGCTTGTGACCAGCCTCCACCTGGACATAGAGTTGTTGATAATAGCCCTCTGGCTATGATCATTCAACCAATTATTTATCCATCAGATAGTCCAGCCTTCAAATCCATATTTCTCCAATTTAGAGATAAGGGTGTGGTGGAGGACCATTTCAAAGGCCTTGCACAAGTCCAGGCAGATGACATCAGTTGCCCTTCCTTTGTCCACTGATGCTGTCATTTCATCACAGAATGCCACCAGATTGGTCAAGGACTATATTCCCTTGGTGAAGCCACGCTGGCTGTCTCGGATCACCTCTTCATCCCTCATATGCCTTAACATCTCTTCCAGGAGGATCTGTTCTATGATTTTCCCAGGCACAGACACAAAGCTCACCGGTTTGTAGTTCCCTTGCCTATCCTTTCTAAAAAGCTTATAGCCCTCAATCATGGATATCAGGACAAGGTTCTTCCCCAGAGTGTGGTGGGCATGGAACAGGCTGCCCAGGGCAGTGGGCACAGCCCTGAGCCCTGGAGTTTAGGGAGTGCCTGGACAATGCTATCAGACACAGGGTTTGATTTTTGGGTGATGCTGTGTGGAGCCAGGGTTGGACATGGTGAGCCTTGTGGGTCCCTTCTGGTGTGGGATATTCTATGATTCTATGCTCCTTAGCCTGTGTCACCAACAAAGTGAGGGTCCTGTTGCTGTCATTCTCTGTTACAACACACAACAAACGTGTGGCCTGAAATACTTCACAGGACAAGAATGGCTGAAGCTGCTCTAACGACATTGCATGCTTGCTCCTGCCTCATGACTCGATGGACGGAACTGGGAGCAGCAAACAGAAAAGGACACCGCATTGTCAAGTTGTTGAGAAATGAATAATGCATCGGGAAGCAAACATAAGCATTATTCCTCTTCTAATCTGTATCATGAAGCATATTACAAATTAACCACTTTCCCCAGACACTTACTGTATTAAGTAGCTCTAGACTGAGCCCCTCTCAGGGTGGACTGTGCCATCTGCATTCAGAAAATTGCCTATACATTTATTAAAGTGAAATTCACCCATTAATTAATCCTGTCAGCATTTTCCCTGGAAACTCTCATTAGCACACTGAGCTAATTACTACAACTAGCAGCACTAGCGGTGTGTGCATGTGTGGGCTAGGAAGGAAGGAAGGTTATTTTAGCATAATAAAAGATAGCCCATTGTCCCATTTGCACTGAAATCAAATCGAAACAGTCAGAATAACTTTGGACCAAGATAAACTTGTCATGTTATTTTCCTTCCATACTGGATAGGAAAGATATATTCAGAAGAGGACGGATATCTTCTGAAGCTGATGAAAGTTAGAAACACAGAATCACAGAATATCCTGAGTTGGAAGGACCCCACAAGGACCATCGAGTCCAATCCCTGGATCCTTATAGGAACACCCAAATCCAACCCCAATGTCTGAGAGCGCTGTCCAAACGCTCCCTGAGCTCCGGCACTCGGGGCCGTGCCCACTGCCCTGGGCAGGCTGTTCCATGCCCACCGCCCTCTGGTGCAGACCCTTTCCCTCACCCCCAGCTGCCCCTCTCCTGACGCAGCTCCATGCCATTTTCCTCACTGAGTCACCTTGCCAACACACATGATCACCCTCAGCTGACCGATCTGCATTTTTGTTCCTGAATTTGACGTAAAGGAGAAAGCATTGTTTTAACAACTCTTCTCCTCCACCTTACGCTTGTAGCATTAACACAGGTATGATTGTTACTTCCAATAACTCCACACAGCTGCTGCAAGTGGGCGCTCTACCAGCACAGCCAGAGTGGTCAGAAAGGTGAATGACAACAGTTATATCATGCACAGCCATATGCTGCTGGACCAGCACCGCATCCAGCTGTCAGTGCTAGGGTGTGCGTGGTGTGACAACCACAGCAATGCTGCACACTTGGGATTGCCAGAACCATATGGTAAAGAGAGCAGGATTTCAGGGCATGTAGACACTGGGAATGTCGTAAAGACTCAGTTGTCAGGTTTGACACATATTGATCTTTCTTAACAGCTCAAAATTACTTCGTTTTTTCCATAGGCTTGAATCCTCAAGAGAATCAACTTCTGGTGATTCTACTCGTGCACATATTACATCAGTCTCAAAACTGAGGGTCCTCTTTCTCCAGATACTACACAGCACACGGCATGTTTTGTGAGAGAGAGTCTATGTTAGGTCATCGTGAAAACCATCCCACCCCAATTAGACACGATTTTCTTTTACTAATTTTACTGTAGTACAAGCTTTGTAACCATAATTATCTAAAGCTCCAAGCAATACTACACACAGATACTCAACAATGAGCACATCTGCAGTCCCAATTCTGCAGCACTTTGCTGCATACGTAAGATTTCTCTTGCTTTTTATCCCTTCAGATTCAGCAGAAGGATGGTCCCCTTGCGTAGAGCAGCTCTACACACATGCCTCCAGAACCAGACCATTAGTAATGCTGTGTAACCCCAAAGGCATTCTCTGTTTAATGAAGAACAGTAAAAATCGTTCCTTACTCAAAAAGACAAAATTACTTTTAATAAAATTAGGACCCGACCTCAAATAGAGAATAGGATTTTTTCAGCTTGCTAAGGTTTTTGTTCAGCTTTTTTATCATATCCTTCCTTGCCCTTTAATCCCAATAGAGTTCAGCTGTATTCCTCTAGTAACAAATGGATTCCACTGTGGCTAAAATGATTGTATAAATAGGGATGCTAATGTACTCCCTTTAGCTGATTAGTACCAACTATTAGAGACATTGAGTTCAGCTTGTATTTGTATTATAATTTCTATTAACTTCTGTCCCCAATCCCTATATGAAGGTTCTCCAGCACAGACATAACATGAAATAGTCTGAGGGTGTAAAGTAGTTCTGGCGTTAAGAAGAAAAGGAAGAAATATTTAAAGAAAAGGTTCATTTCTGCCATTCACAGCAGATGGTTGCTTATTTAAACAATCAAGTTAAGTAAGATGCATTTAGAACTATTGTGTTTAATTTGGTTATTTAAATGAATAAACTGCCTGTAAGGCAGTGGTTTCTACAAATATAATCAGGTCACATTCAGCTCTGATTCATGTTTGCTGATTTTTATATGGTTAGATCCAGAATGAATTAGCTCATCATTTCTCTATGTGGCTAAACTGTTGCTTACACGAGGGATGTTTTAGATCAGATGAGAATTACCCTGATGCATCAATTGATATTATGTTAATGCGTAGCAGATTAATGCTCCTGCAAATTTGCATATAATGAACATGGCCCATAACCCTTTGTCCAAGTGCACATCCCTACGAGCCTGCCCCAGATAACAGGACCTTTCCATATCAACAGTAGCCAAGAGGGGAGGAAAAGCAGCTCCTGTAATTCCTCTTTTATGCATTCAACAGAACTACCTCTGCCCGCAGAGTTATCAAGTAGTTACTGGGATGGCAGTGATTATGCAAATGACATGCAATTTTAGCAACTGAACTAACGCTACTGAGGACTTGTTCAGTGGAAAGGAGGCATCTCCAACCCATATAAGTTGCAAGAAAGGTAAGGGCTTATATGGTACATAAATTGTGTTGTTCTGCCCTTTTTCTTGGCAAACTTGGAGAGTGCTTATCACTTAGAGCTTGTCCATTTTTTCCCCCACTTAGACAGCTCTGTGGAAGAGCCATTTAAAACTGAACTGCTTTTCATTGTTGCTGAAAGGATGCCTTCTGTCTGCAGGATACTCTGCACATCTTGCCTCAGTGAGCTGCATACAAACAAAGTCTGTTTCAAGCAGGACGTGCCCCAGCCTGAACACTCATTGGGATCCTCTTCCAGGCTCAGCTCACCAGCTGATAAGCACAGCTTATCAAAATCAGTCATTTGTGCGCTTTGTGAAATGCAGTATGACCAGAAACCCAGCCTGGAGAGGGTAATGAAGATGCAAAGCACCTTGGGGCACTTCCATATAAACGTCCATAATTTGACAAATGCATTTTATGAAGCCAAGGAAAACATCAGTAGCTTTGTTCACTGTGCAAAAACTTCTCAACTGCCAATGAAAAGCTGGTAACTGGATTTCATTAAAAATATCCAAATTTGCAATATTTACATTCTTTTCCATCTGTCCTGAAGTAAGTTGATAAATAGTGGGGGAGGACTGCATGGGAATGTGGAAAACCAAGTTTCAGAGTGATGTGAAGTGGATGCAACGAAAACTTGGGCCTGCCACTCCCTCCTCTTGAGCTTGGATCCCACCTCGAAGCCTTTGGCTTCAGTGTAATACAACAGTTTCCTGAAAACCCCATTTTCATAGAATCACAGAATGGTTTGGGTTGGAAGAGACTTTAAGGTCACCTAATTCCAACCCCCTGCTATAGGCAGGGACACCTCCCTCTAGACCAGGTTGCTCACAGCCTCATTCAGCCTGGCCTTGAATGCTTCCAGGGAGGAGGCATCCACAACCTCTCTGGGCAGCCTGTTCCAGTGTCTCACCATCCTCACAGTAAAGAATTTCTTCTTAATATCTAGGCTAAATCTACCCTTTTCCAGTTTAAGGCTGTTTTTCCTCATCCTGTTGCTACATGCCCTTATAAAAAGTCCCTCACCAACTTTCCTGTAGGCCCCCTTCAGGTACTGGAAGGCCACTATAAGGTCCCCTCAGATCTGTCTTTTCTTCAGGCCACAGTGCCCCAGCTCTCAGCCTGCCCCTATACGGGAGGTACTCCAGCCCTCTGATCACCTTAGTGACCCTCCTCTGGACCTGCTCCAACAGCTCCATGTCCTTCTTGTGCTGGGGGCTCCAGAACTGGGCACAGTACTCCAGGTACTCACAAGGTCTCACAAGAGCAGAACAGAGGGGCAGAATCTCCTCCATTGACCTGCTGGTCATGTTTCTCTTGATGCAACCCAGGATACAGTTGGCCTTCTGGGCTGCATGCGCACACTGCTGGGTCATGTTTAGTCTTTCATCAACCAGCATCCCCAAATCCTTCTCCTCAGAGCTGCTCTCAAGCCATTCTCCACTCAATCTGTATCTGTGCTTGGTATTGCCCCCGCCCAGGTGCAGCACCTCAAACTTGGCCTTGTTGAACTTCATGAGGTTGACATGAGCCTAACTCTCAGTCCTGTCCAGGCCCCTCTGGATGGCATCCCTTCCCTCTGGCATGTCATCTGCACCACTCAACTTGGTGTCATCATTAAAATGAAAATGTTCTAAAGAGTCTATAGTTAATACGTATAAAAATAATAGAAGGAAATATATACGCTTATTAGACATTTGTTATATTTACTCTATAAAAATCACTTTGCTTGACTTCTGGCTGTTTTTAGACATAATTAAAAGAAGCCACTTACCTTTTAGAGCGTCACTTAGTTATACTGCATGCTAACAAAGTACAGTTGTTTCTCATTACTCACACAAGTAACTGTAAAAGTAAATGTTACTGTTAAAACACAGCATTCCTCTTCAAAGCTTACAAAAGCAGGGTGAGCTAGTGGAAAAAATAACCGCTAAACAAAGCATCAGCTGGACTAAGAAGTTTGAGCCTACTTAAGTTTTTATCCCCCTTTTTTGACCTTTTAATAAAAGATACTGCAATTTTTCCATTTTGTTTTCACACAGACATGAAACAGCTGGCAATAACTTATCCTTTTCAATAGCATGCTGAAACATACTGGTTCAGATGAGTAAGTATGGGATTGGGGTGTTGCAAACAGTATTCCACCTCTGTTGCTCCATTTCCTTGACAAATGAGAAGCTTCAGTTCCTCCAGGCATGCCCACTCCTTTCCTTGGTAGGATCAGGATCAAAAGCAGCAGGTTAGTAAATTAGGATTTTTTAAGTTCATGTTATGTTCAATAATATTTCGAGAAATTCTCATTACAGCATTTCGCAGAACACTTTCTCTTTGACAAAATTACATAGAATGAATGCATCTGAGACTTTACAGTATGAATAAACTCTCTTTGGTCTCTCCAATACTACATATGCCTGTGAGTTATCAGATCATAGTGAATATGGGAATAATTCAATTCATTTCTGAGTAGAATTCTACGTGTTTGTGCAGATCTGGTTTCTGGATTTCCTATCAAAACCATTACCTCCTGCTGCTCTTTATAGAAACAACTATGATTCATTTCTTCTGGCTCTAGCATCTGTGTTTAATTTATGTAAATATCTCATGGTCTGATGCCATGTAAATACCACTGATATGAATCCAAATACATACAGAAACTACTCAGAATGTAAAGATGTCTCAACACAATTAAGCGGTTTTAAAATTACTAACAAATAAATTCTGAAACTGCCACTCAAATATAGAACAGTTCTTTGAATTTCAAATGCACTGAGCTTGTAGAACTGTAATTGCTTCTAAGAAAAGATATACACAAAGGCCTCATCCTGCATTAGAATGTGAAAGAGAAGAACCTGAAAATATTTCAAGTCCTGCTGATTCCTGAGGTTATTCACAGGAAAAAATATTATTAATAATAATGTTTTCCCATCAAGTTGAGGTCATAATGTAAAATTCTGGACATGGCACTGGAATGGATGACCCCTGAGGTCGCAGCCTGCATTAAGCTGTGATTCTACACTTTTATCACAAAGTAAATTTGTTTTCTCGCAGACAGCAAGGGAAGATTTAGGTTGCATATCAGGGGGAAGTTCTTTACCAAGAAAGAGATGAGGTGCTGGCACAGGCTGCCCAGAGAGGTTATGGATGCCACTTTCCTGGAGATGTTCAAGGCCAGGTTGGATGGGGCCCTGGGCAGCCTGGTCTGGTGCTAGATATGGAGGTTGGCAGCCCTGCTTGTGGCAGGGATTTGGAGCTTGGTGATCCTTGAGTTCCCTTCCAACCCAAGCAATTCTATGATTCTATAGTTCAATGATTCTTTGTCCTGGTAGAGCACCTACACAATTTTGCAGAGACAACATACAGAGCCAGTAATCCTCAATGTTATGGAGATACAATGGAGTAGATTTCATGGGTATTGAACAATTATTTCAGGAGGAAGCTTCTTCCCTAATTTCAGCCACATGAACTGCATCCACACAAAAGAGGAAAAAATTTAAGGAAAAAATGCCAAAATGGGTAAGATATAAAGAGACGTGTTGTCTTATAAATCAGTTCAACCAAAAATTACACACAGTGAAGAAATGAAGCTGCCACCAAGATTTAAAGAAGAAAATAATAGTTACCAATGATTCAAAAAAGCATAAAATATTATAAATAATCATTTCCTAACAACCTAGGTATCATAATTGGTACTTTCCCATGTTAAAGATGCTACACAAAAAGCAAGCAATAGATCAGTAGCAACAGCTCTCAATCTTTTGAGTATTTTACTTTATTAAGACTGCCAGCTCTGAGATAACAGGAGAGCCCCGGCGAAGTATTTCTTTACTGTTCATTAAGACTATAGCAGCACATGAGAGCACAGCTCCCTGGCAGTAGGCATGGCCAAACATAGAATTAGGGAAAGGTGTTGCAATAAAGAGGTTCTGTTCAAGTGGGTAAAAAGACGAGAGCAGCATGGAGATGAAATGATTTATCTATCTGAGTTCACAGGGCACAGTAGCAGAACTGCAAATGTAATTCACATCTCCTCCCTCCCAAGCCAAGAATCACCCAGCCTGCTCAAACATGAGGCAAAGGCTGTCGGTGAAAATGAGGCTGTATGGATCAGGGCTCTTTGGGACACGCTAATTCTTCTTCCCTGCTGCTCCACTATTTGAAGAAAGCCACGCTCAGTGAATTGTAATGAACAAATAATCTTGCTCTGGTGGGTCTGCATTTTCCATCCACGTAACTCACTTTGTGGTTCTTCTCCCCAAGTTCCCCCTCAGACCATGCCGTTTGATGCCTGCTGCCTTTGTGCAACTTTTGAAATCATAGCTTTAAAGCCCATAAGAGCAGCCCAGAAGGAAACAAATGGCGATTTTACATTTTAAAAAAGATGTTCTTACTCTACTCACAGCTGAGTTTTGGCTGCAGCTTGTGAGCAGAATAGTGAATGAGAGTTCTAGTCTTGTATTTCCAGGATAGTTTGTCTGGGTTGCTGAGAGCCATGACTTTTCTTCTTAGATTGCTTGGTTTTTCCCTATTCCTTTTCTGTCAAGTATCTATTCACAGGTCTATACCACATGCCTCTGCACTCCTGCTTCGGGACCAAAACCCACCAAGAAGTGTCATGCCAGGGTGAATAGACTTTGTGAGCCAAATAGACTTTCTCTAGGATTTAGTCTACACTGACAAAGTTCATACTGATTTCAGAAAGAATCATCCCAGAACTGTCACGTTGATGACGTGCATCTCAGAGGACAAACCTACCTTGCTAGAGAGCAGTCAGCTTTCAGCCATACAACCAAGAACCCAAAGCAAATCTGAATTTGTGCCCTCCATCTACAACCATTCGATGACTCTGTGAAGTTGTGTGAGATAACAGGGCAACCCATACACATACTGCCTGATCAACTGGATAAAATCTCTTGCCAGAACAAGACATTAATTTGAGGGTCTTTCCTTTGTTTGAATACCAATTATTGCAATTTCTTTTTTTAGAGATGTGTATTTACAGCTATTATAAACATACTGGAGCTCTGGGGGGCCACCATCTCTTCACCAAACTGGGCAGAAGTGTCCAAGAGATGAAAGCTCTACTGAGCAAACCTGTGTAGTAAGACAGATAGATAGGCAGGCACAATGATCCCATAAGCTTTTTAATGTGTTTTTCTAAAGGAAAAGAAAGGAAGAAAGGAAGAAAGGAAGAAAGGAAGAAAGGAAGAAAGGAAGAAAGGAAGAAAGAAAGAAAGAAAGAAAGAAAGAAAGAAAGAAAGAAAGAAAGAAAGAAAGAAAGAAAGAAAGAAAGAAAGAAAGAAAGGAAGGAAGAAGGAAGGAAGAGGAAGGAAGGAAGGAAGGAAGGAAGGAAGGAAGGAAGGAAGGAAGAAGGAAAGAAAGAAAGAAAGAAAGAAAGAAAGAAAGAAAGAAAGAAAGAAAGAAAGAAAGAAAGAAAGAAAGAAAGAAAGAAAGAAAGAAAGAAAGAAGGAAAGAAAGAAAGAAGGAAAGAAAGAAGGAAAGAAAGAAAGAAAGAAAGAAAGAAAGAAAGAAAGAAAGAAAGAAGGAAAGAAAGAAAGAAGGAAAGAAAGAAGGAAAGAAAGAAAGAAGGAAAGAAAGAAAGAAGGAAAGAAAGAAGAAGGAAAGAAAGAAAGAAAGAAAGAAAGAAAGAAAGAAAGAAAGAAAGGAAGAAAGAAGGAAGAAGGAAGGAAGGAAGAAAAGAAAGAAAGAAAGAAGAAAGAAAGAAAGAAAGAAAGAAAGAAAGAAAGAAAGAAAGAAAGAAGGAAGGAAAGAAAGAAAGAAGGAAAGAAAGAAAGAAAGAAAGAAAGAAAGAAAGAACGAAAGAAAGAAAGAAAGAAAAAGAAAGAACGAAAGAACGAAAGAACAAAAGAAAGAAAGAAAGGAAGGAAGGAAGGAAAAGAAAGAAAGAAAGAAAGAAAAGAAAGAACGAAAGAAAGAAAGAAAGAAAGAAGGAAAGAAAGAAAAAGAAAGAACAAAAGAACGAAAGAACAAAAGAAAGAAAGAAAGGAAGGAAGGAAGGAAAAGAAAGAAAGAAAGAAAGAAAGAAAGAAAGAAAGAAAGAAAGAAAAAGAAAGAATGAAAGAAAGAAAGAAAGAAAGAAAGAAAGATTAGAAAAGTGCATAGTTTGCACCTATGAATTCTTATCAGAGTTAATTAAACTGTTTTCAGGTCTCACTTCTTTACTCTGTACCAGGAAAAAACAATAGTAAACCACAGTAATCTTGCGAATTAATTTTGAAGACCGATTGGCAGAAGATAAGCTGTTGGGCAAAAACATGCAGAAAACCCTCCTGAATGTATTCTTTGTTTTTATTTTTCTTGAATAGTTTTCAGAGAGATTCAAACTTTCCTCCCCTTTGCATTCCAAGAAGCTGAATGAAGGCTTTCCAGCAGAGCTACCCACCAAGTGCATCTTGTAGCTTACGCTCGTTTACTAAATTGGAAGGAAAAAAAACCAACCAACCAAAGAACAAGCACGATGTGCTCCACACTAACAAATCTTGATTATCAAGGCTGCTGTAAGGCGCATTTCGCTTTGATCATCTTTACAGTGAGATTAAAAAAAATAAAAAAATTACCCTGGGAAAAAAAAAACCACATACAAAATCAGTCTGATTGTAATGCGTTCCATAAAGCACCGCTATTGGCAAGAAGCACCGAAGGTAAAAAACAAGCCAACAAAACAGCTCCTCTGTCCATAACAAGCATTTTTTTAACATTTACAAATTATTTTTGACTTAGCCATGCGGGGAGCCTACTTTCAACCCTCAATTTGAAAATCATGGAGGCTTTATAAAGTCTTCCACCTGCATCTCTTTTTTGCATCACAGTTCTTTATCCTCTAAAGGATGAAAACCCCGGCATATAAAAACTTTGTTAAGCTGTCACTATCAATAGAGTAAAAAAAAAATAATGGTTGACAAAGAAGAAACAAATTGCATCTTCGAATAAGTTTCCTTCATGCTCTTGTTAAAAGCTATAACCTCTGATGTTAACTAAATTTAACCCATTCTGACCCTGGTGCTGGCCCTTAACCTCTTCTTTATTCTGCTTCCTGTGGTTGCTGAAGAGAACTGGCCCAGCGCTTGGAAAAGCGCTCTCTGTTGCACACAAAGAGGCAGCCTCGCTGCTAGGCTGTCAGGAGGGATAGAATAGACAGGGAGGTCAGCACCTGTGCTGAGAAGCAGGTGACAGGGAAATGCTTGGACCATTCTAGGGCAAGTTGTAATAGTTTCTACCCTTTAAATATCGCACTGTAGTTTCGGGTATTCAAGGCAGCGAAGTTCACGTTTTCTTTGTGAATGCAGACTTTAAACAAATTAATCTATTGCTGTTCAACTGACTGTAAAATTAGTAGATTTACTGTTGCAAAAAAAAAAAAAATAGAAGAAGAAAAAAAAAGAAAAAAAAAGGGGGGGGGAGAGAGCTTTCACTTCCACTTTAATAAGGTCACGGATGTGTCCTAGGCTGCCAACAAAAGCAGCTTTTAAAATCTACGCAGCTGAACCCAGCAACTTGCAAAGGCTGCTGAACAATGTCTTAGATGTACAGTGGAAACTCCTCTCCCTACAGTCAAGACGTAAAACCAGGCATTTAAAAAACTTACTGCACTGGGAAGTTTTAACTTTAATTGTGCCTCGCCACAGGGACCTACGGGCTGGCTTTATGATTACCATTTTAATAAATTCAGCCAGCCTCGCTTTTCAGGGAGCAAAATCAGTTCCTTGCCTGGATCCTTTATATCAGACCAAGCAATTTAATGACAGCATGCATCTTCAAAAGAATTGTTTTAATTCACAGAACAGAGGCACACTCTTGGAACCAAACGCTCTTTGGCTATTACATTCTGTGCAAGGCTCTACTAGCAGTGACCGTTCTTACCACCCAACAGAATTTCTGGGGTTGCTTTTATTTTTTGCTGCCTTGTTAGAATAAAAATAGAGGAGTGTGTGTACTAAGCAGCTTTCAAAAGCTGGGGATGTAAAGAGAATAAGCGAGCTACTGCAGAACCAGGAATATGTACCTGCAGCTCACCCAGAATATCTGTATCCTTTAAGCATGCATTAACTCCAGTGTGTTCTGCAGCATGTGGCAATGCTCAGCTCAACACAAGGGAGTTTTTATCTGAGTTATGTGATAAAGTCTTCATAGAATCATAGAATGGCCTGGGTTGAAAAGGACCACAATGACCATCTAGTTTCAACCCCCCTGCTATGTGCAGGGTCACCAACCACCAGACCAGGCTGCCCAGAGCCACATCCAGCCTGGCCTTCAATGCCTTCAGGGATGGGGCATCCACAGCCTCCTTGGGCAACCTGTTCCAGTGCGTCACCACCCTCTGTGTGAAAAACTTCCTCCTAACATCTATCCTAAACCTCCCTTGTCTTAGTTTAAAACCATACCCCCTTATCCTATCACTATCCACCCTTGTAAACAGCCATTCCCCCTCATGTTTATACGCTCCCTTCAAGTATTGAAAGGCCACCATGAGGTCTCCTCAGAGCCTTCTCTTCTCCGAGCTAAACAAACCCAGTTCTTTCAATCTTTCTTCATAGGAGAGGTGCTCCAGCCCTCTGATCATCTTAGCGGTCCTCCTCTGGACCCATTCCAACAGCTCTGTTTCTTTCTCCTATTGGGGGCCTCAGGCCTGGATGCAGTACTCCAGATAGATACTCCAAATATTCTTCAATATCTTTATTGATGACCTGGATGAGGGCATTGAGTGCACCCTCAGTAAGTTTGCAGATGACACCAAGTTGGCTGGAAGTGTTGATCTGCCTGGGGGTAGCGAGGCCCTACAGAGGGATCTGGACAGGCTGGAGAGCTGAGCTGAAGCCAATGGGATGAGGTTCAACAAGACCAAATGTCGGGTCCTGCACTTTGGCCACAACAACCCCAGGCAGAGCTACAAGTTTGGGGCAGAGTGGCTGGAAGACTGTGTAGATGAAATGGATCTGGGAGTATTGACTGATGCTCGGCTGAACATGAGCCAGCAGTGTGCCCAGGTGGCCAAGAAGGCCAATGGCATCCTGGCTTGCATCAGAAACAGTGTTGCCAGCAGGAGGAGGGAAGTGATTGTCCCCCTGTACTCAGCTCTGGTGAGGCCGCACCTGGAGTACTGTGTCCAGTTTTGGGCCCCTCACTGCAAGAAGGACATCGAGGCCCTGGAGAATGTTCAAAGAAGGGCTACAAAGCTGGTGAGGGGTCTGGAGCACAGGCCATATGAGGAGTGGCTGAGGGAGCTGGGATTGTTCAGTCTGGAGAAGAGGAGGCTCAGGGGAGACCTTATTGCTCTCTATAACTTCCTGAAGGGAGGTTGTAGTGAGCTGGGGGTTGGCCTCTTCTCTCATGTAACTGGTGACAGGACTAGAGGGAAAAGCTTCAAGCTGTGCCAGGGGAGGTTCAGGCTGGACATTAGGAAATACTACTTCTCTGAAAGAGTGGTCAGGCACTGGAATGGGCTGCCCAGGGAGGTGGTGGAGTCATCGACCCTGGAGGTGTTCAAGGAACGTTTGGACATTGTGTTGAAGGACATGGTTTAGTGAGAACTATTGGTGATTGGTGGATCGTTGGACTGGATGATCTTGTAGGTCTTTTCCAACCTTGGTGATTCTGTGATTCTGTGATGGGGCCTCACAAGAGCTGAGCAGAGGAGGACAATCACCTCCCTCTCCCTGCTTGCCACCCTTTTTTTAATGCAGCCCAGAACACAGTTGCCCTTCCAGGCTGCAAGCACACACCGCTGGCTCATGTCCAGCTTCTTTTCCACCAGGAAAGGACTTTGGCCAAGATCTTAGGTCTTTGGCCAAAAGTTCCAGGCATTGCATTAGCCCAACAGTGTCAATAACAAATTCCCGAGGATTTTGTTTGGTACTTGAAACATTTTGCGCTACATGTTGGGAATCAGAGCCCCAGTTCAGGAGTAGAGGAGCATTGTGTCACCCATCTGGCAGCATCCAGCATCCTTGCTCTCTGCCTACTACAGGCACAGGTCCAGCCCTACAGAGTGACCAGAACTAGCATCCACCTCCTTAGGGACAAATGAACCCATAGACCCCCAGAGTAGGACTGTGAACATGGAGGAAGCTTCCCAGTAGCATGTGAGCATGTAGGTAACACCCACACCATCAGGTCACTGCTGCTCAGGGAATTGCTGCAGAAAGCAACAGTGCCTTGGAACATCTCCTGTGTGAGGAAAGTCTGAGAGACTTGGGGCTGTTCAGGCTGGAGAAGACTGAGAGGGGTCTTATCAATGCTTATAAATATTGAAAAGATGGGAGTCGAGTGGTAGCGGATATCACAGAATCACAGAATCGTAGGGGTTGGAAGGGACCTCCGGAGATCATCAAGTCCAACCCCCCTGCCAAAGCAGGTTCCCTACAGCAGGTCACACAGGTAGGCGTCCAGGTGGGTCTTGAATATCTCTGGAGAAGGAGACTCCACAACCCCCCTGGGCAGCCTGTTCCAGTGCTCCGTCACCCTCACCGTAAAGAAGTTCTTGCACACATTCGTGCCGAACTTCCTGTGCTCCAGTTTCTGGCCGTTTCCCCTTGTCCTGTCTCCACACACTGCTGAAAAGAGTCTGGCCTCGCCACTTTGCCCCCCACACCTTAGATACTTATAGACCTGGATCAGGTCCCCTCTCAGCCTTCTTTTCTCAAGGCTAAACAGACCCAGTTCACTTAGACTTTCTTCATCTTCTGGAGATACTCAAAACCCATCTGGATGTTTTCCTATGCAACCTACAGCAGGGAACCTGCTTTAGCAGGGGGTCAGACTAGGTGGTATCCAGAGCTCCCTTCCAACCCCTATGGCTCTGTGATTCCAAGGACAAGCAACCCCCTGCTGCCATCCCTGCTTCTTTTAAATGCTCTGGATTATCTACGCGTTGGTGCACGGACTGGCAGGAGAGGCCTTGATTTGGCACGGAAGAAAACAAAGTGACTTTGCTAACCAGCTTGAGAAACTAAATGCACTCGGTGTTGGAATACCCCAGAGCACGGCGCAGGCACCGAGGATACCAACAACACCTCCGCCGGGCCGGGTGCGTGCGCAGCCCTCACAGGGCCGGGAGGGGGAGAAGGAGGAAGAGGAAGGGGAGGGGGAGGAAGAGGAAGGGAGGCCGGGCCCTACCCTCCCGGCGGGCCGGGGCAGGTAAGGCGACCTGCGGGGTGCTGCGGGAGGCTGGAGGATGTGTTCCTCTGGGGCCGGGTTCCGCTGAGATAAATGCAATTTTGGTGCTTTGTGATGAACCGCCGCGACACCGGAGTGCGGCCTGCCGGCCCGCACAGCCATGTTTGCAGCGGGGGTGGCAGCGGCCTTCCAGTGCCTGAAGGGGCCTGCGGTGACAGCACAAGGGGGAACGGCGTTAGGCTGAAGGAGGAGAGGTTTAGGTCAGGTTTCAGGGAAAATCTTTTCACTCTGAGGGCGGTGAGGCTGTGGGTGCCCCATCCCTGGAGGTGCTCATGGCCAGGCTGGGTGCGGCCCTGGGCAGCCTGAGCTGCTGTGGGGCAGCCCTGCCATGGCAGGGACTGGGTGGGCTGTATGGTCACGCAGAATCAGTTGAGTTGGAAGGGACTTTTAAAGGTCATTTGCTCCAGCCCCCTGCAGTGAACAGGGACGCTACAGCTAGATCAGGTTGCCCACAGCCTCATCCAGCATGACCTTGAGTGTCTTCGGGGATGGGGCATCCACCACCTGTCAGGGCAACGTGTGCAAGTGCCTCACTACCCTTATTGTAAATAACTTCTTCCTTATATCCTGTCTAGATCTCCCCTCTTTTCATTTGAAACCATTCCCCCTCATCCTATCACAACACACCCTGCTAAAGAGTCTGTCCCCTTGTTTCTTACCGCCCTCCTTAGATACCGAAAGGCCGCTCTCAGGTCTCCCCGCAGCCTTCTCTTCTCCAGGCTGAACAGCCTCAGCTCTCTCAGCCTGACCTCACAGGGAGCTGTTTCATCCTTTGGGTCATTTTTGTGGCCCTCCTCTGGATGCACTCCAACAGCTCCATGTCTCTCCTGTACTGAGGACTCCATATCTGGATGCAGTACTCCAGGCGAGGCCTCACCAGCACAGTGTAGATGGTCAGGATCACTCCCTCGCCCTGGTGGCCACTCTGTTTTGGATGCAGCACAGGATACAGTTGGCCTTCTGGGCTACAAGAGCACATTGCTGCTCATGTCCACCTTCCCATCCACCAGTACCCTCAAGCCCTTTTTGTCAGGGCTTTGCTCCATTCTTACATCCCACAGCTTGTGCTGATAGCAGGAATTGCTACTGCCCAGGTGCAAAAGATGTTGCACTTGGATTTATTGAACCTCAGGAGATTCTCCTGAGCCCAACGCTTGAGGTGTCTCTGGATGACATCCCATCCCTTGGTGTGCTGACCACACCACACAGCTTGGTGTCATCTGCAAACTTAAACTGAGGGTGCACACTTTATACTGAAGTTTTTGCAGCTGTTAAAAAAAACAGACGATTTCTGAAGTCTGTAACAAAATGAGAGGAATGGTCAGGCATTGATTTGTTTTTCATTCCATGAACTACAGAAAAGCCTTACCGATGCCTTTATTTTTTGCCTTTTTTTTTCTGCAAACTTTTGTCAATGTTTGAGAAAAAAGTCTCATGATCAGTGTTTTTACCAGATGGTCTGGTGAAACGTCTACCATAAACTGCACTTTCCAAACAATTAATGCTGCATAGATGTACAGCTGTATGTAAGAAATCTTTCTAGTTTTGACAACTGGAAAAAAAATCAGCTCAGCTCATTATGATTATGCCACCCTAAATTTAATGTTTGTGTAAAACTGAAAAAGGCAGTGAATACTTAAAATGCCTGATAAAATAGGTGTATAATTAAGGTATTTTTTCAACTTTGGGGCATGGCTGAATGTGGAATTCAAGTTTAGAGACAGCAAGCCCTTGCTTTTAGGTTATAGAAATAATGCTGGTGCTTCATCCGTATAAAACCAAGTAACCATCTGGATTACTTGCATGAAGTGATCATTGGAAAACTTGTCTGAGAAAGACACACAATTTGGGGTTAGCTTAATGAGAGGCAAGTTGCATGTATCCTAGGAAGAGTTTAAAATGCTGGGATAAAACATACTGTCAAGGACAGTAATGTGTGCTTTGTCCCCTGCTGTGGTGAATATCGTGCACGGTAATCTTGTACTGTCTGGTTAAAGCTTATGAAACTTGGCAGATATTGGGATGGCTGTTGACGGGCATTGCACGGATCACCACTTCATTCACTGGGTGACTGAGGTGAGTCTGAAGCAACATGGCTTCAAGAAAACACTTCCCAAAGAGTTCCAGCAGCTAAAAGAAGTCCCAGTGTTGTGTATTTTGTGAAAAAAAATCCTGCACTGAAATACACGGCTTTAAAAGGGAGACGTCTTTTTATTTGACAACACTTTCTCCCTTTTAACCACCGGCTCATCTCTGCACAGCTGTGTCAGAGTAGATACTCGCTTGAGGAGAAATGGGCTGGAAGTTTTGGAGTCTCTAAAGGAATTCAGGCTCAAATGTTAAGATACTAAAGATAACATCAACTCTGTACATTTTCTTTCATTGTCAGATTTTCTCTCTGGCTTAAAGCCCTGTTTGTTACTGTAAAGCTCCTGTTAGTTGCTTATTTTGTAGAGTAACACTGCATCTTTTCCAAAAAGTGGTTTTAAGGATTGGGGTTTACCAAACCAGAATTGGGTCTTTCTGATAATGCTAACTAGAAGAATCTGAAAGTTGGAGGTAACTTGTTTATTTATTCTTCCTGTTCCTCAGAATGACGTCCTTCTGTGTGATGAAACTTTTATGTCAAACGACCAGAAATGAGACTAGATATGCAAAAAGATTCAGTGGTACTCTCCTGTCAGGGACAACACAAAAGGGAGTTTCTCCTCCATTCTGGATGGCGGTATCTGATCCTAGAAAGACAAATGTGCTTGTATTTACTCAGCCATTTTGTACAGCTGAAAAATCTCGCAAAGATCCAAAAAGGAAAGCAGCATTTGGAAGCGTTGGGCGAAGAATTCCCTATCGGATTTTGCACGTAATCAACCAGGATGGAGAGAGCTTAGGAGATATGCACAGAGCAGAGGCACTCAGACTGATGGATGAACATGACCTGAAACTGGTTCTGCTTCGTGAGAACGCAGAACCTCCTGTGTACAGACTGATGACTGGGCAGCAGATTCATGAAGAGAAGCTGAAGCGCGCAGAGAAAGAAAAAGCAAGTTCAAAAACAGGTACATACATTGTTAATGTTACAACACTGAGCACTTTGAAAAACGCTGTATTAAAAGTGGTTTCAGAGGATTAAATCCTCTTACTTGCATTTGTGTAAATCCTGCAACGTCACTGCAGTCCATGCTATTAGGGATTTGCACTGGTGAAAATAAAATTTTGGATTAGTTTAGTCTTCTCCAGGGAAGCCTACTGTTGCCTTCTCAGGATTTACTACTTTGGCATCTGCTGGCGTTTTTGTTTTTTTTTAAAGCTATTTTTATTTAAGTTAATACAGCTAGACTCGCTCTGTAAGGCTCACTGAATTTCTCTTCTTCTACTAAGGCATAAATGACAGACACCTTTTACAGCTCTGTGTACCAGATACACAAACTTGCCTCCAGTGATGATGAACCATGGTTGTGAAACTTTCTCTTTGTAGCCTGCTGCTAGGAGGTAAAAGTCTGGAGCCCTTTCTTTTAGAGAGGAGGCGGGTTTTTCTTTTTTAAGCCAATCTGCTCAAGCAGTTTAACAAATTGAGTCTGGTGAGGGTATTTTGGAAGACATCTGACTTTGTTTGTTGGCCTCAGGCTAAAGAAGGTATCTGTGCTTTGGGCATAGTTCTCATTTTAGAGAGCACTACTGTGGTAGGGAGTTTTTCTGTTCCAGGGACTACAAAAAGATTATCACAGAATCCCAGAATCGTAGGGGTTGGAAGGGACCTCCGGAGATCATCGAGTCCAACCTCCCTGCCAAAGCAGGTTCCCTACACCAGGTCGCACAGGTAGGCGTCCAGGCGGGTCTTGAATGTCTCCAGAGAAGGAGACTCCACAACCCCCTGGGCAGCCTGTTCCAGTGCTCCGTCACCCTCACCGTAAAGAAATTCTTGCGCACATTTGTGCAGAACTTCCTATGCCCTAGCTTCATCCCATTTCCCCTTGTCCTGTCCACACACACTACTGAAAAGAGTCTGGCCTTGCCACTATGGCCCCCACACCTCAGGTATTTATAAACCTGGATCAAATCCCCTCTCAGTCTTCTTTTCTCAAGGCTAAACAGACCCAGTTCACTCAGTCGTTCCTCATAGGGGAGATGCTCCAGGCCCTTCACCATCTTTGAGGCCCTCTGCTGGACTCTTTCCAAGAGATCCCTGTCTTTTTCTGTAGCGGGGAGCCCAGAACTGGACACAGTACTCCAGATGAGGCCTTACCAGGGCAGAGTAGAGGGGGAGGATCACCTCCCTCGACCTGCTGGCCACGCTCTTTTTAATGCACCCCAGAATGCCTTTGGCCTACTTGGCCACGAGGGCACACTGCTGGCTCATGGCCAACCTGTCATCCACCAGGACACCCAGGTCCCTCTCTGCAGAGCTCCTCTCCAGCAGGTCATCCCCCAGCCTGTACTGGTGCATGCAATTATTCCTCCCTGGGTCCTACACTTGCTTTTGTTAAACCTCATCCGGTTTCTTACTGCCCAGCTCTCCAGCCTGTCCAGGTCTTGCTGAATGGCAGCACAGCCTTCAGGCGTGTCAGCCAATCCTCCCAGCTTCGTATCATCAGCAAACTTGCTGAGGGTGGCCACTATCCCCTCATCAAGATCGTTGATGAAGATGTTGAACAAGACCGGACCCAGCACCGACCCCTGGGGAACACCGCTAGTTACTGGCCTCCAGCTGGACACTGCACCACCAACAACAACCCTCTGCACTCTGCCAGTCAGCCAGTTCTTGATCCACTTCACTGTCCACTCATCTATCCTGTACTTCCTCAGCTTTGTTATAAGGAGGTCATGGGGGACAGTATCAAAAGCCTTTAATTATGCACGTGGTAACTAATTTAGAGAATTCTAATGGAGGAAGAGAGCATAACTGTACTGTACTTCCAGCTGGATATTTTACTTTACTGTGCAAGAAAACAGGCTTGAGATGAATAGATATTTATTTTTAAAGCTTTCACATTCAGCTATGTTATGTGCAAAATGTAGGAGTTTCCACACTAAGTCTCAAGTCCAGATCCAATGTTTGCCTGTTTATCTTTGTTAGACCTGTGTTGTAGGTGGTATGAACAAAACTGCAGTGAAAACAAAAAAACTTAAGCATTCTGAACCTGAAGAGACTTCCCCACATGCTCATGACATGCAGTCAATCTCCCCTTTAGAGCAGTGACAGATACCAATTACCCTTTCTAAGGTGAGAGCGTTAAGTGCTGACACAGTGAGGCTGGGATACTCTGTGTATGAGAAAGCAGCATAGGGGAAAGGGAGTTAAGCAAAGCACTAGAGGCTGCTGAAAGAGAGCAGATAATACAGGTTTCTCGTGTGCTATGCTAACACAGTCTTAGTTCTGTTTTAAACAGTGCTGGTTCAGAAGGAGCTATCCTTTTCTTCAGCTATTGCCAAGAATGACTTGGAGACCAAGACTAAACAGATAACACACTGGATTGAAAAGAAATACCACGTTAAAGTGACTATCCGACAGGCAAAAGATAACAATACAGACATGGTAAGTGGACAGTCCATTTCATGAAGTAGCTGTAGTTATATTAACTTCTCCCATACCGTTCTGTTTTCTGATTTTAATGCAGCATTTGGTTTTGATATGAATGTCTGTCCCATGAAGTTAGCAGGCACTTCATCTGTTCAAACACTGCAGTCCCATAGAGACAATTCAAGCACTAGGCTTTGTTAAGAATACAGGTGGAATAGTGGGCCTTGACAGCAGAGTGCAGGCAGTTCCTGCTTCTTTGTAGCACTACCTTATTAAGTGGGCTGGTAAAATTGTCTCATCTGTACCTTAATCCAGCTGAGATATTTTGCAGTTAGGTTTATGAAATATTTTTAGGTTTTAGCTGGATAACTTAAAAAACTTCCCTGTTCTTCTGAAGACACTACTGTGTTGAAAGCTACTGGAATTGCGTTTCAGAAGTAGCAAAGTAAATATCTATAAAGATTTTAGGGCTTCATCTCTTGTCACATGCACGAATGTTTGGTTTTTTCCTTAAAAACCAAAACAGGATCAATTAGTAATTTAGCCTAAATATTAGGAAATGGCTTAATCCTGATGACTTTCCTAAACCTACTTTAATGAATAAAGAATAAAGGGTTGGGAAAAGACAAGCTGAAGTGTTCAAACCAAAACTAGCAAAACAGCCTGAAATATTTTTCTAACCATTGCTGTGCATTTTACCCTATTTTTTCCTCTTTTCAGTTCACGCTTTTTGATCAGATTTTGGAGACTGTGTCTGACAAAGCCACTTATCTTTCCAAGCCAAAAGCTATTAAGGAAGGAACGAGTGTGTGCATCCTGAGACACATGTCTGACAAAGAGCTGAAAGCATATCAGAAGATGGAAAAACAGAAAAACAGTACGGTAAAGAAAGATGAAAATGAAGAGCCAAAGTCAAGTGAGTTGCACTAATGACTTTATGAGGAGGTATAAACAATATTATTACAAAAAGGACTATCAAATAAAGGTTTCTTGCTGGGCTTTGCACTGGTCATTCCATGAAGAAAGTTTGCAGTTAACTTTTACTGCAGAGTCAGAATTTCAACAGTTGGTATTCCATTTTCCATGGGCTGATCTGTTGTCTTGCATTCTGTCACAACCACATCTTTTTCTGGCTGTGTTTTAGGGGGAATGTACCCACTCAGACGAGAGGCTAAGCTCCTCTTAGGACGAGAACGCTTTGCCTGGCAGAAATAAGTACAGCATTAGCAACTTCACGTGTGTACAGACTAACAGTGGAGGTGGAGAAAAAAATACAGCAAAAAGGCCAGCATGTTATTTACAAGACCTTCAGATAACAAAAATCTCCCAAATTAAGTAGATAGCTGGCTTGCTTTCCTACTTTTCCACATTCTAAAACGCTTAATACTAACTCTCTCGATTGTATTTTGTCACCTCACAGAGGAGGGCTTTAAGAGCATGACTTACTTTTAGCTTTTTCTTTTCAGGATCATGGTGAACCGCATGCCTTGCTAGGCTCTGCTACAGTTACAAACAAGAAAAAAAAATGTTATTTCAGATTATGCAGTTCAGATTAGGACAGTGTGAAAATACATACCTTCATTGCAAATACTTTTCCACAGCCTGGATGATCACAAGAGAATGGTTTCTGCTCCTCGTGAAAAGAGAGGATATGGCTTTGAAGGTTAAACAGAGTTGTGTAAGTTCTGTCACATCCTTCTCTTGGGCATCGGCAGACCTCTCTCTCCACAGCATGTGTTTTTTTATGCTGCTTGAGGTAATCTTTGCGTTTAAAAGTTTTAGAACACTCTGTACAAACAATTGGCTCTGAGTCGGGGAAGGAAAGAGAGGCAGAGTATAAGTTAACAGCTTCTCGCAGGAGCTCAGAATTAAACCCTAGCAGTCCTCTAGAAAATGGCAAAAACTCACATGAAAGGTGAGGAACTCAGGGACTAGAAAATAATGTGAATTATCCAGATCCAAAATCCTACATTATGCAATTATTCATTAACTGAATCACAAATCAGAGTTTGTACACTAACATTTTCATCAATCAAAGGTCTAGCCAGAGTGACAACTATTTTGCCATTAAGTGCTTGTAAAAAGTTGGTCTAGGCACAATGACAAGGCAGTGAGTTCAGCAAGGCCTACTCTTCACACATGCATTTTGTTTCTTGTTGCTTGCTAATGCCTATGAAGTTTACCTGTATGGCTTTCTTTATTATGTTTCAGAAGCTCAGTCCAAGTTTTTCCAATATATGAGCAGTTTTCTTTCTTGCACGCATAGCCTGTTAGAGACAACAGATGGTTACAGTCACAAATACTCTGGCAGACAGTCTAATTTTACAAGGGTGAACTCCATTTTCAGTGTTTGAAAATTAGAGGTAAGTATTCCTCGTCTTCCTCCCCATACTACATGGTAGGACAAGAGGCAATGGACACAAGTTAGAAGATGAGAAACTCCTAATAGGCTTTATGAAGAAACCTTTTTATCACCGACATGAGTTGTCCTGAGAGGCTGTGAAATCCTTGCCCCTGGAGACATTCAGTACGTGACTGCATGCAGCCCTGAGCAACTTGGTCTAATGAAGCAGATTTGAACCAGATGACCTCCTTTCCAACCTAAATGGCTTTATGGAACTCTACCTCCCTGTGTCGTAAGTAGAATTTATATCCCACCAACCATACACTTTCAGTCAAATATATAACCATAATAATGTATTTCTATCTAAATATTTGTATTCCATATTTAGAAAGAGAAGAACTTGACTAGACAGTAATATTCCCAAGCCTAAAGAGACTACCATTTTATCAAGGAGACAAAATGACTTTTAAATGAACCATGGAAAGCTAATGCTATTTAAATACCAAGACTGGAAAGATCAAAGAACTATAAGCAAGCCTTAAGAAAGGACCACAGTACGAGTCATAGCTTTTGGGATACTCTTCCTAGTCGCAGGTTTCCTTGCTTTCCAGAGCTAGTTCAAAACAAAAACATTAGCTGTCAAAGAGCACTAAAAGAACGGGTAGCAGTGTAGCAGAATAAGCTCAAACACCTACATGACCACCTCCTCACAATTCTACTTAAATGCCTTTCACGTGAGAACATTAAAAATGCAAGCTTGTGTGGTTTTTGCCAATGCTACAACAGAAACGTGCAGCAGAACTGGCAGTTAATCTTAACTTGTGGACATCTAGGCTAGAGCCTTAACCATCAGCTGATCTTCTCTCCAGAAGATAGGTTATTGACAAGGAAGCACTTTAGAAGACAAAGATGACTCCGGGAACTGAGCTGGGTTCAGCCGGCCATAAGTAAATACATTGTAACATGAACGATGCAATATCCTGAAACCGTAACCCAGATGGCAACTCAGAATGGCATTCTGCATTGTCCGTCTGAATCACTAAGCACAGTACACTTTCATGTCTGTCTTGCACCAGGACGTACCATCCACATGGGAAAGAGTCCCTTTTCCTTTGCTAAAACACAACTGAAGCAAACAGAAAAACTGCATTACCTTCATGTATCTTCTTGTGTCGCTTTAGACTATTTGGAGTCGAAAAATTCTTTCCGCATCCCTCATGGTTACATCTAGGTAAAAGTACACTGGTTTAATCCCTCTTGTTACGCCTGCATAGCTTTTCTTCAAGTCACACACAATGAAAGAGAGAAAAATAACCCAGACATTCCCTTGCCCAGAGATTTGTTCTGCTTCATCCCTTGTAAAAGTCAACTCCATAATGCTTCCCGTTACAGCCAGTTAAATTTCAGCAGAAGAACCAAACTTCATATCTCTCCCTACATAGAGAGCTGTCCAAACACACAGAAGGTAGAAGCTTGAAGTGACTTGTACTACTCTAGCAGCTAGAGCAGCCATGCAAGCATTTATGCTCGTGTTTCAGACTGTGTAAATTCAAAACCGGTTTGTTTGATTTTATCCCATTAACCTGTAATAAATAATAAGAAAAGTGCTCGGAGGGCAGAAATTACAGTGCATTGCAACTGCTGCTCAACAGCTTGCTGGGAAAGCAGAGAACCAGCAAAAAAAGTGTACCAGCAACCATGACAATATTCCTGTAAGTTTATTTTCGGGTTTTAAATGCCCCATCCATGAAGAGGTTGAGAGAAGGCACATGTTTTCAACTGTAGTGTTTAAACTGTTAAAGTTCATTAGCAAAATCATCTACCTACTTGAAGGGCGGTTCATTGGTGTGCTGACACAGGTGAACTTTCAGTTGCTGATGTTTCCTAAAGGACTTGCCACAGCCATCAAAGTTGCACTGTTTAGGAAATCAAGTTACCATCAGAGGCCAAACAAGGACAGCCCAGCCCACACGTGCTGGCTGATATCCCAGTCACATGAACTCATGCAAATTCTGCATAACAACAAGCCCAGGTATCTCCTTAGGTACCACAAGAGGAGCTTGTTTAGCCTCGTTCTGCAGTGCCAAAGGTCACGACTCACCAAATAGAGTTTCTGCTGATTTTCGTGCTTGCGTTGAACGTGTTTCTTTAAGTTTGATTTTGTTCCAAACTTCTGATTGCATCCCTCAGCTGTGCACCTGCAAACAAAGCAAGTTTTCTTTCTGCATGCTAAGCACGCATCCCCGGGCAAGAGGATGGCAAAGACAGCCACACTCACAACCCAAATACAAGAAATCTTTTTAAAGACATGAAAAGCCAGGGGTGAAGTCACTCTCGAAAGCCACCGGAAATCATGTAAGGGCGGAGCTTCAGCAAAGCACACGGATTTCTAGCTGCTGCCCCACGACAGCAGCCGACCGCCTCTCATTACTTAACCGCACGCTGCAGGGGCGGGCCCTGCCCGCTCCCACCATGGCAACGCCACAGACGGCCGAGGCCGAGCCTTACTCGAAGGGCCGTTCCCCGGAGTGCGTGAGGTAGTGCCGGGTGCGGTGGAAGTCCCTGGTGAAGCTCTTGCCGCAGCCCTCGTACTGACAGACGTACGGCCTCTGAAAGAGAGGGCGGCTCAGAGGCGGCGGCCGCAGCCCCCGGGCCGCCCCCGGCAGGCACGCAGCCTTCCCCCCCTCACCGCTCCCGTGTGGCGGCAGAGGTGCGCGTCCAGACGCCAGCCCTTGTTGAAAGTGGCATCGCAGCCGGGGAACGAGCAGATGAAAGAGCGGGCGGCGGACGCGGGAGCAGGGGCGCTCCCGACGCTGCTGCCGGCGGGCGCGGACGCGCTCCCCGCCGCACCCTCCACGGCCATGCGAGAGGTCACGTGGCCGCGATCCCAGCCCCGGGCACCGCAATGGCCGAAGCGGCGGCGGCGCGCATGCGAGGTGCGTCGAGGGCTGGGCCTCGGGGAGGAGAGGGCGGTACAGAGTTCTTCCCTGTACGCACGCGGCTCGAGGGAGGGCGATCTCTCGGTCTGTGATTAAAACTGTTCCTTTAAGTCATCAGAATCTGGGCAGAATTAAGCAGCAACCTCAGGCAGGCTGCGCATGGTGCTGGGGTTACTCGTTCTCCTCTGTAGAGCTTCCCATGAATGGGCTGTGCGTCTCTGCCAGGAGCTGAAAGGGCGGGCAGATGTCACCTACCAGGGCTTGTGCAAAGCCTTTGGCATGGTCCCCCACCACATCCTGATCTTTGCTCTGGGGAGATACAGGTTTGAGAAGTGGACTATCGGTGGGTAAGGAATTGGTTGGATGGCCACCAACTCTGAATTTGTTATTAGCAGAAATGTGGAAATATTGCTGTGGCAGATGTGGAAAAATGTGGTAATATGATCCATCATTGCTCCTGTGGATTAGTAGGCAGTGAAAGCAATGGTGACATTGTCCCAGATCCAACCAATAAGAAAAATTGACTTTCTACAATGAAAGCTTACTGTACACCAACACAATTAGAACCTCTCTGACAGAATCATGGAATCACAGAACGGCCTGGGTTGAAAAGGACCACAGTGATCATCCAGTTTCAACCCCCCTGCTATGTGCAGGGCCGCCAGCCACCAGACCAGGCTGCCCAGAGCCACATCCAGCCTGGCCTTGAATGCCTCCAGGGATGGGGCATCAACAACCTCCTTGGGCAACCTGTTCCAGTGCGTCACCACCCTCTGTGTGAAAAACTTCCTCCTAATATCTAACCTAAACCTCCCTGTCTCAGTTTAAAACCATTCCCCCTTGTCCTATCAACCATTCCCCTTTGTCCTTTCAAAAAAAACACCCACACATTTGGTTGAAAAGGGCTTTTTTTCATCTCTGGGACATGGATATTTGAAAGCATGGAAGCAACAAACTTGTTTTTTTCTTTATGTTCTTTATTTTTTCATCACTGAGAAGAAAATTCTCAATTTCCTGATCATGGCCAAAGTTGTGTAAGTATGCTGGAGTAGCAATGTTTGGAAAGGTGAAACTGATGTATCGCAATCAAATGTTTTGACTTTGACTGTGTGTGGATATTTGCAGCCAGGAAACTTAGAGATCTGTGAGAAATCAGAACAAGTATTTCCTCCTAGATATTTCTGCATCTCATCTACAGTGTATTGCAAGGAGAAGGTGTTGCAGGTAATCCACTGCTGGGCTATAAAAGCTGTGATCAGTGGCAAAGTTTCAGGAGCATTTTGGTAATATGTGAACACATAGGAATGTTGAGGCTTACCCCCACGGGATGAATATTGTCGTAGTTTTCAGCTGAGTGGATGTCAAATAATTATCTGGATGTTGAATATGAATGCCCTGTTGGAACCACTGCATCCTTCAAAGGGAGAGTCGATGAAGATACACGTGCAGTGAAGCATCTTACATCCTTACATCTTCCTCTTGGGACACTGACAAAGTCTGAAAACCAGAGCAATCCGACGTCACATCTCCTCAACGTTATGGCCGTGCATCAGTTGGAAGGCAGTTTATGGGAAATGTGACCACTCTTGAAGGCTGCAGACCTGAGGAGAGGCAGAGCATGCATAATGCAAACAGAATGCTGTCTGCTGAGTGCTCAGTCCAACTCACACTTCAGGAGCCTGACAGTAGGAAACTAGCTACATCACAAAGTAAATTCTGGTTCTTTAAATGTCTTAGAAGTGATGGGATTAACTACTTTGTCCAAAATGCAACAGTGAAAAGAAGGGTTCTTTAGGTATGGGAAAGCTGAAGAAATTATTCAATGTCACGCTAAGCTGAGCTCTAAGTTGAAGTCATTTTTGACTGTAAAAGTCAAAAACAAAATATTTGATGTAAATGCATTAAACAGTATCCAAGTTGCTTAGTACCTTTTAAAATAATACTTTTTTGATTGTTCTCACTTAAATGTAGCTTTATGTACTGTAGGAAAGCAAAGCGGCCCTCTTTTCCTCCTCACAACAACATCAGCTTCATTCTGTTCTTCATCACAGCATGGGTTCTTCCTCTTTCCCTAAATTAAAGCCTGTCCCACGGCTAAGGGAGAGAGATGAAGTAGGTGTGAATTACGCAAACTGGATGCCAGAGGTAAACTGCAGTTAGGATAATGCGTCCTTGATCTCTCTGTTTACAGAATTATGGCTGGCTCCTAATGATGCCCGTGTCCTCAGGAGCCCTTTCTGGGGATTTCTGATCAGCACAAAAACAGGCTAGGAGGAGGATGGAGTTAATCAGTTGGGCTTTCCTGCTGCTATATTCAGCCTAGTTAACTGACTCCGACAGATGTTTCTGCTTTTAGGCCACGAGGAACTTTATTGACTGGCTTTCCCTGTGCTCAATAAGCATGTCAAGCTATCAAAGACTTGGTTTCTGTAAGAGCGTTGTTTCTTCAGTGATGTTTTATCTCTCTCTGGCCTAGCAGATATTAATGCATTTCTCAAGAGGCTGATTCCCCCGAGAGAAAAAATAGAGGAAATTCTCATTACCCAATTTTCTCTCCTGTCTGCAGGGTCCATGGGCTGCAGATGACTGAAGTTGCAGAGCAGAGCTGTGCAGAGCAGAGCTCAGAGCCCTGTTTCCAGCCAGCCTGCCATCAGCTGTCCCAACTTACTGACTATGTGAGGTAAGGAGCCAGACCTTGAACAAAATGTCTTGCACAGCTGTTAGACAAGATCAGACAAGACCAGATAAAAGTAAAATGGACCAGATTTTCTTCTCAGTTGCACCATTGTATTTGAAATTGTGCCAGGACCGCTCCAAGAAGCAGATTCGTGCCCAAAGGAAGGACATCTCAGCGGGTATCACATTTTCCTGACTCATGGCATTGCTGATTTTCAAAGGGGCACAATGTCCACAATTGTGTCTGCCCTGCAAATGGTGCTTTTTAAAATCAGATGCAGTTATCTGTGGTCACAACACAGGCCTCCCAAGGCACTGCTCCATGGGTCAATAAGGAAGGCAGTTATCTGTCCGACCAAAATTGCAGGTGCAAAACCGTGCCTGCAGCTACCCATGGCCATAAAAAACAGGCATACTCTGAAGGCCGGTTGTAACAGAAGCGTTGCCACACAGCACATGTGGGAGTCCTTCCTGCCGCAGTTGAGCCCTCGGGGCATTTCTCCAGCACGTAGTCTGTTTGCTTGGAGGAATACAATTTTGCCCATCCTCGTTGGGATGACTGTTTTTGTGGACTGTGATGTTACTAAAACAATTGCTACTTCATGAATCATTAGTCCGCCAGTGACGTTCCGCAGCTGCGCTTGTATCAAATCCCTATTAATTATCTACATAAGCAAGCTTGCTTCCTTTCCCACTGTGGTCACCAGTCTTGTGTCTTGTTGGAGGCTGCTGTCCTGCAGACAGCCCTGCCAGCAGTTGTCCTTGCAAGGCTTGTCTCCTCGAAGCTGCCGATGTGAGGAAAGACTTGTTCCCCAGGGCCTGATTCAAATCCTTTTGAAATCAGGAGAGGTGCTCACAGTCTTCAATGGGTTTGTATTACATCCTCAGATAGTAACTTTTTCCGGGCAGGAATTTTGCTTCAAACGCTTCTTGAAGACATTTAAGAGATCTGTCAACTGATAAAATACCCAGCCTTAAATCAATACAGACAGTGGATCCCCTGAATATGCTGTGTTATACTGTAGAATATAGGTTGGTTGTTTTTTTTTTTTTCCTTTTCCTTGAAAAAGCAGCAGTCTCCTCTTCTTTCTTGTCCAGAATCAGACCTGTGCTAGCTTTTCAGTTAGAGACACCCAAACCTGTATGCATAAGCCCACCTTTGTCTCCCACCTAACGAAAATGAAGAAAAGGCGTTTCCTTACCCTCTACTGATCTGAGGTAAACATCCAGTAGATGTCCAAATTCCTCTTTTCTTGGCTCAAATCCACCGGAGTGTAAGGGCTGCTTGAGGAGTCTGAGGTGAGGAAAATCCAGACTTTGTCCTCAGTGGGGTTGTTTCATATGAATCTCAAAACATGAGATTTTTTAAAGCAATCATTTTCTTTAAGGGAGTTAGCAAAAACACAATGAAAACCACGATACAAGCCCATTTTTCCACCCATCAGAGATTTACCTTCACCTTGTGTGGCTACTGACCCTACAAACATGCAGCTGCTGATTTGGGAATGGGAAAAGAAAACGGTGTGAGTTTAGTGAAAGCAGATAGAGCCATCTAGTGACATGAGAAATGCATTCTTCATTTCACAGTGAAACACCTACACAGGCCTCCAAAGGTCAGCATTCACCACCAGCAGGCAGGAGAGCCCCTCTCGCATGGGTGCGTCTCCTGGTGTTCATGCAGCTGGAGCTTTGCTTGATTCCCAGCAGCCCAAAGCCAGCAAAGGTTTGGGGAGCTGGGTGCAGGGAGGGCAGTGCCGTGCAATAAGGGTGTGTTGGGTCATCAGAAAGGTTTGGCTTTGGGCCCCAGAAAAGTGGGAAGAGTGTGGGGTGCCAGGCTTGGGCAGAGCTTGGCTTCAGCTGCAGAGCATCCTGATGGGATGGACTGGGCTCATGTATTTCTTGGGAGAATGGATTTCCCCACAAATTGATTTTGAGCCTCTTGAGCCAAACAAGGGCAGATATACTTCATTTCTAAGTAGTATTTCTCAGAGCACTGTAAATACTACTTAGAAATGAAAAAGAGAAAAAATTTCTTATTTCAGTACACACTTGTGTGTGTTTCAAAATGTATATATACAATATTTAAAAGGCTCTTTTTTAAAACAAGGAAATGTTTGAGTTTGGATTGAACATTTCCTGTGATCAAAATGAAAATCTAAGAATTCTCTATCACTAACATCTTGAAAGATCTAGGTTTCTTGGCAGGGGAAACTTTACCTTTTTCCTCTCGCCTTTTCCTTCTATCTTTGTCCAGCATACTCCCCCTCTCCTCTGGAGAATTCACACTACTCAGTTCGTTATCAGTCTAGCTAATTGCATTACTGCACTTCCCAGCAAATTATGACCCAAAGCCTTCTGTTTTACAGTAAACTCCTCAGATGAAGGGATAATGAGGTTTCTTAGGTTTTTTCTTGGCAGCAGTGCACACTTTTGGTTTATAAAGGGAAGATAAGGAAGCCAGGATAGCTTTTGCGTGAGCCTTCCCAAGCACAGTCCACGTCTTGTAGAGCTTCTGTGAAGGAAGGCATTCTCCTGGTGGAGACACAGAGGTGACACCGTTTGCTCCAGGACAGAGTGAGACCAAAGGCAGCTCTGTGCTGCCAATAAAGCTGACACAAAGGCTGTTTGGGGGGCCTGAATCCACACTGCTGCAGACAAACTGCCAGTGACCCCACCACAGAGCCCTCGAGCTGAGGCCTCCTCCATACCCCATGAGGTTCTCCATACAGGACCTTCACCTTGTGCATGGGTGAGAAGTGGAAATCACTTTCAAAGCATCTGAAATGGGTGCACCATGGTGGTGCTTTCACAGCAAGAGGGTGCAGGTACCTGTGGGAGCTTTGCATAGGGATGGCTGAAGATACTGGGCTGGTACCAGGCAGTGAAGGGAGGGGAAGGATGTGAGCTGCAGTTCTGGGAGAAGCTCTGGCTTCAAAGTTTGATTTGACTCGGGGTGGAAACAAACATAACAATGTCTGCATCACAGAACACCCCAAAGCAAAACCTTTGGTTTTGGGTCAAACTGCATGCCTCTGGTTTCTGATTTTCTTAAAAGAAAAAAAAAAAAGAAAAGAAAAAAAGCCAGAATGTTCCTTTCCTTGTCACCACAGAAAGGTTTTGTTTCTATCAGACGACGCAGCTCTTTGGATGTTTCTGACCAGTTCTACTTAGCAATTTGTTCAGACCTGCGGTCCCAGCCAGGAGCTAGGCATCCCCGTTACTTTATACATCCCTAATTAAGCCAAGGTGAAATGAGGGGATATAACTTGCTACTAGGGTGAAGGGCGTGAAAGGAAAATACAGACAATGCAGCCATCAGTGGAACAGAAATGTTTTCATCTAGGCTTATAACTGAAAAGAAAACTCCCTTCTGATGGAAGCGACTCCCTGCTACACTTACCTGATTATGGTTGAGAATCTACCACTTAGCTTTATTCATTTTGGTATTAATTCCACTTTCCAGATCATCTTTCAGGTCCCTTCAAACCCAAGTCATTCTGTGATTCTACGAATGGATCCCACAGACCTGGCTCTCTTACCATCCCACAGGGCCAAGTCCTAGCAAGACTTTCAGCACCTCCAGGCTTTAACAACTATCTTCCCACATGCTCCCTTCTCCCATGCAACTTCTGAAGCTCATAGGTGGTTTCCCTGAAATTTTATGACAACAAGTAGGGAAAAACAACTTTGGGAACTAAAACTGCCCAGCAAGACTCAGCCTGCAGAGTGCTTTTTATGGCCCAGGACTCTCAGCGTTCCTGCCTTCATTTCCTAAATGCTCGCAGCACTCCCCCTTTATTACAGGGCTGCCCCCTCCAGCATGTGTGGCAGTGGGATCTGGCTCAGGTGTGATGAAGCAAATGGCTGGGGAAACGCAGAACTTGAAGAGGTATTTTTTAAAAATGACATGAATTATTGCAGATGGGCTAGGCAGCAACTGATATCTTCCACTTAGAGCCAGAGTCACTGAGGTTAATCCCCATTGCTTTGTCGGGGCACCAGTAGCTTTGGGGTGCTCCTTCCCCATGTGCAAGTTGAGAGCAGGATCTAGCAGAGTTATGTCACAAATGTGTGATGTTGTACACACTCTACTAGACCCTAAAAGATAAAGCATGGTACCAGACTGGCCCTTTCTGAAGTGTCCATTGATTCAAAGTTACCAAAAATCACTTTATTTATCCCTGGGAGGAGCCCTTCCGTGTCCTTCCAGTGCAGGACCATGCACTGCAGCCTGCAAGCTGTAGCCATCCCAATGGCACTGACTGAATCATAGCAGCTCAGCTTCCAGTTGAACAATCTTGTCCCAGTTTGGCCATCTACAAATGACCCATCTGCTCCAGACGTGAGTCTGCCCTGCTTGAGTTCACAGACAACTTGGTAAGAGGATGCACCAGTCATGGAATCACAAAATCATCCAGACTGGAAAAGCCCTTCAAGGTAACCCATCAGCCTGACCTACTGAGTCCAATCTCTGCACTATGTCTCTTAGTGCCACATCCATGTGTCTCTTCAGTAGGGATGAGGACTCCACCACTGCCCTGGGCAGCCCATTCCAACGCTTGACCACCCTCTCCATGAAGAAGTTCTTCCTTATGTCCAATCTTAACCCTCTGTGTCTCAACTTCATGCCTTTTCCTTGCATCTTATCACTTGTCATATGAGAAAACAGACCCACACCCATGATAAAGCCTTCCCAAACTCTGCATGCTGCACAACCAGAGGCCAGTCAGAAATATTTGCCTTTGAGCACAAAGGGAGATGCAGAACCTCCTTGGCTATCTCGTGCTGCCAACAGAATAATAGAATCACAGAATATCCTGAGTTGGAAGTGACCCATAAGAATCATTGAGTCCAACCCCAACTCCACACAGCACCACCCACAATCAAACCCAGTGTCTGAGTGCTGCCCAAGCACTTCCTGAACTCCAGCAGATCGAGGCTGTCCCCACTGCCCTGGGCAGCCTGTTCCATGCCCACTGCCCTCTGGGGAAGAACCTTGTCCTGATATCCAACCTGCAACTGTTTTTCCCCTTCCCTCTATGTGTTAGCAACAGGAGTACTTCGTCCTCAGTCAGTGGTGATCCCTCGGAGCACAGAGCTGTGTGCAGCTGAGATGAGCTGCAGGATGACAGCACTTCCCTTCAGGCATCTCATCAAACAACGGCGTTTTCCTGAACATTTTAGGTGCAAGATCTCTGGGAAATGGCTTTCCTTCTGTTACAGGATCACAGAGGGTCTGTTGCTGGTTCTAAATAGCCCCAAGCCTGCTCACCAGCTGAGGTACACATTTCCTCCTGTTTCCCTTGTCACAGTGTGGGAGCTAACAAGGGAGTGAAAACTGCCAGCCCTGGGCAGAGGTGTCACATAGCCGTGCCCCCTGGCCGCAGGGGCACCACAAGGCAATTTGCCTTCTTCTTCCTCTCCCCTTACCTGTAATTATGCTGGCTTTGCTCACCGCTCATCTGCTCTCCCCAGCCCTGTGATCCAGCAGCCGTTCCACCTCTGCCACCTACAAGTACTTATTTGTTTGCACAGCTAGGAGCACTTTTTTTCTGCTCTTTTGGAACAAGGTAAACTGCAGGCAATTGAGTTGGTGACTCGACACTGATAATGTGCCTCGCTTGGGAAAAAAAACCATCATTGTTTAAGTGTTAAGCATTTGGGCTTGACAGTAAACATGCTCTGAAAGGCTCAGGGAACACTGAGGGACACCAGAGCTGCATGTGGAGACAGAGGTGAGAGATTGCCCTCTGGGCTGTACGCTGGGAGATGCCCATCTCCAACAGATTTAACTAGATATAAAGTTGTCGGGTGCGATATGGTCACTAACTTGTCTTCGGTAAGTGACTGTGTATTTGACTTTGGCACCTTTCTTGCAGTGTAAAAAGCGTTCGTAAGGAACCATAAAAAGTCATTACATATGCAGAACAATTGAACCTCCTCAGCATCTGTGGTAGGAAACACATCTGTCTTCTGTCCACTCCTTTCCTCAGTGTCTCCCTGAATCAACTTTTATAGGAGGGCCGTAAATATCCCTTTCTATTCGGATCCAGGAGTTAACAATACCCCCTGTGACCATAAACACAAGACAGTTCATTCAGGAAAGAGGTGCACTCAAGTAAGCAGAGATCTTTGTGACAGTTGCTGCCAGTATGGTCCACATGCCCCGCTAATCACATTAGCGTGAGAGCACAGAGGTGGCCAGCAGACAGCGAAATAAAGAGGGAGAGAAAAGCAAGACTAATCTTGTTAAAAGGGAAGCAAAGATAGACGCTACTCTTACACAGAGGCTTATAACGTCCCCACTTTCCCAGGGCTGGCATCACCTGGATGCTCTGGGCTCATGCAGGAAGGCCTCTCATGGTGCTGGTGGGGGGCTGCTTTGCCTATGGCTCTTGGCTCTTGGTTTCTGCATAGGCAACCTCAAGTCCTACCTGGAGAGGGATTTCCTTGACTCCAGATGACCTTAAAAGCAGTGAGAATAGTTTTAACCCCTGAACACGATCATTTCCCAAAAGGCAGGGACTCATAATTTTTAATAAATGAAAGAAGCAGCTAAGGTAGCACACCCCTGTGTGTTATCATTTCACCCTAGAGAGGCAATGTTTGGGGTTGCCCTCTACTTGAATTAAGTCTTTCACTTTGGCAGTGTGAGGAGGATGCTCAGATTCCACTGTGGCATATTTATTAACTGGGGGGTCCCAAAGCACCCACCAAGCTTGGAGCTGAGGATCAGCAAAGCAGCCACATTGTAGCCTTTAGCAATTCCCACAACAAGGTGGCAGTGCTTTGCATCCCCTAGCCAGGGTGCCCAAAAATCCTTCAAGAAGGATCCTTCAGGAAGGGGAGGTTCAGTTGGATATCAGGAAGAGCTTCTTCACCAGTGGGTGGTTGGGCATGGAACGGGATCCCCAGGGCAGCGATCATGGCAACAAGCTCATCAGAGTTCAAGGAGCATTTGGACAACACTCTCAATCATATGATCTGATTTTTGGGCTTTCCTGTGTGGAGCCAGGAGTTGGACTCGGTGATCCTTGTGAATCTGTTCCAACAGTGTTCCATGATTCTACGATTTGGGCAATGCCCAAACCTGTGAGCTTCTTGTTCACTAGGCCAGATGTAATTTTTTGGGAAAAACGACTGTTCCTTTTTGAGATAAACAGCACAGGGTTGTTTGAGTGTGTGTAACCCCCCCCCCCCCTCCCCCCCCGAGTTGAAGGGAAAACCATGCCATGTTATCAGAAAGGAGCCTTAGCTTGCCTTTATACCCATGGCTGTTTGATTGGTATTGTCTCACAGTGATGAGGGTGGAAAAACAAAGCACTTGGGTCAGCGGATCAGGTGTGTGCCGCTGTGTGTGCCCATGGCTCAGCGATTAATCAAACGGGGCAGGGAGGGAAGATCCAATGGGCAGGAGAAATCCTGAATGGAACGTGTCCCTCAGGGTTGCATTAGGTAACAGGGAGAGATGAAAGTGATTTTATTGTGCATTGGTGTCTGGAAAAACCCAGTGAGCGACCTGGACAAAAGCAATATTTCTGAGCTGCTAAGAGCAATCTATGAGCAGTGAACCGAAGCACGAGAAGTGCAGCAAAAGGGATGGAGATGGCTGCAGACATTGGGTAGAGGGGCAAAGGGAGAGAACATCATGTTTTTCTCTCTCACAGCTGTCTCTCCAGCCCTCAGATGCAATTCACTCATCTCCTTGGCAAAGCCAACATATCGATCTTTCTTTGGGGCTCTGACCCTTTCATGCCTTCTCTGTTTGCAGAGTTATCTGCAGCATTCCAGCCTTCTCACTGCTGCTCGAGGGCAGCAAACAGTTCAGATAAAATTGATCTGTCGGATACAAGGCAAGACATGATGGAGGAACCCGGGGCACGGGGCCATTCCCTGCCCTCATGTAAGCTGGCTCATGTGGAGGGCTTTCCCAACAGGTGACCCTGGATGGCTCCAGGCAACACTCACAAAACGCAAACTGGGTTGTTATTATAAACATCTCTTCTCCTCATTCCCCAGGTCCAGCAGACCATGCTCAGAGGACTGCAGATCCTGTCCCCATGGTGTGTGGGAACACAGCCCCAGCTGTGCTGTGCTCAGAGGAGGCAGTGAGGACTGTGAGAGGGAAGAGCCCCAGTGCACCCAATGGCTCACAGGCAATGAGCCTATCCAGCTTTTTCCTCCATCTCTTTGCAAACAGCCAAACCAGAAAGAATAGGATAAATCTGCAAACACCAACACAAAATACAAAAACAAAGAGCACCAAACTTGTGTTTTGCCCATTCTAGGTGACGGTAGCTTCAAGCATAGTTAAGGGAGAGCTCCATTTGCAGCAGCTGTCACCAGCTATTAACTCTCAGAATCTGAGTCAGCAAAGCCATCGGAGCAGCACAGCTGCTGGCAGTGCTGGTTGTGGAGCTGCTGATTGGAATGAGGCTGACTCTCCCTTCTGAAAGGAATAAAAGGCCTCTGAAGATGTTGGTTGTATAGGAGTCTTTCCTTCACACTTGTTCTCCATGATTTAGATGTGTCTTTTTTTTTTTTTTTTAAATGTATAATAATGACTGTATTTACTATAGCAGCCTTAATCAGAGGAGATTTGTTTCCTTAGGTGTTAGCAAGCAGTGGTTTTGACTTCTCCCAGGGGGAGAGCAGTTTAAAAAGGGTCTTTGTGGAGCCAACTGGCCTTTGCACATTCCACAGCAACCTTCAGCTATTTTTGGAGCCCTGCTACTGGAAATCATTACTAGAGGAATGGGGAAAGGTAAGGACAATGCTTCCAGCTGGGGTGGGATCTGATCCAGATCATTGTAAATGGAGATACAAGTGACCGAGTGTCATTTAATTCCTGTACCAAATCAAAGTGCAATTTATCACGTCATTGGGGGAGATGTAGATTAAACACGAGGAAAAAGTCTTTTATAATAAGAGCAGTGAGGCAGTGGCACAGGTTTCTCAGAGAGGTGGTGGGTGCCCCATCCCTGGAGACACTGAAGATTGGGCTGGATGGGGCTCTGAGCAGCCTGATAGTGCTGTAGGTATCCCTGTTCATTTCAGGGAGTTGGACCTGAGAACCTTTAAAGGTTTTGCCAACTCAAACGGTTCTATGATTCTACATCAGCTCAAAAGATTCATGTTCCTTAATAACGCAATGCTCCTGAGTGTGCAGTTAAAGGATTTTGCTTGTCCATGACCTCTCAGATGAGCATATCGAATGCAGTCTGAAACAGGATGCCACTCCTTTCCAGAGGAGCTGATGCTTGTGTGGTTATGAGGACAGTGAAGGACAGTCAGGCAATTTTGCAAGGCAACTCTCTTGGCTGATAAAGAAGAGAAATGAGAACAAGAAAGAAGAAGAAGAGGAGGAAAAAGAAAGAAGAAACAGCTAAGAAAGAAAGGAAAGAGAAGAAAGAAGATGAAGAAAATGAACAAAAACAATGGCCTGGAGGAACAAGGCCTGCGTTGGAGGTCTCCTTCCTTGAAGCAGGCACTATCCCGAGCCAGAAATGTATGCTTTTCTCCCCAGTTCATGCTTTTCTAGTGCTTAAGATAATTCTCTCTGCTTTTTCTGGTCTTTCTGGTTGTATATGTGCACAGACCTGCATCAAAATAACAATTTCTTCTTTGTGTTTGCAATCAGAGCTAGTAAAAGTCCTCTGCTTACACAGCTTGGTCTCTGAGCAGCTTGTCAATATATATCTGTGTTTTGAGGCAGCTCCCATAGTTTCAGTTATCTTACTCTTGAAGAGCAGCTTGATTACGTCCACCATGTGTTGTGAGAAGGCAGCAACTGCACTGACTATCTTCAACAAGTCTCCATTTTATCCTGCCTTACTAGACCACTCAACATACTGCAGATGTCCCTCAATGTACCCCAGGTGTCCCATTCCAGCACAGTTGAAGGCTCGATGCTGCAGCAAAAGCTTTTTGCTGCCTTGCCCTGCAGTGATGCCAATGTTACTCAGTGACAGTGCTGCTGTCAAATGGATCAGTGAATCAGGGCTGTGCTGATGTCCTTAGGGAACGCTTTTCACGATGGTCTGCTTTTGCAATTGCTACCAAAATACATTTGGGAAAAAGAAAATGAATGATCAATGCTGTTTCGCACTGAATCATGTGGCATTTCCCAAACTGTCTGTGGCACATCAGCTTGGTGAGTAATTGAGACTGTGATCTTCCTGCAGTCTTACTAAAACAGTAGTCTAAAATTTAAACTTTAATTCACTACTCTTAGTTTACTGTTCTTTCTGAGTGTGTTTACCAGTGTTTATTGGCTGAAAGCAAACTAACTGCATGGTAGACAGGTTGCTTTTCAGATCTTAGTGCGCCTTGGGCAAGTGGCTTGTGTTTGTAATGGTCCCGCTGAAGGATCATGCATTTGACATCGCAAGCAGTGAACAAGGTCACCACATTTCACCCTGGGTGCAGCTCCTGGGGCTGCCAAGTGCCTTCACTCTCCACGTCCTTCACTTGGATGCTGTCAGAGCTGCTCTGACTATTTCAGGAGGCCCCATTTCTGCAGTGTTCACTGCCCCTGCCATGCGTGAGAGCTCTCTTCCCCATGTTGGGGTTAGCTTCACACATTTTTACAGTTTTACATGGGTGCCAATGGCCAGGACCAGAGGGTGGGCTCTGTGATCTCCTCCAGAAGAAGACCTGGGCACACAGGGCAGGAAGGGAGCCAAGATGCACCTTGCTGCTGCTGTATACCCAGCACACAACCTGAGCTGTGTTTTCACGTGGCACAGAAAGGACAGTGTTTGATTCCCAAGCACGTGATGGATCTCCATGGAGGGAAATCAATACCATTAGTAGGGGAACACTGCTTGGTTCCCACTGCCTCCCAGCACCAATCAATCTCAGCACATAGTGCCATGCCATCCACCGACCAGATGGCAACATTTAGTGCCTACATTTTATAAGCTTTTGTATGGAAGAAAGTGGGCTCTTAGATAGCAGTCCTAAAAACTCAAATTCTCCAGGTGTGTCATTGTCTCCTTTCGGTACCAGCAGTCATCAGATTTCACTATGGAAGCTTGAAATCTCAGACAGAAACCCTGAGATTGGGCAGATCTGGACATAGCAACTATGATTTGTCACCTACTGAAAACTCAGGAAAGCTTTTCTTCCCTTGCAGAAAGCTGCAAAATCTGAAGACAGCCACGCTCTTTCACTGTCACAGGTTAACAGAGAGCTTTACCTGCTGCCCTCGTGATGCATCTGAAACTTCCTTTTGTAGCCAATGTCTTTGAATGACATTATTCATAACAATAAAGGAAAATTAGAAAAAATAGTAATGTTTCTGATACTTTCTCTCTTTACTCTAGTGTGATGAAAAGTAGCTGCCGTTTCCATAGCCATGGCTATGGAAACACTCAGAACCTGAACCTGCCAAACTTCCTTTATTAAGAAAGAGGAAATCTAATCTTTCTTTTTCAAAAATCAGTTTAAAAGATTTCTTTCCAGAATAGAGGTAGGTTATGTTCTTTTTAAACTGAAAGTTTGTGGCACATTTTTTAAGCTTTTTGCATCTGTGCTATAAATTAACACTGATGTTGTAGTTCCCCTATATTCTTTTGAATGCTGTCTGCAACCTTCTGGCCTCCTAGCTTTAAACTTTGCCATCCGCTCTTGTGAAGGGCTTTCTGCATGCAGACATCACCTTTCATTGCTTTTGTGCTTGTAGTTGGGAACACAAAATTTTCATCAATGATATTTACGTGCCATTTTGCCAGGTGCTGTTTGGACAGATAATGAGAGCCATGCCCTGCCCATGTGCATAGATAACCAAGATTACTCAGTAAATATAACTCTCCTAAAGACTACGCAAACAGTTTATGCTCCATGTTGTACTTCCCTCATTCTTCATTCTCCTTTTCTGGATTCACTGGTTCATTTTAAAGCCTTTCTATGCTGCTGTGACCGTCACCACGTTCCCCTCCTTTCTTCACCGTTGACTATCATGTTAAACTGAATTGTTGAGCACAAAGTAAATCCCAGCCTGATAAGAAGTGATAACACGGTAAGCAGGTTTTGTGCCTCTTTCATAGGTTTCTTGATGTAGCTGATACAGCCTTCAGTTAGGTTTGGCTCAGTTTCCCTTGATTGGTCAGTTGGTTATAATGCATTTCCAATGCTCTGTCAGCTTAACAGGTCTGAGTAGTGAGAAGACGGTGGTAATAAAGCTAGACAGCTATCTCCCTCAATCTTCTCAACTCAATCTTCCTTGAAAAGAACCAACGCATGATGAAAATAAGACAACATCTAGTAGAATGTTTTATCTATAGCATGGGGATACATTCCTTGGAGAGGCACCAAGTCAGAGCTTTCCTGCTATGATAACATTTTCAGTAGAGCAAGAAATGACGCGTGACTCTTATGCAGTCTCACCACACTGCTCCTACAACATCCCTTGTTGACAGAGTCAGATATGTGAACCAGAATAAGTCCTTGCTAACGTGCTCCAGGCCCAAAGGGCATCATGTAGGTTTGAGCTGCAGGCTGCAAGCCTCTGCAGGCAATGGCCCTGTGCTGAGAGCTGGCTGGGGCACCTACGGATGCCAGCTCTGATGGCAGACATTTATCTCGGTGCAATTGGATTGAAGTTACTCTGCCTTCATCAGACAGCAAACATTACCCCTCTCTGTTCACCCAAGTTTCTCTGAATTCTTAGTGAGAAGTTACTGTAGATTCCATCTCCACCTACATCTGATCTATCTAGCTCATCTGCACCATCTAATAGGAGGTAAAATCACCGTGGTTTCTTCCTATTTTTGAATGATCAGTGTAAAAACAAAAGCCTTTATCATTCTGTGTAGCTCCACAGACCACAATCCTTACCTGAGAGCAGCCTGCAGCCATGGCTTCTTCTGTCCATGGTCCATCTCTCAATGGATCATAGTCAGAGGAGCTTCCAAGAAGCTTCCTTTGTCTGTTTCAGAGCAGTTAGGATTAGTACCGTTGAACCTGGAAATAACTGTGGAGTCGGCTGAGGGCATGAATCACTGTTGTTACAGCTTTGCACCTGACTGCTATCAAGAGAGGGGTACGTGTCCCCAGCCCAAGATAGGCCAGCTATAACAGCTAAAGCCATTGAAGATGAAGTCAAGGGCCATTACTGTGCTGTCTTTTCATGTGTGGTTGATGTGTAACGTTCTTTACTCATGCAATGTCATCTTAAATGACTTCAGATAGCATTGAGCCAAGTCACAGGGTGGGGTTGCCGCAGGCACTTTCCAGGAAGTGAGCCGTGTCTCACCTTCGTGTCCCTGAAGTCTAAAAGCACCCATGGCCAACTCTCTCTTGCTAGAGGGCAGTGGAGATTTTCAGTGGCAGGAAGCTCAGAGCAAGGAAAATAACATGTTCTAAGAACTCTGCTTGTATGAGCACTGCCTGTATATGATCATCTCCCACGTCTTCCTGAATGCTGGACCTGACCTGAGTGTCATCCTCAAGCACTTCTCTGCCAGGGGGTCTGCTTTTGTTCTACAAGGAATCTGGGGGCAAATGAACCAGTGAAAACAGGCTTGAAACTGCTGTACCATGGACACAGAAATAACTTGCATTCTTACATTAAGCAACAACTTGACTTTGATTGAGACTCCAACTTTTTTACACATTCGTAAGAAACATTGTGAGCTGCCAACTCTGGTTTGGATCAGAAGATGCATATTTGTGGGGATGCCCACATCTGAGAGCAGAGAAGGACTAAATGTGGACTTCCTTAGGAGTAGGAAGGCAAGAACCAAAACACCTGCTGAAGCCAGCTGGGGCAGGCTGGCCAAAGTCAGGAGCTTCCCTTGGTGTAGGGATATAAGGAAAAGGTTTATTACAACAAGAGTGGTCACCTAGAGAGATGATGAATGCCCGTCCCTGGAGACATTCAAGGTCAGGCTGGACAGGGCTCTGAGCACCTGATGGAGCTGTAGGTGTCCCTGCTCGTTGCTGGAAGTTGGACTAGATGACTTCTAAGGGTCCTTCCTACTCAAACGATTCTATGGTTCTGTGATTCTGTGTCACTCCACTCCTCAGCATTGTCACACCAGGTCCCTCATGAGCATGCTCTAACGGGGACTTCATCTAAACCATTCTAAGCTCCCCTATTGCATAGCTGAGGCCATCTGTTCCAGAATACACATCTCAGATACCTGGATCTCTCAGTCCCAAGCTTTAGAGAAACTGTGCAAAGGGCTACATTAATCACATTTGCCAGCACCTCCCCTCTTCTCTCACTGGGTTTCATTCACTCAGCCCAGCCACCAAACACAACTGTTTGTGAGGAATGGTGATCTTCAAGATAAGGCATGAAGTGGGGACTTAAGAGATGAAAGCACAGCCACTGGTTCTGCTACAGGTTCTCTCTAACATTTTGGGCAGGTCCTTTACATCTGCATTTATGACTTGCTCTCGTGTGGGATGCATGAGAATGGTGGTGAGCAGAGCACCTATTTGACATAGCTGACAGACTCTGCAGTGCATGTAGGGAGAAAAGTGTAATGGCATCTTTAGTAAGCCATCTGAAGAATCTAACGAGATTCCACATTAATTAGAAGCATCTTATTTAGGCACCTTCAGGAAGAAATCTGAAGAAGCCTTAACTTTTGCTATGGTGGTGATTAACACTTTCATTAACCCCCATTAGAGACACCTCCTCCCTAGGCTTCGTAGGAAGGAGGTTCCAAGAGGTGTTCTGAACTTGAGTTTAACATGGTTTCCACAGGTGATGGAGTGAAGCCTGATTGGTGTTCCCTCTTTATCCACTCCAAAACCAAAATATTCAGTGAGACATCCATTGGAGGGAGACATGGTGGGGATATTTTCTGTTGGGTACCAACAGGGAGCTGGTAACCTTCACGTTTGTGCTGGTAGGTAGCAGGTGTCAGCAGGGTGTGATCGAAGAGATTTCACCCAATAAGGAATTAATAACATCTGCTGCTTTCTTTCACACTCCTGGAAGGCTCACAATTGAACACTGATTGATGGCCATGGCTGATGACATGAGCAAACCCTTGTTGGCGCCGTCTCGGAGGCAAGTGCCTATTAATGAAAGAAAAAGGCAAGGAGGAAGGTGTCTTGCAGGGCTCACAACTCCCCTATCAGTGCTGGAAAGTCTAAGTGAGTGGCTTGTTTAGGGGGGTATATTTGCTGACAAAAGTCTGTGCAAACAAGGACCTTGGGAGAGCGTACAGGGAACAGCTGCTCTGTATCTGGGAAAGGTAAATGCAGTTTGCAGAACAAACTCACTCTAATTCAGGCAAATAGTGTTACAAGCACTGTAGCTGAAAAGAAAACATGTTTACTGGGATGTTAACATGGCTCATATCAAGTGCAAGGAAATGGGGAAAATGCCTGTGTCTGTGAGACTGCTGCCTGAAGCAAATAATTCCTGCCAAGAACACACTTCTGTGTGAAGCTTCTTGCCTTGGCTGAACACACTTGGTACCTGGGGGGGGGGGGGGGGGGAAGGTGCCCAGCACCTCCTAGAATCTGACCCTGCAGACCCAGTCTGAGTGCCAGCTCAGTGCTTATATTTACAAAAAAGCACTTTTTGCTTTGGCTGCTCCTGGAAGGAGCCTCAGGCCACGCTCATCAGATGCACACTCACCTACTGCTGCCTGCCTCATCAGCTGTTCTAATTAAGGGTTTTATTTCAGCGCTGGTGATTCTGAGACCCCCAAGGTGGGTGTAAGTGTGGCAGCAGAAGCACGGTGTCCAATCCCTGGGCAGCCTGTTCCAATGCATTACTACTCTTTCGGAGAAGAAATTTTTCCAATATCCAACTTAAACTTCCCTTGGCACAACTTGAGGGTGTTACCTCTCATCATGAGTGCCACTGTGTTGCTATTTAAAAGTAGTATTACTTTAAAAAAAAAAAAACACCTTTTTTTTTTTTTTTTTTTTTTTTTTTTTTAAGGTTTTATTAATTGCAGCATGTGTACCCAGCTCATGAATTTCTGCAGAGGCAGTGAAGCCCTCTTCTGCTCTCAGCACCATGCAGGGCAACCCAGGGCTACGTGGTTCCCACGTAGCAGCAGCTGCCATGCTCTGATGGTTTTCCCTGACAGGTCACCACGATGGGACGTGGCTGTGAAGCAGGTTGTTGGTTTCCTGACAGCTGCTTGAAGTCCAAGCCATGCGCCTCTTATTGGAGTGAAGAGTAATTAAATGGTCATTTATGCGATGGGTGGGCTGGGCAGCAGTAGGAAGGCATCTCCGGGGTAGATACAAACCATGTGAACCAAAGGATTTCCCTGTGGCTGGTTCAGCTGTCCCAGGAGCTGAACCTTGGAGTTCTTTCTACAAACAAACCTTTTCGGTAACTGCATCCAGCATGAGCTGAATTAGACAAATGCAACAGTGGCTGCGACTGGAGGGGGCTTTGGCTGCGTGGGTGACATCTGCTGTCCCCGTGGGAGCCCTGCACAGTGTCACAGCCCAGGAGGAGCTGGGAAACGGCCCGAAGTGCCACGTTCAAGGCTTTTCGTGGACAACATCACCCTCAACCGACGGCTTCACGATATAGCGCTCATAGCTGCCGCTCGGTCCCGTCAGCAGCGATCTTCAGCCTCTCGGCGCGCTTTTATGGCTGTAGGTAGTGCCGGGCCCATAAAACAATACTTGAGCTTGCACTCTGGTGTAACTGCTTGTTTACCCGTCCCAAGGTGAGAGCTGATAAATCCTTTTATAACTCTATGAAGAATGTACGTGCCGTGTCAGAAGCCCCATCTTGTTTCTGACAGGAGGCCAAGAATGGGCTTCAGATGGAGCTGTGCAGGAAATCTTTAGACACGGGCAGAGATTTATTCCTCCCTAGTTGTGATTAAACCTCGGAGCTGTTCCTTCCTTTGAAAATTAGTACCGGATTGGAGCAACTGAGCACGTGAAACAAAGAGTGATGTTTTGTGCACAGGGGAAGTGCCATTGGTCCCAGGATTTGTTTCAAAATGACAAAATAATGGTCATTTCTCCAATGTTTTTTATCTTTCGAAGGGTAGAAACTAATATTAACAAAAAACCGCGTGCCTAACTTCTAAAACAAATAAACAACAAGAAATAAAAACAACTCAGCAACACATAAAACTGAGTGGTGTTTAAACATCAAACAAAGAGCAAACATCACTTGCTCTTTAAAATGCTGTGATTTTTAAGCCTGTTCTTGTTCAGGCACCTGGTATATCATGTGTGCATGTTTGGGCAAGGTGAGGCTGCTGCATGAGGAGTGTGTTGGCATTCACGCAGAGTAACACCACTCACAGCTGCTGCAATATTTGCAGTGCCATACATGTAGATGGACTCTGCGATACCACGTCTTCTTCAGTGTTGGCCGTTACCAAAAGATGAGCACTCATGAGTTTCTCAGCCTCTCTTCCCAAGAGTGAGTCTCCATTCGATACAGCTGAGCACCACCTTGGTGCTGCTGTTCCTGTCCCAAAGCCATCAGTCCTTGCCTTGCAATACTCCGACCCTCCTGAGCACTGATGGATCATCTGCAGGTAGCGTCCCCTGTGAATGGGACCTGTTATCTGCCTTGGGCACCAGGAGAATTTTGTCCAAATCCAGTCCTTAAGAAATACTGTATTTTTACATCTCCGCATTGTTTTTTATTCCTGCTTCACACTCAATTCGCTGGCTGTCATTATTCAACCCTTAGTAATTTCATCTGAGGTTTTGCATGCTGGCAGGTGCAACATAATGGGCCCAAGGTTTCCCCAGTCCCCCCACCCCTTCTGAGCACCCTTGACTCAGCCTTCCTTCATTATACCTTCTGCAGATTTATCGGTCTTCATTGCTGCTGCTAAACCCATTTGTTTTGCCTTTGTAAGCTCTGTTATATCTTTTCCTAACCTAAATATCTCCAGATCGCCCCTATCTGATCTCCAGGAAAGCTTCCCTGCGCTCCAAAGCAGGCTGTTAGTTGATCTATTACTCACTACTCCCCCATAGTTAGCAGCCAGCACTCTAAACTGGAACACCGTAAGCCAGCATGGTGCGTTTTACGTGTGATACAAATGAGTAATGGTATGCCTCATCTTGTGAAACAGAAAAAAAAAGTCCTTCAGGAGATATAAGAATGGCAATCATGCAGAAAACGAGTTTTTCACACTGTTGACCATGTGGAAGAAGAGTGTTTAGTAGCTTTAATATCTGATCTCTAATGCTAGACTTGATGAACATTAACACACATTATTTTGCAGTGTTCTTCTGTGTTATGTCCTACAAGGAAAGCTCGTGCATTTTAAGATCCTGTACTATTTTTTTTTTATTTTTTTATTTTTTTTTACAGTAAGGTTTAGCTTATAGATCCTTTGGCAATGCTCTCGCTTCCATCAGATGTTCTGCTCACCTATCCCCAGTGACACGTCCTCGCCCAGAGACAATTTAGAGGTGCTTTAAAATTGTTGCTTTTCAAGTCCTTTGGAATTTAAAGCTGTATAAATGTCAGGGATATTCAGTACATGTGAAAGTGTTGGGCATCTGCCTAGCCTTGATGTTAGCAGGAGTTTGGATAAAACTGCAGTGTGGCTGGTTGGGATAGGAAAGAGATTATCATAGAATCACAGAGTTATTTGAGCTGGAAGGGACCTATAAAGGTCACCTTGTCCAACTCTACAGTTCAATCAAGTTGCTCAGCACTCCATCCAGCCTGACTTTGAATGCCTTCAAGGACAAAGCATTCAGCACCTCACTGGGCAACCTGTTCCGGTGTCTCACCACCCTCACAGTAAAGAATTTCTTCCTAATATCTAGGCTAAATCTACCCTCTTCCAATTTAAAACCATTTCGGCCAGTCATTTTGACAGATAGTTCCTAATAATGGTGCTCTGAGTGATGGAATATTGTTTGCTTCAGTTTTGCTCTGTTCAGTCCTTTGAAGCGTTTCCCATTTTAGAGGAAGAATCTCCCCGGACGTGGGAATACCTCATCTGCCTTCAGGTCTGCTCTGGGATGAGCGGTGCTCCGCATGCCACCAGATGGAGCCCGCGGTCAGGAGAAACGAGGGCAGGCCGAGGCGAGGGAATGGCTCTGCTATCCGAGCACCCAGCTGTGCGTATCCTGGGGGCTGCCTCAAACCACGACTGCCTCTGGTTGGCACCCCCGGACCATCCTCCCGACAGGACGTCTTTGCTCTGCTTATAGAAAGGGACTCTAATTACAAACTTTTCTAACTGCTCTTAAGATATTCCGCCTGTTTCTGCGCTGCTCTTCAGTCACTGCTGTCAGGATCCAGACCAAGATGCTGGAGGGCAGTAGGCATTCCCTCAAAAATTTTGTTTTTCTGAAAAGACAAGCACTTCTGCTGTCTTATCTAATCCCGAACAACTGTTTAATATTAAGTGATGTGGAAAAAATGTAACGATCTCCGTGTCTTCATTCTCCTTGCCTCATTTCTTTTGGATTAACACTCAACTGACGATTTTTGTTAGTCCTTATAAAATCAAACAAAAACCCAATGTTTCTGTTAAGAAACCAGTTGTTCTGAGTTATGTATTTTCATCATGGGGATCTCGAGGGAAAAAAGGACAGGGCTCACCAACTATACCCCAGGCTTTGCTCCTACCAGCTGAAATAACACGCGCATTATGGTAGATTGAGGGAAGAATTAGATCACATCTAGATTTGGTGTCCAGGTTTGGGTTCCCCAGTACCAGAAAGATTTCAACCAATGTATGACAGCACACCATTAATATGGTCCACCACCATGCCTCTGGCTTTGCGGGCACACGTGTCTGCAGGGAAAACCTCCTGGAGACCAGGATGATTTAGTTCTGAAGTGCCCTTGTCTCTCCAGTGATGACTAAATATCTGAAGTTAGGTGATACAATCTTAGTGCAAGGTCAGTTGCTAAAGGTCTTGGAGGAATCTGCACAACACAGACTGAAAGACCCAAGTTTCTTGAGTATTTACCTGCTGCTTGAACAACCAACTTGTTGGCAACCAACTGGATTTTGGTTTTAAGCTCACCCCAGTAAATGACCAGTTTGCCAGGCCTTTGTCACTGGTTTCATTTAATGTATAAATAAGGTTTCATCATGGCTTATTCAACGCATATAACTCCCCTATATCTAATTATCATTTCAACAATAATGTTTGTATTGACTTGAACAAAATAATCATAGAATCATAGAATTGCTCAGGTTGGAAAAGACCTTAAAGATCATCGAGTCCAACCACAACCTAACCATACTACCCTAACAACCCTCCAATAAATCATGTCCCTGAGCACCACATCCAAATGGTTTTTAAACACATCCAGGGATGGTGACTCAACCACCTCCCTGGGCAGCCTATTCCAGTGCTCAACAACCCTTTCTGTAAAGAAGTTTTTCCTGATACCCAACCTAAACTTACCCTGGTGCAACTTGAGGCCATTTCCCCTCGTCCTGTCACCTGTCACCAGTGAGAAGAGACCAGCCCTGCTCTCACTGTGAGCACCTTCCAGATATTGGAAGAGAGCAATAAGGTCTCCCCTCAGCCTCCTTTTCCCCAGACTAAACAGCCCCGGTTCCTTCAGTCTCTCCTCATAGGGCTGTCGTGGTTCTGTAATTTTTGCTATTGGTATTCCACATCATGACATCATGTGGAGCACAGAGAAGAAGAACTACACATCCCAGAGGACCTCGCGGTCAAAGAGGAAAATACGTCATGGAAGAAACGCTCGCTCTCTCACTCACTGCCTGGCAGCAGGTGTGGGTGTGCTTCCAAGCCGTGAGCCTTCAATTTCAAAATAGGCTTCTTGGTCTTCGGAAAACTCTCTCTCTCTTACTTTATTTGATTTATTAGCCTCAATTTCAATCAGACTGTATTATATTGTGTTATCTTGCATTCCAATATCATAGTTAGTAAAATAAGTTTTCCTCCTTAGATCGTTGCCGCTGCTCTGTTTGTTTCCTTGAACCCAGCTCCCATCTCCCTACCCCTTTCCCTTTTCCCTTCCCATTTTTGGGGGCCGGGGGGCCCACAGGCCTACTGCCCCCTGTCACGGACATAGATTGATCTAGATAACTCTGTGACAAGGGCATATTCTCCAAGCCCTTCACAAACCTTGTTGCCCTTCTTTGGACCTGCTCCAGCACCTCCATGTCCTTTCCGTACTGAGGTGCCCAAAACTGAACACGGTACTCGAAGTGAGGCCTCACCAATGCCGAGTACAGGGGCAGGATGACTTCCCTAGTCCTGCTCACCACACCATTCCTGATACAAGCCAGGATGCCGTTGGCCTTCTTGGCCACCTTGGCACACTGCTGGCTCATATTCAACCAACCATCCATCAGTACACGAAGGTCCCATCAGCCAGCCACTCCTCCCAAGTCTGTTAATGTCTCAGTTGGGTCAGATCTTAATGCAAATAGACTCTGTAGACCAATAGCATCCTGTAAGGCTCATGCACAGCACTGAAAAGGAAAAGAGCATGTTCAGCATTTCCTGCCCTGTGGTTTGCATCTGGGAGCCTTGCTGGCTGGTGCTGTGATGCTGAGGCAGCCATGGAACCTGATATTTCCTGCTCCCTGGGCTCAGCCCTGTTACTCAGCTAGGCAGTGTTCATAATCACTTGTTTTCAAAGGTGGAAGCTGAGGAGGCTTGGCAGTGCAGGAAATGTAAGCTTATAAGTACATCTATAGTTGTCAAGCTGAAGCAAAGAAAACATATACAGCTGCCTCCTCTAACACAGTTGCTGTCTTATAGACTCATACAGCCCATAACACAGCTCTTATTGGCCATAATACTAACAACCGTAGAAGAAAATAAGCACCCTAATATCTTCCCCACTATATCTGCAAACCACAGGAAGGGAGACTAAAGATCATAGAGTCATAGAATCATAGAATCACAGAATCATAGAATCATAGAATGGCTTGGAAGAGACCTTTTTAAGATCACCCTCCCCTCACCCCCTGCCGTGAACAGGGTGGCAACCCACCAGATCAGGCTGCCCAGGGCCCCATTCAACCTGGCCTGGAATACCTCCAGGGTTGTAGCATCTGCAAACTCTCTGGGCATCCTGTGCCAGTGCCTCATTGCTCTCTGAGCAAAAAATTTCCTCCTAATATCTGAACTAAATATCCCCTCTTTTTGTTTATAGCTATTCCTTGTCCTATCACTATCAGACTGTGTAAAAAGCCAACCCCCTCCTGCTTGTAAGCTTACAAGATTTTAAACACCATTTTGATCTCAGAGACATAAAATATGCAGTGAGACTTCTGTTATTATCAAAGAACCCAGCATTCTCCAAACTTCAAACAGCTCAAAAGCTGTTTGCATGATGTGATTACCTCAAGAAGAATTCATAAATTTAAAATAATATAAAGAAAATATATCTTTTCTTCTTTTCTTCTGCTTAGTTTGCTCTCCTCACAGTATCTCTGCCCCACCTGCGTGCAGAGAAAAGTGACATTTGGGGAGAGACATTTAAGAGATCATTTTGTAAGAGTCTCTACCATGGGTTATATTTGATAAGAGAAGAGGTGCCTGGAAGCCAGTGACCTTTAGTGTAATAAAAGAGCAGGATAATAAGGATCAAAACCTAAATCCTGAGAGCCCACAGGCAGTGTGGCTGGTGCTGAGCCTTGGCAGAGGACCCCCCGCAGCTATGTGTTACCGCTGAATTTGCCACATGAGCGTCTTTTCCGCGCTGCCTCATTTCTTTCAGTCAAATCGTCACCAGTGCTGGTGGCACAGGGCTGCACTGGCTCTGCACGATGTCCCATACACAGGCCAAAAGACAGAAGATATATCTCTGCCTCCAGAGAGGCACCTGTGGCATGCGTGCCTGTGTCAGCATTTATCTGAAAACTGGGTTTCCCAACATGCTTGCTTCAAGCCAGGATAAGAGAAGACATGCTCCAGTTGCATGGCTGAGCACACTATGCACTGTGGCTGAATGCAATGGCATGAGAATAGCATAAAGCCCCACATAGAAAAGAGGAAAACTTTCCCAGTCATTATATTGACTCCATTATCTAGATAGAAAGAGAGAGAAAGGGAGGGAAAGAGGGAGAGAGAGAGAGAGAGAGAGAGAGAGAGGAAGGAAGGAGGGAAGGGAGGGAGGGAGGGAGGAAGGGAGGAAGGTTTCTTTAGAAGCAGTTAAGATATCCATAAGGCACACTACCACTGTAAACCTTGGTCTACAGTTTTCAAGACGGGGCAATAAAACCTTCTGAGAAACAGGAGCTCAGTGTCCTTTAGCAAAAACAATCAAAACCTCCCTGAGTTATTTTAGAATCCTGAATAGCACCACATAAATATATTTGCCTCCTCTCAAAGGCAGGTCACAGCAGCCTTCATTATCAAAGGCCAGAATGGAAACAACATGAAAATAAATCCTTTCAAAGTTTGCTCTCATTAGCACATTTGGCATATTTAAATACAAACACCATCTGTGTTTATCATGAAATGCAGCAGTGCCGCCCGATCTCGTGGAGACATCAGTGTTTACGGAGCGTTACAGTAAGGGCACATGCAAGGCTTCCTCGGAAACTGAGCTTATTTTAAATTATTTGCTCAGCCAGCAAACGCTTGTGGAGACAGAAAGTGCTTTTGCCAAGGAAAGGATTCCCATGGAAGATAAACAAAGACTCCAGCCTTGCTACGATGGGGGCTCCTTCTAGCAACCGCAAGGAGGAAAATAGTGTGGAAGAGCTGCAGCAATGAATCAAGCTGTAAAGCAATGCTACCAACGATGGCCTCGTCACGAACTTTTCTATCCACCGTTATTTAGCTAAACACAGGCATTTGGAGTCCTCTCATGGTCCCATGGGTCTGGATCCAGGGTGCGAGCCATCAACATGTCCTCTGCGGAAGCAAAGCCAGCAGCCACCTGAAACTCAAACCCATGGGTAGCAAAGGACCCATCTTCACACCGCAGCATCAGAACAGTGTTTGGTTCTCCCTTGGTGACACACACTGTTTGGACAGACTGCATATATCAGTGTCTCAGTGTGTGGTTTACTTCACCACGTGAACGAGCTGCTTGAATGATCTTGCAAAATGTCAAGTAGAAGTAAATATGTGAAGATACAACAAGATCTTTGAAGATTAAAAAAAATTACATAGGCATCCAAAATATGTTACATCACCTAAACCTGAGCAGCCTGGAACAGTATCTGATCAGGATTTGGACTCAATGATCCTTGTGGGTCCCTTCCAGCTCAGGATATTCTATGATTCTGTGATCTCCATTGCTCTAACAGCACTAACCCAAAACCAGCGAGGGTGAAGAAGATGAGCACTGGTATTCAGAACAGAATTTGGCTCATTATCTCTCTTCTTGCAGACGTGACACTGAGTGGTCTGATGTGTAACAGAAATACACTGAACCATGCAAGGACATTTCAATTAAAACTAAGATGAAAGAAAAAGCCACAGATTAGTGTTAATTTGTTCAATTCCAGACTGATGAGTCCAGGAGAACTGGAAGCACAAAAGTTAGCAAAACTGCAGGCAGCAGTTTCACCATATCGACTCTCTCATCTATAATACATTTCCAGTGTTTATTTTCAATTTTCCTTTTCTTAATTTCCTCCCATTTACCGTTATTATGCTGCCAGCAGGGTTGCCTAAGCAATTTTTCTTTATCAATGATGTTTACTCTCCCCAGATACCTACAGACTATTTTCAATTCTGCCCACACAGTGCTGTATCTTTGACAAACTCTATTTATGTTCAGGATTTCTGCCCCCCCCTCCCCCCAACAGTCAGTATCCCTGGTCTCTCCCATTGTTGTTTATCCTGGACTCTGTCTGGATGGTGGTGGCAGACCCCAAGGCAGCAGAGCAGAGCTGCTAAGGCACCAAAGACAACCAGCATGGTAAGCACTCTGGCCCAAAGCCAGAGAAGCAATTTTCAGCCTGTGCTTAACTTTAAGCACATGAGTAATCCTATTTGTTTTATAGAGATTACACATGCCCTTAAAATAAAGCCTTGCTCTGATGCTGCAGTGCTGGAGTGGGACCAGAGTGCTCTGCCTATTCTACATCAAGCCTATTTGAAAGGCAGTTTTCACCTGTTCTTCTATAATATAATGCATGTGTGTGAATGGCATTCCAAGCATGTTTTCTTGCAGACATTTCTCTGATTCGCTGCCCACCATCACTCTTGTATCTCCAGGTGCACTCTTGTATCTGTACTTCTCCCGACAGAAGTTCGGGGCCTATGTGAATTTCAAGCACTGGCTTACACTCTTCCAAGCCAAACAACATTTTTTGTTATCTTCTATCCGTATTAAAAAGAGCAGTTGGAAAACTGGGGGAAAAGAAGATACCTTTGGCAGTGGGGTTGCTCTGAGAAGTATGACTAGTGCTAGAAATGTGGGTGAAGAGCTCCCAGTAGCTGGCAGGAAGCTGGGAAGTGTGGGACTGGTTTTCTCAAGAGGTTCTGCTGTGGCAGTGGATTATATAGTGCCAACTCCAAAACTTTTTCCAGTGGTTGAGGAAGCCCTCATTTCCCTCTCCCAGAGGGCTTCCCTTGCATCCACAAAGACTTTAGTCACCTCTTGTCTGCACAGAGCCATTCACAGGATCTCTTCTTTTGCCTTTACTTAACCATTTATTTTAGTGAAGCTTGTGAAAACTGAGTTCTGGGACACACTGGTTGACATTAATCATTACCTGATAGTGTAGAAATAAGGAGGAATTCCTCATACATACTCTCATGTGTAAGCCACGGTACTGCAAGCATCCCATTTCTGTAGCAAACTAGGCTGAAAAGATGTTTGTTTGAGAAAACAAGGATTTACACCAAGATTATTGATGAGTTATGAAGAGCTGTATTATGCTAATCCCATTCTGGTTCCTTTCAACTAAACACCTCTGACAAAACCAGGGAGATCTAGGGTGTTAAGTGCCCATAAAGACCGATCCATTATATTTAGATGTCCAAGTGTGGACTGAAGGGGTGTGACATTAGTCCTATAGATTTACCCTTTGGGCCATGTTGCATCCAGCGGTACAGCACTGGTGAGGCAGATGTTGGCAGCGGTTCCAAGTAGCACAGGTTGAAGACATGACATCTGTGATATGAGGGAGAAACAGCATCAGTGTGTTTGAATTCTAAGAGACCACTTGAGCAGTTGCAATGCTCACTACAGGCTTCATATGCTCTAGTGAGACAGTGCTTCTGTCAGGCATACTTTATTGTGAATTGAGACCTCATAAGTCTCACGTATTTGAGAAAAAAAGCCAAAAAAGTTTATTTCTAGTGGGCTCCTACTGTTTCTTTGGTACCAGAACAGGTTTTCTCTGTTTGTCTTCAGAGAAACCTAGTGTGAGGAGAGCACAGAAGAATGGACCCCAGTGACTGCAACCTAATGTGTTAACTGAACATTTTCAGGGCATCTCCTCTAGCCTTTGAGGACAAGTAGGACAGCACAGCTTGCATCTGCTTGGCTAACCTGAACTCACCTACAACTTAAGTGTAGATCCTACAGCTTGTTGGGTCTATACATCCTTTGGGTCTACTGGGAATAGCCCTTGGTCTCCAAGTGGTCTTGGTCTTAACTGTGCCTAGAAGTTCGCTGTATAGAGGAGTAGCTGCCAAAGTCCAAAACCATGCAGGGAATGTACTGATAAGCATCTAATCAGTACAGCTACATGCTGGTGGTCATAGCTCATGGCTTGTCCCTGGTTAGTTTACTTGCACAGATGCAGACACAGACCAAAAGGATGCCCAGAAGGAAACGGGCTGTGCCGGAAACTGCCTATGATGGTAGTAAGAGGGTTAGTGTGAAGCCAAAAGTGGAGTGACAGGCCAAGCCACCATCCCCTACATTCCATTTGATCTGCTGAAAGCTGAGCTACTGACCCTTGAAGAGTGAGGAGTTGTCAGGCTGGGTGGACCGTGAAGAGTGGAGGAGAGACAGCTGCGCATACAAGGGCTAGGTGGATTGGTCATGCACACAGGGGCTGGATGGACCATTCCTTTAAGAAAAACCATCCTCTGGCTCAGATCCCAAACCCTCAAATCTCCTCTGTAGCAAGACGCCCTCACAGCACTGAACATGCCTTACATATTTTTTTTTTCCCTCAAGGAAGAGGTTTGTGATGATTAATGAATTATGAAGGTCAACTTTTGGGTCTTCAGCTAGCACTGCACTCCAAAGAAAACAAACTCCAGAAGAGTTCCAGCTAAAAGTGTCATAGCAAATGCATCCAGTTTACTTTATTTATGATTATGCTCACAATGGACGTATCAAGTTCATTCTTTAAATAAACAGAACTGAGACTGCTTGTGAAATGCTGGGATTTTCTATCTTAAAACACTTGCTGGCTATTTCTCAAGGATCATTTAGGTAAAGCTGGAGCATGTCCTGATCAGTATCTATTTTCTGGAAATTGCTTAAACATTCTTTAAAAATGCAGAAAACTGTGCCTTCACCACCCAAGGAAAACCCAAAACTAAAACAAATGAGGATGGGTAGCCTCTAACTGAGAGAAATCCAATAAATCTATCCAGCATGTGAACTGTGTTGGTATGTGAGACTGGAAAGCTTGCTGACAGGAGACAGAGAAGTTAACGGTAAGTCTGCATAAATCCAACAAATGACACAGCTATTTCACCAGTGTGACTTTTCCAATGACGTGCCCATTGAATAAACAACTGGACTGCATCTTCCCCCACAACTGAAGATGCCCTGGACAGCAATTTCCCTGTAATTGTCTGTCCTACTAGATGGATAAGAATTGATATCCTGGGAGAAACTTCTTACTCATGCCAAGTTTCAAGAAGCACTAGTATTATCCACATGACAACGTACCTATGAGATGAGATCCTTGTCAAGTATTTACATGCAGTCTGACATCTCACCTTCTCTCTGGCAATAAGAGGCCAACTGCACTTTGATGTCCAGTGGTTTTCTGCAGACAGCATTAGACACCTTTGAGTCTTGCTTCTTTGAGGCTTTTATTTTTGTAGCCATCTTCCCCTGTCTTGAAAGGAAGTCAGAGAATAAAGACAAACTCAGTCTTAAAGGTTCAGCTGCTGAAGTGCTCATGGAAAGTTCCTTATAGCATTTATTGCTGCTTCCTTTCCTCCCTGTTCCTCAGCCCACTGCCACCTTAATGTCCCTCTGGACAATCATATACACAGCCCCACTTTGTTTAAGCCACACTAAACTAACTTGAAAGGCACAGCTGAGGTCCTAAGAACCTCCAAAGAACTTTTACTGAGCTGCTGTCCTATGAGATGTAGATATCCCATCCCATTCATTTATAGCAACTATTAGTTTTCTAGAAGAAAAGAAAGGTCCAGTGGCTCCAAATGCATACTGGAAATATGGCAGGACTTCATGAGTACCTGTCTTTAGCTCCTGTTGCAGATACCATGATATAACCCATCACCTGTGCCTCTTTTGCTGGTTTTTGGTCTTTCCACTCCATGAGTAGAGCCTGTAAAAGACTGAGCTTTGAATTAAAGTTGCTGTAGACTACAGTTTGCCTCTCACAAAACTAGCACATCTCACTGGAGACTAATCTCCTTGCAGACCTGCAGAAAAGAGAAGAAATAAGTGCCAGAGCTACAACAAAATTGCTGGCTTGCAAGAGAGCCTTAAGAAAGACATATAAGGAATTTGATAAGGCCACAAATGGGAAAAGCCTTCCTAGCCACCCTTTCTGCTCTTAAATGATAACCACATGATCCCAAAAATGAACAACCACACAGGTGTCAAGTCTTTAGGATACGTGTCTTTGAACAACCTTCAGAGCCACGGATCTTCTTTATGGCTGCTCACAATTGAGCCCATTATGCAGCTCGTGAGTCAGCCCAGAGGATGTACTTCCTGGAACCTTCATATAGGACCATTCTGGCTTTGTGCTCAAAGGTTTCACATAGAATAGTATGTGTACAAAGGATAAACTTAGAGCCAGATTGTTTTATATTTATCTAGCACAGCTTTGAATCATCTAGAGTCTGTAGCTTCTCTTTGCACTTAGCGGTTTTGATCTCAGTTCCATGGATTCCCTGGCCTTATCCTGCACTTAACCATTTAATTGAGACACATCAGGCTTCTTCCTTGCTCTGCTGGAAGAGATAGCTGTATGCCAAACACTCTTATTTCGGCAGATGAATAGGATTTGTTGCTTGGTCAGACAACCAGCCACATGTGCAAAGCTAGAAACATCTGGTTTCACACTGGCAATCGACAAAACACACCTTTCTTCCTAGCTAGCATTGTCTCCATAGTCACTACATTGTACGCTCTCACTGCTGCTGAGCTGTCAGAGCACAGGCACATTGACCTCTGGGCATCACTCCAAACACTTCATGTCTTGGAAACAGCTGCACTGAGACCTGCACATGTGTCTTGAAAAGCATCATCCTGGATCCTCTGTTGTCTAGATTTGGTAGCAGTGAAAATGTACTGGTCCTACTGAAGTTTCTTTTCTCTAGCTCTTTTATGGCTGACAGGAAGTAAAATCTGGGCTATAACGCATGATGGCATGCTTGATGATATTAGTCATTATGCTTTCAGGCCCTGATATATTGCTCCTACTGTTATTTGGGGAGATTTTAAATACACCCTCCAAAATACCTGAATACTCTTAATTCTAGGAAAAGAAAGGCCTCTGCCTCATGCAGGCACAAATTAGCCATTCCTGTAAGGCAGAAGGAAGGGAAAACCTGGTGGGATTGTTGCCTTCTTTGGTTTGCAGAGAGCAACAAGTCGGAGTGATCCAGAAGGCCTTATGGCAATTTTCACGCGAACTGCAGACTATCAGGGAAGAGAGGTTGCTGTGTCTCTGTGAGAGAAAATTCCCCTGTCCGAGGGTCTTCAGCAGCCTCCCAGCTGGCAGACTCAGGCTTTCCTGGCAGCAACAGCAACAGTCTGTTCGTGTGACTTCTGTCTCACTTGTGAGGAGAAATTACTGGCCCTCCCTCAGGCTTTTTTTTTTTTTTTTTTTTTTTTTTTGGTGATGGAAGTTGTATTAAAGAGTAGATCAAAGTCAGGAAGCCCAAGTCCTTGCATCCCCCAGATGCAAAGCAGTGCTACTTCATGGACTGGCACGGGGATCAACGCTGCCCTTCCTGTGGTCCTCGGCTGTCATCACCAAACTGTGCCCATGACAAAGTGAACATTCCTGTTAGGGTTAGCCAAAAAGGTGACAGAGTAGGCTAGGCACAACAGCTGGCCTCGTCAAAAAGGACCTTCCAAAAAATACTCCAATGAAATGGAAATATAACATCTTGATAACAAAATCAAGATGGATTTTTTTCCAGGCTCATCTGGATTTATAGGATAGGAAGTATTTGCTGTGCTCTGATTCAGTTAAATAATGATCTGTACCAGCTGCCACAAACTGGCTGAGTTCACCTCTTTGATTCAGTTATGCCTACGCACGCTGCAGTCAGCATCCTTCTGCGCACAGCCATCTTCAGAAAGTTTCTTGCTCTCATGGGGGAGCTCACATGAGCACTGCCGCTCTGCCCATTGTGTATGGAGAAAGCACAGATACCCACAGGCAACAGCCATGGCTTGCAGTTAAGTCTCACTTAAAAACTCATCTTTGCTCTGACAGTTTCCTAGCTCAGCAGGGGATTGCTTGCTTTTAGCCTATTACCACAAAAATACCTCTTTTCCAGATTTTCATCCTGTTCTGTTCTTTGCAGTCCCTTAGCTGATGGATAGCTGACTCTTTCAAGAGTGACAGAAACCTCCCCAGGGCATTTTTCACCCACAGAGACATTCATCACACACAGACAGCCCTCCTCTTTGCTCCTGGAAAGAAGACCTCTTAAATGAAGGTCTGTACCAGCAGATATTGCTGGCCCTGCACACAGAGCAGACAGAGCAGCTGCAGGCAGGGGTCATTTCAATTTGCTAGGTAGGCTCCACCATCTAGGCAGGGCAATGACATTACTACTGTCAAGACCTATCTATTTTGGGTCTTCCTGCCCAGGTCCCTGTGACATGGTACCGTGAGTAACTGTTGCACTTTGGAGACATTCTGGCCAAATTTACCAACATCGAAGTGGCTAGAAGGGTCACTGATGATTTAAATTGCATTTTCCAGTTAGGAGTTAGGATGTCTTTCACAAAACTTCAAGGAGAAGAAACGTAGCAGCAAATAACTCCAGGTTCTGGCCTCCTTTTGTTCTTGATTTTAACAGCCCTTGTCCTAATTATAATCATTTGCCATGTGGTTTTAAAGCAATTATGAATTGACTGTAATGCATGCAGATTACTGATCTCTTTGTGATGCACAAAATTCATTCACTCTGCCAGCAATTTCAGACACTGAACTTCAGCTTGTGACTCACAGCTTTGCGTAAATGATTCTACAGCAAAACCTGTGAAATAGTAAAGCTTTGGTAAACAGTTTTCTCTAACAGATTCTTCGGTGTTATTACTCCTTATAAGGACGCTTTGCCAGAGGAAAAGAAAACACTCCCACACAAACATGGGTAATTAAACTGGAAACTGTTTATGAGGTAGGTTATTGTTTGATACCCGAGCAGATATTCATTAAAAATTACATTTAGTTACAGAACAAAAAGAAAAGAAACGAAATCACATGGACAGAGGTGCACTAGAGAAGCTGAGATCTAAACCACGCCACGCTCCTCGCCCAAGAGTCACTGGGACGCCTCCTTAGGTGCTGTGTGTGCAGTGATGCGGCTCAGCAGCAGTGGATGGAGGATGAAGACCAGGAAAAGATTCTGTCAAATTCAAAACATTACTTAAAAATCAGAGGCCTCTCCAAAATCACAGGCTGTCAACAAACCAGGCCAAGTCAGCCAAAGCAATTACTGCCTTTACTTTGCTATCAGTAGAGAGAGTAATTGTGCAACTGCATCCCAAACACAGGAGTTGTTAGCAAACAATAAAGTAGTTCCACTTTAGCTCCCCACAATAAAGATCTTGCCACAGCACAGTAACAGAGTGGAAACACAGAAGCCACTTGGAAAAGGAAAACACTACAGCTTGAGTGAAGCCTTCATAGCACGGAGGTCCATCTGAAATGGGGCTCCATGACTCAGGTAGAGAGGAGCAGCAGCTTGGTAACGCGCAGTACTACAGCTCTATATCTCCTCACAGGCCAGGGTGCCCCCGAGATGTTTGCCACAGCCCTTCACCTAGATAGCTCCTCTTGCAGCAGGTCTGTGCTGAGACTGCATGCATGCACAACGTCCCAGTTGCCCTGAGCACAGGCAGACCTGGGCAGGAGGCAGCAGCACTCGGGGCCTCACCACCTGCCCCACGATGTCCCCAGAGCAAAGCAGAAAGGTGCTTCACAGGAGCTCCTGTTTTGTTAAACCTGAGAGGGTGTCCAGGTAAGAGAAGGGGCTGCAGAGATGGTGAAGGCTCTGCAAGGCAAGGTGTGTGAGGAAAGGCTGAGGGCCCTGGTGTGCTCAGCCCAGAGCAGAGCAGGCTGATGGCACGCCTGATGGCGGCTGCAGCTCCTCGCAGGGAGCGGAGGGGCAGCGCTGAGCTCTGCTCTGTGTGACAGCGACAGGGCCCGAGGGAACGGCATGGAGCTGCGTCAGGGGAGGGGCGGCTGGGGGTCAGGTTTTTACCAAGCCAAAATCAATGGTGTTCATCCTTTCTCCATTGGGAAAGAGGAGTAAGACGAGAAATGGTCGATGGCAACTCTCTAAAACCATTGGATGGAACTGAAGTAATCCTCATATAATATTTTCTTCTGTGCATGAGAGATTTTTCAGCAGCGAGCTGATTTTGTCATGCTCTGCTGCCCAAAACACGAAGTTGGAAATGACAAGCCCTGTCCAAACCCAAATCCCTTCTTCAGAGCCTCAGGCATCATCTTCACTGTGCTCCTCAGGAGCTGGGACTTTGAGGTTTTTCGGAAGGTTCAGCTCCCAGCAGCCAGCATAACCAGGATGAGCAACATTTTGGTGTGGAAAAAGCCTTCTGCCTTCTTTTTTTGTATCATCTGCTTAGGTTTCCTTTTTTTCCCGACTCCATCCTTTTAGTACTTCCACTATAAAAAGGAGAGCAGTGATGCTTTGCCCACCTCTGTGGCATACTTTGGATGACTAAGAAGCAGCGTGTAATTTTATGGCTTAAAAGGTGAAGAGGGAAGGGCAGAGATATTGTACTTAAAGCTGTAATTGTGTGTAAAAGTACTTGCAAATATCAAAGCCACCTTTGGGAACAACTGTGTAATGGCTTTTCTTGCTATATTCCATTTGTCCAGTACAACATAATGGCTAAATCAATGTAAAGTGTCATGTCTTTCTTTTTTTGTTCTCCCTAGGGCTATTCTTTTCAGTTATGTATGTTCTGCTTCGATCCCCAGAAAAATCAATGAAGATTCAGTTGTTCTCAAAAAAAAAAAACAAAAAAAAAACAAAACACCAAAAAAAAAACCACCCAACAACCCACCAAAAAAGCCACACACAAAACCCACCAAGCTAAACATTTAAAGCATTTTCTGTCATCTTGGTGTGGATTAAGTAATCCTTCTCTCCCTCAGGTTGCCTCAGAGAGTGCCTTGCTCAGCAGGGTCTTCTGAAATGAGCAATAGCATGACAATAGGTGTGGACTTCATGGTTTTAAAGACTTTTTTGGATCTAATTCTTAACTGTAATCAGTTAATTTGTACTGGTCTCATAAAAGAGTCGTCATAACTTTGTTCCTTACTGTTCCCAAAAAATAAAGGCTATTAAAAAAAAAAGAGCTGACCTAAGTATCTATGTTCTGACATTCTCTTTGTGACAAGCTCTGACTTTCCTATTTACTCTTACGTACGGCTGTGAACACAACAGAGGTGTTCATGATGCAGTCAGTGACTGCAGGAAGACACAGCACAGCTATCAGGCTGCATGTGGGAGTAATCTGAAAATAATAAAAAATGAGAAAGCACATTAAGCGTAAGCTTAAGTTTACCTTTGTCTATACAAATATAAATCTTTGCAGAAGACACAAAAATGCATTTGTAATAAAACTTTCATTTTGGAACTTAGGTCTTCATGGCAGCTCTTGTCTCCTGTGCAACTTTCTGAGCTTTGTAAAGGTCAGATATCACAATTCAACAAAATTATGCTTCTCAAGCAGGCTTGAGAAGTGTAAGATTTTCTGCTCTTACACAGAACAAATTTTAGAAATGATGCAATGCCATCAGAGCGCACCTCTGAGGAGTGTGCCGTGGTCGCTAGGGTGAAGGCGCTGCTCTGCATTGCAGCTCAGGGTCCAGCTTCTCAGCCAAGCAGGCAGGGAGGCTGAGCCCTGCTGGATGACCACAGCAATTCCCTACAGGTTTGGAAGGTACTTGCTCTGATTTTACCAGCTCCAGAGTTCACTGGATGTTGGAAAGGCAAATTACCCATTTAGGAATGTCAGAAGCTCAACAAACATAAGATAAATGCTATGAACAGCACCTTCCCCAGAGCCCCTCGATCCACACCTTTAATTACTTTTCCTGTGGGTTGTTTGGAAGTTTGGGAGATTTTGCTTGGAAACGGCAGCAGACAGGGTCAGGTTGGACAATTCCGTTCTTCCAGTTACTCGCACTGCTTAGGAGAAGGGAGGAAAGAAGCCAAATCCTCCAGCAGCGTGTGGGTATATTGGTATATCAACTACATCGTTACCCACATTAATACATGGCACCTTTGTGACAGTTCTGTACACACATCCTGCCCCAGCACCCTCGGTCTCACAGTGCTGAATGCAGCGCCCATGTGGGATGTGCTGGGGTGCGATGAGAGGAAAACAATGTGTAGCACCATTTTTTAAAAAACAGCAACAAAAAGCTCTGTTTATCTGCAGCTGCTCGACAAGTGACGTCGTCAAGAGTCTGTTTCACTGCTTTAAGTGGAAAATGTTTGTGCCAAGCAGCCTCCCCCAATGCATGTGTAAGGATTCAACGCTGAGAATGGAAAGTGCCAGGAACTGGGCACACCCCCATGGCTGTGGTCACTGATGCCATCATCAGCAGTTGCTCTTGGCAGCAAGTGATTCAGCAGAGGACAGCACAGAGGAGCTCCGGAACTGAAGATTTTCCTCAAACCACTCATCCTGTGTGATGTCCTGGCAGAGCTGCTGTGGTGGGCAGATGAATAAAGAAATTAAGCTAGAGGACAAGTGATGTTTGCCTCTGCTGGGAAGTGGTAGTGAAATGGCCCACAGCAGCATTTCTCAGCTTATACCACTCTCTCTCCCGGCTTCAACGGCTCAGCTGCACAACCACGCTTCTGCAGCCACGCTTCTGAAATCCTGTAGCACCAAAAACCCTCTATCCAGGTGCATCTTGATTGGTGCCCACAAAGTAATCCATGGGAAGGTGAAAGTTAACCCAACAAGTTACTCACATTCTCTTCTCACCTGACCTGTGGGAATTTCTGGAGGGCAAATTGAAGCAGCTGGGATGTGGGGGCTGGCAGGTGCTCCAGATAGAAAAGGGAAAGTTGGGGCTCCACAGGCATGTAACCACGCTCTGACAAAAATAAGCAGCAGCCATTGTCAGAGATGGCTCTGGAGGAAGGGTCCAGCACTCATGAGGTTTACGAACCTTACTGAAGGCTGTCTCATGCTTCTGAAGGAAAAAATAAACATCAGCCAGCACTTCCAGACTGTACTGGGAGGTGTGCAGGCCAGAACAGGAAGGTCCAAGGGAAGCTGGCGCTCACTAAACCCAGATAACGCAGCTGAGCAGGTGTAACCTCATGGAGGATGCCCCGATGACTCTGTGCAGTCCTGGAGGCTCCTAGACACTGCCTTCTCCAAAGTCTTTCCCTCAGAAAGATTAAGGGAGGGGTGACAAGAGTACAGGTGCTTTGCTTTCCACTGTGGCCAGGCATAGTGGGCTACCACAGCAGGTTCAAACCCAATTACCAGCTGATCTCATTCATCTCCTTCCCCAGGAAGAAAAGCCATTAGCCTCCCACCTTATAGCTCATGCTGGGGAAGGACACGAGGACAAGGTGCTGTCCTGCACCCCACTGTGGGCACCACAGTTTTATTTTCAGCAGGCCTGGAGCCAGTGCCTCTGCTTTGTGGAAAGCTCAAGAGAAAGTGTTGTGCATGCATTTAAAACAAAAATATCGCACAAGGAAATACAGTTATGTATTACTAAGACTGCCCCTCTGCTGCCATATTTTGCACAGCAACAAAATTTAATGGAATGTTGGCAGGAAGGTTCAAACCCTATGACCATACCAGCAACATCCATCTCTGACATTGTGTTCCAACATCATAAAATAGGAGGCATTGCTTTCAGAGCAGCCTTCATAAGACTTACTGAGCATTACCAATTTCAGGTGAGGCTGGATCCTGCTAGCTCTGGTGTAAGAACCTCCCCTGGCTGCTCCCATGTCACGGGTCCCTGTGGTGCTCATTGAGGTGATTTCAGAAACAGGACTACTGCTCATATTCCACAAAGCCAAGGCCCATGCTCACAAGGTTTCTTCTTCCTGAAGGTTTCCTTCTTCAGCTGTCTCCCAGTTGAGTGCAGCCCTCTGCCATGTTTTGATGGATAGTGTCAAGAGCCAGGTTCAGATCATAGATGCTGCTAGTAATAGCTTGCTCAAGCGTCCAAGCCCAACCCCAAGAAGACTGAACAAAGCTGTCGAAGTCCTCAGTGAGCAACATTTGCTCTGAGCATAAGGGATGAATCAAGCATCTCAGTAATCCTGGAGGAAAGAAGTGCAACAGGAAAACAAGCAGGGTGATGTAACCAGCCACTCCTTTCCCAAAGCACAGTAGAAATTACTGCATGTCTCTGCTGAGATTTCTCAGCGGGGAGGCTGCCAGGACCAGCCTTGGCCTGTCGCACTGCCCTGCCAACCGCCACATCCACCTCCTCCTCTGGGTTACCAACAGTCATCACTAGCAAAATGAGGAGAATGCAGAACTGCTCACCCTTCTTGATCAGGATCAAGTCAGGAAAAGCGTCCTGAATTCCCTGCCCATCCTTTTTTAACCTGAAACTGCTGCACTGCAAAGCTGCTGATTAGGGAGGCCTTATAGAGAGATGCTGGTGTATCAGAGTGCTGGGTGAACACCAAAGATGTGCAGTTTAATGGGAGAAAATACTGGGCTCTGTATCAGGGGTGGCATAACTGAGTGCATGTAGCTCAGGGAGGGGCAGCTGGGGGTAAGGGAAAGGGTCTGCACGGGAGGGCAGTGGGCATGGAACAGTCTGCCCGGGGCTGTGGGCACGGCCCTGAGCTGCTGGAGCTCAAGGAGCGTTTGGACAGCGCTCTCAGACACTGGGATTGGATTTGGGGTGGTCCCATTTGGAGCCAGGGGTTGGACTCAGTGATCCGTGGACCTTTCCTTTATGTACAGAAACGCTGCAGAAAGGAGAAAATCACCATGAGCCATCCTCCCTCCTTCAGACCTCTGTCTTCTCATCAGTGGAATGATTTAAAAATCGTACGATTTGAAAAATAAGCTGTGGCGCTCAAGGATGCCTTCTCATTCTCTGAGCCTTGGGGTCACATTAGATCACAGCTCATCACTTATCTTTTCAAGCATAAAGGCTAGAAGTGTTCCTTGAATGACAGCAGAGATTCATCTCTAGCGGGCAATGTTCCTAAGTAAAAGTCGCACCATGAGACTTACACTGTGAACACAAAAATGTATAATGTTAGAAATAATTCAGAGAGTTGAAGAAGGAAGAAAACCTGGCTTGCCTTTGCGGAGGCCTTTTGCTGAGGAAAACTGCATTTTCCTGAGAGCAGGCAGCAGTGGCTGCACATTTTTACTATTCAGGCAGGAGAGACACTGCGAGTGTCTGTCAGTAATAAATCTCTCAGTCAGCTGGCTGGCAGATAAATTATGCAGAGCTTATGGCCAGGAACAGAAAGGAAAAAACACAAGGCATCTGAGTTTCCTTTCATTTTGGGCAAGCTTTCTGCCAGGAGTTTGCTGTCCTAGAGCTTCTCTGGGACAAAAACAGGTGCTGAAAAACTGCAGGAGGCCTCCCCACATTTACCAGTTTTAAATGCTGCTTAAGTGCTATACACCATCGTACAACACAGTTATGTCATAGGGTCTGTAACTTCCTTGTTTGACTGCGTCCCTATATAGGTACAATATTCACCCAACAGAACAGTCACCATCTTTCTCTCACATTTTGTAGTGTGCAAAATACCACCTCAAAATGAGATCCCACCTAACCTATGGTTTTACAGCAAATTCAGAGTTTTTACTGGGAACAAAAACAACGCGTGGGACACCCACATGTTAATACTTCCAGAAACCACTTTAGAAGAGCTGTGAAGCTGCAGGTTCCACAAGGTCACCAAGGAATATTAGAAGGTGTAGAGCTTTGGGGGTTTGTTTTGCACTTATCACATCTGGCCTGAGTTAACGGAGGCACTTGAGGTGGCAGCAAGCATCCAGATCCTTGGCTGCCAGATCTGAACTGCAGGAGGGCTTGGGAAGGGAGGTAGTAAGGTGTTCGTGCCAGTTGGTTTATGCTTATAGTGTCACATGAGTCTTTCAGACCTAGGATGCTCTCCTAAATCTGATTAGATGTTGCTATTTTTCCCGGAGAAGACCCGCCAAATGCTGTTGCTTTCCAGGAAGAGAATGGTGGTATTGCAGGTGGAGGTAGCTCCTGCCCTTGTGTGATGGTGACACTTGAAGCTGTGATGGGAACCAGAGGAAGCTCCATCTATCAGGCTGGTTCACCCCAGAGCAGCTGCCCCCATGGGCAGAGAAAAATGGGAGATTTGGGGACCTGGCCTTGGAGAAAGGAGCTGAAAGGAGCAGAGACACACAGATGAACAAAGTTGGCAGTGCGCAGAAGAGGTCATAGAAAATTAGGTCTGAGCAGCGCTCAGGAATTCGTCCAGCTTTGCCAGCTTCAGAACAGCTGTCTTTGATGCCTTTATTTTTTCTTGCTTGCTTGCTTGTTTGTTTGTTTATTGGTATGCATTTCTAGACTAACCTTAAAATTCTGGAGGGTGAGATCTTACAGGCATGCTGGACTCCTCTTCCATAGTTAACTCCAGACTCTTCGAGAATATTTACGAATTCTCAGCCAAAACCCCTGTGCTGCAGCTTAAGTGTAAAGGAGAGAAGACAAGTCCCAGAGGGAGAAGCTGAGCTGTGAAAATGCCTGAAGGCAGGCATCAAGCTTGTGGCTCTCACAAATGAGGTGGGATCTGAGCTGACAGATAAGCCCATCTGAAGGCTTGGGAGGCCAGAGAATAGTAACCATGGCTGAAAGAAGATTGTGTGTGTGTGAAAATGAGCACTCATGAGAAGACGGTGCCCTTGTTTGCTTGTTGTGAATTGAAATGCAGAACGAGTTTACAGCAAGCAGAATTATGGGAAAGCAAAAAAAAGGAGAGTGCAAGCATTGTTTTTTTATCCTGGGATGAAATCAGGATGGCCACATCTGTGTTGGAGCTAAGAGTGGCATGGACAAAGAGAAATATGAAGGGATGTTACAATGCCAGCAGCAAGAGGAATTTTGGAGAAACTGTGGGTCTACTAATGTGTAGGAGAGACAAACCAATGGCAGATGATAAGCAAAAGACCAAAGTATTCAATGCCCTTCTTGCATAAATTTTCATTGGCAAAGCCTCTTCATGCGTCCAAAATGATTTGTGAAGGAGAGGGATGACAAACAGCAGGAGCAACAAGTGAGAGTCTACCAAGAGAAGCTGCAAGTCATTCAGATCCATGTGACCAAATGAGATTCACCAAAGGATGCTGATGTGACTGTGTGGCTGCTGCCCGTCTTCAGAAACACACGGGGACAGCTCGGACAACTGGATGCTTTGTAAAAGCTCAGTAAGTATAGGTTGGATGAACAAACTGTTGGATAAACAGAATGTTAGCTGGACCATTAGGTCAAAGAATAATAATCAACATTGTGATGGGCCATCTGGCTGCCAGTAATGAACAGAGGACCCCAGGGAATGACACAAGATCTGATATTGTTCAGTATTTCCATCGGTCACCAAGCTGATGACACAGATGACACTTTCAGCACATTTACAGATGATAACAGATTAGAAGAGATGACTTCCATCTCCATTTGGCAGAGCTGGTAGAGCTTCAATCCAGAAGGGCCTTGAGAGACCTGGGATCTGGTGACAGAATTAGCAAAATGGTAAAGACAAGGGAGGGCCTAAAAAGAAGAAGGTGGAATGCAGTGTTATGTGCATGGAAATGCCAATTTCCCCCAGTGTTTTCCCCTCACCATGCAAGAGGATGATGTAGGCAGCAAGACAGCTCATTGCCCAGGTTAAAATGACTCAGTTCTGCTTCAGATCTTGCTTCTATTTCACCAGCTTTTGTATCTGAGCCTCCCACTAACAAAAGTAAATGGACTCTAACATCTTCTAAGCAAGCTTGCTCAGAGATCCCTGAAACAACCAAAAGATGGGGAAAACAATTCATTGCATATTATACATGAATTCTTGGAATTTTAGATATATTAGGCAATACCTCTATTTATTTATTGAAATTAGCCTAATTGCATGCATATTTATTGTCTGCTGTTCCTTAGTATCTGGGCAAATCAAAGCAGACTGTTTCACTACAGAGACAGCGATTTTGCATATAAAATATGGGCAGTTTTACATCAGACTAATAACACTATTCCATTATTCAGAACCAGAGTTAAAATTAGCAGGCATCTCAACAACCAGATGCATATTTTATCTTCAAGGTACAAGCCCAAATTAGCACCAGCCTCTGCCTCCTACCAAAAGCCCATAATTCTCAGTGGGCTGTGCTGCACCAAGATCACTGACATGAGACAGGCACATGAGACTCAGACTATCTCATATATTCGTACCATCCTATTTTAGTATTAAAGGTACTCCAGGAGTTATCCTTCATTGGCATCCATTTGCTCTATGTTGGAAAAGTACACAAACCTTCAAACCTGACCTTAAATGTAGCCTTTTAAGAAGAAATAAGTTCTGCACTTGCTGGTTCATATTTCAATGAAAATGCAGCCAAACCCACCCGTAGTGTTGTACCTGCCTGGGTTCACCCCAGAAGCACCAGTCGTGTCCCAGTGTTGTCCTTAACAGCACAGTCTCTTTCTCCTCAGGCTGGCCAAGTGCTGGGGAGCCCTTAGCACAGGACAGGCACTGTATCTCACCTTCACTCTAAATAAGAGCCAGAGCCTTTATTCTTGTTGCATGAAAACCACAGAACAGTCCTTTAGCAGCTCTTTTCCTCCCGGCAGCTGAGAGCAACCCACCCACTTTCACCCAAACCTGCTTGATCACATCCGTTCTGATGTTCCTGCAACACATCCCCAGCTGCTGCAAATCCTAGGGATTGCCGACGCAGTGCTGCTGTTGCTGTGATTTCTTCATCATTTCTGCATTCCTTGGGCTCTTGCCAGTTCTGCCTCCCAGGATTAAGGAGCCATTGGGTCGTCTTGCTTTTAGAAAGGCAAATTCGTTTTAGTGGCAAATCTGCCTGCTGAGTGTGGTTCAGCTGAAACCTTGTTCCTAAAGGCTTCTGGAAAGCTTTGCAATAGGCAAGACCTTTTGCCTGATCTGGGATTTGTTTGTGGTGGGCCTGGGGGCACCAGCTGCAGGAACGGTGCTGTGGTCCACCTGGCAAGCAGGGCTCAGCCTCCTGTTCCCATAGCTGAGCTGAGCTGATACTGGCTTACCATTACAAGAGGGGACGTAATGTTTACCAGGACCGTTTGCAACCCGAGCAAAGGATGTTTCTAGTAATGGGAAAAGAGCCAAATATCTTATAAGAGAAATATTCCAGTTTTAAGAATTTATTACCACTTCCCAGTAATGTGGGCTGAACTATTAAATAACCTTGTGCAATTTCCTGGACAGATACATATTAATGGGAGTGCTGTGCACAGATCAAGGGTGAAACACTGTTCACCAAGCCCAGGCCCGTGGGCAAAGCCCTTTGGCCCAATGCTTACCCAGCAAAGGGCGGGGGATGCTGGGGGACTGCAGCAGTTCACAGCATCGCATACCATGAGGCCTCTGGGTGAGGATTCCTCTTGTGGGTTGTTATCATTGGTCCAGGAAGTGCTGCAATTATTGTGCCAACTTTTCTACATTGCTTTTTAGCTGTAAATGAAATATTGTTGGTCAGTGTGGCAGGTACTCAGCTTCTATACCTTCCTTTTTCTCTCGTTAGCGTGGTAAAATGGGGTATAGCTGGTTGTGCTCCACAATATGCGCTAGCATAGCAAGCCACGATAAGTACTTAGATATCTGATCCTGCTTCTTTCAGTTAGGAGCAATAAGCAATGAATGTGGTGAGAAAAATCTGTAGACCAGATATCTCAAACCCTTTTTCAATAAAAAGAAATCTATTTCTCCTTTTTTTTTTTTTTTTTTTTTTTTTAGATACACTGAGAGAGGAAAGAGGATTAAGAGCAAGGCTGAGAATCAGTGGGGCTTTCTGGAAGCCTGAATTGTCACATATTATCCAAAACTGAAGCTGATCTGCTACTTTGTGAGCTGTGCTCTAACTTGTAACCAATCTTTTGCGGCTGTCATTCTGGAGATATCTCTGCTGAACGGTCCATACAAGCCTTGGCCACTTCTGCTCCTCAGCCAAAGCTGGCACTCAGCTCTTGCCTATGGGATCAGAGTGGTACTTCTTGCCCATGGTCCTTCTCATCCATGGTCCCTCATCAAAACACACCCCAGAAATACAGTGTGGATGTGCAGCACTGAACACCATATGTGCCAAGAGGCAGTGAGGAACAGCCTGGGTCTGGATTGCTGAACCAGGGCAGAAGGAGAGGGAAACCTCCACGAAGTTACATGTATGTAGCATCACCTTGGGATTTGTGGCTCCTGAATGGAATCACACAGAGCAGGTTGGTGACATCAGCTATTTAAAAATTTGTGAAGTCTTAAAACATTGCTGGATGATTTCATTTCTGGGAGATAACTAGACAAAATAGCCTGACAGGTGGAGATGCTGATGTAGTAGCAGCCATAATAGTTCACGATGCCGCCTCTGAAAACCCACTCATTCTTTCCTATCGGGGGAAATTGCTGTGATTCTGTTCCATTTTGGAGGCAGTGGGAGGAAGGAGACAAATTCATCCTTCCCTCTGATCACAAAGAAAGTCCAGGCCATGCCTTGCCATGCTCCTGAAGCCACAAGGGCTGGGGAAGGAGTCGCCTCCTGGCCAAGCTGCCCTCAGTACCATGGCCACATCCCCAGCTCCAGCTTCACAGGGGCAGCAGACACTGAGGTCAGTGCCCATTGCTCTCACTCTTGGAAAACTGCAGTGAGAGGCAGTCGTCCATAGACAACACACAGACTTTTAGCATATTGTATGCACACATAGGTGTTCCTCCAATTTCAGGGCAGTGAAGTTCCCCTTCAGATTTCCTTATGAAAGTGTGTCCTGTGAATTGACACCAATCCCACTAGGACAGTGTCTTTCCCATTAAGCACATACCCTGCTACCTCCAAGCCCCCAGGTCAGAGTTCTGGACCTGGCAGAGCACCTATTATGGTGAATAAATCTTTCCAGTGTATTTCAAGAAGTACTTTCACTCGCCCAGGCTCTCACTGTGCTTTTGGCTCTTCCAATAATCAACTGGAGAAATTCAGACCCATTTGGCATTCCCAGTTTAGGTCTGACCCTTCATGTCTCAAGCTGCCTCCCTTCAGCCCTCCTGTTTCCTTTGTAGGGCCCACATTGCACGCATGCCCTGGGAAGGGTGTGGTGCTTGGGGCGATCGACCCCTTCGCAGAGTTCTCTGTGTGTGCCCAGCAAGCCTCCCCCTGCACGGATTGCTCCACTTCCACATTTTCCACTCAGCATGGAGCAGTTTTATTTTTACCAACACAACGCACATACTTCAGAGGCACATTTGAAGTGCAAAGCCCACGTTCTGTGCTTAGACAGCCAGCAAACTGTTACTGAAAAACACTCCGATCAGTGTAGGGCTTACGTAAAATCAGAGTATATAATATGACCTGTTCCCAAATGGCTAGGAAATGGCCCTGGGGAGGATAGAGATGTGATTCCCTCTAAATGAGCCATTTTCTCTAATGGAGCCCACACACCAGTCCCCCCAGTAGCATTTCTCCAGAGAAAGCAGCAGTCCCACACACACCTCCACTGTGGATTGCTCAGCTTCGTCCCATGGTGATGTGCGGCAGAAGCCCCTCCCTGCTCGGCACTGGGGCCCGGGACACTGCAGGATGGGTCTACAGTGCAGCAGATCGGAAGCGAGCGTGCTGCTGAGTGCATGTCATTGCTCAGCTGATCGTAGGTGCAAGAAGGAGGAAAGATGATAGCCGGAATTATTACAGACAGTTTTAACTTTTCACGTTTAATATGGCTGGTTTTCTTCTTTTCCTTTTTCCTCCAAAGGCTGGCTGAGTATTTTATATGAATGCTACGTCAGCACCGTTCCCGTTTTACAAGCAGGGAACCGGTGCCCAAAGAACTCACTTGAGCAGAGTACAGCAGCAAACCCCAGCCCACAAGAGAGCAGAACCAAACCTCCTGGCAAATGCAAATCCCATTCTCCAAACATCTCCATTCAGTTGCTATGCAGCATTTTCTCTCCTTTTCTTTTCTTTTCTTTTCTTTTTTTCTTTTTTTTTTTTTTTTGGTAAAAATAACTCATCACAAACAAAAGAGAACAAGAAGGAAAAGGCACACACCAACATACTTACTTCCACACTGTTGGCATTAGTACAAAAATAAAGATTTTTATTATTATTTATTCACTAGCTTACAAAAATATAAAGTCTATGGCATTCCCCCAGACCCCAGCAGCAGCTCTATTTGACTCTGGGTGACAGTGCCTGCTTGAAGCGTCTCTTCAGGTCCTGCATGTTGGGGGAGCGTGGCCGCGGGATGACGGTCGGGCGGCGGCGCTCAGCGTGCTGCAGCTTGCTGACCTCCCTGCACAGGTACTGGAACACCTCGCAGACGCCCTGCGAGCTCTCGCTGGTGGAGATCTCCAGGAAGAGGCTGCCCAGTTCATTGGCCAACTGCAGCCCCTCTTTGGCCTGCACCTGCCTGGCGTGAAGGAGGTCCGCTTTGTTCCCCACCACGACAATGGGGATCCGGGCATCGGGGTGGAGCTGACGGATGTGCTGGTGGAGGGGACGGACTGCCTGGTAGCTGCTGGGGTCTGTGATGGAGTAGACCACGAGGAAGCCCTCCGCCCATTTCATGCACCTTGACAGTGCATCCGGTGCCTGCACGCAGTCCTCCTGCACCTGTAGAGGGACACAGCCGGGGCTTGGCATGGGACTTGGCATGTGGCCGGGAGCACCCAGCCCAGCACAGAGCCCTGCTAAGGGGGTTGAGCTGTGTCCTGGGGGACTCGGCCCAGCTGTTTCCTTTTTAGGAAACAGAGGCTCATAAGCCAAGCTCTTGAGTGGCAGAGAACAGATTGAAGTTGAGCAAAGCAAGCAGAGCGTGGCTCAGTGGGTAGCAGGAAAAAGGGCTGAGAGCTAAATCTGACCCAAACATGGCTTCGTGACCCTGTACAATTCAAGGATTCTGAGCTGTACATCCCGGGCAGTGGGGACGACCACTGGGAGCCTTTGTGACCCCACCCCAAAGATTTCCGACCCCCCGGCTCCCCAATCCTCGCGGGTCTGGGCCGGAGCCGCCCGTACCTGGAGGCAGCCCGGCGTGTCCTGGATGTGCACAGCCACCTGCTCCCCGTCCAGCCGCACCAGGCGAGAGTACAGGCTGCCCGTGTTGGGCTCGTAGTCCCCGATGAAACGCTTGGTCAGGAACCGCACGATCAGCGCTGAAACAGAGCGGCCCCGTTAGGACGGAGGGATAGGGAGGCAGGAGGGCGGACGGAGGGATGGACAGCCCGCACTCACCGCTCTTGCCGACGCCGCGGGCCCCCAGCACTGCCAGCCGCAGCTCGGCGCCGGGCGGCCCCGGGGAACACTCGGCGATGGGCGCCAGCAGGAACGGCTGGGACATGCCCGGCAAGCGCATGGAGCCCGGACTCGGCCCCGCTCGGCTCGGCAGCGCCCGGCTCGGCCCCCGCCGCCCGCTTTTAAAGGCTCCGCCGGCGCCGCCCAGCAGCCGCCCCCGGCAGCACCGCACCGCCCACCGCCTCCCCTCGGCGCCCCGCGCTGAGCACTCCCGGCTCTCGGCAGATCCCGGTTGCGTCCGCCCGTCCCCGTAGCGTCCGGTGGGTGCGGAACCTAAGGATGCTGGGGAAGCCTGGACAGCGATGCGGCCCGCAGCGGAGGGGCTGCTTTGGGGTGCTGGTGGGTTTGCAGGGTTTGGCTCCGGCCCAAAACGCTCCAACGGGGTCACAATCATAGAACATCTTGAGTCGGAAGGGATTCACAAGGATCATCGAGTTCAGTTCCTGGTTCCCCCAGGTCCTGCATTATGTGTCAGCTCTGCAGCTGGGCTCTCGAGTCATTGGACAAGGGAAATGATTTGGTCTTCTATCTTTGTTGTGCATCTGGATGCATCCCTCTGGTGTCAAAATCCCAAAGCCTGGAGTCCCAGCTCGCAGATCAGGAACCAACCAGCTTCAAACACTCCATTTGACCCTGAGGTTTGAAGTAAGCCCTTTGCTTTTCTGCAGGGAAATAGTTTCCGAGGAAAGTTGATCCACCCCGGACCTGAGCTCACAGCCCAGCAGGTAAAGGAGCATCGAATCCAACAGCCCAAATCCCTGTGTAAACCATTGCCTTGGGATCCCCAACACCACCCCTACAACACAACACTTTGCAAGCACAGCAGTCTCGACAAGTTGAATAGTTCATTCAAGGGATGCTTTATTTTTACTGTTATCAGAGAGAGAACACAAGCCAGCAGGAAACAGCACAGAGGATGGCACTCTTCTTCACGTGCCAGTCACTGCTCTGTCACATTCCTCCCTCTGAGAGCACAAAGTACATGATGACTACAGATCACATTGTTCTTGACTTTCTCTCATCCTCCCTCCTACCTTCTCCCCAAGCCCAAAGCAAGAGCCCAGGTGCCATGCCTGCTCAGCACTTCTTTAGGAACACCCAGCGACTCAAGATCTCAGGGTAAGGCTGCCAGAGCAATGCCACCCAACCTGCTCTGACATCACAGAGGTGCTCCCAAGGTAAGCCGACCCCTGGCAACATTTGGATGAGGATGGGGAGGGCTCCCTGCACCCCACAGCACCAACACGCCTCCCAAAAGCCACGTTCTACCCCACTTAAATTCTCCCTCTGCAGCTCAGAAACTCCACCTATTAACAATGCCACTGTTCCGTACTGAAGGGCTATGTGTGATTCCCAGCAGTTAACACCATCAGTTAAAGCAGTGTTCGTGGAAGTTTGTTATTGTTTATATTACTCCAGTGTCCAAGAACCCCTACAGGACCATCAAGGCCATTTTTAGCCACAGAAACTGATTGCTTCTGAAATCTCTCCATCAACACTCACCATCACGCAGTTTCCCTTTCATAAACAAGGTTTCTCCTCTATCAGTAAAAGCTTTTGGTTTCCAAAGGTTCAAGCTATTGTCATCTGCTCCCATTGTCATGCACCACCACTCGTCTTCGGCCTTGTGCAAACACAGCCTATTTTTAAACATTTCTTCATAAAAGAGCTATCAGGGTACATCCAGCATGCCCTTGAAAGAACAGCATTAAAACGAGTCCATTCCAAGCAGATGATTGCCAGGCGCTGAGCCGTGAGAACAGCACCACTAAACATCATCCCCAAAACTTGAGTTCCTCTTGCTCTTGGGCAGCTGCAGAGCTCACGGTGTCCTGCCCGATGCTGCACCCCAAAGGATAAGGGGTAACAATCACACACTGATGTGACCACACAAACCAAGACAGCACACACCGTGAAGCAACTCCTTGCCATGGCCGAAGCCATTTGGGCTCAGGTTGTTCACACAGCAGCTCAGATCAGTAATGTCTGCAGACCATGCACTCCTTTTGACACATGGGCTTCAAAGCCATTCCAAGGAGTCTCAATTCTCAGCGGCAAGCCCTAGTTGGCAGCACCAGTCTGCACTTTAACCTGTTCCACGCAGACGTCCCATACAACCAACCCTACAGTCTTTGCAAAGTCTTTTCATACAAAGACCACTCAGACCAAGTTGCATTCCCACCCCAAGCCCCAAGGACTTCTGGCCTTGAGCACCTCCAGGGATGGCAGCTACAAGCTGTAGGCTCAGCTGGCAGGGCTATGCTGTCTTGAGGATATGGGGCCACAAGCAGCTGCCACAAAGCTTTCCCCTGTGCAGGAACACTGGTGAGAACCTCTGCTGCGAGCTAGCATGCCTTCACCATGCCCACGAGTTTTCAGGAGCACAAGCCCACATCTGAGCATAGCTTTGCCTCCCACTCCTCAATCCCCATTCATCAGCTGGCCAGTTTGGAGCAGGCATGCACAAAATGGTGACTGACAGCTCGACGGCCATCAATCAAAGCCAGACAGCAGAAAACGAAATCAAGAGCTTCACCCAGAGCTTGGCAGTTTCCCGGTTCCTGAGCTGTGTGGGTGGTGAGGATGGGAGCCACATCCCTACACAGTGCTTGAGCCAGGACAGTTACAACTACATGAAACCCACCAACTATACCTTGATTCTTAAACAGGCACAGGTACCTTTTTCCCACACAATGGCAAATTTGCAGCCCCCGAGTGCCACTGCACAGTGGGAAACACCAGCAGCACTCCTGAATCACAAGGTACTTCCCAGACAAACGGCAAGCCCAGCTGAACCATGTCCCACCTCCACACACCATGAATTATGGGAGCCCACCACACCTCAAGGTCTCTGAAAAGCCACATGGGAGCACCTGTGCCGGGACAGCCAGGATCACATTCCCTGACAGGTGTCGTCACAGCTCTTCACACCCTCTGGACCAGCTGGGGCCATCCCAACACAGTACCCATGCAGGATACCATCCTTCAGATTATGACACCAAGGCAAGGACCGGATCAAGGACAAGACAACGCATGACAGCACTTTATCAGATTCAGTGGGAAGACTACAGAAGCATACATTTGTACGTCCTTGTGGCAGCTGCCTACCTGCCTACCCCCAGGAATGGGAGAGGTGTCTGAATTTCCAAGCTCCCAGGGACAGATTCTCCTCCCCAGTCCTTTCTGCCCTTTCACTGATCCCTCCCACTCACACACGACATTACCGTGCACTAACGCTGCACACACAGCCCACAGGAAAGCTCAGATCTTGGCATGAGTGATGCACTACGAGATGAAGGTGACAGCTCAGGTTTTCCTGCCTCTCTTCTGAGTATTCAGCAGAGGAGGAAGGGAGCCAGCTGCAGTAGTTCAAGGCAGTAAGGATTGAGACACCTCAGCCCTCACCTGTCAATTAGGCTGCTTGGAATGCACAGCACCACACTGAAGTGTAACAGCTTGTGCTGACCCATGAGCACTCCACTCTCCACGTATCACAGCAGGGTAATATGACCACCAGCTCCAGAATGGCAAGTCTGAATTGCCTGCAAAACTGAAATCGCACTAGCTCAATTATCAAAGAAATCTACAGCTTCACGATTTTCTCCAGAAAGTTTTCCAAAATCATTGTGGAAGAGAACAAAAATCCACTGAAGTTACGATAAGCAGCTGTAGCTGGCACACTTGCTGCATGGCTTTGCTGGGTAGGCACAGGCTCAGAACAGCTAACTGCTGATCACTGCACATGGGTCTAATCCGTAGCACCCCAGCAGTAACCAAAAGGCAGCACCTACAAACCCACCAAGGTTAAGCCTTTGCCAGTCTGTCCTCTCAAACATCCCAGCAAACCTAAAAAGGCTCTCTTCCCTGGCAAACCCAGCTTCATTTTCCATCACTTCTGGGAATGCAGACCAAGGAAAGCATCCCCTCCTGCTCCTCCCAGCCCACACAGATTTCAGACACTCATGAGCAGCTACTGCCTGCACAGCAACCTTCAAAACCACCAAGATGAAGCGGAAAACTCCAGAAACATAGCTCTCACATATGGCCTCTGCATACTGTCTATCCTATTCCTCCAAGCTACTGATTAAAATTCAGACATGTAAAACTACCCAACACTTATTCGTGGTTGATAATGCTCCCATCAGGATGCTACAGCAAATCCACTCTAGTCTTGAGAGTAAAGTATAAAGTAACTCGCAGAAGCATGCATTGGGGGAAAACAGACTGATGTATGATCCCCAAGGAGCATTCCCATTAATGCATCCCATTTAACTCTTACAGACACAAAGCCTAATGGAAAATGCCCACCTTACAAGTCAAACATTTATTTCAGGTTGCTGTGGAAGCTCCCAAGCCAAATAAGCTGGTAATGGTCTACAGTTTAATATATATATCCAGCTACTCCAAGACAAATGCGTTTGTTCATAACAGCTGACTGTATAAAGCAGCAGCAAGAGTTAGCAACAGTCAGCCTGCTTCCGCTCAGTGATGGCAGTGCACTCCATGTCTAACATGCAATGTCAAAGTCAAAAACACTGCCATCCTTCACCAGCACATCAACAGGTAGGAGCTGTTCCATCTTCATCAAGGCACTTTAAGCAGATCCTTCAGTGAGCTTTACCACTGTTTCAAGCAGAAGTCACAAAAATATGTGCAATAAACAAAGTGTGCCAATTACAGAAATAAGAATCATGGAATCACAGAATCACTCATTATAGCATTAATCATCCATAAACAAATCTGCACTCACATAGGTTTCAACGTGCTGTGCAATTATGGCACACAGAACATTTCTGAAGCTTTTACCACTGCTACTGTTAGCCCTGACGATTTTAATAAAACAAGGACTTAATTACACAAAAAATCCTTTTCAGTCGTATGTAGCTGTGCATTTTCATTGCAATCCATGAGATTCATCTTTTATCTTATGGGAAGCTGCTGAAAAATTCTATTAATAAATCAAGACGGAATTGTCAAGTCTATGTAAAGAGTTATGCTTCCAAGCTTTATTAGGCACCTACATTAGAATGACCTCTGACCTCTTCCAAAGACACTGAAAGTATATGAAGGCTGCTCCAAAAGCACAGAATTGCTCAGGTTGGAAAAGACCTTCAAGATCACAGAGTCCAACCACAACCCAGCCGTACTACCCTAACTGACAGCCCTCCGCTAAATCCTGTCCCAGAGCACCACATCCAAACAGTTTTTAAGCACATCCAGGGATGGTGACTCAACCACCTCCCTGGGCAGCCTATTCCAGTGCTTAACAACCCATTCTGTAAAGAAATGTTTCCTAATATCCCACCTAAACCTCCCCGGCACAACTTGAGGCCATTTCCCCTCAAAACAAACGTCAAAGGCTCACTGTTTTGAAATTAAGGCTTTGTTTCTAAACTATTTCTTAAGAACGCATATTGGCCTGGGACGTTCTAAAAATCCTTTTTTTTACTGGCTACGGTGGTGAAACAACTGTCTTCCCACAGCCATTTCTCAACAAGTGCTTTGAAAAGTGTTTCCCCAATTTTTCCTTGCTATTAAACTGAGGCCCTTTAGCCAAAAGCTTCTGTTGATAATCTGAAACCAACTATCTGTTTTCCCACTAAAAAAATTAAACCCTGAAGAGACACCATACAGCTTTTGCTATTTGCTCTCAGTTCGCCGGTGAAATTATTCCATGTCCTCTCATATTACCTCACCAGGTAATCAAAGGAGGATGATCATCATCGAGCAATAGCAAATGTCAGCATCCCCAAGGTTTACAGTCTACATAAATGACTGAACTGATGAGCAAAAGGCGTCGATGTTTTTAACAACCAAGCACTACATATAATGGAAGCTAAAGAAAGAAGCTTAGAAAAAGTTTTCTAAGAATCTGTCTAAAACAAAAGAGTTCAAAGGAATCAGCCACAATCACATCCACTTGTCCAAAACCAGAGCTTTAATTTATTTTTCAAACGTGTATTACGCCATGAATTCATAGGGAATTGGCTCCAGCAGCTCTGGATCCTTCCCATTAGTCCTCACGAAGTGTGCTTCTCTCGGTGGAGCAGGCTGTAAACAGAAACAGAAAGAACTCAGGGCACAAAAGCTTAGCAGAAACCTTACACAAAATTCATGTCAACAACATTTAATGTGTTATGTTACAAACATCGCAGCAATTTTATCATTTCTAGTCTCTCTAAAACCTGCTTCAAATTAGCTGTAAGAAAATGAATCTGCTCTAAGATTTGACTTTTACTGCCGAATGAAGACAACTACAATTCAGCCTCTGTGAATTACTAATCCAAGCCAACAGAAAGTGCCCTGTAGTTCCAGAAGCAATAGCAATTATCTTCCTGCTGAAGTGTCTAGTTATTCAGTTTTAACAGTTTCTGTTGCAGCTAAATTCAACTAAACCAAAGACAACATCACTTCTAGAAATCGACCACAGCTTCTGCTGCTGATTAGCAACCCTCTAATAGTGATGCCTGAACAGGAAGCATCTGTCCCTTTGCTCACAGCCAAGGGCATCGTTTTCATCCGTGAACAGTGCAGTTCTGTTCAGCCAGCAAGCATATCAGACAGCTCAGATGGAGACACACTGCATGCTGTCACTCTACTCTAAAAGAAGAAGGAACCTCCTACAAAAGGAACAGAAACAAGTGAGGGTGGTTACAGACACCTCCAACACCATCTGCCATAAACCTGGATTTCAGCTCCATTAACATGCTTTGTTGGTGGTGCTTTTTTTTTTTTACACAGACACAAAGTTCTGTTTACAGCACAACGCTTTGTTGTTTCGGAAGAGAACATTTTAGTCAACTGATTTGGTTCTAGGTGGTTTTCAGGTTTCGTGCTTTGTTTTGCTTTCATTTCTCTTTAGCCAATTGCATCAAAGATGTTATCAACTACATTAAAAATATTACCTGACGTTTCAGCTGAACCCAAATGCCTTTTTCTTTTGCTTCCTTTTTCTTCTTTTCATTCTCCTTCACACGCTGCAAAAAGCTGTCTCTGCTCTTGGAATGTTTAATATGCTCAATACGCACATTAATTCTCTTGGCAAGAATCTTACCCCTAAGAAAAAAGTATCCATTTTTAATTTACTGCACTTGAAAAACAGCCATTTCAAAGCTAGTTTTATGGCATTTACGTAATCAATCCTATAAGCTCAACTACACATCATTATGTGCCAAATGGCAATCATTCGGAATACATTGCTGCAGATGTAAACTGGATAGTATTTATGTAAGTGAAAGCTTATCAAATATACAGTAACATGCTGACAATTTAAGATTAAGTTGCGGGAGAACAAATAACCTTAAGCTGATACTATAAAATGAGTTAACTATTACCACTGTACTTCAGTCCCACTCTTGGAAAAAAAAAAAAAAAAGTATCTTTTTCTGATAAAACTGTGAAAGTCAGATGAATACGGCTGGATGCAGCCACAAAATAGTATCTGCAACAGTCTTCAGTATAAATGCGAGTCAGGTGAAAATCCTCATTATGTAATATCATTAAGCGCTGCTCGGAAGAATAAAGAACTGTTTCCTCTGACAGGATCCAAGACAAATGACCACCATTTGCTTGGGTTTTAAAAGGACATATACTTTACCCACCTTGAATGACCAATCAAGACAAAAAACGTGTCTAACTGGCAAAGTGAAAGGAGGGTGCCATTACACATCAACTCCCCAAAAAACAAAACTTTTTGTACTAAGAATTTTTGTTACTTACTTAACCTTCTTGTTAACAATAACACCCACAGCGTGTTGAGTAACATTATACACCCTTCCAGTCTTGCCATGGTAACACTTGTGAGGCATGCCTTGTTGAACTGTACCCATACCCTGTTAAAACAAGAGTGAAGGCAGAGCTTTACAAGCTTTAGCTTAAAAACATAAAAGCAATGCCAGGGGCTTTTCTTTCAAAAGCTATTTAAAACAGCAATATCAAATTATTCAAGACTTATTTAAAAGTGCTCCTTAATTGTTCATACCTTTGAATTTATAGCTACACATGTAATACCCAGAAACTATTAAATTCTGCTGTGATCATTCCAGTCGCTTTCAGTGCCGGTGAAATGATTTGATCACTTTGCTTTCAGCAAGCAATCATAGGAGACAATCATCATCAAGCTCCAGAATGTCAAGAAGCAGTAATTTTGAATGGCATAGTTCTGCAAGAGTCAACCCCATAGATTATATGCCAACTTCTCTGTGGCTGTTATAATAACTTGGGGTTTCAAACTGAAACTATAGGATTCAACAGAGCAGTTCTCAGCAAAACACTTTCAGAGCTAACACAACAAACTTCTGAAGTATAGGGCATGTCATTTAAAATCAACTGGAAAATAATTAATGAGAAAGATACTGCATAAATTATGCAGCATAAACTATGGCTCTTCTCAACTGCACATGCAGATCAGGCAAAACTGAATAACTACAAGAATGACAGCTGTGCAAGCAGTGCCAGCAGGCAAAATGCAACAACCCAAGTATTAGACATGGCATATTTCACTTACCCTTTTTCAGCTGAACTGACAGTTCAGTCTAATATGTATTACACATATAAAAATATGCGACACTGAAGCATTAGCATTGCCTCAATAGCATTGTTGCTCCAGTACTGTTTCAAAAGAGGGAACTTGCATTGACACACACGACACAACTAACAGAAAGACTACCACAGAAAAAAAAAAAAAAAAAACCACAACTAGAAATGGAAAGTGATGACACTGCTTCAGGTATTTTTCATTACACCGCATCACAGAAAGTACCTTGATATCAACTATATCGCCTTTCTTGTAGATGCGCATATAGGTAGCCAGAGGGACAACTCCTGTGGAGAGATACAGATGTGGATACTATGAAGCTCACATTTCACACTCAAAAATCGAAGAGGAAAAGAGAAAACACATCACACAATTTTAAATATTTCATTTGAAAAAATTCAAATTCAAAATTAAATGTCAAGAAGGTAAAACAGAAATCAAACTTCTTTTAAGCAGTAATTACCTCTTCATACATTTCAAATTGAAAAAAAATTAAAAATCAAGCTGAATAAAAACTATAGCTTTACACCTATTTACTATATCACTGAAAATAGCTGCTAATTGCTAAGAGGCACACTGTACGTTTTAAGAAAGAATGAATTTTCAGGTATTTTCTTCACCTTCAAATTCATTTTCAAGTGATGACTGAACGACTGCTTGATCTCAGAATGCTAATACATAAACTGTAAGAGCTGCAAGTCTAAATTGTCAGATACCCTTTGACATAATCTGGCAGTTCTATTGCTACCTAGGGACTGCTGACACCCAACAGGTCAGTAACTTAAAACATTGCTCTCCCTACAACATATACTCACCATGTTTGCGAAAGGGCCTCGAGAACATATAACGAGTTCCCCTCCTCTTTCCCTTTGTGTTCGTCATTTTGGCTGATTACTGTAAAAATGAATGCAAATTAATCAGGACAACTGGTTCATTCACTAAAAACATGACCAATGGCATGTTCAGGAAATTCAGAAAAATGAAATGCTTAGGCCTGATCCGAACAACACCACTTCCAAACTGCACCGTCAAAACAAATTACATTACTAGACACTGAAAAGAAAAAATATACAGTATCTATGTAAGATTATAACACAGATTAATGGGATGCTAGCTAGTCACCTAGCCCTGCCTTCTTCTCAAAACTGACAGCAGATGTAACTCAGGGCTTTGCCTGGTCCTTTTGAAACCTTTCAGGAATTAAAGTAAATTACAGCACAGCCTCCCTGCGCAGCTTGTTTGGAGGCCTGATGTGATGACAAAAACGCGTTTCCCCGTAACCAGCTGGAACTGCTCTCATTCTGACTTGTGCCACTTGTCCTAGTATCATCTGAACTAGAAGGGAGCCTTAAAGGCCATCTGCTCCAACCCTCCTGCAGTGAGTAGGATCGCCTACAGCTCCATCAGGTGCTCAGAGCCCCGTCCAGCCTGACCCTGAGCGGCTCCAGGGACGGGGCATCCACCACCTCTCCGGGTAACCCCAGTGCCTCACCATTCTTACAGTAAAATTTTTTTTCCTTACACCCAACCCAATGCTCCCATATTTTAGTTTGAAACCATTTCCCCTCTTCCTATCGCAACAGGCCCTGTTGAAGAGAGTCTGTCTGCTTCCTTTCCGTAGCCCTTCTAACCCCCCCTTCCACTCCGCAGCCTCCCGGCCCGGCCTGCCGCCTCACACCGAGCCCTGCAGGCCGCGGCCTCCCCGCTCCCCCAGCGATCCCCGCCGTAGGGCTCTGCCGTCCCCAGGCCGAGCCAGCCACCCCACCGCCACCACAGCCCTTCCAGCCGCTTTCCCGCCGCCTCCCCGGAGCCGTGGAGCAACCTGAAAACGGCCACCACGCTTCAGCGTGGCTCCCGCAGCACTCACAAGATGGCGGCGCGGGCCGAAAAGAGGGAGGGACTGCCGCGGCCGCCCTTAACAGCGGGGCCTAGGCGGGGCTGCCCGCCGTGCGCCTGACAGAAAGTGTGCGGCGGGCTGCCCGCTGCCTGCCTGCGCGGGGCGGTGAGTGGTTGTTACTTAAAGCAATAGATTACAATATATTTGATCCCCTTACTAACTTCACAGTTATTCTGATGTTGTCCTGCAAAACGCAGGCCTAAGCCCTTTCTGTCAATATGTACAGCGAGTTTAATATTCATGGGCTGCAATGGTTGTGGAGGGTGAAGTGCGCTGTCAGGTTCTGCCTGCAGGACTAGCTGGCGGAGCGTGTTCTGACACAGAAGGGCTATGTCTGTGCAGCAGATCTATTAAACTGTTGTAGGTGGAAACATACAGACTATATTCCAGCTCTGCACTATGAAAAAACCCCCAACCTGCTATCTCTGATACCTACGCAAGGGAAATCTGTATCATTCAATGAGCATTCAGCCCAGGTGCCAGGAAGGGCTTCCAGACTTGAAGGAAGCCTGAGCAGCTCCTGGGTGAAGAAACATGTTGGCAACGGAGAGAGATGTCAGGAAGGACATCAAGCAGAACAAAGACAGGAGGCCAAATCCAATCCTAAGGCATTATTGAATAAAGAAAGATCGCTATCTTCAGTGAGCTGAACTCCTTGCTCCTGCCAGTGATTTTCATAAAGGATACATTTCCACATCAAGCAGGAAAGAATGGGAAAGAAACTCCACATGTTGAAACAGATTTCGGAGTGCAGAGTGTGTAATTCATAAAGGAGCAGCAACTGCAAACTGAATTGAACTCTGCTTTACTTGGGACCCAGTCAGACATTCAGGATTTGCTACATTTTTTTTTTTCCCCTGAATAAATGGCGTGGTGGGTTTATTTGAAATTTCAATAGTGCTCTCATTTCTAACATTTATTTTGATGCTCAACATTTCAAACAAACTGTTGTATTTCAGAATTTGTTACCATAGAATCATTTATTGGCCATGCTGTCAGGGTCTGATCCAGAAGTCCATCCTTCCTACAAATGTTGTACACGTTTTCACAAAATTGTTGCCTGCTGAAAACTTAAAGCCTGAAGTGCATTTGTATGTTGTTTGTAAAAGGACTTGTTAATAGTGGCTGTCTCCAGCAAATAAAGCTGCACAAGTTGTGGGGTGAGTTCAGGTCTTGAAACGGGAGCCAGCAGGCAAGCAGCTGTAGGGGAGAGCTACAGCTCTGTATCTTGACTGCACATGCTCCCCATACTGCCCCGATTCATTGCCTCAGAAACCTAGCCTGACCTGCAGTAGGCCAAACTGCAATTGTAAGATGGTAATTCCAGTTTCTCCTACACTGTACATTAAGAAGCTGGTTCTGCTTGAGAAACACAGCATCCTCAAGATCAGGATGAACATGAGTGGCAACGTCCAGCTTAGCATGAAGATCTAAAATCCCATGAAGATCCCAGGCTGGTGCTCTACCCATTGCTGTACTTTGGAAATCTCACTACATGCTGATGAGACTGAATTTCTGTCCTTGTCTCGTTGACTTGGAGGTGGAGCAAGTTTCAAAATTGCTGGGGAAAGGAGCTTGAAAGGTAGGACCCATTCAAAGTGAGGGGTGTGGAGACTAGGTAACCACGACTTTATTTTTCAAAGTGGAAAACATGCTGGAAAAGCATTTTCAGTCACCAAGTTCCCATGGTCAGGATTCTGATATCTTCATTGGGAGAGTCCCATTTTCCTATTTTTTTTTCCTTCTGACACTTCCTTGCAGCATCTGTCTGGACAACAGCTCTCTCTAAAGAATAAATGAGCTATGATGATTCTGCTTGTGGGGTTGCCAGGAAATCTTCACTGAATTTCTAAATGCACAGTGGGATCTGGCTTGTTCTTAATCTCAAAGGACCAAATGGTACAAAGATCTGGAGTGTGGCATCCATTTCTGTGAGGTTATTCATCAGAGATGTGTAAGGAATTTAAATAAATGAGAGTTTGTGAAGCGCTTTGATGTGAAAAATATATTCCCCTTCAGTAGGGTGTAGATTTCCCATGTGTCTCACATAACATATTCTTTATGTGAAAAACAAATGAAACAGAAAACAAAAACAGCTGATTATTGCTGGAGCAAAAATGTTAAAAATAACTGAGATCAGGTGTCAAATAAAGAATACTGAAATCCGCAGTTCTAATGTGATGGCAAGGCAAAACCAAGAGTTTAAATGAGAAATCAAGATTATGACATTGTTTACCACATAGCAGGCTCCCATCCACAGAAATGCTGCATTTACCTTGTGCTATTGATCAAAACGTTACTGTTCAAAGTTATGTGTAAAGTGCTGAAGTTGATCCTGTCATTCTAGTGTTCTCTCCTTTCAAAAAGGTTCTCTTAAATAGCATCTCAAGGTCATACTTTTGTTCCCTGTCACAGGTCTCTTTAGCACCTCATTGATTCTGGTTCTAACAGCCTTCTTATTTCCAGTAATCTGTCCAGCTGCTCCACGAAACCCACTCTGTAAATAATAAAAGCCAGAGCCTGGGTTCACGGGAGTTTAAGTCAATAACATTTGTATTGAAGCAACCAGTTGCCTCCAAAGAAGATGACTGTACAGACAAACTCCTTGAACGGCTCACTGTGGAGCTGCCTAAGTGCCAACGTGGGTGCAGTAACGGAGCTGCATCACCAGTGAAGCATTTCATGGAGAGAGGAACACAAAACAGTGGCAGTGTGCCTATGAGAGAAAAGGAAAGGCAAGACATTCAGACCAAAAATTGTGATGAGGCCAGCACATCACACATTGGTGAAGGTTTTCTGTACATTGCCACTTCTTGTACATTACTTGCTAATTCAAAATGTTACTAGACAGGGGTAGACATACAGAAGCCAAACAAATTATTTTACCATTAACTCATAAAATGTGCATAAAATCTGAAATATTGAACAAGTCCTGTCATTAAGGGGCTTATTTGAATAACATGGCATTCTATGTATATATACACATCAGCAAAAACTGCATTATTGACTATTAAGAATCATTCGGAATGTAATTATTAGAAACATGCAAGGAACTTGTGTAACTGAGACCAGCTTCTCATGGGTACCAATGAGTATAGTCCATTTATCAAACTTCATTTGAAAAGCAATTAGTGACCCTTTCCTCCCATACTAGTGGAGTGGCTTCTCAGAAAACCGGTTTCATTAATGCAATTTTTTCCTCAAACTTCTCCTAAGTGCTGCTGTGTTTTTGAGGTCATCTATCTCTGTGTAACCTCCTCTGAGCCCAACCCATCTAACCAGGAACAAACAGCACCTCACATTGTTAGCATCAGCTTCACTGTGTATCTAGTTCTGAGTAAATGTGACTAGCCACTCATGGTAATTACCAGCTCTGCCAGCCAGGTACTTTCTACTGTTCTGTTGTAGAGGAAACTGACCTGCTGCCAGCAGTAAATCTGCATAATGTGGGGGTTTTTGTTGGCTTGCTGTTTTGAAAATGTAAGGTATTGAAACATGTAATTAATTCTAAATTATTATTTTTTTAGATCTAATTTTTCACAGTTGCCCTTAAGCCCTTCCCAACCCTCCGGAGCAGCCACTGACTACAGTTTGGGAAGTAAGGGGCTTAATGGTTGGAATCATACTGCTGTTTTCTGTTCATTTATTTAGGTCTGAGCCGTTACAAAGTTCGCCTGAGGAACAATGATGTTTGCCCTGATTTTTTTTCTGTAATTATTTATACGGAAGACTGATGTTCCCCTTACACCTCTGTTCCTCTAATCTACATAATCCAGGCTCTTGAAGCCTCCGAATGCACAGCGACCTCCACAGATTTGGTGCCATTCCCGCTCATTGCTCTTGAGTATCAAGTGATCAGAACTGCATAAGGCAGTCCAGCTATCTCACAACACACAAATTATTTCTGAGACATTTCCTGTTATTACCGAATTCATGAAACGTGAAGCCCAAGGGGCTGATCTTTTATTTATTTATTTGGCCCTAAATGTTTCAGTGATTGTCCTTAACTTGATAACTGAGAACTAAGAGACAATTTCTTAATCTAACTCTAATGCAGTGGCAGACCTCCTGGTGACTGCAGTGGTACCAAGTCAGTTCTTAAATGGTAATGATTTTGCTTAGACAAAACTCTTGGTGTCTTTAAAGATTTTTGTTTGTTTGTTTGTTTTGGTAAGGAATAAATAGGCATGGACAGAATTGGCTATTAATCAGTATAAAATGGATTGGCCAAAGCAAAACAAGTACACTCTAGGAAGACACGCAGGCTGGCTGGCAGGGGCCAGTCTTAGTTGCCCTTTTTCTTATCTGATTTCTAGCATGTGACTATTTTATTCACTATAAAGTATAATTTTAACAGAGCACAACCTATGTCAATTATTTTTTTCAAGACAGGCTTAACTTTGGAGGGAAAAGAGATTCAGCTTCATATAGATCTAAATATGCTGCTGGAATGTAATACATGGCAGGGAGCATCGTATATAAGAACAATTTATTGTAATGGCCCACTGAGTTTGAACTGATGAAATCCCAATGAAGCTACATTGTAGAAATAAGTGTGGTGTGTTGTTTTCTTTTGTTTCATGCTAATTTTCAGATGAGCTTGCGCAGGATACATAATTGTTGAATTTGGTCAAATCACTGGAGGACAGAACTACTGTTGAGAGGGACTGACAGAGGCTGGAGAAATGGGATGACAGAGACACTGAGGTTGAGGATAGACAAATGAAAAGTCCTGCACTTAGGTTTTCTTAGGTTTTAATAATCCAGTGCAACAGAACAGGCTGAGAGCTGACTGCATAGAAAGCGGCTTTGCTGAAAAGCACACACAAGATGAGGCGGTGATCCAAGACAGCCAGCATGGCTTCACCAAGGGCAGATCATGCCTGACCAATCTGATGGCCTTCAGTGATGTGGTGACATCACTGGTGGACGTGGACAAAGGGAAGGCAATTGGTCTTGTGCAAGGCCTTTGACATGGTCCCACACCACATGGTCTATGATTCCAACTTTTTGACATTGATAAAGTAAAAACATTTGTGGAATAATCCTCTATTTTATAAGCATTCGGTGAATTTGTATTAGTATATTGACATCCGAGGTAGCCATTTGTATTTCTCTTTAATTGTTCTAAGCAGAGCCCCTAACAACATTATCGTTAATTGCTTATGAAATGGCAAAGAATCTTGCTGGAGGAAAGAGCCTTGTAACATATTTCTAGTTTTACATAAAGAAATGTTTTCTACTTAGTCTTAGCTGAATTCCAGTAAACATAAATTCTATCTTCAGAATACACCAAAGAAAATGCACTTTTCTGTGCGAGTACATAAAGACAGAGTTGAATGATTTTCATTTTAAGTGCTACCAAATGCTCATTTTAATAATGTATGAAGTAACCAGAGTTATTGCAAAGTCAAGTGCTGAGCAGATTGTTGTAAGCCTCTCAGCAGACGTCTTCCTGTAGTTGTACATATCTTTGGATGAGTAACGAAAATCCTCTTCTGCCTTCATAGATTCTTCTTGAAAGAAAAAGAGGAATAAAATACAGAAATAACAGGAGTAAAAAATGCTGTTCTCTGCATTAAGGCATTTCACATATGATTACAGTTCCACTTATACTTTTTCCTAGGCGCTTTTGCAGAGTTGAAATTTGTGCCAAGTATGCATTAGCCTTCATTGAGCGATTTCCTTTTTGCAGCCAGCCTCCTTTCCAAAATGGGAAATGATCCTTAACATTTGCAGTCTCACATGTGTCAGTTTCTTACATCATTAACCCAAAACAGAATCCATGATATCACAAAATGCAGCAGAAAAGTTGCATTAAAAAAAATAATAATTAAAAAAAAAAATAAATATATATATATAGAGAGAGAGGTGTGCTTTTATTTTCCTCCTGTTTTGGACATTTCAGTATTCTATTATCACATCTTTCAGTTTTCTGGCTTATTGAGCTAGAAACTCAAGTAATCTTCATCACCTTACCCCGGGGACTGGGGTCTATGAAGGGAACTATCAGATATCACAAAGCTTATGATAACATAATGAGAGTTGGCTACGCTCTGACAACCCCTGTCAATGAGACAACAGCTGCTCTGAACAAATATGTACAGCCAGAAAAGAACAAAGTAATGGTGAGTCAAGGAGAAGTGAAACTGAGAATTAACAAAGGATAATCTTGGCCAATATCTGACCAACCAAAAACAACCTTGACCAACTTTCCCGTATGTATAATGGGAATAATAGCACATATTTATGGAGCAGGGCTACTGTTAAAGATCAGTCCATTAATATCTGTTAAATGCTATGGAGTCCTTAATGGTATATGCAAAATAGTAACGTGAGCTAAATGGCATCTATGCTGTTCTAAGGCAGCCACAGCTTATCTGTGGGGAAGAAGCAACGGAGGAAAAGGGGCAAAATGGGGAAAAGTAAATAAAGGGCAAATGGCAAGAAGTGCTGCAGGGGGTGGAGAGAAATGAAACTGCAGGAAAAATGGAAGGAGGCAATTAGGTCATTAAGGACAAAGAGGTGATTCCTGGGTTACTGCACTGTAAAGATACAGGGCACTACTACATATAAAACTAAGCATTATCAGTTCTGATATACATGCAACAGCCTATGTTATGTTTTTCTTTGTAGAAAAACCTAAATTATAAGCAGATGGCAGCATTTAACTGACCATGTGCAGGTAAAGAAGGGAACTGGTAGGTCTTCCAGGGTGTAAATCTATCAAGAGAAAGAAATTAAAATCACACTACTTCTGTACTGCTGACAAAGAGAGCACTGTTTGAGAACTGATTGCAACACACGCTTGAACAATAGCTTTAGATCAGTGGAAGCACAAAATATTGCTAACTGTGACATATGTTTCAATTAAAACAAAAATAATGAACCACCCATTAGTTTAATGAAAAACGGAGTCTATTAACAGTAGATGCTCTTTAACAACTTGATTATCTCCAGAAAGCTGTTTTGAGTAATTTTTCCACCCCCTATTGATCATTTTTTCCACTACGTACTATCTGTTATGTGCATGCTGTTTTACATATTCCTCCTCGGCTCCTTCTACATCTTGGTACTGCAGAGAACTGATTAGTGGAGGAGGCTGAGGGCTGAAATTGTACAAAGACTCTTTACCTGGGGGCTGCCTGTTGTCATGTTGTGCGTCAATGTTGTTATAACATGACAGCTAATCTTGCTTTTGGAGAAATGCTGCAAAGATCGCAAAAATACTGCCTTGCTGACTGCAGTGGGAAGCTTTGCTAGATTTTCTGGTAGAGAACAGACACGCTGAAGAACCATCCTATACCTCACTTCTACTGATGGATTTCTCAAGATAGGCTTAGCACACAGGTGAACCATTACTGATTTCCAAGGTTTTTGTTCCGTAGAGAGTGAGCTGATAACAATGGTTTCTCTAGTGCACGTGTCAAGGATCAAATCCATTACTTTTTTTTTTAAATCAAGAATAGTATTTCATTACAATATTGAACTACCTTATTTCTAAATAAACAGTGGCCCTGTTTCTCCAAAGAAACCTGCAGAGGCCTCTGCAGCTGTTCAGAACAGTACCAAAAAGGGTAGTTATTAATGCCCAATTTGTGTTCTTTCATCCTATCGAGATCACTGGGACCCCAAATATACAGATCTCTCTTGCAATATATGAAAACATTTTTCAAAAGAATTTACTGCTGTATAAATGGACTCTTTTTTCTGAGCAGAATTCCAACTTTTTTGAGTATAGAGGCTCCAAGAGTGAAAACGTTTTAGAAATCTACTGTTGTTTTCAGTACAACTGCATTCTTCTATTTTACAGTCTCAGAGGACAACTGTCCTAACTGATGTGTGTTTTAAGTGCTGTTGATAAAAATTTTTATTCAGTTCAGTAGCATTTTTTATTTATTTTCTTTACTTTCCCTTTTAAAATTTAAACTTTTCGGATGCTGGTAATATAAAAGGTGAAATATTTACCAGCTGTATATGCAGCAAGATGATCCGTATAAGTTCAGCTGCAAAAAAGGCAAATATTAAAGTAACTTCATCTGTGAACTCTGCAAGACTTAAATATTACTCCCTGCTTAAAAACAAAGCCACACTGATGGAAGAAAGCTTTGGTCTTCTGAAATGAGTATAAGGTATGAATCAACAAGAGTCAAAGTTAGTCTGCATGAGAACTCCTCTTCACCTATCTTTTTCTGCTTACAAAATTTGTCTAATAATGATTATTTCTCATATTTATTTGTAAAATATTCTAAGATTTATTGATGAGAAGTGGTAAGGAATAAAATATTTATCTGAAGTCTAAGCTTAGTTTTCATAAATTTTATAGTTTTCCATCATTTTATAGTTTTCTGTGATAACAGAATCACAGAATCACAGAATCGTAGGGGTTGGAAGGGACCTCCAGAGATCATCGAGTCCAACCCCCCTGCCAAAGCAGGTTCCCTACACCAGGTCGCACAGGTAGGCGTCCAGGCGGGTCTTGAATATGTCCAGAGAAGGAGACTCCACAACCCCCCTGGGCAGCCTGTTCCAGTGCTCCGTCACCCTCACCGTAAAGAAGTTCTTGCGCACATTCGTGCGGAACTTCCTATGCTCCAGTTTCTGGCCATTTCCCCTTGTCCTGTCTCCACACACTGCTGAAAAGAGTTTGGCCTCGCCACTTTGCCCCCCACACCTCAGATATTTATAGACCTGGATCAGGTCCCCTCTGTCTTCTTTTCTCAAGGCTAAACAGACCCAGTTCACTTAGCCTTTCTTCGTAGGGGAGATGCTCCAGGCCCTTAAACAACTTACTGATGCCTTGTTTATAAGTGAGATTGAATCTATTATTTTGAAACAATGAATAGGATGTGTCACCTCACCTGTTGAACCACTTTGCCTGGATCTGCCTACCATCACTCCCTGTCATGGCTCCCAGACAGCATGTGCAGCATTTGTATTCTGCTTCAGGTTTTCTTGGAATGATGGAATACAAATTGTGGAAAAAGTCTTTTATGTCCCACTCCATTACCCTGTAGCATAAATCCTGTAATACTCGTTGCCTATAAGTTAAAGTGTGTTTTTAGAGCGGGGCTGGTTACTCCACCATGAGGATGGTGGATGACCTTCACTGAGCTATGTGTCAATCAAAATCCAGCTGGTGAATTCACGTGATCTTTTTGCAAGAGCTATCTGGATCTAAAATTAAGAGTTTCCAAAGCAAATAAAGAAGTATATACACAAAGCAGCCCTCTGACTTGAGAGCCAACTCTGCTGTGAGCAGGAGGTTGGGCCAGAGACCTCCAGAGGTCCGCTCCAACCAGAATCATCCTATTATTTTATGGTCCAATTATGCTATGATTTTTTGGTCATACTGTATATTAGTCCAACAACAGATGCAATCTGTCTGTATTCAGATACTGCAGCAATAATCTAACTGGCTGGTGGTTTGACTTGTTAGTGGAGTGGGGAAAGAGATTCATGGGACCAATCCTGTTGACAAGCAACACTAATAAAAACCTGATGTTCCTCAGACTCAGCAAAGCCTCCTACTGTTGCAGAGATGATACAGGCACAAACATACCTGTACCGTGCTGCTCTTCAATTTTTAAATCCAGCCTACCCACACACCTTTGAGTAAGCTGGGCTGCTGCCAAACCCCAGGATTATGAAACAAGGAGAGGACAAGGTGAGTGGCAGCAGTTCACACTTGTTATGTTTTCTCTTTGCTCCTCTGTATCAATTGTTTCCTCTATGCATTTGGATAATAAAATCTTGAGAAGACAGAATGGATTTTCTCTCAATGTCTTACACAGAATCTATTTAGGCAAAGGCCTTTGGCCTCTGACTTTCATTTCTAGGTGTCATGGCAGTTCAAATATTTTGTAACAACCGCTACACAGTGTGAGAGACTTTAGAGGCAGATAAATAATTCCATCTGTTCAGCTAATGCAATTCTGTGAGAAAAGCATCTATTCTTCAACTGAAGCCCTTAGGAGATACTGAATGTACTCCCTTGCTTGGCAAAATACTTCAACCATTAAAGTCTTCCACTGTTTAAAAATGTGCGTAATTTCCAATTCAACTTTGTTTGATTTCAGTTTATAGTTATTTTTTGTAGTTATGCTTCTCACTTTGTGAGATTGAAGATCTCTGTAGTCACCTTCCAGTCTTCTTTTTGATAAACCAAACAGATTGTGCTCTTTAAGTCTCTCCATGCAAAGAACCTTTTTCAGCTTCAAGCGATTTCCCAGTATTCTTTTGACAGCAAGGACACCAGAGGTGGGTGCAGTATTACCGCAAAAATCTCATCAGTGCCATACACAGAGGCAAAATAACATCTCATCCTCCTTGCCACATCCCATACTGTAACATCAGGTTGGAAACTGATTTTTGCTGGCTTGGCCATTGTGAACTCCTAATTTCTTTTCATTTAACACTCCATAACATAGCTCACATCTGCAGGCGTGACCTGTTCACTATATTTTTAAGCAACTCTGCTTGTGCCTATATTAAATCATTTGACTGGAATGAATTTACCATGCAATATAGATCTTATAACCCTGACCTTAATTTCCCATTTAGCCACTGTTTTTCTCTTCTTTAGATCATATAAATTTTGCTTTCCCGTTGCTGAAAATACAAATACTATTTGTTTTCCTCATTATTAGGATGGACAATCCTCATGCTGTCTTGCCAGCTCTCCCATCAGAGCTGCTGCTCAGTGGATACCACCTACCAGATTCCTGAATAAGCTGAGTCTGCTCTCTGATGCACAGGGTGTATAGTCTGCTGCTATCCTCCCATGGTCTCTTCAGAATCACAGACACTTTTCCTCAGTCACTGCAGCAAAGGCTTTGATGACCAAGCCACTGACTGCCGCATCCCATGGTTCTGCCTTGCTGACATGGCAGATCCAGCTGCAATCACTCGTGACTGGCTCGTTCAGTATCAATAAATCATCATTTCAGAAATCTTGCCTGCTTGCATTGTAATATGTTGTGCTTATAGCAGATGTCAGGTAGGCCGAAATTCCTCATCAGTCTGGGATCTAAGACTCCCTCAAATTCCTTATAGAAGACTTAATTTGCCTGATGAGGTGATCTGTAACAAACTCCCACCACGTCATGCTTGCAGAGTGCTAGCTTCTCCTGCTTGCTTCCCAGTCTGTAGGCGTTTGTGTGCATACCCTTGAGGTGGGTGGCCTCTCACACCCTATTTCATCATTCCTGAGGTCTTTTATTCTCAACATGCATGCTGCACCATTTTCTTACCACTCTCGACTACTGTTTCTTCTCTTCCCTGTGTGTTGCCATCTCCCTTCTCTGTTCCTAGCTGAAAGTTCTCTCAAGGCTGGCTGTCCAGCTGGCAAAGCAGCTCGTCTCGCTTTATTAGGTGGACTTGTCCCTCCTTGGGGATACAAGATACAACTGATGTCTTCTCTCAGACAAGGTTAGTTACTGTAATGATCTATGTGCACTACCAGAACTCTGTAAGTGCTCTCAAAGCTCAATCTCCACAAAGGTGCATGTGTATACACACACACAATCCTGGTCTACCCTATCTATACTGGTAAAAAAAAAAAAAATAATTTTGATTCCTGAGGTCTCTTATTCCCAACATGCATGCTAATCAAAAATTATTATTATTATTATTATTATTATTATTATTTAAAAAAAGGAATAGTAACTTAAAATTCCTTTGGGGCTTAGTCATGACAATTAAGTGATAATGTCCAATCTCTGCATGATTTCAATTTGATCATAACGCAGCATCTCAGTTTACACACTGCTGCTGTTTCCAATCAATCTGTCTGCACTAATTCAACATCTTTCCAGCTCCTCTGCTTAGACTCCAGCCACAGTTGCCTCATGCCTGCCAGACACAGGCCAGCATAGCCATGTATCCCCCCCACCACTTTTTTAACACGTAGACTAATGTTGCACGGTACTTAAATTTTCACTTGGTGTAAACTGCTCTGTCTGTGTTTCCAACTATATTCTGCCCTCTTTCTCTGATTTATGGACAGATAGAAACTTCAAGACAATCTCTGGCTTTCCATGAGTGCCTTTCAAGATTCCTTCAGTTCTCTACAGCCTGGACGGTTTTACTCAATGTGATTAGATTGAGTATTGACTCAAAGTCACATAATTGGTTGCAAACTGAATTATATCCCAACTAATTGTACAAACTTCTGCAGTAGTGAAATAATGTTTTGTGGTTTTGTGCCATCACATTGTCCTTGTGCCATCTTTGAGCACTTTTTTTGCCTGGGGTTATACAGGAGCACCTCCTGCAGCATGGCTGACTAATACTTAAAGGAGTCCTCCTACAAATTTATCTTGCAGCTCTGAATTTCAGTAGATGAACTGCTGGATATCTGATGGCCTGATGTGTCTAGCTGGTCAAATATCCTTTCTTGTTTTTTTTTTTTTTTCTCATAGATGGCCAATCCACTTCTTTTGTTTCTAGTTCTCATTCTCTTGATGCTGTCCACCCCCATTGTTTCTGTGGCAACAGTTTCTTAACGTAGTCATCCAAGAGGCATTCATTTTCTCAAATACTATACTTTTGAAATATACACTTCCAGACCAGAGCTGTTATATAAAAGCTCGAGAATATTTCAGGTTGCAATAAGGAGTTCAGACATAAAAACTTTTTCAAGTCACATTCTTTATGTTTTAGCTGAAGGAAAGCTTATTCTTTATTCCCATTAATTTAGTTGCTAAGGAATGTTTACTTCTAAGGATCATGGCAACACAGAATCACAGAATATCCATGTTCAAGGGACCCAAAAGGATCAATGCATCCAACCCCTGGTTCCACACAGGGGTTGGACAGGACACCCAAAATCAATCCCAGTGTCTGAGAGCGCCGTCCAAACACTCCCTGAGCTCCAGCACTCAGGGTTGTGCCCACTGCCCTGGGCAGGCTGTTCCACGCCCACTGCCCTCTGGTGCAGACCCTTTCCCTAATATCTAATCTGAAAAATGTATCATAATTTAATTTTATAGATATTAACGTATCTTTTTTTTTTTTTTTTTTAATAGTTAAAGTATGTCTTTATGACCTAGGTTGTCTTATGCATGATGAATTGTAATGCATCTCAATCTGCTCCGTGCTCCCATATATGAAAAAAGGCAGGATGGAACACGGCTAATGTAGACATAAACATCTTGAACGACTCATCCAGATTGCCGCTGCAGTCCACAGATGAAGAAACACATCGAGGAGATGATTCATCTCATCCCTAAGCAGGCACCTTGAGCAGCTGATGTAAGCATCGGCTCTACAGGTCAATTTTATTTTGGAAACGACCGAGGCCGGGGGAGGCAGTCCCAGACTCACTAAAACCTCGGAGCCGTTAATCTAGAGACAGTGCAAGAAAAAGGGAAACAGAGAAAGACAGAAACGCACGGAAAAGCAAAACTTAAAGCACACAGACCGAGCCCCGACAACCCACGACGCCCCGCACACCGAGGCGCGACGCCCACGCCTCAGGCAGCCGAGGCTCCGCCCCGCGCATGCGTGCCCGGCGGCGCCCGGCGCGGCGGGAGCCGGTTCGGGGGCGGGGCCGGGCGGAGGGGCGGGAGGCGGCCGCTGACCTGGCGGCGCGAGGGCCCGGCGTGAGGCGGGGCGGGTTTGTGTGGGTGAGGCTGCGACGCGCCGAGCGTGTGTGGCGCCGGCCGTGAGCCGTTCGTACGGCCATTGGGGGCCCGTTGGGCCGCGGGAGCCTCGCGGTGGGCGCTGGCGGGGGCGGTGCGCTTTGCCCTTCCCCTCCCCTCCTACCCCCTCTCGGCCCGGCCCGGCCCGGCCCGGCCCCGCTCCGCGCTGTGATTGGGCGGAAGATGGCGCTGGGCGGATGGAAATCCTAATGACAGTCTCCAAAATCGCCTCCATCTGTACCATGGTGAGTGAGTGAGTGCGGGGCCGGACCGGACCGGACCGCACCGCACCGCACCGCGCGGAGGGGTCTGTGGGGCGGGCGGTGGGACAGAGCCGTGCTTCGTGGGTGGGGATCGGGGGCGAACGCAGTTAATCGGCTTTGGGAGGCTGCACCCGGCGGGATTGGGATGGGCAGGGCAGGGCAGAGCTCGGGGACTTTCCGACGGAGGCACTTAGGACAGGGTCTCCTCTGGAACCCGCCCATCCCGGCCCGCGGAGCCGCGTCTCGGTGCGGGCGCAGGCTGTCCCGTTGGGCGCCGTCCGGCAGCACGCGCTGGGACTCGTTGGCACCGCGCCGCGTCCTGAGGGGCTTCGAACCGTGGTGGCCGTTGCGCTGCTGCCACGGGGGGAGGGAGGAGAGAGCGGAGGGGAAAATATTCTCTACCATCCTGGTTGTTCGTTTGCTGGATCGGCATTATAACGTCCCATGATTTCGGGCAATGGAAAATGCTGATGGATGCGTTCTGGACGCTAATTTATGATTTTCATAAACCTTACCGCAGAGAGACTTCAGTGTCTCCAGCGGGCGTTTCAGAGGTGGCCTGAGAGAATTTGGAGTGAACGCCTGCGGAGGTGGCGCAGGTGGCCGCCCACCGGCTGGAGCAGCGCTCTTTGCAGCGTGGGAAATGACAGCTTCTCATCTGAACTCCAAAGGTCCGATTCCCAGAATGCAGGAGCTGTACACCGAGGTCTTTGCGTAGCCAAATGAAGGACCAGCAGTTTTCATTCACTCAAGCAGTTACATTTCAGACTAGGCTGTGATTGATCCTTGAGCCAGGGCACGTTGATCCTTGAGCCTTTACCCCCAGCTGCCCACTGGACATTCGGTCATTGTAGACTCAGCGCAGGTCCCTTGATTTAAGCCCAGTATGGGACCTCACTTCTCTGCTCTTAACAGTATGGAAGCTGTAGGTGTGGATCGCCCAAGCATCTAGCTGAAGATTTCCTGTGTGTGTGGTTGTTAGAAATGGTGTTTTGTCACTGGTGTACAGATCAGTACCTAAACAATTTCTTTTTTCCCGCTAAAAACCTTACAATTAATTAAGTGTCTGTACCCGTGAAGCTGAAATTCTGAAGTCAGTGTGGTATTCTTTGTACAATTGCAGCTGTGTACTCTGAGGTGGATAAACTCCAAACATGAAATTTTTCCTGTGCCTTTTCTGGTGCTTAAGCTTTAATGGTACTGCACGAGTGAGGACAGCTGGCTCAGGATACCCCCTGTAAAAGTTTAGCAGTACTTAATATATGAATTGGCTGTTTCAGTGGAGGTAGCGTGGAGAGGTACTTGATATTTACATGGGAATTGTTGGGAACAATGTGGTTATGGTCAGGCAGATCTTTTAAACATTAAGAAAGTCATAGTAATCATGCATAAGTGTTAATTTTGCAGAAACAACAATATAAATGCTGAGTGATACTTTTCTTTCTCTCTCTTTTTTTTTTTTTTTCCTGGCAATTCTTCTTGGTGACAGCCCACTATTTGATAAACTCTGACCATTTTCTGAAGACTCTCAGAATGCTTCCTTGCCTTTTCCCCATGCCTATTGGAAGAATCCTCAGGTGCCTGATTCTCACCTTATATCTGGCTGGTACAAAACCAGTAGCAGGCAGTTTTTGCCACAAGATGGTTTCTGCATTCACAAACCTAACGCGTGTTGTGTACTGGTGGCCTGCAACAGAGCTATCTGGAGCTATGCTGAATAAGCTCTTCCATCTCGGTCCTTCATTTCATGACTTCTTTTTTTTGTATCCAAATTCAAGTTTCACTGCTGCTTACTCACTTAAATTTAATGCACCCTTTTCTCTGAAGCTGTGAATACTGGAAAGTAATAAACTGTATTTTCCAGCACTGGCCAATGGAGTATGGTGAAGAGTGATGTCAGAAAGGCCACAGTGCCTTTTGAGATGTTGTTGCAGAAGCACATTCTGTCTACAAAATGATTTTTTTTTTTCATTAGTTCAAGCTGCATCTATACCCCAGTGTTTATATCAGTGGTACTGCAGCTCTTCCTATTCTGCCCCTTCAGGGTTCTTTGGATTTCTTTTCCCTATATCACCACTCCTGTGTTGTAGTAAGCCTTAATTACAAAGCTCAAGATTGCAGGAAAGGACTGGAAAACAACTTTGCTCTTGTGTGGCTTATGTACTGCACCGTTCTTTATGCAAAATGGATAAAGGTATGGGTGGTTGGGAGGGTTCGTTTGTTTGTTTAAATGTCTTTGCAGTAGAAGTAGAACCTGGCATTTTACTCTCATCCATGCATTTAGCTGAGATCCAAGTCTTAGTTGTCTGAATGATAGGAGGTTTTATGCATGGTTGGGAAGTGGTAAAATAATCCATGCAACCTGCAACAAAGATGTGCCCTAAGCTATACTCACATAAAGTTAATGCTGTATATAGTGCTTCTGACTTTGCTTCTGCTGTCTAGAGTCCAGCAAACGCTTAGCAGTCATAGAAAGGTATCAAACCTTTTAGTGGCTGGAGTAGAGAGGATAGAAACTGCCTTTGTAGATTAAAAGCTATGGAGGTGTCCATCTCAGATGTACAGAAGGAAGTTATGATAGTAAAGCTGGTACTTGTTTTTCAGTGTTTCATCTAGAAATTGGTTGATGATGTTAGCACAACCTGAAAAACCATAATGAAGTTTAAATGTAATGCTAATCCATCGGCTGTAGCATTAGACATGAAAATCTTTTGCTTAATGTTTCAGGCATTTGTTTAATTGTTCCCTGTCTTCTAGTTTAGCATCTCATATATAAGGTCAGTATTGCTGTAGAAAGTCCTCAGTGACTAATTCCGATTTCCAGAAATGCCATCAAACACATAGTCTGTAGCTAAATGTAGATTTAATGATGCAGTACTGTGTTTTGCCTGAGGAGTCTGTGTGTTTCTTACAGTAAAAGTTTTTGGTTTTAGGTTTATTTTTGAACGCACCATGTGCACGTACCAGTCATGCTGAATGGTTGCCTACCCTCCTTTTCCTGCCTCTCTCCTTATCCCACCAGTACCCTTCTGCCTGTTTCAGTCACATTTGATGAGAGTGAAGAGGTCTTGTAGATGCTAACGTTAATACAAGCGCGTGGGGATCGAGGCTGTTGAGAGGAAACAGACGGAGTGCCCAGATTAGGGAAGGCAGTAGTGCAACCTGCCACAGATGTCACAGTGGAGAGGTTTTATTAAACACTTAATTGCAGGCAGAGTTTATAGTGAACTTTGAGATAGGTATGCACGTATGGGCTTTGTTACTGCTCAAGGAACTATTTGTTTACAGTAGGTTTCTCAAACCTAATTGTGAAATTTGCACTAAATGTAAATTGATGTTTGTCTGGGTTTGCAGTCAGACGGAAATGGCTGTTACGTACTCACTCCTGTTCCTTTTGTTTGCACTCTCTTCTCAAGCACGAATTGTAATGCTTGAACAGTAATCAGTTATCAGTTTTTAGAGATTCTGCAGGAAAGCATAAGGAAGACTCAAGCTCAAAGGAGTGATAATTGAGAGTTGCAGCAAGGAAAAACATTGCTTCAAAGCGAGGAGGTGACAGAAAAGAAAGCAAGAGGGTGAGAGAGCTGACACAGGGAAAATAGCAGCATTGGTGTTCCTGTATCCAGCTGTCTGACTTGCTTATGTAGCAGGGCTGGCAAGAAGGAGCATGTGCTGTGTCTCAGCCACTCCATTTCACTTTGGCATGGTGACCTGAATCTGCCTTGATCAGTGGACTGGAGTGTTCTGGCATGTGTTCTGTTTTTGTGATTCTGTTGCAAGCACATTCAGGTTTGGAGAAGTGCGTGTTAGACAGTTAGTTCAAGAGTCTGTACCACTGCAGGGAGGTTCACTCGTTGGTTGGAGTTGCAATAGGGAGAATTTTTCATAATGATTGTGACACTAAGACTGGAGCCACAATTGTGGCATTTGTCGTCGTCGTTTTTGTAGATGCAACACGTTGCAATATTGTAATAAAAAAAATAAAGCTACACATTTGCTGTTTAAAATGCTGGGTTTGGGACACTGCTTAAAAAGCCCCGGTTACTTTAGACGCGTTTGACTCTAAATGTAACTAAAAATTCATATAAAACAAATGTGAAATACAAGACATGAGGAAAAAGGCGCTGAAGCTGTGTAGCTGTAAAGCGATATTTGTTGCAGCACAGAACTACTTAGTTGGCTTATTACTTAAATAATTTCAGTTATATAAATGTGCCTTTGTCATTCGACTTACATGTGAACGTTAATTCATTTATCGGGTTCTAAGCACAAAGAAGCAATGGAATACCAACTTGGACTCTAGTTTTGCCAACAGTGAATTTTTAGCTGTGTCAGTGGGACTGGCTGATCCCATTACTACACAAAGGTTGATTATTCAGATGATCATTTGTGTGGGCTTTGTTACTTTTTAAATCAGCGAAACAAGTAATTTGCATCAAGACTTGTGGGGATGATTTGGTAACAATGTGGTAAAAGGATGTCTGTCCCTTAATGAAGATTGTTTACATTTCTCTTGTGTATCTGTTGAAGGAAGGAAGAGTATAGAAGGCCCATGTAGGGGTCATCTTTTGTTTTCCTGATTTAGGAAGTTTCTAAAAGTGAAATGCTTTTAACAAATGACGTATTTCAAATCCAATCTGTTTAATCTTACAGTCTTTATAAACATGAAGAAAACCCACTCAACCCTAGATAATTTTTGTAGCATATAATCATAATGATTTAGTGCATTAGCATAAATACATCAAAATCGTGTATCAATATAAATGTACCAGAGCTGAAGAGCACTGTTATCATTTTTCATAGTTTCAAGAAGTTTTAGTGAGTCTGTGAAAATAGAGAAAACAGCATTTGTTTTCATGAAATGGCAATTTTGTGGGTTAAAAATGTATTTTAAACATTGCATAGTGTGCTGTTTGTTAACAAAAGGGAACAGATGTGTTACTGTATTTTTCTCCTTCTGTGTTGTGGGTGATTTGGTAAACGGTTTTCTTGTTTGTTTGTTTTTTGAAGGTGAGTATGATGCTTCTAACTGCTTGTACTTCCTAGGCAGTGAAAGGTTGCTAATGTCACCATCAAATCCTCTTTTTAAATTCATTTCACAGACTTTCTGTCTGGTCCATGAGTATAATTCAACCTTTCACTGTAAGTCTGTGAAAGTAGTACTGTTGACCTTTAGGGATCCTGCTTAGCAGATGCCATGATGAGATGTGTTGTATTGGTGCTGGTGAAAGCCTTTTGATCAGAGGAAGTGGAAACAAAATCACCAGGTATTGTGAACGTCATTCTCTCAGGAATGTTCTGGAATTATAGAAGATAAATCCAACTGATACTGCTGTCAGTATTTCCTTTGTTTTGTGGTATGATTTCCTTCTGTATTGAGAGTAGTTGACAAAATCCATTTTGCATGTGGTAGCAGCTTGAGAAGAATTGCATCTTTCTGTGTTTTGAAGATTTATTCGGTGGAAGACCAAGTATGGAGCCACGATTCATTGAGTCTCAGGTTCAGATTTGTGAGTAATTTATCTTTGCCTTCAGTGTTCAAAACAGAAGGAAGTATGACTGGCTGTCCAGCTGCTGTGAATGAAAATACCGTTGAGCTCAGTGGGGCTCAGAAAGGTTGGTGTGGTAGACATAGCCAATGTGAAGGCAATTTTGTGCTGTACTGTTGTCATCTTTGCCCATGCAGGTATGTTTCACTTTGTGCTCACTAAGAAAACGTTCCCCCTTAGCTGCGTGTGATTAGAGTACGTAGGACTCTATCTTAAGCCAATTAGTGAAGAAAAATAACACTACAGGTATTTTGATAGTATGAACTGAAACGATCCAAACTAGATTATGAAGTTGTGCCTTACTAAAGCATGCTCTTTTGCAGATAAACGAACACTGAGTATTACTGAAGCCCACTCGGCATATTTCACTTCTTCGTGGTCCAGAAACGTTATCCTAAGAAATGTTTTTCCATCTTGATTGTTCTTGAAATAACAGATATAAACTGATTTAACATAGCTATGCTGTTTGCTTTTAAGCCTCATTTATGTAAGTACACAGAAGAATACGAGTTTACATGTTCTAATAAAACGTGATTTGAAGAGTGGAGTTTTGTATTTCATCTTTCATGGAAGATTCCGTCAGTCTCAGTGCACCAATTAATATGGGCTATGGAATTCTGAACTGAATGCCTTCAGTTGTGGCACAGACAAGGAAATGTCTTCAAATACTTCTGGGGGGAAAGTGAAAGCTCTGTTGTAAATGAGTGCTTATACTCTGATTTTTATTTTTACAAATTATAAGTAAATTAATTTTACACCTGTGATGTTTTCTTCTTGTTGAGGAAAACATTATTCCTGGATACTGAATTTCTCACTTTTAACACCCTTCGATCACTATGATGCATTTTTCTTCAAGCACACTATATTATATTATACATGACATTATATTATATTATACATTACATTACCCATAGCTAAGTAATGTTAGAGAAATTTGGCTTACATCTGTGTGTGTAGCATGAATAGTTCTGTCAGACGCCTTCAGTCTGTGTTGTGTCTTGGGAATGCGGAGGGCACTGCAGGGAATGTTCTAGCATGTGTTAAGGGAGAAAGACATCTACAGAACTTTGGTAAATACAAATTTTGTTGTAAGAAATTTCTTTTTAAAATTATTATTATTATTATTATTTTACTAAGGAAACTTGCAACTCAGTAAGCTAAAGATTAAAACTGTTAACAGCAAACTGCTGAAAAGATGACCCACCTGATTTTTAATCTAGGAAGGGGTGGACCAGTACCCCCTCTAGCAGGAATAACACCAGTGTAATCTTCAAAGCGTGTTAGGCTGGTTATGAGTCAAGCCAGTGTAAGAGAAATGCTGTCTGCTAGATTGGATGATAACAAGGCAGGACACTTTAAAGCAGTGTTGTTTGCCTGCTTGCTGACTTGTTTTTAGACAGTATTGTTGTGTGGGGTATTTCTTTTCATTTTCTTTTCCTTCAAAAGTGTTAGGTGCCTTCGCATTATTTCTAGCTCAGGTGAGATGTGTATGCTTCTGAACTGATTCTTCCATCCATTTACAGTAAACTGGTTTGCATCTTTGAGTCATTAGCTGTTAGTTGGCCTCAGAAGTAGTAATTCTATGTATGGTGCCCCAGTAGTGAGACCACTGGGGCAGCGAGAGAAGGCAATAATAAATGTGAAAATAATAGTTAGCGACACTATTGCTTCAGCAAGGTGGGTGTCCTTTCGCAGTGCCTCCATAATGACGTAGTGCAGTTTATCTTTGCAATTATCAGCAAGTACACATAGAACTTGAAATTTGTTTCATTATGTAATTGGCTTCTTAGGTGTTTGTTGTAGTTCTTTGTTCTACATAGAAATCATCTCAAACTTTAATAGGTCACAATCGGTATTTTGGTATTTTCAAACATCTGTTACGTCATGGTGTTATTTTCCATGTGATCTTTTAACAAGTGCTTCAAATGGTCAGATTCAGACAAAGTTAGTTAAGTTGTGGTGTTACTACCTGTTCCAGTGCTAAACTGTAGGATGTCAAGGTAGATGCACCTTAAGATTTCATATCATGTTCTTACATGCTTTACTTGCAGAAGTTTTCGCTATAAAGCCGTGTTGTGTGTAGTGTTCTGTATGCCTGTATAATTGTTGCAGTGTTGGAAGGCAGGTGATATGAAGCAGTGTTTGGTGATGCGTAGGTGTGTATAGGTGCTGACATTATGATATATAGGTGGTGGTGATAGGAAGATACAATGCCAAAAAAATGGGTAAATACCAGAAGTATTGCATTGTTAGCTTTTAGTGCTTGCTTGTTTTTGATATCTTTTGTGCCTCTGAAACAGACTGCCTGGGCAGTAGCAGTTTGAGCAGTTTGAGGGGTTACCTTCCTGAAGATCTCCCAAAGCCGCCTGGATGTGGCCCTGGGCACCCTGCTCTGGGTGTCCCTGCTGGAGCAGGGCTTGGGTCAGGTGGACCCAGAGGCCGTTTCAATCCTAACCATGCTGTGATTCTGTTTGTTCCCAATTCTGGGCTCACGTGGGGGGAAACCAGCCCTGGGGTGTACTAATTGAAGGTGGCGTTCCCATCTCATCTGCGCAGTGTCAAAGCTAAGCTGTTCTGTGGGAGACTGAGTGTCTATTGTATGAGTTTCTCAGCGTGCCCCAAAAAGTAGAGGATCATTTTGGGGATCTTCCTGTGTCCCGGTTAGGTGGCAGAGGAAGAGCTTTTATACTCTGCCACAGACATCTTTGAATGAAATTTCCTGATCCCAACTCCAGTCTTTTGTGGCAGATGTAACAAGGTATGACTCTTCTTGTGCTTTATTCCTCTTCTGACCTCTTGTCCAAAAAAATCTTATGATACTTTAATAGTTGATGCCACAGTGCTTCCCCTCTACATCTGTATTTGCATAATGGGAGGATCTGCTGGGGCTGATAGTGCTTACCAGAATAGTTCCCAAGAAACCTTGCAGAGGGAGGGATACTTAAATAATAAAATAGTTGTTTCATGTCAGATGCGAACATGCGGTTTAACATACTTTCAAGCTCCTGCTGCGTACAGTGTCCTGCCTCTGCAACTAACACACTGTGCACAGTATAAATTATTTATCTGTGGGAAGGAATAACATCCTTTATGACAGACAAAAAGAGAGCTGTAGACGGAAGTCTGAGTAGCTTGCGGGGTTTTGTATTGGTTTAAAACATCCGTGCTGGTTTGTACTGATAAAACATTCATAAACAACTGCATTGAAATTAGTAATGTCATCCTCTGAAATCATGTGAATATCTGAACCTTGAATGAAATAGCCTTGAAGAATGAGAAAACTGTATTGTTAATATAGGCATATCTTTGCATATTTTACTTACTAACAAGTTGGGATATTTATTGTGCTAGAAATCTAAATATAATGTTCAGGGCTGTACAAACAGAAACATCAAAGTCTCAATCACAATATTCTCCCTTCCAAAGCTAGAATAAAGCAGCCACTCCACCCTTTGAAAACAGAGAATTTCCTAAAAACCTGTTCTAGAATTCATTTATTTTTTATGAAGTAGAGATTTGAACAATGGGATAAATGGCCTCCTTGGTTGCTTTTTTTTTTTCTGTTTTGTTTGTAAATAACGTCCACCTTGCCAGAACTCAAGGGTGGATTTCAGTAAGGCTGGAAAACCAAGCGTTCAGTAGTCATGGAGTGCTATAATCTCAAATGAGATTTTATGTCCCTTTTCCTTACCGCTAGCATTGCCGTTTGGGAGCAGCAGAAATCTTAAGAGCTATTCTTAATGCAGCTTAGGAGTTTGATTCAGTTTTATTGCTATAAGTCCATGGCTATTTGCATCTTAATGTAAAGAAAGATATAGTTGGGAAGGAGTCGCACCTGTTTTTAAGATTCTTTGCTGTGTAGTACGTGCTGGTTTTTTTATTTACTTAGGCCTAACTCTACACTGGAACATGCTCATATGTTAGTTTGATAGGGGGTGTGTATATACGTAGAGAGAGACAGAGAGATGTTGTATGCAACAAAGTGATATAGGACTAGATATGTTTCATTTTTACTAAAGGCAGTCAGTGTAAGAAAGATGTTTATTCTCTGAATTTTCCAGCGTAGGTTTTTATCTGTCTAAATAATGATTAAAAAAAAAATCTGTATCCTATGAAATCCATTGTGCATTGCGCCAGTTGCATCAGTTGGAAACAGAGGGTAACCAAAGTTACTTTATCTGACTCTTCTTGGAGCATCATAACTAACAGATTTGCTGGGCAGTGCCTGCAGCATTTCTAGTGCAGACCAGTGCTAGCTGTACTGTGCTATCCTTTAATTTTACACCAGTCAAGATCTGTAACAAAGTGCTCTGAGTATTTTGTATTTTCACTGCAAGTGGAGCAGCCCTGTGTCTTTGCTTTCTGTGAATGATCTGCATTTCTTAACATAGAATCATAGAATCACAAGGTTGGAAAGGACCTACAAGATCATCCGGTCCAACTGTGCTCCCATTACCATTGCTACCACAAGCCACTAAACCATATCTCGTAGCTCCTTGTCCAGACGCCTCTTGAACACTGCCAGGGACGGCGACTCCACCACCTCCCTGGGCAGCTTTTGTGGGATATATTGAATATGTGTATGTGAATTACACTCCTGGAGCGTAGCTCACCGTTTGGCCTTGTATCACCTGCTTTGCGATCTTGTATTAACATGGTTGTCGCTGAAGAAGTGGCATCTTGAAACTAATAAATACATTACACCAAAACAATTTAATTCCATTAAAAAATGCATTAAAATGATACAACTTTGAGATGTTTTTGAACGGAACATATCTAGAAACCTGTATCTCTAGGCCATTTTGGATTATACTTAAATAACTTTCTGGTGGTGAAAGGGTGCTAGATGCTCTTATTGTAAACGTGTAAGTATTATGTTATGGCGCAGAACACTTGCTGGGTGACCTGTCTGTTTTCAGATCTGTGTGAAATGGTTTTGTGGCCAATCTAAACATCCTGAGAGAACAGAACTCAAAGGACTGGTTTTCCTACATTCATGGCTAATATTATCTTGCCTGTGTGCTTGCCTTTGGATTAAGAAACAGGCTAATTAAACATGTTTAGTTAATTTGCCATGTATGATTGATGAATTGGATCACAAACTCCACTGCCTCCGCCCTTCAGGCTACAGGCAGGAGAGATGTTTCATCCATTCTCTCCAATTCATTTTTGTTTTCCTCTGTCCTGACTAGAGCGGTTGCTTCAGCATGCCTATGTTCAGCAAAACCTGAGTCTTCCAATCTGAGATCTAAAGTTACAGGTTTGGTGTTAGCAAGTGCGTGTGTGTAGTCAAAATAAATCAACAATTGCTTGCGGATAAATACCATTGACTGGACTAACTGCGCAGAATACGTATGTGAGAATCAAGATTGAAATGTCATGTGAAATGTGTAATTAGATCTCAGTGCATGTTCTGACAAAATATCTGGTTCCTGAACAGTGGCTTGTTTCCCCAGATGTGTGCTGTGGTCATACTCACAGTTGTGACTGTGTTATAGATGCCTGCAATGTGTATGAGCTGCCACTCATAGCTGTACTTTCTCGTTTTAAAATCTTTGGAGGAAAGGCATTTATCCTTACAAAAAAAAAATTCAATTTTTTTTTGTCTCAGCTAGTTAAACTCACTGTGTGCATACTTACAACATTAATATTTTACTGCTTTTGATTTCCTAGGGCGCCAATGCCTCAGCTTTGGAGAAAGAGATTGGTCCAGAACAATTTCCAGTCAATGAACACTATTTTGGTTTAGTTAATGTAAGTTTCAGTTCATAATTCTATTGCTTTGAAACGTTGCGACTGGATTGGTTAAATCACAAGATTACCACTTTGTGAGTAGTTAAAAAGCTGAACAATACAGTCATGGAATATGCATTTTGGAATGTATTTAAATACTCAGCGTATTTGTTAAAATATCTCAATGAAATAATAGTTGAAATTGAGCTAATCATTTATTTCATTTTATTTATTACAGGGTAGTTACGAAACCACTTTCTTGCAATTAAACTGTGACTGTTAAAAAACAAAAAGCTATTTAGAATATGTGGTTTGTAGTTAGTAATATGCCAACTTAAGTGGATAAATACAGTACAGGAAAAAATCTGTGAAGCTGTTGGTGATATTAAGTCCTCACATCTGCTATTTTTATTGAGATGTTAAAAAATACCGAGCCTGAAGGGGAAAAGCAAGTGTGGAAAATCATATGAAATAGTTTAATTTGATGATTAGTTTTCAGGAGTAATTTAAAATTTAATTTCTGGTGTTACCCATGGAAAACGTATCTTGTTCAAAATTGTATGATTCTGTCTGAAATTAATTATTAAATATTTTATTCAGGGATACTTTGGAAAGTACATACAAAAACAAGGTTGATTTAACATGATCTTTCATCTTGCTTTTAGTAAGGAAACTAGCTTCTTGTAAGACTTGTGAAGGGCTTGGAGAATATGCCCTATGAGGAGAGACTGAAGGAACTGGGGCTGTTTAGTCTGGGGATGAGGAGACCAAGGGGAGACCTTATTGCTCTCTTCCAATATCTGAAGGGTGCTTATAGTGAGAGCGAGGTTGGTCTTTTCTCACTGGTGACAGGACAAGGGGAAATGGCCTCAAGTTGCACCAGGGTAAGTTTAGGTTGGATATCAGGAAAACTTCTTTACGGAAAGGGTTGTTACACACTGGAATAGGCTGCCCAGGGAGGTGGTTGAGTCACCATCCCTGGATGTGTTTAAAAACTGTTTGGATGTGGTGCTCAGGGACGTGATTTAGCGGAGGGTTGTTAGTTAGGGTAGTACAGTTACGTTGTGGTTGGACTCGGTAATCTTTAAGGTCTTTTCCAACCTAAGCAATTCTATGATTCTATGACTTAATGCAGTCCTGCTGCTACAGCATATATGTCTGCCTCTAGGTTCTTAGTACTGACGTTGGTTTAGGAGTCTAAAATCCTGGTATATGCTGTACGGTCATTAAACATTCTTACCGATAAGCTGATTTAGATGCAGCCCAGCTGTCATGACTTTAATTAGTCATTTTTTCCATTCTCATGGAAGTTGAAATAGAGCATTGTTTCTCTTAAAAGAGAAGTATGACTGAAGTATGGAGCAGATGAGCAGATGGTGAGGTGTATTTAGAACTGGCTGAGTGCCTGGGTTCAGAGGGCGTTGGTCAGTGGTGCAAAGTCTGGTTGAAGGCTGGTAAAGAACAGAATACCCCAGGATCCAGTTGCATTTAATGTTTTTGTTAACAGTCTGGATGATGGGATAGAGCGCACCCTCAGTAAATGCACAGATGACATGAAACCGAGGGAAATGCTGGCTCATTAGAGAGCCATGTTGCCATCCAGAGGAACTTCAACAGGGCTGTAGAGGGCCTGATGGGAACCTGATAGAGGCTTTGTGCAGGGTCCTTTTCCAGGTATTAGGATGGGCTGGGGGCTCCCAGCTGCAAAGTGACACTCTTGAAAAGGGCCAGGAGTTCTTGGTGGACACCAAGTTGAACGTGAGCCAGCAGCGTGCAAAGAAGGCCGTTGGTATTCTTGGCTTTATTAGGCAGAGCACAGGCAGCAAATCAAGACTGTCCTCATCTACTTTGGTGAGGCTGTAGCTGGAGCCCTGCATCCAGTTCAGGGCCCTCTATGGTTCCAAGAGGACACATTGACAGTTAGCACTGGGTGATAGTGTTGGGACAAAAGGCAGCGGGGACACACTGTCTGGCACACAGGAGTGTGAGAGAAGCGTCTGAAAAGCAGGCAGCACTTCCAGCCATCCAGAGAGGCCAAGGCAGGGTGGAGCAGTGGGTCCAGGAGAACCTCATGACATTTAACAAAGCCTAGTGCAACTGGGTTGTGTCAGCCCTTACTATCAATACAAGCTGGGGGATGAAAGGATTGAGCACAGGACTTCAGAGTGCTGGTGGATGGCAAGCTGGACATGAGACAGTAATGCGCCCTCGCAGCCCAGAAAGACAACCGCATCCTGGGCTGCATGCAAAGCAGCGTGGCCAGCAGGGTGAGGGAGTGATCCTGCCCTCTGCTCTGCACTGGGAGGCCTCAGCTGGACTAGTGTGTGCAGGTGTGGAGTCCTCAGTACAGGAGAGCCATGGAGCTGTTGGAGTGCATCCAGAGGAGGGCCACAGAAATAATCTGAGAAATGAAGACCTGATAACAGCCTTTCAGTATACAAAGTGGAGCTATAAGAAAGGAGGAAACAGACTCATTAAAAGGGTTGTGTTTGTCTTTTTATTAATCTTGCTGTCTTTTTATTAATTTATTTGATTGCATTTTGGATGTTCTGTAAGCTGTGTTTCATATTTCCTTTTTTTTTTTTTTTTTTTTTTTTCATTTTTAGTACGAACAATTTCCTTGCTAGCTTTCTGATAAATTGCATAGTGTTCTTGTTTGTCACTGAACAGGTAGACAGGTGCTTTCCTGTTACTCCGAAGATGTAAAGCCTTTCGTCTTTTTTCTCTGTTGATAGAACCTGTTCTTAAAACTCTCCCCTTCACAGTTCATTCTTACAATTTCATGCCTCTGTTTGCTAATATTTCATATAAAACATAAATAAGAACATTATTTTTGTGTGTTAGAGGAGGTGTGTAGTAGATATGTGCTTCAATTTGCTGTCTTGAGTGACCGCTGCTGAAAGGTTAGATTACTTGCTGACAGCCTTGTAAAGAATTTTGTCGCTTTGTGTTAGATAATGGGCTTTACTGCAGGAGGGCTGTATAAAATGAGAGCGTCTCTCCACCGACAATTCATGTTGCCTTCACAGAAGTGATGGGGAAGTTTGTCACATTGGAATGGGTTAGAGACAGCAGTGATGGTAGGACCTGAGGGAAGCTGTGCCTGGGACCTAGAAGGAGCCTGGGGAAGAGGAATGGGCAGTGTTCTGACACAAAAGGAATTGTGGATGCTCTTAGAGCAGTCTCTGCACCATTTCAATTCAGTGGTCTACCTCATTAAAAATGCCCATATTTAAATTGTCAGTTCTTTTCCTTCTGGTCTCCATTTGAGACTACTACCTCTGACATAGCTTCACCTTCTCAGTAAGCCACAATTCACTGTTTTAAGAAAACTTCAGTAAAGGCAATCCCGTCACCCTAAAATGAGAACTGAAAACATAAGAGCAGGTTAAAGCAGTTATTTCTGACATTGATCACAGCTAATAAGATTTGGAGAAACCAATTTCTGAGGTGTCTGAGAAGGTCTCTTCTCACAGTACAAAGTCATACTGTACCTATTCTGTGCTCTCGTGGCTAGATGAATAGCTGTGATAAATGGATAGCTATTTTTACCTGGGGAGCTGTGAAATTGGTGGAATTTGTTTTGAGCCAAGTTAATGCATAATTCTGTTAATAAATTTACAGGAAGATAAAATTATAGTGTTGATCAAATTCACTTTTTTTTTTTTTTTTGGTACTTGCATATAACGTTCTTCTTAATCTATGGTAAAGCATATTTCTGTTTTGTGGTCTTAAAAGTGAAGAAATGTCTTACAGAAAATTTGTCTATGTGAATTTGTTTGTGCTTTGGATTAAATGTTACTTCCCTACAGTAATACAGTGCAAACTAATGAATCTCTCTCTTATTTTATAGTTTGGGAATACATGCTACTGCAATTCAGTTCTTCAGGCACTTTATTTTTGCCGTCCATTTCGAGACAAAGTCTTAGCATACAAGAGTCAACCAAGAAAAAAAGAGAATCTCCTTACATGCTTAGCTGACCTCTTCCACAGTATAGCCACCCAGAAGAAAAAAGTTGGAGTTATACCTCCCAAGAAATTTATAACAAGATTACGAAAAGAAAATGGTAACCTCTTTTTTTCCTGTGTAATATAGCAAGTATGACTTAGTTCTGAAGTTGAAATAGTGGCGTATCTACATATTAGGGATGAAAAATGTTCTTTGTGCTGTAGTGTAGAGGTTACCCTAGAGTAAGAGTGTAACCTTGGAGCTGCCCAGAAAGAATCATCATTTCTCTTTGTGTATGACTGAGTCTTTTGTCAGTGACTGCTTCTGAAATTGCGTGCTAGTTTTGTCTAAGAACTGTATTTTCATAATCAGAATTCATTCTAAAGCTTTTATTTTGTTCTTAAAAGATTGTTATGCTTTGAATGTAGTGATCAGTCTGCTTTGTCTGCTATTGACTATATGGACAGTAGTCCATATAGTCCATATAGTCCATAGTCTGCTATTGACTGTATGGAATGCACATCGAGACATCCCTGCCATAATCTAGCTTAAAATCCTATATATTTTTAAGTTGTTAGGGTTTTTTTTTTTGCATTACTTAGCCTGATCTACTTTTTAAACAATTAATGCATTCTAAAATCTAATTGGTTTTACCTAACTTTTTCATGTAATAAATATCCCTAATTTTAAGAGATCTCCAGGGATTTTTAACAATTTATGTTTCTTAGCCAAAACAAGAGATTTTCACCTGACCTGTGCAGAATAAGAAACTCATTCAGTTCTTCAGTGAGAGTACTTGGATGTCTTTGTTTTTCAATGCATTTGTAGAAATAATTCATTATTCTTTCACTATTTAATCAATGAATGTTAACTAACTACAGCAAATGGAGAGAATGGTTCAAATGGAAAGTAGAAAGTAGATCACAGGAACTGTTACTTTTTTTTTTTTTTTAATAACGTTGTTTTTAATGCTTAATTATTTAATGGCACTAAAATTCTAAGCAGGAGAAGGCAATTGGAAGATATTCTGTAGAGAGATCAGATGTGAAAGTTCACCTCTTGTTTGCCTTTTGTGTCTCTTGATGATGATGATACTCTCGCCTTTTCTATAGAATTAAATGGGTAATTTTTTTTTGAGCAGTGATAACATGGACATCATATATGCCATTACTTGCTTATTGTAAAAGTATACCATTTTGAACTTCAGAGAAGAGTAAATTGAAGAAAATATCAGAGAGGTATGCAGTGCCAGCCTAAATTCTGTTCCACTCAGTATCCAGCTGTACCAGGGCAATGTGACTAAAAAAATAATCTTCATGTATTCCACATTACAATGCTGCTATTCAGTCTTTGTTTTCTAAGCCTGAATCCAATATACATCTATTAATGACCTTGAAGCCTAACTGGCTGGGAAGCAGCTACTGGCTTGAAGTCAGCTGAAGGTATACTGTTATGTTTGCTTAAATTTCTTCTAATCATAAAATGAACAATGTGTTGTACTTGTTAATTTAGTGACTGAGCAGATATCCCTAAGAGATCTGTGATGTGGCATGGTGAGGAATCTCTGGAGTGTTTAACCTCGAGAGACTTGCAGCCTTGATGTACTTGATTAAATAAAGATTTTGTAGGTGGTTAGATTCAGAGTTGAACTTTTCCTTCTCAAAAATAGTGTTGTAGGTGTTCATTAAATAAGCTGCTTGATTCATATGCTTGGCTGCTTCAGAGCAGCGCTCCAGATGATACAGATTAGCATCACCTTCTCTCTAATTTGCTAGTAATTCAGGTTTTTATTTATTTCAATTTGAAGTTTACTTCTGGATGCAATCAAGTGAATGATGGCAGTGCTATGATGTAGTCTCTGTATGCACTTCTAAACTTAAACTTCACTGAGAATTTTTTATGTTCATCTTTCCAATGCTGGAAGCTGTAAACCGTCCCTCTGGTGAAGGCCTGTCTCTTAGTATATTCTTGCCCTAAAAGGAAGTTGGAAGTTACAGTTTTTGGCAATTGGAGCAATTGCTAAAAAGACATCTGTGATATTAGACCATTATAGAGAATGCTTTTCAAATTGGCAGATAAATCTCCTTGTTAAGAACCCCTGGTCAGGAAGGGAAAAGTAACTGTTAATAAATCAAGTTCAGTTCCCTTAGTTTTTCTTAGTCCTGTAAATAAGGATTTGTAGAAGCAGATGATGTCTCAGTTTATTGAAGTCCATTGAAATATCACCCTATGTTTTCAGGATGATACCAGCATGAGCATAAACAAGAGAACAGACTTGTAAGAAGGAGAGTTTAACTTCAACCTGTAGCATTACTGCACATTGCAAGTATGTGCCAGTGACACTATTTGCTGTCAACTGAGTGAATTCTATGACAATTATGCTTAGAAATGTCAACAAACCACTGTTTGTGCATACTTCTGTTATACACCAATCTCCAAAAGTAGTTTTTCAGATCTTCAAAGGCAAATCTGTTTATTACATGAAGACCTAATTTGAAGTCTGTTCTTGCCTTGGCTAGATATTTAGGCTAGTTTGATGTGGCCCCTACGAGTACTGCCTTACTTAATGAGATCTGAGAAAAGTAATGGTTACTTATATCAGTATCTTTAAGTTCATCTTGCTTTTATTTCTGGTTCTGATGGCAATGCACTTCTGACAGAGCAATGATGAACTTAAAACCCTAAAAGTGAAAATAAGCAAAGGAATGCTTTGAACATTTGTTGTTTGTGTTAATCATGTGCTAGAACATATAAACCACTGAAATATTTCCTGTTCTGAGTTCATTTGTGAAAATAGCAACTTCTAATGCCATTTGAAATGCCCTTTATTATCCAAGACATTGGTCTAAGCTTGTCAGAAGTAGAATACTCCTGTTGGAGATCCAGATCCTTATGGACAGGCTTCTGGATTATGGTCCAAGGCAAGCTATAACGTTTTGGGCAGCACTGTATGTACACCAGTGTTTCAGCTGTAGAGTAATGGCCAAGTTTTCTTGCAGAATAGCTCACTTTTCTGGTAATTCTCATCAGCTATTTACATGAATGTAAATTTAGTCTTTCTCCACCCCCCAGCGTTGTTGGCTTAATAAATGAAGTCCTGACTTTGATGATGTTTTGTCACAAGTGATTCAAACCTGAAACAAAGACTAATTTTGAAATGTTCGTTTTTTAAAAAGACTTGGTTATAGTATAGCACTAATTCATTTAAAAAATATCTTGTTTCTTTTTTTTTTTTTAATGTTATAGAGCTTTTTGATAACTACATGCAGCAGGATGCACATGAGTTCTTAAACTACCTATTAAATACAATTGCGGATATCTTGCAAGAGGAGAGAAAACAAGAGAAGCAAAATGGTCGCTTACCCAATGGCAATATTGATAATGAAAATAACAGCCCACCAGACCCAACGTGGGTTCATGAAATCTTTCAGGGAACGTTAACAAATGAAACCAGATGTCTTACATGTGAAACTGTAAGTCCGTATTTACTTCATGAAGCACATTCTTCATGTTACAGAACTCTGTTTCGTGATTTATTTATCTCAACAGACTAATGGATTAGATTTGTTTCTTTCCTCAGAAATCTTATATTTGTATGAACATTTTTGTTTTTAGTTTGTCACTGAGAAATTTCCAGCAGCAGATGCATGATTTGTAAAAAATAAATAAGTAAAGAAAGAAATAATAAGAAAAATAAAGGAATATTAGGAATATTAGGAAGATGCCCAGTTGAATTTTGTTTGTGTAGTCGTAATCAACTTCAAAATTTAGGTTAGAGAAGTCCAAATTGATACATTTGTAGGAGCAATGAAGCCTGCTACACAGGGATGGGGAGTTTTTCTCCAAAGCCATGTCTTGAAAACTTAATGTGTCATATTTAGTCATGCGTTCCAGAAATAAATATTCTGAATCAGTTTCCATAGTCTTCTAGTTCTGAAATTTAAATCCATTGAAATCATAACACTGTGGTTTCCTTTTAAATGTCTGTCCTCAGAAATTCTTCTCTTACTGGACCCTGAGAAATAATCTTCATTTTTAAGTGAGCTGTGCTAAAATTTTCTTGGAGAGTAGTTCTGCAGTAAAAGGAATAAGCTATTTTGGAGAAAAACTTATAATTGAATTTTACCTGCTTCAGAAAAAGCAGCACAATATGAAAATTACAGTAATTCTCTCATGGTCTGTGCCTTAGATGTTGTAAAAAGCTAAACGACTGTATTTTTTGTGTGACTTTCTATGCCTATTTTCCTTAATTACATAATGCACATATTTCAACACGAGATTGGAAAGGAGGAATTAGTCAGATGAAAACTATATACTTCACATGTATTTTTTCTTTCTTCTAGAAATATCATCTCTTTGATGTGGAAAAAAAAATTAAAAAAAAAAAAGCTTCCTAATGTGATATGTAATGCAACTGCGGACTTCAATAGATCCTGATATTTTGAGTAATTCAAGTGCTGATTTCTGCCTACCTCCTTTTATTTCTGGTTTCTCTTCCCTAGTTATTACTTCATGGCAACTGCAAGTTGCTTTTCTTCTTGTACTGTTTTTTTTTTTTCTATTTATTTATCATAAAATATGTCTTTGTTTTAGTCTCTTAATAGGACTGATGTCATTACCATTCCTCACTGTGACATCATGAAGTATTCCTGTCAGGATTTTGATCCACGTGCAGTCTAAACACAGTGTAAAAACGCTGAAGCATTCTTTGCCAGCATTATTTTGTTAGTTACTGGACCTATCACAATTTTGAGCTTTTCTAATATTGCTTAGTTCTATTTTTCTGTTAGTTGCTGCTGAATGGGATATGCCGCATCTGCTCAAAGCTGGCTTGTTGAATTTTGAAGAATGTCATGGGCAGAAATTTTCTAAGACACATTGTTTATTGGTATGTTAGGACTTCTGTATTCCTGCCCCTGATAATCTGGAAAGTGTTTAATTAGCCATCTGTCTACTAAGCGTATCAGCTTTTGTCTGATTAAAACACAGTGACCTGAAAATAGGCACTTAGGAAGAAACACACTTAGACATAGTAAGTATGTAATATGACTGTGAATAGTCTCTTTGCTAGGTCGCAGGTTATGCAGCAAGAAGTGAATTAGTGCTTCTTAATGATAAGACAATAAACTTAGTTGTTTGCTGTTTTTTTACTTAAATGTGGAATTTAATGCATACTTAAATGTAAAATGTATTTTGTTTTTCTATTTTACCTCCAAATAGAAATGAACGTCTTCTAACAGTTCAGAACAGTGCAATCTTTCTAAAAACCAACATAGGAAGATTTCATTGTAATTTTGGTTGTCCCGATTAATAGAAAAAAGCTTCTTTCCAGGATGCGTGGACTCATTAGCCCTTTTATTTAACTGGCTATTCTAGAGATTTATCCTCAGTTTAAGCATGGAATATAGTGGAATGTAAAAAAAAAACAACACCATATATATGATTCTTAAAAAAGATGTCTCTTGGATCAAGCTACGCTATAAACAAGTTAGAAATCTGTAAATTGTCTTTATGTTCTCTTGATGTGATATCCTGTCATGATTCCTTCCCCTTTCATGGTAAAGATATGAAGTATGACTGAGTGAATATTACATTTTTGTGGGTAATTGATGAAAAAATATGTAGAAGTTCATTGGTTTTATGGTGTTTTCCTCAAAATTTTGGGAAGGTGTATCAGAGAACCAGAAAATAATGTTACTGACAAAGGGGAAACAGTCTTGGGCCAAAAGCATCAGATCAAATTGATAGTGGTTTGCTTTTTCAGCAGTTGGTTTTATTCTCATTTTTGTGTAACTCTCCACAATAGAAAATTCTACTTTTTCAGACTGAGGGGTAACAATAAGGAAAATCTCAGTGCTCTCTCTTACAGGAGCAGTACAGAAACTTAACTGTGTCCTGCTCTCTTCCTTCCGCTCAATAAATCATGCCCTTCCTTTCAGCTTCATTGAAAAATAGTTTCTGTCTTAGCATACATGGGAGTCTACAACTGCAAAAGTCTTTTTTGTGTGTGAGATGATGCATATTGCTAGTGAAGTTCCAAACCAGAAGTAACACGATTTTTTGTGTTAGCATTCTAAGTTTTGTCTGTGGCACTGGCCATGAGGCTACAGGTGAGCAGTCTGTGTGTAAAATTATGTCCAGGATGTGAGAACAAGGTGTGGTCCCTTTAGCTAGAATCATAGAATGGCCTGGGTTGAAAAGGACCACAATGATCATCTTGTTTCAACCCCCCTGCTATGTGCAGGGTCACCAACCACCAGACCAGGCTGCCCAGAGCCACATCCAGCCTGGCCTTGAATGCCTCCAGGGATGGGGCATCCACAACCTCCTTGGGCAACCTGTTCCAGTGCGTCACCACCCTCTGAGTGAAAAACTTCCTCCTAATATCTAACCTAAATCTCCCCTGTCTCAGTTAAAAACCGTTCCCCGTTGCCCTATCAATATCCACCCTCTTAAACAGCTGTTCCCCCTCCTGTTTATACACTCCCTCCAAGTATTGGAAGTCCACAATGAGGTCTCCCCGGAGCCTTCTCTTCTCCAAGCTAAACAAGCCCAGTTCCCTCAACCATTCCTCGCAGGACAGGTTCTACAGCCCTCCAGTCATCTTAGTGGTCCTCCTCTGGACCCGCTCCAAGAGCTCCAACATATCTGAAGTACTGCATCCAGGTCCTGTGCTCGGGGCCCCAGGCCTGGGTGCAGTACTCCAGGTATGTTGGAACTCCAGATATAGAATGTTGGAATGCCTCAATTCTACACCACTATTCACCTGTGTATATTGTGTTAGGAGCACTCACGAGGCTTTTTGAACAGACTGGGACTTGATTCTGCAAATGATGAGGTTTTCTGACCATGTCCATCTTCATTTTACATCCTATATACAGTTGGAATACATAGCATAGAAGATAAGATTACTTTAGTCTGAGGAATTGATGCTTATTGGAAATAAGTACATGATTTACGATAGAATAGTGGTGTTTATTGGAAGTAGAACCTCTGGAGAGGAAGGGGGCATGGTTAGAGTGGGAGGTTAATTTTAAAATTCTTTTTTTTTTTTTTTTTTAGTAAAACTTTGAGTAAATTGGCAGTTCAAATACTAATGGCTGAAAAATCTTAAAAACGAAGCGTAGCAATTTCTGAAATATTAATATAGATGGAAAAATGCACTTGGTAAACCATATAATGGCTTTTCATGATCTGTAATACACAATAGCCAGTTGTTGTGTAGACTTTCATTTTCTCCTGCCTTTGCCAGTGGGATAAGGGAGAGAAATGGGGGGGATGAGAGGGGGAAAGTAGAATTCATGGGTTGAGATAAAAACTATTTACTGAAACAGAAAAGAGAGGAAATAATAATAATGATGCATATATATGTGTAATTTGTGTACACACACACACACACACACAGAGTTGCTCACCCACTGACTGATAGCCAGCCAGTCCCCAAGCAGCAGCTGCACCCCTCTGGCTAATCCGCCCCTCTCCACCCCCCCACCCCCCCCCAGTTTTTTTAGCGTTTTTTTCACATGGTGTCTTATGATATGGAATATCCTTCTGGCCAGTTTAGGTCAGTTGCCCTGGTTGTATCCCCTTCCCCTAGGATTTCCACTAGACTCCTTTGTGTATCACTCTCAAGTTTGGTAGTTCTGAAAGTGATGTTTGCAGTGGGTTATTTTGAAATGTTGTTCATCTCCATACTCCTAAACTGCAGTACATCCCTGAAGATGGGAAACTCGCAACTTGCTGAAGATGCAGGCGGCTTTTTTTCTCACCCTAAAAGCATCTTGAAAAATTTCTGTGAGTCTAAACTTAGGCATTTAGATTATATTGTAGTGATTATGCATACTGATGTAGCAGTCCATTTTCTGTGCGTACACTTATTCTTGGAAAAATTGTCTATAGAAGAGTAGGAGGAATCTTTTGCCAGTCCTCTCACAGATACTAACAGAAGGTTCTTACTTAACTCCATAAGCATTTTTGTTTCACCAGTTATGTTAGTTCTCAGAAGGAATTGTCTTGACCAGCTGCGTTTTTGTTCTTCGTGTATGCTGCCCTTAGTAACTGTGCCCTTCTCATCTTTTGAGTGAGAGAACAACTTTTCAATACTGCAACTGGGCATCTTTTCTGAAAACATTCACCTTTATACGTAGGAGTCATAAAAGGCACTAGACATTCTCACCAGTAACACTGAGCAACACTAGGTACAAAGGGGAAACACTACCAGATGCTAAGGGGGAGACACTAGCTACTTCATAAATGTTTTAATAACGTTGCTGATTTATCAGGACCACTGTGGATTTCATCCATCACCGTTTTTCAGGATTTGTGATGGAATTTCTTCTTTGATTACATTTATCTCTTTTTGGTTACATTTACATTTAGTCTGGGGTAGAAGAGGCTGAGGGGAGACCTTATTGCTCTCTTCCAATACCTGAAAGGTGCTCACAGTGAGGGCGGGGTTGGTCTCTTCTCGCTGGTGACAGGTGACAGGATGAGGGGAAATGGCCTCAAGTTGTACCAGGGTAAGTTTAGGTTGGATATCAGGAAAAACTTCTCTACAAAAAGGGTTGTTATGCACTGGAGTAGGCTGCCAGGCAGGTGGTTGAGTCACCATCCCTGGATGTGTTTAAAAAACATTTGGAAGTAGTGCTCAGGGATGTGATTTAGCGGAGGGCTGTTAGGTGCCTGAACATGAGCCAACAGTGTGCCCAGGTGGCCAAGAAGACCAACGGCATCCTGGCCTGCATTAGAAATAGTGTGGCCAGCAGGAGCAGAGAGGTAATCATCCCCCTGTACTTGGCACTGGTGAGGCCGCACCTCAAGTATTGTGTTCGTTTTTGGGCCCTTCACTACAAGAAAGACATTGAGGCCCTGGAACATGTCCGGAGAAGGGCAATGAAGCTGGTGAGGGGTCTGGAGCACAAGTCTTATGAGGAGCGGCTGAGGAAGCTGGGTTTGTTTCCTCTGGAGGAGGCTCAGGGGAGACCTCATTGCACTCTACAACTTCCTGAAGGGAGCTTGTGATGAGGAGGGGTTTGGCCTCTTCTCCCAGGCAACAAACAGGACCTGAGGAAGTGGCCACAAGTTGTGCCAGGGGAGATTTAGATTAGACATAAGGAAAAACTGTTTCTCTCCGAGAGTGGTCAGGCACTGGAATGGCTGCCCAGGGAGGTGGTGGAGTTGCTGTCCCTGTTAGTGTTCAAGAGGTGTCTGGATGAGGAGCTACGAGATATGGTTTAGTGGCTTGTGGTAGCAATGGTAATGGGAGGACGGTTGGACTGGATGATCTTGTAGGTCCTTTCCAACCTTGTGATTCTGTGATTCTAATTAGCGTAGTATGGTTAGGTTGTGGTTGGACACGATGATCTTTAAGGTCTTTTCCAACATGAGCAATTAAATGATTCTGTGATTCTACCTGCTTTGGCATATATGCGTTTCCCTCTTCCTCTTTCTGAACAAAATTAGAAACAGAGATCTAGCGAGTGTCTGACATGCTAAGACATTTCACTTGTAACAATTTTTGAAAAGCTATTACAAGGTAGAAGATACGTTCTGTCAGGAGAGAATGGTGCTGAAAAACACTTGAATAAACTTAACGGGTTTAAACCTGTTAATCTGCTCATCCTTTTTTTTTTCTTCCTGCAGATAAGCAGCAAAGATGAAGACTTCTTAGATCTTTCTGTTGATGTAGAACAAAATACTTCAATTACTCATTGCTTAAGGTAGATGCAAAAATCTGAACTATATTTTGCCTGTCTTTTTTTGATCTCGAAAGCAGGAAGCAAGACTGAAAGCTCATGGACGTTTCATTTAGCAAATTTTAGTTTATGTAAACTTAATAAAATGATGGGTTTTTTGCATGCATTTATACGTATATTTTAGGTAAGAAGCTAGTATCTCTGTAATGTCTTTTTTTTTTTTTTTTTCTTTCAGGGGTTTCAGCAATACAGAAACTCTGTGCAGTGAATACAAATATTACTGTGAAGAATGTCGCAGTAAGCAAGAAGCACATAAAAGGTAACTTAGTCTCCCCTTATGGGACACTGTATTACATTTCTGTTCCTCTGAGTAGTTAAATAATTTTTACAGTTGCTGCAAGAAACGGTTTGATAATTCTGACTGAATTGGCAAAAAGTCTTACGCTTGTAACATGACTTTTTAACTGAGTTTTTAATTAGCTGTGGTAAACATCTGCATGGCAGTGCTCGTGGAAAGCATTAGAAGCTCCATAAAAACCTGGAGTTTATTTTGTGTAAAAAACTTTTTGTCTGTCTAATATTTAATTAAGTCTTGTTTACACCCTTGAAAATAAACTCTTGATTTTGTGTACTGTGCTGTATTTTTTTTTTTTTTTTTTAATCTGAGAAAGTATTTGTCTGCGAATAGATGAGTTGAAGGGATGGGAACGTGGAGATGGGGACATGCCGTACTGGTTATACCACTGGTTCTTGTTAGTGAGTTTACCATAGATTCAACACGTGGCTTTTGGCATGTCTCATCTGCAAAGCATGCATTCATATGTTGCCTAAGCTTACTAATTGATGTGTATGAGGGGGCTGCAAAGTAAGGTCTGTCTGCCTGTTGTTTTCTGTTGTCTTAGCTCTTTTTCTGTGTGGGAGGTAATATAATCCCTAACCATTGATAAGTTGTGCTGACATAAACCTGTACCTACCTGTATGTAGGTATGGACATACTGGCAAAACATGGCCTTTTCTTCTTTTCGATGTGACTGGTTTCACTGCAGTCATAATTTTCTTCCATCTCTATAGCATAAAGTTTATCCATGATAGTGTCTTCTCAACTACCAAAGGTGACTTTCTTTGCTGTTGAAAGAGCTCCTATTATCAAACACAGTTCTTTTGTTAAAAGAGGACTTTAATTTTGCAAAAAGAATCAGAGCAGAAATTATATCCGTATCTCAGTAATAAAAAGTAACTGTGCTTCTGTCATCTGTCAGCCCTTCTCCAGCATTTTTCATTTCCTAGTTTCCTTGCAGACAAAGGAGAAAAATTGAGTCTAGCAGGGTTTCCACAGCTACTATCAAGTCTACATTTAATGAGAAAAAGGGAAGGAAGGATTTTGTCCACAGTCCCTTATCTTTTGAAAAAGGATTATGCCATACAAACATATTTACCGACACTGCAAAAATACAGTCTTAGTAGACACATCTGAAACCTTCATTGGGCTGTACTGTTGACACTTCGGAGCTACTTTTGATGGCTCAAGGCGGTTTGATAAAATTCTGTGCCTTAGATCAGTACTGCACAGAAGCAGAGAACTCTGGCTTGGTTGCTGTTAATACGGGCAAATTTATCTCCCAGAGAATTAAAGTCTTTGTTGCCAGGTCAGCTGTGGTTGGCTGATGTGAATTTGTAGGCACTGATGCGAAATCTCACTACCTCAAACTAGGGAAAGGGGCCAGCGAGCCGTCAACAAAACTAGGTTATCGCTTTCAGGCTTTGACTTCAATAAAATAACGCTGCAACATTTGTACAAAATTACTGTGCTAGAGCTTAGCATTATCTTGTTTTGGCAGCATGAGGTGTGGGGAATAACAGTGTGCTGTCTGTATCCCTTGGCATTGTTAAATGAAGGGATTGATATGAAGACTTGAAGTAATATAAATGTGACAAAGTGGTGTTGCCTTTTCTAAAATGCTTGTTTCACTTGACCGGTTTAATGGGAAATTAAACTGTAACAGAATCTCTGGAACAACTTTGTTGCAGTACCTCCACTGTATACCACGTAGTGTGTAGGTTTGCTTTTGGAAACTCAGGAGAGCTATAGGGGGAGGTATGTCTAAAAGCTGAATTATCTGTGGTAGTTGAACACTGTTAGATAGCTAAACACCACCACACTGCACTCCTGTTCCCCCTCCTCAGGACAGGAGTGGGAAATATGTTGAAAAATTTCATGGGTAGAGGTAAGAACAGGGAGGTCAGGCAAAAGACACTCAGCACATGGAAGATTAATGTAATTTATTGCTTATTGCTAACAGACTAGAGCAGTGAGAAACTAAAACCAAACCACGAACGTTTTCCCCTATCCACCCTCTGCTAGCTCCTCCTCCAGGGCAGCACAGGGCATGGGGCTGTGTGGTCAGTCCATAATGCCTGTCTGTGCTGTTCCTCTGTGGCCGCTCTCTGCCCTGCTCCATGCAGGCTGCCTCCCGTGGATGTCATCCTTCCCAAACCGATCCCACATGGGCTTCCCACAGTCTCTAGCTCTCCAAGCACTGCCCTAATGCAACTGTGTATCATGGGGGCCCATCCTTCTGGGCCTGCTCCAGCACAGGTCCCCACAGACAGCAGCTCCCCCAGCCCTTCTGCCCCACCATCAGGCTCCTTTCCATAGGCTGCAGCTCTGGCCCAGGGCTGTTCTGGAGGGGGCTCTCTGTGGGCTGTACCTCCCTCTGTTCACATCCTCTGCTGCACCGTGGGCTCCTCTATGGCTTCATGTGGAGATCTGCTGTGCGTGGTGCTGCAGGAGAACAGCCTCCTCCACCGTGGGCCTCTCCCGGGCTGCAGGGAGCTGCTGCTCTGCCCTCCTGCTGTGCTGACCTTGGGGGCTGCAGGGCTGCATCTCTCCCATTTCTCACTCCTCTCTTCTAGTTTCTGTTGTGCAGCAGTTTTTCCCTTGCTCTCCCAGTCTTGCGCCCAGCATCACTCGTGGCTCAGCTTGGGCCATCAGCTGCTCCCTTATGGAGCAGCTGGAGCTGGCTCTGATCTGACACAGGGCAATGCTGTACTCTGCTCACAGAGGACACCCCTGCAGCCTACCCATTTCCAAAACTTTGCTGTGTAAACCTAATACAAGCCTTTATGTCTAAATCACTATGCGGGTTGTTTGCACGTATTCATTTAGCTTCAATTTTAATTACGTTTGTAATGATCTCAGTTGTTAAAATCCAATTTTAGTTTAGCAATGCAGGACAAATTCAGTATTTGTTATATGGATGATGATGATTTGAGCACCTTTTTAATGATTGCAACATGTTTTTTTAAAGACTTAAGCGTGTCGTTTCCCTGTTTGTTAGTATCAGCAGAATGGTTTGCCTCAATACTGGAAATTTGCTTGTTTTTTTCAGGATGAAAGTAAAAAAGCTGCCTATGATTCTAGCTCTCCATTTGAAGAGATTTAAATATATGGATCAGCTGCATAGATACACAAAACTCTCTTATAGAGTAGTTTTTCCTTTAGAGCTTCGTTTGTTTAACACCTCAGGAGACGCCACCAATCCTGACAGAATGTATGACCTCGTTGCTGTGGTAGTTCATTGTGGAAGGTAATAACAGTATATTATGTGACTCCCCAAATCACTTAACTCTAATAGCATTTAAAGATCTTTTAAAAGTTTCTTAGAAAAGAAAGCATTGTGAGGAGGTGCTACTAATCCAGACAGAATACATGGCCTTGTTGCCGCTCCAGTTCGCTTTGGAGAGTGGTAACAGTGTATTCATATGAGTATTTATGTGAGCCTAGCTGTGTCAAAAGAAAAACGAAACATATCCCATATCATATATCTCTAATAACAGTTTCTCCCTAATCCAGACCTACAAATTGTTTGAGTGTTGTTAGCAGGTTAAGGCAGTTCCAGAGCTGCGTTAAATACTTGTTCACTTTCAGTTGCGTGGTTCAAGTAAGTGCATCCCTTCCTTACCTGAAATCTGCTTAACAAGCAGGGTGCTCTTAGAGTTCTTTATTCCTATTGCAGTTATGGAGAATTTTCTTGTCTGCCATAAACTGAAGAGCAGTGCATTATAGCTGTTTTAGTTTTAATGGGAAACCCTTTCATTGCTGCAAGGATTTTTCAATCTCCTAAATTATCAGTTTAACTCAGTTGGTTTTTTCTTTATTTTTTCCCTAACAGTCAAACAGATAAAGAGATACCAGATGGAGACTGTGGTTGAACTCTGTGTTTTACCTTAGACTGTAAAATGCTTTGGGATCTATTCAATCATTATGAAGCATTAGAATAACTTATTTATTTCACATCTCTATTTCTCTTTTATTTCCCTTCATTTATGTCTTCATGCATGTGCTGCTTAGTCCTTACTTTTATATATAAAATGTAGGTACATAAGGCATTGCTATGAAAACTATTTGAGTTGGCAGAAAAAAGGAAAAGAAACATCCAAACAAATTATTTGGTAGCCATTTAAATTAGTGTTAAATATTACTTTCTACAAGAAAAAAAAACAACAAAACACACTTTAGTGACATATATTTGTACATTTGTATGTGTTGTGATTTGTATTCTTTTTTAATTGCATTTTACAGTGGCCCTAACAGAGGACATTATATTGCAATAGTGAAGAGTCACGATTTTTGGTTGCTTTTTGATGATGATATTGTTGAGGTAAGCTTTGTGTAACCCTTCTTTTTTTTCTCATACTTACCAGAGCACTTGCACCCCTATTTGCTGCTCGATGACATAGAAGACTGTCATGCTAATGGCCATTCTAAATGAGCAAGAACTGTGAGTGCAGAGCTGCACCTTACAATTTGACTGTACAATAATTTGAATTGTGTTGCTTTTTATACTTCTTAAAATAAGCTGCTTTACTGCTAATGTCTTTCATCTTCATTTGGTAAGCTGTTCCTTTGGCCAGAGCATGTGGCAAATAGAGTACAGGTGAACTGATTTTACCACCACGAGAGTAAACAATTTCTTGGTGCAAGATACTTATTCATATTGTGGATCAGTCTGGTTGTCTGTTGGATGGAGCGTCCTAGGCGCTTTCAGAAAAAAACTGCAACGAGAGTCAAGGTAGACTGAAACCTGTTAGATTGCAATGTAAAATCTAAAAGTTAATCCTTGAAAAATCTTTTGCTTATGGTATTGTTGCCAATGTTAGCCTTGCTTCTAGGAATTCAAGAATTCCTAACAAGTTAATAAATAAATAAGTAGCTTTTAACTAATCATAGAATCATGGAATCTGTGTTGAAAAGGACCACAACAATCATCTCGTTTCAACCCCCTGCTGTGTGCAGGGTCGCCACCCACCTCACCAGGCTGCCCAGAGCCACATCCGGCCTGGCCTTGAATGCCTCCAGGGATGGGGCATCCACAACCTCCTTGGGCAACCTGTTCCAGTGCGTCACCACCCTCTGGGTGAAAAACTTCTCCTAATATCTAACCTAAACCTCCCCTGTCTCAGTTCAAAACCATTCTCCCTTGTCCTATCACTATCCATTTCCTTCAACAGTCTTGACATTTTCAACTTTATTTCATCAGTTACCTTTTATTCTTTATTGAGGGAAAGAGCAGTCTGTGTTTTAGATAGTTGTTTTTTTTTCTTGTTCTGTCACCTTCTTTTTCTCTACCTTGTCTTTGCTTATGCAGCAACAGAAGTATGATTGTGCTGTCCAAGTTCTTTATTAAATTTAATTAAGCCTGTACAATGAATAATTTACGTTCTTCCTTACAATAAACAAAAACTGCATAATTAAAAAGAAGAAAAATGAATGAGGCAGGTATTAGACTTATGGTGTTAACTGGCCACGTGATGGATTGTTTTTCACATAGGAAATGCCAAACATGGAAATATGTGGGGTTGCTGGGGAAAGTTAAAAAGGATTGCTTGTATGTCTTATCAAGATGCACTGTAATTTGAAATACCTTGATAAGGTCAAAAGTTCACTTTAGTTCACTTTTCTCCAGGGAAAAGAGAAGCTGCTGTGGTAGATCTCATGTAATTTCACAAACACAAAGCGCAGTCTTTCCAGTTCCAGAGCAGTAACACCTGGAAATTTCTTGTGTTTTTTTTTCCTTTATTTTTTCCCTCTGAGCCCTTCTAAAGAGGAAGGAAAGAATCTTTCCTCAGATCTTAAACATCATGCTGTCTGTTATTGCCATGACAAGTTGTAATGACTTGCTCCTTCCTGAGAAAGATTCCCATTCTTATAATGGAAATGAGGTTAAATAAAGTTGGTCTAAATGAAGGCAGATTTATCTTTCAGCCTTTTTGTTGTTTGTAGCCTAATTGCCCCTGGTGTAAAACGTGGCAAGGTTTTTAGTTTGTTTCGTTTGTATGCAAAGATGATGAAAATGAAAACCAGCATGTACTCTTTTCACTTTCCAGATGGTTTAGATCTTTCCACAAAAAATGAATGATGAGCTGAGAAGAAGTTAACTTTCATTCTGAGTTCTGATTACTCTCGTCTGCAGTTGATTGGCTTCCAGTTTTTAGGGTTAAAAATGATAACTTGTACATACATTCTAGATGCAATATTGTTATCTCTAAAATTATTCCATGTGAAACTTGTGCAAGCAGTGCACCTCTGGTTGCAGTCGTAGGTTCACCTAACCCTTAAAAGAAAGTGAACACGCATGTATGCATAAACGTATATATCTGCTACTACCTGTGCAGCTGATGACAGATAGGAAGCCAAAATTTAATGCATTTTAAGAGTTATTTAGATTTCATAATTTTATATAATATGTGGAAGTTGTTTGAAAACGGTTTCTAGAGTGGAACTTAATGTGATGTATGTTATGCAAAATATTCTTACATTAAATGTTTGGGATTTTTATATACAGAAAATTGATGCACAAGCTATTGAAGAATTCTACGGGTTGACGTCAGACATCTCAAAGAACTCCGAGTCTGGTTACATCCTCTTCTATCAGTCTCGGGATTGAGGGGGAGCTGTAGTGAAGAGAGATTGTTACGCCTCTCATCTTCTCTATCTTGGATCGGAACAAGCGCTGAAAGACAGGAAGCTGGAAGCTCCAGGGGCAGTAGCACAGTTTGCACAAGACTAAGCAAAGAACTTGGGATTTTTAAAACCTTTGTATCATTTTCTTTTTATTTGCTCAGGTATCATGCTGACTACACATCTCCACTGCATCTCATAAGCAAAAAGAGATACCAGCCACTCTTGCAGGAGCTTTCTGTTAGGAAGTACTGTCTCCGTGGTCCTAATTCAAAGCTTGCTAAGGTCACTGGAGAACCTTTCACGGACTTCAGTGGTATTTGAATCAGATTCTAGCAGCACTGCCAGATTGGTGCAATAGGAACATTAGAGATCTCTATTTTATACAGACTTCACATGAAAGAGGTAAAGGACTCTTTGTAAACTTAATTTCCTGTACTTAATTTTGAAAGAATGAGGCTGGAGTGTTACCATGTAAGCAAAAAGATATATCTGGGCCCAATTGCCTTCTTGATGGTAGTAGTTTAACTGAAGATATAAACTAGTGTCAGGGAGGCACGTATGTTTTGCTTCTCTGAAGAAGCTTACGTTATTTATAATGTATGATCGGGAGCAATCAGTCAAGATTATGGCTTTTAGTCTCCGTATGGGGGAAGATTTGGTTCGTAATAGTATATTTTTATTTATAAATTATTGTTACTTAGGATCTTGTTACTTAGGATCTCCTTTATTCTAGTCAGTATTGGGGATTTTATATATTAATTTGAATTAAAACAAATTATGTTTAAATGTTAAAAAAAAAAAAAAAAAGAGCTGATATAAAGTCTAAAAGCAATGCCTACAATGTCTTTAAAAATGAGTAACATAGAGAGATTTCCTTCTGGAGGAACTGGTATCTAAGTGGGGTACTTTAGTTAAATTAGAATATTATCTTTCCGTTAATGTGTGAAAAAAAGGGATCAAAATAATACACAGAAGACTTTTAAGAATGCATATCAGACGAAAAAGATGGTGCGGTGGTGCTATACCAGCCTTGATAGCTCTTTAATCGTTTGTTGATGTCTTGTGCTCTAAGCAAATTGCAGCCATTTTCAGAATATCATTCCCTCTCCTAAAAATGGATCCACTTATGTTACTTATGTTAGTCACGTGGGTGACTATCTCAAAAACCACTCAAGGTCTCAAGTACAAATTGTGTCTAAGCAATAAAAAGAAATAGGCTTAGAATTTCATGAGACTGAAGATATACTACATTCCTTTAAAAGTAGTGTAAAGAAGAGGATTTGTCACCTCTAGGGTGAAAAATTCTGAAACCAACTGCTTATACTTCGCTTTAGGTTTGTGAAGTAGCATTAAGAATTAAATCTTGACAAAACACCTGATCTGAAATAAATGTGAACTACTGTGATTTGACATTCTTCCACTTAACAGTACTTTGTCTGACAGTAGTTGAATGTAACTTCTGGAAAGTCAGGGGATATTCGTTCCAGATGATGGCAATCAAGTCTCGGATGTCCTTGTCTCCCCTCTTCAGCTGGTGATTTGTACCTTATTTCTAAGGTTATTTTATTGATAACTGTTGCAAACTCTAAAAAGAATGTCTCCTGTCTGCTGCTATAACTATTTACTTACCTGTATCTTTTAGCTCAGGAAATGACTTCACCTATTCACTCAGTTGGACTAATCTTTAACAGGGTCACTGAATAAACTGGGCTATTTAGCAACTGTCATACTGTAACGAACTCCTTTTGTAAAACACAAAGTTTCTAAAGTCCCAGTTAGGCTAGAATACTTTTATATAAAGTCGCTTATAGTGATCGAACCATCCAAGTACCAGCATTGCGAAGTAAAGCTTCAGTACAGTGGGAGATGCAGAAAATACGATTGGATTTTTCTTAAGGAATTAAAATAATTTTAAAACCTTTTTTCAGCTTTCTGCGGGAAAAGGGCTAACGGGTGAGGCAGTTGATTAATGGTGCACGTTAAAGGATGAAGTCCTTTGCATACTAAAGGTACGGTATTGTAAAAGAACTAAAGAACTGTCGTGTGTCTTTTTGACTAACTGATAAATGTTTGGTCCTTCTTTTTGTGGCATCGCTCAAAGCTGAGGCTAGTTGCTAAATACTTTATACCCTAACAAAATGTAAAACACTTGTGTTTTAGTCACTGGTTTTACTTCTGCAACGGATTTTTGTAAGACACTGACTTTTATTTTGCGTAGGGTTTTTGAGATAGTATTCCAAATTATATATTTCACTTGGCTTTTTTTTTTTTTTTCCAGCTGAAATAATTGTAATTTTTCAATTAAGCTATTATCAGAAACTGCAACTTGGTTAGGAAAAGTAAAGAAGCAGGGAAGTGCAAAATAGAACTGTTTGATATGTGAAGCAGTGTGGAATTATTTCTTGGCTATAATACAGTGGGGAGTGTGGGAAAGTTGTCAGTTGTTGTACATGGTGGAAATGATTTGCTGTGTAACTATGTAAAATGTTAATTGGGACTACGGTCCTCTATTTTGTATATTGGAACAAAAAACTTCTATTAAATAAAATATGTTCTCTAAAGGTAAGTACTGCCCCCTTTGCAGAGCCCTCATGGCCAGTCTGCTGTCTTCTGTGCTTTTCAGTGTTTTCATACCTCAGGTATCTGGAGTGTGCTGTGCTAGGCTGACAGCCCTGAGCTGTGGAAGGAATGTGTTTAAATACAGTGCCTTCTATATCTCAATTTGTTGCAAAAATAGTTCTGTGTCAGTCATGTTTGTGGTGGTGTACTTCTCTGGAATTGGTTTTTAAGTCGATTGTTGGTCTCTGAGGTTGAGAAGAGAGGGAGTGTTTTGAAATACTGTTCTTCCTGATTTCCATTTCCTCTAAAAATCAGGACATTATATAAAGTACGCATCCAAGTCACCTAAGGGATTGCCACTTCGTGGGAGGGGAAGCTGAAGGAATGAAAGATCAGAGTATTTACGGAGCTAGCATAAGAGACAAGCGACTGACCAAAGAACTGGAGCCCAACATTAGAAGTCAAAATGCCCCTGATGACAATATCCAGTGTGATTTGGTTTCAGGTCATTCTCCACTTGGAGTATACTCTACTGTTTGTAATGAATAGACATACTATTTACAAACAGATCGTACCCTGCTGTATTTGAAGTTGTGATGACTACATTCGTGGCCTTTCACTGTATGGAATAGGGACTTAATCATACACGTACCTTAAAACTGAATTGTCTTGTCAGAAGTTTGTCCTGCATCTGGTTGTGTATCTTTCGGTGAAATTCAGATGATAGCACATAGGTATTTGATATCGTTTCAGATCTGCTGTCATACCCTTAGTCATCCGCATGGACTGGCAGAAAGAGCACAAGACCTACAGAAGGTCTGCATCTTTCTGGAGCAGCAGCTTAATGCTGGCCAGCACATCCTGGCTTGCTCCCTACGTTTCTGTCTCAGCGCTTCCACACTCAGTATCACATGTGCACTTCTTGGTGCATATACATACAAAAGTTTATATTACTTTGTTACTTTTTTGTGTGGTGATGTTTGTAAACCTGAAGTATGTGAGGCCACTAGTTCCTTTCACTATTAAAATGAAAAGAACTTTGTTTTGTGTTATTTGGCCCAGTCTCTCAGCTGTAGGTCCAAGATGACCAGTAAAGGCATCTTTTTGAAAGAAATTTTGATATGTGAAATCTTCAGTTTTCATTTAACAAAAATTACTCTGCTTTATTTCAAGGTAAGTAGCTACGTATGCAACTTTTTTTCCTGGAAGTTTAAATAATCCAGATGCAGATAATCCAGATGCAGTTTGTTTGCTTTCCTAGAGAGGTTTTACAGTCTAAGTTGTTCAGGTTTTCCCCTCATGTTTGTCTGGGTTGATCTTAAGATTATACATCTTAAATCAGTCTTTACTTTCCCTCTTGATAATACAATGTGAACATTTTATGGGCTCTAACTTGTGAGGCTTCAAAGCCTCTAACTTCCCACAGAATGATGTGAGATGTATAATACATTAGTCTCTTTACATGCAAGCCTCCAGATACTCAATTATTACTGAAATTAATATTCTCCATCATCTGTATTCAAGGGCTGTCCATTTTGCTGGAGCTTTGCTTCTGATTGTTACAAGTGAGCTATGCAGGTCAACTGCTGTGCAAACAAACAGCGGCTTCATCTTTTAAATACAGAAATCTCTGAAATCTGTTTCCAGTTTTAATAAGAGTCTGATGGGGCAGAAATAACTTTGTTTGGTCTGTATTCAAAACATTGGCAAAGTGGTCTGCCTCTTCCTTTGTAAAGTAAGCTAAACCTCACAGTCTGCTATGATGGTTGATGAGTTCCTTTTGGGGATCTTGTGTAAGTACGTGTTGGATATATAAGGAAGATTGCAGAAAACACCAGCATTAAAAGGAACTGAACAATATTTTCCAGTTTCTTCCCAAAAGCTCAAATGAATGATATTCTTCCTTTCCCTCTAATGGCTTGTGATTGGCTCGGCATAAGAGATTTTAAGGACTCAGATAAGCACAGAGATGCTGTCTGCCAGCTCTTTGTGTAGAACTCCTGCTGGCAACATCAGGGAGCTTTAATTACAGAAGGGTCATGTCTTTGATCTGCATTCCGCAGGTTGTGTGAACCAGGAGAGAGGATGCCTAGCACAGATCTTGCAGAGAATGTGGAGAGGAACTTTACAATTACTTACAGAAATACTACATAAAAAATAAATAAATCCTAAAAGGTAAAATACTACATTTAGTATGGATTTCTAGAGTTTTGGAGGATTAAGGGTGTATTCAGAACACTCTGCCATACTCTAGGCTTTTGTTCCTTATTGAAGAATCACGCCTTTTTGTGTATGTTTAATTTGTTCTTCAGGTCTGCTAAATTAGTGAACTGTATTTCAAAGTGGAGGCCAATGCTTGACATTTCTTGGACTGAAAAGAGCTGGAGCTGTTTTGTCTGTGCCTTTCTGGTGAAAGTTCTCTTCAAAAGCAAACGTATTTGGAGTCACGGGATTGAGTAAATGCCACAATTTTGATGTACCCCTTTCATTGTATTTTTAAAGAGGTTCTGGAAGCCATTCTGTATTTCTCCCTAGCATTGTTTCATTGAACCTGAAACATGTTTAGAAAATGAAATGTTTGTTTTATAGAAAATACCTTCAGATTATTTTAGAGATTGCTTGAGTTCAGCATGGCAATATTACAGTATTATCAGAATGAGCAACAGAACCATTAGGAGCTAGATACCAACGAGAGAGAATACGTTGGGATTATCAAACACTGCTAACAGGACCCAGATTTTACTAAGATACATTTTCATAGAATCGTAGAATAGTTTGGTTTGGAAGGGACCTTTAAGATCATCTAATTCCAATGCCCTGCTGTAGGCAGGGACACCTCCCTCTAGACCAAGTTGCTCAAAGCCCCATCCAGCCTGGCCTTGAATGCCTCCAGGAAGAGGGCATTCGCAACCTGTTCCCATGTTTCACCACCCTCACAGTAAAGAATTTCTTCCCACATATCTAGTCTAAATCTACCCTCTTCCAGTTTAAAGCCATTTCCCTTTGTCCTGCTGCTACCTGCCCTTATAAAAAGTCCTTCCCCAGCTTTCCTGTAGGTCCCCTACAGGTGCTGGAAGGCCGCTATAAGGTCCCCTTGGAGCCTTCTCCAGGCTGAAGAGCCCCAGTTCTCTCAGACTGTCCCCACAGGGGAGGTGCTCCAGCCCTCTGTTCACCTTTCTGGCCCTCCTCTGGACCCGCTCCAACAGCTCCACGTCCTTGTGCTGGGGGCTCCAGAACTGGACACTACTCCAGGTCGGGTCTCATGAGAGCAGAATAGAGCAGAATAAATCACCCCTCCCAACCAGCTGGTCACACCTCTCTTGATGCAACTAAGGACACAGTTGGTCTTCTGGGCTGCAAGTGCACATTGCCAGCTCGCGTTGAATCTTTCATCAACTGACATCCCCACATCCTTCTCCTTGGGGCTGCTCTCAAGCCATTCTTTGCCCAACCTGTATTTGTGCTTGGAATTGCCCTGACCCAGGTGCAGGACCTTGCACTTGGCCCTGTTGAACTTCATGAGGTTGGCATGGGCCCACCTCTCAGTCCTGTCCGGGTCTCCCCGGATAGCATCCGTTCTCTCTGGTGTGTCAACTGCACCACGCAGCTTGGTGTCATCTGTAAACTTGCTGAGCGTGCACTCAATCCCACTACAAGGATGTTAAATAACACGGGTTCCATGGTACTCGCAGAGCAGCCACCAAGAACCTTCAGCGAGTATCTGGAGGAAACATGCGTTCGACAAGAGTGTACTCGCCATGTATACGCAAAGCTTTGAGGCTGACCACTGTGTCTTTCCGTTTCCTTTTTTAGAACACAGGGAGGCTGTATTGAAGACACAGCTGTGATGGTTACTCACTGTTTTGTTGTAACCTTCTGGTAAGTTTTTCTGAATTGCAAATTAGGAGGAGGGACGCCAGTAGAAGACCGTGAGCTATTTTCCACACATACATATCAAAACACTAATTAGCCTTTTTTTCTTCTATTGTATTACATGCAGAAAACTCATAATTCGCCAGCGAAGAAGTGAGACAAAAGCCACTATGTTTCTAAGCTGGTTTTTTTTTTTCCTTCCTGCATTATGGGGTTGTGTGCAAGTATATATTTGGAGAAAAAAAGGTTAAAAAAGAGCTTCGGCATTTAAAAAAAAAGATGCACGATAATTGTTGTGCTTCGGTGAGTAATAGCAATTGTTAAAGAACGCAAAGCAGCAGAACATTGGCTAAATTTGGTAACTTTTAAAGGCAAAGCTAACAAGAATATTGTAAGCTTTTGGTATTACAGACTCAAGAATCTGGGGAATGAGAGGGAGAAGAAAGCTGGCTGTGCAGGCTGATAGGAGGATGTTTGTAGTATACAGACTACAGTCAGTCCGCACTACAGGACCGCAGGTCTAAACACTGGCATCTTCTATTGTTTGTGCTGTAATACATCCAAATACACCAGCAACCACAGCTGCTCATTCAATGGATAACTTTCCTCAAAAACGTACCTACAAGAGTAGTTATTCATATTTGTTTTTGACTACACGAACATCAGTTTCAATGTAAGAAATGTGAAAAGGCAGCTGCCGTGTGTCACCAAAGATGAGAAATTCTGGCTTTCTGGACCTGCTTAATGTCACAGAATCATAGAATGATCTGGGCTGGAAGAGACCCTAAAGCACATCCAGTCCCAAGCCCCTGCCATGGGCTGGCTGCCACCTCCCAGCTCAGGCTGTGCAGGGCCCTATCCAACCTGGCCCTGAATGCTTGCGGGGATGGGACATATGCAGCTTCTCTGGGCAGCCCGTGCCATGGCCTCGCCGTCTTCAGAGTAAATAATTTCTTCCTTACATCTAATTTAATTCTACCCTCTTTTAGTTTAAAGCCTTTATTGTTTTCATTACTTTGACCTCTGCTGGACGTGGTCCGACTGGTCTTGTCCTTGTGCTGGGAGCCCCAGAGCTGAAGGCGATTCTCCAGGTGAGGCCTCACAAGCACAGAGCAGAGGGCAGGATCACTCCCTCACCCTTTGGCCACTGATCTGAATACCAGCCCCTGAGGAACACAACACAGCATCAGTCTCCATCTGGGCACTGAGCATTTGACCACTGCTTTTGAGTGCAACCATTCACCCAGTTCTTCTGCTGAGGATGCTTGCCTGTGGTCTAACACAGCAATGACTGTTGAATTTGACGCTGTGCCCATACGTGAAGTGCACATAAAAATTCTATCTATCTTACAAAGCAGTGCTTACAAAGTTAGCAGTGACACTGGGCACAATGCTGCATAAACGGGCTGCTTTCTTTTCTGCTTGTGTGCAACAGATACAGCAGCATTTAGGACTTAGGTACATCCTTGCTGGTTTTTTTGTTCAAGTCATCGTTACTGTAACATGCTCAATTTGGTAGTTTCTCACTGAGGGGTATTTAGCATCTGCTCACAGAGATAACTTCATTGCACAATGTTCTGTTCTGACTCCTCTGCCCATTGGTGGCAGTGGATGAATAGGAAGGACTTTCAGTATCTAAAGTGAAGCTAGAGGAAAGAAGGGGACAGACTCTTTAGCAGGGTCTGTGGTGATAGAACAAGGGGAAATGGTTTCATGCTCAAAAAGGGGAGATTTAGGTTGGATATGAGGAAAAAGTATTTTACAGTGAGGGTGGTGAGGCACTCGTGCAGGTTGCCCAAAGTAACGGTTGATGTCCCATCCCTGACAGCTTTCAAGGCGAGGCTGGATAAAGCCCTGGGGAACCCAGTCTACCCGTGATGTCCCTGTTCATTGCAGGGGAGGTGGACAAAATGACCTTTAAAGATCCCTTCCAACTTCAAGGATTCTAGGATTCTGTTCAATGATTCTATGACTTTCTGATGTTTCATGGCTAGTTATGCATGTGCTAAGAGAAATAGTGCATTTTCTTGTCAGCTCTCTCAAGAGCTGGCAAAGACTGTAGGGGTTAACATGCAGAGAGATTGGAAAAATCCAATTAATCATTAAATTCAGTAGGAGTTACATAGTTTGCATACCTTCATTGATATGGAACAGATAGCATAGTGCAGAAGCCAGGGGTACTGAAGATTGTGTTCCCGAATATTTGAGAGAACATTTTGGGTGCCCCATAGGAGCAGATGGACCCTCACAGAACTACAGCTCTCCCCCTGCCTCATCCTTGAGGTGAGGATGCAGTGCAAAAGTCTACAGCTTTCTTGGCAAATCAAAAAGTAAGGAAAAAGTAAGAGCACAAGTCTTACGAGGGGCGGCTGAGGGAGCTGGGACTGTTTAGTCTGGAGAAGAGGAGGCTCAGGGGAGACCTCATTGCACTCTACAACTTCCTGAAGGGAGGTTGCAATGAGGAGGGGTTTGGCCTCTTCTCCCAGGCAACAATCAGGACCTGAGGAAACTGCCACAAGTTGTGCCAGGGGAGATTTAGATTGGATGTAAGGAGATTTTTTTTTCTCTCAGAGAGTGGTCAGGCACTGGAATGGCTGCCCAGGGAGGTGGTGGAGTTGCTGTCCCTGTTGGTGTTCAAGAGGCGTCTGGATGAGGAGCTCCGAGATGTGGTTTAGTGGCTTAGTGGGTAGCAATGGTGATAGGAGGATGGTTAGACTGGATCATCTTGTAGGTCCTTTCCAACCTTGTGATTCTGTGATTCTGTGATTTTTCTCATTCTGTAATTTTTTAAGGCTGAAGCTATTTTCTCATTTAAAATTGGTTTGAAGCTACATGATCAATAATTTTCTGAAGAACTTCTGATAGACTGCTAATTTTGGTGAATAAAGTTCTAGATCTGCCCATATCAGTGTTAGTTTCCCCCTGCTGCGCTTACTTTTTTAATTATCATAAGGGAGATGTTTGATTGGAAGTCAGCATTCACATTGACATTCCGTGCTTTTGGTGGATCAGTCTGTTGTGGAGGTTTAGATAATTATATGGAAATGACTGATTCTTGTTAATGGCCAATTGAGGGTTATATTCCACACGTTTGTCAGTTCCTGAACGTTTCTCCTAACGCATGAGGGGGAATTAAAAAACATTTTGACGTATTTGTGCAAATGTAAGTTGAATGTAGATGTGCAAATGCTTCAACTCTGCCTTGTCTAAACGCAGACCTTCTCAAATTGTGCCTTTTATACTGGCACACTGTGTGCATTTAAAGACAAAACCTTTTGAAACCCCAGTGTCTGAAGCTAATTGTCTCACTGTGAATTAACATTCTGCATATTTTTTCAGTGTTTACAATAAAAATCCCCTGACATGAAAAGTGGCCGTATAGGTCACTCCAAGAGTAACGCCTCCTATTTGTTTCCATGGAAACTACAACAGATATGAAGAGCGCAATAACACTGTTTGATAGAGCAAATTCTCAGATACAGAACGCTATTTTTCAACATGGTCGCTGCCATAAGCTCTGTGTTTTCACCAGTGATGAACAGAAGTCTGCTCATAACAATCTGCACCAATGGAGGTGCCCCACTGTCACTGTCACCACTGCTGAAACGCACTCCCCACCGCCTCACTGTGCTCTCATCCAGTTTGGTCTCCAACGATGAATGTCAATGGGTGACACCTTTTCCTGCATGGAGGAACTCAGTGACATGCCTTTGCTCCACATGTACTCCATGTCAGACACCATTGTGTCAGGCTGCCCCTCTGCTGCCATCTGTCACACGGCAACAACATGTATCAGAATATTGGTGGGAAGGTTCCGCCTCCACTGCCATACCACCAACATCGGCTTCTACACTGTGGGCCAACATCATAAAAAGAGGCATTACTTCATCTGCCAGAGGGGAGAAAGGCTCTACAGAGGGACCTAGATAGACTGGATCGATGGGCCAAGGTTAACTGTATGAGTTTCAATAGAGCCAAGTGTCGGGTCCTGCATTTTTGTCGCAGCGACCCCAGGCAACCCTACAGACTTGGGGAGGAGCGGCTGGAAAGCTGCCTGATGGAAAGGGACCTCGGTGTGCTGATGGACAGTCGGCTGAATATGAGCCAGCAGTGTGCCCTGGCGGCCAAGAAGGCCAATGGCATCCTGGCTTGTATCAGGAATGGTGTGGTGAGCAGGACTAGGGAAGTCATCCTGCCCCTGTACTTGGCATTGGTGAGGCCTCACCTCAAGTACTGTGTTCAGTTTTGGGCACCTCTGTACAGAGGGGACATGGAGGTGCTGGAGCAGATCCAGAGAAGGGCAACAAGGCTTGTGAAGGGCTTGGAGAGTCTCACTGGTGACAGGTGACAGGACAAGGGGAAATGGCCTCAAGTTGCACCAGGGTAAGTTTAGGTTGGATATCAGGAAAACTTCTTTACAGAAAGGGTTGTTAAGCACTGGAATCGGCTGCCCAGGGAGGTGGTTGAGTCACCATCCCTGGATGTGCTTAAAAACTGTTTGGATGTGGTGCTCAGGGACATGATTTAGCGGAGGGCTGTTAGTTAGGGTAGTACGGCTGGGTTGTGGTTGGACTCGGCGATCTTGAAGGTCTTTTCCAACCTGAGCAATTCTATGATTCTGTGCTTTTGGAGCAGCCTTCATATACTTTCAGTGTCTTTGAAAGAAGTCAGAGGTCATTCTAACGTAAGTGCCTAATAAAGCTTGGAAGCATAACTTCACATAGACTTGACAATTCTTTCTTGATTTATTAATAGATTTTTTCAGCAGCTTCCCATAAGATAAAAGATGAATCTCATGGATTGCAATGAAAATGCACAGCTACATACGACTGAAAAGGATTTTTTGTGTAATTAAGTCCTTGTTTTATTAAAATCATCAGGGCTAACAGTAGCAGTGGTAAAAGCTTCAGAAATGTTCTGTGTGCCATAATTGCACAGCATGTTCAAACCTATGTGAGTGCAGATTTGTTTATGGATGATTAATGCTATTCATGCAGAAATACCAACATCAACAGCCTGAGCTTTCACACACTAAGTGTGGGAGACAAGTTCGGTCTTCTTTAAATAGTCTCTTTGAAAACATTTTTTGTTCCTTTATAAATGCAAATCAATGATTTTTTAAACTAAAACTGAGTTGAAGAATAAAGCCAAACATGGTTATGATTAATTCATTCACAGTTCACTAGAAGTTTTCTTATTGCAAACAGAAATGTAAAGCTTCAGAACTGTTTTAACAGTGCTTCGAGAACAGTGCTGCTCCTCTTTACTGCTGCCCTTAGGTTTTTGGCTTTGATAAGCACATATGGTGTTTGAGGAGAAAAGCTCCCCTTCTGCAACATGTAATCAACTAAACCAAAAACGATAATTTTACAAAAATGTACACATAATTGGGAAGCCAATTGGTAAAATATTGAAATAAAGATGATTTAATGAAGTGTGATTCTGAGCCATAGAATGGCTGACAGGAGGGTTTGCTGTTTGGTTTGGTCGTGCACAGTGTTTTGGTTGCCAGATGTAAATACTGGCCTTTCCCAAATGCCTCTCTTGCGCTATTTTCAAAGAGGCCCAAGGTCAAAACCAAAATGTAATGTTTGTCTTGCCCAGAGAGGCTGTGGATGCCCCGTCCCTGGAGGCATTCAAGGCCAGGCTGGATGTGGCTCTAGGCAGCCTGGTCTGGTGGTTGGTGACCCTGCACATAGCAGGGGGGTTGAAACTAGATGATCATTGTGGTACTTTCCAACCCAGGCCATTCTATGATTCTCTTGCTGTATTAGAACTGGTAAACAAGGAGGCATACTGGCCACTGCGGGTGATGTGTGCACTCCGTCTGACACAAAGTTTTGTGCTGCCCCACAGTATTCAAGAACAAGACCAACTGAAATGCCATGGTGGTGGAGCAGATTTACCAGGTTCCTAATTGAAGACTCGCCCTGGGCCCAACCTTCGGCTGTTTTCACCCCATGCAGAGCCAACAGGGGTGGTGGGAACTGGGGCTCAGGAGGTGCCTGTGGGTGTGAGGACATCGCACTCTGCTGTGGGATGTGAACACTGCAGCTGAAAAAAAGGGGAAAAAAAGCAGTTTGGTTCATGTCATGTACCTGGCTTCAGAAGCAGAGCTACCCAAGAAGGTTGGAGAGCAGAGGGGGTCTCATTCTGTTGAAATATTTTCTTCTCTTTCAATGTCAAAAAAAAAATAATAATGGAATCCCGCTGTCTGCTTGGGCAAACAGCAGAATTGCAGGAGGGAGCTTTGAGAAGCTCCAGCTTGTTGGGCGTGCAGTGGGCCACCTACCAAGCACCCACCACAGTAATTTGCGGCAAGGTGCTGGCTGAGACCCAATACACTGCTTGTGATCTTCTGAGCTCCCATGGAATTTGCCTACGCTTCTCAAATCTGATCTTCCTCTGGTTAGAGCCTACAGTAATGGAGATAACCAATTTGCCGGTGGCCAGGGTAAATGCCAAGGTTGGGGACAGCACTTCTGCAGAGGGACAGCTTCTCTCTGCTGTGCGCTTTTCTCTTCAGAGCTATAGCTGGGCAGGAAGTTGTCAGCAGAGAGAATTCTGTCAGGAATCAATCATCTGTGAAAACTGAAATGCTTTGTGGGAATGTCGTTCACCGATTTCTGGTGCAACAGCTGCAGAGCTCAGAGTGCAATCTGTTACTTGCCTGCCAGCTCATCTGATGGGTTACGAGGAGCACAGATTTTAGGGCTCTGGCATAGCTCTGTTAGGAATGCTTCAACATCAGGAGGTCCCACCTGGTGGAGCCCTTATTCCACCAGGCTGGCAGGTAGTCACCAGGCTTTCAGCCTGTGTAAATACCTGGAGGCCGCTGCTCACACGCTACAGCGGCTTCAGTCTGAATATTTGAATGTTACTGCGTATGCATTGGAAGCTGGATTCCTGCCCTCGGCATGCTTGACTTTGCAAACTTGATAATATTCACTGAAGTAGCTTTCTGGACTTTAGTAAAAGCCAACAGGGAGGAGCAGAGGTGCTCATCATTTATCACTCTCTAGGACTGCAAACACTGGATCTGTGTGAAAGTGCCAGGCATTAGAGCTAACAGAGCAGGAGATAGGATGATCTTGAAAATGCCTGAGGTGGAGACCCTGCAGGACAACTTAAGCCTGTGCCACTGTCTGAATGTCCTCACTGTGGAGTTTTCTCTTTATGAGTCTGAACTTTTCACTGATTAGTTCATGACAATTACCTCCTCTTCTCCCACATACCCCAAAGAGAATAGCATGTCTTCCATTTTTTGTTTTAAAGCCAAAGAATGACTATTACTTAATGTAACCTCTTGTGTACCACAGACCTATATTTTGCATCCAGCTGGCTCTGGGGGGCACATGGCTCTTCCTTTAAGGTGCTTCTTGCTAGTGTTTCTAACTAGGCTACCTACCTGAACTCAGTACCCTCCTCTTACTGCCTTTCCAGCCTCCACACTTTTTCTGTTATCTCACATAGGTCAGTCTCAGTCAGCTGTTTTCTCCTCTCTCATCTGTCTCACTTCTCACAGCTTCACCTTACTCTCCCCACAGGCCCCAGTTTCTCAGGGGTGCAAGCCCCAGGTTTCATCTGACCCACTCCCCACTTCCTAATTTATACCTGCTTCTCAGGGCAGATCCTTCCTCCCACATGGTCCCACTCTCTGTTCCCTTCCCTTTCCAGTTCCCATCCTCCTCTTGCTCTCCCCCTTCTCTCCGGTGCTGGTCTGAGATTTGCTCCCTTTGCATGCAAACTAGGAGATGCTCAGACAGAACATCAGCTTTATGTCCCTAACAAAGTCACTGTACCTTCTCCTTCCTCTCCATTTATGCATAACATGAGCTCTCTGCTTAAAAATTAGTCATTCATAAACCAAGTGCATCAGTAAGACCACTTTTTTTTTCTTAATCTTCCAAAGCAAAATTACCCTGGAAACTCACCATCAAAATGCCTGTGTAGGGCCAAGAAATTCAGAGGCATCATATGTATGGTGTCTGCTGCTAATAATAACACAGTTTTCTCAATTTCTACTTCTAAATTTGCACCTCTCACATTCGCTTATACATCCTGGTGAGTTATTGTCTTATCCTCAAATAGGTGGAACCAGGTAACTGCCATCTGTTTATATAGCAGCCCCAGGCGGCTGGGGCCATGCACACTGTGGAACAACCACAGCAACCCTTACATATGGAAGATGTCAGATGTCCATACAGGAGGCATTCATGTCTCTTGAGCTCATAACTGTTATTGCGTTCCCCATTGTGGTGATGGAAACTGCACTGTTTTTGTTTTTTGTTTTTTTACTTTGTGATGATACCAATTTGGTATTAATTCTGATTCCTTTATTTCCACCTCCTTTAATGGTGGTGGTGGTGGTTTCCATCTGCTATAGGATTCCCAGCCCTCAGCTTAGTGCAGTGCATTGCTATTTCAGGATGTTCAGGACCACTGGGGTGAGGCAGTACAGCCCAAACACTGCTCCAATTGGACAAAGTGCTTTTCAATGGAGGAAGGGCTTTGTAAACATTGCACTAATTCCTTGCAAAATGAAACGAATCTGAGATAACGAGTAATGAGAGGAACACACTGCTAATTGGGTACTAAAAATCTGAGCACAGTTGTCAGCACCTCTCTCTGCAGTGATAACTCAAAACATGGTATTATTCCCCTGACAAATCCACCCTGAAGGATAAATAAAGTGACATTTGGTTATAATCGCCTAAAGTTATGGTTAAACCCATTGGTTAGAAGCCATTATACATCTAAGAACAGTCTCTGGCAAAGTCAAGAGTACTCATTCCAATTACAGTGAAACACAAAACTGCATTGGTCTCTCCTTTATAGACAGTTACTGAAAACTGCACTCATTATTTCCCCACAGCCCGTGGCAGCAGCATTGCTTCCGCACCTGGCCAGCCTCCAGCCTGTGCTGCTTGCATGCTGCAGCATGTTGGGGAAATCAATTCCAGAGCCATATTTTGTTGTGCCAGCTGGTGCCTGTGCAGCATTACTGCAGGGCTGTGCTACTTGCCTGGTTTAATCAAGCAGAGACGAGCGCACTGCACTTTGGATCGAAGACATTGGATGTTGGTCCTTGCTGTAACAGTTTACATTGCTGTTGTGCCAGTCAAAATGGATGTCAGCATCTTGTAGCAGAGTCTGATGTTTGGGTTTTATTTCCTTCCTATTCCAGCTGAGAAAAAAATATACAAGTGTTGGAAAGGTCCCCTGAGCCAGAAGATCCTAACGTGTCAAGTTTTAGATTTTAAACTGTAAAGGTTTGGGTTTGGCAGGGATCTCTGTGCCCACCAGGCCAAGCCTTGCTCCAGCAGGGACACCTGGAGCAGGGTGCCCAGGCCCACGTCTCCTGCTCATCACTGGCCTTCCAGGCTCTCCAACTAGTTCAGGTTTTTGTTACAGCACTTTCTCCAGTCGAGAGGGACTTGTGCTTTTGCAGGCAGAATCTCATGTTCTTTCCATCCTAGAGTATATTTGCCATTAAAAAGAAATTCTTCCTCCGATAGCTCTATCAAAACGCACATCACTGCTCATTTTTGCTGATTACTTACAGCCTTTCATTATGATTACACTGGGCCTTTTCTGAGAAGCTTCCATTAGATTGGCCACAGGTGGGGCAGGGCTTGTTAACCACAGGACGCTTTGGTTCCTGGGTTGATATGAAAATATTGATGCTGGTACCAGCGCAGGGGACAGGGCTCTGGCCAACCTGCCCTGCAGTCCTCTGCTGGTGTTCAACTCCTATAAACATCCTGAACCAGCGATGTGAGCAAATATCTCAGCAGCTGGGAGCTGGCTTTACTTCCAAGCCCCATGCAGAGGACAGTGTCACTCAAATCACAGTCAGCATCTGTATCCAAGTGCAGCACTCTGGCCACAGCCTACACATCTTCAGGTGCTCCTCTCACCCACTGCATCACTCCTCTTGCTCCCGAGCTAAAAGAAGGTATTCATGTCGCAAAACATCATAGCTGTAGTCAAAGAAAAAAGAACCAAGGAGGCTGTTGTTTATTTCTGGAGTCGATGATAAATCCATGGAAGGATTTTGTAGCTGCAGCCACAGATACCTTTCTATTTAGTATGAATTACTCACACAGTTTTCTATAGTTGGCCTGTTTGGAGCAGGCAGTGACTTGGCCTTCCAGACCCAAATCTTCACTGACCACATTTGAGGATCTCTCTGACATAGCAGGACTATGTCAGCCCCACAGCACGTCTGAGGAACACACAGGAGGGAAAGACAGAAGGACAGCATCAGTTCTGGGCATGCAGAGATGGAGCTGGGGCTCCTCATTGCTCTCCAGGCACAGTGTACTGTTGCAAGCAGAAGTGACTTTTCCCCTCTCTAACTGACTAATGTGACTCATTCTTCTGGCAAACACTTCTAGAGGGTCAGCAGGAGCAGGGAAGCACCAGGGCAAAGAGGAGAAGCCCTGCAGGCAGTGATAGAACAGGCTGGCACATCCTACGTGCTCACCATCAGCTAACCTTTTAGTTAACTGAGCAACGTCTTACAAATTATCAGGACATAAAGATAGACAGTTCTGTTATTCAAGGTAGAAATAAAACAATGGCAAAAAAAGGCGTATGGGCTGATCTGAGCAAACAGCTCTCAGCACAGCTGCTGGCTGTGTTCTCCCCTGGCAGAGCCTCTCTGAGCAGCAGCCTGTACTGGAAATGCTGAGAGCTGCTCCCCGCAGCCTTCTCTGCTTGCTGCGTGTTGCTGGGCAGGCAGGACCTGCAGTCCCGTGTCTGAACCTTTTCCCGCCCTGCTCATTTTGCTCTGCTGGGAACAGAGAGAAAAGCGGGGACAGATGCTGGGAATCTGAGTTGCAAGTGCCTCGGGCACTCAAGGGAGCTTTCTGTGTATTATTTCCACTTCACATGAGATGTCCTTGTATCAGGCGTATGATGTGAGAGGTTTAATTAAAGTACAAGTGGTCTGGTGCTGCAGTAGTGAGTGCCCAGAGGGGCCATCTGGATGGGCACGTATTAGGCATGTTTCTATGTCCCCAAGGTCCCCGCTGCTGCCCGGTGCCCCCAGCTCGGCAGCCAAACTCTCATCCAAAGGGTGAGCATCTCCCCCGATGGGAGGGCAGCGGTGGTTTTCCCTTCCTGAGCATCGGTCAGAATTTCCCCGAAGAAATTGGCTGCTCAGATCCAGCCCAGCTTTGCTAAAGCAGTGTGTTTATTTTAAGGCACAGAGACGTAAAAGATTCGGGAAGACTTACAGGAGGGCTTTCAAAATTTTTTTTTTTAATGAGAGTCTGTAGGAGGGAAGATGAAGGCAATGGTACTATAAAGCAGTGCCTGCGGTAGGCTGTTTGGTTGAGTAAGTCAGGTTCAGCACAAACGTAACTTCATTCCTCCCTCTTCAGATGCAGCCGAAGAGTGCAAGATCTGCTTTTCATAGAATCGCCGAAGCTGGAAGAGCCCTCTCGTTCATCTAGTCTGTCAGCCCAACACTACCGTGCCCACTAAACCACGTCCCTCAGTGCCACATCTATCATTGTTTTTAAAGGTCTGACCTACCTGCACCTTCTGCTGGCCCCAGCAAGGCCATGAGCTCCTGAGCAGCACGAAATCAGAGCCCTGGTCCATACCACACCAAGCCTTCTCTTTGTGGCTCTGCGGGAGACCAACACCAGTCGTTCTATCAGATCCAAAGGGTTCACTCAATTCAGCAATGAGTTCATGGCTATCTTGCACTCTTCTTCAAGCAGTTTCAGTCTTTGAAGTGGTCCAAAAAATGTTTATGCCCTGACCTCCTGGAAGCTAGGGACACTGGCAAAGCAGAGCGCTTGCCAGCTCTGTCCCACCATGAAGTCTCTGGCTAAGAACAGCCCCTGCTCCTCGCCGCTTGGAAAGCAGCATGCTTCCGTCTGCCTCCCTTTCCTCCCATTGACTCATGTGGGATCCCAACCTGCCTGCTGGGATGGCACTAGTGAGGCTCTAAGTATTATAGCAATAGTGCTTATTACTATGAATCTAATTTTTTATTAGAATGATCAAGCCAGCATCGACACCAGGGCCTTCTTTGGTGATATCAGTATTTCATTCTGCAATCTGTAACATTTGAGATGCCGTGTTCTCAGCTTCCAAGCCAAAAATACAAGCAGGAGTTACATTCCCCACCCACACCCACTGCGTGCAGGATGCTGATACAGGTACATACGGGGTGCATAGTGACTCCAGCCCTGGTGCCGGCAGGGGAGGACCACAAAACATTGGCAGCTCCTCACTGCCTGTGGGCACCCACCTAGGCCTGTCTGTAGGAGAGCCGCGAGGCTGTCGGGAACACGCCTCGTGCCTGCAGTCCTGGTGAGAATCCGTATCTTGTTGCTTTCCTCAACAAATTACATGTAGGTGGAACCAATTATATGTAATAGGCTTCAGCTTCCTAAATGCAAAGCATTGGAAGCTAAAATGTGCCCCGTATTGACGTCAACGGTATTTGAAGAGTATAGCTGAAGGCAGCATCCCTCTGATATCCGTCTATTAGTATGTTTTGCTGATGTCATGGCTTTTTTTCTTCCATTCATTTGCTTAGAATTTTTTAAAACTCACAGTTTTAACTCACGATTTTCACCAGCAGAAAGGGAATTAGCAAGGAGTGGGGGAGCATAGTGGATCTGTCAAGAATAGGATGCTGCAGAAAATATTACTTGGAGCTTTCTGGGTTCAGAAATAAGCCCCAGGTTGCATTCTTTGGAGACGTGAAGCACATTGCTCATAACTGGCAGACTTTAAACTGTGTCTGTGCCTTCCTGCTTTCAGGGACCTAGGTGATGGTTTTGCTTTCATAAGCACATCTACTCAAAAGGAAATGGTTTCTCAGCAGCTTCAGAAATGTCTGAGCTGTGCAGGCAAATGCACCCCTGCTGCAGGCAGCAGATGGGTGCAGAGAGCCTCACTCTCCTCCCACAACACCTCCTCCTTCCCTCCCTTGGGAAGGGAAAACCCCACATTGGTGTCTGATGGGGCTCCAGAGCCCTCCTTGTGCCCACGCTGCCGCCTCCTTCTAGCCCTCAGATGCTGCCCACAGGGACATGGGCAGGGCAGGAATGCAACTCCCCACTAGAGGCAAGTGGGAATGGCAGAGGCATGGCTGGTGCGATGCATGTGAGGTGCATCTGCGATTTCACAACAAGCAAGAACATTTCTCCTTTATATGGAAAATGCTATTAATTCCAGTAAGAGCAGATAGATAGTTATATATGAGATACTGGGCAAATTGAGCACACTCAGTAACCAGCCAGCAATCTCTTCAGCACTGGACAAGATTTACTTGCGCAGGGACAGACAGAGAAATGCAAGGGGGAATCCAGGGCTGAGCAACACCTGCTCACAATCACAGCCAATTCTGTCCTTGAAAACACCTCCTTCCAGAAAAGTCTCAGCACTGAACTCAATGATCTGTTTATGGTGTGGTCTGATGACAACGAAAACCCGGTAACAAATGACACAAGCAACTTGAAGTCCTTCCTTAGCTCAAACCTTTGTTTCTTTGGGTGAAATGACAGGTAACCTTCAAATTGCCCAGATCTCTTGTCTAACCTGTCTCAGATGCTCCAAATATTATTGTTTTTGCTGTTTTTGTTGTTTTTAACTGGCATAAGATTAAATATATGTATTCTCAGGTAGACTGGCTGATATTTGATGGGTATTCATACAAACCGGGAGAAAAACCCCTTGAGAGCAGCCCTATGGAGAAGGTACCTGGGGGTCCTGGTGGACGAGATGCTGGCTCTAAGTGACTCTGCTTGAATGAGGGTTGGACCAGATGTCCTCCAGAGGTCCCTCCCAGGCTCAGCTCCCTTTATGATTCTGTGAGAAAGAAGAATCCCCGATGTAGGTGCAATACACTGACACTGGAGGTGTAGACCACTTGCATAGGAGGACACAAGTCTCAATCCCCAGCAGAAAACAGCCGACCAACCCACCCTTGACACACATACACACATATACAAAAACAAAATAGAGTGTTGCTATGTAAGACACATGTCCTGGAACTAACTATTTTCCAACACTGAAACAGACAATGCAGGTCAAATTGTAATTTCCTTAACAATCAGAATTATTTCAGATATCTTCATATCTGTATTAAAAGGCCAAAAGTCATCTTCTATGATATCTCAGGACCTCAAGGTAGAGATTATGTGATTGTACACGTGCCCATAGGAGTAGGACTTACTGCAGCTTTTCCAGACAAGCACCAGGTGCTTTGTTGCATCTTCAGATGAGTAAAGATTTTCAAACCTCTGGCAGTGCACACACACGTATGTTAATGGAAGTGTGGGACTCCTACTGATGTTTTCACTGCACAGGGAAAAAATTGAGAAGAAAAATGAAGAGATTTGCCTGTCTCAGGAAGACCACACTTTCATCAGCTGCTGATAACCTTCAGTTGTGCATCATATGTACTAACAGAGTATTCATAGCAGTGCTTAGTGCTGTGGACTTGGAATAACCACCAGTTCTACCTATGCTGCCTCTTCAGAAAACCTGCACCACCACCAAATTTGGTGTAATTAATTACTGGAGCCCTTAATGATGTTACCTGAAATAATAGATTTTTCTGTATGGGTGGCAACAATGTCAGTCCATTCCTTGTACAATTTTCTTGAAACCTCTAACAAGTACTTCTGCCCTCCTAATAAGGCCCCTGCTTGAGGAGCTTGGAATAGAGAATTTGAGCACACAGGCAATTAGTTGAAAGTACATCTTATCCCTTCAAAAGCTGGTCCTATTACACAACGCTCAGACCACTACACTCAACCCTTGCGGGAAATACTCTAAGAAGAGATCATTTGAGAGAATTTATTATGCAAAAACAACGTGTACTGAAGCCACTCAGGTAGAAGAACGCTTAGGTTATTAAGAAGCTAGCAAACATCAACTTGAACCCAGTATCCCCACACTCCTCCTCAGCATCCCACACCTCACCATCTCCAGTGCTTCTGCCACTTCATCCGCTGGCACCATTTCCCCCAGCTCACTGGCAAGGCCAGTCCTTGTCATCTGAGTCCATGCACTCCAACCAGCCTCTTCTGCAGTTCCCAGGGCTGTTCTCTGATCCCTACCTGCAGCCCTGCTGGGGCAATTTACTCCAAGAGAATTCCAGGCGGCAGCCTGAGTCAGCTGGAAGAGTCGTGGGGTGTGTGGGGAGAACCTGCTGGCTCAGAGCTCAAGCCCAGTCACATGGAGTTGGTGACTCTAGTTGTAAGGGAGGAGTTAGCAGTGGATATGGGGATGTAAAGCTGAGCATAGGGGTGTTTCTGACCAGACCAGGCGCAGGGAGGAAAGGGATGGGGGCTACTAGCTTCTGAGGCCTCCATGCTGAACAAGTGTGAGCTGAGGTTTAGAAGCTGGCCCAAGCTGTGCAGCATTCAAAAGCAGTATGAGTATTCTTTACACCCAAGTCATGTCAGCCAGCAGCAACAGCAATGGAAAAGTTTCTCCAGAAGCAGGTTCTCTGAAGTTGGCAATGCTGAAAACTGTGGTAGTTTCCCCTACTTCATGCCTGAGAATGGAGCAGAACAATTTTAGCTCAGTTTGTTCCAAGAAGTCCACCTGAATCTAATGCTGACTGTGAAACAATTTGGTGTGGAGTTGAGGCCGATAAACTGAGACACAAATGAAAGCTTAATGACAGAAGGTGTCTTTACAGTGAGGAAAGGCCCAGCCTTGCCTGCAAGGACTGTCCCAGTCAGCAACGAGCCTCCTCAAACAAGCAGGAGGACAAAACAGACTGCACTGATGGATCCAGCAGTGACTCTGCCTTGTTTCCTTTGGGAAGCCTGAAAGGGATAAGCCCGCCATGAGCAAGGCAGCAGAAAGATCTGCAGAGCAGGGATCCTGCAGCAGGAACTGTGGCATAAGAATCTCATTACTCAGAAGGACAGTCATTCAGGGGTGACTCAGCTGGGAAAAATGTGCTTTCTGATGACTTAATGAAAGGCTGTTTAGTTGTTGTGTTGCTTTTTTTTCTGGAAATTTAAATAATTGCTGTTACTGACTCAGTGCTAGTGGATGTCAAGCACAAAGTGCAAAGTATGGCACTACCTTACCCAGCAGATTTGTAGCTATAACTTCTGAGCATATTCCAAGCTGTAGCTTAGGCTTTCATTTACACTATCACCAGGATTTTGGTGCCTTTACTATTTTGCTATGCAGAGACCATTTGAACTGAATTTTCCCATGCTGGTGGTCTGCCTCGAGTTCGTTGTTTGTAGGACTGTGGTGTTTCAGCTGTTTCCAGGAACCAAATTAGAAGAAAATGTTTTGCAGATGATTGTTGTGTACATTGCAGGATGTAATAGCAGAGGTCTTGGGCTCATAACAACACCACAAATCATCAATGTTTCTGAAATTTATGAGCCTCTGATTTCTCTTTCCTCATGTTCCCCAGAGAATTCTCAGAAATCAGAGTATCTGGGGATGTTTTATGCCTACACTGATCCTGCCGTGCCTCACCACATCCCTGGTGTATTGACTATCCTGTGCACAGGCCACCTCGAGCAGACAATGACCCATGCCTGCTCCACAGGTCAATGCCTGAGCAGGACTTCCTCTGCAGCACTGCACTTCAGCTGCTGGGTACCAAGGAGCAGAGGCTGAAAGCCTCTCAATCCTCTGCTTTTGACATCTCTGCTATTGGCACAGAGAGGCAAGGAGGGAAAGGAAATACCTTCATTAGCACGCCTGACTGCACTAAGTTCATCCAAGGATAAAAGGTGTGGGGGGAGGAAAGCTCTAGGAGGCAGACAGACTGGAGACAGCAGGGGCAGAAGGGGTCAAGCTTGCTTGGAGGGGATAAGCAGAAGAAGAACAGCCTGTAACCAGCACAGCACACTCTTTTCTTGAAACCTGGAACAGGACCCAGTACTGGCAAGTCTTTACATTCCTCTGAAACCAACAACATCTCTGCCACCAGCTGGTGGAGACAGCATCAGGTTAGTGGTCAGGCAGCATGAGCACTGGCATGGGGACATCTTCTGTGGGCTCTGCAGCAGCTTCTTGGCCACACATCCATCCAGTTGTCAGCAGCACATCCCTGCTGAATGCTCGTGGGAGGCCCCTGTGGTTCAGTAAAGCGCAATTGCTGCTAACATGTGCTCAGAGAAGGAAGGAGAGGAGAGGATGCGGGGAGGGTGTTGTACAGACTGCTTTCATACAAACCCTGTGAAATGATGGAGATGAAACTGCAGATGGATGATGAAATGATGGAGAAGAAACTGCAGAGCACAATAACAGCATCTGGGAAATACCAGCACCTACACGACCCTCGTTCCATTCCTAAGAGAATAGGAATAATTCTTTTTCATTTTATTCCTTATTCATGTTAATCAGTACATCTGAGTGAGTCCAGAAGTGGAGGCCTACACTAAGTCCCCTGCTGTCGCAGCTGGCTGTTTCTTAATCTTTTCCATAAGCTATTCTGGCTGCATCGTAGAACAGCTCGAGTTTTGCTCTTCCTACACGTACAGGCAGATTCTGTCCCAGACTGCCACTTTTCAGAGCACTCTTCAAATTCTGATTGCCAGCCTAAACTTAGACCGCAGTTCAAGCTCATTTACTCTTGGGTGTTCCAAAGGCAAGTATCCACCATGTACTAAACAGAGGGCAAACTCTATGCTAATAGGTGATTCCCTAAAGAAGCAACAGCTTGACAGACAGAGTTAATTGATTTTTTCCTTGTATTCCTACTGCTTGCATTTGCAACACTGAATATTTTCCACACATATTACTGTATGTTAGTTACTGCAGCAGACCGCACTTAAACAGTATTTTGCCAGTATTTAAAATCCAAACTGAGAATCCAGTTATCTGTCTACTTACTTTGTTCTTGTTTTGCTCAATCCTAAGCCCAATTTATCTCAAAGAGAACAAGAAATACTTGTGGGAGCTGCAAAATTCAAACTTAAGCTGCATATCAGCAGAGCTTTCAGGAAGATGAATTAGAGAGTAAATTTGTTTTATTGACCGTTTAAAATGTAACTAAATAAAGCTGTAGGAATGCTCTCTAAGAATAATCCAGCGTTGGCAGAAAGACAGATTATAACATCTACAGGCCTTTTCTTCAACAAGTTTTTATGATTCTCCAGAAAAGAATTCCAGTTGCTGAAAATGAAAATGGGTCTCTCAAGTGCTTGCTGATGCATTTATTGTGCTGGTGCAGTCTCAAAAGGAGTATGGAAACCTATGCTCAGGTAACAGAACGATATTTCAGACCTCACATACTCATCTCCTATCACTACAAGATAAATCTGTACTTATTTTTGCCAAAGAAACAGTGCAGAGCAAAAAAAAAAAAGTAATTCTGGGGAGGCAGATCCACCAGCTGCCACTCGTCTCCCCACAAGCCCTAGGAAGTTCCACCTCAAATTCCATCTCTTGTCCTCCCTATGCAGCTTTCTTGTGCCCACTTGGTTTTGGCCACCCACTTTCGCTTTTAGGAAACATTTTCTGCCTTCCCAATGTGTTGACATTTTTCTCCTTTTCTTTTTCCTCCTCTGTCTGCTAGTATCCAACTTTATCTCCATCAAATTGGTCAGTGTGCACACGTGCGCATGTGTGCCGAAATAACACCATGTAGTTGTGTCTGAGTCCTTTCACAGACTTACAGATCAGAGAATGGGTTGCGTTGAAAGGGACCTTCAAGCTCATCCAATTCCAACTCCCTGCCATGAGCAGGGATGCCACCAGATCAGGCTGCGCAAAGCTCAGCCTGGCCTTGACTGAACACCTCCAGGGACAGGGCATCCAAAGCCTCTTTGGGCAGCCTGTGCCAGTGCCTCACCACCTTCCGACTTCTTCCTTTCACGGTAGCTCTACTGGCGTCAGTGTCCTTGACAGGGGAAGGCCATAGCCACTCATGCCACTCCTCTTGGCATCCCAAAAGCAGATCCCTGCTGCTGTAAGGAGACCAACAGAGATGCGAGAGAGACAGGAGGTGTCTAGCAAACAGCTTGAAGTCACAGATGAAATTCTTGCTTTTTCTGATGGGGCTGGAGGAAAAGGGCTGGGTGACTGTGACTCTGAGAGGCCCAAGGAGTGAAAATTCTGCAAGCTTCATTTGAACCAGGGGCACTGGTAACTCATGGAATCACAGAATCACGGGGGCTGGAAGGGACCCCATCAGCTCCAGCTCCCTGCTAAAGCAGGTTCCTACAGCAGGTTACACCAGAAAACATCCAGGTGGGTTCTGAATGTCTCCAGAGAAGGAAACTTCACTACCTGTCTGGGCAGCTCTCTCACTCTCGCAGCATCTCCCCTATGAGGAACGACTAAGTGAACTGGGTCTGTTTAGCCTTGAGAAAAGAAGGCTGAGAGGGGATTTGATCCAGGTTTATAAATACCTGAGGTGTGGGGGCCATAGTGGTGAGGCCGGACTCTTTTCAGTAGTGCGTGGGGACAGGACAAGGGGAAATGGGATGAAGCTAGGGCATAGGAAGTTCCGCACGAATGTGCGCCAGAACTTCTTTACGGTGAGGGTGACGGAGCACTGGAACAGGCTGCCCAGGGGGTTGTGGAGTCTCCTTCTCTGGAGATATTCAAGACCCACCTGGACGCCTACCTGTGCGACCTGCTGTAGGGAACCTGCTTTGGCAGTGGGGTTGGACTCGATGATCTCTGGAGGTCCCTTCCAACCCCTACAACTCTGTGATTCTGTGATTCCTTGTGTTAGCATGGAACTCCCCATGCTCCTGTCTGTGCCCACAGCCCCACATTCTGTCTCTGGGCACTGCTGAAAAGAGCCTGGCCCCATCCAACTGGCACCCCACTCTTCAGATATTTGTAAGCATTGATGAGATCCTTTCTCAGTTTTCTCCAGGCTGAACAGCCCCAAGTCTCTCAGCCTTTCCTTGTAAGGGAGATGCTCCAGGCCTCAGTCATCTTTGTGGCTCCCCGCTGGGCTCTCCCCGGTCGTTCCATGTCTTTCTTGAACTGGGCAGCCAGAACTGGACACGGTGCTCCCGGTGTGGCCTCACCAGGGCAGAGCAGAAACTCCCAGCAGGGCTCGAGTGTCCTGCACTGGGCTCACCTTAGCAAGAGAGTGTAAGAACAGCCGTGGCCGTGCTGTAACTGCAGGATAAAGCTTAGGAAGGCGATTAATTGTGTGCATGCTGATGCGAGCAACCCTCGTTGCTCTGCCAGAGGAAAGCCGAGCAGCCGAGCCGAGGAGCGCCAAACTCCGTGCGCAAGGGCGCTGCTTCCGCCCGGCCGCGGCCCAACGGCGCCCCCTGCCGGCATCCCGCACCCAGCAGGCGGCGCTGCTGCGGCCCAGCCCGGCCTCGAACGGGGGGGTGCCGCCGGGCCGCACTCCCGCCGCGCCTCGCAAGCCCCGAGGGCGCGGGCGTTGCCCCGGGAGAACGTGCTCGGCGCCGGTGGCAGCCCGCGGGCCTCCAGGTGCCGAGCGGGCCGGGTAGTTCGCCTCCAGAGCCTTTGTGCGCGCCGTCCCCCCGACCCAGCGGTCGCACCTCGGTCCAAAGAGCACGGGCGCTCCCCGGGAGCATGTGGCTGCCGGGCATCTTCAGGCCGCCACAGCTGGTGACCCGCAGCGACAAATCCGAGCAAGCGGGTGCCACCCTGATCCGCCCCGTCCTCGTCGGGGCGGGGCTGTGCCCGCTGTATCTTGTGCTGCCTCAGTACTTTCTGCAGATCAATATGGGACTTGAGACCCTGGAAACGTACTGGCGTTTAATCACTGGTGTGATGAGTGTGTCCAGAGAGGGGCATGAAGCTGTGAGGGGTCTGGAGCACAAGTCTGATGGGGAGCGGCTGAGGGAGCTGGGATTGTTCAGTCTGGAGGAGGCTCGGGGGTGACCTTTTTGCTCTCTGCAACTGCCTGAAAGGAGGGTGTGGTGAGGTGGGGTTGGGCTCTTTTCCCAGGTGGCAGCAATAGGATGAGAGGGAATGGCCTTAAATTGTTCCATGGAAGGTTCAACTTGGGTAGCAGAAAAAAAAAATTCTCAGAAAGAGTGGTGGGGCAGTGGCACAGCTGCCCGGGGACGTGGTGCAGTCACCTCCATGGAGGAGCTCAAGAGCCGTGTGGGTGTGGCACTGAGGGACGTGGTCAGTGGGCATGGCAGGGTGGGTTGGGGTTGGACTGGATGACCTTGGAGGTCTTTTCCAACCTTAATGATTCTGTGATTCTAATCCCCACATGCTGTATTGTAGTGTGGCACATGCACTTGTATAACGTGGTCTTGTCTTAACCCACTGCCATTCCCCAGCACTGCGCATCAGTTTGGAAAGAAACTTGGCTTGGCCTTGGGGTCACACTTACACCGTTATTTGGCATGAGGAGAGCTAGACATGAAAAAAAAAAAAAATGGTTCCCATTTACCATTCAAGAAGTTACCAACTTCTCTCACATGTTAAACCTGACAAAGGTTGCACTGAAAATCAGCATTTTTTGCTTATAAAATGTGTATAATGCGTTCTTCCGTACAGCTGGAGATGCTGAGGAGGGTCAGGAATGACTTAGCAATAATGCAGACAAAAGGCTTTTCTGCTGTAGATCCCTTGAAGCCAGTGGAGTTACCCTAACAGGAAGTCTCGCCCAGGATACTTCCTGCACAAGCCCAAGGAGCGCTTCTAGAAGCATGGCGAGACTTTAATCTGTTCCGCATCATGTTCTGCTGACTATAGGCAGCATATCTGCACAGAGAGGGAAATTAAGCTCATGACTTAATTTCAGCCAGAGCTGTTGCAGATCTCCTGCTCTGTTGCATCAGGGATGCTCGTAGCCTGTTACAATCCACACCATTCCGTTTTTCTTTGAAACACCTGTACCTGTTTCCTTGAGAATTTATAGAACTCCCATTTTAGGTCTCATGAGAAGACAGGCTAATCAGATGGAGGGGCAAACTTGGGACACAGGGAGGGACAGCACCGGGGGTTCACAAGTTCTGGATTCTGTTCTTGTCCTACTGCACCCATGAGTTACCTTCATTATTTCTACCAGCAAAATAGCAAGAACAAGGGAGATCTTTTTTCCTACAGCTTCGCGATACCTGCAGGTAGAAACATTGGCTGCTGCATGGTCTGAAGTCCTACCAGTAGGACTTAAGCATTTCGTGGAGAACGGTATTTGTGGGTTCTCCCTTTAGCTGCAGCTGTGTAAGCTGTGTGTGGGCAGCGTGTGCCACTTCCTTGGGCTCAGCGCAGCACACTGCCACTCTGCTTCCTCAGGGCAAGTCCCCTTCCTCTGTGTGCAGCACATATAAATGTGCCATTTGAAAAGTTATGAGCTTTTTATTGTCACTTGTGGGGTGAGATATTGAACCATCGAAGTGCTTATTCATTTCTGTTTATCTGATTGTCGTAATGTTTCTAAACTGCCAGTTGAAGGTAAGAGATAAACTCCAGCCAGCTTCAGACTGAAAGGCGCCTTTGACGTAGCTAGGTTTTTTCATTAGAGGATGATATATTATTTATTGACCCACACGGGGTCACCTGAAAATACTTCACGCAGGGAATCGAAAGAGAAAAGTAAATACTGAGCCAAAGGCCTACGGGACTAGTAGGACAGTTTTTTCTCGGCTTGTGTGGAAATGGTGGACCTGGCCTCGTGGCTGATGGCTCTGGTTCTCACAGGAAAATAAGCTCTTTCTTTCAAAGAGGAACAAAAGTAGCACTGAACAAAGCAGACACCTTGATTATTTATATCTCGTAGAATTCCCTGTTCCTGTTGATGTGATTATTTTATTTTTTCTTCTTTTTTTTTTTTTTTCCACACCAGCTTGGTGATGTTAAGCAGCGATCTAGAGACAAGAACACTGCTCACAGCTACTCAAAGGAGTGAGCTGCAGGGATCTCCTTGGGGAGGGAGGGAAAACCAGGCTTCATTGCTGCAGGACCAAACAAGAGGGAGCCTTGCTGTCCCGCAGATTTCCCAAGGCTGCTATCTGAAAACTAATACAAATGCATCCCCATGAAATAGCACTCACACTGTGAAAAGAAAAGAAAGCTTTTCTGAGGCCCAGGGGAAATGTGTGTGCGCAGGGAGTTCAGAGATAACAATTTTCTGAACAAATCTTTGATGTTAGCCTTTCAGCAGACAGTTTCAATGGAAGACAGGAGAGCTATCTGTCTGCTAAAGGGAGTATTTACCTCTTCCATTCTGGAGCTCTGTTCGGTGTTGCTATGGTCACATGTTGTTATAATTGTCTTCTATTAAAGACAATCTCTTTTTTAAAGACTTTTCTACCAAATCCACCCTGCCAACTTTCTGGTTCGTGATGTCTGTTTACCTATTTGGGCTGTCTGATGACGGCATTTTTAAGGCCCCGAGGTATTTGGTTTCCAAGCACTGATAGAATTAACAGAGAAGTTCCCAGCATTATCATGATTTCCCAAAGTCAAAGGCGAGTTGAAAGTAGTGGGATATGTTGGGGTGTTTTTTTTGGTCTAGCCTGTTTTTCAAAGACCTCAAATTGGTTTACTGTGGTGCTTACACAGATTCTACGATTTCCCTTGAGTCATTAGTACCCAAGGGAAAAAGTCCTGATTTCAAAAGCAAATTGCTTTTTATACCAGGCTGGTTGTGAGCAGTGAAGCTAGCAGTGGAGCTGCTGGGGTGAGGGACATCTCCCTGTCCCTTGCACCTGGCCATCCTTCCAAAGCCAAGACATTGTCAAATAAAGGGAACGTGCACCCAAATCCCATGACAGCCTGTAGGTGATCCACAGGCCTGGGAAGTGTTCCTGTGTACCACAGTATTCATAGAAGCCTGATAATGTTGTCCTATTGTTGGCAGAGACAGAGAATATACTCACGATACTTTGTGTAAGGACCTGCTATTTGCCTGAAGACTTTTGCCGCACCACCCTCAGATGTCTTCCTCAAGAGTGCCAAGCTGTACATTATTTTGCATGAAATTAATTGTTTTGCTTTCAGACCATTTCTGCAGTCAGTCCAGATTGTATGACATTTCCTTTTCCCAAGCAGTCCTTCTGGTTTGCTGACATGGGCCAGTTTTATACGGATGCCCTTTACCCATGACCACATTGATGATACCTACTCAGAGCAGACCCACGTTAGGCATTACTTAGTGCATACAAGTTGGGAAGCCTGTTGTTGCAACTACCAATTATCCTTGCTTTGTTTGAGTGTGCAGAATAGTTGAGCTCTCAGTGTTGAATGGTCTGAGTTCAGCCTGACCTGGCAGTGGGACAGAGCTTTCAAAGAAAATCGTGTCTCTGTAAGTGCCATTAAAATAGCTAGCCAGATAGAGACAATGACATTTTTAGGTAACCTTATAGAGCAAACAGCTGTAGCTGAGCTCTCAGCCTGCTGGACTACAAAGCTCCTGCACAAGGGAGAGCTCTTATGGACCCTTCAGTCAGAAGAAGAGCTTGAGTCAGGCATTACCTTACTTAGTACTGAAGCCATGGGATCATAGAATGTTGGAAAAGACCACTAAGATCATCTAGTCCAACCATCAGCCCACAACCACCATGCCCACTAACCATGTCCCTCAGTGCCACAAGCTAGTCACAGGCAGGTGGGCATGGCCCCTGGAGCAGTTCCAAAATGGCCTTGCCATGCCTCCTTTGCATGGGAGAGCCCCAGCCTAGACAGGCTCCAAAGCAGCATTTTGGTCAAAAGGGACAGAAAATGACGAACCTCTCTCTGTAGTGAGGTGATGATGCTGATCGTGTGGGGCTGCTCAGTGGCTGCTACTGCAGTAGAAACAGCTGCACCCTAAATGAAGCAAACCCACCTCTGTTTGTGCCTGCTCCTGAGGTGTCACAGAGCTGCGGGCTCTCACCGCTGCTGCCCTCACCCAAACCTCCATTTTACAGCTATATTTGGGTGGGGGTTTTTTGAGCTTCTGGTGGCTGCAGTGAGAGCAGTGATGGGGGCAGCTCGGGCAGGATGGTGATTACATCTTATCATTCGTATTAAATAGTGGGATTGAGTAGCCAGCACTGGAGGCCAAACGCAAGTGGATTTAATGATTGTAAGTGTTGTGATCATAGGTTGCTGCAAGGGTAAAATATGATGTACGTTTTGCTGATGTTGCAGAGTATTTGCTTTCAGGGGAAATGGGAAAGAAAGAAAACAGTGCTCAGCTCCAAGCTGCTGTGTTTTTGTGCAAAAACAGAGTAGTTTTATCTTGCCCAACATCCCTGGCCATCTGCTCCTAAAAATCTGCCGGCCTAGTTGGATGCTGCTCTGCCATGATGGCCATTAAGCATGAATGTTGTGAAGCGTGCGGATGAGAAAGAGATGATGGGGAGGCAAAGGGGAAATAATATCTTAAGGAGCTTGTACTGCCTTGTGCTGGGGCTGGGGAGGCAGGAGGAGAAGACGAGAAGACTGTGTTCCCCTTCCTGTTCCTTAGCATTGTGGGGTGCAAGGAACATGGCGAGTCACTAGATGGTAAGAGCACAGCTCCGTTCAATCCTATTTTCAACTTTGTGACTATTTACGGTTAGCAGTCTGTAAAGCAGCTGTAAAGTGGTATCACAGGAGTTCCCTGACCCAGTTCCTGAAGTCACTGGGCCATTCTCAGTACGCTTAGAAGAGGCCTGCTTGCCACTAAAGCAGGGTGAGAAGGTACGAATGGCTGCACTGAGCCAGACCCAGCCAGCTCGGTATCCTGTCCCCAGTGGTGGCTGAAGAGATAAGGACATTTAGTTTTGTTAAGGTTGTGTTGATTGTGTTGATTGGAGAAAACCAACAGAAGTGGCTCAAGGAAAATTAGAACCAAGTAATAATATTCAGATGTTTCAAAATAAATCTGTTCCAGCATGCAGCTATTTATGGCTTGGGGGCTTTTGGGGCCTTAATACACGGGATGGACTTCTTCTCCATGAGGATGTCCAAAATGGATTTGAACCAGTGTACATTTACCATACATTCTGTCACAGGTTGCTCCATGGATTTAAACACAGTGTATCTGTACAAATTCCAGTCTGTATAAAATAAATCTTGTTGTTTTCTTTGGAAATTGCGTCTTGATGGTTTTGTTGAATCTCCTTAGTCCTTGCATTAAGTAAAGGTGACGGGGAGTTCCTTCTTCATCTTCTTTGTGTTAATTGTAATTTATAACTCTTTAGTTTATCCTCCTGACCATTTTTTTGGGGGGGGGGGCGGTGGGGGAGGGGGGGGCGGGGAATGGGGCCTGAGGAACTCTCTCAACCTGTTTTTTCCATGTACAGAAGCCTCTCTGTACCTTTGATCACCTTTCTCAGCCTTCCCTGTATCTTTCTGGCCATAAAGCAATATCCTCTGTCTCCTGCCTTTTAATGCTGTGTAAATGCTAAGTGAGGCCAGTGTGTACCATTCATTAAGCCCAAAGGAAATCTTGTAGAGATGTGTGAACCCTGCAACACAAAGGTGCACACAAATTGCGTCCCCTTGCATGACAGCGCGGGTTCAGTGGAGATCAGAGCGGAAGGAAAGAAGCAGTATCTGTAGGACTGGAGATCAAGCTGCCTCTGAAGGCTAAACCACTCCAGATGTGTGCAAAGAAATACAAAGAGCCTGTGCTGGCATTTACAGGTAAATAAAATGTTTAAGAACCTACCTTAAATTCCCAGTCCATGGGTAGACATACCATTCCCAGTTTAGAAGATGGGTTGTGGGGTCTATGAAGCAGATGGGAATGGATCCATTTCCACATCTATATCCACTCTTCCATACTACTGCTTCTTTTTCCTGCTATCTCCATGCCCCCCCACCCCAGCTCTTGGCCTGCAGGAAGAAATCAAGAACCAAGAGCACTTTACACAACAGAGCTACCACGACACTGCCTGCCGGTACACAAGGTCGATGTCAGGCCTACATGCAGGGCCTGGGTTGTGCAAGGAAAAATCTCCAGGTGTATCAAGTCTGGTGTCACGGTTCATATGATGTGGCAGCCTCATTTAGAACATGTCGCCATATAACTACAGAAAAATGATATTTTTATACCCAAATCATAGCTCTGTTTTACCTTCTAGAGCTAGAAAAATACCTGCTGTTCAGGGATTCCTTGTGGACGCCAACCAATAGCGGCACCACAGACAAAGCCACAACACCTTCCTAGAATGCTTTCCCCAGTTTTACCTTCCCTGCTCTGTGGTCAGTGCACACCTTGAGGGTGGAGGAGGTGCAAGTCCAGTCCTTGCCTGAATGAACATATCTCATGAGCCCATATCTCTGTCTTCCCAGTAGGTAGGCCCGGTATGGGCTGCCTGGCAGCTGGCACCTCTGCATAGGGAAGAAGAGTGTAGTGAAGCACTTCTAGGTTCAGCATTTATGACTCCTTCTGTATTTCTTACTGAGCAGTTTCTGAGTAAAATGCCAAAGAGAAAAACTGGACCATCTGACTCTGTCCTTCTCTATTTATTGTCCATCTTATTTCTTCCCTTTTTTAATCTGCCCAGGCCCAAGGTCTTTGGCTGAAACCTCTGCACAGCAGAGCAAAGTCAGACTAAAGGGAAGAACGTGTGACAGTGGGAATGGAATGGGAAACAGGAGCCCACCAGTGATGTAAGCATGTCTCCAAGGGCTTCAGTGAATGCGTTATTGGAAAAGGGCAAAGACTTTGAGCCTTTTAAATTAAATTGGTGCTTGAGCATTTTGGAGAGGAAGAAGTCTTTCTTGGGAACAATTCTTCTGATCCACTGTAGGTGGCTTTGCTACAAATGGAGCTGGATTGGTCTGTTCTGTCTGTGCTCTGCAGGAGGAACCTCAAGGATCAAATGTTACCCCTTATCTGGTTAAGTGAGCCCTTCCCAGTGCCCCAGCAGCCTGACTCGTCCTTACAAAGACCTCTGACAATGTGGCATCTGAAGGAGGCAGGGGGAAAGGTCACCGTCTTAGAGGCACGGTAGGAATTAGTCACAGAATCATAGAGTATCCCCAGTTGGAAGAGGCCCACAAGGATCACTGAGTCCAACTCCTGGCTCCATACAGGACCACCCAAAATCCAAACCCTACATCTGAGAGCATTGTCCAAATGCTCCTTAGGATCCAGCACCTGTAGAATCATAGAATTAGGACAGGGATACTGTTTCTGGTCCTAAGTGGTCAGCATTGCTTCCTTCTTGCACCTGGATATGCTGTTATTTCCCTTCTAGATGCTTCTCTTACCATGACATAAAGATCAACTAAACTGAAAACTGTATTCTTTTGCCTTTACACACTGAATATTGAGTCGTAATGGCAAAAGTGTGGGTGCTGTTGCCTTGAAGATGTGTTGCTAAGAAGCAAATGAGGAGGCTGAAAATGCAAAATACAGGCAGCCTGAGAAAACACAAGCACAGCTTATGGAAGGAAGGAAGAAGATATGCTCATAGTTCCCTAAAATCACATACTACAGTGTTTAAAGCCTTGCTTTCAGGAAGATCCAAAAGCCATTTTTCTTTGAGGACATAGCGCACAGGTGCGGTCATCAATAAATATTTTCATTCCAAAGCAGAAATGAGCATGTAACTGAAAAAGTAGTGACTTCAGCTCCTCGGAGATTTTCCTGGAAGGCTAGGGGAGGGTGTGGGGTGCGTGAACATGGAATACTGTCTGTCTGCAACAACATTATTATTTTTTCCTATTACATTTATTATTGGGCAATACTTAAGTGATCGGTGAGGTGTCTGAAATGTCCATTTGATCCTCAGCAAAGAAAAGAATAGGAGTCCAGAATATTTTAACCTTCCATGTAAAATACCCTGTGAGTACTCCAAACTGCAAGAAATGACTTTCTAGAAGGTGTTTGGACAATGCTCTTAGACATAAGGTTTGAATGTTTGGTGCTGTGTGGAGCTAGGGGTTGTACTCGGTGATCCTTGTGGGTCCCTTCCAACTCAGGATATTCCATGGCATGAACATTTATAGTGTTCTACATATTTATTGTGCCGTGCAAGCACCAGCTAGTTAATCTAAATAATACCATAAAGCAAATTAAATTATTTATCTACATAGAGATAAACTAGTAAACAGAGTTAAAATACTAACGATCAGTTCTCTCTTAGACTGTTTATTTAAAAAGGGAAATTGTTTCCGTATTCAATTTATTTTGCCATACTAAAGAAATTTCCTGGTATTTCTGCTAAGGACAAGTGCAGAACAAGTGGAATGGCTGCATCCCATTAATTTGGATGGCTTGTTTGTTCCCTTCAGTGCTTCACCAATGTTGGCCCATTGTTTCCAAAGAGCTGCTTTTTCAAGCTGGCATAAGCATTTGGAGAGCTGGAGTCACAATTCCAGTGATTGCTTCTTCAGCTATTGTCTTCCTCTTTTATATGCATACAAAAGAAGGTTTAACAATATACACAAAAATAGTCTGATGCTGAGATTGGGTTCAGCTGCATTTCTGTTCCCTCCACTTGCTTTCCTGAGCTAAACAAAGCGGTCTTTCATGGGTTTGAATTCCCCCAGCTCAGCAATCACTGTCTTTTCCTCCATAGCAGCCTTCCAGTCTCAGGTGAGCACATGAGCAAGGTTGAACGCCAGGGTAGGAGGTGTTAACAAGAGGCCACAACTTATACCGCCTTTCAAACCTGCACCTGGGCTTTGGCAGAGGCTTAGCTGAATAAAGGATTGGAGGATGTAGCCATATAAACGAATGTAAACACTATATAACATCTAATCTTCATTGTAGAGGAGGAAGTAAAGCAGCTTTATGAGTGGGAAGGTCAAGGAATGTTATCCACTTCAACTCAGGAGTTCTGTGGTGTGTATTTACATTTTATCCATTTGCTTTACTATTGACACTGGCTTGGGGTAGAGGAAACTCATGCAAAGATCAGATTGCCAATCAAGATCCTGACAAAGGAAGGAAACGTTGATTGCAGTGGGCTTGCCTTGGCATTCTTCACGCTTCTCAACACCCCACTGCCTGCTTTAGGTGCCTTGGGAGAGCGGAGCAGAGCCATGCTTGAGCAATTTCAACTGAAAGAATAAGCAGAAATTGCAGATATCACAGAATCACAGAACTGTGAGGATTGGAAGGGACCTCAAGAGATCAGCAGGTACAAGCCTCCAGCTAAAGCAGGTTCCCTATGATAGGTATCACAATAGGCTTTCGGATGAATCTTGAAGATCTCCATAGAACAAGACTCCACAACCTCTCTGGGCAACCTGTTTTAGTGTTCTGTCACCCTTACCATAAAGAAGTTGTTCTACATGTCCGTATGGAACTTGCTGTGTTCAAGTTTTAGGCCACTGCTCTTTGTCCTGTCACTACACACCACTGAGAAGAGCCTGGCTTCATCCATTTCTCTCCCACCTGCCTTCAGATGTTTATAAACAACAATCAGATCCTCCCCCTCAGTCTTTTCCCCAGGCTAAACAGACCCAGGTCTCTTAGCCTTTCCTCATAAGGTAGATGCTCCAGGCTCTTTATCATATTTGTGGCCCTCTGCAGTACTCCTTCTAGGAGATCCCTGTCTTTTTTAACTGGGGAGCCCAGAACTGGACACAGTACTCCAGATGTGGCCTCACCAGGGCAGAGCAGAGAGGGAGAATCACCTCCCTTGACCTGCTGGCCACAGTCTTTGTAGTGCACCCCAGGATCCCATTGGCCTTCTTGGCCACAGGGACACACTGCTGGCTCATGGCAAACCTGCTGTCCACCAGGACACCCAGGTCCTTCTCCACAGAGCTCCTCTCCAGAGGGTTGTGCCCCAACCTGTACTGATGCATGCAGTTATTCCTCCTCAGGCATAAGACTCTACATTTGCTCTTGATGTCTCTAATAACTGCAAAGGGAACTGGGCTTGAACCCAGTTGAACCCAAGAAAGATGTTTTTCATATGTCTACAGCCGATCCCTAGATCCCAAATGGAAGCTGAGAAGGGTTAGGAGGGAATTCTGTCTCCACCATACTTTGCTCCCCTGAGTTTTGCCTTTTGGTAGATTTTTTAATATAGTGGGAGAGTGACAATAGGTACATTTAATGATTCAGATCTCTTTATGAATGTTATTCTTTCTGATAGTCCGTCTAACAACAGAACACATTTACATGCCTCTATAAACCTGTTATATGAGTGTGTATATACATAGACGCATCCACAGTTATATGTAAAAAATAACCAGTTTATGCAGTAAGGCTGTATTCTTTTAAAAACATATTTTCCTAAAAGATAGGAAGATGTACTTTGTAAAACATGGGACAATTTTCTAGACTTATTTTACAACGTTCAAAATGCAATGAGTAGAAGCTATGAACAAGACAAACATTTGTGTGGGATCCACCATCAACTGGGAAGTTATTTCCCTTTGTAAATAAGGAATTTCACGGGTAACCACTTGTTTTTTGGATATGCACTGATGTGTAACACAGCACGCAAAGTTTATGTTATATCAATTCAAGTCAGATTTGCAGATGATACTACTTTCAGTCAAGTCAGATTTGCAGATACTACTTTCAGTCAGGGGTTTTGACTTTAGGAAAGCTCCAGACTTACATCTGTGAATTGGAGGCTGGAATCTGGTCTAGCATATTGGTCCACTCTGCAAGTAAGGAAAATAGCAACCTTGCTTCTCAACTTTGGCTTAAGTGCAACACTGGGGCATTCTATGCTCTCCCAGAAGAAACTAGCGGCACTTGGCCATGGTGTCTGTTGAGGATAGCCCACCATGAAGGAGGCTTTTCTCCTAGAGAGGGGCTTTCTGGGATAATTTTTCCCATTGGTATATTCATGTGTGCATACAGAGCCAGTCAAAGCCTCAGGGACTTTTGCCATCATCCTGTTAATCATTACTGAGGAAAAGCTGTATTCTTTGAGATCTCTGACCTGTTTTGCAGCTCTGAAGGTTTTATTGAAGCCAGCACAGCCTTGGCCAGTGTTTGGATTGCATGCTGACAGCCAGCCAGCTGGCTGCAGTTCAGAGCTCAGCGATACGCAGCACCGCGGGATGGCCCATGGGCACCGCTTGGCCTCTCAGGGACGTGGAGCCACTCCTGCTTCTGCCAGCCCAGCAGCAGTGGGCCCAGGGGACACGGGGTGAGGAGGAAGGAGCCGGTTCAGGTAACCACGAGGTCAAATGTTTTACATCAGCTGCCAGCGGGCTGGTGTAAAACTGTGGGGTGTGCTGAACACAGCACTCGATAGCATGTCCTGAACACACACCATCTGTAGCTCCCGGCCACCGTTAGTTCTTCTGCCCCAGCTTTGAAATTGCCAGGGGGCTGTAGCTGATTCAAAAAACAAATACCGTTGTGATTGTTGTAAGCACATCTCAGGTTTCATTCTTACAAGATTCATGCTTATGGGGAAGAGGACTCTGGAAGGTCTTCATTTACATCCATTTACTCTCTTTCCTTGCTCAGGACTCTGGAATCTCTTCATGAAGCCATTGGTGATTTGGTGAAACTCTGAACTCTGAATTTAAGTGCTCTTCTAAATTGTAAATGATTCTGAACAATTGGAATCAGATCTATTACAGCAATCATTTTAATGTAGACATCTGCCTCAAATCCCATGGAAATGACACAGTGAAAAATCCCCAGAGAAGTGAGGTTAGGAGTCTGAATCCAACAGCCTTGCTGGGTGAAGAGGCTGTGACCAGTGTGTGACGATGCTGATCCCAAGAGGATGCGTGTGAAGAAAAAGGTTCCATCTTCTCATTTCTGAAAAACTCATGGAAGTCGCTTTCTGCCTCAATTCTAGTAAAGCTCACCACCCCTGCTACAGAGAAGGCACTTCCATGAGATCTAAAGGAGTGAGCAGAATTAGCTCTTTCTGAAATGGGAACCCATGGCACCTGACTGCCCTCTGAAGCTCTACTGTGACTAGTGACTGGCGGTTCAGGCCAGACTTCTATTCTTTTACATTTATGAAGGTGTTAGGAAAAGGAAGGAGATTTATTTACTACCATCACTCAGTTTCAGTGGTTTTGTTGTATCTCCATCTTTGCAGATTTTATGGTCCACCAACTTGTGTGCTGCCTACACAAGGCATAAGGGCTCTGATAGGCACAAGCATGAAGCAACAGACAGCAATCCCAGAATGAAACCAAAGCCAGACCTGTTGGTTAGACCAGGCAGACTCACTTCTGCTTGGGTTAATCAAAGCACTACAGAGCTTGCGTGGAACATCAGGTGTTGCATAGTGTGTGGTTGCAGCTGGACAGGGCCCATTAAAGGAATTGGTTTCCATGGGGCTGGGGATGTGGGAAGCATGTGCTGAAATCAGGATGCTATCTGCTATAATCCTGCTCTTTTCAAAACACAGAAAGGCATGACGTTTTCATGAGGCCAGTAAAAATTTTCAGTGTTCTCTGCTGGTTCAAATCCCAGCGTTTTACCAAAATGACAATTCTGTGCTGTATGAAACCACTAGGAACTAACTGGTACAAAGAATGCTACGTGCTACTGACAAAAGCCTTTTCATCACTTACAGCCAGCAGTCTGGGTACGTAGTCTGAAAACCTTTGCAGTTTTGGGATCTGAATCACTTGGGTTGCATTTATCTGTAATCTTTGGTGTTACTCAGAAGTTGGTGGTAAGCAAATTTTACTCATTAGAGATAATGAATGTAATCCATTTGTACTTCCACTTCATTTTACCAACTGCATCACAGGCAGTCATCTTTAGGTATAAAATATACATTTTCAGTGAAGGCTTCTTTTACTGCAGTCAATAATATATGAATACACCCTGTGCCCGGGAAAGAGCAATTTGGGCAAATTAGGAGCTGTTTCATGAATGCAAGAACAAAGCTCACTGCCAGCATCTCTCTGCTCTGTGGGTTCTCTGGTGCCTAAGAAAAGGCAACCCTGAATCCACCCTTGGATCTTGAAGATGGAGCTGCCTCACCCTGTACAAGTGCCGAATACGGCCGACGTGTCCTCATCAAGCTGATCCTTTCAGAGCTGTAGGTCCTTTGCAAATGTCTCCAAATTCTGCTTTTAAATAAGCAAGCCCTGGCAGCTCTGCGAATCCTGACTCATCTGGGCTGCTGCCTGGTGGGACAACACACCACACTGATTGCAGATAACTTAACCATCCACTGTCACTTGGATTTGGCACAGAGACCCTCTTGGCACGTAGCAAAGCAGAAAATGATCCACACTGCACTAAACTTCTGAAACTATGGGGAAACTCAGTGGTGCCACTGAGAGTTGTATGGGAAAAGGGGATAGCCCAGGTGCAGCACATTGCTCATCTCTGCCCCTGAGGAGGGAGTACCTTAGATGTGCACTGCAGTGCACAACATGCAGAGATGCCCTGCGTTTCTACCACACATGCCCAACTTAGTTATTGTGGCAGCACTGTGCCTGAGGCTGAGGTTGAGAAGGAGCCCAGGATGCTCCCCAGGGCTGCCAGACATTACTTCTACTTTCTTTGGTCACTGGTGCGCTTAAATAAGTTGAGAAGCAAGCAACCTCAATGCGGCTGCATTGTAGTGTAGACTGCTTCATGTAGAGATAGAGGCAAGAAAGCCTACGGGTTTAAGTTTAAGGGGAGAACGTGGGAGAAATGGTATCAGTGACAAGATAATGCTGAGATAATGCTAGATGTGAAGAGAAGCAGACAAATTAGACACAGAGACACGGAATTCTGGATGTAAGTAAGAGACCGAGGAAAGCAAAGGGCAGTTTTGGCAGCTGATTTCTGAAAATAGAGAGAGGAGAGAAGAGCGAAAAGAAGGGGGAAAAAATGAGGGATAGCAGTCCCATCCTTTAATTTATAGGACTCATATGACTGCTTATTCACATAGCACTCTGCCTGGTCACAGTGCAGGAGATGCTTGCGCCATTATCACATGGGAGCCCTTCTGTTCCTATTGCAAACCTCCCTCGGATGTGCCTGCCGTCCCTGCAGCACAGCACAACACCACCCATTGCTACTGCATTCAGAAGACATGCTGTTGTCTAGAATCTACCAATTTCAAAATTTTTGTCTCCAGACATCTTGCTTGTTGTCCATCTATCACCTTCATGGTACGTGGGATTTTTCATGCAGGTGATTTAACATGATGTTTTGATCCTACATCACAGTGGAAGTGAAAAGCCCTGCTTGCCATGGACTGGCTGCAGTTGTGCTGTTCAGAGAGGGATGTTCCCATCTCTTTGTCAGCGTATTTATCTCAGACCCTTCTTGCAAACCCAAGAGCAAACCCGAGGATCACAGAGTCACAGAATCATTAAGGTTGAGATCTCTCTAAGGACATCTATTCCAATCACCAACCCATCATCACCATGCCCACTGCCACATCCCTCAGTGCCACATCTCCCTGGTTCTTGAACACCTCCAGGGACAGTGACTGCACCACATCCCTGGGCAGCCTGTCCCAATATACTGTCACTCTCCAGAAAAACAAATTTTTCCTAGTATCCAGCCTGAGTTTGGCGCAACTGGAGGACATTTCCTCTCATCCTACTGCTGTTACCTGGGAAAAACACAGTTTAATGATCTGTGGTCACCTTCGGACCACTGAGCATCACTTGGGAGGCCACCTATGCAGGGCAATGGGCACACAGTTTGCACAAAAGGTTATGTTTGAGCTATTTTCTGTAAACAGCCATAGGACAGAGCAAGCGCGTTGCCTGCATCCCTCTGAGAGGTGTTTGATAATGTGTGAACATTTAAAAGACCTTTTTGATAGAACAGATGTGCTACAGAGTGACAGTGTTTGATCAATCAACTAATTACATCAGGATGTGGCAAAGGGAGATTCTTCTGTCCTGAGGTCGCTTGCAATGAAGCGGGGAGAACGGGGTCACCTTAATACTTTGTGGCACAGGTGTCACAATCAGTCAGTACTGCAATTTGGAAAATACAGACTGCTCTGTGGTACCCCTGCAATTTTCGTTCAAAATCTCACAGGAAAATAAATATTTTGGCTGAGAAATACGTTGTATTCTTACATATATTTCTAAGCAGTCACTGTTGTTTTATCACCTAATTAAGGTATATAGTAGTGGGCTATTACCAAAGCCGAAATTTATTACAGCTACTTTGTGGTTATACACTTGGATTGAATTAGTACTTTATTACTATAAGCAGCTGATAACACATATTTAATTAAGGTATCTTTGCATCTATCTCTGTTGTTTGGAATTGTCCTGACATAAATTTCTCTCTAGCACTGAACAATTGTTCTTATTACTTACTTCAATGGCCTGAAAATAGACTGAATTAACAGGTAGAGAAAATCATTCTACCTCCAAACTCCATAGTTTGCTTGTTAAATAATACAACAATGCAGAGCACGGCAGCTGCTTATCTCATGCAGATTACTCAATAAAATAAAAATGTAGCTATAAATACGTCTTGTTATGGTAGGGAATAGACTGCATGTTTTAAATTACTCATTAAGAAACAAGCTGAAATGAGCTATCGGAACCAAAAGTACCCCCGATCTCATGAGTAAGTCATCGTGGAAAACACAAACAAATCGCAGTAAGCCTATGGTCCAGTTGATTTACCAAGTAATGCTTGATGTTTCTGAGTCCCAAATAACATTTCCCATGTTGTTTCACGGCTCTGGAAGAGGACTAAAAAGAAAAGATGGCTGGAATTAGCAGCAAAACCATGTCCTTATGCCACCAAAGGGAAAACAGGTTGACCTTGGTGCTAACCAGAAGTGGGGCTTTGAGTTGTGAATATACACCAGTATTTTCTAGGCCAGTTTTTTTTCCAGAGAACAAGAAGGAGCCCAGCCAGTGATCAACATGGAGGCCAAAGTGGTAAAGCTACCTAACTTCTAACTCAGGAAGGTCTTTGTGCTGAGGTGGACACTGTGCTCCATGCTGCTGAAGCACAACACAGATTGCAGTGCGGTCATGTTTCTGAGATGTCCCAGGGTGGGCACCTGGGGCACTTAATTTTCCATTAGAAATTTTGTTTCTTGGAAATAAATGTGAAAGAACAGAGAACACATAAGGAACAACTTTGAGAGCACAAGAGCCCAACTTTATTTCCTCATTAAGCCAATAAGGGAGAGAGGACGGTGACATGTCCAGTGTCACATCGTTTACTGGAGAGGGTGGGAGCAGGAGGTAATTTTCGTTATTTGCCATCCCATGTTCAGCACAGGATTGAACCCAGGGAATCTCACAGAATTCATCAATTTCATAGAAATAAAAGCAGCAAAAATATTTTAGCTCAAACTTCCATTTCTTCCTCATACTAGAAACAGTCCCGCTGTCGGTAGATAGCTTTCTCTTTCTTTCATCAACCAGAATGTTGTTCAATTTATCTCTTTTTCCCCACTTCTCCCTTCTATCCTACAGTTGGTGAGTGGGAAAGGCACATGCTGAAGCCCAGTACTTGCCGTGCAAATTCAGCAAGCATGAGGGCTGGTGAAAATTCCCTGCTCCCAGCTTTTATGGCAGGGTGCAATTGGTGGCGTGTGTTTGCTATTTAAACAAAGGAGCCTCAGAGTTAGAGGAAGATCTTCCCCAAGAAGCTGCTGACTCCCGAAACCCAGTGTCCTGCTGCTTATCAGCCTTGTTTATTGCAGGTTTCATAAATGTTTTATGAGCCCCTGATGACTGCATCGCTGAGCAGGGTGGTGGCAGCTGCCTCCAACTTTGTGGCTTGTTGACAAAAGATCAAAGACCAGATTTACTACCCTGATAAGATTGGAGGGATAAGAATCCTGGGCTGACTTTTCCCCTGTTTCCTGCAGTGACAAGCACATTGCAGAACTTATTGACAGAGCAATTCTGCCACGGGGGGCTCAATCTTGAAACCTTGTTTGAACAACACTCCTACCAATTTCACAGAATCACAGGATGGCTGAAGTGGGAAGGGTCATCTTGTCCAGCCCCTCCTCCGGCAGGGACACCCAGAGTGGAGTGCCCAGGGCCACGTCCAGGCAGCTTTGGGAGATGTCCAAGAAGGAGACCCTGCAGCCTCTCTGGGCAACACCCCTTCTCCTGGGCTTTGTGGAGATCCCTAGAAATGAGCAGCGAAGTCTGAAAACATTGTTGGTTTAGGGCAAACCTCCACTTTGAAATTCCTCCTTCAGAGACCTCCTGCACAAAGGAGCTCTGATATGATGTTGGTGTTGGTGGGGTCAGATCAGTTTTCCCTTTTTTCCCCCCAGTTTTTCAAAGCTTTGTTGCACAAGGCCTTCCTCCAGCCATAGCAGAGCTCTGGCTTGCTCCTGTCTGTGGGGCTGTGGAGCAGGCTCTGAAGCCTCATGGTGTCCCATGGCCTGGGCCCAATATAGGCAGTGGCTGGAAATGCAGACTGTGTGATGGAGGCTGGCTGAGCCCATCACACACAACACCCGATTTTATCGGGTCTGATTTTCTAACAGCCCATTCTCAGGAAGTGCCTGGGGTTGGACTGAGCTGAGGTTTGAGGTGGACTGCAGAAGGAAACATCTCCACCAGAGCCTCTATTTCCAACGTGAGAGGGGCCATTCAGTGCTGTCAGAAGCAGGTTACGTGTGCCAGGATTTAGGGTATTAGATCCATTAGATCCATTAGCTACAGAAAGGAGGTGATAGGGCAGAGCTGCAGAGCTGCAAAGTGTCTCAAATACAACTAAAGTCAGAGGGCTCCTGTTAGTCTCTTGCTGTAAACTTGCTGAGTGAACTGTTAAAAAAAATGATGCCTCTTTTGCTTGCCTGGCAAAGGAACCATCTTCAGTTTCTTCTCATTATTTGTAGACAGACATCTTGAGAAAGCTAAAAATAAGATACTGTAGAAACAGTGGGCTCAGTGATTCTGCGTTGACCTTATTAAGAAATTTGTGATCAGAACAGCTGTAATGCAGTGGTATAGGACATGTCTGAGCCCAGAATTTTGTTTCACAGGAAGTCTGAGTCTAGATTCAAAATATGGGCCATAAAATGCATTAGCAAGGCTGTATTATCTCAGAAATAGCCTTCAGAGCCACTTGAGAAGCATAAAGGATGGCTCAAAGCAATAAGTTAGCCCACAGCACTTAAAGCCAGGCAGCAGTATGAAGTAAAGGAAGGTAAAGTGGGGTCTAAATTTCCAACCTTAAGTTTTCAAACCAGACCTGGTAATAAATTGCAGAAAATCAATTTCTTCACTGCCAGTGATATGTGGCCATGTAGAGACTGATGGTGATCCACCTGGAGAGTAGGGGAAAAGATAACCTGATCTGGTTAGGAAAGATTGAGATTTTCTCCAGCTGCTGAACATCAAACGGTACTTTTCTGGGAGTCGGCATCTGTTTGGTGAGTTACATTTTCTTCAGTTTCATTGAAAATTGGAGATTTTTTAAAAAGTGCAGATTTAAGCATTTTTCCTTTGTTCTTGATGCTGGAAGCTTGCTTCCCTGCAGCTCAGAGATGTTTCTGTAGGAAGGTGGGACTTGGTGGCCATAAAAGAGATGGAGAAATTTGGGTATTGCACCCACATCGTGGAAACATAAGCAGCTCCAGGAAGTGATGGAGAGTACAAAATCAAGTGTAGTGACCAAGGAACTTGTGTTTTCAAAATCAGTGCATGGAAATCTAACCTACATAATCCATCATGGTTTTACACAAACTAGTAAGGACAGGCACCCAGAGCAGGGTGCCCACGTCCAGGCAGCTTTTGTAATCTCCAAGTAGGAGACCCCACAGCATCTGGGCACCCTGTGCCAGTGCTCCCTCAGCACCTCCTGCTCCTCACAAAGCTGCTGCAGCTGCCCTCGGGATGGTTCTGCAGGGCTGGAGGGCAGGCAGCAGCACCCAAGTGGAGAAAGCGAGAGCAGCTTTTATAGCGAGCGCAGCAGATGGACGTGGATCTTTATCTCCTCTGCACTTGTTTCCTAAACATTATTGACTCAGATTACTGTCCACAAATTTCACTCCAAAACTTGAGAGTAATAGGCTTTTACAATGCAGTAAAAAAGATATTAACTGGTTCTGGGATTGACTAGACAACCATTTACACCAGTCTTTTATCAATATTGCCATAATTTGACACTTGTGAATGGAGGAGGATTGTAAAGCGCCTGCAGACCCTGTAAAACATGTTAAATGGAGATTAGTCTTACTGCTTAGTTTAAGCCTAGTAAAAGATAATTAAATTGACTGATGCAGCAGTAAATCTCACTTTTATCAAATCCTGGCTCTCTTTGTCCTTATGATTTTACAGCATCATTTATGTTGTTGAGACAATATCATTAATCTCCCGCTGCTCAGAAAATGAAAGGCAACCAGCAGACACTGTATAAATCTGCTCTCCCTGTGCTGGCACTATCTTTCCTCACTTCTTGATTCTCCTGCTGCTCACACACACATTTCGTTTAGGAAATGCTTTCATAAGCTGGAAACTAATTGTAAATACACTGTACTGTTCTTTTTACTGCTGCTTTTGTGAAAATCTTTTATTGCATTTTTTTTTTTTCAAAATCAGAAGAGGATTAGCAATAATTCTTCAATATTTCTTTATTTATTTATTAAATAAATGTAATGCTTTGGATCAGCAAAGCCATGGGAAGAAATCATCGGTCCCACAAGCTCTGCAGGTACACCACCATTTTCTATTGAGACGCTGCGAACTCCAGCTTAAGCCATCAGTGTCACGTTGTCCTAGATGTTTGAGCCACATATTTGGCAGCTTTGAGTAACAGTGCAGCTCTGAGTGGGTCATTTAATGCATCTCTGGTGTGTGGAGGCTGCTAGACATCTCCATGCGACCACAGGTCTGATTCAGTGTTAATATCAGTTATAGTTTCCCACCACTAAAATGGAGCCTCCCACCATGGATGGGGCCCTGGGCAGCCTGATCTGGTGGGTGGCAACCAGCCCATGGCAGGGGGCTGGGTCTGGATGGGCTTTAAGGTCCCTTCCAACCCATGTCATTCTACGATTCCTATGCCCGTCCCCTGCTGCCTGGCCACCTGCAGTCCAAGTTCCCACCTGAGGCTTGGTATGGCTTCATACTATTATGATGAGTGTGTTATTGATTAGATCTTGTCTTCTACTGTCTCTTATCTCACCTGCTTTCATATGTGCTGATCTACAGATCTCTGGTCACATAACATTCCCATGAAACACCTGCTGAGATGCTCTAGGAGTTGAGAGGTGCACAGGTACAGCAGCACTCACTCATGGAGGTCCGCTTTAGAGCAAAAACAAGCTGAAATGGTCTCTCCATCAAGCTTGGCCTTGAGTGGATAATGGGGCTGCATGGAGATAATTAGGCAGGGATGGCTGACTTTTTCCAGTTCCATCTTCCCAGTGAGGAATGAACTGAGTTAGGCATGGGGGAGTCAGTCTTGCGGGGAACCTATAGCCCAACAGCATCATGTAGCACATCCCAACATAGCTCCTGGTTGCATAGTCTCTGAGCATGCAGAAATACAAATTCTGTTACTGGGGCCAAAATTCTGACCCTGAGTGTTGCTCACTGATTTCTCTTTGTGGAAGAGCCATAAGACAGTCCCGGTTTATGCAGTGTCTTTTCTGCACCACATCAGTTGAGTAGTTGTGGCTGAAATCCAGACTCTCAAAACCAGACTCCAATAAATGTATGGTTTCAAATGTTAAGACACAGATTACAAATTTCCTTATGAGCCTCTTGGGTTGCATTTTCATGGTTTTCCCAGAAGGACTAAAAATATCATTAAAAAAGGAAATAAATAGAACCTGAAATAAAACTTTCCAAACAGTGTCCAAAGAAGGCAGAGGACACAGCACATCCCAGGGATGATTCACAGTGGGCAGTACAGATGGAACAGTGATGGTTCAAGGGCAGGGTATAGTGATGTAGACTCTGGCTAGCCATGGCACTGACTTTTCAAATTTGAGCACTCATCGTGGCCCAGTTCCTAGTTCAGCTGGAACCAGCGCACCTCCCAGTGCTCACCAAGACAGGAGCTGTTCCACTGAGCATAGCCATAGAAAGCTGGGATGGAGATAGGGATGGGGGGCATCTGTGATAGAGTGAAAAACCAGCAAGCTCTTGAGAACTGACCAATAAAATGTGATCATAGAATGCCCAAAATACTTGCCTTGGTGTTACAAAGTACTCAGAGAGTCCTTGGAAAAGCCCTGGAGACATAAAGTCTCTGTGAGTGCCTGGAGGCCATCACACCACCTCACCAACCCCTACTCAATATGATTCTACTCTTCTTTCCTCTGTGTGTCTCTTCCCTTCATAGCTGCATGTGTGCATCCAGATCCATATACTTCTGGAGAACTTTGGTTTTTTACATTTCTAAAACACTTTGTTCTCCCCAGGAGGTTCACTTACCTTCCTGAGATGTAACTGCGGACACCAGGTCATGCACCTTCTGTTGGTCAAGGAGCACGGAATCCCATCTCCCGTTTTGAGATGGACAACGTAATCCCACGACAAATAACAGGAGGTTCAGATAAGTGAAGTTCAGATAACCACTCTGTCTGCCTTCCTCAAGGTCAGCTGGCTCAGCAGAGCTTTATCCACGTTGTTTTACCCAAAATATTTACCTGAGGCCCAGGATTAAATCCCCTCAAGCTGAATTTACATTGAGGCACTTCACCTTGGGTGATGTGTCTCACATGACTGAAATTTTGTGGATTTTTTTTTTTATTCTGAAAGATAAAAAGAAATTTAAAAATTTTCCAAACCAACAGTGATGAGTCTGACAGAAGCCAAATGGCTCCTTATGGCCAAAGATATCAGCAGGGAAACCAAGAGGTTTACAGCTAGGATATTTTCACTGGCCATTTTTTTTCACTGTCTGTATTCCCACAGTTTGTTCTACGTTTGAGACTGTCCCGTAGGACCAGCCAACACAGAACCAGCATTTCATTGTGCTTGGCTGAAGTCAACGGAATAAATTGGGTATTTCAGTTCATAGTTTGGAGGGGAGAAAGTTTATGTGAAAAATATTTTTGAGTTCATCATCCAGTTACAGAGAAGCCTAAAGATAGTACCTCAGTCAGCAGCAGCTATAATTTCTCTTCAGTATTTCTTTAAACTCAGTGGTCTGAAAGTCCAAAAGATAAGAAGTACTTCTCAGCAATGCAAATAGATGAGGAGCACAGGGTTCATGCAGGGGACACTCCTCCTTTCAAGTCACAGATAACAAGGAGGCAGGAACCATGGGGCACCCCCTAAGTTCAACTCTTTCAGAGGGCCAGGTTTGCCCCTCTGCAAAGATCAAGGCAGTTCCAGCATCTTTTCTGTGCCAGTTCTAGATAATCCCTGTTTGTCGCTGGGAAGTTGGACTTGATACTTGATTCCACAGAGCATTCATCTCACTATATAATTAACTTCAGTCTAATAAAGTGAAAATGTTCATCCTTAGGTTGAACAATCTGAGCAAGTGATGGAGAAAGATGGATATCTCCTGAAGGTGGTTCATGAGACCAGGTTTAGAATCCCCTGGAGGCATCTAACCCCGTATGGTGGCTGTGCAGGGGGGTAGACACCTGGCTTGAACCAGATGCTTTGAATATTCTGCGTTCTGTACTATGAAGAACTGACCAGAAGGGATAAACCCACATCATCAAGGGGAATCTCCTTTCCTTCTGTTACCAGATGCAGTTTCATTCATACGGACAGCCCTTGGGTCCTGGTGCCTTCCTGGAGCAGTAGGGCAGAAGCTGGGCTCCCCCAAGTCTGGCACAGGGCTCAGCACTGTCCCCTGAAGCCTAGGGAGATGCCCAAGCAGCACCCCTCTTCTTTCTTAAATACCACAACCTGGAAACTCCTCTGAGCTGGGTCAGCAGGTTCAGATGCGGGAAAGTCCAAGGACAGAGTTTTACCAAAGTCCAGCCCTTTATGGAGCACAAAGTTCTGCTGGGTGGCTCCGTGTGGGCGGGAGGCATTTACGTCCAACAAAGCAGTGCATTTTCCAAAACCTGCTGTAAAATTAATGCCCAGCCACATCGCTGCATCCTGATGGCTGGGCACAGCGGTGGCAAAGGAGTGCTCAAGTGGCAGCCACGGGGACTCCTGTACAGCATCTGGTCCCCAAGTAATGACAAGGATTATCTGGAAGAGTAAATATCATCAGGATTTGCTGCCTCTCTGAATGTTGTTACTCCTCAATAAAACACATGCGTTATTTGATTCTCATTATATTTATTTCAAGTTCCTTCCTAATGAGTGGCGTTTGAAAGAGATGTCAACAATTTTCACTTTAAATTAACAGAGATAGGCTTTTATAGCAGAGTATAAAGATATCAGCTGGGAAATCTGTGGCTATCAATGGCTTTAGTTTTTGCCTTTATCTATTGATATAGCCCTAATTTGACACTTGTCTGTTGAGGAAGCTTGTAAAGAGGCTACTGACCCTGTAATGTAAGTTACATTTAGATTAGTCTTACAGCTCACTTAAAGCCCAGTAAAGCGATAATTAAATCCACTGTTGTGGTTGTAAACGCTCAAGTACCTGGAGTTAGTTCTGTCCTTGCCTCCAGTTTCACTGCGGTGACACTGAGCTCCTCTATCCCATCCAGCCCCATGAAATGCTGCATCCTGGCTGCCCAGAGCTGGTCCTGAGCCTCAGCACAAAGCCCTGTGACTGTGACCATGCTTAATCTCAAACCAGGGTCAAAACCATTCAGCTCATCTTCATTGGGGTAGGCACCATTCTGCCTCAATAGTAGCATGGTCTCAAAAGCAATCAACATGGGCAGGGTGACAAGTCTTGCCTCTTTGGTAGATAAAAGGCGCTAATAGAATCATAGAATCATTAAGGTTGAAAATAACCACTAAGACTGTCTAGTTCTACCACCAGCACCTCCCTTCCATGCCCACTGATCACATCCCTCAGTGCTAAATCCACATGCTTCTTGAACATCTCCAGGGACCGTGACTGCACCACCTCTCTGGGCAGCCTGCTCCAATGCACTGCCACTCTTTCAGAGAAGAAATTTCTCCTCCCTTGATGCAGGGGATGTACCTTTGTAGGTACCTAACGGAAAGTGTTGCACAGATAAAATCATGCTAAGAACGGATTTCAGTGTTGGTCACTGTGACTCGAAAGGCAGCTTATGACAAAAAGAGCTTGAAACACATTCAGTACCCTTTGCTGGTCATTTCAAGCCTGGTTGTCTTGTTTGAATTTCAATCATGATGATAATTAAATTTTCAAGGAGGGAGCAGGCCAATTTTCTAAGATGGATTGGTTACTGGTTATTTTCATTTATGTATGTATGTATGTATGTATATATGTATATATGTATGTATGTATCCCAGCATGCAGGCATACATCTATATGTGGGTGCTTTCCTCTGGCTGAATGCTTTCGTTGTAAAATGGGGGTAACCTACCCAAGAGCTAGTCAGCACAATAGCTTCTAGAGCTGGATCCTTCCATCAAGAGTTTTGCAATCCAGAGGTGAGGCAGTAGGAGTGATTCAGTGTTTAGGCCAGGATAGGGATACATATATGTGAGTTATTTATAAGAAGTTGTTTAATGCTTCTGGAATTTGTGGTGGCACAAAATAAATGGAAGTGTGGTGAAATGAACCCCTTGGCAACAAAGAGAGCATCGGTGCCAGCCAGAGTCTACAGTCGGCTCTCAGCTGCTTAAAAAACAGCTGGTCTGCTGCCAGCCTGGGTTTTGAGCTGCACCGTGTCAGCAGAAAACTGTTTCACCTCTTCTCAACCTCGGCCGATCGACGGGCCATCAGTGGGCAGCTGCTGCCACCCAGCGGGGACACCAGCATCACCCTGAGAAGACGCTGACATGCAGGGACACCGCCACCACCCAACAGGGACACTGCCACCATCCAGCAGGGACACTGCCAACACCCTGTGTGGACACCAGCACTACCTAATGGCGACACTGCCACCACCCAACAGGGACACTGCCATCCTCCTGTGGGGACCAAGTGGATTTTCAGCAGCCCTGCAATTCCCAGCTCCTGCCTTCCTCTCCATGCTCACCAGCAATCACAAGGGAGAAAAGTCAAGGACACACCCCAGAGACCCCATTAAAATGCCCCAGACTGAGGCATCTTAATGAGAGGAAGAAGCAGAGCAAGGTGTGAGTGCTCTCAAAGCAGCCCTGAGCCAGTGCTCTCTGCAGCCACAATAAGATTTAACGCCTTTCAGCAGCTAGAGGTGCCTCTCCCCTTGGCTACCTTCAGAAACACTTCTGAAATATTAAAAATCCCACTGGGCCCTCCTTATGAAACTTTAATGGAGACCGTTTCCCTGAGCCTGCTGGAAGGAGCGCTCTGCTGCACGCACTGCCGCATTCCGGTTAATTTACTGGGCTGCTTCCTCCCCAGCATCTCCCTTCTCTCTCCCTCCCAAGCACTGGTGTAGCTCCTTGTTTCATTTTTCATTTCTTTTCATCTTTCCAGCCAGCACTAATTAAGCTTTCTAGCCACCTTTTTTTCCCCTTTGATTTTTGTATAGGTTGTTTCACTTCCCCCTTCGACTTCTTTGTATCTTCTCTTTCCTATGCCTTTACAGGAGTGTTTCTCCTCTGTCTTTTCCCGAGGTTTGATATTATCTCTGTGTATCAAGACTGCAATGCACTGAGTGGGTTAAAATGACCAGGTCCAGCTGCCCTTTGCCAGATCACTGAAGCCCAGGAGAACATTGAGCTCCTTGATAAAACCCAGCCAAATCCGGAGTGAAACTAGAACTGGATGAAGGAGCTGGAATTAGATTATCTCTGAGGTCCCTTCCAACCCAAGCCATTCTACGATTCGATGAAACACCAGTTATGGAGAAAGTCTTCCAGGGCACCTCGAGTGCTGACAACCTGCCTGTTGCTTTGAGCAACCCGCGTGTTATGACTCAGACATGAGGCATCTGTCTCTGAGGGACTTTTCTGACCTTTTTGATAACCAGAGGCAGAAAATGGGCATTCTGAGATGTGATTGGACTGATTTTAGAAGCCTGCTTGAATGTTAGATGACTCTCTGGGAACATCTATTTTTTCTTCCTTGAGGGATGACCTTACGATAACCGGCCAGATCTTTGAATGTAGCTGATCTGCCCCAGTCTTATAAATCCCTTCCACCACATGAGAATCATGAAACAGTGGAATTGTTTGAGTTGGAAGGGACCCTTAAAGGCCATCTAGTCCAACTCCCCTGTACTGAACATTCTGCCTGCAGCTAGATCAGGTCTCTCAGAGCCCCGTGCATCCTGACCTGGAGTATATCCAAGGTGGGGTGTTCACCACCACTCTGGGCAGACTATGCTAGTGCCTCACTCCCCTCAGAGCTCCTAACATTAGGCTCTGTGGCTTGGATGTGCTTGATCTCCACCATTTGTGGTGTAATTCCTTTGGCAAGCCTCTGCAGCACAGACAACTTCAGGCTGTGACAGCTGCAGAAATATCTACTTTCTCTGGGGCAGGCCATCCTCTTCAGCTTTCTACCTAACCTGTTCCACAGAACCTTAGATGGGAACTGCTTAGGTTTTCTTGCTGTAAATAATTCTGGCACATCATGGTATTTTCTCTAAATGCCCTAAGATCATTCAGTATCTTTTTTGACCTGTGGACTAGTTCAGAAGCATCCAAGGGAACTTGGATTGTTCAGTCCGGAGAAGACAATGCTCAGGGTAGACCTTATCGCTCTGTACAACTGTCGGAAAGGAGACTGTGGTGAGGTGGGGTCAGCTCTTCTCCCTGGTATCAGCAATAAGACGAGTGGAAATTGCCTTAAGTTGCACCAGGGGAGGTTCAGGTTGGAAAAATTTTAGGAAAAATTTCTTCTCAGAAGGAGAAGTGAATCACCAGAACAAGCTGCCCAGGGGGGTGGTGGAGTCACCGTTCCTGGAGGCGTTCAAGAACTGTGGAGATGTGGCACTGAGGGACACAGTTAGTGGGCATGGTGGGGTTGGGTTGATGGTTGGGCTGGGTGATCTTAGTGGTCTTTTTCAACTTAGTGATTCTATGATTTTGTGTTTACACATAAATATCCAGATAGCACTTGGATCATGTACTTGGGCCATTCTTGAATAGTTGGTCCCATGACCAGGCAAAGGCATATCGTGGTGTGGTGGGAAGAAATCTTGTCACTGGAATAGTAGAGAGGCTGCAACATGTGGACCTCAAGTGCCTTCATCAGGTGTCCTGTGTCCTGCAGCTGGGAAGCAGCTGGGAATAACCAGTTTTGATGAGAATGTCTCTGGTTATCAAGAACAATTTTTTATTATTATGTAAGGGTAAGAACAAAATCATGTCAAAGTTCTGCTTCAGTGTCTTCTGTTGTGTCTTCCTTGATAGGTGCCAAGAAAAAGTTGTTGGCTTATGTGAAGTGAAGGAGAAATTGCCCTTTGCCCACATCTGATCTCCAATGTCACGCAGGTGCCACCAGGCCTCCAGTTGCCACTGCTGTAGGGTCTCCATGAACCCCACGTCTGCCAGTCCCAAACAAGCTTCTTGAAAACCCATGGAGAAGATAAAGGAGTGGCATGAACACTCACTAAGGTCCCTGCGTTTCCTCTCGCACTGATTCTCATGTAGGGGCATCTACAAACAGCAGAGGGCTGTTGAGATCAGTTCAAAATGCATCTCTCAGATATAAATTTTCCCTGACAGTATTTCTACAAGGCCAAAAAGTGTTTATATAGGGTCACGCCCTGGACTCTGTGCTGATGGATAACATGCTGCAGAGGTGAGGTTGAGTTGTGTTGACTTTGCAAAGTGGAAAACTGAACATTCCTGAGTCTCTTTGGATGTATAACATAATTCCTCCTTCTCATTGGCCACTGCAGCTCCTGATCTGAAGAAGCTGTTGCTATTTATTGGATACAAGGAAAATTTTCACAGTAAGGGTGGTGAGGTACTGGCACAGGTTGTCCAGAGACATGGTGGATGCCTCATTGCTGGAATCACTCAAGGTCAGGCTCAACAGGGCTCTGAGCTCCTGATCAAGCTGTAGGCATCCCTACAGGTAGGGGGGGTTAGACAGGATGACCTTTAAGGGTCCCTTACAACTCAAGCGATTCCATGTTTATGATTTCAGCCCTGAAACCACTTCACAGTCCTGTCAATGTGCTTCAGGACTGCCATGCACTTCTCGCTGACTCATTGGAACAAGCTGGACCCACAAAGACTGAGTGAAGAGAAGACAAAAAAACTGAAGGAGCTGAAAAAATGAAAGGAAGTGGGTGGAGAGAGTTTGGCTCTTTTTCAGTGGTGTGGTGATTGAAGACAAAACATCAGCATTCCTTCTGGTATTTGTTTCCTTGTCAGAAAGGCATCTTGGAAGGGAGAGGCCCCACAACAGAAGGAAGAAAATCTGTCATTGCAGGAATAAACAGCGACTCAAACCACAGATAAGATTCTTGGAGCATGGGAACAGATGGATTTAAAGATATGAAACGTCATCTGAATACTTCTGATGTTGGTTCAGACTCATACTTGGGAAATGATTAGTAACAAACTGGTATGGCAGACCTGTGTTCAATCAGCACACCTTCATGATCCAGGCAATAACTCTGCCAAATATTTCTTCATGCTTATATTCAAGGGCATGCAACCAAGCTGGTGAAAAAGATCAATTACAGGGGAAAGAGTTTGGTGGAAATTTATTCTTCCCCTTCCCTTCCCACAAGGGAACCCAGAGCTTGGACCACTGAATTCAGATGGACTGCGGCCTCTGGATTAATGTAGCCAGAATGCTAAACCAAGGTGCATTTGTAAATAGCTTTAAAAGCAATGGACTGGGATTTATTTGGTAATGATGTTCTGATTCATCATGTGGCACATAAAACCATGGCCAGGAAATCCTCTCCTCTTAGATTTTTACCTTGTTTTCCTACATGTAGGAAGACATTAAAAATGTTTCTCAGTGGACTTGCTCTTCTACCTACAAATATCCCAGAATTGCAATATCTTAAATGTCAGTGGGGATTACTGATCCCTGAGCAAAACACCAGTGAATGTCATCTGACAAAATCTTGTATCTAGAAAGTGCACCTGACAAATTATGCCCTGCAAATGTTTGCATTTCTCCATCACTATAAAGTGACCTGAGCTGGGATAATCCTGTCCTGCTGGATTTATTTATTGACTTCATAAGATTTCTACCCTGATCTCCAAAGGAAGTTTCTTCTTTCTGCTCAACCAGTGCCCAGGTTTGATACCTTCAGCCTCTTTGTACAAAGCTCAGCAGTTTCTGCAGATTTAGTGGTGTCATGGTGTTGGACCTGGAAAGACAGGTTGCCAGGAGACAGGTGGTGGTGCAATTCAGCCCTGTCTCTTTTCCCACCTTCTTCTGGGTGACCTACAGAGATATTGCTCCAAACCCAGCACATGCCTCCACTCCCACTTGGTGGATGTAAAGGACGGCTTCGATGTGGGCAGTGACGAGGGCAGCTGGGGAGGGCCTGGGGTCTCTGTGAAGGGGCTTCCTTCAGGGACACCAGCCTTTATTAATGCTCATGGAAAACTCTGTTTAGCTTTTAAGGCTTTACATATGTATAAACGCCTGTGTTATTCCTCTGTTTCTTAATCACAGTAAGAAACCTTCAAGCAGGTCTGAATTGTCTATAAGAATGGCAGTCTGACATGGAAATAGGGCTGTACGGCTCCATTTAGAAGTATACAGCTACAAAACAGCAATTAAAATGTAAATTAGTGATATAGAGCCTCCCTCAAGGGATATGGAGGAAAGCCAGATGTCTTTCCCTGCATCTCAGGTAATCTTGAAGTGTTCTGAAACAAAAAATGCTGATAATAATAATCAAGAAAGCTAACAACTGCAGAACACAGAACTGCTAATGATGCCCTGAGCTCTGAGATAAATGACATTGCTAATAAGGCAAAAACATTGGCATACTTCATTCCCCCAAAAATCCCTTCGTATTGAAAAGGCAGATCAGCCATATAAACTATGCAGGTTACAGTAGAGACATATTTATGTGAACAGACATCAGTTTGTCTCTAGTGTGGCAGAACTGGACCTGAAGTGATTTCCTGGATTTGGGGGACTGTGTCTGAGAGGGCCCTGTTAGATAGCAGAGAGGCTGAAGGCAGGAGAAGGGCCACAGGGAATTAAAAATTACTCAAGTATGTATCTTAAGATAAAATCATAGAATCACTCAGGTTGGAAAAGACCTTAAACATCATCGAGTTCAACCAAATGTGATAGGACAAGTGGAAATGGTTTTAAACTCGAGGAGATTCAGACTAGCTGTTGGGGAAGTTTTTCGCAGACAGGGCAATGAGGCACTGGCACAGGCTGCCCACATAGGTTGTGGATGCTCCATCGCTGAAGGCGTTCAAGGCTAGTCTGGATGGGGCTCTGGACAGCCTGGCTTGGTGGGTGGCAGACAGCCCATGGCAGCGGGGTTGGAACTGGATGGTCTTTAAAGTCCCTTCCAACCAACCTAGCCTATCATTCTATAATTTTCACATTCAGTGTTACATCATACAATACACAAGCTCACATCTAACAAGAAGCATTGAAGATAGGGATGTAAGGAATGCAGGGCATCCTTCTTCTGCATCCTAAAATGATATTTTATTTTTCACAGGACTTCACATAACAGAAAAGTGCATCACCGCTGCATACTCTAATTCTCTACGTGCATTTTCACAACTTCCAGAAAGGAAAACTGAATAATTCTGCCTCCTGTCTCTCCCCCAGATGCCATTATTCCCTCTTTTCTTGTGCCCATGCCACATCTGAGTGAGACCAAATGCTGCTTGGGGCACTCTGGCAGTGCATTGCCATGGGGTGATGCTTCTGCACAGGTGTAACCTCCTGCAGTCAGAGGGGCAGCCCTGCACAGGGCTGATCAACAGCCTTGGGAGCAGAGTAATTCCCACCATTTGTTACAGGAATAGATCAGTCTTGTCACGTACAGATAATTCCCAATGATAGTAACATTGTCTTTCCAAATTATAGCTTGTGGCTCAAGAAAGTCACCAACCTCTTCTTCCCCTGTTGTTTCACACCTGGGGTAAATAACAGGGATTCTCCTTCCATCATGGATTTTTTAAGCTGAAGCTGTAGTTCCAATATGAACTGCTGAAGTTGAGATTGTTCCTCATCTTCTTTATGCTTCATGAGATCAAGCAGCACCTTGAGATGGACGTAACTCCTTACCCAGATCATCTCCCATCTAATGCACAGCTCATCCTCCTCAAACATTTCTAGTCTTACTGTATACACTGCTTTAACAGTCCAAAGGTGTGAATGGTGTCTGCCAGGTGGCTTTTTGTCTCTTAGCTTATTTCTGATCCTTCGATCCAAACCATTCTCCACATGCACTGCGCTGGGAAGGGCAGCAGCTGTTGAGGTGGGTTTTTTTCACCACAATCCATCTTTTCTCTGCATACAGGAACTTACTCAGTCTGAATCAAATTCTCAGCCCACACCAATTCTGCCTCAAACAGCAGACAGAAAGAAGAAAAGCCATACAGGCCATAGTAACAGAGAGCTTTGCAGTGAACAGCAAAAAGAAACACGCTGCAATATGGAAGCACATCAGGTTTCATTGTAACAGGAGATTTATATGCAGATTGGCTTTTTTTTTTTTTTTTTTTTTTTTTTTTTTGCTAAATTGCTTTTTTTTTCAGACACTTCAAAGGCTTTGCCACTAGGTGTAGCAAAAGCTCTCTTAAAAGTTGTTCACTGCATTTCCAAAGGTGAAGGAAACTAAATCTCAGCAAGAAAGGTAATCTTAAGTAGAGAGCAGCAGTATCCAGAAGAAATAGCACTGAGATCTGGCAGTGTTGTGTAGGGTATTAAGGGATTTCCCTAAATAAATAGAGATGAAATTGGGGTTGGGTCACCAGACTTCAGTGCTCCTTGCTTGGAAAACTCTGTGCACCACATTCTCCAAAATAATTTGCTGAGGCAGTGGCACAGGCTGCCCAGGGAGGTGGTAGAGTCACCATACCTGGATGTGTTCAAGAAAAGGGGAGGTGTCATGCTGAGGGACATGGTCTACCGTGATCACAACCATGGGTTCATGGCTGGACTAGGTGATACTATTGGTCTTTCCAAACTTCATCATTCTGTGATTCTAAGATTCTAATTCAAAGTGCTTTACAAAGCCTGCATGTTGGAGTAAAGGGAACAGTCAACAACCACTTGAGTCTACAGAGGAAAATCAGTGCAATTGGGACGCTCAGGATGTGTTACTGGCATTTTTCAGTTCTTCCACAAAGTGTGGTTTATTTCAGAGGTACATGCTTTAGAAAAACAAACAAACAAAAGGCGAAGAATTAAATATAATGATATAAATATAAATAATGAATAAGGTAATGAGGTTTGTTGTATTTACTTATAGCCAGGCTGGTGAGGCTTTGAGCAACCTGGTCTAGTGGGAAGTGTCCCTGCCTATAGCAGCAGGGCTGGAACTAGATGGTCTTAAAGGTCCCTTCCAACCCAAATGATTCTATGATTCTATGATTATATGATAGGGCTAAACAAACCTTAAGAATCTCCACAGAAATGGACACCATTTGAAACAATGAAAAGAAAGTGTTGAAAAAAGACTGTAAGATGGTTTTTTTTCATTTTTTTTTTTTTTTATTTTCCTGCTGTGAAGAGAATGTTCCTTAGGCATTCTCAGTGTAATAATAAGAATCTGGAAAAATGAAGCATTGCAAATTAACAGTGGGATTAAAGAGGCAGCTATGTGAGGCGTTTTGACATCTGATTCCAATACGTCATCAAGGATTTAAGATAGAATGGAGATGCTTTCCAAGAGCCATAGAAAGAGCCTGGGCTGAACAGCAATTTCCATAGCAGACAAGTGTTCTCACTGTGCCTTCCCCATCGTGCCGTCCCCTACGCGGGCAGGTTGACCTGGGGTAGAGGTGACAGTGAGGAGACAGATGGCTGGGGTGTGGACGGCAGCTCCGTGCTGATGGAGTGAGGTACATCCGGCTCTGGGAGCACCTTGACGGGAACAGGAGCTTCAGGGTCTGCGAGGGAGGCTGGGACAGCCTGTGCTTAGAACATCCGAGGGATGTGTCGATGACATTGCAAAGGGATCAGACACACAGGTGTACAACCAGGGTGGTTTCTTTGTGTCAGTTCCACCATTACTCTGATTACAGCTGCTTCGGCTCCTGCACCCCGGTGTGGTGGCCAAGGTGGGCTCTCCCAGTCAGCTGCCACAGCTCTCCTTTGGCTCATGTATTCCTGGGATGCAGCACCATGACCTTTCCTTGCAGGGGGGCAGGTCTCCTCACTGCTTACTGCAGAGCTGGGGCCAAGAACTCCTCCTGCAGCAGGAGTGGGGTAGGGGTTTGCAGCAGACACGCAACAGTGGCATTCAGAGGAGCAGTGCTGACATCCAGCCCTGGTACTGCTTATTAATCCCATGCCAAGCGCCTAACTAGAATTTGGGGAGGTTCACATTTTCCTCCTACCTACAAGGCAAATTAGATCACATTTTCAGTAGGATATAAAACTCAGGAGTTGGATGGAATTCAATAATTATGTTAATACAAAAGCAAAATCTGCCTTCATGTGTGCCTAAAAAAAAAATAAAAAAATCCAGCTGTGCTCATGCAGGCATGCAGGGAATAAAATGTGTGATTTTTCAGGGTTTTATTTTGATCCTAATAGTACATTGCAGTTCTTGCCTCAAACACTGTAAGAGACCTTAAAAACCTGTAAACCCCTGCAAGCAAATAGAAAAGAAACAAAAAGCCCCTGTGCATTACTAAAATGGTACTGACAACTACAGCTGTTCAACCCTCACTAAACAGAGTTTACTAATTCCTTGCAATAATGTGTGAATGCTAATAACATGCTGCAGAGACGGCTGTTTGTATAAGCTGCAAATGCTTGGCATTTTAAGCAAAGGGTTTAAACCACCTGGAGCGATTTATCCTTATGTAATCGCTGACATCTCCTGTTCACCTTTCCTCCCACACCCAGCCGTGCATGTGCAGGTCAGCCGGGCTGTGCTGGATGCTGCTGTGTTCAGATCTGTCCCTGGCCCAGCTGTGCTGGAGCTGTCACACTCTAATGCTGCTCACCAGTCTGTCCCTGACACATGTGAAATACTCAGTGGCTTTCAGACTCTTGTTGCTGCAGGAGAACATGCTGGGACTCATTGGCTTGTTACTGCCCTTATTAAGATTAACGGTCCATAAACTTTCACAACTTTCCATGATCCCCATATAAGTGATATTTGGGAGGGAGAAGAAAGGAAGTCAAAATGCAAAATGAACTCTGGGACAATATGACAGCACTGGTGCCATCCCCAGAGCTGAGCTGTGATGCACAAAACCTAACAGTGGTGAAGGCATTGAAGACTCAGGTTAACTATGTAATGCTTGGTTAATTGACTTGCACTTGTCTAAAATGTGCCTCTGCATCTTCTTTGTGGCTCCCCTCAAGATTTTCTCCCCTCTTCCTCCTACAATTCCTCCCAGCAGGTTTTCAAAATGCTGGAAATCATGCAAGTTTGATAAGGAGTATTTTTTCAAACCTACAAGTCAGAATCTTTGGGGTTTATGCAAATATTTGCATATATTGGTCTGGCAGGGGCTGATGGGTTTGTGTTGGAGGTTCAGAAGAACATCACATAGACGAGGATGCATCCCTTCACCTCAATACTAATTTTAAAGCAGATTTTCATTATCTTCTCTAATTCATTCTTTAAAAAGTAAAGTTGTGATTTCTTTATGTGCCTCATTTGATGCATATTGCTCCCGTGTGTTTCTCTAGATAAGCTCATTCGTTACAGTGATCTTAGCTCTTCTTGCAGTGCAGTTTGACCACTGCTAACTCCTGGGGAAGATGGCAGCCTGAGGCTTGGACAGATACTCTTTGCTGGGTAAACAACTGGCTGGAGGGCTGGACCCAGAGAGTGGTGGTGAATGGAGCTAAATCCAACTGGCAGTCAGTCACAAGTGGTGTTCCTCACGGGTCGGTACTGAGGCCTGTCCTGTTCAATATCTTTACTGATTATTTGGATGAAAGAATTAAGTGTGCCTTCAGTAAGTTTGCAGATGATACCTAGTTGAGTGGAAGTGTTCATCTACCTGAGGATAGGAAGGCCTTGCAGAGGAACCTGGGTAGGCTGGATTGATGGGCTGAAGCCAATGGGATGGAATTCAACAAGATCAAGTGCCGGGTCCTGTATTTTGGCCACAGCATCCCCAGGCAATGCTACAAGCTTAGGGCAGAGGGCCTGGAAGACTGTGTGAAGGAAAATGACCTGGGAGAGTTGGTGGATGCACAGCTAAATATGAGCCAGCAGTGTGCCCAGGTGGCCAAGAAGGCCAACGGCATCCTGGCTTTATATCTTTCTGATAGAAGTAGTGTTGCCAGCAGGAGCAGGGAAGTGATCATTGCCCTGTACTCAGCTCTAGTGAGGCTGCACCTTGAGTACTATGTTAAGTTTTGGGCCCGTGACTACAAGAAAGACAACAAGGCCCCGGAGTGTCTCCAGAGAAGGGCAAGGCAGCTGTGAGGGGTCTGGAGCACAACTCTTACAAGGAGCGGCTGAGGGAACTGGGATTGTTCAGTCTGGAGAAGAGGAGGCTCAGGGGAGACCTTATACCTATCTACAACTGGCTGAAAGGAGGTTGTGCTGAGGTGAGGGTTGGCCTCTTTTCCCAGGTAACAGTGATAGGACAAGGGGGAATGGCTTTATGTTGTACCAGGAACAGTTCAGGTTGCATATTAGGAAGAATTTATTCTCTGAAAGAGTGGCCAAGAACTGGAACAGGCTGCCCAGGGAAGTGGTTGAGTCATCATCCTTAGAGGTGTTCAAGAAATGTGGAGATGTGGCTCTGAGGGACATGGTTTAGTGGACAATATTGGTGGGAGGTAGACAGTTGGACTAGATGATCTTAGAAAACTTTTCCAACCTTAATGATTCTGTGATTCTATTATTCTATGACATGTTGTCAGTACTGATATCTTCACAGTCGCAAAAGTTTACTAACCACTGATCTCTGATTTCCACTGTGAACTTCCAAGGGCTGGTGCCATGTGTGACCTCCTTGATGTGTGGGTGGCCATGGGCACTCCTGACAAGTGACCATGGTCGGTGGGGACACAACCACTTCTCCAGCAGGCACCGGGACCTTCAGGCAGAGGTCATCTCCTCAAAACCACCAGGGCATGGGTGTGCATAGTGAGGAGCAACTGCCAGAGCCCATTCCACCAGCAGTTATGCGAGGACCATAAATGTCTAAAAACACGGGGTCTGTGGTTATATGATGCCGTGCAATGGGATGAGGTGGGAAGACGTTGGTTGGAATTGGTCCTACCCAAACAAGTTGAGGGACCAGAATCAGAGGAGTTGCATTACACGGTGCTAAATCATTTTCTGATATTTCCTGTCTGAAAGAAAATGTGGCCAGAAGTGAGATATTTACTTGGTCCCATTCCTCCAAGCTATTTCCTCAGACCCACAGGAATGTTATTCTTCAGGATATCCATTTTGTTCTGGTTGTTACCAATGTTTTGAATCCTGAAGGCTTGTAAGCATTACCTGTGATACTATTAATTGAAATAGCCCTGCTCCAGCAGTCCTTCTGCGTCCAAGACATTGCCATTAATCTGGGGAACTGCTATTGGAAAATATCAGCACAATCATCCCAAGAAGAAAATGTCCACTCAGCTGGTGCACAGAGAATAATGAAGTTTCTCTCCAAGGTCTGCCATGATTATAATGTCAGACAAGGCTGCATTATGTTCAGGTGAATGTCACATTAGCAACTTGACAGAAGCCCACAGACCATATATCATTTCTTTCAACTAGAGATGACTAATCCCTAAAAAGCACAGAGAGTAAAGAAAATGTTCTTTTAAAAATAAAATTAAAGGCATATTCTGTATCAGAATCCCCATCTTTGCAGGGATTATTCTTGAGCATGGAAAGACAGAAAAGTGTTCTTGATTCATGTAGGTTATATATCTGCTATGAATGCTGCTTCATTCTTTCCTATACCTACCCAGTTCTCCTTTAAAGCAGAAGAACTAAATGCAAATACATACAGTTCATTTTATTATCTTAAGTAATGATGGCAAGCCAGTGTCTAGAGACATATTGTACAATCTGTCTGAAAAGTTAGTTATAAAAAACCCATTGAGACCATCTAGCCTTTCCCCTCCAGTTGGAGAGTTTAGTCCCCTGCAACGATGATCTAATATTACATTTATCATTATTGACTTTCTGTGTCAAGTCAGTTCTGCAGGGACCTGTGCTATTAAGCTTAGGGATGAAATTTTATCAGTCAGGAAACTATGTAGACACTTTATTCACAACATCTTTATTTTCTTGAGAATAAAAAGAAATGTTTCTACTGTCCTGCAGAAAAAAATACTCAATAGCAGTGCCTTTTCTTCCCACCAGTGTGAATATACACATAAAACATGAGCGCTTACAAAATAGCCTGACAAAGAAAGAGGATGGGAAAGGCAAGGGAAATGATAATCAGACTATGCAGTTATTTGCTGAGGTGCATCTTGTCTATTCTGTTTGACCAGGGGATTTGTCACCTTCATCTGACTGGTCTGAAGCTACATCATCAGCTTAGAATTGTGGAATCATACAGATTGGAAAAGACCTTCATGATCACCAAGTCCAACCATCAACTTGACATACCGAGTCCCATCACTAAACCACATCCCTTAGTGCCATCTCTTAAAATAGGGACTTCACCGCTTCCCTGGGCAGCTTGTTCCATTGCTATGGTGAATGGAGTCGGACCCAAAAGGAGAGATTGGTTTAGGATCCTACTCTCAAAACTGTACCCTCAAAGTTCCTGTGAAGTTCCCAGCAACTTAAAAAAATCTGAATTCTTTCACTCAAACTCATGCACCTGGGCACTGGCCCCAGGCTGCCTCATTGCACACACCAGAACCAAACAGGCACCACCAAAGAAGAGCCTTCCAACGTGCCCAAGGATAAAACCAGTCCTGTCTGGCAGTGCAAACATCTCTTTAACACTTCAGAAATCCTTTGGAGTGAGTAGCCCCAGCTTTAAACACAAGCTTTTGCACTGGCACAGGCTGCCCAAAGAAGCCGTGGATATCCCATCCCTGGAGGCATTCAAGGTGAAGCTGGATGGGCCCTGGGCAGCCTGAGCTGGTGGGTGGCACCCAGCCCACAGCAGGGGATTGGAACTGGGTGGGCTTTAAGGTTCCTTCCAACACAAACAATTCTGTGACTCTATGACTGACTTGCTGAAGATTCATCAGGTGGCATAAATCAGGATTTTGATTTTCACACCAATTCTAACAGTGATAGTCATGCACTTCGACAGATTCATCTCGCTCACCTTCAGCCATGTGTGGCATACACCTCCACATATGAGATAGTCACACCAGGCTCCTGTGCACAGTGAAATGAGAAATTGTGGATTTTTTTGATGTGTATCTTCATTATTTTTCTCCTAAGATAGATATCTGAAGGTTATTAAGCAAGTCATCTACTTCACCTTTCTATAAGGGAAGCCTGAAACTACACTGTGGATATCTGCATTTAGGAGTGTGTAAACTGTGCACCATATGCATAAATAACGTGTGTGTATGTGTGCTATTCTGGAAAAATTTGCAACCATTTTTCTTGTGTTAGTAATTTTTGATTAAATACATGAAAGTCAAAGTGTTTTTTTCAAATCTAACCTTAAATTCTAGGGATCTTTGGCTGATATTACTTTAAAGTGAATTTCATCGTACATTCACGGAAAAGTAATGGCACAGCAAGTGATCAGTAGCATCTGTGACTAATTGCAAACAATCACAACATGAAATTATATTTTCAAGTCTTTAATTAGGTAGAGAATGAGTCCCTTGATTATTTCTGGTATGCTCTGTACTGCCTGACCTAGCAGACTGAAGCCACTGCTTTCTTTCAAGGTCATCAGAACAAGTATTCCTTTCCTGATCAAAGCAAGTTGTACGTTTTTCATCTTGACTACTAGAAGTCAAAAGACAGGAATAACGAAGCTCTCCCCCCTGACCAAGGAATGTGGAAAAATGAATACTAGCTAACAAAATACTTCTACATGTATTGCAGATCTGCCCTCAGAGCTTTTATTTGACTGTTACCTGTTGTTTCTTGCTGTAAATGTTGAATTTACCTTCTTTGAACAAGCCATTAGTCACAATTACTGAAAATTATAGGCTGCACAGCAGTGGTATACCATAGCTGGGAAATATTTTATTGCATGCTGGGAAAAACAGATCAAGTCCTGTTCTGCAGGTGGGTATTTACCAACGCTATTTACAAAGAGCCTTCAGTGCTACACCAGAGGAAGATGTAAAATCAGAAAGTCAACTCACAAAGATGAAACGGAATAGAAAATTACAGCAGAAATGGACACAATCAAAACCCAGATCAAGATGCAAAGTGTATTTTGCTACTTCTTCTCCACTGGAATGGAGATCACAATTGAGGTCTAATGTGGTGACCAGTACTTCTCAGACTGGAGGTGTTCCAATTCCAACCTGAGCCGCGTCGCTTGTCATGCTTAGCCTACAAAAAATTATCAGTGACAACGTTCCCAATGACAGCACATTCCCACTCACAGGTTTCCCCAAGTCAAGTTAAGTGCTGTGTCTGGCCTTCTCCAGGAAGATGGAGTGCCTTTTGTTCACTTCTATAGGGTTGCAGTTCCTCTAGCTTTGCTTCAGGACAGTGAACTTTGCCTCTTGCAAAAGCAATGTCAGATAATGATGCTCAATATGTACGCCTTGTTCTGCAGCTGAGTACGTTAGAACCTGAGCAAAGGACAAGCACAGAGATCCCAAATTCAAATAGGAAAGCCTGATAAGTCATTTCAGGATACATCCCTCCTCACCAGACCAAAACCTGACGTATTTGGTTGGAATTTTTCCACCATTTTTTCATTTAAGATGTTCTACTTCACAGCACACATGGCCTTGGTCCATCATACCATATGGCTGCTGCTAAATGTATTAGGACGCTCACTGCGTTCTATCATGACTCCAGCAAGGATAAACAGCCAAGAAGATATATATTCCATTCAGCCTCTGGCATGAGTGGACAGTAGATGTTCCAGAGCAAAAAGTTATGAACTATTTTCAGACCATAAATCAGATGCCCATAGTCTACTATTAAAATCCAAAGTGTTATTAATTTATTATTAGATGCTATTAGTACATGCACTAAGAAATTGTCATTAGAAGCACTATTAGTAGGAAAAACCTTGTGTAAGTTATCTGTATTATCATTGAAATCTGTGTAGGCATTTCTGATGTTTTGAGTTTTCTGATGTTTTGGACTTTTCATCTCTTCCCTGCACAGCCAAAGCCCAAAAAATCCAGTTTCCATTGGTCCTGTGTTCTGCATCACCTACAGCTTGCCAGTACAAGCCCAGCTCTCCCTCAGGTCAGCTACTGATGATACCACCACAGCATCCTCACTTTCCCCACCACACGTACCCATGCAAAAATAGCCCAATGCATACACAGAAGGGCTGCAAGGCCTGGGATCTGCTTGCCTCTACCCTCAATCTGAAGGACACGCTGCATAACAAGTTTAATGTGATTCACTGGCCACCAGTAAGCCCCTAAATGGGAGGCAAGGAAAAGAGGATCCTAGGGACATCTGCGGAACACAAAGCCCACATCCTACTTCAGATTCCAAGATTTGCAGGCATAACAGCACTGTGAAAGAGCATCAGATGTTCTCCTGCTGGATCAGCTCAATCTTAACCAACACAGTAATTATCTACTGGTATTTCAAAGCTGAAGGAAAACAGCTTAAAAGAAGCTCTGTGCAGCTGTCAGTGATACATCCAGACTTGTATTAAGATATGCAAAATGATACGGAGGTAGCACTGCAAAGAGAAGGAAACAAGGCTGCAGCTTTACTACATCCGAGCAGTGATAGTTAGGTCCGGAGCAGTGTACAAACCCTCTACAAAACTCAGAAATAATTAGCAGTATTTTCTTGGGCGCAGATTTAATACTCAAAGATTTCAGAAGACAGATGCAGGTGGTTTATTTTGTTTTGGTTGGCTGGTTGGTTTTGCTTGTTTGTTTTTTTTTGTTGTTGTTGTTTTTAAATCACACATTTCTTAAGAGATTCTCAGGAGAAGACCGCAGCCTGCCTTAGGCAGTACACAGTATCTCATGTTTCAGACCCTCATAGATCTACATTTCCTACCACTGGTGACCCCAGGGACAAATGTACATGCAATACTGATGGCTCAAAGCTGCCTTTGGTACCCCAGCCAGGGGCTACCCACCTTGTGGCCACTTTCTCTGAGGAGCCTCATCCAGCAAATGGCAATTACTCTCCCTTTCCATACAACTCTGGTTCTGCTGGGGCATGGGGGAAACCAGGAGCCTTCTAATGAGCTCGATGTATAATTTTGTATCACATTTGCTCCAGGGGTGAAAGCAGTGGATCAGTCAATATTTTGAATATTTTGAACTCTGAGAGATGGTGACTCTCATATGGAGATACGCATGCAAACCTGCAGAGTGCGTAAGGCACTGTGAGTTGGAAGGCTTGAGTGCCATCAGGCTCCAGAGAGCAAACATTTGCATCACAAAATCAGTTAATTATGTTGTTTTTTTTTTAATCTACTGATGCTCTTTGATTTCCCAGGTGAACTTGGGCAAGATGGTGCATTAGCAATATTGCAAAAATGGAAATGATAATGTTCCCCTTTTGCTGTCTGTTTTATCCATTTTACTCTGCGAATCCCCAGGGCATAGTGAGATACTGCAGCACCTGCCCAGGGATGATCCCACTCTGAGATTGCTCCAACAAGCATTCTTGTAGTATAGCTATCACGGAATCTGTATTTACTGTATAAACCCACAAGTAGTGCATTTTCGGTGCATTAGTGTCACTGTAAGGCAGTGATTTATTGCCTGAGCAAGGAGATGCTCTCTCCAGGGGAGGAGCTCATCCAACCCTCATCCAAGCCCTCCCACATGGCTCTGGATCGTAGAGTGGAAGTCTGAAGCATCCTGATGTCTCGGTTAAGTTGGAAATGGCAACTCTTGCTTTGTGTCTCCTCAGGACGGAGTTTCTATGGTGCTCCACGGCTCCATGCACAGTGCTCTGCTCATGGTGTGGCAGCTCCATCAGCAACTTGCACCTCCACCAGGTTGGGTGTGCCCTAAGCTGGAACTCCTCTCTAAGCCACATGCAGATTTACTGTACAAAATGAGGTCACTCGTTCCTCCTCATTGTGTTTTCCTATGTAGATGCCATTTTTTTGGAGAGCACAAAGGCCAAGACAAGAGCTGGGGCACTGGGGACACTGTCCCCATTTTCACAGTAGAGTCCCAAAGGTCTTGCTGATGACATGGCTACATGTTGGCTTTTCTTCTGAGAGGGAGCGGGAGGACCAGCCTGGTTCTTCATACAACATTGAAATATGAATTGTGAATGTCTCCTCAGGTGCCAGACTCTCATTTTCCACCCAGCACATCCAGGAACAGAACAATACTTTGTAGGGGTAGGAGTACACCAGCATCTCTTATTTTCCTGGTAAACTTAGGAAGGAGCCATGTTCTCCAATGTCAGAAGCAAGAAAATTTTCTCAGTGTTGCCTTGAAAGGAGGTGGGGTGAGGAGTGCATCAGAGACTCATTGCAACACACTCCATGTATTCTATCAAATGTAATGACTCAGTCATATGAACCAATAGTAAAATACTGACTTTTTTTTTTTTTTTTTCACCAGGCAGATACTAAAGGTACCAAAAGAAGAGCCTGAAAATATCTGTAACCCAGAATATGAAATAGGGAAATTTGGCAGCCCTGAATATAGATAGCTGGCTACCCATCCAAGATGCTTGCTTTCTAATAATAGATAGCTGAGAGAGACATATGGAGAAATTGAGCTCAAAGACTTTTATTTCCTATGTATAAATATACTGAAGTCACAGATGTCCACACAGCCTCAATCTGCCAAGACCAAATGCAAGCAACAGACTCAAAATGAATGGCACAAAAAATGTAGGGCAGTAAGCTCTCCATATTGAAGGGTTTGATCCCTTTCCAACAGTTGGGTGTTCAAAAAGGTGTACCAACCAGTTCAGAATTAATGGATTGATCCATAAACAAAGTCAAGCTTTCTTTATATTGTCTTTTCCTATTAAATTGGTGTGTTGATTTCCAAATTGGTAAGAGGTGTTGCCATACGCCTGCATTTGATCACCTCTCAGCATCCGCTCAGCACTACCAGAAGCCTTGCTAAGGGGCTTGAAGCATTGTGAAAACAACTGCTGGGTGGGGAAAATCTGTTTTACGTGTACAGCGTGAAACTCATATCAATTGCTTGCCCCACCAATAGAACCTTTGAGTTCTAAAGGATGAAAATGTCATTTTCTTGCATAACCCATAAACAGAAATAGTTAATGTTCTTGGCATTTACAGTCTCCAGCACTTTTACGCTCCAGTCCAGCTGGTAACCTGTAAGTCTTATGAGATAATGCCCGTGAATGATACTCATCAAGTCTGCAAGGGCTGCAAGGGGAGTCTGTAAGTCCCAGGAGAGCAATAGACTGACTACAGCTTTTACAAGTTCTGCCATAGCAGGAGTCTGAGATTGCAATTGCCAGGAGAGAAATATTTATGGGTCATGAACCTTCGGGCTGCACCAGGAGAGCCTTCAGCTCTTGTCAGCAGCATATATAAACTCCGCTTTTATGTTACTCAGTTGTCCAACCATGGGCAAATTGAATTCCTGCCAGCACTGCCAATATCTGCTGAGCAGGTTGTAATTTCTTTTTTTGTCATTTCTATGTGATGCATCAGGCAGAGTACGACAGATTTATTATTAAAGTCGTATGGGAGGCAAAAAGACTTTCTCACTTTTCCTAGGGAAATCAAAGCCTTGTACACTCTGGAAAGCCCTATGAACAAGAGCGAAACTTAAGGGACCAAAAAAGGGAAAGGTGGTGAAGGACACATATATTACTGGACTAATTCCTTTTGTAACTTCTTTTGAAATTGTAGCTGCAGAGCAAGGGAGGGACTCTTGTCTTCAGGTATGTAGCATCCCACTTCCATTGCTGAGAAGCAAAGAAGGCACCTAATGTCTACTATTCCATTATCCCTGCAATAAACAAACAAACAAACAAAAGATTTAATTTTTCCAATAAATTCAAGGAGATAAATGAAATTAGAAAAAAATGCTTTCTCAAAGACAGAAAACCAGACTTCATACAAAAGATTTTTAAAATATCTTGTTCCCTTCTGTAAATCCTGCAATCATTTACAAAACATTTTCAGATCCTTTGTATTACACTGCAATAAAAATGGAAGCTATTATGACAATAAGTGTCGTTTGGTGCACAGGAACATATACAATCAGCCATGAAATACCTTTCTGCTGAAGTCAGTCAGTCCTCAATTAAAGAGCAAATCTAGTGTCATCTCTCAGTATATTTATAAAAAAGCAACTGACATTACAGGCAATGGCACAATTCACATCAATTTGCCCTGAACAACTCCCTTTCAAACCATAAGAATATATTTATTAATTAATGAGTCTTGGTACAGCTGTAATGGAGTTGTGAGAAGAGCTTGGCTGTAATTTTCCAACTTGATCTGTTTATCTAAAAAAAGATCTAACTCCTTGCTCCATACTTTGCCTTTCTGAAACAGTTCCTAGGAGCTACACCTACTATTTTTAGCTAAGGAGCAGCACACATCATGTAAACCTCCCCCCAAGACTTCCGCTGTTTTTCTAAGACACTGGAATTTGGCATCTGCTCTGCCTGCAACAATGCCAGGATAAAAATCAGGTTGATGCTGTCCAGAGCCACAGTCTGACATGTAGGAAATATCACTTTCATTCCAGCACAACCTCTGCAGGTCTCTCCTTACCCCTGTGCCCAGGTGTTATGCAAAGCCATGTCAGCGCTGCAGAAAGAAGAGAATCCCGAAGCTGATGCAGGAGGAACTGGAGCCTGAGTTCCACTAAGTGCCCATGCCATGATGTCCCCATGTCACCTGCAGCAGTCTCCTCTCTCCCACACCAAGCAGCAAATGTGCTGATGGGGAGTCAAGTTGTGCTATCTTGGGATGTGTTTTGAGACAGATCTCTTCTTCCTATTACTCATAAGGAAGTCCCATAGGCTCCCTATCCTTGCCACTGCAGCTCTGGGTGCAGAAAATATTCCTGCTGCTCCCCCCGCCACTTCCTACAAGCTGCATTTTGGGCACATCCATCACACCTTTCTCAGACCAGTATCCTGTATCTCATGCTGGCAGTGATCATCTCCTTGCAAGTATCAGCCCCCTCCCACTACATCCACCTGTAAAAACTCTGATGCTTTTTCAAATGAGACCAGGATTGCTTTAAGCGTGTTAGAAAATCTTATCTTCATAGCTGTAATTTCATAAGAAAGCATGAGAGCATGGATGGGTCTTTGTTCCTCATCTGAATGTGAAACCCACACTTGCCAGGTCTCTGTCTACCCTCTGTGCTGCAGCAGAGTGTGGTGCAGCCCTGCCTACGAGCCCCAACACAGCCTGCAGTGCTCCCCCAGACATGCCCGATATTATGAATGCAAGAAGCATCTCTGCAGGCAGCAATCACCAGCTGCAGAGCACTGTACTGATGCTGGCTGGGCTTGGGAGCAGTCTGTGCTGCACAAATCCGTCATTCAGCGGTATGGGAAGGCAGTGAGGAGGATGGTAAAACTGGAATTAAAATAAAACCATTTGGATGGAGCCAAGACTGAATTTTATACATAATGGCAACACAGAAAAGCTAGCAATCTTGGGAAACACAGGTTTGAACAACAATCCCTCTCTCCAGTCAATGTTCATTTAAATACATATGCGTTTGTAGTGTTGTAGATGTGTACATACACATATATATAATTTACGTGACAAGAAAATAAAGTGCTTTCAATTTCTACACCCTCTACTGTGGCAATAATTTCTCAGGAACTGGAAACAAGAAAGTAAAGCCCACCTTCTGAGCGAGCTTTGAGCAAGCCAGATCTCCTTTGCTTCAGAGCTGCCACTCACACATAACCCAAGCTGCAGGTTTCCCAATCAGGGACACAGAAATGCTGCTTCCACCCACCACCCTCATCCACTGTGGAGAAAATCACATGCAAAAATTCACTTCAGGTCTGTGGCCAACCCCAGAGCTGTAGAACTAATTTGATTTACCCTCATTCAAGGCTCCCCCACCAGAAAAAAAAAATAACAAGAGACTATCAGTAATCAAGAAGAAAACCTGGAGACTATCAGTAATCATGAGGATCTGTGGAGAGAGCATGCAGCAGCACAGGAATTGGCAGGCAGGAGCTAAGGAAATCCCCAATGGGGCATCAGGAGATGTGATTCTGCAGCAGAGCCAGTTTGGCATTTAAAACTCATCTGCACTGGGGAAATGCATCAGGAACAATCAGTAAAAATGTGAAAGAGCCTCAGGAGTGAGGATGTGCCATGGAGTCCTTCACAAAGAGGCCCGTTCTGGGATGGAAGTGGTGGGGGTGGCAGCAGGGTTTGCTGCCCAGGGAGGAGGTGGATGCGGCCTCATGCTGCATCAGAATATCCTCAAATGTGAATCAAATGGAAGTCTTTGACTAGTGGCAGCTCCCAGAGAGCTCGCTATTAGAGCAGTGGCCAGATCAGTATTATGATGAGAAGCTGAAAAACTCAGCCAGCTCTTCTGCAGTGCACGCTGAGGAGGTAAAATTCACAGCATGTGTGAAATCACCAAGGGACAAAATGGAAAACCAATTGTTGTTACAAGGAAATTGTAGAATCATGGAATATCCCCAGTTGGAAGGGACCCACGAGGATCATCAAGCCCAACTCTGGCTTTGTTGGCCTGGCTCTGCACAGGACCACCCCAAATCCAATCCCAGTGTCTGAGAGCGCTGTCCAAACGCTCCCTGAGCTCCAGCACTCGGGGCCGTGCCCACTGCCCCGGGCAGGCTGTTCCATGCCCACCGCCCTCTGGTGCAGACCCTTTCCCTTACCCCCAGCCGCCCCTCCCTGACGCAGCTCCATGCCGTTCCCTCGGGCCCTGTCGCTGTCACACAGAGCAGAGCTCAGCGCTGCCCCTCCGCTCCCTGTGAGGAGCTGCAGCCGCCATCAGGCCTCCCCTCAGCCTGTTCTGCTCTGGACTGAGCACACCAGGAGCCCGAGCTGCTCCTCATCAGTGTTACTTTCTGGACCCTTCCCCATCTTTGTAGCCCTCCTCTGGATGCTCTCTGATAGTCTTATGTCCTTCTGATGTTGCACTGCCCTGATCTGCACACAGTTGTTGAGGTGAAGCCACACCGCTCCTTGGTGTGAAGTCGAAGGCAGGTGCTTCTCAGATTGCACTGGTTAATAGCTTCTCTGCCTTAGGTAATGTCAGTCAGTGCTGGGCAATTCTATGCTCCTGATTTCTCTCAGACCTTGCAGGGTACCTACTGATGGAACGTGGCCACTTGCCTCTCCAATGACTGATACAATAAAGATCTTTCTAGGGTCATGTCTTCTAGCAAGCAAAGCAAACCACGTGCTGGTGAAAGGGTAGTGCTAGAACTCCATTCATGTAAAAGCCAATATTTACCAGCAATATTAGTTTGCAATGTCTGTTTAGGTACCTTTCGGTGATTGCTGTAAACTGTATTTTTTTTTCAAGCAATGTGACAAGTAACATCAAAAAGCACAGTGCTGTTGATTTATTCTGATCCTTTTCAATCAGCTGCACTTAGGGATATTGTTCAACAATGTAGTAAGTAATGTAATAAATCTCTTCAACTTGACATCTAATGCATATATTAGAAAGTGCCACCCACTCCAAACAAATGCCCAACTTCTTTCCCAACTGTGGAACAATTTGCGTTGGATTGGACTTATGGATGTCATCTGGTTCAACCAAATGCTTCAGTTTGAGGACTTTTCATCACAGAATCACAGAATTGTAGGGATTGGAAGGAACCTCTGGAGACCATCCAGTCCAATTGCTCTGCCGAAGCAGGTTCCCTATAGTGCTTTCCTCCTGAGAGGGAGTCCTCTCACCCTTACACACCCAAGTCCCATGGGACTTGGCATTCCTGCATTCCTTTGCAAACAGAGTGATACACTCTGAACTAGCTGATGAGAAAAGATATCTTGGAACGATGAGAGGTTATTTTGTTTGAACATCAACTTGGTGCTCAGGAAACAACAAATGGGAGATTTAGAAATGCTGTGCAGAAGGGCATAACAAAGGATACCTCGTCAACCACCAGAATATCAAATGTAGCTCATTGCTTTCAAGGGGCAATACAAAAAGAAGCTCCACCTCTGGGTCAAGAAGTCAGTGCAGGTCTGTCTTGAGCTGGTGGGTGCAAATTAATCCCTTGCAGTCTCTTCAAAGATAGCTGACGACACACAGTGCTCAGAGGAGCACCTGACACCATCTTACTCTGTCTTTTTTCACTCTGCACTGCAGCACTTGAGCAAGATTTGCTGATTTTGCAGGATAAAGCATGGAGACACATAAGAAGCGAACTAGTTCAATCTGGAGGGAGAAAGCCTACGGGAAAGTATGAAATTCCTCAAGGTGCACTAACCTCTTTAACTGCCCTGCTCCAAAAGGACATGTGATGGAGAATGATGTCTGCTGTTACAATCTCCTCCTCTTTTCCTTTGCACTGATGTATTTTCCACATTGCTTACTAGGCCTCCATGCCCAAGAGGACCTCTGCCTACCTTTTATCTCAAAGTCTGCAAAGCCTCACAACCTAGTGTTGATCTGCCTGAGGGTAGCGAGGCCCTGCAGAGGGATCTGGATAGACTGGTGAGCTGGGTCGAAGCCAATGGGATGAGGTTCAACAGGACCAAATGCCGGGTCCTGCACTTTGGCCACAACAACCCCAGGCAGCGCTATAGGCTTGGGGCAGAGTGGCTGGAGGACTGTGTTGAGGAAACAGACCTGGGGGTACTGATTGATGCTCGGCTGAACATGAGCCGACAGTGTGCCCAGGTGGCCAAGAAGGCCAACGGCATCCTGGCTTGCATCAAAAACAGTGTTACTAGCAGGAACAGGCAGGTAATTGTCCCCCTGTACTCGGCATTGGTGCGGCCGCACCTCGAGTACTGTGTTCAGTTTTGGGCCCCTCACTGCAAGAAAGACATTGAGGCCCTGGAACGTGTTCAGAGGAGGGCTACGAAGCTGGTGAGGGGTCTGGAGCACAGGCCTTATGAGGAGCGGTTGAGGGAGCTGGGATTGTTCAGCCTGGAGAAGAGGAGGCTCAGGGGAGACCTTATAGCTCTCTATAACTTCCTGAAAGGAGGTTGTGGTGAGCTGGGGGTCGGCCTCTTCTCTCGTGTAATCAGTGATAGAACCAGAGGGAATGGTTTCAAGCTGCGCCAGGGGAGGTTCAGGCTGGACATTAGGAAGTATTACTACTCGGAAAGGGTAGTCAGGCATTGGAATGCACTGCCCAGGGAGGTGGTGGAGTCACCGACCATGGGAGTGTTCAAGAAACGTTTGGATGTTGCGTTGAGGGGTATGATTTAGCTGGGAAGTATTGGTAATGGTTGGACTGGATGATCTTCTAGGTCTTTTCCAACCTCGATAATTCTGTGATTCTGTGATTCTGTGATTCTGTGAACCTGAATCAGAGAAGAAGTAAAAACCTCTTTTATCGAACTGCCTGCTATCACTTAGATAGAGAAATATAACACCCCAAGATGAGTTATTGGCCTTATTTTCACCCATGAAATGTGCATTATTGGTGATAGACTGTATTTGAGCATGCATGGTACATCTGTGTAGCTTTTGCAATGCATGGAGCCTGGAATCCTCCACCTTTCTGACTGCGTGGGGTATAGAGTCTTCCTGCCTGTTGGCTCCCTGCATCCCACAGAAAAAAACCATTTGATACAGTTTTAATCTGCATTAAATCTACATTTTTAATCTAGACTAGAGCATTAGTGCTGTAAATATGAAGCAAACCTTCAGAGGGAATCTTCTCTGTGTCAATGCCAGTGTGCTGGCACTGGGCACCACTGGGCAGAGCCTGGTTCCAGCCTCTTTGCACTCTCCTTTCAGGGATTTATGGACACTGATGAGATATCCCTGAGCCTTCTCTTCTCCAGGCAGAACAGCCTCAGCTCTCTTGGCCTCTCCTCATAGCAGAGATGCTCCAGTCCCTTCATCATCTGGCAGTCCCCCGCTGGACTCTTTCCAGCTTGCTTAAATCTCTCAGAATGAGTTGATAATGGTCCATACCTTTAAAACTCTCCCCTTTGGAAGTCCAAGTATTTCAGTCCCATGAGGCTGGGAGGGAAGGGTGTGCCATCTGCTTGTCAGTCCTCACTTTCAATTTTATTTCCAAAGGATGAAATGCAATTAAAAATACCTCCATGTGAGGGCAGACCCAGGGCTGCAAACATTCCTGGCTCAGGCTGCATATCACAGCTATCGTGAAAAACAAATTTCTTTCATTTTCTGCCCATCAGAAGAAATGTTGGGCACAGATAACAAGGTTCTGGGGCTGGTGCCCTCCCTGCACACCTCCCTCCTGGCAGCATATTGTTGGACAGGTTGGAGAACATCGTTGTAACAGCACCAGGTAGGGCTCACAAGCTGTAGTTTAGTTTCTTTAATCCCTGGGCACTTAGCCCTGAATGACATATTCATCACCGCTGTCTAACAAGGGAAGATAGTTCTACCTCTTTATTATTGTGCCACTGACACATAGCTGAGGAATGCCAAGACCCACTCATCATCTTCCCACAAATCATCTTCCCCAGAAGTACCGGGCTGTGACATCTGCTGTGGGATGAGATGAACTGCACCTTAGATGCTCTGCTACTCTGTTGGGAACTGGGAAGGAACAGCTTACATGCCAGCTTTTACTCTGTGGACATCTACCCCATGCAAGCCTATTCCTTCTTCCCACAAGCTGGGGTCTCTCCTAGTTGCACCCCTGCTTAAAAGTCAGAAACCTGATACAACATTACCCATAGGCGGGGATAGAGAGGAGAAAGAAGGAGAAAGACCTCCCCATTCCAGCAGTAGGAGTGAGGTCCAGAACAAACAACACAGACCATCTTGCCCTGCTCCAGCAAGCTCTGTGAAAGTTTTCTCCTGAGCTGAGCCAATGCTTTATCTGCGAAGGCTGCACATCCTCACCAAGAACCTCATTCCTGGCATAGCGTTATGAGTTTTGAGATTTCTCTGACAGGCTTTGGTTTGCTATATATGCTGCATTTGTAATGGTCTGCCATAAGAATTGCGCCTGATATCTGACAGATCTCAAATATCTGGGTATGTAATGTATTTTGCAATGATGTAATTAATTGTACTTTCTGTGGCAGGGAACCTAAGCAGCTATTTTAAAATCAAATTTATATTAAAGCAAGTAAAGTTAATTGCTTGCCGATAACAAATGAAAAAGAAATATGCACTTTGGAAGATTGCCACAGGTCTCCAATCAATGTAAATTTAACATGCTTTTGTGCATCTTGGAGTAAAATTGCATTTTAGTAGTTTAATCAAGTGTTCTAGGAATTCCTGTACAACACACTGCTAGGAAACCAGCTTGTCCATAAATGCCCACTGGAGGTGTTGGAAGGCTAAGATCAGTGGAATTAGTACAGATCATAATCCCACAGCAAAGGGTCAAGTTCTTTCTTGGGTTCTAAAAGAAGTGATATTACTGAAAACAAACATGATGTATTACATATATCTTTATTAAGTAACAATTAGTACTGCCAAATGTATAACCCAGCAAAGTATAGAAAAAAATACACGCTATTCTTTAATTCTCTATCATTCCCTATGGTACTGAGGTTTTTTGCAGGAATGGGAAAAAAACAAATAACTCTGTTGAATGAGTGGGATGAGGCCAAATTCAAGTGCTCCACAAATGTTTTAGGGGATTTGGTAGTGACTCTTGTGTCATTTTCACTTTCAATCACAGAACAGCGTTACCTCTGATTTTGAGTGGTTTCAGGAGAACAGCCAAGTGCTCAAGAGCTGAACTTGTCAAAACCTTTCTTGGTTTGGAAATCTCATGAGTTTTGGCTTCTGACAAGACTTTTATTACCCACTAACTCTAGTGAACTGAAAATATTCCTAGAAAAGGAGACCTTCCAACATCTTTCTGCCTGTGAGCTCAGCTGAAGCCAGAGCATTCAGAGGGAGGCTGAACAGAATTAAGAGAGCAGAAGATTTTGACTTGGATCAAAATGTTTTTAATTCTAATATCTGTCATTTCTGAGAAGAAAAAAAATGCAGTTGTATTTTAATACAACTATTTGGGGAGCTGTATGTGCTCTGGCCGTATAAGACTACATCATAGAAGCTTTTGAGACAGGGGCACAGAATACATAGCAGCAAGTGGGAAAGTGACCTGCACCAGCCCCAGTTCTTTCTATGGAATTTGGCTTCTCTGTGACATCTGGATACTCAAACTGTGAAAGTCTGCTTGGCCCTGGTTGTCAAATTCTGCCCTTAAATGAGCACACACAAAACAGTGCAGCTTAAGGCCAGGAGATCTTGAAGCCTGCTTTCCATTCCCGGAGAAGCACTTTGCCTACACTCTGTTTCAGTGCCTCTTTGTAAAATACAAACCCAGCTTCTTTAACCCACAATGATTGAGCCCCAGATAAATTTACCCCCACCCAATGGGACATGTCACATGCGTGTAGGTTTTCCATCTCCTCTCCCTGCTGGGGCAAGAGGTGTGCACAGCCTGGCGCAGATTCTGTAAGTGTACTGAAGACCATGATAACATCTAGTTGAGTCATGGAGATAGGTGACTGTGCTCAACATCACGCAAGCTGATTGCACAAAATGACCACTATTTAAAAGATGATGTCATAAAGCTGAGTTTGATTACAAGAGAGAAGAAGTTGTTCCTGATTCTGAATTAGGTTTCCCAAGTTCAGCCTTTTGAAATTGCATGGTTGAAACCATGAAGAGAAAGACTATCCTCAGTGAAACCAAATATCTCCATTACTCAAGGAACAATCTCTCATTATAGCACTGGTGTCCATAATTAATTAGAATCCATGGAGCTAGTCCATTTCAATATTTCTAATTTCATCATTTGGTAATTAATCTATTTTTGGTGACAAGGTGCTTACCATAGAAAGAAAATAGCATCTGTTCTTAAGCCTTGTTAGAGAATGATCTGAAAAATGGATGAGAGGTGTGTTGTACATTTGTTTGTTTGTTTTTCAGTAGTTGGGAACACTGCAAGGGAAAACAGGTATGTAACACACATAAGTCTCTCCCATCACCTGAAATGTCTGTTTTTATATTCTATTATTTGAATATGTCTGTAAACCAATAACTATTGATCTCAGGAACGTTTTTGCTTATTATGTTTTTTAGGTTTGGTACTACACGGTACCGATCACGAAGACATAGTTCAATTTATCGTTTTTTTTTCAAGTGGAAAAGATAGAAACAGAAGTAGTTGTAGTAGTTATTATTGGTTGTATGAAGAGATAGAACTGAAAGAATGAAAAGCAGAGTAACAAAACTCCATCTATCTGCCACAGTGTATAGCTAGAGACACAACTGTCCCCAGAAGATTGTTTCATCATCCCTTCAGAAACAGTGCGTATAGGTCAATTGATTTATTTGTCACTATTCTCGCTGCTGTAGGGTCGGCCTGATTGTTTATCCTGCAGAGACCTTGGGATTTTGTCTGAACAGATTTTGAGAGGGGAGGTGTGTGCCTCCACATGTACAAGTGATGGTACTATCAATCTTCTTGGCTCACCCATCATCATTCTCCGATGAGTTGAGATGTGTGGCACTCCTGACAGACTCCTTCAACTCTCTCTGAGCCATAGGAGCAGCTGCAGGACTGTAGTACTCTAAAGTTGCCACAGCAGATCTCAAACCTTTCGCTTTCTTTGCCTCTTCCTGTGTCTGTGCCAGCAATATCTGCTATCTCAAAGCATAAAAGTTCTGGATAAAATTATTGCTTATTCCAGTGGCTCTTCTACATACAGCATACCACCTAATCAATCAAGTATCTAAAAGCTCATAATAAATATAGCAACACCTTGGCTAACATAAACCTCTTCTGTCCAAGGTTTTTTCACTGCTTAAAGTACCAGCAGAGCAGATTTTCTTACCAGCTCTTAAACATTTTGTGTGTGTGTGTGTGTTTGTTCTTCACAAGACCAATTTTCTGCCAAATTTTCATAAATTTCTCACAGACTGGCTGCAAACCAGTGTGGTAGTTGCCAAGGGCACAAACACTATCAGTTCATGATAAACAGGGCTTGCTGACCACCTTTTTAACATAGAGCAGATGAGAGAGATGTGGTACAGCCAGGACTGGGCAATACCTACTCCACCCCACTCCACAGTTCCAACTCAGCTGTGCTGGACTCACACATCCCTGACAGACATGTTGAGCTCCATCAGCACAGGGGCACATGCTCAGAAAGCAAATCTCTTCAATGATGGTAACAGGGGTTCAGGCACAGAAGGGTTTTGAGCTCACCATTGCCCAAAGGTAAATTTGGGGACTTGAACTGTCTCTACTGGTAAAAGGCAGATTTTAAAGGACCGACTTTCTTCCTGCCAGGTGCAATCCCTCCAGGCAATTTTAATTCAGCCATCCTATTTTGGAGATGGAAAGAATTTATCAGGATGGTTTCCAAGCTGATCTAAGTTCCAAAAGTCTTTCTTCAACTTGTTTAATTTACAAGTGTAGGTGAAGCCAAGATGTCCTGCACTATTCCCTTTTCCATGAACCATGACTATGTTAAACCTTGAGAAGAAAAGGTTTCAGTTTGACAGTTCTTTTGTTACCATATATTCTAAATATACCTTTGAATTGGCGGGTTTACTGAGATTGTCGTCTTCTTCTTTAACTTTCAGGTCTCAGATTCCTTTTCTGTAGAAGCTTTGCACTGAGAAATACAATGAGGAATTCTTCAATGACAGCAAGATGCAGCACTAGGTGCAATGCTATATTCTGGGTAAATGATACCATTCAAAGGACAGGGCAGAGCATGAATAGCATTGATTTCCAGAACAGCTATTTCAGGACTTAGCAAAGTTTGGGCAGGTTGTTCTCTGATCTGGTTAATCTGATAGGAGGCTGTGTCCCACCCTGGCAGACAGCCATATGACCTGAGTTACATGCAGCTTCGCACCTCCTGCTTGGGTCATAGCATTACTTTGTGCTTGGCACACTATTGCCTTATGGAAAACACGATGGCACCCTGCACTACCACTGTGCTAAAGAAGGGGTTTCCAAACCATGCTTTATACTCTACAGTGGCTTACAAAGAGGACTTCTGTCATCATAGCACTTTGTGACCTTCTCCAAGGACATCTGAAGTCAGCTGGGGTACGAGGATGAAGGCCTGAATGGAGGCTTAGACCCTCTAAGGGTGAAGCTGTGCAGGAGGAGACTTGGTGAAGCCAGTCCAAGCAGTAGGATGCACTTTCAGAGCCTCACAAACAAAAGCAGCAGCAGCAACTACAGACAGCAGCTTGTCTGACAGCTTTCATCTGTCTAGGTGAACTATACTTTAAAAGTGCTGCTTTTTTTGCACCAGCTCTAAATGGAGTCTAGAGAAGCATCTCTGGTGTAAAAAATTATGTTCTCCAAGTTTTAATGGGAGAATCCATCTCCAAGCAACTAGCTGTATTATTGCTGCCCATACAAAGACCTGTAATTGAGCAGAAAGGTTTGCAATCATAAAGCATGGACATACACCAATTTTCAGATTAAGTTGTATAGAATTGAAGTAACTACATTTTGCGGATGATTTGGAAAGAGAAAAGCACAGATTGTTTGTTCAATTCTACTACAGTATAAAATCTATTATTTCATGGATTTTGAAGTATTTTCTTTCTAAACATCTCCAACCTTCAATTAAACAGAGTGTTTTAAAGCTTTTATGGTTTTAAACATTTTATGAAGATAACTTTCAGTCACTTTACCAGCACAAGTGTGTGAATAAACTGTTGTCTCATTAGAACATCCTTTATCCTCCTGAATAACTCAACACTGGCAGCATTTCAGAGCACAAAACTTGGCAATGAAATAGCCTGACTATATACCCAAAACTAGCCCTGAGTACTTTCTGTGGCATGCTAACTTTGCGTACTTTGAAACTGCACAGGTATTTTAAGAAGTTAGAATGCTGCTGTCAGCTTGTAGATTATTTCATTTCACCAATTACCACAGCATTGATGCGACTATAGATGTCACAGGTCTCGTGAAGTTCCTTCCAAATTAGAAAAAGGGCAGAGATGAACCCTTGGAGCCTCCTCCACCACTGCTGGAGGCTATGGACTTGCTTACTGAAGTTTCAGCATTTTTGCTGAACACAGAACTGGGAATTCTAATTGCTGCCAATGAAAGTTTTAAAGTTCCAACTTCTTGGTGCGGCACTGTGGAAAGGTGGCATGGCAGGCAGGAGCAGGGCGAGCAGGGAGGACTGTGATGGGACTGAATCTTTGCAAAGTCCCATTACCTCAGAGATCCATTTACTCCTCTTCATCCTTCCCAGATCTTGCCACCACAGTTTTCTGTTGCTGGTGTCTTCCCTGTGCCGTGCTAGACCACAACATGGGTGTCCATGTTCAAAAGCATATTAACTCCTCTGGTGCCTTCCTCCACCATTTCAGATTGGGAAACAGAGATAAACTGGGTGTAAAGCATTGCTTTCCTGATCCTTTCCAGGCTCCTGAGCAGTCCTGTGGCCATCACTCCAGCAGAGATCCCTGTCTTGCACATCATGCTGATGTTAATGTTTCACATACAGCTTTAGCTGCCCCATAAATCCTCAATGCATTCCTTGCATTACCCTGTCTGTTCACCACAATTACTGCTGCTTTCCCCTTGTCTCTCTAGTAACTCAGTGAAAGCAGCAGAAGGCCAGGAGAGTTAATGTTGTCTTGTCAAATCTTGAAAGATCTACTTGAAATCCCAACCGGTTCTTTTAAGGAGAAGCCAAAAAAAAAAAAAAAAGGAAAAAAAAAAAAGAGCAAGAGCATGAAAATGTGTTTGCAAAGGCTGAATACTGATGTTCAGTTTCCTGACATGATGAATTCACCCAGAAAAGCTGCATCTCAAGCATAAAAGAATCTGTTTGGAAAGAGACACTGCAGGTATGTGGGCAGACAGAGAGACATCATGGCTGTGACCACTATTTTCCTCAGGTAATATCCTTGTCAAAGGCACCAGGACTTCTCTGCATATGTAGGATGTAGAGCCAGTCACTGAGCAGGTGAGTTCCAATTCAGCTCTTCAGCCATAAATGAATCCTGAGTCCATCAGTGCCTGCTGAGATGTGGAATCTGTTTTAAGGTCAGTGCAGAAGAAAGCCCTTTAACAGCCTTCTTTAGTGTCTGCATCCCTTCCTTACACTTCTGTCTCTTTCAATTCCCATGACTTTCAGCAGCAGGAACAAGGAAAAAACAGCAACAAATTGCCTTAGTGTGATGTACAAATTCCTATTTACAAGCTACAGACAGCAGAATCTCAGCGATGGCTGCAACAGACCAGCGTGTGATGAGCCCCACCACCACCGTGCTTATTACAAGCTGGGTGCAGGCCCAACACCAGCTCCTCCAGTCAGTGCTGCTCCTCACCCTTCAGGCACTGCTATCAATGTGCCACTGTGTCAGCGAAGGGTCAGGGACTCACTAAACACCATTACAACGTCCTGCTGCCTATCAGTCTCTCCAAGCATCTCCTTGTCTGATTCCTGACAGTCCCATTTTTTCCTTCACTCCAAGAAGAGCTATTTTCCCATTGCTGTTCTCATCACATTTCCTGTTCCAGAGGGCAGGGAAACATTCAAGTGTCTGAAAAGAGAGCTAACAAAGACTGAGCATGAGTCTGTTCTCAGGAGTCGAGGCACCCAAGTAGGAAGGAGTCAGAACCTGGTTCTCCTTCCTCAGACTATCCAAGCACACCGGTGTGACAGGAACAAGGACAGCAACAGAAGCTCTGCACTTGTCTTTGCCCTGTCTTGCTCGTCTTGCCCACATGCCCCCAATTCTTATGTGTCTCTCTACCATATTGATACATGGCTGGTTATGAGTATCATTGTAGAAAGTTTCGTGTTTTGGTTTGGGGTGGGTTTTTTTGTTTGTTTTCTCTCTGGCTGATTTTGCTCCTGTTTTCCCAGAGCTCCTATGCAGAATAGGAAGGAAGAGATCCCACAAAGCCCACCGTTCTTTTTCATAGATTTTCAGCAATGTATTCAGTGAGACAATGCATCCAGTCACATTTCAAATCTGTGCATTTTGGCAATCTTTTCACTGAATTAATTTGAAACACACGAGATCATGATATCTTTACGATTTCTTTTTTCAGGATATTAGAGGAATCACACCAAGTCCTCTACAGAATGATGGGCAGCATATTTATAATCTCTTCTTTAGACTCCATCACTTGTCCTTGGTGGGGGACCAAGACACTCAAAGCTGTTGTAGTATCAATTCCCAATGTACTAAAACACAATTTGCCTGTTGCCGTGGCAAGATGCTAAGGACCAGATGAAATGAATTATGCTTCTGCTTGAATCTGGGGAAGGAAGGTCCCAGGAGCATAACAACAAAGTATAAATAACATCCATTCTGGCACATCTGACAAATGCAAGCTATTAAAAAAAAGTTTATAACATGTTCCAACAAACTTAAGATCTTCCATATAAAAGACCAAATGCTTCAAAACTGATGCTGTGCGTGCACAAAACAAACAAACAAGCAAAAGAGAAGAAATCAAGTGTATCCGTCTTAAGTTTTTTCAGGAACAGAGTGTTACAGGAAGGCCACTTACAAAGACTGGGGTCATGTGAAATATTTGAGGCTGAATCTATCCAGATTTCAACCCTGCCACACAACAGGATGTTTTGGGATAAGGATTTTGTTTGCAATGTAAATCAGGTCTGTGCCTCTATCTTACCCTAGGAAAGCTTTTCAGTACTCATTCAAACTAGGCAAACCTAGCAAGGTGACTAAGATGAGATTCCCAATTTCATCTTAGCAGGAAGGTCATTATCAGCATAGAATCATAGAATTGCTCAGGTTGGAAAAGACCTTCAAAATCATCAAGTCCAACCATAACCTAACCATACTACCCTAACTCTAACGGCACACTGATAAATCACGTCCCTGAGCACCACATCCATACAGAAGTCCTAGGGCTGGTCAGTTAAAAATGGTACGGATCTATGACAAAAAGACAGCCCTGTGATGCACTGCAATGAGGCACAAAAGGTGGAGAGCAGAGGAAAAAGCGGGGAGTAACAAAGCAGCCCTAGAAGCAGCCTCAGCACACTCTGTATAACCAGTGCCAGCATTTTTGAAAATGTCACAGGAGGAATGGTTTTAGAGGGGGACCTGAATACTAACAGTGAGGTAGCTTTGCTGCTATCCATCTGGAGCTCCTCCACACACAGATAAAGTCATACAGCAAGTAATCTTCCATAGGTGACATCAAACTTCTCTTACACTCTCTCTTAAGCTGGGGGAGAAAATGAGAAGTTACATGCTGAAAGATATTACAAGTGCTTTATCCAAGCTGCCAGATATTTGTGGAACAGAATCAGGAGCTGACAGAGAAAACTCCAGTTTGGCAAAACCAATGGGTTTTGCAGCAATGTATTTATCTCAAGGAACCTGCAAGAAGTCCAAGTAAGGGTAGATGCTTTAATAAAAGCCAGAGAGAAGGAAAGACCTCATCTGACCTGCAAAATCTGGATGCTGCTTGTTCATTCTAAGTGGTAAGGCTGAAATGTGCTGTAAATGCCATATCAGAGAGGACTCATAGTTGCAGCTCAGAATAACCAATAATGAGCATGCTAATGTGAAGTCTAGGCTCCAGCCATGCCTGTGTGTAAACTGAGCAGCAATGACATCTCTACGCTTTGCATCCCAAGAGGGTTCTCTTGTCGTTATGCATCTCATCATACATCATACATTCTTAGTGAATGCATTTTGAAAAGTCTGCAGTTTTCTTTTGAAGAAAATGTCTGTTTTTCATAAGACGGAGTCCTTGTTTTCCCATCCAACTGAGCATTAAGCCATAGTTTTCAATTCTTCATGCAAATAATTTGGAATAGGAACACAGAAAGGTCTGGGTACAGACTGAGTGTGAACAGTACAAATCAATAAGCATAAAACACACTTCTAACTCACTCCCTTCCCATAAATCCAAATATCATTGAAAGTGAAGTACAGATCTTCTTACAAGACTGAAAATGTTTCCAAATTTCCCCTCACCCATTTAAATTATGCTGAGCGCCATAGAAGAGATACCCTTTAGAAATAACGTGATCAAACAGCTTGCCTCCCCTGTAAATAAGCACGGAATACAGTATGTTAGATAAGTTATTTGATCTGCACCTCTTAGTCAAGCTCAAGTTTTATGACTGCTTACCAGGGAGTCTCCACCTTCTTTTCTTTTGCAAGAAATCCCAAATTGCTGTTTATGCCAGGGGTAGGGAAATGGAACTGCTGTCCAGGTATGTAAGCCTTTTGCTGGCAGTCATCTGCAATCCACACACAGAACTCTAACATTATTATTCTAGCCCAGTATGAAAGACTGCAAAACATAAACTCAATGCCCAGTCTCACTCCTACTAATGCACATACAGCATAAGGCTTAAATGATAATGTTCAGCTATGAATATTTATGTTTTATATGTGGCTTTGTGGTGGTTAGAGGTTTAGTACACCTTTGACTTCTTCTCCTTGCCGAAATAGACAATACAGGACCATGTTTTCTTTGTGGCCATTACTTTCTGAAATCTCCAAGACAGGAGGAACATTACATGGATACACAAAACACATCACGAGATTTCCTAGTGTTTGCTCCATTTCAATGGGATGGCTGAAAAATGGGAAGAGCCTTACTGATTGCAGAATTTACTTTCAAGAACCAGCAACTTTCTGATGTATGGTAATCTAACCAGCTCTCTTGTGCCTGCAGCCAAAATTGTAGCAAGGTGCTAATGGACTCCAGAAATGTCTCTAATGCCTCTGTTGAGATTCTCCACCTAATGGACACTTGGTAAATCATTCAGTACTGTCATATGTTTGTCTCTAATTTATTCTCTGAAGACATAGGAAACAGCTTTCTGAGCTTCCCCATTAGAAAAATGCCTTTCAGACATTAAAGGTAAACATTCATTATTGTATCTACAAACATAATGGTTGGAAAATCACATAAAACCAGCTGGAAAAGGTGCACAGTAATGAAATCAACTAGCGAAAATCTGATCTGAACAGTAAAAATGGGTTATAAAAACAATAGTGATCGCATTTGTTATATGATTACAGCACTGTCAAAACTAAAGGCTGCAACAGCTCTGCAGTCACTGATAACTAATTCATAAGGCACAGCCATAAAAGACTATGCATTGAAGAAGACGTTGTAAAATAACAATTAGATAACTGAATGTACTCTAAAATGCAAACACTGTATGCAGAGATGAATCAAGAGAGAGAAGGCTGCATTTTAACTGCTGTGTTCTCTCTCTCCAATTCTGATTTAAATGCTGTCAGGTAGGACACAAGTGTCTAGACTGTGCCAGTTAATGTACATCCAATACAATTAAAGGAAGTAGTAGTGACATGGACCATTTCCCCAGTGTGTCAGACCATGAATCTTTGGTGACAGTGACTTACGTACACTAATTACAGTCCCAGGGAAAAAAATAGGAGGAGACCCCAAGAATATCCACCCTTCCGTTAGAATCATTACATCCAGCCTTCATCATCATCAAGTGCTTCTGTGAACCTTTCTGGTTTTGTGACCGTACTGTACTCATGAAATTTAAAAGGTTTTCTAAAGGGAAAGTCAAAGCTGCCAGTGTGATCATAGGGTATTTATTCCCATCTGCAATTGGCTGTACTTCTTAGCTTGACTCTTCCCTCCAGACTGGCTCGCAGCTGTATGTTGAGCCAAAAGTTTAGTTTTGTTTAAAGGAAATATTAGGTCTTGGACAAACTGTCAGGGACGTGAGAACAGCCACAGACAGAGCAGTGGTCTATCTAGTTCATCATCTTGTGTCCATTGGGACAGGGCTGAGTATGACAACAGGATAAGCACTCATTAAAACCTGTCCTGATTATGCTCCCTGTCTCCTGTCATGTGTAGCTCTTGCATCTCCTGGACTATGTGCATTAACACAAAGTGTTACTGTACAGAGGTAAAGTGACAGAAATCAACATTGGTAACCATCCAGAATTAAAGTTGCCCTTTATATTTCTCACCATAAAGCATATTCCTCAGAAAAAGTATGCAACTTTTTTGCAGCCTCTGAGTATGTTTACTCCTTTTTTTTTTTTTTTTTAGAAGCATGAATATATATATTGGGTCACATGGGCCACAGCGTAATATGTATAGAAATAAAGTGAGCAGGAATCATAGAGTGCAACAGGGATAGAGAAAAACCTTTTATACAGCTGGAGAGTGCCGATTAATGAACAGCTGCAGTTTGTGCCAGTGTGAGGCACATGTTCCCAGCCCTTTGCCCACCATAACCTCCACAAAAAAATTGAGTCAAAATCAGGTATGTGGAGACAGGGAATACTTGAAACTATCAGGAAGAGGGGAAAAGGGCAATGAGGGAGGTGGGGACATTGGCTTGGATTCTGATCTGTGGGTCAGGGAAAAGAGAAGAGGGTGGAGTTTCTGATCCAAGCGCACAAAGGATGGGTGATGTGGGAGCCACGGCTTTAAGGATGTGCCACAGCATGAGTGGGACACCCATATAGTAAAGCCAAAGGGGTTTTCTTCCAAACAGATGCAAATCTTTCTCTTCCTCCACCTCATTTTTGGGTAAATACGATTCTGTCTCACCTCCACCAAATAACTGGCTACCAACCTATTTCACATACATATTCTTCATATTGTGCAGGTCTAACCTGTCTGTCAAAATAACAAGAGGAATCATCAGCTTCAGTCTCTTTATTTGTAGTTTGTATAATCTCAGCAAAAACCAACCAAACAAACAAACAAAAAAACAACCCAAAAACAAAAAAATCAGATTTGTTTAGTTATACATAACTTGAAATGCTAAAATACCCCTCTGTCCTGTCTTGTCAACCAAATAAATCACGGGCCACTTCATACTGTCTGAATGCAAGATGTTACAGGGCAGCTTTGGGAACATCTACCAAATCTCAATAAACACTTCCACTGATGACATAATAATGTGCTAAATATTGTCTAGTTGCCACACTACACTCAGAATCAGAGTGCACCTTCCTTGCCTTTTGTAATGCTGCACTTCGCTTCCATAAAAAGGGAAATCCTATAACAGTTTTGTTTTGAAATACTGGCTCACCCAGCAGGTTGCATATTTTCAAAACTCAGCTTTTCTCACTCTGGTTTCTGGGACACATCATTCTTTAACCTTGGGCTGCTCTCCTGACAAGGTGAAAACTCATTAACCGCCTCCGTATAATTTAAACACACAGCTTTGTTACTATGCTGGCAGCAGCCCACAGGGATAGCAGGGATCCTGTAGCAGGAGCTTGTTCTCGTGGCTGATTATGTCCTCAATAGCTTTCTCTGGGACAGAGGATAATTACCTTCCCAATAACAGAACTTCAGTACCAAAAAACGCAAATGTTTTATGAACTCATACAAAGTAAGCACACCTCCAACAGGACCGTCACACGGAGAGTAATACAAACAGTCCCTAGGGATAAACTCCTCTCCCCATCTCTCCAGGTACCTCCTGGTACAAGTGACAATAACACATACATATCTTCCAGCTCTTGTGTCAATTGCGTTTCCTCAGACTTTCCCCACGTGTTTTTATTTCAGGCTGAATGCTAAGCAGAAATTGTCAACTTTCCAGATTCAGTTTGGGTGATGCCAAAATCTTTTGAGCACAATCCAAGGAAGTCAGAATGGAAGATATTTAATTCACTAAAGTAAAAAAATACTCCATAAAGCTCTCCAGAGTGCAATAAGGGCCTGCATACAGAGAGCTCAGAGCTGTGGTTTGGCATTGGCATTCACAGCAACAGAAAGCCTCCAGCTTATCTCATGATGGCATGAGATGGTTTTGAAAGGATCTAACGGTCTACTCATTGCTCCTCTTTTTCCTCATTCATCTCTCTTCTCATCACTTTCCTTCACTGAACTACAGAGGCTTTGCCCCTTGCACCAGAGCTGTTTCCTCCCCTTCTCTTTTAACTGAATCTTTTGGATTGGGAGCTGACTGACCATCAACTTACAGGCTGCCCAGAGCTAAGCAAGGACTGCAGCACCTCTGAGGAACCTCATTTCTCACCATGCTTTGCTATGTGTAAGGCTCTGGATGGGGCTAAAGGCCTCATCCAGTGGCAGGAACAGTAAGAAGTAAAATTGAATAAACCAGATTCCTACAGGATGACATATGGGCATCTTCCTATAGTCACCTTTCTGTAACCACATTCTTGCAAATCTTATTCTTTCATTCACACATAGTTTACATTGGCACCTAGGTAGCTTCCAATTTTGGCATAATACAATTTGGCTTCATGCAGCAAGTATGTTTCACAACACAGACAGCACTAACAGAGACCGCTTCTCATTTCCATCCCCTCCTATTTCACATTTTTCCAGATCCTTCTACATCCTTGGACTGACAAAAGCTATCCCTGTAGTCCTATGGCAGTTTTTCACCATGAAAATATATGTTTAGGGAAGTATTTAATGCTGTTTATTTATTAGAAATAGCTGTTATTTAGGAAGGTGACCAAAACTCTAGGCAGGAAGTGCCAGAATGGCCTTTGCTATTTACAGCATGTAAGTGCATGGAAATACTGCTAGACCTACTAGAAAACTAATGCTGACCAGACTAAATTGTAGGTACTTCAAGGAGGAGGATGGCAACTGATAGTCCATGGGGAAAAAAAAAGAGGGAAGATTTAGATTAGATGTCAGTAAGAAATTTTTAATTCAGGGGGTGAGGGTGGTGAGGCACAGGCACAGCAGCCCAGAGAGTGGTGGGTGTCCCATCCCTGAAGGTGCTCAAGGCCAGGCTGGATGGGGCCCTGCGCAGCCTGAGCTGGTAGGCAGCAACCCTGGACACAGCAGGGCACTGGGGCTCAGTGTGCTTTAAGGTCTCTTCCAATGCAAACCATTCTGTGATTCTGTGAGAAGGAAAGAAACCCTTATGTCTTAGGCTTACCTCTCTGAAGGTACCTGTCTCACATCCAACTCTCAATAGAAGCCTAATTTTGCCTAACACAGATCTGTTCAGAGCAGACCTGGGAACGGGCTTGGAGATGGGCTGACCACCCAGGTAACACAAGACTGAGCAGATAAAATCACTGGGATCGTTTTTCCTTTTTATCACCCAGTTCGATGGTAGTGGAAATTGATCGTCTGGGGACTTGCTCATGATGGCAATCAGGACAGACCTGGAGACAGCAGGTGTGTGATGATGAGGGAGATCCAAGGTGAAGCCGGGAAATCAATCCTCAGGTCAGGGTCAGGACCAACGGAGGTACCCTGGGTCAGACAGAGTCCCAGGATGTCCTGACAGGGCTGTGGGGATAGAGATGGACCAAGGACAGGCTGGGACAGCAGCCTTCAGGGCCCATGACTGGCAAAGCAGGGCTGCAGGAGCTGAAGCCCAGCCCAGATGCAGCATTGCTGAGGTGGAAGCTGATGGTCCTGGGGCTGACACGAGGTCCTGGGCAATAGGCAGGTAGGGGGAACACTGAGGAGGCCTGGCAAGGGCAATAGGGGCTATTAGTGCTCTCAGGGCCCTGACAGTAGCTTACTTCTAAATATTCAGACACTCCAGCTTATCAGATTTCATTAAAACTAATGGGATAGGCTCATACTTATTTATAATCTCTATTGCCCTCCTTTTCTAAAAATTTAAAAGTCTGTTGCTGCAAGCAGATTCTCGAAAGCAGCTACAAGAATGGCTTGCTTTGAAGAATCCAGCCTGCAGTGCTGTAGGCTACTGCAGTTGCCTAAACCTTTAGCACTGTTGCAAATTACTTTCATTTGTCAATGTCCCCATCCTGCCCACCCATGATATTTCATTATCACTGCCTTTTGTTTCTGAATATTCCACACTGCTGCATTTGTCGCAGAACAGATTTTTTACACAGCAACACAAAATTTAAAGAAGACTGTTACTTCTGGATAGCCTGAATAATATTCAGCATTCAGAATCAGCATTCAGCACTCTTTACTAATTTATTGCAACAAGCACGCACACGCTGTGTAAACAGGGTCTCCATCAGAATGAGAGAGGCAGAGTATAGCTTCTCATTCCTCACTCCCAGTAGATAGTCACCCCATAAATGGTTCCATTTGTAAATTATACAGTAGGTTAATAGATTTTAGAGCCTGAAGGGACTTCTGGCATCATCTGGCCTGTATTACCTCTTGCATAACTATGGCATATAGAAGGAGTAGAATTTTATCCAGCAATTTCTAATGAAGAAGAAATGATTCTCCCTAACTTGTTGCAGTGAGAGATCTTTGGGGGTGATCACTAAGAATGAAATGAAGAGTCTTTTGCCCTTAAAAATGACATTTGAAGGGAGATTTTATAAGTTCATAAGTCACCAGAAGCTAAAGAGAGGTGCCCTTTATACTAAATGATAGATGCTATCAAGGTGACTTTGGGCTTCACTCCACAAAGGCATTTAAGAGTGATTATCTTTAAACTTGTGAACTGCCTGGTTTCCTTGGGACTGCTCCTCACTTCTAACAGAGCCTGCATTTAACTTCTCTGCTCGCTTAACCATCATAAAAGCAAACTGAAGACATTTGTAAAACAGCCTTAGATGAGCTCTGGAGTGAGCCAAGACTCCAATAATAACTAGATTACAGCAAAATTGTTTCAAGGCAAGTCTGGAAACATTACAGTGTCTATTTGTAACACCAAGCTGATTTCAGCTTGACTCTGAATATGACAATCACCCAGCTAAAAACAGCTTTGGTACTTAACACTCCTACTTGTACAGCTTCATTTTTGCTATCAGTATCCACACACTGATGCTCATTTCTTTGGCATCGAACAAGAAATTGTTGATGCTGGTAGAGTGTGTTGAGCAAAGACTGACTTTTAAGTGGTGGCTACAGCAGCTAGAGATGTTTGCTCAGCTCATGCCAGGTTCATTTGTACCCTCTTTAAGATGACAGCATTGTCATAACAGCTGTTTCTTGTCGTAAACTCAACCTCAAAACATTAAATGGGATCTATGGGGAGCACCTGATTTTTTTCAGGAAAATACATAATTACATCAAAGTATGTCAAAGAAAAGTAAGTTACATGTCAAGAAAATGAGAAAATAATATCAAAATAGACAAATAAGAAGATGAAAGATTAAATGTGACAAACATTATTGCCAGTTTTTGAAAACAGCTGCAGTGTCCAGGTAACTACAAAATAGTTTGGGAAAAGAAGACGTTAGCTCATCAGCAAGTTAGATTTGAGCTAGGAACCTAAATAAAATAAGCAAGGCTGAATCATAGAATTGCTCAGGTTAGAAAAGACCTTAAAGATCATCAAGTCCAACCACAACCTAACCATACTACCCTAACAACCCTCTGCTAAATCATGTCCCTGAGCACCATATCCAAACGATTTTTAAACACATCCAGGGATGGTGACTCAACCACCTCCCTGGGCAGCCTATTCCAGTGCTTAACAACCCTTTCTGTAAAGAAGTTTTTCCTGATACCCAACCTAAACTTACCCTGGCACAACTTGAGGCCATTTCCCCTCATCCTGTCACCTGTCACCAGTGAGAAGAGACCAACCCCACTCTTGCTGTAAGAACCTTTCAGATATTGGAAGAGAGCAGTAAGGTCTCTCCTCAGCCTCCTTCTCCCCAGACTGAACAGCCCCAGTTCCCTCAGCCTCTCCTCATAGGGCATATTCTCCAAGTCCTTCACAAACCTTGCTGCCTTTCTTTGGACCTGCTCCAGCACCTCCATATCCTTTCTGTACCGAGGTGCCCAAAACTGAACCAGTACTCAAGGTGAGGTCTCACCAGTGCTGCTCACCACCCCATTCCAGATACAAGCCAGGATGTCATTGGCCTTCTTGACCACGTGGGCACACTGCTGGCTCATATTCAGCCGACTGTCCATCAGTACACCAAGGTCCCTTTCCATCAGGCAGCTTTCCAGCCACTCCTTCCCAAGCCTGTAGGGTTGCCTGGGGTTGTTGTGGCCAAAATGCAGGATCCAACAGTTGGCCCTACTGAAACTCATACAGTTTATCTTGGCCCATTGATCCATTCTATCCAGGTCCCTCTGTAGTGCCCTTCTCCCCTCAGGCAGATCAATACTCCCTCCCAATTTGGTGTCATCTGCAAACTTACTGAGGGTGCACTCAATCCCCTCATCAAGATCATTAATAAAGATGTTAAATAGAAGCGGCCCCAGTACCAAGCCCTGGGGGACACCACTCGTGATCAGCCGCCAACTGGATTCAACTCCATTGACCACAACTCTTTGGCCTCAGCCATCCAGCCACTGTTTCACCCAGTGGAGAGTACGCCCATCCAAACCATGGGCAGCCAGCTTCTCCACAAGGATGTTGTGGGGGACAGTGTCAAAGGCCTTACTGAAGTCCAGGTAGACCACATCGACAGCCCAACCTTCATTCACTTTTTCCTTCTATCCAGTCTAAATCTCCCCTATTGTTCAACAACAGCAACAATAAAAACTCTACGCTATGGAAAACCTGCAGGAAGATGTAATGGATATGCAGAGGCTAAAGTAATACCCATCTGTGATGTAGTGAGGAGCAAGATGGATTTGTAGAAGGAAACAGACAGGGCTGAAGACCTGGTTCCATAGCAGGAGCAGTTCAGAACCTTTGCTTAGAACAAGTCAGGATCCAAGGATCAAATGCCCATTAGCACCGGGTCTGTTCCTAGAGTGCATCTTTAGTTCCTCCAAAAGGAATCCAACTTGTGTACTCCAAGATGACTTTCAGATACAAATCAAAGCATGCTAAGGAGGTAACTGCTTCAAAAGCACACTTCTTAAGTAAAATACCAACACAGTTGCAGTGCGTACTGGAAGCTGGCACCAGTCTGCTCTGCTGGTTTCAGAAACAAGGCAGTGAGCCCATCCCTCTGGGCAGGACATGGAAACTTGGTTGACTAGAGCTCTTTGGGAGCTTTCACATAAGTTCAATACCCTGTTACTGGAAGGTAAGATGAGCCCTTCAAGAGGTTGATCTTTCCCCAAAACAACGAGGTGCTGTTGTGTTCTGAATGCCAAGATAGATAGTCACAGAAGGAACTTCTGTGGAATACTGAATTCTGTGGAATACTAAATTCCACTATTCTGTGGAATAATAAATTCTGAGGAATACTTCAGCACCATGAAATGGAACTGGAAAGAGAAATCAGTTCCCTTCAAGCTTCACACAGAAGCTGAAACTTTCATAAATGATCCGCGGTGAAAAACTCCATTGAAAACTGGGATAGAGGCTAAAGTTTGAGATGGAAAGACACAGGTACACCAAAAATTAGGAAAACTGAGAAAATCATTGCAAGTACTCACTTGTTCAGCATATGATTTCCTCATAGCATTCAGTAGAACTTGAAGGACTGAAATACTTGGCTGAAGGATGGAAACACAATGAGAACTGGAGGTGTGAACAACCTCCTTTGGGAACCCCCCCCAAAATTGATGACTAATACAGAAGATGATCTCCCCTAGTGATAGCAGGCCTTGCCCACAGAAGACCTCATTCACCCCTTCCCACAGCTATTTCATGTTCTCATGCTGTAAGTTTCTATTTCAGCACCAAAGCACCCCAAGTCTAAGCAATTGTTTTATGCATCCATGATCTGGACACAAGAGGAGTTATAAATTTTAGGCTTGAGAGCGGGGAATGAAAAAAAATGTAAAAATACCATTTATGATGTATTTTCTTTTTTACCCTCTAAATAAGTTGCTAGCTGCTCCTAAAAAATAAGATTAACGTGAACTTCAGAGAGAATTTACTATCTCAGAGATGTGATGAAGAATTAGGGTTTTTGCCATTCTTTTACTTTTAAGGGAGTTTTTGTCTGGCATGGAAAGAACTAATCCACAGCCAAAGTGATGGTGCGCAGAGAGTAAAAAAAGACAGATACAGCAAATTACACATGTGCTGTGTGCTCAGTGCAGACTGGGGACTCCAGACACACCACTATCACTCCTGACATAACATCTCACCAAAAATATACTGCCAGGAACATTCCGTTCCTCTCAGCTAGCGGTGGTGCTGCTCCTGCAGTCCTATTACACTGAGCTACAAAGGAGCTGAAGAGCAGGGATTTCACTGGAGCCTGCAGTGCTCCATTGCTCCCTCATTCCCAGTTAGGCATGTCCAGCTCCCTGCAGAGCCATGATGAGCACACCTGCTGCTTCAGTGCAGCACACCCTGAAATGGCTTTACATCTCTGCTCATCTACCTAGTTCCCAGTTTTCTGCACCAGGACAGATTCCCCCTTCATGTCCTCCCTTTCCAATACATTAATGGAGGGTACAAAACTGAATTTATACAAGTTTCTAGCTGCCATTCTCTAAGAGATTGTGTTTTAAGGATGCTTTTTGATTCAGACATCACTCTTCTACCCTGCCCATCAGGAGCCTTGGATGTAGCTTAGCAACACAGTCAAAAATGAAAAGCCAAAGGAACCCAGACAAGTCACTGTAAGATGACAAGTTGTTGTGTGTTGACCAAGCTGCCGCAGCTGCCTGCACCCACACTGTTAAATGTGGGCAATGGCAGACTTGTGATTCTGTAATTTGCTCTTGCCACTGAGAAGACGTATCCTCTCACTGTACTTCTGCTGAGAGGAGGTCATCTCCACTTTCATCCTGCCAGGGCCCATCATTTCGCTGTTGGTTGGTTTGACAGCCCCTGTGCAGACCGAGCCTGTGGATGACTGGAAGCAAGTTTCTATAATTTTCTACTTACCTCCCGTCTGTAGGACAGCCTGGCACTCTTTCTACAGACAAAAGGCCAGCAAGGGGAAGCACCCATGGAGTGAGAAGACAATGCTGACTGTGATGTAGCAGTTGGGGGATGTGTGATGGAGGGGATGTAGAGAAAGAAAAAGCACTCGGGTATTTTTCAGTGCAGTGGGGTACCTGAGAATTCACAGAGGCTAGATGGTAACAGCTGACTGTGATGGCATTTCTGAGGGCATTGACTCAATGCAAAAGAAAAAAAATGCTTCGGCAAGGAAATAAATACTGCAGGCATTTTCATACATTATGAAAATCCTTGAGTTAGGGACGAACTCTCCTATGAGGAAAAATAGATTCAAACAAAACCAAACAAACATGCATTACAACTGTATTTATCTTAGTAACCAGCACAAGAGTTCAGCAACTCTGCTCTGAATGACATCCAGCTCAGGGTTCAGCATTTTGCATTTATTATTTAGCTCTTTGGATGAAAGAGTTGGATTTTGTTTTCTCTCTAATGTTTTAAGTGATTCAGACATGACTTTCACAGAATAAATAGTGCCGTTTTCTTAAAAATGCTGTTCCTGGACCTTGCTGGCTGGCAGGTCACATGCATTTCAACAGAAATTCAAGTTGGCTGCATACAACAGCAGAAATTAAACCAAGTGAAGCCCCATGGGAACAATAGATGAGAAAACATACACACACCAGAATTTATTCATAAAATGTGATCACTGTAAACAGGTTGTTTCTATGGCTGCTCACAAATCTTCTGTATTTCTGAGATTTAAGTTGGTGGGTTTTTATGTTTTGTTTTCTGTCTCCTGGGTTTCTCTAAATGTAAGTTAGAGTTTTCTGTTTGTTTACTTTCTTTCCCCCAACACCAACAAAATCTCTGGGATTGGCACTGGCACTCTGAATGCCTGAAGAAGCAATTTTTCAAATTGAGGCACAGACACTTGAATTTCTCTCAGGGTCTTAATAATCACAATATCTTTCAGGCATCAGGTGCAAGGCTTCCTTCTGAAAAGAAAGCTTCAGTTCTTACACATCTGACCTATTCCCTTGCAAGAGAGAAGACTCAAATTCTCAAAGCAACAAAGGCAGAGGCAGCTACTTAGTTATCCGAATTTGTATATCATCAGTATTTACTATTTATATCCCACTGGCATCGTCTTACACACAGTGCAATATAGATGAAGAGAATCCTCTCTGCAATGTACAGCTTACAGTCATAACTACAGCCTCCAGGAAAAAGTGAGGGGAGGATGCTCTTGGTCTCACCTCAGTTCATCACCTTTGAAATGATGATTCTGAGGGCTCACCTTTGAAATGATGATTCTGGGGGCTCAAAATACTTAGGCTAGTACCTGCCACAGAAAATAGCGAGAACTACACACTTCAATAGATAGAGATTTTTTAGAGACTTCTTCAGAGACAATTTCAGCACTAAGAAGTATCTTATAAATGTGGGCTGTTTGCTCCTCTGAATCCAAATGGCTCAAGGACACAGAGGGCAAATAAGGAAACTCCGATTTATTAGTAAGTGAAATGAACAAATACACACAAACACACACACAAAAAAAAACCTTGTAGCACGCAGGCCATTCTCATCAGTCTTAGATTTGCAAGCCAGGATTCTGAACGTGTCAAACTCCAGATTTTACCCTTGTGTTCCGTTACTGCTGTCTCTGAGTGGGGCAGCACTTACATCACTGACAGCCTTCTTTGTGATTTTGCAGCACATAAAGAGCTGCTATCCTTAAAATCTGTACATTTAAAAATTCAAATCAGCAAAACTCTTACCTGTTTCTTTTTCTTCTTAATTTTTGTTAGAGAATGACTAAACAACCTACCGATTTAAACAGAAAAAAACAAGCTGCATTCAACGAACACTAAACTGGTTGGTTTCTGGTTTATCAGTTCTTACATTGGGTTCCCACCAGCTAGAGGCTCAGATGTGCTAAGCATAATTACAAATGTTATTTGCAAATATAATTCACAGTTCATTTATGATGGGAATTGTTTGCTTCTTACCTCAGGAATTTCTGCTTACTTGGCTGAACAGAAAAGGAACATTTCTTCACTTTAGGACTCTGATGTAGAAAAAGAATTCTAGTGTATTTTCTTCAAAATCCTCTTGTTCTGCTCACTTTCTCTTTTTCTCCTTAGTATGTAACACTATGTCTCAAACACTATGGCTGCTGTTTAGACAATAGCATATAGGTGCTCTTTGCTTCTGAGTACTGCACTGCCAGAATAAGACATATAAGCACCAGCTGTATAGGAAAAGTAGACTAAAAAAAATAATCTGATCTCAGAGTCGGTTATACAGTCATTTGCCACATCATACCCCTACAGATTAATTAAGCACTGAAACAAAAGATTAAAACCTGCCATTTGTGTCCTAATATAATAAAAGACCCATGAATGATCACCCAAACCACAGGTTCCTTAACTGCTTCCTCGCTATCCTAGTACAACCTCACAGGGTACAATCTGCCTAAAAGCCAAATTCTCCTTCCTATCAGCACTTTCTCTGACTCTGCCCTTCATACACAGCCTAAGATCTCCCTCAGCAAGCTACTACAGCCTTGAACGCCTTGAGTTTGAACTCAGTTATGAGAATTAGCTGAGAATAGCTAGTGTAGAGCAACATGTGCCCAACTGATCAGCAGGTACAGAAAAACCTGCTGCAGTGTCATCTCATCCCTCCTTGCACTCACCACCTGTTTGCTGGCTCATCTGTTTCTGTTTTTTTCCCCATCCATCTGTTGTGCTTTCCACTGCCTTCACTGTAAGATGTGCTACGTATTTTTATAGCAACCAGCACAAAATTACACGTGTCAGCACTGAGGCATGAACAAAGTTAGTAGTAGAATGATAATAACAAGACCCTGGAACAGTACAGTTTTCACCAGAATCAGCTGAATTCAGTCACCTGAAGGAAACAAACTTGATAATCCAGCCTTTTATTTGTTCAGGATTTTCACTCTTGGCTCAATTAACCATTTCAACCATCACAGACATCACTGAACTTTTTTATCTGCACAGCAACACACCTTTCCAGAACTAATCAGTAAAGCATTGACCTCTTGGTAGGTGACAACAGACAAGCCGGCTTGTGCTCTGTAGTGGTAATAACTTCCTGCAGTGCTGTAAGGAGCATGCTGTGACAGCCAGTAATGAGACCAGACAGATGACAATCTGAAAAACATGAGTGTAATGCTGAAGTGAGCAAAACATTTAACCCTGTAATCTCTTAATGGAGAAGACAACAGCAATCCCACATCCAGTCACTCTCTGCAAGCAAAATAAGCCAGGAAGGGAACTATGTGGAATCTGGAGATTTTGGTTCCTTCCATACAGAGAAGAGGAGTGACCCTTGTACACCTCAGCAGATAATGCATTCAAACAGGTAATGACCTCAGTATAAAGCAACTGGGTAACCATCTCCAATTGCTCCATCTGTCCCAGTCAAGTCTGCATCATACAGCCATGGTACCAAGTAAGCAAGCTAAATATTCACAACCATCTCCTTTAGGGAAAAGGAGCTAAAGCCATTAGGATTTTCTTTCTTTTGTACTTCTGTGTAACATTTACTGGAAAGAATTTCTCCTTTCCTGTGTCTGGGGAAGTTTTCACTTTGACCACAGTTCTAAAGAGACCTGACTGTTTGGACAAAGACTGAAGGCTCTTGTGGATAACACAGCAGCTCCCTAGAACCTGTGCCCATCTGAGCGTTCCACTCAGTACTGGCTGTTGGCACAGCCACACAAACCCCAATTACTTATTCCCTTACCAGCTCAGTGATGCATCCAACAAAAGCTGCATAATCAGGAAAATAACAATGACTACTATGCTTAATCTCACCATTTTGTACAAGCCCATCCAAGATACTGAATGTCAACAACCTTAAATATAAAAAACACTCATTGATTGTTGGGATCGGTTTCTAGGGCAGCATTTCACAGGGGAGCATCCTGCTTAAAAGAGAATAAAGAAGGGATGAAACACAGTACATCCAGACTCCAAGGACTAGGTGAATTTCCCTTTACATCAATGTTGTGATGCACATCCACATTCTTCATACAGAGCTCTTGGCACTTTCTGAAGTTCAGTTTACATCTTGACAGCCTCATGTCAATGCTGTACAACAAAAGAAGCTAGGTGGGTCAGGGCCTTTTCCCAAAGTCCTGGCTGTTTCAAGAAGTTTTTTGTAGATAATGATAAAGAAATGGGATGCTCCCTTCATGAAATGTTGCAGTGCAGACTATTTCCTTTTGATTAGTGAGAGCGTACTGTCTTTCAGTACTTTCTCATTTAATATATTCTGTTTGTACTGCAGATTTCCATTAGTTTCCATATGAACTATGGCTCTAACTTATTCAGAACTTCTTTCATTTTTGCCGTGGAGACAAAAGAGCAGATTGCTTCTTAAAAAATGCATATTAAATAAAACGTGTTTTCCCTGAGTAATGCAGGTTGTTCCAGAGAAAAAGATACCCAACGTTTCCAATAGGTAGCTGATACAGAAGTAGATAAACAAAAGAGAAGTAACCTGGGTTACAAACTGATGGCACAGGGACAAATATTGCTCGACATAGGTGTCTAAAATCCAACGGTAGGGTCAAATCCATATTTGACTGTGGCTTTGCTAAAGTTTCAACAGGAGTGCTTTTGTCTCCTCTGCTCTCCTTAATTAGTGTCACATCCACTACTGAACTGCAGCAATACTGACATCCCAGGAAACAATGCCTGGCTCTTGCTAATGGAGAAAATGAGCTGTACTTGTTGCAAGGAGAAATTGTTTTTAATTTGTGCCTATGGGATTCTGATACTTAAACACTGGCCTTAAACACCTGCTCCATAGGGATATACTGCTGCACATTTATGCTGAAAGTACCAGTTGTTGAGTTGCAGTAAGACTAAATAAGCAAGGACTGATATAATGCTAAGTGACATAGCACTGTGAATGCCATTCCATATGCGGGAGTGCACACACCCATTAAGCATTCTACACCAATAACCACCTCCTGTTTATAAACATATTCACAGCCTGCACTACTCACTTTGAGCAAGAATCAGCATTAGACAGCCCAAATTAACTCAGATCCACTCCCACACACATGGAGATAAAGTTATATGGAACACCAACAAAGCCCAGTGGTGATTTTGAGGTTGCTATCATCAGTTTTGCCACCACATGCATTATTTTCTGTGACTATGATGATTCACACTGAGACATTCGATTGAGTCACTTTCCATGCAGTCTCTCATATAAAAATAGATAGATAAATAGATAGATAGACAGACAGACAGATAGATAAAGGAGAAGAAGAGATCAGGCAAACATATGAAAGCCTTCTGAGATGCTTTTCTCCAGCTTAATGTGCACTTGGATTATGCAATGTTCTAACTTTATTGCAAGGTGACATGAGGTCATCATGAACCATCCACTGCATTTTAATATGTTTACTCGCTATTGCAAATGGCACAACAGAACGCCAATGCCCATGGAAGTTCATGGTCAAGAAGAAAACTTCCATACTCTATTCAGCAAGTCTCAAAATCCTCCTTGTGGTTACCCATCATATTGGCACTTTTCACAGAGATGGTGGTGAGATGGATTGCTGACTTGTTTCAAGGTGCAGTAAGACAATCCAAGGGCCAGAGCTTTCATTAAAAGGTTTTGTAAAATAACAGCTACAGATTTGGGCTTTTAAAGAAGCCTGTAAAAATCTTTTCTATATCAATATGTCAAAAAGAATATATTCCATATTCTGCATGTAAAGACCTTTAGTACATCATACTGTAGCAAACATAACTTTAATAAAATGCAAAAGTGCAAGGAAGACTTCAATGGACAGAGACAGAAGCTCTCCTTTTGTTCCATGACATAAATCTTTATATTCAAGTAACTTCTAATTGTATTTGTTGTAATTCATTGACAACTATTAACATCCTTGTGTCAGCTTCCCAAGGCATGATAATACCACTGTGTTTTACAGAGGAGGAGCTGAAAAACAGGAAGAATGTGGTTCATCTTGTTGGACTTCAGAAATTTAAAACCCTCCGTGATGAACAAAAAGAGAAGCAAGCTCTTTCAAAGGCTGATTAGTCCTTCCTAAGATAAATTTGTTGAAATTACTCCTGCATCTCATCTACACCTAAGCTGGCTACAGACAGAAATTTGTTTGCTTGAGAAGATGAGGCAAATTTGTTTACATAATTCTCTCACATGCAGACTTGCTTAGATTATAAAGAAAACACGCAGTTAAACGTTTTTAAAAAAGCATGCAGTGAGTAATGAATCACACAGATGGGTCATGCTGCTGGTTTATTCTTTTGAACCTACTGTAATACAAATGAAAATGTAAGGTCAAAAAAGCAGTCTGGATTTTTGGACTAAAATGTACCTGTTGAGCAATTTTGCACATTTAAGGTTTGTAAAAAATAATTTTTACTTGGTTTTACTTTACATTCCTCCTATTTCCTTAAAATGATCCTCTATCACAAATCTGCCCTGGAGCTTCAGCATGAAACGTGGTCATTTCCAAGTAGCACAAGGGCAGGAGAAAGTGACCTAGTGTCTAAAGAGAATGGAAGGAATGAATCCACAAAATCACAGTTAGTTTTTAAGTGCTATGGTCATATTGTAAAATTCCCATCAGTTTGGCTTGTTACAATGTATTTTTTCCATAATCATTTTTTTTTCCAGAAGAAATGAAGTGTGATACTATGGGCTGTGTTCAAAATCAAATGGTATCACTGATTTCAGTGGAGTTGTTTGAGTGTAAAGTCAGAGCAGAAGTTTAGTTCATCTCACACAGTTAAGCGAAAACAGGTGTTCGGAACAGACAAAAGCAGGGTGGCCAAACTCTAGGCCTGTTCAAACTAGTATTAAAATTTATTCCACATTTTGGAAACCAAGTTGCAGCCAAAGTGGTCTGGATTTAACATAGCGAATTTACTTATTTCACTTTTGTAACAGTTTGACAGAATACAAGTAAATCAATCAGGAAATTCAGACAAAGATCCAGTTTCAGCCAGGTTTATCTTTTCATGCTGCGAAAGCATACAGCTGAGAAATCTATGAGGAAGATTCTTTTCTTTTACAAACGTCAATGTTTTTCAAAGTTTCTATTCATTCTCGAATCCCAAAAAAAGGATTGGCTGAGTCCTCCTGTGGCTTAGATGAGTGGTTTCAGACAACTTGTCAATACTCTGGCCACACAATCTCTTGCGCTTGTTTTTACAAGTCAGGAAGCCATACAAGGATATTTAGGTCAAATAAATAATATATATCTCATAAAGAGTACAAGTCAGTGGGAGTGGGCTCATCCTTGGAGGTTTCTCTTTGGTGGGCAACATTTGTTTCCCAAAAATAGATGTGAGTGAGTTTTAACCATTTATAGGAAGAGTACTAAAGATTTACATTATGTTGCTGTTTTCTTCATACAAATTAAAAGAGAGAGAGAGAGAGAGAGAGAGAGAGAGTCAGAGAAGCACATTCCAGGCATAAATGAATATATACTAGGTCAGCTTCTGACTATTTAGTAAGACTCTTACCAAGTTCTACTGAGCGGTCCAGAATTCTCCTCTTCCACTAGCCACAGATCTGAACTCACCTGGAAATAAAGATTGAATTGATCTTGAGATAAAGCATGGCAAGTTAGGAATCAAAATGTGCACAGCAGGGTTGAACTGTCCAGCAGCCTGAGTTCACTGACTGTGCATTCCAGCCCCTATTGTATATATATTTACTGTTCTATTACATATCAAACCATGTATTTTAGTATTATCAGCCACCCACTGTCAGAGACCACCATGTGCTCTCTAACTCATTGCTTTGCTTAACAACGCACTTTATATATCTTCCTGTCTCAACTACAACATCTGTCATATTTCCAAGCACTCAATTCAAGTAGCTACTTACAGTCATAAATGGGGTGTCTTTCAGACCACCACATGACCACCAGTTGGTGTACCCAGAACTCCCTGTCCTGTTGTGTACTCAGCAAACAGAGACAGTACTACAAACAGCTCCAATAACAATACCAAGGTCCTTCCACTGGATTCACCACTCGGGATGGATACGGACATAAGCTGTATCTGTCACTCAGAGCTTTCCAAGCTTCTCTAGTCACAGCCTGTCTTGCTTAGTACATAAGGTTGGAAAACAAGGCTGGTCTCAAACTGATGAGAAATATCCATAGAATTAACCCGAAACATCTAAGAGTAAGAAATACTTTTGCAAGAATTTCTACAGTTCATGGCTTGGGGCATTTCTACTACTTTAGTTGTGAGAACATAAGCAAAGGTGTATTTACTTTTTTCATACAAGAGCCACCATGTGGGAATTCAGAAACTTCTCTTGTTGCAGACAGCCCTGTACTTCTTCATCTGACCACTTTGCTATCTCCTGCCGTGTTTCATGTGCTATAAATCATCGTTGTGCCGCTGAGGTTTAGAAAGAAAAAGATGGAAAGAAGAAATGTATCAGTCACTGCATCCATAAATGAGGATGGAGGATTATTATGGCTTCTTTTCAGGCCATTGCTGGGGTGGTTATCGGCACGTACAGCAGTTCTCCTGGGATCAGCTGAAGCCTAATGGGTTACAGCAGCCTATATAGCAAGATTGTTAAAAACAGAACCCAGGACTTGCCAGGAGAGATAGATACCAAGCCCACATCAAAGGAAACAACAAGATATAAAAAACGAGGCTAGATTCTTCAGTGCCATGAATGAGTTTGTTACAGAGTGTTAAGCTATCAGTATGGACTAATTTTACACAAAGGCACTGGAACAACATTACTGCAGATTCAGAAGTGGTGCTCTCCCCCGGGAAGGCTCCCAGGAGAACCACTTCCAATTGCTTTTGTTCCACTCATCCCCCCCATTCAACCCTGGGAAGAAGTGCTATATTTCAGTTTTTGCCAGAGAGAGACAAATGAGAGAAAAATCCTTCTACCAGGCTTGAAATCCCCAAATGCTTTTAGTGGTTGTGATTTCCCCAGTGAGCAATTTTAAACAGAATGAGCAGATAAAATCACACCACAAATCATCAGGTTGAAGGATAGACCCATCATCATAATCAAGCATTGCTCTCACAACCGTTTCATCTCAGGAATTTCCTGAATATTCATTCTTCTTAATAGCAATGGACAGAGATCACTAACATATTTTAAATGCAGTTGGAAGAACTCTGCCTATGCTTCACTGCGATAGAAACACTGGCTGTATTTACTGGGCATGTATTTACTGCTCCATTAGGGTAAGCCAGTGCAGCCCAATGTTCTCAGCTATGTGATATACAGCTGTACACGTGCACAGCAGCTGTACAATTGTACTGTTTACACTGCCACTGCATCAGCACCAAATTCCCTACCAGATCAGTGGGATAATAAAATATCAGACACCGATCCCAAACATGCATAAGTGACACCGCAAGGCGATAGATTTATAGCCCTGTAAATGAAATCATGATGAGCTACCAGTGCTGCTCATCGCCCTTTTCCCACTGATCTTAAAATCTTCTTTACAGTATTATTCTTTATTCATATGACTGCTGTGAATAATGATTGCTGTTATAAATCTTCACAGGTTCAGATACTTAATCACACACCTAATGCATCTATAAGCAGCCGAGCAGCCCGGTAGACCTGACTTATTAAGGCCAGCTTAATAATACCAGCTCTGAGGTTGCATATTTAACCATTCCTCTTTCCACCATCTAAATGTCAGATGTGTAAAACATTTGACATTTTGGGAAACATCAGCATTGTAGCAACTCCCCAGAGTTATGACCAAGCACTAATTTTTAGACAACAGCTGCTAATAAGCATGTAATTTTCAAGCTTTAATTTCCACTCTAAAATACATAATTTAAAGTCTCCAATTCAAAGTATTTTAAAATTTAAATGAGATCTGTTGCTAGTATAAAGAAAATGATATATCAGCATGATCGCTAAACCAAAAATATGAGTAAATGCACAATTAGCATGTGTGCATATAAATTCCACTGTATGAATGGGCACTGGTTGCAAATAATTGATTTTTGAGTAGGTTCTCTGTGAACTCCAGAAATGGCTTACTTAAAATCACTCTCATTACAGAGACTGGTCATCTTAGTTGAAAATATTCCCATGGTTGAACGAGCCATGAAAATGAATCACTTTTATGGCCACAGAAAGAGGTTGTTCTGGGTCACTGTCCAGATAGTAAAATACTAGAAGCCTATGATCTACTTTATAATTCATCATAGGCTACAGTTGGCACTAGAGTTATTAAAGTCATTTTCTTGCCCTTTTTGAAACAGTAATTACTCTAGAGATTTCTGCAGCTTATAGTTTAAATACCAAGTTCAATCATTTGATTACTATATGCCTGTAAATTAGAAAATACTTCAGTAAAATGCTTATTACTTGAGGTGGACATTCCAAAAGAAAATGCATCAACAAACATAGCCCTTGTAAGTTTCGGTAGTCCTGCAATCACATGGAAATTCAGCGTAAGTTATTCATTATCAATATGACTATAACAGTACAATTACAGTAAAATACTTGAGCTCAGCAATGTATTTCATGCATACGTAGTTCTTCAGCAAACACCAGTGGGCATTTGGATAGTGTGGGAAGGCCAAGAGTTAATGTATAAAAGAGGATGGCAGAGATGAGTGGATTTAGAGCTTTGTAGGGTAGGTGGAATTCAGTGTGTTTTAAAGGGGAAAATAAGTGCATTTAGATAGGGATTCAAACAGAAGGGCCTCATGATCAGAACATCAATGGAAAGTACATTGGTATCTTTATTCTATTACTTTTTGTTTCACATCAGATTGGAAATGAACCAATAGGAAACACAGCACTCGTCATCACACCTTTACCTTTGAAAGAGGTTATGGAAGTAATTAAAAATTAAAAGTTCATGTAATGATGCTTGGCTTTTTGTCACTGAGATCAAGCTCTGTTTAACGTATGGTGCCATCAGTAAGAGTTTTGGTTGTGTATTATAGACAAATTTTGTAAAAGCAGTCAGGGGAGCAGGGAAGGTTCTGAAGATGGCATTTTATCTGGTGTCACATTAATTATGCAAAAGTACCTCTTTTCTGTAGAAAATAATAACACTTCTGGAAGCATGGTACACTAAAGTAAAGCCCAAAAAGCATATTCAGCTACTTACTGAGTGGATGAGGATGAAAGTAGCACTCAGAACAAACATCAAATAAAACTCAGAAATCTTGGAGATTCTTAGCACTTAAGGCCAAGAGCAATCTTTGGACCAACAAGTCTAACCTCTGTAAGATTTCATCTAATACTCCTTAGATTTGAAGAAATCCATCAACACCCATACTTGAGTCAGGGAGAACAGGAAAAAGTGCAAAGTGAGTTGCTTGACTGCATGTGGGCAGCGGAGCCTGGCTCCATAAGCCAATCAGGAATGATGAATACTTCCCAGGATCAAATATTTCCTGAGGAGCTTTGGAAGAGAAAAAGAGCACCTCATATTTGAAGCTTGAGAGGCACCAATTCAGCAAGGTGGATCTGTCAAGAACTGCTGAGATATTTTCCACTGACACAAAAGAGTAAATCAAACCTTTCTATTCAGTTTATTCGGCCACCAAGCAAGCTAGCAGTTAAAACTCACTGAATGTTACGTCACAGAAAGCAGTCAATTAACAGTAATTCCAATGTTTCTGCATAAAGAGAGCGTCTTATTGGACAGCCCCTCCATCCAACCTCCTAACATCTCATTTACGCACTGCAGTACATTCTACTTGGACAGTTTTGAAAAGACATTTGTGATTTTTATAACAGCTTCAGGTGTACAGTGCTCAGATTATAAGCGTGTGTAGCTCACGTTTCTTTCCTTTGCCTATCATATAGGCTATATAGTTGGTTAAGAAAATTATGAAATTATTGCTTCCAGTAGTTGCCAGCTCCAGCATTCAGGTGTGATAACATACCTTTAAGCATCGTTACCACAATTTCCACTAAGGTACAAGCTTCAACATTTAAATCATCATATACGTGCGATGTAGGAGCACAGACAGGTTTCTGTCAAAGAAGTTGGTCATCTCAACTATTATAACTGAACATACTTTTCAGAAACATTCTCAGAAATATCCCCCATGCTTTATAGACTCAGGATGCCCATTATCTCATTTTAAATACCTAGAACTATCAACACACCTTCAATCGTTTTCAGCTTCGAGATATTACTCTGCCAGCAAACAGAGCAACCAAATACAGCTGGAAGCCAGCCTTTCCACCTGAGCATGTTCAATATAATGATTCATAGTACAAACTTTTGCCACGATAACATACACCTCTTAGTATTTTTGCTAGGTATGTCTTGTTTTCTGGTTTAAAAAGCCTGAGAAGTGAGCACAGAACTAATGTCCTCAGTGGTCCTTTGAAGAACTACTCGTATTTTGTGGTGGCCTGAAGCTCACTGCATATCACATTCATCTCAAGGTTTATTCACAATTAGTAATCCAAGACTGGCATGAAAGCACTTGTAACAAAAAATAGGTGAAAGATGCACAGAAGCATGAACAATGTGCACTGTACCCAGTTTCAGAATAATCCAGCCATGAAAAAATCAAAAGAAGAGGAGCAAAATAGTTATTTAATGTACACATGCTGAGGAAGTAAATCACTGTGCTTTGTTAAAGGAAGCAGGAAGGAGAAATGGTGGTTGGGAAAAAAAAAAACAAAAACACTGAACCAATTATCAGATGAAACAGCATCCTCTGACAGAGGATGCCTCATACTAGCCATGACTATTGAGAGCAGTTGGCACCCAAGCGAGAAGGGATGGCTTTCAAACATCTAAGACCATCATGTTCTTTTACCTGAAGAGAATAAACTGCGAGTTACAAGAAAATTTTCCCAGCTATCATAACCTATAAAGAAATAAAAATCAATTGCTACTAATTTGGGGTACATTTTTTATTCTGGCTTTTGCCCATGTAGAACTTTTATTTCCTAAAGACATCTTCCTCAAAGGTATTAAGAGGAAATCATTTGTGCTGGATGTGCTGTTCCAGTGATTAATTATCTTGCTATTGAACATGCTTGATTTCGAATCTGATCTTCTATAACTTGGGCTTCCAGGCATTCTACCCTCTCCTGTGAGAGGCATATAAAATCCTGGTGAAAGAGTGCTCTAATTTTCTTCCAGAGAAACTGAAAAGAGTAACTTCTATAAATCTTTCACTATGAGGCAATTTCTCAGGTCTTCAGTGCCGTATCTGTGACTTTTCTCTGAATTCTCCCTTCTTTCTCAGTACGTTACCAAAAAAAACCCAAAACAAAACAAAAAACAAAAAACCAACACCACCACAGGTTGAGCAGGAAAGCATATAGATAGGTCTTGAATATCACCAGAGAAGAAGGCTCCAACACCTCTCTGGGCAACCTGTTCCAGTGCTCTGTCACCTTCACTGTAGAGAAGTTCTTTTGCATGTTTGTATGTAACTTCTTGTGTCCCAGTTTTTGCCCATTGACCCTTGTTCTGTCACTGTATACCACTGAAAGGAGCCTGGCTTCAACCATTTGCCTCTCACACCTCAGATATTTATGAACAACAAAGAGATCCCTTCTGTCTTCTTTTCTCCAGACTGAACAGCCCCAGCTCCGTCAGCCTTTTCCCATAAAGGCCCCAGTCACCTTTGTGGTCCTCAGCCCAAATCTTTCCAGTAGTTCCCTGTCTTTCTTGAACTGGGGAGCCCAGAACTGGACACAGGACTCCAGATGTGGCCTCATAAGGCCAGAGTAGAGGGGGAGGATCACCTCTCCAGACCTGCTGGCCACACTCTTTGTAATGCATCCCAGGATACCATTGGCCTTCTTGGCCACAGGGGCACACTGCTGGCTCATGTCAAACCTGCTGTCGACCAGGACACCCAGGTCCTTCTCTGCAGAGCTCCTTTTCAGCAGGTCAGCCCCCAACCTGTACTGGCGCATGTGGTTATTCCTCCCAGTTTGCAGGACCCTACACTTGCCCTTGTTGCCCTCTTGTTCTCTACCCAAATCTCCAGTATGTCAACTTCTTGCTGAAGGGCAGCACAGCCTTCTAGCTTTGTATCATCAGCAAACCTACTGTACGTGAACTCTACTCCTTCATCCATGTCACCGATGAATACGCTGAACAAGACCAGCAACAGTGCTGACCTCAGGGAAACACCACCAGCTACAGGTCTCCAACTAGACTACGTGCTGCTGACCACGACCCTCTGAGCTCTGCCAGTCAGCCAGTTCCCAGTCCACCTCACTGCCTACCCCACACTCCCAACATCACATCCTCGTTCCTGTTCATGGCTCTCCCTATATCACAGAGCCCTCTTTGTTACAGCCCTGCACAAGAAGCTCCCGTATACAGTCGACCACCCACTGAACTCCCACCCCCTCCTTCCACGGCGTCCTCCGCCTCGCAAGAGGAGGCACCTGCTCAGGCGCGCGAGCACGAGGCGAGTCCCCGTTCCCGCGCAGAGCCCACGTGGCCGCGCGCGCGCCGCCTCCCCCTCTCTCCCTTCTCACCCGAGCCGCTGCGCGCGCAGGGGAAGGGGGGGGGGGGGGCGCGAGCGCGCGCACCTGCGCTGCGCCCTCGGCCCCTCGCGCCGAGCGGTGGAGGGCGGCCGTCTCGGAGGGACCCTGCGAGCCTCGTCCCCCGTCCTCCGGGAGAGCCCAGGTGTGTGCGTGCCGGGGGGGCTGCCTGGGGGTTGCGGTGCCCGCGCGGAGTTTGTGAGCCCTCGGAGGACCTCGTCCCCCTTCCCCCACCCGGGCGGGGCTTTCCTCACAGAGGGTCGGGGAAGGACCGCCGCCCCCTCACCCGTAACGCTCACCGCGGCTGCGGCATAGCGGCTCTGCGGCGCTGCGAGGCGGGGGGTTGTGTTGTGTTGTGTTGTGTTGTGGTGCCTTTCCCTCAGTGGGGGTCGGTGCTCGGGCAGCTCTGAGTGCACCCCCCCCCCCCCTCTATCTGTGGTGCCGTTTATGTAACAAGTGCCCTCCCGGCAGGCGGTGCCGCCCGGGGCGCAGCGCGCTCGGGGCGCTGCCTGCAGTGCTGCGTGCGGGCGGTAAAACCGTGTCTTTCCGTTGAAGAACCGGGGTTAAAATGAATGAAGAGCCGACGGTCAATGCGAGCTGGCTGCCTCAGGACCGCGTAGAAGCCAGCTCTACCGAGAATGCCTCGGGCTCCTCCCTGGTTCCTGTGGTAGAGCCGGAGCCAGAGCTGTGGGTGAACCCCTGGGACATTGTCCTGTGCACCTCGGGGACCCTTATCTCCTGCGAGAATGCCGTGGTGGTGCTTATCATTTTCCATAACCCCAGCCTGCGCGCGCCCATGTTCCTGCTGATAGGCAGCCTGGCGCTGGCGGACCTCCTGGCGGGGATCGGACTGATCGTCAATTTCGTGTTTGCGTACCTGCTGCGCTCGGAAGCCACCAAACTGGTGACGGTTGGACTGATTGTTGCCTCTTTCTCCGCGTCCGTTGGCAGCTTGCTGGCTATCACTGTCGATCGGTACCTCTCCCTCTATTACGCTTTGACTTACAATTCGGAGAGGACTGTCACTTTTACCTATGTCATGCTTATATTGCTGTGGGGAGCAGCGATCTGTATCGGACTGCTGCCTGTGATGGGCTGGAACTGCCTCAGAGATGAATCCACCTGCAGTGTTATCAGACCGCTCACTAAAAATAACGCGGCGGTCCTCTCGGTCTCCTTCTTGCTTATGTTTGCCCTCATGCTGCAGCTCTACATTCAGATCTGTAAAATCGTGATGCGCCATGCCCATCAGATTGCCTTGCAGCACCATTTCCTGGCCACTTCCCACTATGTGACCACCCGAAAAGGAGTGTCTACTTTGGCCATTATTTTGGGGACTTTTGCTGCTTGCTGGATGCCTTTTACTCTCTATTCTTTAATAGCAGATTACACCTATCCTTCTATATACACCTATGCCACCCTCCTGCCAGCTACCTACAATTCCATCATCAACCCTGTAATATATGCTTTTAGAAACCAGGAGATACAGAAGGCGCTGTGGCTCGTCTGCTGTGGCTGCATTCCTTCTAACCTGTCTCAGAGAGCGAGATCGCCCAGCGATGTCTGACTGGCGGCCAGCAGGATGCTCCTTAACACCTTCCTTCCCAGCCATCCTTGTGACCATGTCTTTGGTTTAGGTGCATTCATCAAGCGCTGTGTGGTGGGTTCTGATCGGAGCCACAGGACGTGCTGACCTTTTGTGAACAGCAAACCCCAGTGACCAAAACGAAGCAAGTGGTTTAAAAGGGAGATTTCCAAAATCAAAATAATCGGTGTTCTTACAGATTTATAATGTTGCTCAGGGTCTTTTTGTTATGAATATATAACCCAGACTTTGCCATGCTTGCCACAATTTTACATTAAGTTTGCTAATTAAAAATGGATTTAAATAGCATACCTCATTTGAAATTGTTTATGTGATTGAGTTCAGCCATACTGCATGTTATAGCCTGTCGTCAGGATGTGTTTCCCCTCTTAATTCATGTTGAAACAGTAGGAAGAAAAATAGAAGAAGGAAAAAAACCACTGTCCTGTTCCCACGAACTCGTTTTTACATCACCAGAATGCTCTTCAAAATAATGGCCAATTGTACTGATTTATCTAGTATTTATTGTGATAATCTCAGTGCAATGAATTTGCTGTAAGTGAGGAAGTACTTACACAGCTTCTATTGTACATCTTGACACGAATTAGGTTGATCATTATTTTCACAGAGTTCCCTGTCCTCTACTGAGTTCTGTCTGGATATTGACACAGAAGATGGGCTTTGCCTTCCTACTCAAAAGTCAGGCCAATGTTTTCTCTTAGATGTGGGACATCAGGCCTCATTATATTATTAATCTTAAAAGAACTCACTGGGGAGTTTCAGAGTTGATGAATCAACATGGTCTCTTCTGACTGCATTTGTAACAGATGCAACACTTTGATGTGTCTTAGACAAGGTTTGTCTTTCCATAGTGAAATATCAAATGGAATAACCTAATATTTGGATCTACATGAAATGCTTCCACTTCAGTTTGTTACCAAGTCAAAATGATTGCCACTTGTTTTCACTATTCTGCTGTAATTTAAAATGTAGAAGTTTATAAATTCTCAGAGCGTCTCTGGTTCATAATTATATGCAACCAGAACTGCAACACGAATCAAAATTTTCTCCTTTCTGGCACTTTTGTCCATTACATATTGGGGTTCTTCTCATTGTATGCATGTCAGTTCTCTTGATTATAAGAAGATAGCTCTGGTCTAAAAAGCAAGCTTCCTCTCATGAATGGTTAACTTTAAACGCTATTTCTTACCTTTTACTGGAGCCACATTAGAATGCAATAGAAATAAAGCATTGCTTTCTAATTTCGAGACTTGAATGTCAGAGAGGAAATCTTTCTGGGAGGTTTCTGAAATTCACTGTCTATTCTAATGTCCGTACGTGGGAGTTCACAGTACCCCTTGCACTGGCGTTAATGGGAGCTCCATGTGTTAATGCCCTGACATCAGCAGGAGGTTATATTCCCCTGAATGTCACAGTCTGCATACTGTATTGCTGCTTCAGTATCTTCAATTGCAGTTAAAACAAAAAGTCTCAAATGTAAATCAGCAATATTTACAGTTCGATGAAATAATATACCTGTATAGTATAAATAGTAGAGACAACCGTGTTGCTGGTCTGGATTTTTCCAAACAGAACCTTGTCCTTTTCACATGGATGTTTGGATGACTGTAGCTTCTTGTGGCAGAGTTTCTGTGACGTTAAGAATCATATGCTATACGCAGTGCTGAATCTCAAATGTGAATGAATTGTCTACAAACAAGGCTCTGTAGAGGTTTTACAAGCAATAATTAAGTTGCAATGCTGGGTTCAAATTCCGTTATCTACCTGCTTCAACCTTGACGATATTTGGCTCTTTCTTTGTAAGCTGATTAGTTTGGTAATTGCATGGCATGGTCTGATAGAACTGTGAACTCATAGCTCCTGTGGCTTCACTGTGATTTACAGATTCTCAGCACGGTTAGAATGTGGCCCCTACTCTGTGTAGGGTGTTGGTGTTCTTTATCTACTTAGGAAAGCTCGTGACACTCTAGTCATTGTCAGGTTCCTATTTTGTTACAGATTCTTGTATAAGAAATAATCAGGTCATAAATATCCACACTATGTATGCGTGCAGTTTTGCAAATATGCAAAGTATGGAGATTAAATGGCGGTAGAAGGCATGAACTGAAGTGATACAAAGTCTAGCCCCCTCTCTTTGCTGTTTTCTTTTTCTTTTTGTTCCTCTGAATCAAATTGCTGGGAAGTGTGATGAGGATGAGCAGCTACAACTGTGACTGTAATTCAGTCCCTAGGGCAGCTGTTCTGCTGCTGAAGCAGACCTGTTCTCATCTCCTTGCATTGCCTCGCAGGCATGAGTGTTTTTCTCCCTGCAACACCTGGGTGGCAGGGAAGCTAGAAAAAAACAGCACAGAGGGAAATAATATCATCCCCTCTTTCACACTGCTCCTTGCCGTCTTCCTCACTCCACAGGCTGCTTAAATCCTCCATGGCTTTCAACAGTGTCAGGGGAGCCGACCTTTTCCTTGTGCCAGAGCACAGAGATTTGTGATTGGAAGCTCTTCTCCTCAGGAACGGTTTGAGTCAAAAAGAGGAGAGAAAGATTAATTATAGAAGTTACAGAAGAAAAACAAAAAAAGGCTCACATGATTTGCCCTCATTTGAGGAGTAACTCGTTTACCTTTCACCACAGACAGGTGAGAAGCATGATTTTGCCTCCTGAGCTACTGTTGTGATGTCCAGGGAGGATGCTGGCTCTTTGAGAAGCGGTCTTAAATTGGGACTGTGCAGCATAGGCCAGAAAATCCTTCTGGAAGTCAGTGACCTTGGTTTGTCCATAGCTGTCCGATCAAGCTCCAGCGTGGTTTACAGTAGTAGTGAGATGCTATTAAATGCACCTCCGAATGAGTTTGCAAAAGCAGGGGCCTAGCTGTGGGTATGAAGCCACCTACCTCACTTCCATAAGAAAAAATGCATGAAAGACAGCTGCTTTTCAGACTGTGAAATTAAGTAACTTACTGCTTTTACGTTAGAGTGTGTAGGCAGTTACAGTGTAGGTCCCAGATCCTTAGGATCAGGTGCCAATATTCATCTGAGATACCTCTGAAACTGGCAGAAATCTGGACAGCTTGCAGGAATGTCATTGGTTTTGTCCCATTGAAGCACACCTGTGCATCAGAAGTCACTGTGTACAGTGAAGTATTTTCATCATAATGTCATCAGGTTCTTTTAATAATGAGTCATTCAGTTTTAAGATTTGAAGTTCATTTTTATTTATTAACCTATCTGACCTGAAGTTAAATTTGCTGTAGTCGTTTTTGTCATCTGTTCAACCTCAAAGCCTTTGTTTTAATTGTATTATTTTAACCATTTCTCCTAACAGTGAGAATTCCAGCAATAAGGGGGAAAGGGTTTTAGTATAACAGCAATAAAATCCTCCATGTTGCAGGTACTACAAGCTGCTGAGTAACATCATAGCAATAGGGAGGAGGCAATACATTCTTCAGACAAAAAATCTGCGCAAGGAGAAGTCTTCCTTTAGTAAGCAGGTGCTGTAAGACTGATGTGGGACATTATTTCTGGTTTGTGTTACAGTCCTTGAGTTACTGAATAGGATTACTCAGCAATAGCTGCTTACCTTAGTTTTTGGATGCTGAATTCATGCTGTTTGCAAGAGAGAGCTACATGCTGCGGTGGGGATTTCGCTCTTTTCTGTGTCGGATGCTTAGTTGTATGTTGGTCTTTGGATGAATTACTTGTGTTCAGCATTTCTGATTGTTACTTAATTCTGGAAATCCTCAAATTTGTGGCGCCCATCAAGGTAGGCATATCAAGATGGATATGATAACTGGTGCTAGCCTGTTCTGAAGGCAGCTTGGTTTTTAAAAGAACAAGATAAAGGTGCCATTGAGGAAACCCCCTGCCTGCCAGTACCTGGGGTGTTTGGGAGCCGGCTGAAAAGCCTGCTGTAGCTGCTGTATCTTCCTGCCTGGGACAGCCAGTGACAGAATCAGTTGCATCCATCCTTCATGTTCAGGGGACAGCTTTGAAATGTCTTGGAACGACTGAAATCCCTCCACAAACAGCAGTGAGTTTTGGCTTGGGCCAGCCGCTGTTCTGTCCCCAAAGAGTTATTCTTCTGTTGCCTCATTTTCTTAGGGCGAACTTAGCTTCTGAAAATAAGATACCTGTATTTTTTTCTCCAAAGCACTGGGCAACTTGCACTGTGATTGAATGTTGGGATGAAATTGCATCGCTAAAATTCAGACCCCCTAAATATTAACTCATTACTTTAAGAATTGGTGTTCTGTAGCATTCAGAACCCTATTTTCAAAATGCTAGCCCTGAGTTTCATGCAGAGAAAGTAAGTGTTGATCTGCCCTTTGTATGTATGATTGAGAAAGAAAAACAGTTGAACAGAGTGGTCACTGTTTAAAAAAACACCAACTCTTCTGTTACTTCTGAGATACTGAGTGGTTCTCTGTCCTTCAAACAGAAACTGACTGCTACCTGGGAACTGTCCTGATAACCCTGAGTGCCCACAAGACAGTTTCAAAGCTTTGCAGCTGAGGAGAGGGACCAGAATGGTTACCAGTACAAAGCAGTCTGACAGAACAGCTCTGTTCTATCTGCACGTCAGCTGTAGGCAGATCATGTCCTGCGTGTGTGAGAACGGTGCCAGGAGCCGGTGGACAGCATTTCATTGGGTCATGTTACTGCCAGAAGACAACATCAGCCAGCCTGTCACTGGGTACAGCTCCCACACTGAGGGTTAAAGAATGTTGAGAATACTAAGTGCTGCTGGCCAGCTATTCTGGAAGTAATATCAGTGTTGTGCTTCTTGGGGAGGATGAAGGATGCAGCAGGACCTGTGAAAGAAATAAAGGAGAACATTAAATATCTACATGAATTTTCAAGACATGCAGACTTTTCAAGTAATTTATAGTGTGCAGTTAACTGAGTCCTAATAGAGCAAGATATTGCTCTATTTAGGAAGAATCCCTCTGTAACTTGATTGAGATTAGGCAACAGAGTTACTCAAGGGCTTGTGTTGCTTATAAAATAAAGGAGTTTTCAGATAATGATGCATTACTATAATTAGGAAATAAAATTAAAAATCCAAATTTTCTGTTTTTTTCCCTTTAGTTTTGTGAGTGCTGATTTATAAAGTGGTGGTTTCTCCTCTCTTCCAGTGTCACGTGTAGTTCGGCTTAGTGGTAGTCCAGAGATGCGCCATGGGTTAAAAATAAGACCTCAGAATGTCTGCTTATAAAAAAGAAACTAAAAGGAAGGGTTGTGCTTTATATGTAATAGGTAAAAAATAATGCAGGGAGGGTAAATTAGGTGTGCTTACCTCCCTGTCTCTCAGTAAAATGATAGGGCTCCCAGTAAACTTGAAAGAGTTCTTGGGACCAAGAACTTGTAGATCCCATTAATGGATGAAAAATCTCAATGGTAGCTGCTTTCACATTAAGGAGGTGATAAAAAATGAGGGGATACAAGTCCTTACGGCCCTTATGGGGAATCAGCCAAGTACTTGGTGCTTGAACTTGGATAGGAAGGATGCTTGAATGAAAGCATCCACTTGGAAGAAGTCATTTTGAACTCTGCTTCTTGAGCCTTCCATGACATACCCAGAGCACCTGAAGGATGCCATAGAGCTGCTGGTGCAGGGCATAGTGCAGCAGTCCCTGCGCCCTTGAGGCCAGTATTACTGTTGTTATTACTGAATGGCGTCCCAAGAACAGAAAGGAGGAAACACAATCAGAAGTGAAGTGGTCCTCCCTTGAACAAACAAACTCGTGAGTTTTATTCAGAGTATTACAGTCTGAAATGGCTCCACTGCAAATGAGGAGGTTTTTGTGGATAAATATTGAAAATACTAAGAGCCAAGAGCAGATTATTTTACAGTACATCCTTGTCTATTCCTTTATTTCTGAGGAGCATCTGGGCCAGTAACTTTACAGGAGCTGTATCTTCAAGAACAACTTGCCTTTGTGCTAAAAATCCCCATGCTTAAGTTTGTTCACAAAACTGTTCTGGGTCTTGTAAGGCAGACTACAAGAAGAAACTGTTGCGTATCTCACTGTTACGCAGACTTGTTCTGGAAGAGAAGAAAATAATAATGAATGTAGGTTAGATGGAGCTGTTACAGTTAGGTAGTGTCTCGGTGTCCGGATGCAAACTAATTCAGTGCCATTGAAAGGATATGGGAAAATGTTCCAGGGGAGGTTTTGCAAATAGATTGAGAATAAACCTCTTAATCAAGCATTCTGTCCCAAATTCCTTGAATTAACTTTTGAGGAAATTTTTCTGACCTCCCCACATCTTTTGTTTTGCACTCCACATACATGAAGGCAATTTTTACCAATTCTTGCTGATGTAATGAATATTGAACAAGATACATTACTATGGGTCCCCCCCGGGTTGGGGGCAGACTTTTCTTTCCCAGAACTGCAGAAGTGCTTTATATATACATGGGCTTGTTGGAGGGTGTCCAGAGAAGGGCCACAAAAATGATCCAAGGGATGGAACACCTCTTATGAGGACAGGCTGAGAGAGCTGAGGCTGTTCAGCCTGGACAAGAGAGGGCTGCAGGGAGACCTGAGAGTGGCTTTTCAGTATCTAAAGGGGGGCTGTAAGAAAGAAGACAGGTTCTTCAGAAGGGTCTGTGGTGATAGAACAAGGGGAAATGGCTTCAAGCTCAAAGAGAGGAGATTTAGGTTGGATATAAGGAAAATGTCTTTTACAATGAGGCACGGCACAGGTTGCCCAGAGATGTGGTGGATGCCCCCATCCCTGGAGATTTTTAAGATGCATCTGGATCAGGCCCTGGGCAACCTGATCGAGCTGTGATGTCCCTGTTCATTGCAGGGGAGTTGGACTAGATGACCTTTAAAGATCCCTTCAACTCTAAGGATGTTATGATTACCTCTAAATAAAACAGACCTTTTTTAAAATCCTAGAGTGCTTAGAAACATTTGTTGCACAATCAAGTGCTTCATCAAACCAGTAGCAAAGAGTAATTCAGCTGGTGGCAATAGGGTTTCTCACTTACAAAACCAGCAGTCCTTTTTATTTCAAAAACTTGCCTCATTCTTTTGTGTAAGTACAGTGCTACATTTTTACATAAAAGCTTATATTACAAAGGTTTTTGTAGATTTCTCCTCAGTGGAACCTTTTGAAAGACAATACACTCATAAATTCACAGCTCTGTACAAGTTCATAAATAGATTTCTTAATTGAGAAGAGTTAGGGAATCAGTGTTTAACCCCATGAGTTTATAGTTTACCTCTTTCAGATGTATCAGAGGCACTTTTAAATTGAGCAACTTTGAGCATTTGCTCCCCACTGAAAATGTACTTGATTTACTTTCAGAGGAAAAAATGAGTGAAGTGCTCGTGTTTTCTTTATATTGGTGATAATCCTTTAAATCTTTTTATCCTGCTCCTGGTTTCTCATGGACAAAGCAAGTCTGAGTGCGTATGGTGAAGACTCTGTCCTTCAAAGATCTACCTTAGAAAATGAAATGACCTTATACTTCTAAGAAATAGACTCCCACAAAATAGATTTGGTTGTAAAAAAATAACGTTGGGAAGCAGTTGTTTAGTGCACAGGTGATGGAGCACTGGCACATGCTGCCCAGAGGCTGTGGAATATCCTCTTTGGAGATCTTTGCATGGACCTGGGCATGGGTGCCCTGCTCTGGTGTCCCTGCTTGAGCAGGGGTTGGGCAAGGTGACCTCCAGAGGTCCCTGTTAACCTCCAATTTTCTGTGTGATTGTGAATTCTCATGTCTTTAATTTGGGTACCCATCTCTGGAATTTACAGGTGTATTCTACATGGCCACATCTAGGACAGAGCAGAGGAGGGTTATTTACCACTGACATGAGCATATACAGCAGTTATATGTTCCTGCATGTCACCTTTCCCTGTTCTCTCTCCCTTTGTCTTTCATAAATGCTCTGGAAACAGGACTGCACGGATCATGAGTCTAAACAGCAGTCTGCTGAGTCATCTGACACAGGTGCACATTTTTCACTGACTGATGCTACCCTGCAGGGTATTGCAGTGTCCAAAAATTCTTCTGTATTTATTTTTAAAGAGCACACCAAATACCTATGTGCTTTAGAAGCATTCTGGAAAAAGACACTGCAGAACCACAGGGAAAAATGAGGTTGAAAGGAGCCTCTGGAATCCATTTGCTCACATCCCTGCTCCAGCAAGGACACCCAGGGCTGTGCCTGTGTGATTTTGAGAGGTCTGCAAGGAGGAGACTCTGCAGCCTCTGGGCAGCCTGTGCCAATGCTCTGTCATCCACAGTGCTCCCAGTGTTCAGAGGGGACCACCTGTGTGTCAGTGTGTGCTCATGGCCTCTGGTCCTGGAACTGGGCACCACTAACAAAGCCTGGCTCTGACCTCTTGGCACCCTCCCTACAGGTACTGACAGACATCTTCTCCAGGCTGAGCCATCCCTCCCGGCTTTTCCTTGTAGGATCTGTAAAAAAGGTGTGGAGATATTTATGCCTTGATTAATTTTGGTCCCCTCTGAATTCAGTTTCCTTTTACTGCAGCATGTGTTAAGATGAAACACATCAAAATAATAGGGAATTCAGCTGTTGAGTTGTTATTTTATAGAACACAAATGAAAGCAGTGTGAACTGTTCCTCTGGAAACAGAGATAGCCACGTCCCTTTTATGGCCCTGTGGAGCTCAGGGAGTTGTGCTCCATCCATGGGTTTTTGTTGTGCTGCTCTTTTGTTGCACTCTGACAGCTTACTCCCTCAATACATGAGCCATGCTCAGTCCTTCTTGTGGTGCCCCTGCCCCACAGAGCTCACAACAGAATGGCACACAGGTAGGGCTTTGCTTTCAGTGTTAACCCCAGCGTCAAAGCATGCTGGTTTTGGAAGCAAGCTCTGCTCGCAGAAGAGATCTTTCTGATTGCACGATACGAAATAGCCTTCTTCAATGACATTTAAACCTAACTTCATCCCTTTTCTTCTGCATTTCCCATTCATTGTAAGCAGAGTCTTCCTTTAGTCTGGGAGGAGGGGAGTAACTCACTATTTAGGGAGTTAGCATGCCCCAGCATGCAGCTTTTTACACAGCTGACCACAGAGCATGCTGAAGGCATGGTAGTCTGCTCTTGGACTCAGGCTGGTCCCACAGGTTAACTGTGCAGAAACAGGATGTAGTTTTCCGAAGTTTGGAAAGAGAGCTCGTAACTTGTGCCAATAGCGTGGAATGGGTATTGCAGCTGAAAAGACAGGTAAATGGATTATGTACACAGCAAAATATTCAGGCAGTCTCTAGGGCTACTTGCCTGTGCTTAAATGCATTTTGCAGTGCAGCTGATAGCAGTCCCATGTGTGTATAGAGGAGGACAATATGGACTCTTCTAGGAAATGGGCTTCCTGCTTTTTGTCTAGAAGTAGCCGCTTTAGACTTCTATCCATTTTTCATGCCTGTCTCGGCTTTATTGTCACAGCCAAAACCTACGGAAGTTGATTGTAAATGTGTTTACAAAGAAATTTCATAGAATGTTATAACCGTGCCTCTGAAATAAAGCTATAAAACTCTGTATTTCACTCCAGGCCATGGAATTTAGAATACTCTGGGCCGATAGAATCACTCCTAGTTTTCTAGGCCTACTACCAAGACCCCTACTTTCTTTCTATTGCCAAATACAATTAAAAATAACCTATGGTTTACCATGCCCATCTGTGAATTTTTCAGAGAGAGCTTTTCCTAGGAGGCACTGCACAATTCATAGAAACTCCTGGTTCTCCTGATTGAAGCGTGGTTCCATTTGGAATTCTAAAAGCTTTTGCGCAGGGATTGTTTTCAGTCTACGCGTAGGAGACATATGGCTTTAAAACAATAGTTTGAATTCCGTGTGTTGTGCTTTTATACAAGAACCAGTTACTGGTTTAGTACGTAGCGGCGTGTGATGGTTATTTCTTATACTAGGTAGGTTTTTTGGTTTAACTGTGGTTGAAGTTTGAACCATAGCTTGCCAGCGTATAAAATCATTTTAAAGGGAAGCAAAACATCTTTGCCTCAGTTTCCCTTAAGATTAAAGCTTTGGATTGCAACCTACAGAGCTTCTTGTTGTATACAGATAGTCATTTAACGCACTTTATTTAAAAAAAGGCACAAATTATTTTGTTAATGGTTACAATTGCACTATGCTGTAAGCATCAGTTACAAAATATGAACTGTACAGTTTTGTAGTCAGCATTGTAAGTAAGTGTTTAGTCATAAATGATTGAAACGATGACATGTTTCAGTTCAATGTTAATTTTATATGTGGTATATGTAATTATAAATAAATTTTCCTTTCTAAAAAAAACCAACCAATGATTGTCCATTTAATTGCATTTCACATTTCAAGCAGCATAACTGTATTCTTCCAAAAGCACACAATTAAGTGTGTCCTAATGCAAAGAGATGGCAGAAGATACTAACTGAATTGGAGGGGGGGGTACATTCAGATGTGCAAACTTCAGCTGAACTTTTGTTGATCCCCTGACACCACAGAAGGAAATAGCAGGAACTCCAGTCTTCTGCACAAAGTCTGAAAGAAGAGCTGAAAGGAATTCTAGAATGTTGGGTTGTGCCAAAGGATCCTTTCAAGTTTACTTTTTTAATCCAAATTAATTCATTTCTACTTCTCTTCTGTCCCTCTGCCATTTATTTTCATTGTATGCACTCAGTTTTAGGTGAAGAAAATTCAGCCGCCATGTAGAAGAGGGTTTGTAGGGGATCTACTACATGGATGTAGACAATGTTTCAGTTTCAGTTAGTGATCATTAACAGGGGTAGATAAGAGTTGAAAGAAACTATGTTAACTTGAATTCTTCTTTTAGTTACATTTGCTCTGATCACCGAAATAAATAGCTCCAAATACACAGTCCATTCTGTGTTTCCTGTGCGACTCTGACAGACAGGCAAAAAGAAAATGGTGAACTGATTCATTTTCAGAGAAAGAGGGAGAGAATTCACTTGTGTAAGTGTGTGTTTTGAATTATTTTCTTGAGTACCCATCTTATTTTTCAGGCACTTACATTGCTGGAAAGAGCTACATCTCTAACTTTAAAGCTGGCTATTCCATATTGTAGTCAATGAAAACTTGACTTTTGAACTTATCTAGTGACAGATGGTCGGGTAAGTAATGGAGAGTGAGGCTGTACTGCATAGGTCTGCAGTCCTGCAGCTCAGCTGTATCTTCTGCCTCCCCAGCTGGAGAAAATCTCAGTGATGTTTGCCATTCCAGACACAGCTCTTCTCTCCTGCTCTCACACCAGACCAGACGTGTGGGCACGAGCTGCTTACTCTAGAGAAGAAGAATTGATGTAATGGAGAGGAGCAGGGGCAAGCTGGGGCATACCAGTTTCTCTTTCTATAGTTAAACTATAGCCAGTACTACAGCGCGGTAGTGATAAGGATGTATTGGATACACGGTTTTTATTTAACTAAACTTCAACTGCAGCTGCACCAATTTAGACCCCTGGGCTCTACCAATCAACCAATCTGCTAAACTGGAAATTGAATAAAAATTAATGGGAAGAAACAATAAGGAGGGAGGGGAAATAAATATTTCATCTAACAGAGAAGGTGTGACATGTCATAAACCACATTACAATAAATATGAAAAAATATATAACACGTTGATATCAAATGTATTCTGTAAAGCTAGAGGCTTGGTTCTTGAATATCTTGTTCTCCTTTGCACATTTTTCTCTGTCTTTGCTGATAGAGACAACGGGAAGAAGAAAAAGGCTGAGATTCAACGTATAATTATCAAATAAATGTTCTGGAACAACAGCTATTTATTAAAATTCAGCAGAATTAGAAGAGAAGCCATAATATCCATTTCAGGGAAGTAATGCTGTAAGGATGAATTCTGCTTCTAATAAAAGGAGCAGCTAAAATGGTGAACGGCTGGCAGGCAGCACACAGATTCTTCTAAGACCCCCAGTAAAGCATCTAAAATAAATGTATTCTTTCTCTCAAAAAAGGCTGAGAGGATATCAAAAAGTGTGAGATTAAGCAAGGGGTTAAGAAGGCTGTTAGAAACAAAATACCAAAAGGAAAAGACCTCTGACTAGTTAAATGTATAGTCATAATAAGGCAAATCATAGAAGACTCTGAAGAACACAACGTGTCAAAGCATGAAGAAACCTCTAATAAAAATTATGGCAGGCAGGAAGCTTGCCCAGACTGTCTGTGGATATGGTAAGTACAAAAAATTAGCAGTTACAAAAACACTGTGGAGGAAAGTAAAATTAATTATTTGCATTGATATGTATTAAAAGAGACTTAGAAATCTTCTCGTGTTGGATACTTTGTTTGCAGAGAGAAGAGTCTGAAGAGTTGAGTCCACTGGGGCAGCAGGAAGATGGCTCAAAGTTGAGCTTACTGAGCAGGGTGGGAGAAACACCGGCTGAAATGGGAGAAATTGTTCTACGTGACAGATAATGGTGTAAGAAAGTTAGGAAATGCCACAAAGGGTGGCTGGAATTTACAGGTGGGTAAGGAGAGTTTTGTGGGAAGCAACCAAATTTTGCAGGAAACTGAAGGGTGATGGTGGGAATCTTTTGGTACTGGAATCCAACAGGCCCAACACTGCTTCAGTGAGCACCTCAATAGTACTGTAGAAGGCTAAAATTACCTAGGTAACAGTACTGAAACAATAATTGGTGTATACGTATACCAGAATGGGAACCGGTAGTGAAAAGGTAATTAGGGTCAAGTTGTTTGGGAGGAGGCTGGGGTTAGGGTTGAAAAAGATGGCGAAGAAGAGTGAAAATGGGCAAAACCATTCACATCACATTGCCAGGGCTGTCTGAAGGTCTCCTTGGGCAACCCCGTGCATGACCACAAGTCTAAAGCAGCAGTCTCAAATGAAAATCTCATCAGGAGGGCAAAGTGGCTGGCAAGATCAATAAATCAAATAATAGTAAAAACCTGCCAAATCTTAATGGTACTCAGCCAGAATTGTAAAGGGATTCCTTTTAAAATAATGGAAGCATTAATGGTGTTAAGGAACTGGAGGAAATCCTGGCTGCATCTTTGTGTGGTGCAGGTAACATCCTTCTCCTTGCAAAGTGATGCAGCAGTGTCACAAGCTCAGGAAACAGCACTGCTGGTAAGGGTGGTTAGAATTGACAGAGACCTGAAGGTATTGGCAATGCCTGGTTCACCCAGTAATCCCAGACTGCCTCCTTTCCTAATGTATAGCATTCTGTGCCGTATGGTTGGGTATCAGATATTATTGTCAACTGTGTCTGGAGCTAAACAGAGGGAAATGGCTGAATTTTTTATTATGGATATACAACAGAAAACTTTCATGGCCAATAATAGTAAGTGTATTTATAAGGATAAAGTAATTGAAAGCTATTTATCCGTCAAGCACATCAAATAATTGCCATGCTGTAGTCAGCAAGAGAAAATGTAGTTGCATTAGGCTCACTAGCTGAAATTAAAGCTATAGTTCAGTGTTGCCCTTTTTTTCAAGGAGACTCAGCTGCAGTGCTGCAGACGCATGTGCCTGTTCCTACCTTCTTATGTGTCTGTAGGTCACGTTGGAGACAGGCTGCTGGCTAGGTGGACATTTGGACTAAGTAGAGCATATCTTCTCTTTGTACCTAAATGATTATGAATGGCTCTATTTATAGCAGGAAACCAGAGAGCACCTACAACCTCACCAGTGTCCCACAGCCAGAATTTCAGTATCTATTCAAAGTGTGAGGCCTGTGAAGTTAATGGACATTTTACCCTCATCACTTGAAAACTGTATAAGAAATACCATTGATCTGTTATGTATGTCAAAGACAAGTCCATTTGCAGATACTCGGGCTTTTTAAAGGCTTTCTTGTCATAGCCACCTTTTAAAGTTATTTTTAAATGGCCCTAAGTAAATCTTCGTAGAACTGCTTTTAAAGCCAGCAGCTCAACACCGTCACCCCACAGCCAAAATATATATATCTGCCCAAATGTTATATCCCTTTCCTTTGCATTAAATTGTGCTAATTGTAAAGACTGCCTTTCAACTCATGGGGTTCTTTATCTGACAACAAAAGGTATTTTGCTATACCAGGACACTTTCTTCCTGTTTGTGGCCTACCAGAACTGGTTTCATCTTTATTTTTTTCATGACATACGAGGTCTAAATCATGCTTGACAGAGAGCCTAAATAAACATGTTTTTAAGATGCAGTGAGTTTGTCGTCATCATCATTTTGATCCATCAAGCTCAAGTGCATCCTCTTAGTATTTTCAGGACAAGAATCATCATACTCCAGGTCATTCCACTTACAGTGCAAGGGGTGCAGAAAGACGCAGAGGATGTAGCCAGTTAGGGTAAGAGATTCACAGAATCACACAGAATCACAGAATGGCTGGGTTGGAAGGGACCTCAAGGATCATGAATCTCCAGCCCCCACCACCACATGCAGGGCCACCGACCTCCCCATTCAATACCAGACCAGGCTGCCCAGGGCACCATCCAACCTGGCCTTGAACACCTCCAGGGACGGGGCATCCACAGCCTCACTGTGCAACCTGTGCCAGCACCTCACCACTCATAGTAAAGAACTTCCTCCCGACATCTAACCTAAGAGAGCCTGTCCTCACAACCCCCGAAGTCTCAGGCACTAGATAGGCCAGTTCAACCCGGTAGAAAAATATTTCCTTCCTGATGTAAATGTGAGTGGTCCCAAAGATGCCCGGCTCTTGAAAGGGAAGCAAGGGCAGGCAAGCTTCCGCTCTGCTCCCACTGACCCTCTCCAAGGTCCCGCACGCCCCTCGGGCTCACCCCTGGCTCTGTTCCTCTGCAGCTGAGTTCACTGCTTGGCAGGTAGTGTGTGGGCCATGCAGCCAGGGCCACGCAGCAGCAGCAGCTCACCTCCCTTTATGTTTTGGCTGCCCCTGCAGTCTGATTGTTGAAATGGACTCTAGGATTTATTGTCAGTGCTGGATTCCCAATCCCTGCAGACAGCTTTCTGGGAGAACTAATAAAGCAGATGGTTTTGTTGTGGCGGTTGATGATTGCTTTTTTATTTTTAATTAAGCAGCATATTTTCAGTCCCATATTTTCTCTGTGCTGAGGCTGGTTTTGTGTTTGTTTTTTTTTTCTTCTAGGTAGAAGTCACAGAAAAATGCCATGACCCCTTAATGCTCAGTCCATTTCAGTCATCAGGCTCATTCTAGGGCTAGTCTGCCTTCGGCTGGCCACAGCTTTGCCGACACAGGCACCAATGGCAGCGCTTAGCCTTAGATTACTGCAACTCCCTGCATCTGCCACCACAGTTTTCACAAGCTAGCTCAGGCTGGCCCAATTTTCACCGGGAGCAGCAGCAGCCCTCCTCAGATGGCAGCAGTGACCTACCTCTGCACCCCACCATGCATTTGCTAAACTTGGTCTTCTCTGCTAGTGGAAGGGGAGCCCAGAGAGGGGCTCCAGGGTGCTGATTGCTGCTGGTGTGGAGAGGCTGATCTCTCACTTGTGACACCAGCTATTGAGCTGGTGCAGAAACAGACATCTGTCCAATATGTGTTCGCTGCTCAAACTCCTGTGATGGATCACCTGTGGGAAAAAGTCACCAGGCTCAGTGGACTTGTCGTAAGCCAGACTTGTCCCATGGATGTGCAGCTTGCCAGTGGTGGTGGAAGCACATACACAGCACAGTCACAGCAGCTGTTTGATTTCCAGCTCACGTTGACTCAGTGTTTTCTTCACATTTACACTTAATTTGTCTTACCAGGGAATGTATTCTTCTCCAGAGATGAGACCAAGCATTTGTCAGAGCCCAGTAGTTCTCTCTATTCTGTTCAGCATCTTTCTGCTGCTGCTTGATTCTATTAAAGGCTCTTTTAATGAGCACACATTAAACATACACGTCTCTCTCCAGAGATCTAAGCAGAGGAATCTCCATCTTTTCCACTGCTTCACAAAGTGATGCAACACTTTGTTTTAGTCAGGTTAAAAACAGAACAAAATGCTGCTGTTTCCCCTTCAGTCATCTCACCTTTAGCAGTGATTTGCAAGAAGACTGTTGCTTTTTTCCTTCATGCAGAAGTTATTTTTTACACCACTTAAATGACAGCTTAATCATACGATAAAGGACTTCCCCAAGCGCAAGTCTTTTCCATGTGTCAAAATATCCGTGGATTCCATATTTAACATCAGACAGAATTGTGCTGCAGCAGTAGGCAAAGCTTCCCTGATCATTATATCACTGTGGAGAGCACTTCCTTCTGGAAAGCTGTTGTGAGGTAAAAGTCAGCAGTGCACTGATCCTCACAGTGGAAACCAGCAGGAAGAATCCATAGCAGCAGCCACATACCTTGAAGGATGTCAGTGCACATGGAAAGGTGAGGCTGTATGCAGAAGAATTCAGGCCATTTGTGACAAAGTAGTGGTGTTTTTTTCAGAGATGAAGAATCCTTGGCAAGCATGTGTAAAGTACTTCACAGCAGGTGGCAACATGAGTAGAAAGAGGTCTAAGCACACGGGAAACACAAATGTCTGCTGCTCGTCCTTCCTACTTCCCTGCCCCAGTGCTTGCTATGAGAAAGTGGCAGGTAAGAGTGGCTTACTCTGTGCGTTTGTGGGATGAATACCTGACAGAAATTAATACAGTGAGTTTAACATCTTTCTTTTTTTAAAGTTTTGAACAATTTCCACTCCTGCAAAAGATGGGTTCCATCACATTGCTTTTATGTCTCCCTGTCCGCACCTTCTATCATCTAGAAGAGCACACCATCACATGCTAGTTTTAAAGCTTAACAATTTAAAATGACCATGTCTACCCTTCAGGATGGTATCAACCTTTTGGTGATGCAGAGGCAAATGCCAGTAACGTGAAAGGCTCCCAGTAATACACTGTGGGAAAGAAATTGATGCTTTGCGGGTTCTGTGCAGCTTTGGGGTCTGGGCACTCTCTTCTATTGCATGCTGCAGACATGCCTTCAGGCCCAGCTAGCAGAAATCCAACTGGAGACGCAGCAGCTGGGAGCTTCTGGATCAGGTTAAAGGCTGTACGAAGTGTATGGTTTTCTTGACCTGCTAATTAGTATGAAAGTTACAGAAACACTCATGCTCAGTAGAGCTTTGGTAACACCAGTGAAGAATGGCTTTATTTTGTTACTGGTAGAGACCGAGCCCAAGAGGGTTTTTTGCAACCAGCATCAATTGGTTCAACTGCAGTAGAGAGAATATTTCCTGCAGAATGGTCAAGGGCCATTTGCAGCTTTCCAAGTCAAAAACAATCCTTAAAACTCCATCTGAAAACCACCTAGCATCTGTGTAGAGCCCTGTGATTACCCCTGGGTTGCAGCAGCTAACAATGAGAAACAGAACTAGAAACAAAATCCTGCTCAGGAGAGCATATGGGTTTGTTGCTGATGGAGAAACCAGAAGCCCTGTGCTTGACCTCAGGTAGGTTTTCGCTCAGAGAAATTCCACTACCGTTAAGAGAGCAAGTGTGCAAGCAGAAGAGCGTGACTGTACCAGGCATGCACATCATCACAGACTTCTAGGACATGGCATTTCAGAAATAAACAGAGTAATGAGCCAGTGTGTGTATTTTGCGAGAGCCTGTCCTCTCAACAGCAAACGTTATAAAAGACCAGGAAACAACCTCTGGCTCTGCTTTCCCTCTTGTTCTCCATCAGGAGCAGCCTGTGAGGTATGGAGATGACACATGAGATGCCTGTGAGGGGAGACGATGGGAAGCCAGAGGAGTAGTTGGGAAGGAGCCAGCTTGGACCAGCCTAGAGGAAGGATTTTATCTTGATGTGTGTGCTTTGAGCTGTAGAGAGGGCAGACAGATGGTAAGAAAGGGATACAGTCCCCTAGGTGCTGGTAGCCTGAGACAGCACCCCCAGCATATAATACAAATTTAGTAACAGAGAGGAGCTGAGGAGAAGCTTTTGGAATTCCATAATATGGAATGGAGGGGGCAGGAACAGGCTGCCCAGAGCAGTGGTGGAATCCCCTTGCCTGGAGATATTTAAGAGATATGTAGACGTGGTACTAAGGGACATGGGGCAGTGATGGGTCTCAGCAGGTCAGACTGAAGGTTGGACTTGGTGATCTTGAAAATCTTTTCCAACATAAATTCAAAAAACAGTAATATCAGGCCAGTCAGCCTCACCTCTGTCCCTGGAAAGGTGATGGAACAGCTTGTGCTGGATGCCATCTCCAGACAATTGGAAGGAAAGGAGGTTATCGGGAGTAGTCAGCATGGGTTCACCAAGGGGAGGTCATGCTCGACCAACCTGGTAGCCTTCTATGATGATGTCACTGGCTGGGTGGATGGAGGGAGAGCAGTGGATGTAGTCTACCTTGATTTCAGCAAGACATTTGACACTGTCTCCCACAATATCCTTATAATAAAGCTGAGGAAGTGTGGGGTAGATGAGTGGACAGTGAGGTGGGTTGAGAACTGGCTGACTGGCAGAGCGCAGAGGGTCATCATTGGCGGTGCAGAGTCTGGTTGGAGACCTGTAAGTAGTGGTGTTCCCCAGGGGTCGGTGCTGGGTCCAGTCTTGTTCAACATCTTCATCCATGACCTTGATGAGGGGATAGTGGCCACCCTCAGCAAGTTTGCTGATGATACGAAGTTGGGAGGATTGGCTGACACGCCTGAAGGCTGTGCTGCCATTCAGCAAGACCTGGACAGGTTGGAGAGCTGGGTGGTAAGAAACCAGATGAGGTTTAACAAAAGCAAGTGTAGAGTCTTGCACCTAGGGAGGAATAATTATGCATGCACCAGTACAGGTTGGGGGATGACCTGCTGGAGAGGAGCTCTGCAGAGAGGGACCTGGGCGTCCTGGTGGACAGCAGGTTGGCCATGAGCCAGCAGTGTGCCCACGTGGCCAAAAAGGCCAATGGCATTCTGGGTGCATTAAAAACAGCGTGGCCAGCAGGTCAAGGGAGGTGATCCTCCCCCTCTACTCTGCCCTGGTAAGGCCTCATCTGGAGTACTGTGTCCAGTTCTGAGCTCCCCAGTACAAAAAGACAGGGATCTCTTGGAAAGAGTCCAGCAGAGGGCCACAGAGATGGTGAAGGGCCTGGAGCATCTCCCCTATGAAGAAAGGCTAAGTGAACTCGGTCTGTGTAGCCTTGAGAAAAGAAGACTGAGAAGGGACCTGATCCAGGTCTATAAATATCTGAGGTGTGGGGGGCAAAGTGGTGAGGCCAGACTCTTTTCAGCAGTGTGTGGAGACAGGACAAGGGAAAACAGCCAGAAACTGGAGCATAGGAAGTTCCGCACGAATGTGCACAAGAACTTCTTTACGGTGAGGGTGACGGAGCACTGGAACAGGCTGCCCAGGGGGGTTGTGGAGTCTCCTTCTCTGGAGATATTCAAGACCCACCTGGACGCCTACCTGTGCGACCTGGTGTAGGGAACCTGCTTTGGCAGGGGGGTTGGACTCGATGATCTCTGGAGGTCCCTTTCAACCTCTGTGATTCTGTGTGATTCTGCAATATCTGTGAACGGCAGCTCTGCCCTCCAGCATACCTACCTCTCCCAGTTTGGTGTCATCTGTGAGCTTACATGGCTCCTGTCCCACCATTCAAGTCGCTGATGAAAATATTAGGTAGTACTGGCCTGTTTATCAGCCTGTGAAGAACAGCTCTTGTCATTAGCTACTATTAGCTACCAGCTGGACTTCAAATCAAATGGCCCTTCATGCCTGACAGCCTTCCAGACTGCAAGTCCACTCGTCCTCTCATACCTTCCTTGAGTACCCAGTGGGGAAACCATGCTGGAAGTCTTGCTAAAGACAAGGTTACGAGCCCACTGCTCTCCCTTATTCCACCACAGAGGTAGCTGTGACCTTGCCAAAGCTGTGCTGGCTGTTCCGGTTACCTTCTGTAGTTCTTTATATTGTTGCCCTTTTTGAAAATGGGCATAAAACTTTTACTTTCCCCAACCAGCAGCAGCCACAGAGGACACCTCCATTTGGGTCTGTGCAATGGTGTTCAATGACATCACACTTTGGGGACCCAGGGCTGGTTATCTTGAACCAATTTTTCTTAAGTCGTTGAATGGGATGATTTTGCCTTTTTTTTTCCTCCTTACACTGAGATGAGAATAGTGCTGAAATTGCCACCCAATCTGTTCTCATGCTTGTAAAAGTGTTTTTCTCATCAGAAGGAGTCTGATAAAGAACATTTACGAGCAGGGGGAGGATTAAGGACACAAGCTATTTCACTTATTCAACAAAAGCTAAGAAGTGACATGAGTATAGCGTGCTAGGAATACCATCTGGAATGAACTGGAGATCTGAGGAGCCCATGAATAAAAAAAACCAACGATGTAAGATGAGCTAATGGATGGAAGCTGAAGCAAGTCCAGTCTCCTTCAACACCCAGATATGTAAGCACTGGGTGACAGTCCCCAGGAAACATGGGTTTTCGTAGCTGATGATGGGATGGCTTGGGCCATTGGACTGCATAGAGGAATAAATGAGTGTAAAATAAAAGAGCCTCTAAAATACTGGTGGTCTGACTTCATGGTTTAATGGCTTCTTACTATGAACCAATGACCCACAGTAACATCAGTGCCTCCACAGGCTAAATACAATGGGCCCCCCGCCTTTTATTTTTTCCGCTTACGTATGATGCTCTTTGTAATCTTAAGTATTACAACGAGATTTACCATGGGGCACAAGCTTTGGAAATAACGTTATTTGAAATTAGACCAAGGTCTTCCTTGGCCCGCAATGTGTTTACATCCTACCAGAGGCAGAAATAGCCTTTCAAATACAAAAATAACACTTGAGTCTCTGTGTCTGCAACAGATAGACCAAAACAGGCAAAAAGACAGCATTACAAGTGTGTCCTTTAAGAAACCACATGGCTCACAGTCGTGCAGCTCCAGCCTAAGCTGTAGGTGTACTTGATGTCCTCCAGGTCAGATCATCTAAAGCAGTCAAGGCAGGACACTGTCTCTGAAGGGAATTTGGCATGATATACCCTGGTCCTCACCTTAGACTCTAATGTAGGTAACCTATATTTAATGCAAATTTTAAAGCTATCAATTAACCATGATTTCCCAGTCCATCGAAAATCACTTAGTGGTGTCAGCCTGTTGTTAGGGACTGACCCACAATTGCTCTAACATTTGGCTCTTCTATTACAGTGCAAGACTGGAAAAGAGCTGAGTGCGTGTAAGTGACGTAACTGAGGCACAGGCAGAAGGCACAGTGCCTTGATGAAGCATGGCTTTCACAGAATCACCAAATCATTAAGGTTGGACCTCTAAGATCACCTAGTCCAACCATCTCCTGGACTACCAAAATGGCAACTTCATAAGACTGAATACACAGGGAAGAAAAACAAAACAAATCCCGTACACTGCTAGCATTGATGAACAGGTATTCATGTTTATGAAATAAAATTCCTATAGCATCCAGTGTTTTGCTGAACTATTAAATATTCCCTAATAGTATTTTCTACATCATCTCCAGCATCTCTGGCATCGTATCTTTAAAAATAATTTTGCAGCAATATTAGAATGAAATACTGGGAGCCCACACTTTACAGAAATTCCTCCTTATCCATTTGACAGTGCATCCAAATGCCCCGGTAACTGAAGCAGCGGCATACTTTAGTGTCCAGGATAACTACACAAGCCACTTGCTAGGAAACCTGTTCACAAACTGCTTTTTAATCTGGTTTTATGCTTTTGTCCTCTTGTCCTTTTTGAAAAGTAGTGTTGAAGGAAATTAATTATGTGACTTGTGTCAGGTTGCCTACATCAGCTCCAGAGAATAAGAGCCCGAGCCCTGGGCTCTCTGACCTCGGCGGCACTACTGACTGCCAAAACCCCATCGGTTTGGTAGAGGGCACACACTGGGAGGAGACAGAAAGTCACACCTGGAGCAGTGTGCTTACATCTCCCTCTGAACGCACATGGAAATGAAGGTGGGTGGAAATTCCTATTAGTGAGGAGTGCATTACACAACCCCTGAAAGTCTTGTTTATGGAGTTCTTTTTCAGGTTCATTCTAAAATCGATTCTGAATTACTGAAACTACTGGTGAGCTAGGAACAGCCATATTGCTATGGGTGTGTCAGGTACATGTTTAATGGTAAGCATGCGTACGTGTGCTCACACAGCACCCAGCACTGCACAGCTGCTCATCAGAGAAATCAGATCCTCACTGGAAGCTAATGAAAATGCAGCAAAGTGTGTGCACTCCTGACGGCATCAGATCCTAAGAAGATTCATTTTGGGGAAAATAATGCAGGACAGGATGATGAACATTCTGTTGCATTTCTTGCCATTCATTCACCAGGGAATGAAATTTTTAGGTTTCAATCACTTCAAGAATCACAGAATCTCCAAGGTTGGACAAGACCTCCAAGATCATCCAGTCCAACCATCCACTTACCACCAGTATTTCCCTACTAAACCACATCCCTCAGTATAACATCTCCACATTTCTTGAGCACCTCCAGCGACAGTGACTCCACCACCTCCCTGCGCAGCCCATTCCAGCACCTGACCACTCTTTTAGAGAAGTAATTTTTCCTAACGTTCAGCCTGAAACTCCCCTCACACAATTTGAGGCCAGTCCCTTTCATCCTATTGCAGTTACATAGGAGAAGAGGCCAACCCCCACCTCACCACATTCTCGTTTCAGGAAGTTGTACAGAGCAATAAGGTCTCCCCTGAGCCTCCTCCAGATCTAACAATCCCAGCTCCCTCAGCTGTTCTCTATCAGACTTGTGCTCCAGACCACTCACCCCTCTATTGCCCTTCTCTGGACATACTCCAGGGCGTTGGTGTCTGATGGGGTTCTGGTGGCCAGTAGTGCAGCCGAGGTCAGAGAGCTCCAGGGTCCAAAACTGAACACGGTACTCGAGGTGCGGCCTCACCAGAGCTGAGTACAGAGAGGTGATCACCTCCCTGGTGCAGCTGGCTGCACTGCTGCTGATTGTAGAGTTCAGACTGGGTGCTTCAACAGAATTATCTGTAGGTAAACGGAAGTAAATTACCTTGAAAGAAATAATTTGTTGAAATAACTAATTATACTGGATCCATCTTCAGAAAAAGAAAGAAAGAAGGGAAAAAAAAGGCCAAAGAAACAATGTCAATGCACTCCCTTTTCCATAAATCATTGATCTGTACGATAGAATTTGTAGTATCTAAAGTTATTTTCCACATTTTATTTGCCTAGATAGGGCACCACCAGAGAAATCAAAGGACTTGCCCATGAGAGCATGAGAAACTAAGAAACAAGGAGTATAAGATGGGATTTGAGGGAACTGGGCTTGTTTAGCTTGGAGAAGAGAAGGCTCCAGGGAGACCTCGTTGTGGCCTTCCAATACTTGAAGGGAGCGTATAAACAGGAAGGGGAATGGCTGTGGATGGACAGTGATAGGACAAGGGGGAATGGTTTTAAACTGAGACAGGGGAGGTTTAGGTCAGATATTAGGAGGAAGTTTTTCACTCAGAGGGTGGTGACGCACTGGAACAGGTTGCCCAAGGAGGTTGTGGATGCCCCATCCCTGGAGGCATTCAAGGCCAGGCTGGATGTGGCTCTGGGCAGCCTGGTCTGGTGGTCTATGACCCTGCGCATAGCAGGGTCGTTAAAACTAGATGATCTTCGAGGTTCGTTTCAACCCAGGCCATCCTACGAAGATATAAGCCTTTAAACGCTGCATTGGAGAGTAGCTTTGCTGAAGAAACACTGCCTGTACATGCATCTGCTGCATGTGCAGAAGCTGCACTACAGATGGTTGTCAGCCAAGCTGGCTCAATATTCACTTCTGTACTCCCAAGATACTCTGTAGAGAAAATCTTGGCCCACAGAAGTCATACTTTTGAATAATTCTCTTGAAAATCAATGTATGTACTCTGAAAAAGTTATTTTTCCAGCTATTAAAACAGCCTGCCTGAAGAACTTTTCAAAATTTCATCACACATAACAAACAGTACTGCCATCAGAATGAGAAGCCCAGCTTGATGTTCCTTACAAGGTGAGCTAGTGGAAAAAGCACAGCAACCTGTGGCTGCCTTCTGCTCAGACTAGCACCTGCAGAAATGGGCTCCATCCCTGGTTCCCAGCAGCTTTCCCAAGCACAACTCAGACTTGCAGAACAGCATGCAGAGACCCAGCCAGGAGTGCAGACGTCCTGGCGCACTGTGCTCCTTGCGCTCTGCTCCTGTGACTCACCAGGAACTGCGCAGCATATGATTTTATGTACCAACTGTGGGCGTTCAGACTGTCTTAATGGTATCTCATGTTGTGACAAGCTCTTGGAAAGAGACATTGTTCTGATGGAAATGTTTTCTTTCATTGTCACCTTTCTCTTCTGTTCAAGATCAAAGCAAATTGTAGAAAAATAGAGCCTGAAGAACAGAGCTGTGGAAGCAGATTGTTACCTGGCTCCCGCCAGCTCAGAGGGAAGAACTGAATGAAGAGAGAGCAATTTCCTTCCCAGACACAGTGCAGACCAATGCTGGGGTTGCACTATGGACAGATCCAGGCCAGAGGGTGCTGACAATGGCACCACACGCTTTGTGTATGCACTGACAACACAGTCTTTGCTGAAATTACTTCTTTAAAGTCTAAAGCCATTTGCTGCTTCGTATCCTTGCAGCGTAACAGTGCACTTCGGTCTAAGGCAGATCTCTCTGCTCATGGGAGGGCTTTTCAACAAACGATGGCCAAGGCTCCTGTTCAGGTAGTATTGCTGCTGCCAGTTATCCCTCCGATTTGGGACAGACTGCAGGGATTATCATTTCTTTTTCATGTGTTTATATGGCATCTGGAATCTCAAGCTTCTTGCCATAACCGCAAATGCTAATAAAATGGCAACGTCTGCAACACATTTATTGCTCTGAAAGAACACAAAAACCATCTGGAAACTGCAAATATATCAAGTTTATTAAGAAAGGCAAAACTGACCCTTTTTATGCTATTAGTACTACTGGCTTGTAATCTCCTGATGCAGTTTAGACATCACAGAGTTTCTGATTTCGTATTCTGCCCAGAGGATGATATAAAAGCCACTATTGATTTCTATTCCCTGTAAGCAGGCTTCATCTCTATGTAAATTAAAGATTCTACAATGTATTTCACATTAAAGATTAGTTGTCATTCCAGCGTCGATCTATTCTTACACCAGCAGGGTGACATATTGGCAAGTTCCAGACAATGAAAGGAGTGCTGCACTTAAATGATGCTTCAAAAACCATCAATTGCCTTCATCATTTCAGGCGATGAATTATCCCTGTGTTTTTTTTTCCACTGGAAAAGGACAGCAGAAGATGCCAACATCTTCCATCTACCAACCATTCAAATCCAGAGAAGTTCCAGAAGTGAGAAAGTAAAAAAAAAGAAGCCTTATAAATGTGCTTGTACCCTTCACACAGTATTAATCCAACACCTCAGCTGGCTTCTCCCTTAACCACATTCTTTGTGAGTCGGGAACATGGGCACTGCAAGAGAGCTCTAAAAGTGTACCTCAGTGAGGGAGTTTCCTGGGGGCTCTTCCCTTGGAGATCAGGAACCATTTGCTTTTTCATAGTGATGGTGAAGGCAGTGACAGGATCCACAGCTGATCAGTCACTGTATTTCAGGAGGGGGATCTTAGACCCATCTCAGAGGCCCTTGCCACATGCTGGAGAACAACCTTATCAGTGACATCAAATACTGGATGCAGCCCTGAGCAGTTCTGGTGTGACCCGCACAACTGAAGTCCCTTCCAACCTGGGATCCTACGAAAGAGGAGCACTTTGCCTCTCCAGTCCTTTTCTAATAGGCAGACACACAGCTCTCCCTTCCCCCTTGATTACTAGTCTTTTCAAGCCAAACAGTGCCCTCGGGTTATTGCTCATCAGGCTGCTGAGGTAGGAAATTCCAGGGGACCTCCTTCAGGAGGGGGATGGACTAGATGGTCTGTGAAATCTCTGAGCATACCAAATTCACTGCACTTCTCCCAGGCAAGGCTAGAGAGAAACCATGAAGGTTTTTTGGTTTGGGTATATTCCCCTCAGCTACAGCCATTGAAAGTCTACTGTGCAAATGCAGTGTGCACAGCTAAATATTTTTAGTGATTTTTATTGCTGCGTAACAGAAGAAGAGCAGCACACACTGCCAGCCACGCACAGTCTCCCCTGATGTAGAAATGCTTACTCTGTGGTTGCATGGTAGTACTAAATGATGGCATTAAGAGTTTGGGGAACAGCAAAATGCACGAATCTCTCTTCATGTCTCTTGTGGGTTATCACACAGATTAATCTTAATTAGAATAAACTCTTATGATTGCCTCTTTTGTCCGCTGGAGGTCAGTATCCTACAGAAATACAGTTCCTCTTACCTGGTGTAAGGGTTTGCAGAGGATAACAATCTTGTAGCAGCATCCGATTTTTCTGTCATAGGATTTTAAGGTTTCTGATACAATGAGATGAAGACAGAAGCCCGGTCTGGGTCCCGCACCATCAAGGGAAGATCTCCCTTCTCAATCAACCTGGCATTTTCCTTTTGTCACATGAAGATTTCAACAAATTGCAGACTTACTCTTTTCCGAGGTGCACACCTGGCCTTGTATTCTAAACAAACGCTGAAGTGTAACTGCCCAATGATAGATTTTTTTGCTACCCAGTTAATCCTACTTGGCTCATTTTGCAGGATTAGCTCCAGAGCCGCCGGCTGTTTGGGCTGCTGCACAAGCTGTGTAGGAAAGCAATGCTGCACCACACTGCTTTCAAAAACCCATCTGCAATGCTCCTTCATCAATCAGCAGCACCTTGCTAGGTGCATCAAAGAGGCGGCTTTTTGCCTCTCCACAGCTTAGCGACATATAATGCTGAAGAATCACAACAGCAGATGAAAGTCAGTGTGTCCTGGAAACATAAATGGATGTGCAAACAGCTGTTTGGCAGTGCAGGATCACAGCCACCTTTCAGGCACTGTCCATATCAGCATTTTAGCTTGGATCACAAACACTTCTGAGGAAAATCTCCTGCTCATTCTCACTTGCCATGCTTTAATTCACATGATGGAGAGGCACATGAATTCAGTTCCTTCCCGCTGAAGCTAAATGTAAGCGAGTCGTGCTCTCAATGAAGCGGGTATTTTGTCCGCAGAACAAGACTAGAGATAGAACGAGGAGAACTCTTGAAATGGGGACAGGACTGATCAGCACTGTCTGCTCCAATTTATGGACTCGCTCTCTCTGAAGTTCACTTAACACGGAGGCAGCTGACGTGCTAGTTGGCCTCATGGCTCCCTAAGCAGCAGTTTCACCTGTCTCCAGTAGCATGCTTCTCATCTGTAGATCTGAAGGTAGTTTGAGTAGAGAGAAAGTAATGCTTTGAAGGATCCCACTGTCTGTCTAGCTAGGCACCAAGTGGAAAACACATGGCGTTAAGCCTGAGCAGATGCGACAGTCCCAGTGCCATGTATCTAAAGAGCTGTAACTTTCAAACTTTACGTAACTTCTGTTCTAATACATTGATGGTGCCCCGATATCTTCAGTTCTGTTCTGTCAAGAAGATGTGTTCTAAGGGGCCAGCTTTACCCTCACCTTCCCACTATTTCTCTATTGCCATTCCACTTATGCTTCTTGATCTAACAAACTTTGCTTCATTCCATCTCCTGGACACCACTGGGGTCTCTGTTGGTGTTCAGCATACAGATGGGTGAGAATAAATGGTCATCCCCCCCCCTCCCCCCCCCCCCCCCCCCCACAAACAAAGCAAAACAAAACAAAACAAACAGAAGCAGTTCCTGCAGCAGACTGATAATTACTGCAGCTCTCACAACCAGAAATGTTAAATGAAGAGTTGTGCTTTATGCATGCTTCAAGTATACTTCATGGGAGGTTCAGGTTGGATATTAGGAAACATTCCTTCTCAGAAGGAGTGGTGAAGCAGTGGCACAGCTGCCCAGGGGAGTGGTGCAGTCACCGTCCTGGGAGGTGTTTAAGAAACATGGAGGTGTGGCACTGAGGGATGTGGTCAGTGGGCACTGGGGGGATGGGTTGGGGTCGGGCTGGGTGATCTTAGAGGTTTTTTCCAGTGTTAATGATTTTATCATTCTGTTTTACCCACAAACTCCTTAAATATGCTACCATGCTGAACCCATGATTTACTTTCTGCACAGAAGTCATTCCTGGTTGACTGGATTCCTTTTAATAGTTCTTGTGTTCATGAATTTTGAAAGACATCTATTTATCATTTAAATGTCATGTTAACTCTATTCATCCTAATCCAGTAGGCAAGGCACTGCCAGTGCTGTTTGTACTCTCACGTCTCATCTGATCAATGAAGGAAATAAAAGCTGAAGCAGGCAAAAGGATGGATTGAAAATAAAGGTCACTACATACTGGAACCGATAAGGTGAAGAAAATAAAAGATGTAAGCTAATCTCCAGGGAGAAGGTTAAAACTTCGCCTCACCATCCACAGGGGGGTTCTGTATGGAGATGGAATAAAACAAAGAAGTATCATCAATTATTCACTGAAACACCTCCTATTCTTTAGCGTAGTAAGGATTTTTCTCCCCCATCTCTGTCCTAAAATTTCTATTCTCCTACCTCCCTTTAAGAGAGAAAAGAATCCCAGAAATCTGTACTGTTATTCTTCCCATTTAAGGGAGGCACCTTGTACTTACTAATTTTTCTTAGGTACCACCATAAGAAAAAAGCAACATTACAGTTATACAACCCCCACGTCTCTTATGTGAAATAATTCTAGCTGGTCGTAGCTGCCTTGCACTTTGGTATATTTTAACAAGATTTGAAAATCCCTAAAGTGAGGATTTGTTATCTCTTTCAGCCAAGAATGAAGTAAATCTATCATGCCGTATAAATAATTCATATAAATTCTAGAAACGTAGCAAGGAATATAGGTCAGGAGGAGCATCACAGGAGAGGGACAGAATGTCCTTTACTTGGAGCATGAGGCAGATCTAAATTCTGTTTCCTGAGACAGACTATGTCAACTGAAAGAACGAAGATGGCTCTTAAATCATTTACAAAGCAAAGGGTGACTTGACAGTCACTGGGGGATTCTGAAGAGAATACAGAGGATCACAGAATCACAGAATCACAGAATTGTAGGGGTTGGAAGGGACCTCCAGAGATCACCGAGTCCAACCCCCCTGCCAAAGCAGGTTCCCTACACCAGGTCGCACAGGTAGGCGTCCAGGCGGGTCTTGAATATCTCCAGAGAAGGAGACTCCACAACCCCCTGGGCAGCCTGTTCCAGTGCTCCGTCACCTTCACCGTAAAGAAGTTCTGGCGCACATTCGTGCGGAACTTCCTATGCCCTAGCTTCATCCCATTTCCCCTTGTCCTGTCCCCACGCACTACTGAAAAGAGTCCAGCTTCACCACTATGACCACCACACCTCAGGTATTTATAAACCTGGATCAAATCCCCTCTCAGCCTTCTTTTCTCAAGGCTAAACAGACCCAGTTCACTTAGTCGTTCCTCATAGGGGAGATGCTCCAGGCCCTTCACCATCTTTGTGGCCCTCCGCTGGACTCTTTCCAAGAGATCCCTGTCTTTTTTATAATGGGGAGCCCAGAACTGGACACAGTACTCTAGATGAGGCCTTACCAGGGCAGAGTAGAGGGGGAGGATCACCTCCCTCAACCTGCTGGCAACGCTCTTTTTTATACACCCCAGAATGCCATTGGCCCTTTTGGCCACGAGGGCACACTGCTGGCTCATGGCCAACCTGCTGTCCACCAGGACACCCAGGTCCCTCTCTGCAGAGCTCCTCTCCAGCAGGTCATCCCCCAGCCTGTACTGGTGCATGCAATTATTCCTCCCTAGGTGCAAGACTCTACACTTGCTTTTGTTAAACACCATCCTGTTCCTTACTGCCCAGCTCTCCAGCCTGTCCAGGTCTTGCTGAATGGCAGCACAGCCTTCAGGCGTGTCAGCCAATCCTCCCAACTTCGTATCATCAGCAAACTTGCTGAGGGTGGCCACTATCCCCTCATCAAGGTCATTGATGAAGATGTTGAACAAGACCGGACCCAGCACAGACCCCTGGGGGACGCCACTAGTTACAGGCCTCCATCCAGACACTGCACCGCCAATGACAACCCTCTGCACTCTGCCAGTCAGCCAGTTTTCAACCCACCTCACTGTCCACTCATCTATCCCATACTTCCTCAGCTTTGTTATAAGGAGGTCATGGGGGACAGTATCAAAAGCCTTACTGAAATCAAGGAAGACTACATCTACCGCTCTCCCCCCATCCACCCAGCCAGTGACAACTTCATAAAAGGCCACCAGGTTGGTCAAGCACGACCTCCCCTTGGTGAACCCATGCTGGGTACTCCTGATAACCTCCTTTTCTCCCAATTGTCTGGAGATGGCATCCAGCACAAGCTGTTCCATCACCTTCCCTGGGACAGAGGTGAGGCTGACCGGCCTATAATTACCTGAGTCCTCCTTCTTGCCCTTTTTGAAGACCGGAGTGACATTGGCTGTCCTCCAGTCATCAGGCACCTCCCCAGTTCTCCAAGACCTCTGAAAGATTACAGAGAGCGGCTCAGCAATGACCTCCGCCAGCTCTCTCAGCACCCGTGGATGCACCCCGTCAGGTCCCATGGATTTATGGACCTTAGTGTTTCCTAGACAGATGAAAGAAACTATAACTTCTTTTTCATATACGAATTTGCCTGAGGTAAGTCAGCTGGTTATGAAGAAGGTGATCTTGTGTATCTTCAGAAAAAAAGCTTGAAAAGTGGCAGAGGGGTTGGAACTGGATGGTCTTCGAGGTCCCTTCCAACCCAAGTCATTCTATGATTCTATGATGGTGATTGCCAGCCGTTAAGGCAAATCAGTGACCCATCACTGGGAGAAGTAATGAACCAGCCAGGAGGATCCACACGTTAAGTGAAACTCCAAATGCTTCCAGGAACAACCCTCTTATAAATTATTGAGAGCTGGGAGTATGCATTTCAGTTTAAACACTGAAGTACAGCACTTTACACATCACATGCCTTAGCATATAGAAGTTCTCTAGTCACAACCAAATATTTTGACGAACCTCTAAAGGAGACCTTCACAGCAGACCAAAAGTCCCCTGGCTGCTGTAAAGAAAGCCTCCAAACATTTGCTAGGCAGGATGTGCCATAAAAAAAGAGATCACACAGAAATACATTTATGAGGAAGCTTCTACGGAAAGTCTGGACAGTGTTAGTTTAGTAGTCATTCTGAGAATATAAAACACAGAAGGAAATTCTTCTTGCTTAAATACGGAAATAACATTCACAACATATTGATAATCAGTTTAGCCAGCTGCTTGAAAACAACACAAGAAAACATTTCAGGAAGTATGTAAAGTTCGGAATTAAAAACAAGCACAAAAGCAGAGCAGAAGAATGAACCAATACAGGTGTAGCTGAAAACAGCACAAGAGCAGACCAGGTTTAAACAAACTTGAAAGAATGCCCCAAGTGAAGCCAAGGCGAAGCCTTCCTTGATGGAATAAGCAGTAGTTTTGGAAAGATTCGTGCTGCACCACTAAGTTAAATCTAGGATAAAGAATGGTGCTGCTGTCAGCATCATCCTCAGTGGAGGAGAAAAGCCTCCATACCTGGAAATGGCATCCTTTGGAACACCCAGTTTTTGGTCACTGTGCTGATAACACGAGTCTATCTGAGGGAAAGAAACCACAGCCAGCCAGCCAGCCAACCAAACCACACATCCTGCTGCAGCAGTGAACGGGAATAGCCTTGGCTGATAATGCAAACTATCTATTAAAAGAAGTTGAAAGAAAACAGAGAAGGATGCAGAGGGATACGCTGACATGCAATGCTTTATAGCCTCCCGCTGTTACACATGTAACATACATGGCCATAATGCCAAGGGGTTCAGCAGACATCTCACCACCTCTACCTGCTGGGGGCAATCCAGGGCAGATGCTGCACCCATGGCTGCCACCAGTACTGAGAACTTGGTGGAGACTGACTGGCCAGCTGCCGTGGTAATGTGAGTAGCTCTGCATTAAGCTGATGAATTTGAGCTCGGCTCTGTGCACATTTTTCGTGATCAGTAACTTACACAGAGGTGCTGGAGTTTTGGCATTACCCTTTCTCTTTCAGTATACTCGGTAGGATTCCTGCCTCAAAGCCAGGTTGGACAAACTGCCCACTATTAACTGGTTTGGAGGTAACTCTGCCAGACGTCTGGCCCTCTCTTCCTTCGGCCACCCTTCATTACACTGGCATGAGTGATTGCTGAGCAGGGCAGACAGATGTGTCACCTCTCCAAGTCGCTCAGCCTTTCTCACCAGTAACATGCTGTTGTACCACGTAAGAAGACAAGCTGTTAAGATGCCTAAGATCCAGCTGCCCTCAGCTCAAATCTCCCAAGTGCTTTGCATGTAGCCTCTCACTGTGAGCAAAGTACAGCTAATCAGATAAGGACTTCCTTATTTATCTGCAATGTTAAGAATTAATCTCCAAAGAGACTACTATATTTAGCTAAGAATCTCTTCAAGGCTACTTGTTTTCTTACACAGCTGAAAAAATGCCTGATCCAGCACAAACATATGAGGTTGCTTTCCATATGTATGAGCACACACTCTGGTCACCCACAGACAAGAACACACTGCTCCAGAGAAAACTAAAGATATTTGACAGCATATGAAAAATCACTCCTTGTCTCCAGCTATTACTGGAGAAGGCAAACACAAAATACCTTCTTCCTATTCCATACCAAATATTTTTTTTCAGGGGTCCAACTCTTTCTATTCCCCTGTACAAAGAAACGGGGTGGTTGATTGGAAACCTACAGTGAGTCCTTCCAAAGTACCCACACTTCCTTTCAAGTCCCAGAGAACAACTGAGCTCATCACTGAACAACCTTCACAATCACTCCCGACCACTTTGCAGCTGACCCAGGGCCTGGTGGGTTCCAGCAGGGATCATCCTTTATTTCCATTCCCCATACATCACTGAGAACATTGACTTACTTCAGGACATGAATACAAAGCCATGCCAAGATCCTGCTGAAAATCCACAGATGCGTGAACATGCATGCGTGTGTGTGTACCCATGTACGTACTGGAATCAGAAAGGAATCCAACTCAGACTTCATATAAATCAGCCAAAAAAGAACTGTGAGCCAGAGGGAATGGAATTTTCAGTTGAAAAGAGTAAAGGAAATCTGTGGCTCCTGAGATCACGGGTAGCATTTGGAAATGTTACATTTTCATTTCAGTTATTTAACAGTAAGGGACAAGATTAATAGCAAAATCTTAATAATCTAAGGAAAGAAAGACAGGCTCAAAAGTGAGATTTTATTCATATTTGTTACTTATTCACAACCCAAAGTATGATAAAACTGATAAAAACAGCCTAGAATGTTAGTTCACATCACTAAATTCAATTCACATTTGTATTAATAAAATACCAAAAGGAAAATGACAACACTGCAGGTTCAGGAAAACAGGGTGGCTACTACGACTGGAAATCTACACCGGTCACAAGTGATCACTTCTTTCACATTTATTATTTAAAAACAACACAAATTACAAAATTCCTGATACCCCCAAGTCCTCCGTGCTCATAAAATATATCTTCTGTCTTATCAAATTTCAGTAGAATGGAAAGAAAGAACCGCTGAGATATCTCATTTCAACATGCAGTACAAGAATACTGAGTACCCCCCCAGCCGTACAGCAGTGCAGCACTGCATCCGAGTTGCACTTCTGTCCAACTCACGTGAAGAATCATTTTGCAAGCTGCTCTGCAAGTGCGTCACTATGATCAGAACAAACCTCCACTCGTGCAATGGTCAGTGCCACCCATCAAGCTGTGGCCTCAATTCTGCCCTGTGTGCACACTGACCTCAGACTCCAGAGCACAAAATGAAGCAAAACTGAGCTCTGTATTTAAGGCAAAGACAATCAGATCCAACCGAGATGAGTACCCTCAGCTACCACCACTAAACTGCAGCTGCTCACCGTTACGCAGAGATAGACTGGTTATACTTGGTATGATAAATCTTCAGCATCGATACAGAGGCAGCACTTTGCCACCCTACCATAAAAACAACCGTCCCAGATCGAAAAGCTATACGCAGATTGAACAGCAGTGAAACAGCCAGTACTTCCATGCAAACATCGTGTTAGACTGTTACATTCTTGAGAATAAAACTGTTAACTGCGTAAACACAGGTGAGATATCTTTTATTTCGCCTTTTTATTTTCATTTGTTTCCATTTCACACACCTTCTTCCCACCTCTCTGCTATTTTTAAGAACAGGTGGGGTCTCACCGAACAAAGGAGCTTGAACAAATGTTTAGACCTGGAATTACAGACTTCTGTTGCAAAGATTAAAACTGCAATCTGTTAAAGAATTCTTCTTCCTCTTCCTAAAATGCCTTTAAAAGCCTCACCAGGTGAAGCAGCAGCCCAACTCTCAGTCCAGAAGAAAAAACCATTTTAACACCGTACTGAAAAAAAACCAAACATGAATCATTTTGAGAGAAAACAGAAACAGCCAAAGCAGACTGTATGACAGCAGCTCTACTGAGGGGAAGAGTAAAAGAATGTATATAGACGGCATAGTACCTAAACAGCCATTGAAACTGTTTTAACTGCCAAATGTTACAGAAATGCAATGCATGAGGCAGGAAATACATTCAGAATAATGTAGCTTTGAGTAAGTGTGCTATGGGAAACAGAAAGCAATCTCTCGTGACCATACACATAGGAATCGACAAACAAAAAACTTATTTACAAGCATTTGTACCTACAGGCATAAGGACCAAGTTTCATACTTGTGAAATGCATCTGACTGCTAGATCTAGACTGACACAGTTCCATTCTTTAGTCCTAACACTATTACCTTTTCTACACTGGAATAACCCTACTGTTTCAATCAGGCCTATCCTGAAACTTTTGTGTCTAGACGGCCCAGATGGTGGAAATGAAAAGCTGTACAGGTGTTCTAATTTTATTTTGTAACATGGGCACGCATTCACTACCTACCTAACACTTCCCAGCACCCTACCCATCAAGCTGCCAGCACCCTACGGCTATCACTGTCACAAGCTTACCCAGTCTGCTCACCAACGTGTTAATTTTGGATCAAGGGAACACGCATTTCATTATCTGCTACGTTTTTAAGATTAAAAAAAGAGGTTAGGTTGTATAAAATCACGTCTGTATGCAAAAATCTAAGCCCAGCAGTGCTTAAAAATAGACTAAGTAGGTATTTAGTTACTGTCTACTGCATTTTAACACGGGCACAATTAGCATCTAATAAAAAGCTAAAAGTTGTATATGTATGGAACAACGCTTCATCCAGTTTTGTAGTTAACCAACCCTGAAGACTAACAAGCAGACCAATTCACAAGTACCTACGTTGTTTACATAACTAAAGGAATAAGATGCAAAGTCAAAAAATATATTTTATCCTTCAAAAGATCAGGAAAGTAAAACAAAATGCTGGTTCCGTAACAGTGCAACAACTGCAGCAGGTTTTGCACGCAGCACATGATTTGCTACATTTAGTGGCACTTAAGTATTATGCGGTAAATACTGAAAGTAAGACAAGTTTCTGATCTGCATAAGCATAATCACATTATTACCAGAGTTGCTAAGCTACAGCATTCTGAATAATATCAATTCATTTTTAGCGTTTCGATCACTAGCCTTAATACACGTCAACATCCTGCTTTACATCTTGCCACCAAAGCAATCACTGAAGCCAAGTATTTCGCGAACTTGCCACCGTGCTCAGACCAGGTTCAATCTGACCAATCATTCTCATCAAATTCTGAATCATCATCAGAATCACTGTACTCCACAGCAATGCGTCTTGAAAGGATGGTTGCCACATCATTCCCAACAGGTTCTCGCTTTGCTTCTTGCTCACGCTGCTCTTGCACCTTTTTCAGCTGTATTCCTGTAGAGATTAAGTTTTCCAGATTAAGTCTGCAAATTTCTTTCATTTCTTACTTCACATATTCAAAAAGAAAATCAAAGAAACCACTGAATTAGAACACTTTCCTGAGCAAGGAAGAGACAAAGTCCAAAAAACATAGGCAAACTGGAATTCGTTCTCAAGACTTGAGCTCTTTTAGACTTGTCATAGAATGGCTTGGGTCGGAAGAGATCTTAAAGATCATCTAATTCCAACCTCCCTGCCACAGGCAGGGTTACCAACCACTAAATCAGGCTGTCCAGGGCCCCATCCAACCTGGCCCTGAACACCTGCAGGGATGGGGCAGCCACAGCTTCTCTGAGCAGCTGTGCCAGTGCCTCACCATCCTCCGAGTAAAGAATTTCTTCCAAACATCAGACCTAAATCTCCCCTCTTCTAGTTTAAAACCATTCCCCTTTGTCCTATCAATATCTGCCCATACAAGTGGCCTGTCTGCCTCCCATTTATAAGTTCCCTTCGAGTACTTTGGAGCCTTCTCCTCTCCAGGCTGAACAACACGGTGATAATATATTAAACTTAAATATTCAAGACAGTACGTATCCTTTTGATATGAAAAGTGAAGTTTTCACAAGCACATTTGGAAACAGCAGAACTACTCTACAGTGTAAACAAAATCTATTTGAAATATCTGAAAATATGAATATTTGAAAATATCTGAAAATATGAAAATCTATATAAAGCTATTAGTCACTGGTTAAAAATCACTGGGCTGAAATTTGGTGTTGGATACCTCAGTTCTGATTAGAGCAAAAAAATCTATGTACTTCTAATGGAACACTCTACATAGTATACATAAATATAGTTTTCATTTTATTATGTACACACAGATACTAGCAAGCATTTAGCAAAGCTTCAAGATCTTGAATCTGTTTCTAAAAAGTAATGCTCCGAAGTCATGATGACTAAGGTTAGAGTATGTGTGTGGTACCTGTGGTAAACCAATCTTCTCAAAGAAATTCTGCCTAGTGGGGAACAGAAGCCATGAACTTGGATCACTGGAAAACACAGTGCTCTCATTGAAGGGAAAAAAGAAAAAAAGAAATGGTTAAAATAGGAAAGTGCCCACTTACCCATCCGAATGGCAGCCAGCAGATCGCTCCGCGCATCGCTCACTGGCGGCTGGGCAAGATCGTGGCGCTTTGCCTCAGCAGCTGGAGGAGCATGCATGGGGGAGGAAGAGAGGGAGGAAGCTGCAGCAGGGGGGCCTGGCGGGGGCGGAGGGGGGCCAGGAGGAGGAGGAGCAGTGACAACAAGCCCACTAGGAGGAGGAGGATGAGCAGATACATATACAGAGCCTGTCACCAGTCCAGAATGGGAAGGTGGCCCAGGAAGCTGAAGGGGACTAACAAACGCTGTTTGTGCTGATGGAATCATAGGGGGAGGAGGAGGAGGGGGAGGGCCTGCAGGATTGTAATAATCCACCATTTGAGCTGGAAGCATCCTATACAAAACAAAAGAAAAACATTAAATACATCGGAAGTTAAGGCTTACAGAACCATCGCCCCTCAAACTGTTCTCGTTCAACCTCAGCTAAAACAAAGAATTGAAGAAATGTAAAATTGTGAGTTAAATACGCAAACGATTATAAAACATGTAAATTGCCACATATTGAGAGTACTCTGTTAAAGCAGGAGGGCGCCTCCTTTCAGAAATCCACACCAAAAAAAAAGGGACTTTATGTTATTACTCCTGCCTAGTTAACTATGCACCTACATGTGCTCCTAAACATCTGTGAAAACATTACGCACAGTACTGTTGTAAATCAGAATGGATCAAGAAAACCGCAGACTACAGATATCACTTCCACAGAAGGTAGTGTTAGAACAAATACTAGGAGATAACAGATAAGGCATGGAGGATAATGGAAAGTAGGACTGGGCAGCTTCACCCAATGGTCTATCATGCATCTCGTGTGCCTCTTTAGTCAAGTTTATCAATTTAAATATCATTCAATTAGATTGATAAATTTGATGCATACTTTAAAGAAGAACAGGGAAAAGCTACTTTGTTGAAACGTAATTAATGGAAATGCTATAACAGAAAAAATGGGAAATTCATGTATGTGTTATGGTAAAGATCAAGATACAGAAGACAGGAGTAAATGATGTTCAGTGATACATGTCAATGAATGACAATTCTACTACACTGCCAACAGTCATGTATCTAGGAACTAACTACAAGAATTTCTGCCATGAACTGGAAATAACAGAAAAAGCAGGTTGGAGCAATCAATCGGAGCAAAAATGAATAATCTACAGCATGATAGTATCATTAATTGGGCAAATGCTATCCCAGGATGCATCAACCAAAGCTGAAAAGCTGGCTTAGCTTAAAATGACCCAGAGAAGAGCAAATACAAATTAACTGAGGTTGTAATCAGAAGTTTTAGGCTACTAAAGCAAAAAGATGTTGGCAAAAGAAAAAAAATAGGCATAGACTCATTAGAAAGTAGGTGATCTCTTTCTATCAGAGAGCCAATATGTGAGAACGAACCTTTCTTCGCAATGTGTTCAGGCAAAATATTTACATAGGTAAATTACATAGATAAATTCATAAATTAAATAATGGAGATGTCTGTGGCAGCGGGGAACTCAATTCTGTGTCTGATGCGATCCCGTCTAGTTTGGTCACCAGCTCCTTTATAAATCATTTCAGTGATGCAATACAAAGACTCATGCATATCACATTCGCCAATATCTTTTCTGCACCTCTCCTGGATTTTAACACATCATACAAATTATGTTCTACCTGTCCTAACTACCTTCTGCTATAGAGGAAAACTGTCCCCTTCTTAATATTATGTTAGGGACCATTAGTATTACAAACGTATTGATTTCATCACGTTCTGTACAGAATTCATTACTTCTGCTTTCACTGTTTATTTGCTCACTCAAATTCAGCTCGTATATAACAACAAACTTGTTCTGCTCTCCGCAGTGAGACAACAAGGCTACTTGGGACCCTCTTTACCCACGTTACGCTGATGGTTATGAGAAACACATGACCCTCTAGCTTTGTCATGAATTCACTGGAGTAAGTCAGGAGTTTTACCCATATTCTGCTGGTACCACAGGTACTGAGCTGTGCTGGCCATCTGCAGGCTGGGGAGGAGGTGGAGGTGGCTGCTGAGGTCTGTTTAAAGTAGCGTGTCGCGCTGTGGTAGAAGGTGGTCTGTATTCGTGTTCATGGCTTTGGGATACGCCCACGTACTGCGAACCATCTCCTGTTCCATAGGAAGGCATTGCTATCTGCTGATGGAGGGAATGATTCGGAGTGGCAGGATAAGAATAATCTGTAACATCAGATGCATGGGACCTAAAATTAAAGTAAATGGATGCAGAAGAACAGATGATGCAAGTTTAATAGTATTACCTAAACAGCTCACAAGAAAGCCTAAAAAGAACGCAATCGGGATTATTCTTCCTGCAGTGGGACTCCCTAACTATCAAGCCCCATTCTCATCTCAGACCATTAAGTAACAGAGAATTCAAAAAAGGAATTTTCTTCAGCTTCTATTAATCTTTAGTAGCAGCGAGGAAGCACGCTGTTTATGCCAATGATTTTGACAGTCCACTGTTTGATGTTACTTATCACTTTGGCCTTACGTTAAAAACAGCAGCAGAAAAAGGAAAGCAATATTGCAAGCACTCAAATATGCAGAAGATTATGCTTTACCAAAGCAGAGAAAATGAATTTGAAAAGTTAGGAAATGCTTTTTCTTTGCACAAATAATTTTGTTGCAAAGGCTTAGAGAAGCTGGGAAATATAAACATTAGTTGAGCAGAGAGTTCATAAAGATACAAAGTCCAGGGTGCTCTTTCAAGCAAGCCCAAGAGAGGGAGCAGAAGAATCCCTTCATCCCATTACTGCACAGAGCTGTATCGAATTAGTAATGAACAATGGTGCAGCCTGGCTTTTAGTGAACGCAGTAAACCGATGCACTTATCTGCAAGACTGGAAGCAAGGTAAGCAACAAAAAGCCAGGGCTTTGAGTAAAGCAAAATGACAAACCCTTTGGGCATTTTGTCCTCTTTCATGCTTCCTGCCTGCTCCATTTTCTTTGCGTCACTCATGAACTCAATGCCCATTTTCCTTCTCTCCCACTCTTCTTTTCTTGTTCTCACTTTTCTCACATTAACTTGCTGGTTTCTGTTTGGATTCAGCTTGTGTTTCTCTCTCTGAAGTATAATAAGTATAACAAATTAATTGTAAATTGTCACAGTTTGGACGCTTGGATATCAACCTTCAGTGTGCAAATTTTACAATTAGCAAGCTAAGTCAAATATGAACTCTTTTTGTAATCTCATAATTCAAAAAAAAAATACAGAGATGAATACAAATAAGGTCCTAAAGAAGTGAAACACACCGCTCATGCAGTAGCTGTCAGCATAAGAACCTCTCTGAAGCCAGCACTTACTTATTTCTGAATGCATCATGCCTTTATAATTTAGTTCCCACAAGTGAGACAAACCCCAGGATAAAGTGATCTTCCCTCCACCTCACTACTGGTCACAAAATTAAGTTTTCATGCACGTAGAATAGATTTCAGGATTTAATCACTAACATTTGCTTCACTGACTTTGCATGTTCTTCACTTCATAAGTACTTGAAGTTTTATAATAAGCACACGATAAGTAGTCCCAAAAAATCTATACCCAACATAATGATGCATCTTTACAATTTCTGCCTACAACGTCTTGCAGATTGCAATCATTATTGATATCTGCAAATAGCTGAATACATTTCAACAGTGCTGGGAGATTAGAGACAATGTCTCAATGCCAGTAATTCAATTTGAGAAACCTGGAAGCAAGATGTTAAGGCCAGAAAAAGGACTTGAAATGTGTGAAAGACAGAGCTCAAAGACAATGAAAAAATCCACATCTTGCACTTGGGAAATAAAAATCAACGTCATCTTATCAGAGAAACCTATGGCAAGAATGGTCTTTGTGACACGTAGCAGATTGGCAACCAGGAGATAACATTTTGCAGTAGGAACCATAAAAAAACAACTGTGACCAAAAGATTTTAGAGTCTCTGAACATACTACTGAAGAAGCAAGCAGCAATTTTCTTTACATGTCTTGTTATTTAATTTTATTGCTTTTGTTATTATTTTGTTATTATTGATCCTCACTAAGGTTGAAACACAAGGTATACAAAGTTCTGAGCAGTGTGGATGTGTAACTTTATTTCAGCTGGACGGCAAACTGAAGGTATCAGTGCGCACTTCTGCAGTGCTGGTTGTTTCCCCATCCTGGCCACTCAACAAATTAGCTCCATTCATTCCCAGCACTATTGCTACCAATTAACTACTACAGAAACAAAATGGGAGAAAATCTTTTTGCGAAACCAGCTCAGTGAACAAACTCAGACTTCTGTGCACAACAGGAGAAGGTAACTCCCACTGAGCTCAAAGGGAATCTCACACAATGAAAACGAGCTCTGCTGTGTATCCTAAAGCAGAGATTTTTCTTCAAAGAGATCTATTTCAAGCAATAACGTTACATCTGGTATTGCAGTTTGTTTTAGAGACAAATAGACGTGAAGAAAGAAGTACCGCCATGACCTGGTAGAATGCGACTGAACTGCTTTTGCAACTACAACTACTTAAGATCGAATACAAAGCATAAAGCAAACGCTTATTTCATTCCAATGCAAAATTAATTATGGTGATAAAATGATCATCTGACGCTAAGGAAGAAAAATATCATTAATTACAGAATTTATGTTATTATCTATAAGAAGTTTTAAAACACACACAGTATGTTTTGTCTATTCTAACTTCCCCCAGCCTGCACAAGCATCTAATTCTACTCAGTGTTTGGGCACATATAACTATGGCATAAAAAACAGCTTGGTTGTAAACAGACCTAGTATCTGGGGACAGTGATCCCTCGGAAGATGCTCCATGGTACACACTCTGAGACAACCTGTTGTCAGGTCTAAGCTCTTTGTCATACGCCATCATATTCCACTCCTGGCGTCTGTTCCTGGCTTTTCTAACTTTTTTCACCTCACGGGTGGTGCCATCTATACGCTTTTGCTCCTGATGTTCAAACAAAAGAAATAAAGCACGCAAAGAGAGAAAAAAAGGGAAAGGAAAAAAGCAGGTTAAAATGCAGTTAGAGTGCATGAAAATAAGACCAGATTTATAGACGAAGATAAGTCTTCATAAAATTTCTCTGCACTGAAAATGCCAAGAACTCCTTAAGCTATGCAACCCATGAGCAGAAAAATGCCACTTCGCCCTTCTTCTGTAGGATGCACGTCCCAGTGCGATACGGACCTACTGTTTTTATCATTTAACATGCCCTCCCTTCATACATCTGGTAAGTTACCAACATTCCTCCTAGTTGTGCTTCATCCTTGCTTCTGATTATTCTGTATAAAAATGATCAGATGACTCTAATTCTCTCTGCAATATGTCAGTAATACTCAAGCCAGCGATATGTTACAGCTTGATTACTTCAGTTGGTTTAGCTTTTGAAATCTTTCAGTATCACTTCAGGCCCAGTCAAAGTCAGTGATAGTTATCTATCAGATCTCCCTGCAGTGGGACTCCATGCTTTCCCAAATCTGGCACTTCTCCATCTGCCACCTTCTGACATGAACACAAAATCATATTGGTGTTTCGTTATGAAAATAAGGAAGACTGAACAATCCAAACTGAAAGAGGTACATATGTGCTACTCTTTTCCTCAATATTTACAAGAGCATTGGATTATTATTAGTTTTTTTAATCAGCTCAACAATCCACATTTTACAATACTAACTCATAGATGGAACCTCTTTAACCTATTTATTTATAATTTGGTATTAATCTTTTGGCTGTTAGAAAAATTCTCACTAATGCAAGCATAATCAACAGTATTTAGACAGAAGCGAAGTAAAATGCTGATAAGCAAGCATTTTATTCCTGAGTCTCTACCTCCAAAGTACAAGGGATAGCTGGAAAGTCAAAATCCCACCAAAAAGGAAAAGAAAAAAGGTTATCTCACAGATGAACAGAAATTCCCAAAGCTGCCAAACAGCACCAACTAAATAATTCTGAAACGATTTATTTGGCATCATGCAACTAAAAAATTAACAATTATTTGCTTGCCCTTGTTTTGGATCTCTGGCTTGCTCACGCATGTCTGTATCACAGACCTGCTGAGGCACACTTGCTAGCATTAACAATGACAGAAAAACCTTTATCAAACGTTCTTGACAACACCTGCTCATTCCTGGCCCCTGCAGTGCGTAATTTTTTCACTTTGGTTCATGTTAAGTAAAGACTGCCACTTTGCTTCCTTTTTTTTTCCCCTGCCTATTATTTTTTTTTTTATTTTTTCCTCCCAAACTTTTTAGCATCACTCCCTTACTTATTCAGGTTATGCAACACTTTACCTTCTCTTTTAATGCCATTTCTTTACATCAACATTTTCTAACATGGGAATTGGAGCAGGCAGGTTCAATCATGCTTTATTTTAAAGATACAAAGTTCCTCTATTCCCCACGCTTGATAAATGCTTCACATCTGTCTTTTTCATTTGATCACTGCAAAATTTAATTTGTTTTAATTTTGATCTTTCATCCTGATTCATTTCCTTAACTTTCGTTACCAACTCACAACGCATTTGAGAAGTACAAGCAGGCCTCCAGGTTAACTGAAAACCTGCTTTCGTGTTTTCTCCTCACAGAAAAGTAATTCCATCCTCTGAGGGTCACTACTATCCATTTCTTTTAAGTTTCTAAAGTAAATGTCAGCCTCTTGAACCATGCACAACCCTCCTTGGAAGATAATCATTTCAATACAGTTCCTGCACAAACAAGAGTGCTTATGTGGCTGCTTACAAATCATCACCAAGTTAATAGCCTTTTTTTTTTTTTTTAATTTTAAGAGGTCACCATGTTTTTATGAAAAAAGGTAAGCAGGTGTGTGTGTTAATAAACAACAACATATACCCAAGCCTTCATTTGATTTTATTGGATCAGACTTGGATAGGTTGTTCCAGACCACCATCTATAAGTATGCTAAAGCAATAAATATGCTGAAACCCCTTTTACTCAAGCTGCACTAAGCACTACTTGTACTGATTTCTAGATTATCATCTAAAGGTACCTCTGAAACATTTAATTTTTTCAATAACAGTGAGGCAGACAAATAGCAGCAGCAGACCAAACCATACATAACTCTGGTAGAGCAGCTCTAGGCTGTTCTGGGAACAAAGGATGATTTTATTAGCTCTTACACACTGCGGAAATACTTTCACATCCTGAAAAATGAGCTATAGTTCCAGGTTTAATGCATGAAACAGTTTTAGGAGGCCTGAAGACTTCAAAATTAACTACAGTTAGTAACATTTTTTAATGAAAATTAAGCATTATTAAGAAGAGTTACTTCCTCTTAGTGAAGTAAGTGTAATAGAAGCTGTGGTAGACAAAGAAATGCCACAGGTTAAGCCAGCAAGCAGGTACAACATCTTTTGGCAGGAAGTGCTTTCTGTCATACAGCAAAGTGTATTAGAGCCTTCAGAGTTACGTTAAGTTCAAGTTTGATATTTGCATCAAGAGTTAGCAAATGATATTTCAAGCACCTGTGTAAGGAATAACAGCCTGTAACTGAAAGTAGCTTCAGCAAGTATTTTCAGTGAAAATACTGAAAAGAAAAAAAAAAAATCATTGATCCTAGCCTCCTGACTTCATCAAATTGACAGGATCCCATCCGTCACAAATCATCCACGACCTCTGAAATGCAAGCAAACCCCGGATAATTAGAGTTTTCTAATTATCTGGATAACTGATTGTATGGGAACTGTTGAGTCGCAGCCTGAACCACTGATTGGTCACCTGAGGCAAGCACTGGGTCAGCCCTGGGAGCACAGGTGAAGGCAATTCAGCTGTGTGACAGGAAGGGGCGGAGCCTGGCTGCACCTCACTTAGACCCCATTTAAGGGCTGACTGACACTGGGGAAGGATCTTTCTGGAGGTTGCTCCTTTGCAGAGATTTTCATTGTGAGCCTAAATCTCTGGATACTGGTGAGTGTTCCTTCTCTGTTCCTTTATTATCTCACTACAATACTCTTTCCAACCGTACTTTGCTGACACTGATTATTCCGAATGAAAAGCTGGGGAACAATAAAAAGTAAAGTCGAACAACCTTCCTTTGGTGAACTGAATGATTAACAACTGGTCTACAGTCGCACCATTCAGATTACTGCTAAATGAAAGCCAAACTTACTGTACTCTTATGCACTGAAAGCTCAAAAGTAAAGAACAAAACACGAGCAAACAAAAAAGCAAACAGGGAATACACTGCGGATTTTAAAGTTGTAAAGGAGATCACAGCCTCATTTGGAGCTGAAAGAGCCAAATCAGAGGAATTCTGTGCTAAAATTCTCTGCAGATAAGCTGAAAGAAGAACTGAGATATTTGAAGGTGGGAAAATGAAACACCTCACCAAAGTTCTGCTGCGATTTACTCATACATTTAAGGCACACTGCCAACACAGTACTGGAAAACACACCCTTTGGTGCAGTGTTCTTAATCTTTACTGACCACCTGAAATGCTAAGGCTAAAAACCAGCTACGTTTGGTCAGTTTAGTAGGATCGCATAGTTACTAATATGCTAGACAAATCTCTTTCTTCCCTCAGAGTCTCTCAACGGGTTTTATACTTTCTGTTTTTGTAAAGTATAAACTGCTGGCAAAATTCTCAGTTAGGTGATCCAAAGTATAACTTCAACCATAAAATTGTTAGAAGTTGCCCTGGATTCATCCTCAGCCATTGCTACTTTAGGGACAAACAAAGAAAAGCAAATGGTAGTCTCAAGCAACCTGTGGAATGAACATCTCAACCCAACCATGCAGCTCTCCAGAGATTTCAGAAGATACTATGCTGATTTGCACATCGACTTCTGGAATGCTAGAAAACCCTGACTTCTACTTGTGAAACACATCTTTCTATGCAAATTTCCACCTGTGTTGCTTTCTTCTTAGCTGATCTTGTTGTACGTGCAATCAAATCAAATCGCACTCCAGGTAGAATTTATGTTTCTGAGATGCGTGGCTATACTTCTACATGATTGCAACAGAGTGTATTTTGCATCTTGTTTGTAGACTGTAATATGGCAATTAAAATCTACAAAAAATATACCATGGGTGGAAATAAGTGAGACGCGTTGCCTGAAATAGTCTGACAGCAAGTCCTTGATATAAAAGGTTCTGTAAAAATCTCTAAAGGTATCAAAACATTTTCAAGTGGTGTTATGTTATAAACTTTAAAAAGGCTTTTGTATTTTCCCTTTTTTAGTATCAAATCAGAACAAAAAAATTAACAGTCGATAGCTTCCTTTTATCCCTTTCTCTAATGAAAGCCCTAAATTTGAAGGGGGAAAAGAGGGCTAGAAGGAACAAACCTCAAAGGTTTTAATTAACCCTACACATTTTTTTCCACAAAAAATACTGGAAAACAAAAGCCGCTATAATTGTTTCCCATCTCTCAGTCAACTCTATCATTTATCATAATGAGGACACAGTAGGATTATAATCCTGCATATAAATTTTTATGCAATTAGACACATAACCAAATGAATACTTTCAAGTATGTTGCATTGGACAATATCTTGTACTGAAAACATTTACTTAGCTTTTTTTCAGTGCTATTTTATACTGAGATACCTTTCAAAACAAAACACTTTTGACTGGTACTCCTAAAAGGAAGATCTGATTATTTGTTTCCAAAATTAGAATCATAAACAGCTGCTGAATTCAAGCAGTTAACTAAGTCTTCATGTTCTGTTTAAAAATGTAGTCAGAAAGCTTTGTTTAGCCACAGGAACAAGGAATAAATGCCACTTTATAAAATTACAATAGTAAAACTCCCCTACGGTCATGTCCTATACACAGATTTCTAAGCAGCTGTCGTACACACTAGCATACATCCAGGTGTATGTATGTCCTATGATATACAATACCTACTTATACTTACGTTCCTATACAGATGCCAATATCTATGATGTTTGTATATATCTATGTACTGAAAACTAAGTAATTTCGTTCTATTTTCTCTGAAGTCTGTGCACCTGTCACATCTTAATTCAAATCCTTTATCTCTCATTGAACTTATCTAGAAGAGCACCTGCTGTCAGATAAGATAGACAGCCAATGCTTAACACTTAAAAAAAAAAAAAATGAAAAAAGAAATTGTCATCAGTAATGTTATGGCCCTCACATTTGATCAAAAAATTACAGGAAAGAAGCTCCAAATGTAGCAACGTAATTCTTCATTCAAAGCTAAAAACCATGAAAAGAAGAAATTTTGATGATTGCTTCAAATGCACATCTCAATCAAACTGCTGAAAGGAATCCAGGACTGAAGACACTACTCTAAGAAAAAGCCATTTTGTTGTTGTTTTTGAACTTTGAGGAAGAAAGGAATATCGTGCCTAGAACAGGCCCACTCTTGGTGCTAAAGCACATGATTAGGCCGTGTATTGTCATTTGACTATCTTATCTTGTTATGTGTAAAAAAGTGAAGAGTTACTACCAAGGAACTAAAAAAACAGAGTATATACCTCTGAATAAGCCCATATTTTGCTACAGGAGATGATGCAGCTGGATAAAGAACTAAGAAAACGGCACGCCAATTTCTAATTCATTTTTCCCCCCTAAATCACAGGGTCTTTTTTTTTTTTTTCCTGAAGCACAACAGGGCTATTCCACTGGGTATTAATATGCAGTTACTGGCGAACGATTAAAGAAAGCATGTTGGAAGACAACTACAGTTCTCCTAACATTCAATTTGCCAACTTAAAACAGGCATTGTGGACTATAAAAACTGAAATGACTCAGAGTCTACAACCACTCATGAAGTGGAAAAATCCTTCTGTGCACACAAACCAAGTACAGCCTAGCAATTCTCATGTCCAGACGAGTGTAGACAAAATTTTAATATATTTATCTCTTATTATGTTTCTGCTTTTACCTTTTGTCTCCTCTTTTCTTTTCGTTTATCTTCAGTATCTTGTAACATTTTTTCTTTCCAAAGATCAAAAAAATAGGAAGGATCAGTATAGAACTTCAATCCATCTTTCTTATCATCCCTGTAAATACAGTAGAAGAGAAGCTAAGAAAATATGAAGCAGCATTTTTGAACTAACAAACCTTACCTTCAAAGGTCATCCAAATTAATTTTCTCTGCACCATGAAATGACAGGAAGTCAAGTGCATGAAGTGCCGCTCCTGGCCATTACAACTTGCAGTTGGCTTGACTCATGCCAAGAATTTCAGGGAAATGGGGTGAAATCCACAGCCCTTCAGGAGGCTCGCTCCTAGCTGACTGCTAGTGTGAAATCCCCTGGTTCTACAAGATGATCAGTGCCAAAATAGGATGTGTAGGGGACAGAGGAGCCTAAGTTATGCATGGAACACAGCTGACTCAAAAGAACTGGAAAAGGAGTATTTGGTCCAATCCAGACAAGGAAGCATAAGATCATCAGTACTTTGAATGGCAGAAGAGCTAGGAAGGTGGTACCAACTGAAGGTTGAGTTCTGACAAACACTTCTAGGAAGATCTGAGACAGAGCTGATAGGGGCTTGGTAGTTTGAATTGGCAGCAGCACCCAGGATCACTGAGTCTGCTGGATCAGGGTACAGAGAGCAGACCTTACATGCTATCTGGTCCTACAGTGGCTAAATCCTTACTTTCTGTGTGCTAGATCTCCTCATTACTAAGATCTAACTTACTAAAGGGAATCGTGGGGCCATTCTTCCATCCCTTCAGCTTTGATCAGACTACAAACTGAAGTTAGTATAAACTTTATCCAAAGCAAGTAAAAATAATTTAAAAACAGTGGCTGTAAAAGACTTTAAAAATAAAGTTTAAGTAAATTTCACTAATGCATCCCTAATACAAAAGGAAGAACGCAATAAAGCTCACTGGCAGTACTATCCCAATACAAACTGGACCGCAGCTTTGCAGTACACTTGATTGATAAAACACTCACTAAGTGCCCATAAATATAGAACACAACTGTCTGTAGCAGTGAGTAAAACAGTGTACTTCAGCTATAAATTGAATAATTTTATCTTCCAAGTAAAAGCTACAAAAAAAAAAAGAAAAAAATCCAAACACTGTAAATGTTCTGTGTCATTCCTAAACAAAAAAATATATATTTAAATAAGCTACCACAGAGCTTGAGTCCCTGCTTTATGTAGATCTCACAAATCTTGTAATCCAGTACCTATCAGAAGTTATAGGATGCAGTAAAAATGTTTGTCCACAACCCTTCAGGTAAAGCTAATTTCATTAACACGTGAAATCAGGAGAAAAACGACAATGTGTGAGTGTGCATATATACATACTGGGAGAGCGCAGGGAAAGCAAAAGCAACAAAACCAAATTTCTAGATAAATAAACCAAAGAAAGCATTGTTCTCTGTATTATTAATTTTCTTTTCACTTTTTCCATGATGAATGGCACTTGCCCTCTGATGCCATGCTGCCACGTAACACTGTTACGCTGAAATACAATGATTTTTTGTCAGGTACAACCTATGATCTTCAGTGTGGTAACAGCAATTTTTGTTTTCACGAACAGAGAAGTCTTCAACAAAAACAAATCTCAATCACCAACAAAGGTTTTCCCATCCACTGTAGTCACTCTACTTACAAATAGAAGAATGCAATCACTCAGTGTTTCCATACCTGTAAGGTGAAAGAATATTCAGAGGAGGTGGTTTGTCACTCTGATTATAAATATCAGCCACTGGGTTAGGGATGCTGTTCTTTGAAACTACCTGCTGATCTTGAATTGTTGAACTCTTGAATGCTTTTTTCATGTTGATGTCCTGTAGTGATACTGTTAAAAACAAAAATACATTTAACATATATCTGAAATTAACTTAAGTGAAAATTCATTTTATGTGAACTCTTTAAAAATACCTGTAGAAAAAACATGGAAGGAAAACTGAAAGATTTGTTTGTACTTTTTAGGAGCAATCATGATATATAGGTATACAGGCAGGTAAGAACTGATGTAATAAATTTACATCCCACTTGATCCAGAGGTTCACTTGAAATAACAGGAACACGAACTGTATGTCTTGGAAGTCGATGATGTAATCCTGTCATATGTAGATGTGCAATGATTCCCCCTTTTTTACAAGGTTCAGCCTGGATTTCTAATAGCAGAAAGCCTGGCTTCAGCCATGGAATACAAAGTTTGATATTCCTCTGTCACAGCATGGTTTATAATTACATCTGGTATCCATCAGCATTCAATCCCACTCTAATGATTAAATTACATCCTCTGGAATTCCTATGAGAGCATTCTACGACTTCTACTATCTTTCAATTCCCAGTGTTCCCATACAACTGATAATGTCTTTCAATCTTAAGTCTTCATTGTCTCTCTACAGAAGGAAATAGGTTTGTACATTCCAATAACATACTTTTATTGCATCTTTTCTGGTACACAGCCCTGTCATTCTAGCTAGGCTTTCTTTTGAGCTTAATATATTTCCCTGAGATGGAGTGTCCTTTGATGAAAAGGTTTCACTAGTTTTCACTAGTTTCTCTTTTCAACACTCTTTTCAGTAACTCTCAGAACTCTGGAAACTAACAAGAAGGTATCCTACAACCCAAATGAGACCATAGAAAAAGGAAGCAAAACCATTTACACACACACACTCAAAAACCCTCTAATGAGGACAGCATTTCCAAAAATAATGTACTTGAAAGTCATGAAGTCTGACATCACCCATCTCAACGTGGAATAAGTTCACTCTACAAATATCATCTCGTTTGCTCATATTACCACCACAACATGCCTCAAAATCTGCGCTGACTAGTGGGTCAGTAAGAGCTGAGCCTATGTTCCCATGTAGCTTGTAACCTCACTTCCAGTTAACATTTTTCAAAACATAGAAAATATGCATCATGCAATAATTTCCAATCACCAGCTAGGTAGAAATGGAAAACTAAATATTATACTATTAAATATTAATGGCACCATTTAACATTGGCATTAATAGTAATATTAAATATAACATATAAGCTTTATAATGAGTACTACTAAATGAATTTCAAGTAGTATCCATTAATAAGTGGAGGCTACTCACACTGTTGTCCTGATTTAAAAAGATTTCACATTTTACTATATGTCAGGAATTTTAATTTTCTGGAAAACAGAGGAAATGATTTAAACAAAACATACATGCAGCAGAAACTACTGTTCTTAGTGACTAGAACCTCCTAGAGGATTTCAGCTAGTCAAAGTAGACAGGCAGCAATTCCTCAAGAAGTGCTTTAAGATCTTTGGTAACTGCAGTCAGTGATCCTGAACAGACTCTCGTAAAACAGTTTGTTACCACCCTATCCTGAAATGAATAGATCTACAGCCTCAAACTTTTTCAAATGCACTCGTTTATTTCCAGTAAGGTTCAGACTTATTCACTTACAATTTATTTTATTCACAGACTAAAGTTCTCCCCATGACAAATGCAGCTTAATAGTTCCATTACTTTAGGGGTTTCATCAAGTAATACTAAGTCAAAAATGAAGACAGTTATATGACTTGAGATTTTTTTTTTCCCCCTCACTTTTCTAACAAGTTTTCTTAGTAGCACAAGCTGGGAAAAATCAAGATGAAATATTGGTTCAAGATTACTTTGAAAAGAGAGAGACTGTTGTGTAATTAAATACAGTGGCCTTGTCAACATCACTCCTGGCTCAACGCCTTCATGCAATTACCTACCTTCTTCTACTGTTGAATCCAGCTGGGTAACTTTGACAGCAAGGCGATCGATTCTGTCTTGAAGGGAATTTGCTCTGATGTAGAAGCTGTTAGCCTCATTAAACAATTCACCAAATATGTCTTCAGCATGTTTACCTGCATAAGAAAACAGGCAAGGAAATCTCTTTGCTAGAGAGGTACAAAATACAAGACAAATGGCTTCAATATCACGCAGTTATAATAAAACACTATCTGCAGGATTGTAACAGCATAGTTCTTCATTTAGCAAAGTTTTGGGCAATAGATTTGGACAAAGTCTCCAAACATACTCTAAATACTCTAAATGCTGTGTGAAGTCTATTCTGGACATCTAGGTTGGCCATCTGCTTAAAATAACAGAAAAAAAACCCAACCAACAAATCCCACATGCACACACAAAAAAAATGCACACAGGCTGCCAAGTGTCATAAAGCTGCTCATTAAAACCTGCCTCCACAATGAAAAAGATTTACAATTATTGCTTGAAAAGCTGCTGAAGTAAATCTAGAAAACTAAGATCTAGTTGCCTATAGTCATGAACATTTATTTAATTACAGACACAAGCATAAGCCAACGTTAAAATGAAGTCAGGGTGAAGCAAACTGAGGGAGTTCCTCAAACAATATGGCTTGCTCAGATTTATGCTTACCCTACATGTTGCTCTGTCACTGAAGCCTTCTGTGAGACTGAGATGACAGTGGCCACATTGAGCATGGTTTGTCTGAACTTAACAGAGTACAAAAGAGGAATCTACAGTCTTTTCAGCCTCCCTCTCAGCTGTCATGTTTTCCTAACCACTATAACAGCATAGGTCATATAACAGTCTAGATCTGTAGCCATTTTAATTAAATGTGCTATAGTGGATAGGAGTGCCACATGACAAAACCAACCCCTTCTGGATACACAGGACCTTGTGTTCTCCCATCCCCTCCCTAGACCTTTCTTCTCCCAAAGTACCAGACACCCTCATCCATTTCATTCACCTCCTGCCCCAGTCATTTTCTCGGCTCCATTTTTAATATTTCCTCTGCACCAGAAATTCCCCTACAAATTTCAGATTCCACCCGCCCACTAAACTGACAGTACTGCACCTACTTACAACTCAGTTCTCCCTTCTACTCTACAAAGACATTGCTGCCATTAAATTATAATTCCACCAACTATTTCTGTATCCAGTATCTCAAGACTTCTATGCTCTGTTAGTCCTTCACATAGCAGAGGTGCTCCAGTCTGTGCTCTTCTTGTCTTCTGACCTCATGTTCTGTGTCTTCATGACCTCATGTTGGGCTCTCTCCAGTATGCCCATGCCTCTCTTGTACTGGGAGTATTCAGAACTGGACCCAGCACACCAGGTGCAGCCTCACCAGGGCTGAGAAGAGGGGAAGGATCACCTCCCTCAAGTTGCTGGCCACGCTTTGCTTAATGCAGCTAAGAATACCATCGGCCCTCTTAGCAGTTTGCAGGTTCATGGCTCCTCCTTCTTGCTGAGTTGACAACAGGCCAGACGCTTGCTTTCCTCCAGATGCACACACCTCCTAGTTGCCACGACTCCAAACATTACAGAGAAGAGCCTTGCAATCAAGTCAGCCAGCTCCCTCAGAACCTACGAGTGCACCGCATCAGAGCCCATGGACTGCTGAACGTCCAGCTCACTCAAGAATTCTGTGGCCCAATCCTCCTTCACCAAAAGTTACACCCTCCTTGCTCCAGCCTTTCTTCCTGGTCTCTGAGACCCAGGATTCCTGAAGGCCAGACTTGCAGCTAAAGACAGAAGCAGATAAGGAATTCAGTACCTCAGCCTCTCCACAGCCCTAAGTAACCAGGTCTCCCATTTCATTCAGGAGAGGGCCCACATTTTCCCTAGTTGTTGTTACCCCTTGCATCCTGGCCAGATTCAGTTCCATTTAGGCTTTTTTCATCCCTTCAACTAAATAAAGCAGGTCTTACATTCTTCATCCACCAGCATTCTGAGCCCAAAACATCAATACATTTCAATGTATGCTTGTTTACGTTGATATGTTGAGATCAAAGACATCACTAGAAAAGCCACACAGATGCATGCTTGTCTGTTATCTGTCAGTAGACAAAGTAAGACAAAGTTTGGTTGTGAATACACTTTTAATAGAGATTAATTAAAAAAACAAAAAAAAAGCAAACAAACAAACAACAACAACGACAAACAAAAAACCCAACCCACATGCCACTCTAAAGCGAGTGAAAATTTGATCGGTACCCAAACATGCAAACAAGCTATTTAAGTTCCAAGAGTAAATCTTTCAGCTTAAGAGTTGATTTTGGTGCTGTAAGATTTCATTTAAGAGCCATCAAGTACCTCCCAACATTCAGACAATCTAAATAATTATTGCAAAATAATAATTATGCAGTTTGTCCTTCTAAGGCTTCCCTTTCCCACAGAACCAGTTGAGGGGAAATGTAGTCATGATGCTGCCTCACCAAATCCCTATTCTCAAAATTATTTAATGTCAGTTAAAGGAGTGGCCCTTTCTAGCACTTGCATGGGTAATCTTCATACAGCTACATATTTGATCAAAGGATCATAGAATATCCCAAGTTGGAAGGGGCCCACAAGGATGATTAAGTCCAACTCCTCGCTGCCACACAGGACTACCCTAAACTCAAACCTCATGTCTGAGAGCATAGCACAAATGCTTCTTGAACTCTGGCAGTTTGGTGCCCAGGGCAGACTGTTCCATGTCCACCATCCTCTGGGGAAGAACCCCACCCTAACACCCACCTGAGTCTCCCATGACAAAGCTTGATACTGTTCCCTCAGGTCCTGTCACTGTCACCAGAGAGAATAAACCACAAAATAAATTTCCAAGCATCATTAAACATTTCTGGAGGTTGGGATTTCCCAAATAATTGAAATCATAATAGCTCTATTCAAGTTCTGCAGAGATTACATAGAACACCATCTTAACACGTCAGCTTACAACATCTCTAGATATGTTGTACAGTAAAACTTGCATATGGGTCAATGAAAGGAGCTCTGTACTGGCTACAGCTTATATTCGTCTAGAAATAAAATTTCAGCCTCACAGGCAGTATATGAACCAACAGGGAAATCAAAGATAAAGAAACATGAAATATTTGAAGACTCAAAGAAAGGAAAGTCAAGTAGTATAATGCCAACTTGAAATAACAAGTATGTTAATGTACAGGATAAGATCTAATTAGGAAGCGTTCAACACAGAAATATATTTATGGCTTTAATACTTAAGTCTTCAAAAATAATCAGGTGCAATTATTTCTTACACATAACCTTAAGTCAGTAACAAAACCACAGTGCAACAGATCCTGTTGCAGAGACCAGTTTTTTTAACTGGCAAGAGCCCTGCTGCCATCAGTCCAAACTCCAGTGCCAAAAGTTACAGAGTATTTGTGGATGGTTTCTTCAAGGTCTTCCCTCTGTGTTTTACCCTATGAAGCACGCATCACATTCTCAAATACAGGCTGCAAATCCTCACAAGTCCTGCTACACAGTAGATTCTCTTCCTCCAAGTGGAGGTGAATCCTCTAGTCAAGCTCTTGCCTTATGTAAGGAGCACAGTTTCACATAGAACTCTGCTTACTCTGCCTGTGCTCCATGCCAGCTGGCTGCAAACAAACCCAAATCTGAAGTCACAATAGAAAAAAAAGCTCCATTGAGATCACATTCCCTTTGGATAAGTGCTTGTTCATGTCTCCTGAAAAGAGCAGAAGCAAGCCAAATTTGTAAGCAACAGCTCAGATCTGCCAGTTTTTAGAATCTATAGTGGGCTTACAGTGAAACATTAAAACACAGTACGACTGCAAGATGGACTTGCACTTGCTCTCTCCATGCTTCATGCTGTGGAAACACCCATAAGCTCTGATACTGTCAGCAAGACATACTACATTAGCTCCAGCACAATATTTTTCTATGATCATTTCCTTGCTCCCAGTTGGCTTGAAACAGGCAAAAAAAAAAAACAACAAACCCAGTGTTGTCTGAAAAATAACGCTCTGCAAACATGACAAATTTTCCTGTTAGACTGTGGATAAGCCTGGTTGTAAGACCTCACTCATTAAAAATCACATTTGTCTGTTCAAACAAATGACGCATTACTTATCCATATAGATCTTTAACTGGACCCTAATAAAGTACATCAGGGCTGTCTGAAGGGACTTCTGATAAACTGAGGAACCTGCTGAGCAGCAGACATGAATTGTTTGTCAGCTAGTTCCTCAGCAGCAGTCATAAGAGGATGCAGATATACAAGGCAACAGATGAATTAGCCCTAACGCTGTACCTAGAGAAGTGAAAGCTAGACATTCCTAGCAAGATTCAACAAGCCAGGGATGTTAAGGAACTATTACTCACATTCTGGTAATCACTGTATAACTCCAAAATAATGAGGTCAGATACCCCTGAATGTCATCAGGAAACATCAACTGTTCTCCACTTTCTGAAACTCGATACAGAGCAACAGCCAAATGAAATAGCAATTGAAGGTAATGATAGTAAACGCAAATACACATTAACTATAAATAACCTTAAGCTCTAAATTAGCAGCTACTGCTCAAAAACAACCAAATATTTGACAACCACTTAGCTACTCCCCTGAAGATGTCAACTCAAAAGTTCAGCAGCAGTCAAAAACCAGCATTCCTTAAACTTTCAGGGAATTAATGACAGAAAGTCACTGTGACACTGTTTGGATTACAGTGCAACTCCACCTTTAAAAAAACCCTCTAACTTCAATCTCCCAGACAGAAATAAACATCTACAGAATTACAAAATGATCTCACTCCAAAAAAAATGTTAACAGTACAGGACGCTCCAACTTACGACATATCACCAGGAGGATAATAATGATTTAAAAGTCACAGCTAATAACAGAAAAACACATATGGTAACCACTTTCCATTATGTTTCAGAGGTATCAAAAGGAAGAAAGGGAACAATTTCTATTGTGGGACATTTTGCCACAGGTCATTGTGCGTGAAAAATGCACAATTCTATTTAAGCACATCTGAACAATTCCAGAGATGATAGGTTTACAAAAGCCTGCTACATAGGATGATTCAGATAAACCTCCAGATCAGAAAATCCCTAAATCACTGACCACTGGAAAGCAGAACACAACGTGTATCTGGTACTCTCTCCCTAAGCATAGGCGATTTAGTATCACCACAAACTGAACATCAATCTAGTGGGATCCACAGTCAAACCACACAGACTTTAACAAACCGTTTATGTCTGCAGAGTGAAAAAAACGGATGAATTGATTGTTTCTTTCCTAGGATCAGAATTATCAGCACAAACAACAGCTGCTGGCTGTTAGATGCTTTCTGAAGAAGGCAGATTTCTCATTATTAAGAAGCCTTATTCTTCTTGCAAGTACTCCACTCCAGACATGCTGCTAGAATTGCTAGCTGTGTTGTCAGCTGGGAGGTGTACTGTGCAGGCTATTCTGTGTGGAGATAATGCTAGCAGCAGCCTGTGGATTTGTTTATGGCAAATTCCATTCTTTCAGAATGTTTAATTTCATTAATATAATTTGATCAAACACATTAAAAAAAAAAAAAAAAAAAAAGCCTAAGAAAGAATAATACCTTAAATAAACTGACATTTTAGTCAGATCTGTTATTTAATGACAGGAGGTGGAAGTTTGCTGTCTTCATCTTGGACAACTGCAAGCCAAGAACAACTCAACTGCTAGTTGCATACCTAGCACCAATTTCTCGCATCTAAGAAAAAGCTCCTAGTTGACTATGTTATAGCTGTTTCTTCCTAACAGTTAAAAATCTCGGAGAGGCTCTGCCTGTATAAAAATTTAAAATACAGAAGAGCATAAAAGCAGCGAAGTAGGATAATACCACTGTATTACATTGGGGGCAACGTCCTGAATCAGTTTTGATATTACAAGAAGCTATTTTAGAGCCTTCCATTTGTTCAGTTTTTCATCAGGAATCTGAAACTTAAAAGAAGTTGCAGATACTTACTCAAGCTGCTTAGCTGGCGTATGATAGCAGCAAGGGTACTATTCGTTACACATTCCAGCTCACTAGTAATTCCCTCTGGTAGAGCTCCTCGGCAGAGATGCCTCGGTTCAATGTTTCTTTTCACCAAAGGCATGGCTTACAACCTGGAATTTACAGAAAAACAGAGACTGTGTTTACAACAGTGGAAATAAGAGCTATGAATTTGTTCAGCACATATTCAGCTTTTTCTGAAAAACATACTTCACCTTTCTTCTTTTAAAGCACTTGCTTCAGTCTCCCGCTCGTAAGATGTTGTACCACGTCTACAAAGGCAAAGGAGTCACGTGCTCAAGTCAGAGTGTGACAAGAATGTGACAGAGCATGCAGCCGACCTAGACAATATGCACCAATTCCAAGGCGAGAAGTACGCTATTTACTGCTATGCAGACCAGTGCTACAGTGTGCCAATGCTTTGTGAAATTATTGGATTTCAGCACACATTTGCATTTTAAAAACTAGCAGTTCCCCCCGGACCCACAGGAACGAATGCTGTCTGCAGCGAGCAGGTCACTGCCTTGGCACAGAGCATTTGCCCAGCAGGCCACAGACTGGTCATCCACGCACTACGGCCCCATAACTGTGTCAGATGCTGACCAACCCTCATCCCAACAGGTTTTTTATCAAAATGATGAACTCATCTGACAGATAAAGGCATGACACCTGAACAGAAACAGGCTGGGTGAGAATAAGAGAGAAGTTCTATGTGATGAGAAAGATTGTTTTCCATTAGTATTGTTGGATGACATTCTGAATGAGGCAATAAAATGTATTTACCATAGTTTGGACACGTGCCAGATAAGAGAAGACATTTTTCTGAGAGAACAAAGGCTATTAGAACTGGTCATCCAGGGAACGAAATACAAACATACATAGACATAGTATAAAGTAGGGAGAACTGGTGGAACTGAATACTTCGTTAGGCTTAGCCAGCATGAAGGGAAGTACGGCACTGGAAACAGAGAAACAGATATCAAGCATTAAAGGAATCAGCTGACCAATTAGTGAGTGCAGAATGCTATATTCTTTAATGAGCACTTTTTTAGCCTAAGTAAGTAAGTTCTACAGAACGATTCCCAGATGAAAAACATGCAGAGATGGACTTTCAGAGATAAGACATTTTCTTTCATTGTATTTTCTATTGCTGTTTCCAGCCTTCCAGAACAAGGACTGCTTGTAACTCCTGTTACAAGGAACTGAACTAATCTCTGTATCAGAAAGAAACAGCGGCAAGTTTATTCCATTCTGATTAATTTGTGCATTAAGTGTAATTATGTAGGCTAAGATGCTGTATTTTCCAAAGAAACTGAAACCACTCATTATAAAAAAACCTCAAGGAATTAAATAAAGGTTCCTTGAAAGTTGCCTCTGAGAAACAGCAACAATCAAGTTGAGAGCTTGTGGGTTAAAATTAGGGCAATACAGGACATCTGATGGTTCACGTTTACTACAGGTTTCCTGATCAATGACAGACTGTTGACAAAGTCTTCTTACTTCAGCTAAAAGGAGCAGCATGCTCCCAGGCTCTCATCCTGATGGGGGATTACAAACACCTGGATTTCTGCCAGGAAAACAACATGGCAGGCTAAAGCAATTCAGGAGATTCCTGGAGTCCATTCAGTATACCTTTCAGATCTAATTATTTGACAGACCAATCAGAGGTGAAGTGTTACTGGACCTGGTGCTCACCAATAAGGAGAAGACCATGAAAGAGATTAAGATTGGAGGCAGACAACATGCATCCCAAGGTCCTGAAGGAACATGTTAGTATGGTTGCCAAGTCATTCTCCAACATATTCGAGAACTTATGACCGTCAAGTGAAATCCCTGGCAACTGGGAAAAGGGAAACGTCACTCCCATTTACAAGAAAGGAAGACCAGAGAAACTACAGGCTGGTGAGCCTCACCTCCGTGCCTGGAAAGATCATAAAGACGATCCTCTCAGAAGATATGTTCAGACACATGCAAGATGAGAAGGTGATCCAAGACAAGCAGTACAGCTTCACCAAGGGCAGACTGTGCCTGACCAATCTGGTGGCCTGTTATAAAGGGTGATGGCATCAGTGAACAAAGGAAGGACAACTGAAGCCATCTACTTGGATCTGTGCAAAGCCTTTGACATAGTCCTGCACCACACCCTTATCTCTGAATTGGAGAAATATAGACTTGAAGGCCTGATTATCCTACAGATAAATAATTGGTAGGATGGTCACAGCTGGGGGTTGTAGCCAACGGCTCTATCTCCAGGTAAAGACCAGTCAAGAGTAGTATCACCAGGGATCCATCTCAGGACTGGTGCTCTTCAACACCTTTATTAATGACCTGGACAGTGGGATTGAGTGCACCCTCAGCAAGTTTGCTGAGGGCACTGAGCTTGGTGCAGTTGGCACAATAAAAGGAAGGGATGCCATCAAAAGGGACCTGAACAGGCCTGAAAAGTGAGCCCATGTGAGTCTAAAGAGGTTTCACAAGACCAAGGGCAAGATGCTGCATTTGGCTCAGGGCAATCCATAATACATGTAAAGAAAAGGAGAAGAACTTATTGAGAGCAGCCCTGCAAAAAAGGACCTGGGGCTCCTGATGGATGAAAACTAGACATGAGCCAGCGGTGTGCTCTTACAGCCCAGGAAGGCCAACAGCATCCTGGGCTACATCAAAAGAGGGGTGGCCAGCAGGGTAAGGGAGGGGATTATCCCGCTCAGCTCTGCCCTCACGAAGCAGAAGTTATCTGGAGTTCTGTCCCCAAGCCTGGGGCTCTCAGCACAAGAAAGGCGTGTAACTGTGGGAGATGGTCCAGAGGAGGGCCACAAAAATGACCAAAGGGCTGGGAGCACCTCTCTTACGAAGAAAGGTTGAGGGAGCTGGGCTTGTTTAGCTTGGAGAAGAGAAGGCTCTGAGGAGGCCACACTGTGACCTCCCAGTACTGGAGGGGAGCAGGAGTAAGCATATAAATATATAATAAATATAAACAGGAGGGAGAGTGACTTCTTACACAGTCTGATAGTACTAGGACAAGGGGAATGGCTTTAAATTAAAAAAGGGGAGATTTAGGTTAGATGTTAGGAAAAAAATTCTTTACTCTGAGTGCTGAGGCCCTGGCACAGGTTGCCCAGAGAAGCTGTGGATGCCCCTTGGAGGTGTTCAAGGCTGGGTTGGATGGGACCTTGGGCAGCCTGATCTAGTGGCTGACAACTTGGTCCACAGGAGAGGGGTTGGAACTACACGGGCTTTAAGGTCCCTTCCAGCCAAAGCCAGTGTATGATTCAATGGTATCAGTCTATGATTCCCAGGTTTGTGTTGTGCAGTGAATGCAGTTACTGCAATGGTGTTCCACTGAGCTCCATGTTCCTCTGCCATCTCAGGTTATTCTTCAGCCCCAGTTTATTACAAGCAGAGAAACTCATTCTGATTATCTGCCACTACATTAAACATGTTGAATCAGATACGTGATAGACCACATTTGGATTTTATAAAAGTTTTAATACAGCTTCTCTTCCCATTCACCGCCCAGATAAAAAGAAACCAAAACAAAGAGTTGTTATTCATTTCAAGACTTATACCAGTTCAGAAGGTTGGGACCAATCACAGAAGACTATGTTTTACTTTAGCTAAGTAGATACCACAATCAGAGACTTGTACCTAGGACGAATGGGACCAAGCCTCAGCTGGGCATCGCACAACTCCACTGTGCAGTGCTCACACCATTAGTCACACTGAACACAGATTCACTCCTCTGCTTCAAGCAAAACAGGGATCAGCTTCTATGTGGTGCCATGGCATTAGCCCATCCTCAGCATCTGGCACCAGAGATGAAGGGCCCAGAAAGCAGCTCTGAGGCTGCACCAGGAAGTATATGAGACACAAGCACCAGACCTGAAGAACAGGAACAGAAGTCAACAGGTGAGAAAGGAAACATAAGGTTGGATATCACTTAACATCTCCCTAAATCCATCTGTTTGATGCTGATCAGAAATAACATCTCACAGGGCCAAAGTGTCCTGAGCACAGATACCGCTCAAACCCTGCAGACAACAGCAAGTGCAGTTAACTTTATTTCCACGCACATTTGAAAAGAACAGCACATCAGAAACTTGAATTAGCTTAGATCAGTCCATTAAAAATTAGCATTAGATACATTCCCTCAGTTTTCTCACTTCCTTTTTCTCTCATTTTTTTTTTTTCCTCTTGCTCATAATAATGTGCTTAACTGCCTTATGTTTTAAAATTAGAAGGCACTTAGCAACATCTACTACCTTTGAGGTAAGCAGGTAAAGATCTATCTACAGACAGAGATAACTATGGAATTGGTGCTTCTCTTCCTAGGCTTTTCCTGCTCTTGCAAAGCATCCCCTCCCCTCAGGTCACTTCTGACCACCTCCCTGCAGCCAGCAGCTGTTGAACTGCATGCAGGGAGCTTGACATTGCCTTGGCAAGTCAGATTTAAAAAATCAAGTAGAAAGCAGATGTACAGTAACAAAGATGAAAGAAGACAAACACAATGTACAATCTTTCTAAACAACAGCAGAGCATGGCTATTATAAAAGGCAAGCTGAGTTTTCAAGCGTTTGACCAACTGGCAAAAACACAAACCAACAGCTGCTCCTAGAATCTGCCTTGGCCTTTCCACATCCCCCAAAAGGCACTGTCATTTACACTAAAAACATACCAGCAGCATCAAAAAAAAAAAAAAAAAAAAAAAGTGGAGCTGGATTTTGTGATTCTTATAGTATTCAAGTTCATTATGTGTTCACTAATAATACAACATGAATGCCAGTTCATTATATAATCCCTTTCCTTGCGAATGCTTCCTTATTTTATTTTCTCACAGACAGTGTTTTCAATTCTTTTTTTTTTTTTAATTAATTCTTAAAAGGAGGCTTTTTTTCTTATGTCCTCTAGTAGAATATAACAAAGCTGAACGCATTTGCCTCAAAAAAGAGCTTTCCATACGTTCACCCTAATTCTCTCTGAATATTTAACTTTTAGGTTTTAGAACTTTTCACTGACAAATCTCACAACCCCCCTCAAAAAAACAACGAGGAACTACCATAATTCTCTTTCCGTAGAGAAGAAAGAGATGGATTGAATAAGTAGCTTGTTGAAAGCAATGGAGTTTGATATTACATAAATGTATTCAGTGTCCACATTCCTCATGAGAGGTCCACAGAAGCCAAGAGGACAACTTATTTGTTACATCTATCAATAGACAGGTACAAGCAAAATAAGGTGAGATGAAATACCTCATCCATAAGCTCTGCTATGAAGCTACCCTAAATTTAAGCACCTAAACCCTAGAACTGAATACCACCTCACCAAAAACACAGAAGTGCTGTAGACATCTATGCCTCTATGCCTAGCCCCACAGTCTAAATACACTGCCTCTGAGCCCAGGGAACTTCAGCTTTTCAAATGCCTGCAGTTATATTTTGCCATACCCAGTGTCCTACCACTCAACTCAGCACCCTAAATATTCATCTGAGTTGCACTCAGATGTGGAAATCATTATTTTAAGTTCACGATCTGGATGTCATTAACCTATCCTTTCTAATAAAAAACAAAACAATGTGGGGTTTTTTTTTTGGTTTTTTTTTAAACTAAGCTCATTCCAATCAAGCTTTTAATCAGCATTCTGTATGCTGCAAAAGTACGTAAAATACATGGCCATCCATTTCTGTATACCATTGTTTAAATGGCCCAGAATAATAAGATTACCTGCAATTGCCAAGTTTTTAAAAGAACTGTGAATAACTAGAAGATCCATCAAGCATGCAATTATTGTCTCAAAGAATCAAAATGAAGTATTTTGACTAAACACCATGACTGTAAGTCATAAGTGCTTTAAGTGCTTTACTTCTATGCTTTTACTTAAGAGATCAAGTAGATTAATTTCTTATTAGTAAACGCAGATGGTTTTTTTCATGTTTTCTTTATTCTTAATAAAATTCTTGATTTTGATACTGGCAGGCATTTGTCAGAAGTACACCGAATGTCTAATAGAATTTTCCTCCTCAAGGTAACTAAAGAGCAAGAACAATTTCTCTTATCCTTAGTAAACTGGATCTTTTGACAAGACATTACACGTAAAACAAAATGCCTAGAAAATACCCACCTCAAAAAGAACAGGTGAAATTTACTATACAAGCAACTGTCTACCAACATCATTTCCCGAAATTTTCCTTCTGACTGCCAAATCTACCTGAAAAAGGCGTTGACATCCAAGGCTGGAACAAGAATTTCTTGTCTTCACAGCATCAGACCACTACTTCCGATCTTCTTGTCGCACCAACATAGCAGTATTGATGAAATTAGCACCGAGACTCCCCCAGCAATTTTGTTTCTTTAATAAAACTCTACAGTCCACTATCTAGGAAGTATGGCACGAAGAACAAGACTGAGACACGTTACTACTTAAGATTCTTCCTTCTGAATGGAAAGAAAACATTCCAAAACTACAGTCCCAACACTATCTTCTCTCCATTACAATGTTCTTCCCCAGCAGTTTCCAGGGAGATAAAAACTGTCATTTTGATAGAGACTGTGATGAAGTTTCATCTTCTACTCCAAAGTAAGTACGAGACATATAGTAAGTACAAGACAGTCCTTTAAGTAGCCTAACCACTGTTAAAGAAATAAAGGTATTTTATGCTCTCTGTAAATTAAGCAAGCATACAGACAATCATTAGCATAACTGAGGTTACCGCATTTTTATCTTCAATTTCTGCAGAATTCCACTACAGCTCTTTTCTGGTTCAATAAGGACAGTATCTACAGAATTTTTTTTTTTCCTATTACTAAGTTCTTATCGTCCAAATTAATTGATTATAAACCATTTCTCAGCTAGTTTTAACCTTTCCTCTTTTCCCTACAGTCATCTTTCCCCAAAAGCCATCTGAAATAATTCTTGGCTGTCTCCTTCTTATGATTCACATTCTCACTTATAGCAGCTTACTACACTAGAGCAGGAGGAGTTTCAGTCTTTAAATGCCTCAATCCAAGTTGCATTCTTGAATATAATATTGGATTCCCATTCTTTGAAATTCTTTTCACAAAACAGAACACAAAGCAGTGAAAGAAAAACAAGGCAGTCCCACTGAAACTATTTTGTAAGTTTTGAAATACGATTCTCATTCATTGAGCTTAACATGGAAGATAGAAATGTGTCAATGCTGCTAGGATAACTATTTAGGAAAAAAACTGCATATCTGAAATTTAACAGAGGTTCACAGATTGCACAGTACAATAGCTTGCTGTCCTGAATTCAATCATCCTGCCAGCAACAGTTCCATCCACTCCTTTGCACTCATCCTGTATCAGAAAACAGATGATCCAGGACACCTTCACACTTGACTAGAGCCTCTCATCAGCTGTTCTTTTCCTAACCAAAACCTTGTTCCTTACATCAAAACACTGATCTCTCCCAGATAAAGTAATAGCAGTCAAGAAATCAAGCTGATTAAACTGGGAGGCATCTACCAGCCATACTTGTTGCTGGGAAAAAAAAAAAAACAAAAAACAAAACCACACCCCACCAACAACACTGGGCTAAAAAAAAACTAATACCATACTAAGAGCATGGACTGGAACACTCTGGGAAAACAAAGACAGAAGCTTTTGCTGAACCCAAACAGGTAAATTTAAATCTGATGTAACACCTCACACTGTGCTTAAGGGTAAAAGGTGGTCAGTCGCATCACTGTCATAGAAAAAGAGCTGAACTGTGCCTGTATGGGTCCAAGTCTGGAATGGCCACCGTAAATGTATTTTATTGTTCAGCAGAAAGCACAATTACTCATCTTCTCTCCATATGCACGTGGATAATTAACCACACACAACGACGACAAGTCACATTCTTGCTTTCTCCTTGAATAAACAGTGCCCAGTTTAAAGTATCAACAAAAGATGCTGAGACATTAATCTTGCTATTAGCGCGACGGCTGCTCATTCTGCACAAGCCCCCTCCAGATGGCTCCATGTGAGAGGAACGGTGGGATGGGAAAGAAGGAATATTCCATACCACTCTGAACATCTGTTCAGCTGCCTTCATACATTAAAAAAACAACAGAAAAACTTACTGCCACCATTAAGTTTACTATTCCAAACTAATGCCAAATATTAATACAAAATAATACGTTAACACCAAATGCACTGTAAATGTTACAAGTGTACACAGGAGAAAAAATGGCTTTTCAAATCACACAAGAGCATTTGATTGTTTTTTGCTATCTTAAGAATGGACTTGTCCCAATAACTACTTATAGCACACTGAAAACATTTTTCTTTCATTCAGAATTTATTATCGTCTCTTCTCCTATTCAAACAAACAGAACTGAATTGAGTCACCATTTGTTTTCCTTTATTTCTAGTTTTATTTCTGTTTGACTTCACTGAAAAGATACACAGTATGCATTTGTCGGGAGTTTGTTTAAGTTCTGTCTCAGTAGTTCTGCACAGCAACTCAAAAATATTCTCCTTGGGCATATGCAAAAAAAATGGCAGCTCTTTTTTTTCAGGCAGAGGTGAAAGAAATAAATACAAAGCTACTTTACTGTACCACAGCCTACCTCTCAAGTAACGCTTTCGCTTTAAGAATACCACTGCTTGAAAAGAAGCACTCAGCCAGAAGAAGGAACTCAGCACTGTGTTAAGAAAGCGGAAGCAGCGCTTTGTCCTGCAGCACAGGAAGACGACTTCAGATTGATAATCCCCTGTCCTGCCTCTGCATCATCTCTGCACGTGCAAACCATAGGGCTGCTAAATTTATTCAGCTCTTTCTACTTTGAAAAACCAACGGTTACACAAATGAAAACGTGCAAGAACTGACAACAACGCTGATCGGAAAAACAGCATCTTGTCAAATCTCATTTTGTTTTCACCTTTGTGACCTAACTGATAACATTTAATGAGGAGTATAAGCTGTATGAGGTCAAAAGGAGTAAAATCACAGAGCAGCAGAGAGCTAGTTATAACACAAAGCTAATTCAGTACAGCACAGTCCTCCAATACCAGGTCAAAATTCTTTCCAGATGTCATCTCCATGGATCTCATCAAGTTTGACTACGGAGTTAATTATGGAGAGAGAGCCTCTTTAACCAAAGTCAATAGCCCAGCTAGCTAGAAAAGTGCCTATGTGTCATTCTCAGGTCATTCTTATTCCACTTAGCAGAAGCATTCCTAGCCTCAAAGCAAATCACGGTTCAAATACTTCACAGTACACTTAAAATACTAATGATACCCACCTATCCAGTACCACTACATTTTTCTAGCACATACTGTTTCTCTTAGGACAATGGGGTAATAAAAATCAAAAACTGACAAGGAAACTGCTATTCAACAAATACTATTATTTAGCTAAGTCAAGCACACTAAGACGTTTCCTACCCATATGGAGGAAGTTTGCCTTGTTCAGCATCTGCCCATTGGAGGATCCGATAGGACTGCAGTCCAAAAAGCATTATAAACACCAATTCCCTCTCGTGAAACTGAGAGCACAGAGCGGCTGTTATTTTCAACTACCAAGAGACAACAACTGGGATTCTTCCAGTAGGGCCTCCTGGATGAATGACTATCAGGCATCCAAATCAGTCAAAGCAATCACCTTAATACATATTCTCACTGCAGTTTAAATTAGGGAAAGTTACCTCTCATCTAGATTACAAAAATGCAATAATTTGGTCATATATGAACACCAGCAGCATTATGACTGTATGATTGTATGGTATGTTATGCTACTTTACAGAATTTGTTCCGGTGTCAAACTGTCTAACAAAATATTAAAAATTTGCACTAAAAATGTGGTTTTCCTCACACATTTAAACTACAATAATGCACGAACAGTTCTTAGAGCCCATTTAGAACACACTTGTACCAGCCTTCCTCCTTCACAAACAGCAAGTGTTATCAGAAGCTAATTCCTTGATTATCTGAAGAAAACGTAGATGGCAGTTAGGCCTTGCTGGATTAGCTTGATGCCATTTAGCAGAGCCTTGCTGGATTTAAAGTGCTCGAAATACCTGTCTGGGTCACAGCCCACGTGATGAAGGCTGAACATTAAGACCTCCAGGATCCAGCATGTGGTGAGAACATGCAGTTCAAATCCTCAAATCACCTTAAGCTAAACCACAAGCAAATTCAGTAATTTGCTTCTCAGGATTCCAATTAACCTTAAATTACAGGGGAAAGTACAGAAGTGACGAAGGATCCACTTCGTGCCCAGTAATACTCATTTATATGGCAATACATTGTGTTCCCTACCTCCCTGACAGGTCTAATAATTATTACCAAGAGAATACTTTCAGAACAGCATTTTTCAGAAAAAATATGCTGTTCTTCAACTTCTTCCCCTCAGCAGTTAATCTAAAAGGCCATCTAACATCAGGGGGATGTGTTAAGTTCTCACAGTTGTTTTTCATTTAAAAAATCACGCATGCATACGCATGTTTTTTGTTGTATGTATTCACACAGTGTGCATATATGTATTTGATATATATACACGCACATATACACAGCTGTTATGCACATGGAACTCCAGGATGATGGATGAGAGCAATTATAAAGGTCAAACTGCAAGAGAAGAACACTTTGTATCCTGACAGTTAAGCATCAGTCTTAGTCTGCCTCAGCTCCTGATGTGCCTCCTGGAACCCCAGTTCTCACCATGCAGGACGGACTTTTCCACTGGAAAGCAGCTGGAGCAATGTTTGACCAGGCCACCACAGTATACATCACAATACCTGAAATGTCTTGAAGGTAACTTCAATGTCCACCTGAACAGCCAAGGTCTTTGAGCACAAGTTTCCCAGCAAATGTCTCCAGTCCACAGAGAGATCACGAAAATTTAAGCTACAGTTCCCCAAGACAGAGCTTCCCATCCACTCCTACCAAAGAAAACATTCTTTACTCAGAGGGCAGCGAGGCACAGGCACTGGTTGTCCAGTGAAACTGTGGATTCCCCATCCCTGCAGATGCTCAAGGTCAGGCTGGATGGGGCCCTCAGCAGACAGGTCTAGTGCTTGGCAACTCCGCCCATGGCACAGGGTTGAAGCTCAATGATCTTTAAGTTCCTTTCCAACCCAAGTAATCCCACGATTGTATGATTTCAGCTCTAAACTCCAGATTTTCCCAATCCTTCTGACTGTGAAGCAATCCGTATTTTACTTTCCCTACGCATCATAAATCAAGAAAGAACAGTTAAGGCTATGTGGGGAAAACCTGTTTATTTGGGCTCATTTTAAGGAAAAACTTAACAAAATATTGTATTTAGATTCTGTTATGAACAGCTGAGTCTAAGGAAAGCAACATAAGAATTCCCAACTATTTTCATCCTGAGCCAAGCGTGCCATCTGCTCCAACAAAGCATGCCAGTCACCACAAGATGGACCAGAGCATACCAAAGGGTGTAGTGCGATCAAGGACTGGTGCATTATCCAAGAAAGATGCTATAAGTGACAGAAGGGCATCACAACAGTGGCAAAAAAAAAAACAAAAAAAAAACCCACAGTCACCACAACCTACACACAGTCTTACTAAGCACCAGGACTAATGCAGCCAGGTATAAACTGGAAGAGGGTAAATTTAAACTAGATATGAGGAAGAAATTCTTTACTGTGAGGGTAGTGAGACACTGGAACAGGCTGGCCAGTGAGGCTGTGAATGTCCCCTCCCTGGAAACATTTAAGGCCAGGCTGGATGGGGCTGTGAGCAACCTGGTCTAGAGGGAGGTGGCCCTGCCTACAGCAGGGGGGTTAGAACTGGATGATCTTAAAGGTCCCTTCCAACCCAGCCATTCTGTGATTCTGCAGCTCTATGTGGCTGTTTTCCCTAAAGAGGGCTGAGCTCTGATTAGAGGTTTCCCAGAGCAGGAATACCTTTCATAGCTTTCCTACAAGTTATCTGCCAGTGTTCATAAACTTGAGCGCTAATTATGCAATTCCTTCCTATCAAGTAACGTTCCTCCTCTCTTCCTTCCATGTCGTTACCATCTTCAAATTACCACAAAAATCATTCATCTTTGAAACAAGAAGTTAGCAATTCCTAATTTTTCAGATCATAACATAAAATAGTAATAGTTACAGACAGCACAGCAGAACTGTGTTAGAGTGTGTAGACACAGTAGAACTGTGTCAGCTGTTAGAGGCACAGAAGCTCCATATACACCTACAGTTGTATTATAATCAAATAACAAAAAGGGTCTAACAGAAATAAAAATGGACCATATCCCTTTCCTACCTCACCAGTGCTGAAAACATTTTTCAAAAAATGAACCTACCTGGACAGATACCAACTTACATCTTTCACCAAGAACAGAACAGCGCAGGAAAAAAAAAAAGCAGTATATTAATAATAAAAAAATCTGAATACGTGTGATACATCTATCTCATTAATGCACGAAGCATGTAACACACAAAGATCTCCCCAAACACACAACATTTTCCCATGCTGGTTCTTTTGTAACATATTCTCCTTTCTACCATCATCCCAAACTTGTATGTCAAAGTTCTGCCCTGTATTAGCTTCCTAATAATTCAATCTATAATCCTTGTTTGGTTTGTTTTATTTTTAAATGAAGCCTAAAATGAATGTCAAGCATTACTAAATGTAACATGCAGTAATACACAACCTTACTTGCAGCACTTAAGAGATTTCCTCACTACGCTTACAGTAACTCCCATTGTGAGATAAATAAGCTACTATTAAACCATCATGAGTCTCAGACCAAATACAGCAGTTAACCTTCTCTAAAAATCCTCTTTCGAGACCTGGGAGGCTGAAAAGCTGTGTTCCATGAAATCTGGCATTGCATCAACAGATCTCCATGGAGCTGGCAGGGCAAGAGTGCTCCAGAAACCAGCTTCAAGGAGAAAAAACATTCTCACTACATCTAATCAATCACTTAGAAGAAGCTTAAGCAACTTTTTCCAGTTACAGTCATCAAATCTTAGCTCAGATTGCTGGGGATACAGATATTTCCAGTGATAATGCTAAACTGTTTTTAAAGTCTGCTACCTTCCAGTATTTCAAATCAGTGCACATAAACATGCTTTGTGGAACCTATTTTAACTACATAGGTAGAATCGACTTCCTTTTCTTTGTATATACGTATGCTGTATATATTTATATACATTATATAGATATATAAATCTACATATGTATCGGTTTTGAAAATGTTAGTACTGTTTTTTAAGAGTACTAAATTTCAGAACCTAATATTGAGCATTTGGGAGCATCGTGCTGACTCCATCTATCTCCAGTTCTGCTTTTAGACAATATCAAGTGTTGAAGAGTTGGGAGGAAAATAAAGTAGTATAATACTGCACTATTATACTGTGTAATAATATTATAGAATAGCATAATACAGTAGTAGAGTAAAAGCAGAGCTGAACTAAATGAATGGAGTTCACAAGGAAGAGCGGCACCACCCACTAGTGATTTTCCACTTGTAGACCTCCAGGGATGTTCAAAGACTTCAAAAGGAATTAGGAAATATGCCACAGGAAACCATAGCCAGAGATGACATTAGCAAGTTGCGTGGTACAACAGGAGCTGACTAGGGAGGTGCTGATGATCCTGTGTCTCCATTATACCCATTTTTTGAAAGAGAAGTGGGATTTTTGTTCCAAACAAGCTCTCCCAGTATCACGACCCATTAGATTCTGATCACCACTACATATCCTCCTAGGGAGCACCTTACAGTTTTATAATACTCAAAAAAGAAAATCATTCATACACCCCACAGCTGAGGTGATTTGCATCATCAAGCTATGCCCGCTTGTCGTGATAGAATTACTAATGCTTAAGATTTTAGATGTCAGGCTTTTTTCTCCCAGGACTCTACAATCACTTGGGAGACAGCAGGAGAGCAGAGAGGGAGATGCTGTCCCAATGTTCTCTCACTATGATCAAAGACCCGAACTGAATTCTACTCGTGTTACTGCACACCCTTAGTCCTGAGATCTCCAAGAGGATCCAAACCAAAATGACAGCATATTGCTATAGGCAAAGAAGCCTATTCACTATGTAAAGGTCAAAAAAGAACTAAATTTATTTTGCTTTTTTGGGGACAAGGTGAATAGGGAAGGGAAAAACACTTGGGGGAAAAAGATAAATAAATAAATAAATAAAAACTATCAACCCAAGGCTGTAAACCTGCCATATAGTAGCTTTGAATTGTCTCACCCCGGTTTTAGTGAAGGAAGGTCTCGTGGGAAAGAAGGGAATAAAGACACTTTATGCACAAAACTCACGGCTTTATCTACCTCTTTCCCTCCAACACACTCAGCCACCAAATGCCTGGAGAAGGACCTCATCTTCTCACTAGCTGGCAGCCATCCTTCTGGCAGCAAACAACATACCACAGCCTTGGCAGTAAGGCCAATGAAAAAAGAATACTAAAGAAAAGGACTGCCCAAGTTTGGCAAGGTTACCACTGCAAAAGAGCACCAGAAAGCCTGTTACGGTAAGGTTGCATAGTACCTGTGTTACTACAGTATCTGTATACTTAGACATTGTATTTACTCTCCAAAGCTGAGAAAAGCAAGCAGCATCTCAGCTATGTAGTTGAGGAAGACAAAGCTATTTGATTATGCTTACAGGCTCTCAGGGACTGTAGTAGGACTGGAAATTGGACGTAGATCACACCAATACTGTGCAATAAATGCTTCAACTACAAGGTGAGTTATGTTTCCTCAGAAGCAAAACCCAGCTATTGCCTTAGGACCCACTCCACTTATAGTTGTGCTTTTTAAAACAACTGTGAACCAACTACTCCTTGATTTAATTAAACGGATTATTTTCCCCATTCCCTGTTTCAACCTCTCTGCTATCGTAGCTGCTGCTCCTGGCTGAGCTACTTGCAGGCTGGAATCAGACGTAAGCAAACAGAAACATAATCCAAAGGAAAGAAGCCAAAGCAGTTTATGGAATTACTGCCCTTATAGCCGAGACTACGTAAGTGATAGTGAAAGCACTCAATCTGCTTTGGTACTAAGAAAAAAAGAAAGAAAGAAAGAAAGAAAGAAAACCAGCTAGTGATTCAAGTTAACCTCTCATACAGAAACAGAACAGAGACATTGAAAAGACCAGCTACATCTAGCTGTGCAGGTGAATAGCAAGCTAAACAGAAGTGATTACTTAACGTCAAAACTAGACCTGAAAGATACATTGGACTGGGTGATTAATAACAGCTTTTGCAAGAACCAGCATCAATACTGTCACTGGAGGAAGATTTAAATCTATATTCTTAGCAACAAGAATGACAAAACAGTTCAGAGTTGTTGCAATTTTCTGTCAACCTCAGTTTTCCCATCTCCCAAAATCACTTTGGAGGCCCAGTAAGAGATTCTGTTCCCAGACCAGCAAAATCTTACCGAACAGAAGAAAATAGGCATTTCTTATATATTTATTCCCAAGACTCACAGAAGCATCTGAAGCATTGTAAGGACTGTGTTACATGACGTTTCTCCTGCATACACTACAAATGCTATTTCCCTTGTTAGCCATGTAACTAATTCATGTCTGCATCATTTTCATAAATAGATGCTTTTGTTGAATGTTAGTATGGTATATGTTGGTTTAAATGGTTTATTTGCAAGAAAAAAACAACAACAAAAGAGCATATACCTATAAATGCTTAAGACCAAACTAATTTAAAAGGCATGAAGTATTAAAAGATTTTTATGCTTGTTTCAATAAATATACAGTACTCTGAAAGGTGGAAGGAGACTCCATAACCTCTCAGGGTAGTTTGTTCCAGTGCTTTGTCTCCCTCAAAGCAAAGAAGCTTTTCATTGCATTCAGTGGGAATTTCCTGTGTTCTGGTCTGTGCCTGCTGTCTCTCATCCCCTCCTTTTCTCAGCTGACCTAGACAGAAAGCATCCAGGGGATGCAAAGAATACTCAAAGGCTCTCCTTATGCCTTTGGTCTCTACGTATAGCCTGTCACAGAAGATTTGTAAGGAAGGTGCTGAGAGTTTTCCCTTAAGTGAAATGCATGCCTTTAACAAACAAGAAGTTTTGCAAAGATGACGTAACACAATAATCATCATCTTTTGTTTTGTACACCAAGTCAGAGATGATCATCATCAGTTCCCAACTGCATCATGCATCAGTGCTCACTTCCCCCAAAGTGTTCTCTCATCTAAAACCATCATGTCCATGTTTCAAACCTCTAAATAGAATCTTCATTTTTCAGGGCTATTTCTGCACTCTTATCTGAACATACCGCTGTTTTAAAAAGGAAATGTGAACAGTTCTATGAGGAAAGTCAGAAGCCAGGGCCCCCTCTCCCCTCATCAGACAGTGGGATCAGGACCTCTTCCTTCCCCTCAAACACCACATTCTCAGCTTCACAGCCTCAACCAGCTAAGAAGCATGCCTCCATCCCAGCGCTGGTGCTGCTTTTATCCTTGTGAGTACAACACTATCTTGAGAAACGCAATTATTAGTTTAAATCCCACTGGGCTGGTGAGACCTCACGATCCAAAAGGAGAGGGCTTTTTGACCATGGCTGCAAGCAGCTGGCCACTGTGCATGAGAACTGCTCTCACCAGCTCTGTGTTGAGGCTCCAGAAGGCAGGCAGTATCACAGTTGTCAGCACCCTGCCTAAGGCTGTTTGAGACTCAAACAAACTGAGCAAAATTTGCACAACTGCATTGGAGACCAGAGGTTCTGTAGATTAACAAGTTAACATCAAGCAAAAAGGCACTGATGCCAATTCTCAAGAAGTATCGTTCAAGTCATCTAAGAATCACAAAGGTTGGAAAAGACCTAAGATCACCTAGTCCAACCATTCACCCATCACCAATACTGCTCACCTAAACAATGTATTCAGGTACTACATCTACCCTTTCCTTAAACACCTCCAGGGATGATGAGTCTACCACTAACCTGGGCGGCCTGTTCCAATGCCTTCCTGAGAAGAAATTCTTCCTAATACCCAACCTGAACCTCCCCTGGTTATGACTTAAGGCTATTCCCTCATGTCCTACCACAGTTACCCAAGAGAAGAGGCCAACCCCCATCTCATCACAACCTCCTTTCAGGCTGTAGAGAGCAATACAGTTTCCTAAAGATTACATTGTCCTTTCACACACCGAGTTATGTAACTAATCAATTCTTACACTGCTTTCAACTACACTTTAAATAGTTAATGTAATCTACAGAGACAAGCTGCATATATGGAAAAATCAAGCCATCAGAGACTAATTGACACACAGTTCAAAAAGCAATTTAACCACATCAGTTTAAATTTAGAAACTGATTCAGTTAAGTCAGTGCACAGACAACTGAGATTTAAACCTCATCTTCAAGCAGATTCCCACATACTAGCTGTATAATTCTGAAGTGGAATTACTGTGATGCTTATCACAAAAAGAGTTCAAAGAAGAATCCAGAAACTGCATCCATTTGTAGTCCAGACATGGCACTGAACTGCTCATAAAGACAGTCATCATGAAGAACCCGTTCAAACCACTGCCCTGAACAGGATGGGCATACTTAGGTCTCTCACTGCACACATACTGCTTTTATCGAATTACTTCACCTTGCGCACGACCATCAAATCCATTTTGCCAGGCTACAATTCAAAAATAAAGCACTTCAACTCCAAGCATCAGTAAAGTATCTAAAGGGGAGCTACAGAAAAGGAGACAGACTCTTTAGCAGAGTCTGTGGTGACAGAACAAGGGGAAGCGGTTTCAAGCTCAAAGAGGGCAGATTTAGTTTAGATGTAACGAAAAAATCTTTTACAGTGAGGGTGGTGAGGCACTGGAACAGGTTACCCAGAGATGTGGTTGATGCACCATCCCTGGAGACTTTCAAGGCAAGGCCTGAATAAAGCCCTAGACAACCTGATCTAGCTGTGGTGTCTCTGTTCATTGCAGGGGAGTTGGACTGGATGGCCCACAGAAGTCTCTTCCAACTCTAAGGATTCAATGATTCTGTGAAGTCCCAACGAGAAATAAAAGCACACTGCATAGAAACCAAAGCCAATACACACAAGAGGTAAGCCCAAATAACAAGTCTCCTTTAAAAATCAAGATCACAAAACATCAGAAGCTCCTGAACAATGCACGCATCTCTCAATTAAGATCAGAATCTGTGATCACATTTCTTTGATTTTTAAGTCAGCCCTACTTAAAAATAGATCCATGACAACTTGACTTTACCCACTTGTAATGCAAAGATTTCAGGGCACTCTCTCCTCTCATAGGGCATTCCCCCACCTCCACAGGGCACTCAATTGAGAAACACTGTCCTGCCTCTCTCTCCCAACACTGCTATACAATTAATGAACTTCAGCTTTTTGCTGACTGTTTTTCATTAGTTTACTACAGTTGGGCAGAAAGAAATAGGCTTCTGGAGAACAGCAGAAATTTGGACTACTCAGCCAGCAAAAAGATGGCATTTAAGGAATCAGTACCTTTCACAAATATTCAGCAGTTGTATTTTCTTTTGAGCAGCTTACAACTATTGGGCTGTTTGTATTAGCAAAACACACCACGAAAACCAGAGAAGCAAGAAGAGACAAGGCGCAATGATCATCCAAGTGAGGATAAGAATGACTCAACTTAAAAACACCTTACTATACATGCGAAACAGGCTTGTTTCATAGACTCTGGAAGAAAGGTCTCTCCCACAAACAGCTAAATACTACTTTCAATCTCCTCATCTTCTCAAAAGGAAGAACACTAAACCTGTCCCCCAGGTTTTAGGTTTCTCTGCTTTCTGTTACAGATGTAGAAAAGCTGCAGTCTCTTAAAATCAGCGCATCTTTACTTACACTAACAAAACTGCCTGAAGTTTGGCAGAAGTCCTTTCTAGCGTCAACCAGCACAGCCCATATCTTCCATCACACAGTCAAGCAGCTGCTACACAGCTTTTTCTTGCTTTCCCACAATCAGACAAGATGTTCTGCATCCAGAAGCGTGGGGTGTATGTGAGCATCCTAACCAAGACTAACTGGGGAAAAGAGGGCTTTTCCACAGGAAGCTAGTTTAATATCAGTAAATAGAAATCTTTTATTATCCATTGTACTTTTTGAGGCAAACAGTCAACCATATAACCTCAGCAGATTTGGTTTAAATCTCTAAGACAGCACATCAGCAAAGTACAGATTATAGAGAGTAAAAATAATTAATGGATGCAATTTTAAAATCCGGTATTTCCTGAGCATCCACAAATACAATAAATTTATTTCTGTTTTCTACACAAGATTAGTATTTAAATAACAACAGTCTCCTGGGCTATCAGTGTATTTTGCCATTTGTTTCATTGCCTACTACAGCCCATCTTTAACATGAGAGAAATATAATCCTGATTCACAATTGTAATTCAAAACCTCCCGGACAGTTTCCAAACTTCAGCATTGGTCTTCAGTTTAAGAAGTTTACCGCAGCTTTAAATAATGGAGTCATACATGACAAGGTGTGTTCAATAAGAGCTCCATTGACCAACTCACCCTTTAAAAAAGGGAGTAGAGAATATCCTTTCTATTTACTCGCTTGAGAAGATGGTTGTTCTGTAACTTGCTAGCACTCTCAGGTGGCTTTATCTGCAATCAGAAAGACAAAATTGTCAGTAATTTCTCAGTATCACAATGACAAACTAAATATATACATTAAAAACCGGGCTCATTGATCAACTAAAACACTAAAAACATGTGTGAGTTTCTAGAGACACTATTGAGCTAAACACTAACATCATGCTAGGGCTTAATCATATTCTTAAAGGTCAGAAAAATGCTTGGCTATTTCATAATTAAGGACCCTGTTTTTAACAAGAAACATCTAGAGAGGAAGTAAGACTGACCCACTTAAAGACAGGGATGGGAAAATGGAAGAGAATGGCTCATTGTAAAGCATAACACAACACAGGTTTGAGTCCCACTGAGACACTTCACAGTAGATTAAATATTACTTAGATACATACTTGCTAAAACAAACCAACTAAAAATGTAATGAGCAGTTCTTGCAAAAATAATGTATTGTCTCCACAAAAGTATTACAGACTTCAGCTCCAAGAGAATAGTTCACCACTCCCCCTAAATTTCCTTTATCCTCTCCCAAAGTATCAGAACTCTAACAGCATGCTGCCCTCCCTCTCAATTCCAATAAGCAGTGCTGCAGTGGACACCTATTGCAAACAATGTTCCTCCTCCAGTTAGTCTGCTATCAACATCTGCTAGTTGACCAAGATCTTGATCCACACTGAAGTGTTCATATGCTTTCAGAAGGAACTGTTCTGAAGCCACTTAGACACAATAAAATACTCATATGTATTAATTCATTCATACTCAGAGGTCTTCCTATCTTATCACAAGGATTTGTGCACTATGTGGGGAAGAGGTGCCTTCCAAATGCAAGCTGCATGCATGACTAAAATTATGTCACAAAGTACGCTGTTAACATCAGTCATTTGAATTGAATAACAGAATCATAAAGGTTGGAAGAGACCACTAACATCACCTAGTCCAACCATCAGCCTATCAGCACCATGCCCTCTAAGCTACACCCGTATTGAGAAGATGATAGTTTTTGCAGTTGTACACAGGGAGCTCACCTTCCTTTCTAGCAACACCTGTACCTGATTGTGCGAGAGAAACACAAAACCTGGCAACCTCTCCTGCAAGTGGAAACTGAAAAATCACCCCAGTGATTTCCTGAGTACACAAGTTACAATTATTTATTCAGTTATACTCATAGCTTGAGAAACAGCAGATCTGCTTTAGATCTAGAATGAAAGAATCCTACAAAACATATGTCTTTAGAGCATTAGCCTAGTACAAGGTGACTGGAACTTTATAAAGAACTTAAACCCTCTAGTACCATGTTATTAGGATGGCTGAGGATATATTTACATCACATTAATCTTTGCAGGAAAAGTAACCTTATGAATCTGTAGTAGCCTCCCCACACTAGCTACTTACTGTAGACCACTGCTTCCATTAGTTTCCTCAATGCAACAGTCAATAGGGCTGCACTATATAAATAGAATCACTGAATCCACCCTCTGATGAATGAACTCTCCGCTCAGGTCAGCAACATCTACAACCTATGGTGAAGGGAAGAATGCCAAGAATTACTGCATGGATGGTGAGGATGAGAATCTTGCGCATTTTCCATGGTCAAATGATACCAAATATCCTGGCATTTATTCCAGCAGACAGTATAAATCCTTACACCATTAAACAAAAACACCAAGACGTGGCCTACACCAAGACGTGGCCTACACCGAGACGTGGCCTACACCGAGACGTGGCCTACACCGAGACGTGGCCTACACCGAGATGTTTTGTGTCTCTTCTCTTTGACTGACATTTTTCTGATTTATTTTTAACTAAAATATTAAACAAAAACCAACAGAGAACACGGGAATGGAACACAATGAGAAAGTCCATAATTTCTCCTTATGTATTCTGTATTTAAGACAGATAACTATGATGAAAAATATATTGCAGATGCTTGCAGCATGAGATAAAGGAAAATACATTTCAATGCACCCTTAATAGTCCAAATCTCCATCTCCTAGCACAACCAAATATGCACACTTCCTTTTGAATGGATTCTCTTTTCCATAAGATCTCCAAGAGGAAAGAAATCCCAACAGAAGTCATTTAAAGAAAAAAAAAAAAAAAGCACACATTACCTAGCATATCAGTGCCTCCTCTGCCAAGCACATTTGACCTACAATGACTGATCAAATTACAGAAAAGTACTCAACAGTTTCAATTGGATACAACTTTAGAGTATAACACTGAGTTCTGGATAGAAATACATACACAGCTGAATTGTGTTTAAAATCAGTGTTTTAAAACTTTCTAAATAGAACTCTTAGTATGCAAGCAATTTAAAGAACAAGCTATATGGCATACAGAGGATTACCTCAGAAATCCACAGAGGAAAAGGATTTAATGCAAAACATAACTTTTATACAGATTGAGGATTAAAAGTATTCGAACAGTAGGTCATCATCAAAATGGAGAAAAAAAGGATTTTACGGTGAAGTCTGCTTTGTAGGATGGGGGGAAGGGTTTTTAAAACATGGTTTCATACATGAACATCCAAAACTTACTACTGTAGTTTGAATTAAAACAGCAGCTGTTATTACATACATAGAAAAGGAAGCGTTTAAAATTTTCAGTACCGATTTGCCTTTATAATTTCCTGTACTCAAAAGCAAACAAGTAAAATCTTGCAAACTACTGAAGCTCTGTAGAAGTCACGTGGAAAACTCAAACTGTTTCTAGGGTCTCTGAGGAGCAGAACCATGCATCAACAAGTGGTTTGAACGAAATACTTCTACATGGCATGGGGCACTACTCTACAGCAGAGCAATGAAAACAATTACTCAGAACTAAGCAAGGGGCTTCATAGTGGCCCATCCTCAGCAGCTTTCATGAGACTGATAACTACAATATCTCTTGTCTTTAGACTGGGTCTGAGCCAGATCTCAGTCCTCAACTCTGACATGACAGCTGCAGCACAAAGGAAGACAGCAGCTCATGTTCTCCAGGTGGTTTTAACTAAAGATTCAGTTGCCGCTGCCCAAACTCCGAGCCTCCAAAGACGTCTAGAGATGCAGACTTAGAATATGCTGTCCTTGGAGTGTGTAGGGTTATCTGTCCTCTCCTGAGCTCTCTAAGAATAGCTCCCTACCTTCCTGAGCATTGCTGAGATGGTCAGACTTTGTTGCAGCATGTAGTGCATCCACTGCCATCAATTCCTTCCAAATGAGTTTATGCTCCTGGAGTTTTGCTTTGAAGCATACAACAAAGTAAAAATACTCAACCTGTATCCAGTATCTCTCTCTTATTCATTGTCACTCATTGGATTATAGTAAAAATATTTACTGCTTGATGATATTAGACAGTAGATGTGTCTTGACCAGAAGCTGGAATTTATCTGTGGTTAAATACTTGTCTTTCTGAGATTTCACCATCTAGAAAAGACAGCCTGCTAAGACCATGAGCCAGACAGTAACAGCACTGGTCTGCCAGGCATTCTGGAAGGTAAGAAGCATGTTAGCATTGACCAGCCCCCAAATGTCTCCTCTTCGGCACCTCAGCAGTTAGAGGCTTGCCCAGGCCAACACTCTTCTTGGATAGCCAGCACCGATTCTTCACTGCAAAGCCAAATCCAAAGATAACATCACACTAGACTGTCTTCTAGGTCTCTTAACATACCAATATCAAACACAATGCAGGGATAATCCTTTCACTCTGTCATCTTAGATTTAAACAGTAAAGATTCTTCAATCACTGAGAAATACAGACAGGTGCTACACACGTTTAATTACCCCAGCCAGAAAGAAAACCCATTGGATCACTGAAGATACCCACCCATGGCTCAAGGGGAGACAGATTCAGGCCTTCAAGTTAAACGTTTCAGCAGTGGATATGGTGACACAAGCAATACAAAGAACATTCCGATAACCAACAGGCAGCACTGGAAACAAATAAAGGAGCTGCCCATTGCCCCAACAAGAATTAAGAAATTGTTCAGTTCAGATGACTCTGTAAGTAGTAGAAGTTTATAGCAGCTGATAGCTGACTACTTTATAACATTAGAGAAAAGCAGAAGAATAACAGAAGCATGACCTTCACAGAAGGACACAGCACCGCTGAAAAAACATAAAGTCAAAAATCCCACACATACACATATGTATCCCTAAAAAGAAACACCTGAAAACTAAGATTGATAAATGAAGTTTAGAAGGCTTCAGAATGCCAAAGGAAAAAAAGTAAAACAAATCTGATATTTCCCTTCATAGCATCACAGCTATGAAGAAGCTCAAAAAGGAAGAAGACAGCAGTAACATTATGTACTTAAAAACTTTGTATCTTTCAGCACAGTAATCCACTGTGTCTTGACCTAAAACTTAACTGTCAAAATATACCACAGTGGTAATCACTACACGTTACTTGACTTCTGATTTAGTTCTCGTAACTCCTTTTAAAATGTTAGGATGTAAATACATAGAAAAACCATTTAGTGGTTGAAATAGGTATCTACACAAACTTTATACATGCACTTATCACTGAAGTCCACACTAAATAAAGATCAGAAAAGTCAGAATGCTTTCTATAAAAAACAACCACCACGGTCAGTGTTTTCTATTGGGACACATTTCTACTTTGGAGAACCAACCAGCTGCCCTCAAAAGCAGTATCTTACAAAAGCAATTTTCGTGAAGAAATTTTGATACGATGAAAAAAAATCTAGATCGGATAACCAAGTCTAATATAGCAAAAGCACAGCTGTATTTCTTAGTTTGTATGATATTTTAGGTATATTCCAGATCTCCCCTAGCAATTCACATTAACACGACTGCAGGTATGCCATCATTTTCTCACTCAGTTTCTTGCTTATGATCCTTCTTCAGTCTTCCAACAATCATAAAAATATCCATTCCAACTACGTTTTCACTGACTCCATTGCACTCCTCTACTGAAGAGTCTGAAAGTCACAAATAACGTATGTTGTTTTCACAAGTTAAAGAGAATTATGGAATTGTAATTGTTGAAAGGGACCTCTGGAAATCACCTAGTCCAACTCCTCAGCTAAAGCAGATTCCCTAGAGTAGGTTATACAGAAAAGGGTTACTCAGGAAAGCATCCAGACAGATTTTGATTACCTCCAGTCAACCAGTTCACAACCCACCTCCCTGTTCACTCATCTATCCCACATCTCCTAAGCTTACCCGTGAAGATATTATGGGGGACAGCCTCAAAAGCCTTGCTGAAGTCAAGATACTCAGCCTGTGCTGCACTCTCCTCATCTACCCAGCCAAGCACAACACCACAGAAGGCTATGAGATTGGTCAAGCATAATTTCCTCCTGGTGAATCCATGTTGGCTACTCTGACCAGATTCTCCTTGACCAAGGGGAAGTTTACTTTTTCGCAGATTCTTTCTTATCTCCAAGGTCTGGCTTTCCTGAGGGGCAGTTCTAGCAGTTAAGACTGAAACAATGAAAGAGTTCAGTAAGTCCACCTTTTCAAGCGTCCTAGATTACCAAGGCACCCACCTCATTCAGCAGCAAACTCACATTTTCCCTACTCTTCCTTTTGCTATTGACATACTCAAGGAAGCCTTTCTTGTCCTTGACCTCCCTTGTTAGGTTTAATTGCAAGTGGAATTTAGGTAAGATACAAAATATCTTAACTTCAGGGAAAAAAAATAAAAAATCTTAGAAGTCTTGAAGAAGTGATAACTGTTTGCTGAAAGGCAGAAGCCATTAATAAATCATATTCATTTTTTCATTCAAAGAGCAAAAGCTATTCTCTACTACTAAGCAGAAAGGAAAGAAAGTAGGCCACGTGCCTAATATATTGCCATGCCTGCTGAGGAAAGTCCAAGATAACGGTGTGGCTTATACTTGAGAATGGAAGCAATCAGGTCTTTTGGTTATTACTGACCATTCTGTTGAAGAACAGGAAGGAGAAGAGAAAGGACAGCAGGGAATCTGGCACAGGTTCAGATCCAAGTCTTCCCATCGCCATGCAGGAACACACAGTGCTTTGGGGCTCCAGCTCCACATCCCAAAGGACAGACTGAGCAGCACAGCTGTGACACAGAGCTTCCCCTTCTTACCTCACAGCTGCTTGGGGCTGGCGGAGGAGCAGCACAGAAACAAGCTGTTACAGAAAAGGGAGGTTCTGTTAAAAGTTTGAGAACTGCTGGTGTGAAGTGCATTACGTGTTTGCTCAAAAACATAAGCACGTGTGTTACGGCTTTAGGAAAGCCAGCAAGCAAAGGCACACCAGACTGAGAATTTGATGTTTGATCAAATCTTTGTTCTTCCACCGTAAGTGACTGAATTGCTCATGTAGCAATACATAGGTCAAGTTTGTGACTAAAATTTGCTGTGGTGGTATAAGCACCACAATCACCTGAGCTGACCATACACATTATCACATATTACAAAATTCCTGGAAATTCTGCATCAAGCACAATGAATTAAAGCAGCCTGAGAAGGTACAGAATCTTTTCCTTAAAAGCTCTTTTATGAAGAACCACTTTAAAGTATCACCTGATCCCATAGGCTACAGTTTTCAAGAACAGCGTAGGAATGCCTCCCCCCCCAGAAAGGCTTCTGTTTAAGAGTGGTGTATTATCAGATTAGCATGTAAATACTTAGGAGATCTGGACTAAAACCACTATTTTAAAAGGTTATCTTGCAAGACAGCCAACAGCTCCGTGTTTAAGTCCTATAAAACAAAAACAACTGGAACCAAATAAGCAGTCATGGAGGGAGGGAATCTTCCCAGTAGAGAGCCAGAATAATAATAACCAGCATCCATACAACAATCCTTGCCTTGATGTGGTTCACTAAAGACTGAGGTTTAAGACTTTACAACTTGGATCACTATAACCTTCCAGATATAACCTTGCTACTACAGAAATATATGTACTTCCCTAAGCAGAAAAGCAAGTAGAATAAATAGCCCGCCACCCACTAGCAGTGATCCACCACTGGTAATCTCATATGAGATGCACTTCTGAAAAAAAAAAACAGGAAGTAAAATAAAAGGGATTAGCCAGACTTCAAGCAAAAGTATGCAAGACTACACAAAAGACATTTCCAGATTTCACACCCCTTCACAACTTTGCCACCTCTTTCTGAGATGAGAACATTGATTTAACGGCTGGAAGAGATAACGTACTATCCATCCCAAGCACAAACAGCTCTGGAGAAATTTATTCATGCATTAGCAACAAAAGCTATTAAAAATAAGTAAAGAGTGGGTGAAAACTATTACTAGACCAGATGATTGATACATGAAGTCTCCTTCTGACTACAAATAATCTATTTGGCAGAGACTATGAATTAATAAGGAACCAGTCTTCACATTCTTCTAAGCCTTTACAGGACCAGTAACCATTCTTGGATAAAATTGCTATACATCTCAATCTTACACAATATGGTTAACTAACACTCTCTGTTTGGGTTTGTTTGTTTTTTGGTGAGAGGTGAATGCAGTTGCAGGATACCATATCTGCCTTTGCTTTCCCCTCAACTACTTCATCCTTAAGGACCAGCTGTGCAATAGGTCACACTTTCTTCTATTCAAAAACTTAGCAAAAGTTGTTTCATGTCTCCAGAAAAAACACGCAATTTTCCCACTATGATCAAGTTAATTCTTTTCTTCTTTCAATACTCTGTAAGAATTGCATTTAAATCAGCAAGTCCTGCATGCTTAGAACACAGAAAATCAACACTGTATTGTACACCTAAAGACGTGACCAAAAAAGCAAGATTTTTTGATGAAATACTAGTAAGATCATGCAAATTAATCCAGAATAGATTTAAATTACTTCTACAAATCTTGTCTTTCCTACAGTAACATTCATGTTTTGTTCAAAGTTGATTTAGAAGACTCAAAAACACACTTCTAACAAAGGAACGCTGGTCCTTCAGGGTCTGTATTTCAATCAAATTTTAGTTTCAAGGCTTCCCACATATATTTTAGTTTTAAAATACAGGGAGTTTGAACATCTCAAAGGGAATACGACCACTTAAAATGAACACCAATTACACTGCCTGGTTTTCCTCCTCCATGTTCAACACCCATATTTCCAGCCCCCCCAGTTAAATCTCCCCAATGTTCCCCACCCAGTGCCAAAGCATATTATTTTTCTCCATTCTTACCTTCTCCCTGTAATTTAATGAGCCTAAACTAACTTCTTTGGGTATGTGGAACTGCTATATATTGTATTTGTTCACCTGTAACACAGCATAAAGTTACCTTTTACCAACAAATCAAAGCTTTTCACCCTGTAGGCTGTCATCCCTTAGGTACACAAAGCTTACTTCAGTGTAACAGCAAAAGCTCTAGCCAAAGACAAATAAGAAGAGAGATGCTCAAATTAAACATTTATAGCCAAAGGCTAAGTTAACGTTTATAGTCACTTACAAATAAATAAGCTATCAATTTACAACCGAGTCTCAACATTTAATTTCAGCTTTGAAAAGTTCCGAAAAGATGCCTTGTTTTTGGCTGTGTGCTCCTCTGGAGCCCAGTAACTGGGCTTGCCAGGCTATGATTAACACTTAGCAGTTCAAGGGCTAGCTGCCCTTGTTGTTTCAACCTCAACAATCAACTGTAATGACACACCATTACGTTTAAGTTTCCAAAAACCATTTAACATTTGATTCCACTGAAAACACTGTTTTACTACGTTTTGAAAATAAAATCACTTTTTCCTCATTTAAAGATCCGTGATGATGCCAGACATATGCTTGTTTTCCAAACAACAACTGTTTAGAAGAGAGCATACTCTTTCTGATGTCCCTGCCAAAAACAACATTCTGTGGTTTAAAGATATCTGATAGTAGGCAGTTGGCTCAGAAGAAAGAAAAAGCATCTGTGGGCTGTGGGGATTTTTTTTAACCAGAAATGGCACGAAGCAGAAGTTTACCACAAAGCAGTTCTTTCTTAAGGGGAATACTAGGTTATAAAAGAATGACAGAGAGGGAAGTAAAAGAAGAAATCAGAAGAAACGCTTAGGAGAGAATCTGCAGCATGAGGAAGGGGAACAGAAAATCCAAATGAGGAAGTGGCACGCAACAAAAGCTTTAGCAGATTCATCTTAAAATACAGGACAGAGAAGAAAAGATTAAACTGGGAGGTTTTCAGCTGCTGCTGCCATGGGCAGAAGGACAAACCAAACCACCAGAACTTGCCCTTCAAAGGCGGTTATTTCACTGCTGCTGAAGTCATTTCAGATTAAGAGACGGAGAAAGCAGTAGAAACACTAAACACTTCTTAAAGACTTACTTTTGTGCATTTCAGAGAGCCAAAATATTAAGGCAATAAAGTCTCCAGCTCTTTACTTGCCATAAATGTAAAGCAATCGCTTCAGTGGAGATGAGCAAGATGGGTAGGGTCTGCGGAATGGAGAGCCTGCAGAGAAACAAAGTGGCTGAGCCAAAGAAGACATCTCCAGCATGGAGAAAATAAAGAAAGGTGCTGAATGCTGAAACTCTTGCGCCTGCTTCTCCCTTTAAAAAGGACAGTGAGCAAAGCAGGATGCTATCTGTATACCTGAGGGTCTGTTTGGCCACCACAGCCTGGCAAGCACCCCTCTACTATAAAGATAACCTAGAACTAACAGTAAGCCATTTTTACTACCGAACCAAGACAACCTGCTTAAAATCTATTTTAGGGTTAACTGCAGCCCGATTCCAGCTTTAAGTTGGCACATGAAGGCTAGAAGGAATTTCAGTATTCAAGCCATGTGCAAACAAACAGCAATACATGTGAGCATCTTGAAATCCAGCACAGAAGTTGAAATAATCAAATGCAGGCTTTATTTGAAGTGATGTGCTATCTCCTCCATGTTTACATCTGTTTAAGCATTCAGAGCATCAGTCAGCCTTTAGAAGAAAAACAGCACTTTCCCAGGAAATAATTCTGCAATAAACCTATGCTGATGGAAGTTCCGGAGGATTTCAGCATTTGCTAGGTAGCTCAGCAGCAAGCTGCAACTGCTACAAGAAAACAAGACAGACAAATTCTCACTAGAACTCCCATTCTAATTCAGAAGTTCAAACTCTTCGTTTCTTCATTCACACATAATAACATGCAGAAAAGCTTCTCAAAGTGTTTCCAAAGGCCGTTTAAAGGTTCTAAATAAAACAAGCTCCCAGGCTTTGTCTTGTAGCCCAAGAGTCTCTAGAGCTGCTTGCTGCCCTGATAGGAAAACACCACCTTCATGGCACACGAACAGCTTCGCTCAACATGGAATAATGACCTTTTCCACAACAGGATTCCAAAGCAAAGATTAAAAAAAAAAAACAACAACAACCAACAAATCCAATATTTGCTGGAATATAATTAGCATACGTGAATATTTTATGTTTGTCACCCATCACAAATACAAGTTCTCCAACTACTGCTTATTACTAAGAAAATGACTGTCACTATAGAGATGTACAAGAACTCCGGGTTAGTAAAGAACTGAAGGCTCAGGCTAAGAGCAAACTACATATCATAATGCTAATTAATTTTCCAAGTCATGAGAATGCAGATGAGAATTTGCACCTTTACCAGCCTTTATTTTTTTTTTTATGGGTTTTTTTGTTTGTTTTTCTTTTTTAAATGGAGTTCTGGATAGAAGGGCTCTACGCTGTTCACTTGCTTTACCAGGACTCTCTGTTCAGCTGCACAACAGTAACACAAAGGCAAGGTCCTTACCTTACAGGACGTTACAAACACAAGACAAAAGACAGTTTAGCCTTTTTCAACCTTCAGATGAAGGCATTGCAACACAGCTTCAGGCTGCAAGAAAAAAGCTACTGGAGAAGGATGAGTGAGCAACAGCTGCAGACAACAACTATAACCATATGTGTTAACTGGAAACACTCAAATAAAGGAATAGTCAAACTCCAGCAGGCCATTACAATAACCAAGATCAGAATAAACTTCACCCCCAGATTCCAGTTGCTATAAAGAGCCCCTCTGCAGCAAGTGATGAGCAGGCAAAGGGTTAACAAGTCCAGGGAAGACAGTCCCAATGGTTACAGTTTATCTCCTGTTCTCTACTATAAATATGGCAGAGTTCCAGTAATTCCCAACTTATGCTCATTGTCCTTCACACGCAGTCTTAATTAACATTAGGTCCTTTTTGCATTAGCAGCCAGACTTGCATAAAACATTTTTGATGAGATTATACAAGCTTCTCAGTCTTCACTGATGTGGTGCTTTGTTCAGCTTCAGTTTCTATGAATTCCCAACAATAAAAGGAAATATTTTTGTCCTTTTAGAATACAGACAGATTAAGTTTTGTTACATTAGCACCGCAGTTCTGCTTTGATGATCCCATCTGCCTAAGGATACGGACCCACAAGCATCTACCAGCCACAGCAGACAGCAAATTATTTGACTATCTATACTCGGTCTTTAAATAAATGAGACTCCTCGTATGCAGCACATAAAGGACAGCTGGAACTACAGTGTTTAAGAAAACCGTATCATCTTCTGTCCAGTACATCCCGTACAGCTCATGTCCTGAGAATCACTTTTTGGTGAGGTGCTATCATCCCAGAACACTGAGCTTCACCTCTGAGCTCAGGCAACAAACAAAGCAGGGCCTCCTGCTGAAGAGAAAAACTCCACTGACACTGTTAATGTGAAGGAGACGTTTCTAACATGTCATAGCTTAGATATGTCCGACTTTCAGGCTCTCATATCAACACACACACTACATGTGCTTCTTGTAAGCAGTCTGTGAAAGCCCGGCCTCCAGAACACTATTACACTGTCACTGTCACGTTGCATTTCCACTGCTGGTATGTTTATGCCATCAATGACCTCTGCCTACATAATCTACCAGAACAATAAGATTGTTAGATAGGCTTCATAAACCAGGAAGTAAGCATGCTCATTTAATCCATAATATCACTGCACGCTGTTATCTATTTACTTGGCAACCTAAAGGACAAGCTACTGAAGAAAACACTGAAAAATATGAGAAGGAACGAAGTTGAGCGCCCTAAGAAAATCCAGCACCACTCAATTCCCAACAAGCAGACAAACCAAGACAGCAAACAAACCAGAACCAAGAATCTCTGACACGTTAACAACAGGGCAGTACTGCGTTAGAAAAAAAAAAAAACATCCCCAAAAGATGAGGGCTTCCACTGGGGCAAATCCAACACACCTAGAAGCACACCCATCCAAACTGAATACTTCAAATGAAGATGGAGAAGCCTCGACACTGTGCTAGCATAGCCCCACTCCAACCAACAGCCTGTTTCTGTAGTCAACTGCTTGGCAACCAATACTGTGCACATAAGAAATGGCTTCATATGCTCAAACGCCTAAAATTCTGACACCACCTCAGACAGGCCAGTTGAATGACCTTCAAGAAAAAAAAATCAGTAGGAAAAAAGACAAAAAAAAAAAAGGCAGAATGACAGCAAAGAGATTTCACCACCCTTTGCCTACCTGACAACATCAAGTAACAAGCTCGTGTAAAATTTCAAATGCCTGACCAAGTATAACCATTAGTAGCAGCTGCCACAAAGTTGGAGAAATTTATCTATTAATTGCATTTAGATCATGCACGAAATAGCACTTTCACTACTGACAATATAAACTTTCCTCCCCAGTTTCAAAGTTCTGTCAAGCAATGTAAGACAGAGGACACAAAAAACATGATACATACATCATTCTAAACAAAGTGCATATTCAGAGACCAAAAAAGCACCCCCAGAACATAGTTATGCTATTTACAACTGCCAAACTATGCTTTTACAGCTGCACAGGAGGAGGAGATTACTACAGGAGCCTCCAAGAAAACCTGTGACACTTGAACTTAATGGTGATAAATATATTTAATTAATGTGAATTTATCTGTGCATACTGCTGTGCAAATAAATGATGCTCGATAGAGTTTTACCACAAGAAATCATTTTATAGTTTCTGTGTAAGGCCAACTTCAACAACAGGGATGTGAAGTAAAATCTCATGCCAAAGAAACAGGAAAACAGTTCTGATTTATGGAACTAGAGAGAAAGCAAGTCAGGCCATAATTCTGTGCACCAGAGTATTTTTATTCCAGGACAAGAAATAAAATGAATTTAAGTCAACCTAAAATGCTGTTTCTGACAGATGCATTGGAAGTTAGGACTGCATCAGACAGATTACTCCTATTTACGTCAATTACGATGACCAGAAAACATGAGCCCAGGGCAGATTCAAATTACTATCAATATCTGTATGCACTTTATGTAACTTACCAGGACTTTAAATGTTGCATCACATTGCGAAGACTATTACAAAAATCTAAGTATTTACAGAATGCAAAATTAATTCAATAGCTAAAGCCAAAATACTTGTATGCTGACCGCATCCAAGATGTTTACTTTAGCTACGTTACTATGTTCACTAATTCTTAGTCAATTCTGTTACTCAGCACTCAAGTTTTTGTGCCAGTTCTTTCCAGTACTTCAAATAAACAATAAAAAAAAGCAACAAAACAACAACCTCTTGCCAGACAATTTGAAATTATGAATGATTAGGAGAGAACCAACGTATTTTAAATATAGTCTGTTTGACAGTATGCAAATACTGGGGAAATGTTTTTTTGTTTTTGACTGACTTCTGTGTTTAAAACAAACACAAGCATTAATCAAGTTCTATCTGAGTAACTTCTCTGCTTTTAAAACAAAAGATAATTAACTCAGAGTAACATTAGTTGTGGCAACTCAAAAATAAAATCAACATGGCATAAAGATAATCCACACTTTCAAGAATCACATGTTGTCCCCCCGTCTTGACCCCTACAAATACGTTTGGCTATCAAACCTGTAAGAGAACAAACAGGTCACGTCACACCTGTACTCAACAGGTAGGAAGCTGCTTCAAAATCCTGAAAACGAGTGATCAGAATGCTGCTAAATAGAGAACTCTACTACGAAAATCAGTAGTGTTTGACCACAGACCCAGAGAACTCCGTTAATTTAATGGTCGAACATTTCAGTGGAAAACTGATTTGCCAAGAGTTTAAGAATCCCTGTGAATCCCTGCCACAAATGAAATTGGATTTGTCTTCCAAAGCACAAACAAGACTAATACATGCTTACCATACTAATAAGCCTTCACCCAAATTCTCCAGTATGTCTTTCATCTGACAAAAAATAAAGAAGTTAAACAAGATAAACTCTGATTTCACTGCTTTAAGTGACCAGAAAGACTTCCCTTTTGATCTTCAGCTGCTCCTACGCACCTATTTCTTTATTTCTTCCAAAACATTTTGTTTCTCATTTCAGGGGAGGAAAAAGAAATCAGCAGCATAAAATGTTTCAGTTACTTGAGATTTGAGAGGGGTGAAAAACCACACCATTTCTGCAGTTAGGACCACTCCAGTGCAACATTTCAGAGGCTTTTACAACAGGTTGGCTCCTGAACAGCTGGACCTAAATGCCAGCAAATGTGAAGGAAAGGAAAGCAGTCACACATTAGTGCTGAACAAATAAACGTGGTCTTATTTCATACTAATTCATCATTACCTCTAAACACAGGTTAGGTTCTCAGGAGAAAACACGTGTGGTGTAGCAGTCCTGCTGCAGAGCCAAGGTTCAAGATGCCTTTATGTAATTCTTAGACACCAACTTCCATGAGTTACAAAAATTCTGTATAATTCTGACATAGGGGAAGAGAAATAACCTCTACCTCCTCCTATTTCTGCTCTTAAGAGAATAAGCAGTTACTTCTGAGTAGTCACTACTTGTGGTATCCCTTGGAAAAGGAACCTTCTGAACACAACGTGCAGCTGCATTTAACTCCAGAAGATACCTATTTCCAATCCAATCCTTCCTTATACTGGATAACTTTAGAATTAGAGAACTAAGGGGCGGGATGGATTGCACCCTAGAGTGCTGAGGGAGTTGGCGGATGTGGTTGCCAAGCCATTCTCCATCATTCTTCAGCAGTCCTGACTAATCAGGGATGTCCTGGCAGACTGGAGACTGGCAAATGTGACGCCCATCTTCAAAAAGGGCCGGAAAGATGATCCTGGTAGCTACAGACCTATCAGTCTCACCTCGGTGCCCGGGAAGGTTATAGAACAGATAATCACAGGAGCCATCATGGACCAGTTAAAAGGTCAACCAGGGGATCAGGCCCAGTCACCATGGGTTTACGAAGGGTAGATCCTGCCTGACAAACCTGATTTCATCCTATGATAAGGTGACCCGCTCAGTGGATGAAGGTAAGGCTGTCGATGTGGTCTACCTGGACTTCAGTAAAGCCTTTGACACTGTCCCCCACAACATCCTCATGAAGAAGCTGGCTGCCCATGGTTTGGATGGGCATATGGTCCGCTGGGTGAAACACTGGCCGGATGGCTGAGGCCAAAGAATTCTGGTCAATGGAGTTAAATCCAGCTGGTGGCTGGTCACAAGTGGCATCTCCCAGGGCTCAGTACCGGGGCCACTTGTATTTAACATCTTTATTAATTATCTTGATAAGGGGATTGAGTGCACACTCAGTAAGTTGGTAGACGGCACCAAGGTGGGAGGGAGTGTTGATCTGCCAGAGGGGAGAAGGGTACTACAGAAGGACCTGGACAGACCAGATCAATGGGCCAAGGTTAACTGTATGACTTTCAATAGGGCCAAGTGTCGGGTTCTGAATTTTGGTCATAAGAACCCCAGGCAACCCCACAGGTTTGGGGAGGTGCAGCTGGAAAGCTGCCTGATGGAAAGGGACCTTGGTGTACTGATGGACAGTCGGCTGAATATTAGCCAGCAGCATGCCCAGGAAGGCCAATGGCATCCTGGCTTGTATCAAGAATGGGGTGGTGAGCAGGACTAGGGAAGTCATCCTGCCCCTGTACTTGGCACTGGTGAGGTCTCACCTCAAGTACTGTGTTCAGTTTTGGGCACCTCAATACAGAAAGGATGTGGAGGTACTGAAGCAAGTCCAGAGAAGGGCAACAAGGAAAGACTGAAGGAACTGGGGCTGTTTAGTCTGGGGAAAAGTAGGCTGAGGGGAGACCTTACTGCTCTCTTCCAACGCCTTAAAGGTGCTTACAGTGAGGGGGGGGTTGGTCTCTTCTCACTGGTGACAGGATGAGGGGAAATGGCCTCAAATTGTGCCAGAGTAAGTTTAGGTTGGGTATCAGGAAAAACTTCTTTACAGAATGGGTTGTTATGCACTGGAATAGGCTGCCCAGGGAGGTGGTTGAGTCACCATCCCTGGATGTGTTTAAAAGCCGTTTTAATGTGGTGCTCAGGGACGTGATGTAGCAGAGGGTTGTTAGTTAGGGTAGTATGGTTAGGTTGTGGTTGGATTCGATGGTCTTTAACGTCTTTTCCAACCTGAGCAATTCTATGATTCTAAGACATTAGCCAGGTGAAAACACTGTCTCCCCACCCACAATGTCAACGAGTTCTTAGTAACAACCACAAGAAGTCCAAAACTTAGCTGCTGCCACCCATGAATTAGGTGAGATATCGATAGAACTTTGAATGAAAGATCGTGAAGTGCTGTGTTACAAAATCTATTTCAAACTCAGTCACAAGACGGTACTGCAAGCACACAGCAACTAAATACAAATCCTTAAGAACAGACTTCACTAGTACAATTCTTTTTCACCCATTTCTTGCTATAAGCAGTCAAGAGCTTTGGAAGATGGTACTGTGGGAGGGTTCAAAAGAACTAGGATTTAACTGCATGTGTTTATTTCAGAATCACAGAACATTTAAGACCAGAAAAGAAATTTAAGATCATCTAGTCCAACTGTCAACCCATCACTGCATCAACCAAACCACATCCCTAAAAGCCACATCTACTTAGTATAAGATAAGCAGTTCTCTCCAGCAGTCTTCACTACTCCATTCACTCTTCTTTCTACCAAGACTGAACTGTTTGCACAAGAAGTTCAGACAACATGGGAATAGTAGCACAGGCATGAGAGCTAATCCAGTGTCCAGGTGACACCGACACAGCGACTTAAATGCTCATCTGCTATTAGCTCTTCTGTAATTCTCTGCAGTATCTGCTGGGGTTTATTTATTTATTTTTTTTAACAAACACTGCCCTACTAATCACTGCATACAAAAAGCTTTGAGCTAACGTTACTATCATCTGTCACATCCATGGCTTTTCTTTTGCTTTCCTCTGCAGAGGAATACTGCCTGCAGTCACTTATTGTTTCATATAAATACATGGTACGTTTCCTCTCACTGGAGAACAAACCATATACATCTGAGCTAATCTAGTCAACAAAGAACAACCAGAAATGTAAGAAGTTGGTATTAGCTCTCCTAAAAATCACTATCATTGGTTATTTAAGGTACGTCGTACAGACAGGGTATGTTCTTAAAAACAGAGCGGGTCTATGCTGCTATTAACTATAGAGAACAGTATGAGCTGAACCATATGAATTAAACTTGAAGCCTTGTTAACTTACTCCTGATATGAAAGTCCCTTTTTAAAACACAAGCAATTCTAATTCTGGAAAAAAGTCATTTTTATGACTTCCACAAACACAAAGATTAGCAAAGACCACACAACTTCCGTAACTATTGTGTATAATCAAGACTATTGTTTCAGCATCTGATTAAGAAGTGCTTTCTAGTCTGCTTTATGTGAAGAAAATAGCTGTGGAAAAGGAGAAGAGAAAGGACTAACTTGATTATTTCACATAGAACAAAACCTCTCCATTCACTGCCCAGTAACTACATTGCCACTTCCACAAGCCATGCAAACACCAAAAAACCCACCGAAATCACCCTTCAGCCAGCAGTAAGAAGAGTTTGCTTTGTACAACACAACCCCAGAATGCTTCTGGAAATAGATCTTGCTTCCACGTTGCTCAGCAGGAATACAACCCGGTCCTGGTGACAGGCTGAACAGCTGCTGATAAAGCATCCTTCTGGCAGGACCTACTTGAAAGCCACATTCACAGAGCAAGAACGACTTGGGGCCTTCATTTCAGTGTATGCAAGTGACGGTCCTTCCATGTTTGTCTGTTTTCTCCCTAAATGACAAACTAAGCTAGCGCTGAGCGCAACACCTAACAAAGTGCATTTCCACAGCTCAAATACAGGGTTTAATCCTTCAGATACTCAAGTTTGCAAGCACTGTAACTTGTCACCTCATCCTTACCGGTTACAACTCGGGCATCGGTCTGCCTAATAGTCCTACATCACACTGATCCAGGTACCAGCAGCCGAATGGCTCTGCTCCCGAGATGCGGGCTGCGGAGCAGGGCAGCGTGCTGGAGAACTACAGCCGTAACGTTACTCCATTACTTCATTCCCTCCTCCAAGCAGCACTGTACTACCAGGGAAAGCACTGTCTCAAGCCAAGTCAGAATAACACCACTACCTCACGCAAACACAATGTTTTTTGATTCTCCACGTAAAGCTTTAAAGACAAAATGAAGAGCCCAGCCCGGCACGACAACGAAGCACTACCACCCCTTCGGATGTTAAGTCCCCCCAAGTTCCCGGCTGCGTCCCAATCCGCCCCATCCTTCCCGCCGGGAGGACTCGCTCCCCGCCGCCGACAAAAGCGGCACAAAGCCGCGCAGTCAGACGCCGCGTTCCCATCCCTGCACGGAGCGCAAATCCGGACCGCCTGTACGCGCGAAGCGCGTTCTGCCCGGGAGCCTCACAACCGCATCCCACGGCCGGCGTTGGCCCCACCGCACGGCCCTCGGCTTACAGACCACCGCCGGGGGAGGAGGGGACGGCGGTGCGGCCCCTCACCCACCTGACGCCGCGCTCCGTCCCATCCCGCGCTGCCGTCCCCTACAGCCGCCGCCGCCACCGCGCGGACCCTTCCCGGGCTGAGCCTCCGCGCCCCCGCTGCCCCGCCCCTCGGCCGAAAGCCCCGCCCCCTCGCCTCCCCCTTTGGCCCGTGCCAAGAGGGGCGGGACAAGCGCGACCGGTAACAGCCATTCTCTCGCCGCGCACCACTTTGATTGGCGTGAAAAGCACCCAATGGAAACGCCGGGAGGGAGGGCCGAGCTGTCAATCAGCGGCCCCTACCTGGGGCTCGCAAGAGGGCTGTCCGTGGGTTGCCGGCCCTCCGCTTCTCACACGCGGAGGGTGGCGGAGAGGGGCCCGGTGCCCCGGAGCCCGGCCTCGGGGTGCCCTCCGGCCGTTCCTCTTGGGGCCCGAAGGCGATCTCGGCTGCCCCTCAACCCGCAGCCCGTCTCCCGCCCCTTCCCTCCCTCCCGTTGGCGGAGGGCACCCCGCGGCCGTGCCCTCGCCCTCCGCCCGCCCTGCTGACCCACTTCCCAGCGAATCCCAAGTGCGGGCCCCAGCCGGGCCCGTGCCCACCCGCGCTGAGGCCTGGGGCCTGCGGCGGGGGCTGGGGCTGGGGCTGTGCGAGCCGCAGCTGCGGCGCGGCCCAGACAATGTCCCCTCTCCGTCCTTTGTGGCGATCCCTGGAGCGGGGGCTTTTGTCGGTGTCCGCGAAGCTTTCAGAAAAGAGAAAAAAGCCCGACGTTACCATGTGAATGAGCTTTCAGGGGGCGCGGGGGGCGCGGAACAATCGCCTCCGGACTTCAAACGGCTCGGGGCGCGCCGATGAATGACCCCGGCTGGAAGCGGGCTGGCCGGAGCCGCCCCGAGTCAACCGTGCGGGGCATCGCAAAGTTTGCTCAACTCCGACGCAGCAGTCGGGCTCACGGGCAGCTCCTGAGAGCACTCGGCGCTTGGCGCTGCTGCCGGGTGGGGAAAAATGATCCCAAATCGCCGCAATCAGCCGTGGTGAGAGGCGGCAGCTTGAGAACCACTGATGTAATCACAGAAGGTTATATAGCAAAAGCATTAAGCCGTGCGGCTTTACTTGTGCTTTGTAGTGCAGATGGTGACGGCGTTAAGATCGCTGGCAAAGCAAACACAGAGGAGTCACCGAGTAACAAAATGCTAAAGAAGGGAGCCACGGTCTTATTCTTCAGCGTAAGGGCTCGCTTGCACACAGTCATAAGGAGATAAAAGTCACTGTGTTAGAAAGGAGGCTCTTTTTCCTAAGACATGCAGCGGGAAAGAGGAAACTCTTCAGAGACCGCAAAATAAAACCGATGTTAAATGACCTTGCATTGTTAAAGCACTGCTGCATTAATGCTCATTCAGTGGCAGATTTTTCCATATTGAAAATGAGCACTGGAAGTTGAAAAAATATTAATTTCAAACAGACCTGTCGCTACCAGTTATTTTTTTTCTGCTCTGTCAACACAAGCAAGTGTCCTGTGTGATGGAAGATATCAAAGTGTTTATTCTGTTCCACCTGTGTTCCAGTCCCTTGGATTTCTTCTCAGCTTTCATTTTTCTTCTCTCTATTCGTGACGTTTCAGCACCCGTAGCTATTTTTAATAATATCTAAATCTTGTAAAAATGGAACTCAGGCATAGCTTTTATTAATGCAGTTTTGCCCTTGCCTTGGAATTTGCAAATAAGGCAGATCTGTTCCCATTTAATCTGTACTAAGTTTTCATTATGAGACAGAAAAAAAAAAAAAAAAAGAAAAAGTGGTAAAATTATCTGCAAGGAATTATTCTGTCAGCTTTTGTCTAACTGTTAACATTTTCAGGTAAAATGATGCTGCAGAAAAGCCCTGTGAAGCCAATAGTTTCAAGTTTGGACTGATTCACTGAGTGATGCCCGGGATTGATCGTTCTGCTATTAATTTCATTTGTAGGCAGAATGAGGCTTCAGGGAGTAATGAAAAGGCAGAGTTACTGGAGACCAAAATCAAGATGGGTTAGCGGAAGTGAGCATGAAATTTTCCTAACAGCGCTCACACTGACTTTGGTCAGATTTGTAAGGACTTCCTTTTCTTGTGTAGTTGATTTCGCTCAAAAAATGTGCAGCATGTGAAGAAACAACCTTTTGAAAGTTCTACACTTCTTGTTGCTTCCTGCCAAAGAGCATATTTTGTGATTGAGAAATCTTTCTGTCTTTCAGGAAACACCAAGTTGCTGAGTAATGTTAAAATAAATAACGTTATGCAAATGATTTACAATGCCACCAATAATCATTACAGCATCTCTGATTATTAATGATACATTAATGAACATTGATAGGCCCCTGAAGAGTTTCTTGCCAAATCAGCTCCTGCAATAAATTGCTTTGCCTCCAGCCACAGTCCCACCCTATAGAAAGGGCCTCCAAGTTGTGAATGAGGCAATTGATTTAGGACAGCCAGAGGATATATGTGATGCACAACAGAAGATGCTTCGTGAGTTACTATGTCTCTCTTAATGGAGTTTCTTTTCCATTAACACAAAGCTATTTAGCCTTGATAAGTCTGTGTAAATATTTCTTTTGCTATTCACATACTCAATATTACGTTCATTATTGATATTTTCATTCTATTCATATTTTTCAGGAATATTTTCCTGAGACTATTAACTATTCTGTTGGGGTTTTTTTTCCTTCTCCTTTTAATATACGTAGATTTCTGGAACACTGAAAACCAACAAAGTCTGTGCAAGCAAGGTGCGAGCAGATCCTCAAAGGAAACATTCCATCTAAGTTCAAAGAGGCACTGTGTATAATCAATTTTGTGGGGAAAAAATGTAGGAAAACAAGAACAAAAGGGAGGCCAGTAACTTTTCAAGACAGCTACTTTCATCAACCAAACAAAAGTTGTAATTCTGCCAATCAGTAGTGTGGTTCGCTAACTGTAAGTCACAAGAACTTTGCTATGCAAAATGCATATTTCTCTTTGCTGGCTCTGACATTTCAGTATGGCAGTGGATTAGGATACCCTGTGAAGCAGGAGTGGACACAGACTCTTAATGGTTTTATGGCATTGTCAGTTGAATAAGCTCCCTTTAAAAAAGAAGCCCGCAAAAGACTCAGTTCCAAGTTCTTTGGAGATTGAAAAAATGAAATACAAAAAGATGTAACTAGTAATAGGCTGTTGATTTAGCTGCTGTACTATGCAAGATGCGGTTAGGACTAATGAGATGAAACTAAGAAGCAAAAAATGTGAATATCCAAACTGGAATAAGAGAAGGGAAGGTAAGCTCACACATCTCTAAGTAGATCTTTCAAAGTGTGCTGTACAGAACACTTTTTCAACAGCTAAGGATGAACTAAATTCTGTTTTTCCTGTCTGGATTCACTATTGATGTTTGCTTTTTACAGACCCAGCCGTCTTTCCCTGAAGTTGTTGTATTATCATCACCAATCATAATGGAGGCAGAGCATCAAAAGCAAAAAAAAAAATCTCTTACTGGGTAAAAATCAGCTCTTCCAGATAACAAATGAAAGTGTAAGGAATAGCTGCATGTTGCCTGGTGTCAGAGGATTTATGCAGCTGGGGTTTTGGGAAGTCCCTAGCTGCTTCCTCACTCTATCGATCCCATAAAAAAAGATATGGATATTGAAGGATTTATGACAACTATGTTTGATTGCTCCCAGCCTGATGTCCAATAGATGTTAGTAGCCTCACTCCATCTGATTTGTTTTTCTTGTAGTATCATGGGTAAAATTTACCAACGGAGTCTGCAATCATCCATTTTACACTTACTTTCAGCGAGAGTTTCTCATCTGACTCCCCTATGTGCTTTTAGAAATCTCTCTTCTAGTTCACAGAAGCACACAAATGAGTCAGGGCATCAGTCAGTGTGATACTCTGCTAACATCTTTCTCTTTGACAAAATCAGAGGGACAGTTAGACACAGCCAGAGCATAAACATAAGCTATCTGACCATTGTGTGCCTTTGGCCTATATTTGAACCTTTGTGAATTGCTTCTGATGTAGAGGTGTGACACATGGAAACTGACCCTTTCAAAGTTTCAAAGTACTCTTTTGTTCCCTATTTTCCATACAACATCTGTAGCAATCCTCTTGATGCATACAGAGAACTATCTCATCACAAGGTCTACATTTATTTATCTTAATTTCTTTTTTTTTCTCTTCCATGTGTAAGGCTTTGGAATTGATCATGCTAATGAAATTATCAGTCAAGGGAGTCAGAAACTCCAGCATTACCTTGTTTTGTGGGTCAGAACAAGAGCCATGGAAAGGTGCAGTTGGGAACTACACTGTTAGGGATACCTTAGTTTATCCAACAGAACTTCAGATCCTGAGTCGCCCCTGTTCAAGAACTTGAAACATCATAGCAGTGAATACAAGTACAAAAAAGGTATGAAAGATTAAATACAAGCACAGAATCACAGAATCACAGAATTGTAGGGGTTGGAAGGGACCTCTAGAGATCATCGAGTCCAACCCCCCTGCCAAAGCAGGTTCCCTACACCAGGTCTCACAGGTAGGCGTCCAGGCGGGTCTTGAATATCTCCAGAGAAGGAGACTCCACAACCCCCCTGGGCAGCCTGTTCCAGTGCTCCGTCACCCTCACCGTAAAGAAGTTCTTGCGCACATTCGTGCGGAACTTCCTGTGCTCCAGTTTCTGGCCGTTTCCCCTTGTCCTGTCTCCACACACTGCTGAAAAGAGTCTGGCCTCGCCACTTTGCCCCCCACACCTCATATATTTATAGACCTGGATCAGGTCCCCTCTAAGTCTTCTTTTCTCAAGGCTAAACAAACCCAGTTCACTTAGCCTTTCTTCACAGGGGAGATGCTCCAGGCCCTTCACCATCTTTGTGGCCCTCTGCTGGACTCTTTCCAAGAGATCCCTGTCTTTTTTGTACTGGGGAGCCCAGAACTGGACACAGTACTCCAGTCTTTCAACCATGCAAGTATGCTTAACTCACCAGAAAAAAAAAAAAAAAAAAGAAAAAAAAAACACAAAAAACTCACAACATTCTTGTAACACCTTCATTACTGACCTCATAGGAATCAAGCTCAAAACAAGCACAACCATCTATAAACCCACTCTTAGATTACCTTCTTTTCATGACAAGGGCCAAATGTGTGTAGAAGTTTGCACAACAGCTAGCATGAAACACTACTGAACGTTTCCCCAGACCAACAGGGCCCTATGACGTGCACTGTAAAACGTATTGTTATTTTCTGTTATATTGCAGAGGAGTGAAACAAGGTTGCAGTTAGCCCTGCTCCTTTCCTCCCAGTGCCTTCCTAAGGGGCTCTTCCAGTTGGCATGCATTCATCAGCTCCCCTTGCCCAGCTAACTTAATATCTGGGGTTCCAGAGTGGAAGAAGATGAAATAAAAACAATTGAATTATGGAGGTAACAATAGGGGAATATCAGAAGAAAATCAAATGTGTAGATCTGAACGAGGTGAGATGGGTTTTCATTGAGACAACCAAAATACGTATAAGTTAACTACATATATTAAAGTTCACAAAGAAATTAAACAGGGAGTTTGGTGATACAGAAACAGAAAGTGGAGCAAAATGACATCTTGATCCACCCTCCTGTGACAAGACTAAAGTATTTAACCTAAAGAGCAGATTTCACAATTTCCTCCTGCCTTCTTGCCTAGTGTTTATAGTCAGAAAGTTTTTTTAGTAATGTCTAACATGAATTTTCCCTGATATAATTTTAGCACATTCTTTTCTTGTTCTACTCACAGTAGCTTTGACAACAAACGATAACCTTTGATTATTCGAAGGCTTCTCATGTCTCTCCAGTCATTCATTCAATAAATTAAATCCCTATCTCCTTTCAGCTCTGCCACACAGGACATGTTTTCTAGTACTCTGGTCACTTTCCTTTCTTTCTTTTGGATTGCCTCCACACTTGCTGAAGTTCTCTGCACAGAACTAGACATGCATCACTCAATACCAATGCCGCATGTTTGCTTTTGCTGAAATAGTATGACACTGTTGATACATGTTCAACTTATGAGTCACTGTAACCTCAACTTATTTTTCAGCAAAACTTTTACCTAGTCAGCTGTTTCTCATCTTGTGTTAACACACTCAACTTTTCCAGATTAAATGCAGACCTTGCATTTTCTTTTTTGAAGTTCATCCTATTTTTTGGACCATCTGTTCCATTTATCAAAATCACTTAGATTGCCACCAGGTTTGAGACATTTGCAAATATGGTAAGCATTCTTTCTATTCCACCATCCAGGACACAGACAAAAATATAAAACATTACCAAACTCAGAACATATCCTTTGAGAAATTCAGCCAACAGTTTTGTAAAACTTTTGTGACCTTTGATAATTGCTCTGTGGTTATTTCTTTCCAAACAGTCTTCTCCAGCATCTTAAAAAAGATCATTCAAAGCTTTTCTCCACCTTGCTTACATCACATAGCAAAAAAAAAAATACCAGCATTTTCTAAGCAAGCAAAGTAAAACATTTCCTTAATAGTCAGACTTCTGCTAATGCTTATTAAATACCTCTTGTATCTAGTACGCAACACTTTTGTTTAAGAGACACAAAATGATGTTTCAGAACTGTCAGTGAAAGCTGGCCATCTTGGACACCAGCAAGCAAAAGCTGCACATGTCAGATAGTAAGATTCTTAGATTTTGAGCACGTGGTAAGTAAGAAATTCGTCTTTGAGTTTTTGCTTGCATGACTGACGGCCAGCATCACTTTTACTCAAAGTGGAATGCCTCCTTTCCTCTCTAATACTGCAAAATATCAATTCCCTAGGCTTTCTTAGCATCACTCAGTAACACATCTGGCAATGTTGCATTCCTTGAAAATATTAGTCTGAAGGTGAGCAATGAGTTAGTTGACGTCAGGAGTATGATATTATCACTGCAAAGACTGGCCAGTTATATTTGTTGTGATAGACTGGAATGTTAGCAGTCTTCAGGAGGTTTTGATAGTCACCCTACTCCCCTCAAAGAGCTGGATTGCTCTAAGTATATTTTTCTACCATAAGCCCTCCAAAGGTTTTGTTCCTTGGCAGCTCCAGACGTTACAGACTGAACTCATCTTTTGAGCAGTCCTCTGGGAAAAGAAAGTGACTTGAATAGGGCAAGGCTGAATGAAGATTAAAAGTGAAGCTTTTTGCTGCTTCAGAAGTAACAAGAAGTTGTATTTTGATTTAAAAGGAAAAAAAAAAAGCCACTTGGTATTAATAATGAAAAAATAATCATAGGGAAATTTAGATCTCTGTCGAAGTATTAAAATAGTTGAAATGCTGTCAGTTTGAAAGAGGAGCTTTCTAAAAATAAATAGAGATGAGACAGGTATTTGAAAACCAACCAACTTTTTTTACAAGGCAAAGCTTTATGCATAATTAATATGTCACTGGAGTTGTTTGGTTTTTTTTCTGTAAGACTAAACTGTTTAATTATCATGACAGTTTAAACATCTTGTTAGTGCTTCTTCTCTTACAATAAACTTACCTAATGGTGTGGAATGTTACTGAAATTAGCTAAAGCTGAGATGCAGCAGATAGTCTAAAATGTAGAGCTTGAAAACAGGAAAGAAAGGCTTATTTTCACAAGCAGAGATATTTTTAATCTTGAAAACGACAATATTTCTTTGTAATGAAATTCAAAAGTGTCACGTTTCTTGGATGTGTTTTATTACGCTTATTCTGTAATTGTCCTTACACATATAGTTTTGGCATTTAAATTCTGTAGGTTTTATTTTGTCCTTTGGTTGAACTGGTATGCTTCAGGTACGTTTTACACTAGAAAGTGAGGAAAATAATTCTCTTCCTCAAAACACAATGGCGCATTTCGTTATGCAGAGTTGAAAAGAAGACACCGTGTTAAGTCTCCATCTTGCATGTTATATCTGAAGCCTCTCACTGTCAATCACACTCGTGTACCCACAGAGCAGGAGGTGTGAGCCTCCTCAAATATCAGTCATACATTTGGTACTGCCAATAGAAAAAAATCTCTTGTCCTCGTGTTATCTTAGGGCCTTTTGGCTCAGCAGTGTGTAAATTTAGAAGTTCCACCTGTTCTTCCTGGTTCAGTAAGCTCAATTACTTGCAGGACTAAACCTATATTAAAGGAGCACGAAAATGAGGATTTTCTGTGGTTCTTCACTCTGCCTGGAATGTGCGTGTATGCTTACAGTCTTCAGAGGAGAAATCTACAGTCTCTGTTCTCATACACAATTAATGCACAGTTGCCCTAATACACAAGCAGATCTTATCTGTGTGCACACAAACTGGAATAGGCAAGAGCATTGCACTGCACTGTGAGTGCTCAGTTTGTCAAAGGGAACAGGAGTGCAAACTTCCAATGGTAATTATCCTTGCTGGGAAATTGAGCATATGTCTTATAGAATAGCCTGTCTCTTCTACTGTCCTTCATTCCCTCTCCCCTCTGCCCCATTTCGGGTAGAAGATATTTTTAATGGAATGAAGGGGAAATTTTAAGTAAATCTTAACAGCAGCTTTTCGTCTGTAGGAAAATCTATTGTTTGGATAACAGCATTAGAGGAGGATTTCTTCACTGATACAGGAGAGAAAGAAAAGCAAACACAGCAAGTTAGAACAAAAGCCTGTCAGAATAAAGAAATCTCAGTGAACCCACAGTAAGGGTTACTGGAAAGCTCTGTGAGAGAGAGTGACAGAGCCCTTATGAAATGTAGATGCTTGAGAAGGCGAGGCAGAAGGGAGAAATAGAGGCTGTTTGCTCATTGGATTTTAGCTGGAATCAGAGGCAGCTGTCTTTCCTACCATACATCAAACCAAACTCCGGAACTCTGTAATAAAAACAGTTCGATACAGACTGTCTGCAGCTATGTCTTTTTGATTCTGTTTTTTCAACCAATGCCTCATTGGAAACCTTATCCCTCCCTCCTTCTACCCTCCAACCTCCCCCCCCCCCCCCTCCCATTTCCTCCCCCCCAAAAAAGACAATTTAGAAACAACATTACATAGCATATTTTCCTTATTATAAGGCACTTAAAGTACAATAAAAAGACATCTGGTGTAACTTGGCTGCCCTTTCCATTTTAGGTTAATCTACTTCTGGGTTTTTCATCATCATTCCCAATTAAATCCTCCTCCAAAACAACTGTAGATGGTTTTACAATTTTTATTTAAACCTTCTTATTGAATTCCAATCCTTTTGGCAAAGTATCTGACAAAATCATTGTATCCTGTATGATATATTTCTTCCTAAAGTTTCTATGATTGTCTGATTTTCCATTTTTAGATTGATCTCTGGGGAAAGGAATGCAAATTCCCAGGTGACTAATAACCCTGGCTTTCTGCTGGTTCTTGTAATGCAATAGCATTGTAGCATACCTTGAATTTAAATACTTCCTTGTTCAGAGTTTTGTGTGGCATTCTCGGTTCACTTCCACTTTTCATTGCTAGGAAGCTAGTAGAAGAAGCTGCTGTATTCTACTTTGTACAATAGAGAGCTGCACTGTGTCTTGTCTCTTTGGGGGATATTTGATTTTTGTACTGCTTATTTCTATCTATTGTGTTTTAATCGAATACAAAAGTATCTGTGTGAAGAGTAGAATGATAGGAGATGCTTGCCCTGGAGTTCTAATGCTGTCTTTCCAGTTTCAGTCTTGTTAATGAACAGCAAAACAAAACAACAAGCTGACAAGTCTGAGCTTCTTTTAGATATCACAGCAGGCACATGGAATAGCTTCTCCCCGACATACTGATCACTTTTACCACATTTATAGTACTCTAATAAAGGCTTCTTGGAGCAGCTCCAGGCAGTTGTAATTAATTCTCAGTGGGATGCTCATAGTGGTCACCCTGGATCAGAAAGGTCAGGACTTTGTCTGTGCCTTTACAACATCAGTAAAAATTAAATACCCACTTTCCCCAAAGGTCATCATAAGCTGACTGCACAAAACGATCAATCTCAATCAGTTTCCTGTTCCCCGCTGTTTCTCATTATTTCTGCCGTTATCCTAAAAATTAAAAGTAAACGTAAACAAATGAAAGCAGAAGCCATTTTCAGAGTGTTGATTTAATCATCCATCCTATGTAAACAACTGATGAAGATATAAACAGGAACAGTGAGACAGCCCCTGTAAACTCATGAAGAGCAATTCACCTACGGCAACTCTGGCTTTAATTAATCTCCCTGGCTTCTTAGAGTGGCTAAAAGAGGAAAATCCAGGCTGACAAACATCTGTTGCACAGTGCGCACAGCAATGATTCAGGGTTTGTGCGTATGCAACCTGAAGGAAAACACTCCTCTCGGTATTCCTCTGCTTACGACGAAGACCATCGTGGGACCGTCGAGAAGGGCGCTGCCCGCTCGCTCCCGCGCGCTCCGCTCTACGGCTGCCGCCGCTCAGCACCATGGACAGGGCACGCCACCCAGGATGGGGAGGGTGGGAGAGCGACCCAGGCACGCCGGCGCCCCGACAGTCCTGGTGGGGGACGCTCCCACGGTTGGCTTGGGGGCATTTTTTAAGTGAAAGCTTTCCGAACCGTACCGCCGAGGCCTGGGCCAGGTAGACCCCGCTGCCTCACCTCCCCCCCACTGCCAACCCGAGCACTCAGGTTGCGTCGGAGTGAGCCGTGAAGGGCAGCGGGCTTTATGACACTACTTTATTTACTGCATCTGTTTTATTTTCCATATCTCATCATGCCCTTTGAAAAGGTCAGTGTGAAAATGGTTTTGTTTTGTTTTGTTTTGTTTTGTTTTGTTTTCTTTAATGCTGCATATCTTGCAGCCTGGCAGTTTTGCAAAGGGGGAAGACAGAGGAGACCTCAGCATGAGTGAAAGTAAGTCAGAAGAGAAACAAATAGAGGATTGTGCACCCTGTCAAGATATGAAGCCTCAGCCAATGTCATGCACAAAATAAAACCAGTTCTGGACCATACAAAGCAACCAGTTTCTAAAAATGACTGCCTTTCCAAGAGGATCATCAGTCAATTTTTTCTCTGTTACATTGCTGTAAATCCAGGCATCTCTCTCACCATCACTGGCTTCTTTTTCCAGATCTACATCAGTGCCAAAGAAGTCAAGCTTGAGCCTGATGATTTTAAACTAATTTTTAAGTTTTACATTTTCTTTCCCACCTTATTTTTCACTGCATTTTTCCTTTAATTGACAAATAATAGTTTATTTCGCTGTTCTGAATACGGTATCACTCTTCTAAGAAACAATCTAAGTTTGCATGTAAATGTCAAATCCTGTTTTGTGGCATGGGAATTGCCATCCTCCGGCTCAAGACAGTGACAAAACTGGCTTAAACAAATGTAAGAAACAGTCTCCAAAGACTGTCAGATATTAGGCATCAGTGCATTGCTAATTTCCCTTGGGACACCCTCCATCTTTGCTCATAGGCCTTTCACAAGTCCCTTCAAAGCATTCATCTTGGCCTTACTCTCCTTATATCAGTCTCTGCCTCATTCTCCCCTACTCTGTCCTTACTTGTATATATATCATCTTTCTCATGTCATTATTCTGTTTAGTTGTTGTGCACAAACATAAAATCAGGAATGAAAAATGTTAAAGCATATCTGTGCTTTCCTCACTGCCTCGCTTCTTTCAAAAAATCAGGGAGTCAAACTAGTGTGAAAGCCATCACATCCTATGTTATACTTTCAGAGTCTCTTATGTTTTACTTACCTTGACTGCAACTCATTGGGCATCCAAACTCTGGGTGGTAGAATCTCAGCAGATCTTCAGCTGTTGCTGATGTACAAAAGCAAAGAACTTGTCTGTCTTCAATATATATACAAGATAATTTTATTTCCATCAAGTAGTGGTCTTGTAAAAGGTGTAGGCAGATGATGGACTCTGGCTGGTGTTTATTATAAGAAATTTCACAACTCTTATAACATAGCCCTCCATTTCTGCTCTATCTACTTTTTCTTCCTATGATATAATTAAATTATGAACTCTGAAAGGGAAAGCTGCCCTCCATTTTAAGTACTGTTCAGCATCTAGCTCACCGGGGCTCCGATCCCTCATTAGATCTCCGGTAATGCCATGATGTAAATAGTAATGGAGTTGCATCTGCCTGCTCACTAGCCACAAGTCTCCAAGCAAGCCTAATGCAGCAGATCTTATATAGCCAATAACACAATAACTGGAGTGACAGATCATTATAGTGCTTTGTGCTCTGCCAGAAGCATTATTATTATAAACAATTGAGCTGGTTATTAATAATCTGAAAGCACTTTACACAGGCATAAATATGAATCATAGAACTCCATTCAGCTGGGTCATCAATGCCACAATGAATTCCTTCTAAAATTTCTACCAATAATAGTGTTTTCAATTCTACTTCTAAACTTTGTGTCTTGTTGCTTTGCACCACTAAATAGCTGATGTATTTCTCTTCTGAGGTGATCAGTTTTCTTCTATGGAAATGCAGAGCTGCATTATATTTTTTATATGGATGACAGAGAACTCTATAAAACCCTTTCTTCATATTGAATTATGTATAAATGTACAATTTTCCTACTCTAACACAAAATGCATTAATGACATTTAGCAACTGAGCTCTTTAGGAAACCTTTTGAAAGCCAAAATAGTAGACACTGGCTCCTAAATCATATTTATTCGTGGTGTCATAAAATCCAAAAGCAGACAGGAAAGAGAGAAAACACCCTGATCTCCTCTTAATGCGCCTTTCAAAATCTCCACACAATTTGGATGGTTCGGAATATAAAATAGCAATGTCATTTGCAGCTGGCTATTTATTATTTATTACACAAGGCTATATAACCACACATTTCTTTATAATACATGAAGGGATATTTCAGTTAGTAAAGTAGGGGAGATTTGGCCCTTTAGACAGCCATGCATGAAAACATCTGAAGAACACAGCTGAACTGTGGTTTCTGAAGATCTGCAGCCCTTTTAATAGCAACAATTTAGGATTTATTCCTCAGAAAGAGCAATTCTCCTCAACTGAAGCAAAGTTTCTGCATCCAAATGAAAATGACATATTGAAGCATGGCAGTCTGATGACAGTTTAGGTAATTTCTCTTATTTTAAAATAATAATAATCACATGCTTGTGACTTTATATAAGCCCCAATGCATTCTTTTAGGTCAGTTCCCATAGGAAGAATAAATGCAACATTTTTTCTAAACAATGCTATAGTCTTGAAATTATGTATAACATCTGATAGCATCAGTTTGGGGGCTATCTTTGGAAGCCTCTCTGCTATAGCAGCAAACCAAAAAGATAAGCAAACACAAACTAGGATCTGCATCGTTGCTTGGAAACAATCAGTTCAGGAATGGCATAATCCTATTAGCCTAAAGAAGGCCAAAATTTTAATAGACTTCATGCAATTCAGATGCAAACTCTTCCTCTCAAATCAAATTTTGCTATGTGTGTGTGTGTGTGTGTGTGTGTGTGTGTGTATAACAGTTTTGCTCTTTTTTTTTCTTCCTCCCTATAAAAGGGTATACATAAATGCCTCTTGGCATTGCATGTGCTAAGACTTAGATGTACTAAGTCTTCACTGATTTGCTTGGCATTCTCATAGATTCCCCACTACCAAAACATATGCATTGAATTATGCACTCATGTTAGTAGTATAAAAAAGACATTATATTCAAAAGATATTGAAAAGCTTAAAAAACTGCTGGTGGAATACAGAAGCACTGATTACTCAAGCTGGGCTTGGCACAGGAGCACATCTAGGAACACAGGAGGAATGCCCATGTCAAATGATTTTAGGCAGCTCGGTTAGTTAGCATGTCTGGTTATACTTCCATTGGGAGTGGAGAAAACACCAGCAGCTCCCAAAACTGAGCCAGAGTAGAAGTCAAACTAAATGTCCTACTCTTTATCCATTGGATAGAAAAGGAGCCTGGCTAGCCAGCAGGAGCACTGAAGTTGAGTAGAGAAGCCTCAGGCCTGCTCTGATTTATTTTCAGCTGTCTCAGAAATCAGCTTAGCACTCTGAGACTGCTGCAGCATAGGGAAAGCCTGTGCACATCTTGTGGCAGCAGCCTGGACAGTGCTTGGCACAACTTGGTCTGGGTTGTAGATAGTTCTAGTGATAGGTCATGAAGATGACTTTCCAGATTCAAAGCTATGCAAAGCATAAAGGAAGAAACAGAGGAAGCTTTTAGTGTTCCATGGCTAGAACTGCATTTTTTGAAGTACTTAAATATATGCTTAAATCTGTTACACACTGAGCTCCCGTTCGCTTCAGTGGAGCAAAAACTTGTGTGAAATGTAACATACACTGAAGTAGTTTCCTAGTGAGAAAGTGCCCTGCATCATGGTCATGGTTGCTGGCTTAAATCCAGACAGAAATGATAGTCATCCAGCTTTATTGCATTGGTGTAAATTAGCTTATTGACCCTGTGCAGCTCCTTCTGAACAAATACCACAATCAGAGCCAGTACAACAGCCATAATTCATTTTATACGTGGTCAGCAGAAAGTCAAAGGAACAGCCTTACAAACAGTCCTGCTTTTTCTCTCTAGGAGACTTCTCTTCAAGGCAGGGTTGTGATACACATGGGGAAGGAATAATGCAGAGACACCTACTGATGCTGCTTGGTCTGAGCTCTGTTCTCTCAGGCCAACAAGCAAGCCTGCACTTTCAGTGGGTACAATATTCCTATTACAAGGATGAATTCTGAAAATGAAAATGGGAGATGATTCTCAAAAGGGATTTTTATATCCACAAGAACTCATCATGCCAGCTGCTTAAAGAGGCTTTGAAAGTTTTCCAAGAAGGCACAACACAGACCCAGATTACTCCTACTGCTTTAGCTTTATAATTACCTTCCCTTTCAGTACTTGTTTTTGTCTTCAGAAGAGTGCCCTGCTCTCCATCAGCCAAAGTCCCTTCTCCCTGCCAGCATTCTTTAGAAAGGGCTGAATAGAGCTTCCCTTTCCACCCCCACAGGCACGGCTTGGCTGTACCACAGGTTACCAAAGGCAGAAGCACAAGGTGCTCTTGCCCAGCTGCGCCTGAAAACTTGTCCAACTTTTCCAGCATGAAGTATTAACAACAAAGTCCAACTCTTGGGTGCAGCACAGAGAACTGCCATCTCCTGAAACCTGTAGTGGTCCCGCAGCAACTGGCAATGTCTGCCTTGCCAACACAGTTCTCTTGAAGCATAACCTATTCTGTCACCCACGTACCTGCATTACATGGCTGACAAGAGAAAATACTTGTGTTCCAGCCAGCCCTCAAAGTCTGGTGTTTTAATGAGACAGGGTAACCTGAATTAAAGATCAGATGCACAGTTCTAGCGTGGATTGCCAGAGCTTCCCAGGAGCCTTTTTCTTTTTCAGTGCTGAAGTTCTAATGAAATTTAAAATGCTGTATTTGGATCAGAATCTTTCTAAGCCCCATTGCTGCCATTTCTGTGCATTTTGCAGAAGGCTCGCCTGACCCAAGTTCTTTGAGACTGTGCAAGAGACCTTTCCTTCTTTATTAACTATTCTGTTGGTGTGCTAGACCCCCTGGGTGCTTGTATTTCCACTTTGAGAGCAATAATGGCCTTTGACGCCTTTGCTGTCCTACTCCTACATTCTAGCATGGAGAAATTTTTGAGCTAGCTGCTCCACGATTGCAAATCAATGGATGAAATAATAACATTTTCTCATTTGTGTTCCTTAGCTACTTTGTCTATTAGAAAACCTTCTTTTTTCCTTGCCTTTTATACACCTTCAGATTGAATGATTAGTCCACTTCCCATTTCTTCTTCCTTAGATCTTTTACAAATCACTAACACATTTTCATCTTAGAAATATTGTCTGTTTTCTTTAATACCTGCCAGATTCTTTCTTGTTAACTGTTAGTTCACTGTTTTTATAAGCATATATGTGGTATGCAACTGTACATGCACCTAAATGGTCTCACCAGGGAGATTTTGCTGTGGGGAGACCAGCACAGCAAAAGAGTGATGATGTCCAAGTAGCTCAGCCTTATACCTTTCCTATACTAGCCAAAATCTGTGTGCTAAGCTTTCCTAAGAGGCTGCGAGATATTAAGTACTCCAACTTGTAACCCCGTAGCCCTGTAAATATAGCATTGCTGCTGCTCACAGTGGGCTGTAGGCTTTCTGCTGAGTTTTCAAAGCCCAGGACTGAGGTTCATCAGGCTTGCATTATCTGAACTTGTCTTCACTTGCCTAGAGCTTTGCTGTTTAGCCTGTTTGCCTGTATCGCAGTTTTTCAAATGGCCAGATGGGTGTTCCTGATTCATTTTACTTCTGCTTATTTTTGCATAGTATAACTATCGTGTTTACATTGACGGTAGCAACAAATAGCTATTCTATGCAGAACAAAATATTTATGGCTCCCTTAATGAAGTTCTGTAGTGGAATGCAAGCTGGCGTGATAACAGAGTCCCTGAAAATTGGGACAAAGGACACAGTGTGTAGGCATGGGATTATAAGAAAAAGGGCAAGGGCTGAAATAGCAGAGCCCAGGGCTGGAAACAACACAAAGTGACCAAAGAAATGAAGTCACAGAAGCTGAACAAAGCATGCTTTAGGGGTGGAAAACAGAGCAAAGAACAGGTATTTAACACAAATGAGAGGTACTATATATAAAAATTTGGCTGTAAGGTAGCCTGGCAAACCAAGGTGTGACAGAAGTTTACATAGAGAAGTGACCCAAGGGGGGTCACTGAGGAGGAAGAAACCATCGACAGAGCAAAGAACTCACAACTGAAGATGTCTTAGCACCTATAAGGGTAGTGAGAGGCACTGCAAAACACTGGAAAAAGGACTGTTTAGTGGGACTAGATATAACAATTTTAGCTGTTGTATTATTATTATTATTGACATATTTTCCACAGTTGCATTCTGCATATTATTTTTTTCCTTTTCTGCAATATTTAGATCAAGAATAATAATAGTTTTTTGATGGGATCATTTGGATTTGAATTACGCAAACAACAGAGTTTTAGTTCTGCATATGAAGTGCATTTCCTTTTTGCCCATAATGAGATTTTGAGCTTAACACATGCAATACATCCATGATGCTTTGGAGACTTGGGCAGTTTTTGATTTCTCTCTCTGCCAACAGCTCTGCACAGCAGACACCTGAAGGCACTGACATTATTATCATTCTCCCAGAGCAATGCGGGTAAGAGAGGGAAAAAATGCTCAGCATTCACAGAGCACACATTACAGCCACTCAGCTGGAGCAGCACCTTCACTGAGGCCCTACATACCCACTCTGGTATGAATTGCTAATTCCTGCAAGAAACATTACTTTTTCACATGACTCTGCAGTGCGTACGGATGATTTCCACTGACACACTAGCGTGTTTTAATGTGCTCTTCCTGCTTTTCCAAGATTTGAGTATGGTAGGATGATTGAAAAACACCCACCATCTTTGTTTCTGCATGACAGCAAAGCTTCTGTATGCTCCATCAAAATGGTCTTCAGCCAAGGATCACAGAGCAGAAGAAATCCCCTGACAATACTGGACATGCAGGATCCATAACAGCAGTTTCTTGCCCACGAAGGCAGGGTCAGTTCCTAACTGTGCTAGTTTTATTGCTTGGAGAAAATTGTCCAAAACAGGTGCAGCAACACTAAGAAAAGAAGCCAATGACCTGGAGTTCAAAGGGCTTTGAGCATCTAAGTGGAAGTGCAGACTGACTGAAATTAGCCCACACCGCTCAGGCTACTCCTCCCTGTAACACCGAACAGATTCCATGGAGTTGTTTTTTCCCCTGATAATTTCAGCACTTCCAACATTTGCTTAGAAATTTCCAAATCTTAGCTGAAATAGATTAATTCAGGAAAGAAAATTCCAGCAGCTCCTTCTGAAATCATCTAAATAATCCACTGGATTTCCAGAGCTGCTATGTGCAAGTCTCACTCAGCAGCAGGAGCTTCAGTGGGAATTCAGTGCCTCTGAAAGACCAGCAATATGAAAATGTCAGGCTACAGGCAAACTGGAAAGGATAATGGCAAATGAAATGAGAGAATGTCGTCAGAAGAAACAGTACCCTCTGGTGAAGAGGATACCAAATCTGTCTGCTGCAGAGATTTTCAGGTTGCTTTTGGAAAAATGCAGTTGTTAGTAAATTAAAGTTTTCACTGGCAGATTAGCACCTAAATCCCTTGCAGAAGAAGAGAATTAAAGGAGAATTTGAATGAGGAAAGGATAGTCAGCGGGATACAGGGAGCCATCCCCTGCGTGCAGTATATATGCCTTTCCAATGTGCATGCATTTTACTTGTGTTTCCCGTCTTTCTCTCTGCCCTGTAATTTAAGGCTGTGTGTTCAAACAGTGAACTCAGAGCTGGAGAAAGGAAGTCGCAGACAACCTACAATTTACTGCCGAACATGACTCTGAAGAGGTTTGCAATTGGCGATAATGGTATTGTTACTTCAATTTTCTCTTGTAGATCATCCTCATTACACACAATGCTTTACAAAGCCCTCTGTGTTTAGCAGCATTAGCCCCTCAAGCAAGAGATTACAGTAAGAATATTTAAAATTTTATTACTGCAGCTATTTTTAAGTCCTTAGAGGCAGTGAGTACAAGGTAGGAGTGGGTAGTGCCAGGAAGAATCATTTTTGTTTGTGTCAGGCAACAAATAAACCACACGCATCTAATAAAACTTGACATAACAAACCCTCAGTGCAATTAGCCTTTAGAGTAGTAATTTTATCATTCAGCTGTTCAGCAATGACTCAAACCTGTTGTATGTGATCTTTCAAGTAACTACATAAATAGCTTTAGCAAGCAAAACAGAGACCAGCAATTTATCGTTCCAAAATGTACTTTTCCATTACGGATCTCAGAGGTATTTCGAGATCAAACAGTCTGAAGATGATTTGGATTAAATAGATGGGCTTTACCCAAAGCGGTCTAAGGCTCCTTTGAGGGTGTATAATCTGTGCCAGCACTGAATGAGCTTGGAAAGCATCCCCTCACACAACAAGAGGCCATTTCTCCGCTGAAGGTTTTATTTCACTGCTTTCTCAAGTAAAATATGCATTGCCTCTTACCTCTAAGGAGGGAGGGATGTATGCAAAGACCGTCACTGCACACAGCCTTGCAGGTAGGATTCAAATGAGAGATGTTTGCTGCTTCTTGAGCCTAGAGGCTGAGGTCTGCTTCTAATTAGGATACTGCCCAAATCCATGTAGGAACCTCATCTGCCAAATCCAAGGACATTGGTTTTTTAAAAATGTATTTTGATTTGAGGTATTGGTTTTGCTGCCCATCAGTAACTCCTTCCAGAAACATTATTTTGTATCATCAAAGACCTCCTGAGGAAGCGGAGCATTCAGCTCTGCTGCAGTGCTGTTATTCACAGCCCACATGTAATTGCTCAGGATCCGTGACACTGTACTTGGCTCCCAGATTATTCCCATACCTCTGCACTGTAGTGTGTCACCTGGAGTGTTACATTCAAATAGTTACACTTTCCTGTGCTCCGGCATCTTTCTTTTCCTTAGCTCAGATATACCTTTTCACTGGAGAAAGAATATTCAAAGAGTCAACAATTTTTTTGTGCTGTGAAAATAAAGTTTCCTTTTTGAAGAGTCTGTGTTTTACCCTAAAATATTATTTTATCCATTGGGCTTATAAATAGACTTTACGCAGTAATGCCAAATCTGCCTTATATCCCCTGTCTGTCTTCTCATTACAGCATCATGAGACAGGGAGGCATGCAGCCTACAGCTCCCATCTGACTTCATGGAGAACTCTAATCCAGTCTGGCAGAGGCTGGGCTGTGCTCTTCAGCATCACCACTGTTCGTCTGATAAGTTTTTTCTAAATCTGATAATGTGTACAAAGAGGGCTCCCAACAGGCCACCATGGTGGAATCCACTTCACTTGTTAAAACAGAAATAGGAATGTAAATGATTTACTTCTTTTAAAACCAATTAATAGCAATACTTAATTGAACAGCGGGTCAATAAATCCTGCTAAAGGATATCGGCTTAGACTGGGCAGTCAGGCTGCCTGATACGACATTTATGAATTTGTATTTATTTTTCAAGAGTAAGGTTGGTAAGGTGTTGTAAAGCTCATGTGACTGACAGTGTTAAATACCGAGATGATGTAATTAAAGGATAGCTCATTGTTAATTGATATTAGAAAATTATTCACATGCTTTGATGAATAGATTACTGTATATTGTTTTAAATAAAAATACAAACTAGTTTGCTATAGGGAAAGTTGTGTTTTCAGAGCAATTCTTTGGCTGAAACTGTTTTTCAAAATGTATTGCTGTCTTGTTCTGCCAGGCTAAGAAATTAAACAGCAAAAAAGAGAGAAAACAGTACAGACTGACCTGAGAGACTGCTTTAAAAAATCTGGTAGCAGAAAATGCTTATTTTGCTTTATTATTTTCTTAAAGGAAGCTGTAGCATCTGTCAGTAATTCGTGTGTGATTGATCAGGAATAAATCTAGCAAAGTGTTACCTGTATCCTAACTCACTGCAGTACAGCAGAACTAAAAATCTTTCCCTTTTTATTACTAATATTTACACCTTGAAGTCATTTCATGCATACAATATGTCTACTTCTAGCATATCCTAAAATGGAACTTTTGCTGTGGTTTCCTCGGGATGTGGTGTGGCCCTTGCTGCTCCACACATCTCAGGCATCTTGTGGGTCTGTTTTGGCAGGCTTTATGTTCTGGCTATGGTCAATACTTCCTCGGATAGGAAGCTCCCAGATCCTTAGCAGCGCAGAAATGTAGAAGACACTTTGAAATCCACGCAAACCAAAGCCCAAACCAAACAGCTGAAACAATTGCTCTCAGTGCAACACAGCCTGACCCTCAAAACATGCAGATTTCTGATGCTGGGCTGCAGTTTGGATGGGCTTTCAGAAGGCTTTGTTTCACAAGGCTCCTGTCCGGTGGGGGCATGATGGGATTAGACTGAGTGATAGTTCAGGTTTGCTAATAATGGGTGACATTTCAGCTAATAATTCCTAGAGGAGAAAGGAGGGTGGGAAAAAGAGATTTCTTCCTGCTAAGGACAGGTTTCCACCAGCATTCAGCATTAAGAGGTGCCAGACCTATGAGCAGTTTTGCAGGTATTTAGCAGCCCTCAGGGAACCAACTGCACCTCAGGGTAAAGGTTCCATCACATCTGCCAGCTACATTATCAAATATTTGTGATAACTACAGATTAGCACCTTTTCCTCCCCTTGTCTGCCTCCTCTGAGCCCAGCTCAAGAGTCAACAGAGGCACTGCTGGTAGGACAAAGCTCCATTTGCCTAGCAAGAGATAAGGTCACATTTCTGTTAGAAGACTGCAAATACTTATACCAACAAAGCCTATATATGGTTTTTAATCTCAGCCTCGTAGGACATAGTGCCCCTCCCAGAAGAAAAGGATGAAGCACTGTCCCACCATCCCGGTGTCATGCCATCCTGTCTAGAAGCATAGAGCTCTTCCCCTGAACAGGTCTGGTCTGTAGAAATTCAGCTGCAGATACGGAGGCAAATGCCGAGGAGAGTATTTGGGAGTCAGACTAGAAATGAAAACCAGATAAATATCTATATTTGGGTTTGAGCCCCTCACTACAAGACAGACATTGAGGCCCTGGTGCGTGTCCAGAGAAGGGCAATGAAGCTGTGAGGGGTCTGGAGCACAAGTCTGATGGGGAGCAGCTGGAGGAATTGGGATTGTTCGGTCTGGAGAAGAGGAGGCTCACTCAGGGAAGACCTTATCGCTCTGTACAACTGCCTGAAGGGAGAGAGTCGTGAGGTGGAGGTCAGCCTCTTCTCCTGGGCCCAAAGAGTATTCAAACTAATGACCAATTAATAGTACAGAATTGTTTAGCAGCCTGATGAAACTGTCCTCAATGACAAAACAGGATAAGCTATTTTCAAAAGATATACGACATATATAAAGCATGTACAAATACTAACTCTGGAACCAGAAATGTCTTGATCACTCTGACACTCTGTACTGTTGCACTACATATCTACTGCTGTGTTAGCACTCAAGGGAGTTGTGCTTTACTATTTGATCTAAGGTTCTGCAGATGGCCTTTGATGGCCTTGCTACCTGACATCTGAGGAATGACTATTAAATATGGAAGTAACAAAACAGCCAGGACCTCCATTCTCAGCACACAAGATGAGGGGTAATGGTCTCATTGTGCCAGGTGAGGCTCATTTTGGATGTTAGGAAAAATTTGTTCTCAGAAAGAGTGGTGAGGCAATGGAATGGGCTGCCCAGGGAGGTGGTGGGGTCACCATCCCTGGAGGTGTTCAAGAACCGTGTGGATGTGGCACAGAGGAACATGGTCAGTGGGTGTGGAGAGGATGGGTTGGTAGTTGAACTGGACGATCTTAGAGATCTTTTCCAACCTTAATGACTCTGTGATTCTGTGATCTACAGACTATCTTTCCTCTGGCCTCTGTACAAGGTAACATTGCTGTTGTATACTTCACTTATAATTGATCACAAAAAAAAAGTTGTGAAGTTCCTGTGAATTGCTGCATACTTTCAGCTCAGATACCCATTTAAATAATGTCTTATTTTGTTTCTCTTCCCCTCCAGCAAATGTCACAGTCAGCAGAGCAGAGTTTCTGAAGGCTTTGTTTTTCTCTGATAGCACAAAGCAATAGCAACAGTACCAATGGGCTGCAGCTTGGAAGTACTGCTAGGGAGGAAAATTAATGCAGTTGAATAAACATGGGTCAGCTTTGGCTGACACCTCAGGGTGAAATCTTTAGGTCAGCTAGGCTGAAAACGACAGTAGGAAATGGGTCAGGCATACAAGACCCAGCACCCCATGTTTCCCAGGCTCCAAAGCCAGTCTTTGCAGTTCAAGGAAGCAGAGAATGCTTCTCTTCTGAGCCACTGGGGTAACTGACCCTGGCAGGGGACAGATGAGTGCTGGAGTCTACAGAGAAGGGTGAGACAGCCACCCTTGCTGGGGACAGGACAGTGGAGAAGAGGCAGAAATGGAGCAGAGCTGTTGCAGCAGCAATGAGTTATTGCAGCATTCATTTGCACCACACAACCGTGCACAGTCAATAGAAAGAAATAGTCATATTTTGAAAAAGCTGTTTTTAAAAGACACAATACATTTCCTGACTGACACTTCCTCAGTAAATGTGTATGAATTCCTTCTGACAGCATGCAGCTCAGAGAATTATGGGTTCTGTGTGCCCATGTAAGTTCTACTGCTTTGATTTCCATAGGTCGGCTAATGGCTGTGAAATTCCCTCCCAGCTGTTAGCTGGAACATTGCATCCAGAATTTAAAAGCAGTCTCATGTTTACTGCTGTGTTAGAAAAAGAAAGAAGCTACATGGGCTATACAGTGTATTATACCCCTGGATGCAGCTAAAGGGAAAGACTGTTCCATCTGCAAGGCTATGGCTCTAAGTGAATAAATACACAAAACAGCATCTGCAGCATAACCTGGCTTCAAGCACCAGCAAGAATCAGGTCCTAACTGCAGAGATATGATCAGCTGCCCGTGCAACACTCATTGTTTCTATTCATAAGCTCCCTCCTCTATCTTTGCCTTTTTTTTCTACAACATTTTCAGGCCAATGAGAAATCCCTCAGTTTCCAAATCACATTCAAGCTACTGTAACCCCTGGCTGCACTTGAAAGCAGCGGATTCTGATTTGGTTTTGCTCTATTATTTCAAGTTTCCTCCCTTGACCTCTTGAAAAGATACCATTCAAACCCTCTGAAAAGAAACTCTGACTTGCTAGTTGTATAAATTTTCAAACAAAAGGCATGAATAATTAGCTCACCCGATTTTGTGCTCTAGCAGAACCCTCATTAACAGACAGCAACCTTAGAAAGATGCTTTTTTCATACCCAAAACAAAACCACAGTGCTCTGAGGCTGTAATGGTAAGAGAAAACTTGCACGGTGTTGATCTATGGCAGTTTTATAGATGACATAATGCTGTTAATTAGCAGCTACCAGAGAGTTTGCTTGGTTTGTCTCTATGTCAGCAAGCACAATTAAATACAAACTTTTCTATCATGGACCTAAACTATCTTTTAGAGGCTGATTCTGCATTGCATTGCTATGGAGACAAACACCCCTGCACATACCTAGGGTAAAATAGCTGTGAAGCAAAACAGCATCCTCTGGGGTCATTGGGAGTTCACTCAGCACAGAAGAACGACTTGGTGTTCTGTCTGTTAGTGATGGAAATATCTCACACTTAGGATGTTAAATCCACTGCACAAGGTGAAGCTAAAGCTCAGACAAAGATGATAATGGCCACTTCATTGTTAGACAACCGCTTTTATAGCTCAACAAGTGAACATGAGCTCCAGACTATGGCTGCTCCAGACGGAGCCTGGCACAGACATTGCTCAGTTACCATGAAAGCCCGTGTCCTGCTACTCAAAATGGCAGTACCCTATTTACTGGGCTATGTGAACATCACAGGTAGAAAACAGCATCTCTTGATGTTTCTTTGGGGATATCATAGGGCAATTTGCATCTTTACGACTCTCCCCAACCAGATGACATCAAGAGAAATTGATGCCATCCACAGGAGACATGGACTGGCTATTGTTAAATCACAGCCACAGTTTTGGGCTGTGAAAGGTTCAAACAGCTTCATTTAGAAGAATGTGCTCTCCTAAGGGAAATGAGAACAAGAGAAAGGAAAACCATCGCAGAGATCTTAACTTATCTGGAAGGACAGAGGCTCAGTACAGTGTCCTCAGAGTGTTGGAAGAGCATCCTTGGTTCTGATCTTGCATCACTGCAGATTTCTTCAGTGTATTCTGTATGAAAGTTGTGGGTGCACCAACAGATGAGTTGAAAACACAACTTGGCCCAGGTGTATGCTATGACAGAGTGAGTTTGTATGTGTGGGATCATGTAGGAGCACCTGAGAGTTCTCCTGCAAGGATCTGCCTGTTCTGCCTTTATGGTCAAGGCAGTCTCTGGCTCCTGTGGACAGTGTAGTCCTCTTAAAGTAGACATTTGTAGAATCATAGAATCATAGAATTGCTCAGATTGGAAAAGACCTTAAAGACCATCAAGTCCAACCACAACCTAACCATACCATCCCAACAACCCTCTGCTAAATCATGTCCCTGAGCACCACATCCAAACGGCTCTTAAACACATCCAGGGATGGTGACTCAATCACCTCCCTGGGGAACCTATTCCAGTGCTTAACAACCCTTTCTGTAAAGAAGTTTTTCCTGATATCCAACCTAAACTTACCCTGGTGCAACTTAAGGCCATTTCCCCTCATCCTGTCACCTGTCACCAGTGAGAAGAGACCAACCCCATTCTTGCTGTAAGCACCTTTCAGATACTGGAAGAGAACAATAAGGTCTCTCTTCAGCCTCCTCTTCCCCAGACTAAACAGCCCCAGTTCCTTCAGTCTCTCATAGAATCATAGAATCACAAGGTTGGAAAGGACCTACAAGATCATCTAGTCCAACCATCCTCCCATTACCATAGCTACTGAAAAACCACTAACCCATATCTCTTAGCTCCTTATCCAGACACCTCTTGAACACTGCCAGGGATGGCGACTCCACCACCTCCCTGGGCAGGCCATTCCAGTGCCTGACCACTCTCTGAGAGAAAAAGTTTTTCCTTATGTCTAATCTAAACCTCCTCTGGTACAACTTGAGGCCATTTCCTCGGGTCCTGTCTGTTGCCTGGGAGAAGAGGCCAAGCCCCTCCTCATCACATCCTTCCTTCAGGAAGTTGTAGCACCTCTCCTTGTAGACCATACTCTCCAAGCCCTTCACGAGCCTTGTTGCTATTCTCTGGACCTGCTCCAGCACCTCCATATCCTTTCTGTACTGAGGTGCCCAAAACTGAACACAGTACTCGAGGTGAGGCCTCACCAATGCCAAGTACAGGGGCAGGATGACTTCCCTAGTCCTGCTCACCACACCATTCCTGATACAAGCCAGGATGCCATTGGCCTTCTTGGCCACCTGGGCACACTGCTGGCTCATATTCAGCTGACTGCCCATCAGTACACCAAGGTACACCCTTTCCATCAGGCAGCTTTCCAGCCGCTCCTCCCCAAGCCTGTAGGGGTGCCTGGGGTTTTTGTGTCCAAAATGCAGGACCCGACACTTGGCCCTACTGAAATACAATTAACCTTGGCCCATTGATCCATTCTATCCAGGTCCCTCTGTAGTGCCCTTCTCCCCTCAGGCACATCAACACTCCCTCCCACCTTGGTGTCATCTGCAAACTTACTGAGGGTGCACTCAATCCCCTCATCAAGATTGTTAGTAAAGATGTTAAATAGAAGCGGTGCCAGTCCCGAGTCTACACCATTGTTTTATCTCATATCCCAAGTGAGCTTTTGAAGTGATTCTTCTGGTCATCTTCGTTAGGCTTTCCATGGATATGAGAGCAGCCTAAATATTCCTCCCAACATTTTCATCTGTATTTTAGGGTGACAGCTTCAAACAATCAAACAAATGTCAAATTTCAAAATTTAATGAAACAGCCTCTTCACTCCCAGCAGAAGGTACACTTTGCTCTTCCTGAACTGAAGTCCAATCAGTGGAGCCTGACCTCAACAGTAAAGGAGAACCTGGACCAGCATTTGCAGCGTCAGATTGAGGTGTGAACTCCACAGCAATCAAGCTAATGTCATGCTGACTGTTTCCTCACAGACATTAGATGAAGTCCAGGGTCACTGGAACCCCAGTCCAGCTGGTGACTATCGAGCAGCTCCCATGGGCCAAGAGCACAGCTGTAAAGGAGAATTCAATCAGAACACTACAGGTTGGTGAAAAAATATCGACTTCACATTCCCTTTTGTTTCTGGGTAGAAATTTGTCAACACGCTCTTCTTATTTTCGGGGGCAGGGGGTGGGAAGAAAAGGGATGGTTTCAATGGATATTCACCCGGAAATTAAAATGAAAACATTCTTGTGAAAACAGATGTATTATTTTTGAGGGGTTAAAAAACTTCTTTCCCTTTTGTCAGAGGCAGCTGATGAGGGAGTGATACAGACGTGCTCTGCCTGCACCGATGGGTGCAATCACCCTTATTTCTTCTATCAAGATGTTTCAGCTTTGTGCATAACACTGTGGCACTGACTGACTGAAGCAGGTTCTGCCATCTTTCACTGCAGCATGCTGCTCTGGGCTGGTCCTCTTGGGTTTGGGCCAATAATTCCATCTTGGCCGTATACCTTTGGAAATGATGCCTTGCTGAAGAATAAACATAGCACAGGTGTCGGCTCTCAGACAGTTCTGTCCACATCTTCCTGGTTCTTCAGTAGGTCATTAGCACACACCCACGTGTGGTCACTGCTTGTGTATGTATTTTGACTGTGAGCACCTTAGAATAGGGAACAACACTTTATTTAACGATTGTACAACACACAATGAAATTTACACTATTTTGGCACTGTTTGATTGTTTCAGAAGGGACCCTAGAAAGAAATACAAGAAGGATTGCAGGGAGAAACACAAGAAGAAAGAAAGAAAGATGGCTTTAGTTGCAATCTGATGCAACTCCGTATCCCATGACACTATAATTAATTTGTTTTGCTGAATTAAAAAAAAAAAAAAAAAAAAGTTATTTTCTTATCTGACCACAGAAATGGAGCACAAATGTGAAGTCAGTAATATTTAAAGATTTGTAACATGATGCATTCAGGTCTTGGAGCGCTAATAAGGCTTTTCCAGTCACCTAAACCAAGGAATTGTGTGAACCGTGGGACTAATATATCCTGATTTCCCATGTCCCTCTGTGTAAAGTCTCTACTGACCAACAATAGGAAACTTAGTTTTTCCTTCCAGAAAGAAAAGAAACTTACTCAAACCACCCGACGAGTTATTCAAGGCAGCCAAAGGAAGGTGGTGCGCTGGCCTCTGCAGTATGGGAGTACTTTCAAGAAGTCTGGAAATGTTGCTTGCACTGTGGGATTATTTTCCTTCTTTCACTCTGTTTTGCCCAGAGGAACCATGATAACATTTGAAAATCAATTCTGCTCTTGTAAAGTGTCTAATGTAAAAAACTTCCAATCTTCTGTAGAGAAAGCCTTGGGGCTCCTTGTTGAAAAGCTGGACATGAGCCAGCAGTGTGCTCTTGCATGTTGGAAGGCCAACTGTATCCTGTGCTGCATCAACAGAGGTGTGGCCAGCAGGGAGAGGGAGGGAATTGTCCCCCTCTGTTCTGTCCTTGGTCTGCCCCATCTGAAGTACTGCATCCCCCTCTAGTACTGCATCCCCCATCTGGGGCCCCCAGCAGAGGAGGGATGTGGAGCTGTTGGAGGGGGTCCAGAGGAGGGCCATGAAGATGATCAGAGGGCTGGAGCACCTCTCCTATGAAGAAAGGTTGAGGCAGTTGCCCTTACTAAGCTTGGAAAAGAGAAGGCTCTGGGGAAACCTCGTTGCAGCCTTCCAGTACTTACAGAGAGCTTAATAAGTAGGAGGGGGACCAGCTTTTTTATACAGTCTAATAGTGATAGGGCATAGGGACATGACTTTAAACTAAAAGAGGGAAGTTTAGGTGACATATTAGGAAGAAATTCTTTACACAAAAGGTGGTGAGGCACTGGCACAGGCTGCCTAGAGAAGCTGTGGATGCCCCATCTCTGGAAGTGTTCAAGGCCAGGTTGGTTGGAGCTCTGTGCAGCCTGAGCTGGTGGGTAGCAACTCTGTCATGGCAGGGACTTGGAACTAGATGATCTTTAAGGTCCTTTCCAAAAACAGCAGTTCTATGGGTCTCTGATTCTATGACCTAAGCAGATGCTTACTAGAGGAACAGGATGGTCCTATCATTTTTTCTTAGGCTTCTCACTCAGCCAGTTTCTCTAATGATAAACTAGAAAAGGAGCTGCCATAGTGATGCCAGTTTGTAGCTGTGGAGAACAAGCGTTCACAATTGTATGGCATCCTGATCATAATGGGAAGGCAAGTCCAAGTGCTCCATATCCTCATTTGCTCTCAGCATAATGAAGTAGAAACTACTCATGAACTAGAGAGTCCTGTAGAAACATGGCAACCATTTGGAGAGTAACCTCATACATGGAACAGATCAACAGCACCTTTTGCAAAGAAGATGAGTGTCCTGCTAAGCTGCTTCTCTTTGAGGGTCATTGGAGAATCCTGTCTAGAATCCCATTTTTTGGCAAAATAGTGTTACAGCTCCCATTGCCTAGTTTTGCCTTGAGAAAAAGCTGTGGGAAACTGCCAGTTACTCTCCTGTTGCTCAGATGTCCCATCTGATGTCACACCTGGGGAGTGGTTGCTCCTGGAGCTGCTCTGTTCCTGATCTCAGAGAAGGAAGGGAGATGCATCAATGCTGATGAGTTAATGAGTACTGAACCACTTACCTTTCCCAAGGTGTCAAAGTGGTGACAGCTGAAGAGCTTGAGGAATACTCAGAGCTGATGGCTTTTGCAGGAAAGATTAGATTTGTGTCAGTCTTCCCTCAGGTAAAAGAGAGCTGAAGCCACACAGTCACTGCTGGTTATTTCCATCTGTCCTGCTGCCCCAATCTGCCTCCTTTACTGTTTTCATTCATTTTTTATTTTTAAGATGTAACAGATGAAATGTGAAGTTCTGTTGGTGATGTCATGGTGTCTCAGTCCTGCTGCCACTTCCATCATGTCATGTAGGAGCTCCAAGATTGTGTGAAGCACATGGGAGAAACCTCTGAGTTAGTCTTCGTTACCCTGAGCAAACTTGCTAGCAGCTATGGTACAATTTACACGTCTTTTTGCTTTGGTGTGACAGTCCCTGAGAACTGGGAGGAGGGATACTTCCCTCTCCTGGAAGTGCTCAGTGCAGAACTGCAAGGCTGTACTACTGCTGCCACAGCTCATACTGCCCAGGCTGGTACTTACCTCCCTGACACAAGCTCTTGTGGAATGGGAACATGAGGACACTAAGCCCACAAGATATGTTCTTTCCTCCCACTCCTACCCTCCAAGACTTTTTTGATCCCATTCAGCCAGGAAATGTCTTGCTTGGTACCTGCCCACCAACTTTCTCTGGCGGCTCTTAATTCCCCATTGTCCTTCTCCCACCCTCCCAGGGCCTGGCAGCCCTGAATATCCGCAGAGGTGCAGAGGGGTCTCCTTTGTACCCTCCAGCAGCAGAATGCCGTTCTGCCCTCTGTCCTATCCCTCCTCCACAGCACTGAGATGAGCAAAATTGGGGAGCCCATGGGAAGACATGGCCTGGGAAGTCACACACATCGTCTCTGGGAGCAGAGGGAGGAGGTGTCCCTGCACCATGTTGAATGCCTCAGAGTGACTTTAGGCTTCTGCAGAAACTTCAGAGCTTTGCCAAGTTCAGGCCCTTTCCAGTTTCCAACAGTCTTGGCAAAAACACTGTCTGAAGCTCAGGAGACTGACGTGGACAGGAAGAAAAAGGAGTTGATGTAATTCTGCTCCTTGACCTCCTGCAGCAAGACTTGGAGAGAAAAAAGAAAAAGGTGTAAAGGAGAAGAGGAGGAGGTGGGGAATTGTTCAGCACTGTAATGAAGACTTTTAAAAATGTCTTACACCTTGTCGCTGAATTCAAACCTGCTCCAGAAATGAACAGTACAGGGGAGTACAGGGTTGTTGTTCGAGACAGTCGTGGGTGATAATGCCAGATTCCCTCACTGGTACATATTTTTCAGATGACCTTTTTTTCCTCTTCTTTTGATGAAGTTCAAGAAATATGATTCATAAGGCACAATATACACTTCAGATATTGGGAGAAATGCTCCTTCTTGGAGAAATGCAACTTCTTGGCTAAAGTTTTATGATGAATTTTGCTTTTTCTACTGTGGAGCTCTAAGAAACTTATTTACAAATAATCATGTTTTAAACACCCTGGAATTCCCCTTCAGGTACAACAGCTTTTCCCAGACCCACAGAACAAATCCTGCTCCAGATCCTGTGCTTTAGACAACCAAAGTTTTCGTTCCACAGGAGCCAAGTGGGGACAGACAGACACACAGACGTGCAGCCACACCGCATGCCTTTGATTCGGTGGCTGCTTGGCAGACGCTGTCCCCAGCTCCCTGGAGCGCCCTTTTCTCTGTCCCAGTCTGCCCATGCCCAGGCAGCATCCTTAATAAGTCAGTGTGAGCAGAGAGGGACTGAAGGCAGAATCTCACACTCCTCCTCTCTCCTGTAGCATCAGTCCCTTATAGTTCCTTTGAGCTTGGAGCAGCACTACCCACAAAGGCTGTCCCAGGGCTTCCTCTGGCCTGAGAATAAATGAAGCAGCACAACGGGGAATACAATGATCTGAAAAAACATAAGTAGGCTTCTCAGAATAAATCTTTATGGATGTCAGATGGTAGACTGGAAAATACACGGGTGTGTTTCCAGTGGAAGCTTTGGCCGCTGGAAGGACATCAGGGCGTTCATCTCCTGACATGGGCACATCTCCCAGCTGTGTCCCCTTCTGGATTTCTCTGCCAGACCTCTCTAGCTCCCATCAGCCACTTTTCCACCCAAATGCTGGCACCCACTGGTCATGGCAGGGCTACGGGTCCCCCAGAAAATCCACAGGGAATCATCTCCCTCTTATGGTGCGATCCCGTACTACACAAACAAGCTCTCCAACCTGTGCTGCTCCAACAGGGCTCAGAAGTGACAGAGGGGGAAGCCCACCTGAGCTGCAGAGCAGACAAGGGGATAGATGGAAAACACACGAACTGAACTGTCATAAGCATGAAGGGACCCAGTATAAGCATGGGCTGGAAATTAGGAAGTAGCACAACAACTAGCAGAGAAGACTGAGGGCAGGAAGAGGATGACAAAGTTGTTCAGTTTATGAGTGAACAGGAGTCAATTGTCTGTGGCTGTTGAAGACTGGTATCAATGAGGCAGAGCTCCCAGTCAGTCCTTTTCAGCTCACGTTCAACTGCATTCCTTTCCCTAAAGCTGTGCTCAGTGAGACTGTGGTCCCTCCTCAGGGCATCTCCTCATCCTGCAGAAGGATGTGGGTGTGAGTGGAACAGGAATGTTTGCCCATTGGCCAAATGAGCTTTCCCTTTTTGAGAATTATAGAACAGCCCAGGTTGGAAGGGATCTTGAAAGATCATCAGGTCTAAGTCTTTGGGAAAAAGGGTCCTCAATGAGATTGTGGAGCATCCTGTGCAACTGCGTCCTGTAAACCTCCAGTGCTGCAGATCCTGCCACAACCCTGGGGAGGTTGTTCCAGTGATTGATTGTTCTCAGTGTAGAAAATTTCTTTTGCTCTTCACAGTTTACGATTTTCATAAACTTCACAAGTGCCTGAGCAGTCACCCTGAAGCTAGGCTCTGTGGAGTTAACAGCAGCAGCATACAAAATGGAGGGGAGCACAGTGCTCTGACAGAGCACATGGCAGAGATGTGCACATCGGAGCACATCCCCTGTGCAGCTCGTGCAGATGCACTCCCAGCTGCCCTCTCCGACAGCACCACCAGCAGCTCTGCTAATAGAACAGCTAATTAGAAGTGTAAACAGAATGCCCTTGTCCTGTGAAGGGGGGCTGGGAGTTAATGCTTCTGTCCCCATGCAGTCTTCATCAAAGAAATGTTGTCTCTGGATTAAATCACCTCGAGCAGCACTTACTATCAGGATATCCCAGTATAGGTAAGGCCTTTTATTTACAAGTTTTCCCTGAATATCTCCTTTCTGAAAAATAAATAAATAAATAAATAAATAAATAAATAAATAAAAATAATTAAAAAAAACCCCTGCATTTCTTATGTAATGACATGACTTTATGGGCGAAATCTTCAGGAAAAGCAGTGTAGCTCCTGACTTCCCAGTAACACAGAGGATGGGTTGGAAACAAATCACTTTGGAACTGCTCAGCTGTCTTCCCTCTAGTGCTTCCAGGAGAAACTGCATATGATTAGTGGTGTTTGTGATGGCTGGTGTGCAAGCCCCGCACCAGCCATACAGCTTTTTATGTCAAATCCCTGATCTCCCAGGCACATTAATCACCACAAAAACAAGGCAGAAACTGGCAGATAGCTATTTGTAAGCCCCAGACCCTCATTTGCAAGGAGATCTCAAGGCTCCCGACTCCACTCGAGAAAACAGCCATGCTCATCTCACCTCTGTGGCTGAACAAGGTACAGCTCTGATCACATTCAGGTTATAGGAAAAATGGGTGGAAAAAAAGACTGAGAAATTATTTGCTATTCTGGAATAATGACCCCTGAGTAATGCTGTAAATAGATGTGATGGTTGGAAATAAATCACAGAGATGTCATGGAGTTGGATTGATGGTCGTGGTACAGCTCATTGGTGGAACTCTGCAAGTAGAGGTGGCCGTGTCTTACTGAAAGTGTCATTTAACATGGAAAAAACAGAAAGAAAATCTGAAGAGTAAGAAGAATGCTTACTTGCTTACTTCTAGGGAAAGCAGCGATGGAAAGGGAGGGAGAGGAGGAATATTTATAAAGAGATCTGTGAAGATCACCACACACTTCGCTCACACTCAGCATTCTGCCCATGCTCCCGTTCCACTTGAGTTCCTACTGACAAGGCATATTTGGACCTTGGCAATTTCTTTGTGGGGAGGACTCCCCCAGAATGGGCTGTGGTGGCTGGAGAGCAGCTCACAGCAAATTGTGGTTTGTGTGCTGGCAGCTGCCTCGCCCCAGCAAGGGCTGCCCCAGTCAGGTGGCTTGGTTCAGGTCACCTACCGGATGACATTTAATTTGAGATAAATTACAAACGTTATAACCGAATGAACAGTTTGAAATTCAGAGTCATAAATTGGAAGGCCAGAGGGGGCTATTACCATCATCTCATCTGACCTCCTGGATAGCACAGCCATAAACTCACAGCCAGTGATCCCTGCATCCATCCCTGCAATTTGTATCTGAGTGGGAAAGACACTCCGTCTTGATAAAAGCCCCATCGTGACAGAGAACTCATGGATGAGATCTCCTAAAAGCTAATTACCCTCTCAAAATTCATACCTTGTTCTCACTTGCGGTTTGCTCCTTCCCCTGCTGTCCTTCAGTTACATTACTCGCAGAGCTCCCTTGCAAAAAGCAGACCGAATGTTGCATTGTAGCCATTGGTGTCTGAGTGGCACAGGGATCGTTTGCTGTTTGTTGAACACAGTAGTGGATAGTCCCGAGTAAACATCTCAGATAGGATTGTAGAATCATCTATGAGTTTTGGAAATACTGAAATATTCATTGTATTCTTCATGTACAGTTTGGCATAAATGATTTGCTGAGCCCTCACCTGAAAGGAGATGCTGCCCTAAAAAGGCAGTAGTAGGAAAAGAGAAATAGAGGGAAGTAAGTAAAAGGATTGATCTGGGGATAATTGAGGAGAAAACTGGAGGCAGTCTGCGAAGACACATCAAGAAATGTGGCCTGAGAAAGAAAAGAAGTCACATTTTTGAAAATGTGAGTGCTCTGAGAGCAATGGAGCTGGGAAAGACAAAAGACAGAGGGGTTGAAATGGAGGCACCAGGCAGAGGCAAGCATCTGTGGGCTGCAGGACTGAGGAAGAGAGCAGGGAAGAATCTTTCAGCTGCAGTGCTTTGAGCAGCATGGCAAAGGAGGCTGCGCGCTGTGAGCTGCCCAGAGGCTGTGGCCTCTCCTGCTTGGGGATCTCCTAAAGCTGCCCAGGTGTGGCCCTGGGCAGCCTGCTTTGGTGTTCCTGCTGGAGCAGGGCCGGGCCAGGTGGCCTCCAGAGCTTGCTTCCTCCTCAGCCATCCTGTGACTGATTCAGTGTCTATCCAGCCAGGCACCATGGAGCAGCAGCACTAACACAGGTCATTGCAGCATTAAAACAGGCCATAACAGGACCGGTGAGTTTCATTGCATCCACACCAGCATAAAACCCGACCTCTCATTCCCATGGCAACCCCAGCCCGGCTGCACAGTGCAGCAAGATGGAGGCATTCATGTAACAGCAGAGCAGTAATCTCTGAGCCTTGGCGTGCGTGAGGCAGTGAGTTCAGGTTGCTGGGGGAACCATAACTTTTTAATCATCCTGCATTAATGGTTTTATTGCTCTGAATATTTATAGTGATTGGTGTATTCAGATGTGTTAGGAGAGAGATTTGTCACCTCCCTGGGCGCCTCTGTGCAGTGCTGGGAGGCAACAGAAGGTGCAGAATAGCTGCAGTGTGGAGGGGCAAAACAGCAAACAGAAATGCTCTGTGAACAGAAACATGTAAAGTGTCCAAAGAAGAACGTTCACAGCAGTTGCTTGACACAACATTGAGTATTCTGGTGGATTTTGATTGAAGAGGCAGCTGTGAAAAGCATTAGGAGAGTGCTTTATGTAAATGGAAGCTACAAACACTTCAACAACTAAAAAGAATGACAAGCAAAGGGGAAAATATTACTCAACGAGCTGTTTTCTGTAGGGCTGTGGAATAAATGCAACACAGACCAGAAGCCTTCTGCCTCCCAGGGCCTTTGTGCAAGCTTGTCATTCCCCTCCTGCCTGTACAACTCTGCCCAAAAACCTATTTGGAAAGCTTTGGGAAAACACACTGATTCTATTCTGTGTTTGAATCAGCTGAGAAGAATGTACTTACCAAAACATTTGGAACATCATAAAAAATGACCCAGAGAAGCACTTGGAGGTTGTCCTGGGCTCAGAGATCACGCTTGTTCCTTTGGGTTTAACTACTGACTTTCATCATCCTTCCCTCCCACAAGTACACTTCAAATTGCACACATTCTACCCCTTCTCTTGGATACATCTGGGCTTCTTCCTGAGCCTCAGGGCTCCTGCAGCCAGTGGGCTGGAGGCGGTGAGGCCCCTGGAGCCGGGTGTCTCATCCCTGGGTCCTGAAGAGGCTCAAGCGCTGTGCTGCTGGCGACCAGTGTCCCACATGGGGCAAGGGATGAGGATGGCCTCACTGAGGCCTACAGATGAGGTTGTTGCCCAGGAAGGTCCCTTCTGGAAGCAGCAGGAAAAACAGAGTGGTCAGCTCTCTACCATGTGCTCTGGAAAATCTTCCAGTGCTCCAGCCATGGTGACCACAGCCAAATGGAGCGTCCAGCTGAGCCTTGGCTGAAGATTTAATGTCACTGTTTCCTCAATACAATTCCTGCTACTGGCTCTTTGAGAGGGCTGTAGATACCCAGGATCCTTGTGAGGCTCTGAGGCAGGTCATTCACTCCAGTAAAATAATCACTTGCGTGTAAAGTAAGAAGCAGCCAATGCTGGAAAACCCCAAGCAGCCAGAGCTAAGGAGGCTGTCACAGAGAGAGTTCTGCTGGGCTGTGGCCTGGGAGAGGAATATGGCTGAGGGTCAAGAGACATCTGGGCTAGAGAGGCTTTTCTGGGTCATAGAATCATAGAATCACCACGGTTGGAAAACACCTCCAAGATCATCCAGTTCAATCATCCACCTACCACCATAATTTCCCCACTAAACCATGTTCCTTAGTCTAAATGCTTCTTGAACACCTCCAGGGATGGTGACACCACCACCTCCCTGGGCAGCCCTTTCCGGTGCCTGTATCCCCCAGGCATTGTGTCTCCTCACATCCTGGAGGGTCTCCTCCTTGCAGCACATGTCTGTGGGTCTTGGCACCGCATCACCACTCCATGCCCACTTGTCCAGGCTTTTGGCCAAGAAGCAGAGTTTTGGTGGCTTGCAATGAGGTACAGCTCATGTTGGAAACTCAAATAAGGTGTAGCTCAACCCATAGGTACAACAGGGCTCCTCCCTTACAGAATCATAGAATCACTGAGGTTGGAAAGGCAAGAAGATCATCTAGTCCAACCATCAACCAACTCCTGTGACTGCTCTAGACCACGTCCCTCAGTGCAGCATCATCTCCACACTTCTTGAACAACTCCAAGGATGGTGACTCTACGCCCCTGGACAGCCTGCTCCAATGTCCAATAATACTTACTGTGTATGAAGTCCAGAAATGCTCGTCTCCTAGCATCTCCCATTTGTGGAGGCCACACTGAACACTGGGTTTCAGACAGCACATCCCAGCATTGGTAGCAGTGATGCTGGCCTGAGCTTTCCCTTCGCTGGTGATGGTGAGGGAAGAGCAGCAACAGCTAAGTGACCACAGGCTGTGCAGGGTGTCCCTGGTGCCCAGAGGAACCATGACCCACAAGTGACAATGCACCCATTTAGGGCAGCAGGGACCTGTGTCCACCTGCTCTTCTCCCCAGACTGCCCTGAACACCAGTGGCAGCCACACTTTATTTGTAAGTAAGTCCTTTGCACAGCTGCTGTCAATGCCACGATACTGTGCTTTCAGTGCCCATTTCCTCTGCGTGCAGCCAGTAATTTCTAAAGCGCACAAAGTATTTTTAGAGCCCACTTTGAAGAGCTTCAGGTCTGCAATTGTGTGACTCAGCTGCCAGTGCTATTTATTTTGGGTTTACGTTCAAACTGAGCAATTACAGCCCTGAGCAGCTGTTTAGGTACCGTATTTCCTTGTCATGCTGCTGGACCGTTTGTATGCGGCATTGTCTGCTTTGCATGCCCAGTTATTTGTCTAAAGGTTTCCAAAGCACGTCCAGAATGAAGCCGTGGGCTATCACCTCTCTTTCTTCTGGCTGCGTGCAACCAGGCTTCCTGTGCCCTTCACAGCACATCCTTATTCCACGATGATACAGCACACTCTCCCAGGAGCGCTCTGCACGATGACAGCTTGCAAAGTGCTGCTGCAGGATTTGGGTCACGGCTGGAGCATAACGTGGTATTTTCTCTTTAATGAAAGTCTCTCGCACAGCTTTTTCCTTTCAGAGGAAGAAATTTCTGCCTCTCGCTGAGCCATTTGTACCGGTTTAATGATGCTCGAGACATTTATCATGGGGAAGGGTTCTGCCTGAGCTGCTTGTTTACTTCAAGTCCATTTATTTCTAACATCCTTTCCTCCAGTTCTTGAATCCTTCACCTGCATGAACAGCGCCTTTAGATCATCTTTATTGAATACAGTTAAGTGTAGCTCATGGGGTTATTGAATTACAGGCATGAACTTACCAAAATGAGATAAATCACTACCATGTTAGCCTCTCTCTATTAAACACATTTCACCCTGAGGCACTTTTCCATAGAACAGATACCATATATCAAGCATTTGAATACCCAAAGTAGCTAATGCGGCTTCTTCCAGGGTGACAGCATGCAATGGGGGCACAGCAGCTGCCTCTGAAGGAAGCCTAAAATATTCATTATAAGTAACAACCTCTGTGCGAGGCTTGAATGTAAGAAATTAGGATGGGTTTTGAGACACATTTTCACTTAGACTCTCAGGTGGAGCAGTGTTGAATGAAGAGGGCTTGCAATGGAGCTGGGGCTTGGGCTCTTGTGTTGAATGAGTGAACTGGGTCCATCTGCTTTCCAGGGAAAGGCCTGGGGGCTGCCCTGACCTCAGGCCCAAAGTCCCTGCTGAGGTTCAGCAGTATCTATCTCCCCAGGATGGCCACCGTTTCACAACCACAGTTCTGGAGGTCCCTGGCTGCATCCACTGGGATTCTCCTCCAATGTCCCACGCTTGTGCCCACAAGGGTGGTGAGGAAATGGCAGGGTGACAAAAGAAGACTCTGAACAGTGCACTCTGTCACGAGGAAAACCCACCCCCACTTCCCCACCCCACCTCTGTAATACATCTCAAAGTCCTACGCATCACACAGCCCAAAGAGGAGCACCCCACTCCCCGCAGCCTAGGCCAACCCAGATGATGGCTGGGGACAGCCTCTGTCAGCACCACACTTACAACAGGGATGGGTTTGGCTCCAGAGCATCTGCAGACCAGCAGTTTGCCTTTTTCCCTGTTTATTTCTTTTTCTTACATCCCTATTAACTTTTCCTATCACGGTTTCACCTTTGGTATTTTCACAGTTGACATCATTTCAACATATTTCCTTTCCTGCCTTGTGGTTTTGATAACTCTCTTTTTTTTTCAAAAAAAATTTTTTTGTGTGTGTTTTTTTTTTCCCATCACATCATCCTATTTGAATTCAAACCCCAAGGGGTTCTGCTGACTGTTTATTTGGGGGATCCTGATTCCACACCTGTATGTTGTTGATGCTGTAAATTCAGCACACTTGCCCAGCTGAGGGTCAGCCTGAGATCTGTGAAGTAAAGGCACAAAATCCCTCCCTGGGGCTGTACAGGACCTCTCTTGTAGGTGCTGATCCTCGGCAGACAGCTACAAAACCCCAAACCACACACCCTTTTGTGCACTTCTGTTCATCAACAGAATTAGGAAAACTGTCAGCTGCCTTTCACATCGTTCCTGCAATCATACAAAAGGAATGGTGCTTTTGGATTGTTCTTCAGCCTGCTGAAAAATGGGCAAAATCTCTGCAAAAACCCTGTTTGTTTTGCTAACTAACTCCTATTTCTCATCATTATTAGCAGAGCTGAAGTTTGACTTATTTTCAGCTGAAAAGATTCACGTGGTTACAAAGATGGAAAGAAAAAGCAACTTCCCACATCACTGAGTCCACCCCCCTGCCAAAGCAGGTTTCCTATGGTAGATTGCACAGGTGGGTGTCCAGACGGGACTTGAATATCTCCATAGAATGAAACTCCACAACCTCTCTGGGCAGCCTGTTCCAGTGCTCTGTCACCCTTGCCATAAAGAAGTTCTTCTGCATGTTAATATGGAATTTACTATGTACAAGTTTTAGGCCGTTGCTCCTTGTCCTGTCTCTACGCACCACCAAGAGCCTGGCCTCATCCATTTGCCTCCAACCTCCCTTTATATATTTATAAACATTAATCAGATTTCCCCTCAGTCTTCTTTTCCCCAGGCTGAACAAACCCAACTTACTCAGCCTTTCCTCATAAGAGAGATGCTCCAGGAATTTTTATAATCTTTGTGGCGCCCCTCTGGACTCCTTCTAGGAGATCTCTGTCTTTTTTGAACTGAGGAGCCCAGAACTGGACTCAGTATTCTAAATGTGGCCTCACCAGGGCAGAGTAGAGGGGGAAGATCACCTTCTTGACCTGCTGGCCACACTCTTTAATGCACCCTAGCATACCAGTGGCCACTGCTGACTCAAAGGCCAACCTCTTGTCCACCAGGACACTCAGGTCCTTCTCTGCAAAGCTACTCTCCAGCAGGTCATCCCTTAACCTGTGCTGGTGCATGTGGTTATTCCTCCCTAGGTGCAAGACTCTACACTGAACTCTTGTTAAACTTCGGGCTCCTCCCTGTCCAACTCTCCAAACTGCCCAGGCTTTGTTCAGTAGCAGCACAGTCTTCCGGTGTGTCAGCCACTCCTCCCAGCTTCATATCATCAGCAAACTTGCTGGGTGGGGACTATCCCTTCATCCAGGTTGCTGATGATGTTGAACAAGACCAGACCCAGCACTGACCCCTGGGGAACACTGCGAGTTACAAGCCTCTAACCAGACTCTGCACTGCTGGTTACAACCCTCTGAGCTCTGCCACAGCAGAGCTGTTTTGCCTGTGCCCATGTCCTGCTCAGGACTCTCAGCACTGCAGTAAGCCCCACGACTGGTGTTTCATTCCCAAGAGGGACGTGGCACTGGGATGGGGTGCTGCCCAGAGGCACACACATTGGGGAGCTGGTGTTCGTGATACCACGCGCTGCGACTCCAGAAGCAGGCATCCTATCTTGTCTCCTTGAGACCCTGCTTGGGCAACCTCGCTGTCTGACGTCAGGTATCCACCCTTACAAGTGAACACAGCACTTGCTGTCCCTGCTCTGTTCAGATTTTCTGTCAGGGATTTCCTCTCTGTTCCCAGCAGACTGGACCTGTGGCAGCAGGTCATGTGGTACTCTGAATTGCTCCCACACAGCTCCTGCACCCATGGGCTGAGCTGCACAAAGCAGTGCGGCCTGCGCAGCCCAACAGCCCCTCTCCACCTGCAGCCTTTCTGCGACCCAGTGTGAGGTGCCACTGTCCACCAGGCACGGTAGCCACTGACAGCTGCTCCTCTGTGCCCATAGAGCTAAGGTTTGATGAGATCATAGAATCATCTGAGTTGGAAGGGACACTAAAAGATCGTCTGCTCCAAACCCCTGCAGTGAACAGGGACACCTACAGCTCCATCAGGTGCTCAGAGCCCCATCCAGCCTGACCTTGAGTGCTTCCAGGGACGGGGCATCTACCATCTCTTCAGGCAACCTGTGCCAGTGCCTCACCATCCTCACTGAAAAACTTCTTCCTTATATCCAGTCTAAATCTCCTCTCTTTTACTTTGAAACCGTTTTCCCTTGTTCTGTCATCACAGACTCTGCTAAAGAGTCTGTCCCCTTCTTTCTTACAGCCCCCCTACATATACCAAAAGGCCGCTCTCAGGTCTCCCTGCAGCCTTCTCTTCTCCAGGCTGAACAGCCCCCGCTCTCTCAGCCTGTCCTCACAAGGAGCTGTTCCATCCCTTGGGTCATTTTTATGACCCTCCTCTGGATGCACTCCAACAGCTCCATGTCTCTCCTGTACTGAGGACTCCACATCTGGATGCAGTACTCCAGGTGAGGCCTCACCAGCACAGAGCAGAGGGGCAGGATCACTCCCTCGCTCTGCTGGCCATGCTGCTTTGGATGCAGCCCAGGATATGGCTGGTTTTCTGGCTGAGAGGGCACATTGCTGGCTCATGTCCAACCTGTAGTATTTTGCAGCTACAAAAGTACCTCCGGGTCCTTTTGGCAGGGCTGTGCTCCATCCTTCCATCCCCCAGCTTGTACTGATAGTAGGGATTGCCATGACACTGGTGCAAGACTCTGCACTTGAACTTGTTGAACCTCATGAGACCCGACCCAGCAGCTGCTCATCATCCCCAGGCTACGGACACATCACCAGCCTGGTGACACAGGACATTCAGGCTGCTCTTCAAATGTCACCAGCTCACTCAGCTGAGCAATGATAGGGATGTTTAACAACAGCTGGTTTTGCCCAGCATGCAAATATAATGCACTGATATCCCACATACCCACACTGGTAAAGGAGGTAGGACACAAGGGGAGCTTCTAAGGGATTTCCAAGCTTCCAGGCTGCATTATCAACCCCTCACCTTTTCCTGATCTTCTGGAGGAGACACAGGACAGAGCACCAGGGGAAAGCCCAGACCTTGAGCACAGGACATGAGGAGTGCCTGAGCCACATATGAACTGCCTTCATGGAGGTGAGCATGCCTCAGCCCACACAATGCTGGGGTGACTGCTGCTGGAACCCAGACACAGAAGTTACCTGTGGGGAGGCTTTCCCCAGGGTATGCTGGATGTGTGAGCAGTGTGACAGATCTGCAGGAGCACGTGGCCAAAACACAGGTGTCTGTGGCATCCCCAGCTGCAAAAGCAAACTTTTCAAGAAAGCATATGCATGTCCCATTGTTGTGGAGGCATGGAAAGATGCACCAATGCATGCTGTGCTGCTTAAATAACAGGCCCTCCTGCGTTCACCCCTCCTCCATCTCATGTGGCCCAGTGGGTGTGCAGCCCCTACGTAGGGTCTGAAATGTAAAGGCTAATTAGGCTCCATGTGGGAGCCAAGGAAAGACTTTGACCATGTCGGGCTGCGAAGTACTGCTTGGTACCTTGTGATCTGGGAGCTTTTGGAGTAGTGGTGGAGCCTATCCACGTGCATATCCTGGGTGAGAGCTGGTGTGCTGCTCCAGGGCAACAGTCTCACTGACACCAGTGCCAAGTTCCACAGCATGGGATTCCTTCCTAACTGCCTGGGGGCAGCTTGCTGAAGCCAGTGAGAATGCAGATTGCTTTAAGTCCTTGTGAAGAACTTACCACAGGAGCCCTGGCAGAAGAAGCAGCTGCATTTGTTTTGCTTCCAGAGGATAAGCACCTGCTGTCTGCCTCCATGCTGCTCGAGCAGTTTGTACATCCTGTCATTCAGATGCCTGCCATGTTCACAAAGCGTTCTTTATCCATAGCTGCGACAAGAAATTATGCTGAACCAAGCTCATCCACCTTGGTCTCAGGGGATATTGGCTATTAAACTGTCTTAGAAGCAGCTTCCTGAAGCTCTGTTGCTATTCAGCCTCAAAGAAGATGCTGAGATGGTTAAGCTACCTGACAGAAGGACGACTCCATTCAGAGGTGTAACTAAAATAGCATGCAGGGAGCACACTGGTCAGTCCTTTCACAAAAAATATGCTCAACTTACAATAGCAACAACATTTTGTCCAAATGTGAAGTCTGCAACTTCACGGTGGGCTCCAAGAAACAATCTGTGACCTTCCCTTTTGAAAAGCAATAACCAACAGGAGCTCCTCCTCCCCAATTATCCCAATTATTCCAGTTGGTGGCAGTCAAACTGCCTAACAGTGCCCATAAAATTACCAGCAGCCACCACACATGAAAGGTCAAGCCTTTCAGCAGAGCCAAGAAGGGCCTGGGGAGAGGCAGAAGTGGCTCATTGTTTAGGGAACAATTTCAGAAAGGAATCAATGGACACCAGGGAACAGCACAAGTAATTTCTTCCCATAAAACCTTCCCATGCAACTGACCCCGAGCCCTCGCTCTCTTTAGCACTTATGCTTGGGTCTGAGAGGGCAAGAGACAAACAGCAAGGTGAAAAAAACTGGAAGAGTTTCCAAGGTCCCTTCTGATAGATCTTCATGTTCAACATGACATGGCACTCATGCACCACTCATGCTTTGCTGTTGTCTTCTCACTTCAGACTGTGATGGAATTTAGTTTCCACTGCTTCATATCAAACACCATGCTGAGGGGCAGCGAAGTCTCACAGAAACACGTTGCTCTGTGTTTTGGAGAAGGCTCTGTGCAAAGTTACAAGGTTGCTGACGAGACGCTTGGCCTGCTCCTGGCCCTCAGCACAAGGATATGAAGGCGCTTGCTCTTTATTGTTCTTTCAGAGTATTAAGTCAAGTGCTATAAACAGAAAGGGAAGTGGTGTTTGCACCCACTGCTCCTGTCACTTCCATATGAATCCCCATAGCAGGCCCAACTCAGCCACGCGCCCCAGAAAGAAGGAAAAAGCAAACTGAAGGAAAAGCCAACCTGAGCTCTGTCTGCCATCCAGCAGCACATTGCCCTGGCAGCTCTGTGAGCTCAGCAAGTATTTTTCAATTCCTATACAACAACACAGAAAAGCAAAGGGCAGAAAGGGTCTCATTTCCTTCCACTGCTGCTCCTCCCACCTCCATTAACACTGAAACCTTCTTCAAAAAGGGTCTTTGCAAAAAAAATGTTTTCTATTTTTTCTTAGAGAGATGTGTCCTTAGCAGGTACAATAAATTCTGACCACAAGCTCTGTTTTACAAAGGGCTGGCTTGCTGCGAGTGCCAAGGTGAATCAAAGTGCAAATAAGTGTACTTATCCTAATGATCGAGTTAAGCCTGTAGCCCACTTTCAGCATAAGCCTACCCTAGGAAAGTAATTTATTCATTAATCAGAGCGACAAAGACTGGCTCCCCGGCTCCAGGTGTTTGAAATACGCTCAGATTGGCCCAGAGAATTGTTGATGAAAAATGAAAAGCTCTGAACTTCTTGAATCTCACAACAAATGCTCAGCTGTGCAAGAAGCGCAACTCGCACGCCAGCTGCCACTGCCTCGCTGCTCTCACCAGTCTGCAACTGCTCTATTACAACGTTCTCAAAAATGCTTTCTTCTCCCTTACCTTCCCTAATCCCTCCCATTAAAAGCTCCCCAAAGCCAAACGGGGAGAGAATGAATTTATGTTTTTGTTTTTGAATAGTTCAGGACAGTAATTTAGTGCCTCTCCTACAGCCTTAAGACAGCATTAAGAATCAAGAAATTTATTTGGTGCAGAAGATCATTTTTATAACTGTCACCAACACTACAAAGATTAGCCTTAGCAGCAGTAGAAATATACCCTCTCTTGAAGGCAGCGGTCACATCAAGTACTGCCAACTTTCTAAGAAATCCCAAATTCGCCCTCCAGAAGGATCAGCCCACTCTGGCATCAGAACAAGTCCGATACAGAAATGTGACTGCCCTGCAGGACTGCAGTACGTTGAAGCAACCTGCGATACATCTACAAAAATGGAGTAGGACGAATGAAATGACTGCAAACGGAGGAGCAGACAACTTATAGCTACACGTAGGGCATAATTTAGTTTTATCAGTTGATCAGCCGTGCCTGCAGCTCAAATAACCTTTTCAATGGGAAAATTAAATTCAAGTGCAAACTAATGGCTAGGGTTCTTTTTGTCAGCCGGCAGCACATCCCTATAGAAAAATAAATTAAAATTGGCCTGCTATTTTTAAACAAAGCATGGGAGACATCAAAATATTCCGGTATCAATAAAGATTTGCATTAATATGAATAACACTAATTCTCATGCATTAATAAGTACAAATAGGCAAAAAATCTAGGCTGATAGAAATTTAACATAAGTAAAACTTGCATAAAAATTACTCTTGTCACCCCTTCAGCAGCTGTAACAGCCACTGAACACGCAAGTTCAAAGCCTACATGAAGATTTAGGAAAGGAGGAAAAAGCTTTTATGTGAAAAGAAACGAGAAAGAATCTTACAGCACTCCCAAGTCCGTATTTAAGTTTATTCCAGACTTGAGAAAGTCACATTTTGACTCTACTAAGTTGACTATGAATCTCACACTACCACTGACCACATCTTCCTCTTTCTCAAGCAGCATAAACCTTGGACTCTGCCTTTCTTCTTTAGTTTTAAATCTCCAAAACATTTAAACCTCCTCTCTCTTCCACTACTTTCATCTACACCCCAATATTACCCTTGGTTTGCATTTCGGGTTGGCTACAGATTTGTTTCTCCTTTGGCCCCACCCAGCCCCCACCACAATGCATTTTTTTATGCCAAACTTCTCTGCGTGAGAAGTTCAAACTTCTCTCCACGAAACACTCACAGACAAAATCCTGCATCCACTGCAAAAGATATTAATGTCATAAAATCATGGTATGGTATCAGATCACAAGAAAGTGAAAGAATTGGATGTGAGGGCGATCTGGCTGCGACATCTGTCACCCCATTGATCGCCAGGGTTGATTCGGCTGATCTGGCTGGCTAGGCGGGTGTCCCCTTCCTCCCTCACCGCTCCATGTGCGTCCCTCCCGAAGCTGCGCGCTCGGTCGAAGAGGACGACCTTCCCCGATAGAGACGGTACCGTTCATCGGTCAAGGGTATACGGTAGCTGCGCTCCCCTGCTAGAACCTCCAAACAAGCTCAAGGTCCATTTGTAGGAGAACGTAGGGTAGTCAAGCTTCCAAGACTGCAGACACATCCAAGTGAGGCACTGCATGGGGCAGTCTGCCATTGTTTAATTTTCCAGTCATGAGTGGTGTTCCCCAGGGGTCGGTGCTGGGGCCTGTCCTCTTCAACATCTTTATTGATGACTTGGATGAGGGCATTGAGTGCACCCTCAGTAAGTTCGCGGATGACACCAAATTGGCAGGGAGTGTCGATCTGCCTGAGGGTAGCGAGGCCCTGCAGAGGGATCTGGATAGACTGGTGAGCTGGGTCGAAGCCAATGGGATGAGGTTCAACAGGACCAAATGCCGGGTCCTGCACTTTGGCCACAACAACCCCAGGCAGCGCTATAGGCTTGGGGCAGAGTGGCTGGAGGACTGTGTTGAGGAAACAGACCTGGGGGTACTGATTGATGCTCGGCTGAACATGAGCCGACAGTGTGCCCGGGTGGCCAAGAAGGCCAACGGCATCCTGGCTTGCATCAAAAACAGTGTTACTAGCAGGAACAGGGAGGTAATTGTCCCCCTGTACTCGGCATTGGTGCGGCCGCACCTCGAGTACTGTGTTCAGTTTTGGGCCCCTCACTGCAAGAAAGACATTGAGGCCCTGGAACGTGTTCAGAGGAGGGCTACGAAGCTGGTGAGGGGTCTGGAGCACAGGCCTTATGAGGAGCGGTTGAGGGAGCTGGGATTGTTCAGCCTGGAGAAGAGGAGGCTCAGGGGAGACCTTATAGCTCTCTATAACTTCCTGAAGGGAGGTTGTGGTGAGCTGGGGGTCGGCCTCTTCTCTCGTGTAATCAGTGATAGAACTAGAGGGAATGGTTTCAAGCTGCGCCAGGGGAGGTTCAGGCTGGACATTAGGAAGTATTACTACTCGGAAAGGGTAGTCAGGCATTGGAATGCACTGCCCAGGGAGGTGGTGGAATCACCGACCATGGGAGTGTTCAAGAAACGTTTGGATGTTGCGTTGAGGGGTATGATTTAGCTGGGAAGTATTGGTAATGGTTGGACTGGATGATCTTCTAGGTCTTTTCCAACCTCGATAATTCTGTGATTCTGTGAAACCTTAGAAAAACTACTCAAGCAAGAAGGTCTCTGGATTCTGTAGATGAAAACATCCTGATCAGAGCTGTCTGATCTATAAAACACAGCCGGCAATAGACCCACATTCAGCGCACCTCCAGCTGACCAACCAGATGTACCCAACAGGAGGTACTGATGTTTTACGAAGGCATCTGTCTTTTTCCTGCTATTTAAAAAGCAGTAGGAATGCTGGTTAAAAGCTGTTTCAGAAGATAAAACCCAATGCACGCGTACAGGGGGAGACTGGGGCGCCGTGCATTGAAGGAACACAGGCAAAGATCATGTGCAGATTTATGAAAAATAAATTTATTACATAACACCTTGTTTTAACAATGTTCGTTTTTTTTTTTCTTTTTAATTCAGAATACTTGCGTCATTCATGTAAAATAGTTTGATACAGTACATTGTATGTAAGGTCTTCCTCATAAACTCTAAGGCTCTCCTAACACCTTGATCCTCTGCTGTAAGAATGGCACCCCTAAACAACGTGCGGACGTTTAAAGAAAGAAGAAAAGAAGTAACTGAACGAAATTTAAAATCCACTACACCAAGCTGGCTCTCAAAAATCATGACGAAATATCTGAATGGATGCCACGCCTCTTTAGGGAATATCACCCATGCTTTTTTAATCCCAAAGCATGCTCACAAATCATCAACACCAACAGGAAAAAAATAAAACACTGTCTATGACAATCATTTTCACTTGTTTGCTGAACCAAACATGTTTATATCAATGACAACATACTTATTTTACTATCAAATAGCAGCTTTAATACCAGTCAAGTCATAGATTTAAAAACAAAACCAAAAACTTACGCTGGAAATTAATCTTTGGGACGTTTGTAATCGTTGGAAAGAAACGCAAACGTTTTCATGTCCTTAAAAAAACCTCATCGTAGCGATTGTGTTGGTCGTCAAACACTGACCTACGTGGAAAATGAACCAACCCACAAAAGTCACTAAAAATAAACGTATATCAAAATCGTTTCAGTTGGAGTCACGGTTATTTTGCTTTTTTGCCATGTTAACACATACTGTATGCTTCAAGTACCAGTTCAAAGATGTCGTGTACTATTGGTCAGATAAGGTTGTTACATCGAGAGAATTCACCACATACGACAACAAAAATGCTTGCCCCTAGCACATTTCACAGCTTCAACTGCTACAGACTGTCACTGAACAAAAATGCATCGGTCAGTCTGAACCATGTCAAGTAAACTATGGAAGTAGCATATCCACAACACAAACCGTGCTAGCACTTTCTTTTCAAGTCTAACCCAAAAACAGGTACAATTTGGGAGCCACTACTCCATTCTGTGAAAGGTGGTGGAACTTGGCGATCAGACGTGTTGAAGGTGTGGTTGTACAGTACATTCTTGTGGCCCAGGCCAGGTTCCAGGCAGGCAGCTGCGCAGTCCTGCAGCATTAGCAACAGTGCACTGACATTATTCGGATGCAGCTCAGTACCGATGTGTCTGATGTGAGTACTGTGGAGGCTGCTGGGAGGTAGTTGAATATCCCATGCTGCTCTGTGGCTGCGATGTGCTTGGTCCGGGGTTGGGGTAGGCAGCATGGGGATTGGAACGCTGGAAAGGAGTAAAAGCAGAGGAACGGTAATCCTTATGAGCAGGGGCAGCTTGGTCTACAGGGTTACTTCTTCAAGAGTTAGCAAGCACGTGCAGTCCTAAAGCAGCTGCAGTCCCCACACTGTTCTCACTTTGATTACAGCAGGGGCAGATGTGAATATCAGGAATAGCAGGTTAGAAAGGCACTACTACCACCAGTCAGTTATCCTCCCTGAATTACCTTTTGGGAATCTACACCCATCAGGGCCAAACCCCAACTCAGCCCTCCAGGTAGATATGGCACAGCTGCACATTACAGAAAGCTACTATCATCCACATCAGGGGCCTCTCCACTTGCTCCCTTACCCTACCCCAAGAAAGCATTTTGGGGCTGGAGCTGAGATCTATGCTTCTCACTGCTGAGGAGCCAGTTGGAATCATTCAGACCTTCCGATACAAAGGATGTGCTCACCAACCTTCCGCCTGGCCTGGGAGCACAGGCTAGTAAACAATGAGTATTTAGGCTAAGGGGCCATCTAGCAGCCTTACAACTCCTTGGAGGAGGGTTAAAGATGATAGCCAAGCTCTTCTCAGTAGAACCAGATATTTCAAGGGAAAATGGCCACAATGGCTGGAGCCTGGGAGGCTCGGGTTGGACATTAGGGAAAAAATATACACAAGGAGGCCAGCATAACACTAGGAGAACTTGTCCAGGAAGGTGGTGGAGTCCCTATGGCTGTCTATGGAATTTTCCAAGACTCAGTCACACAAAGCCACGGCTGACCTGATTTAGCATTAGCAACAGTCCTGCTTCAGGTGGGAGATTGGACTGGATGGTCTCCAGAGGCCCCTTTCACCTGGCATTTCTATGATTATTTACCAAGTGGCGCATTCGTCACTGCAAGGAGACCTGAGCAAGTCAGCAGCTGTCGAATTCAATTCCAGTCTAGAAGTCAGTTATTTACACAACTGGAACTATAAAGGGGAAGGACTGCACGCAGGACTTTGAATGTAATCATATGATCACTGGGTAGCATTTAACGCGTTACACAATCTCACTGAATTACTGTGCTGTTTCACCTAAGTGTTAAGGTTTACACACACAAAAATTGCATGTTCTGGAAACTGCTGTGCAACTTCTGAACTCTTGATACCACAAGACCTGCATTAGCAAAAGCAGCTCCTGCTAAAGGTTGGGAAGCTTCTCCATAGCCAAGGTGTAGCTACTGAAATCTGAATACACTAATCTAAGGTTAAACAACGTCCTGAAAAAGTAAAATATTAAAGTAGCTTTAACGATGTCATCAGCTGGAAAACAAAGTAACAGGATTGGGTTTTGGCTTTCTGTTTGTTTGTTTGCTTCTTTTCTGCCATTTGGCATATAGAGCGGAAGCTATAATTGGGATGTTGAGATGACAGCAAGGAAAAATAAAAAGCCAAACTCTACTTGTTAACATATGCTCACTGGATGGAGCTAATTCTCTAGAGTTGCATAGTGTAAAGAAGAAATGGCAAGAGCAGCACTTAGTGACAGCGGGAACAGATCAGCACTGCTGAGCTTCACCATTAACACAGTGACAGAACTTCCGTGACACATGCCTTCACTTTTAGAGATGGACTCAGTGAAACTGTCAAAGCTCTGGGTCACCCTTCTCCACAGAGCACACACAGGACACATTCCACAGAGCAAAATAAACCTTCAGTAGTTTTTTTGCTCAAATGTGGCTCTTGTACATAGGAAACTGGAAAATACCACAAGCACAGCCATTTAAAAATTCACCATTCACTGAAGCTGTAAACAACTTCCGCATCTCTACTTCTATAAGTGATTTTATTTTATAAGGTGGGGCTAATTGAAGAAGTCATGTTTTTCATGAAACTTAGTGCAACTAATAGCTTTTGTTTTAAGACAAGATGTAAATAGCCAGTACTCTTTACACACCATTAACACCCAGAGGGTTATAGCTAGCAAAAGTGCAGAGTACTGGAACTGCTTCAGTTCATTTAATCGCATCAGCTTCAGAAGTGTCTCGATGCAAATATATGGGGAAGGCAAGGATGTCTGTATGCTATGCGTCTACTATTTTTATGCATAGCAGAAAGAATTTAGAAGGTCAACTTGCTCCGCAGAGAGTAATTTGGCTTCTAAGTGGAAACTGTCGTAGTGTGTCCTGCCCAGAAGATGGCAATCCTTCTTCGCAAGGGGAACTTCAATAAATTAAATGAAGAACAAAGGAATAGGTGTTTGATTAAAACAGAGGGCTGCATTGTAATATTTGTTTGCTGTTTCTTTGAGTTGCAGGATCAAAATTAAGACATTTGAGGAATGTTTTCAGGGACACCTGAAACCACCAATGGGCAGCATTTAAATGCTTTTGTCCCAGTGCCAACAAGCGCACATCTCTTCGCTTACCATATTTGCCAGATAACCTAATCAGAGCAAAACCCATTTCCTTCATGCCAGACTGAAAGAGAGGAGTGAGGGGAGGAAGAACAGAGGCTTTTTTGTTTTCTTTTTGTTGTAGTTGTTGTTTGTTCATTGATTTTTTTTTTAAAGAACCAAGAGTTTTGCCTCCTGAAGAAAGAGCAAAACTATTAATTAGGAGCAGTCAAGTTACTAAAAAGAGCTCCTGAAGGAGCGAAGTAGCTGTTATGACTACCTCAAGGCAGAAGTATTCTGAAATTAAGTTTGTTGACAAGGGCTGCCCCCCATCTACATTGCTGGGATGGTTATCAGAGAACACAAAAGTTTTGATGAACAAAACTGATAATAAAACTAGTTCAACTCCATTTGAGTCTGGCATCTCAAGTAGCAATCTCAGCTCTTGCTCACAAAAGTGGAAACATGAGTTTGTTCCAAATGCCAAGCTACAGCAGCAAAATTAGGTGAAGGGTGTTTAAATAGGGCAAGTAAATGGGGCTCCCTGACACAGCACATGCAACCTCCATATCAAACTCCCCAGATATGGGACTCGAGATGGCATGGAGATGAAGAGGGTTACAATTGCACATGCTGCCTTAAAAATAATTGCGCAGAAATAGTAGCAAGAGCCAGCTAGGAGCACTATGATCAACTTTGCAGCTTGACAAACTGAAAGAGATGAATCCCTTGAGTGCTGTGATGCATAATCCAACTAAAAGACAGACCATTTTTATATTCAGAAGCACTCAACACTGCTGCACTATAGTTAAGACTGACCACACAGTTTCAAACAGCTCTAAAGGTCTAAATAATTCAAGGAGAACAACTTGAAAACTGATAAATTACTGATGTCCTGAGATGAACTGAACAAAGGCACACTGGGATTTATACAAAGGGTCTCAATAAAGCTCCTGAAAATGGCCCTATTTTACATTTCCACGTGTTTTCAAGTTTTGCACACTACCCAAAGCATACCCATTTTTATAAGCTAGGGTCATGTGCCCTTCTGGCTGCCTTGTTCTCATGAACAAATTCTGAAATACAAGATTTCAACACTCATTGGTGTTCATGGAGAAACAGCCTATCAAACTGTGAAAAACAAGTCGGCAGCAACAGTTTTATTAGTGAACAAATACAATCTTCTTTGACTCTTCCCAAGTTTTGTTGTGGAATATAAGGATAGCTAAGTGAGTTCCAGATCATTATTTTTTTCTCTCTTGAAAAATGTCTTCCTTGCTCCTCTTCTGTAATTTCCAGCTAGCTTTAGCTAAATGCTCTGTCTTTAATTCTTCAAGAGCAATCTCGTTTAACCCCATAAATTCAGATAACATTCCTTGTGAAGAGTCTCAAATATTTTTCTACCCCAAACTTTTCCAATTTCCTAATGTTTGACCCTTCTTCACTTACTGATTGCCACCACCGCACCTGTCTCCTCCTATCTGTAACACTGGGCTTACTCAACCTAGAACCTCACTAGGTTTTCAGTCACGTCAACTCTGCCATCCAAACCTCTGCTTTTCAATCCATTTGCCCAACTAAAATCCTTGTTCAAACTCAGCTTATTTACTGCAATATCCTTTGCCTCCTAGCATTTCAGGCTTGTCAATAAGAAATGTTATTTTTAGGTCATACAGAGAGAAGCACAACAGGCCCTGATCCACAATCAGCACTGCCTAATACAAAGGCAATAATTAGTAGCTATAATAATTTCTGATCCTACTTTCCTTAAAATGGGCTACAAACTTAAGAAGCAACAGAATATTAATTGGCAGGCAAACCATCAACTAAATGCAGTTGATCTGATGGATGCAAAAAAATACCATTTACAGGATTACTTTACTAGCTTGAAGAGATACTGTTGTGAACACGAGAATCATACGCACAAGATAAGAAAAAAAGAATACCTGATAGTCTGAGGTCATAATAAGTCCACCTGAGGTAGTGGTAGGAGGAACAACTCTCACTTTTTTCAGTGGGGGTCCCTGCGTGTGACTGTTGTCTTGGTTCCCTGGATGACCAGTTCCATTAGTATGGTTATTGCCCTGCTGCTGCTGCTGGTTCTTCTCAATTGTTTAAACACAAAGAAAAATTTCAACTCAAAAGCAGTACGTGAAAAAACATGAAAACAGGAAATAGTGTGAAAGCCAGTGAAGCACGATGGTACCGTTCTTCCAGTACTTACTTTGTCTCCTTTATCATCTGGTTCTTCTTCTGTTAAAAATTCTCGTTTTGGGTAAGGGATTTGACAACCTGCAAAAACACTGCCCCCCAGAAAAGTCTATTTATCACTGTATTGGAACAGAAAAGTTAGACCTGTAAGATCCATACTCCACCCACACTAGTTTCAAGTTGCCTCACTGAGAGCCTTGTATCTATAACAAATGGAGTTGTTCTCCTTTTCTTACTTTCATCACATACTAGACTTGGTAAACCTGCTCACATTAATTTTAAATTTTATATTGCCTCTGATAAACTCATCCAAATTCCTAACAGTTTTCAGCGTTTCTAGTAACTGGAGATGAAACTGATGGCTGGAAAGGTATCTGCAGAGGCCCACAGAGCTGCCTTCGTCCAGCCACACCATAATTCACTGTCTCAAATCTAATTAAAAACTGCCCTGTAAAGTCCACTGCCTATTAATAAAACCACCTGTAACAAAGCTTAGAAATAACTGGAAGTTTCATCTGTCAATTCGTATCTCATGGATCACACTAATTTGCTACTGCTAGCACAAGTTAAGATTTATCTGCCCTTAAGCAATAGAAAACATCTGTAATAATGTTTCAGTGCACCTCTTAGCATTATTAATGGTGTATTCGCTTTAAAATGCCAACTTAATACAAGAAAAGTCAAACACTGACCTAAAACCAGTTTATGCACAATCATATCATTCACACGACAACATTAAATAACAGAGGCAGGTCAGGTTATAAATAATTTAGTAGATTTTAGTGATATCATTTCATTTTAATTAACTGCTTTTAAACATACATACCACACTTTACAAATTCTTCCCTAAATAACTGTAGAGAACGATACACAATATGCACTAATCACTTTTCTAAAGATGTGCACATTCATGTTCTGCCTTCTTGGTTTTTTTGGGGGAGGGAGAAGTTCATTAAAAATGAAATTATTCATCGTCTCTAAATTTTCTTCCATTTGTAATCACACTGCTTAAACAAAAAGGAGCACCTACAGAAAATAGGTTTAAGTTGTTAAGGATGACAACACAGAGACAGAGACACGGAGTTGAGTCTCTTCACCACTGAACTTACAACAAAGGCTATGACAGAAAAAACGTAAACTCATTAGTGAGCATCATTTGGCATTCTGGAGCAGAGGAGTGGACCTGCAGGCACTTAGCAGTTGTCTACAAAGATCTGTAGCATGCATAATCAACCTGTCAGTGAATAACAAGATTAGTGCTGCAACTAACAGGATCAAAGTTCCATAAAGCAAGAGATTAATAAGAATGCTACTTAATTTTAAAAACCTCAAACAGCATTTTTGCGGTTAGAGCTTTCTTTGGATGTTAGACAGTAAGCACTCAGCTCAATGATCACAAACATTTATAGCAGAGAAAGCATGCACTTCTAAAATATCTCTGGACGAACTGGTAGGTTAATAAACTGACCACTTACTCGGATGTGGGAAGCGGATCTTCTAAGAAATAGGGATCCTGCATAGCCTGTTCTGAGGTAATTCTCTTTATTGGATCCATAGTAAGCAACTTCTGAAGCTATATAAAATGAAAGATAAAAAGCTCTGCATTATCAGAACTGTTTACAGAATCTTCACTACATTATTTCTGAAAGATCAACTGATACAAATGCCTCTGATGTCAAAACCTTAACCATAAATGGCAGGAACCACGTTCTTCTCTCTCGTTAAAAAAATAGCTCCACACAAAGAGCATCCATAACTTACCATCCGCTTTAGCAGCCTGTCACTTCCCGCTAGATGCAACATGTGCATAATTGGTTTCACAACTACACTTAATAGGAAGTAACATCACATCCATTTAAATAACACTTAGCAATTGGTAAGCAAGCAATGCCATATTCATTATTCCTCATTATTTCGTACTGCCACATTAGTGCATTTCCACTGTCATCCATAGTATTCAAAAGATCTCTATGAAGACAATTCAGAAAACATGGTAAAATGGCCATCAGCACATTCAAAAACTCCACCTGGCTAGATAACTTTTTATCACCCACTCCTGCATGAATTTATCTCTTCTGATGAACAGACTCTCCAACGCAACTGTTTGCTACACATTGCTGGTACACTGAAATGGATCCGGTGCCATTTCTCTATCAGTTTAAGACCTGAGCCTTTATCATCATAAAAGTGATGAATCAGATCAGATGCCAGCTACGTGACAAGAAAATTTTTTCGGAACATCTGTGCTGGTTAAAGACAGTGAAGATGATCATTGCCCATGAAGTATGAATATGCAAAAGACAAAGCAAAGTATATTTTAGAAAATAGTTGAACTCAGTTCAACTGAAAAAACAGCAAAACCTTCCCCTTTGCGATGGCACCTCTTGCTCTCATTGGGATGTATTAAAAGAGGGCTAAGAAGAACACATGATATTTGCCCTATGCCTAACTTTTTAAAATGGCACACAAGATGTTTCCGTGACACGGAGCACAACAAAAATCCTAAGGTAACACAAAGATGAAAGTTTAATAAAACAAACCTGCTAACCAAAGCAAAGTGAGAAAATGATATGGAAAGAGTTTCAAGCGTAGGTACTTATAGATGCATGGCCTTTGAGAAATGCTCAGGATACATAGCCACAATATCATCCTTAGCAACTTAAAATACCAGTAACAGACATGAAGTCTAAATTCAGCATAATGTTAAAGACTGAAAGGTGGTTTTAAAAACAATTCTTGCACGTATTTTGCTGTTCTGGTCTCATTTTGCAACCACATGAACACTTTCAGAAGCTGTATGGACTTCACAGATCTGCCACTGTGTATGGACTTCACAGATCTGCCACTGTGACATCTCAACAGCAATTTCCAATAAAAAAACATTAGAAATACCATGCTCTTTCTATACATATAAGATCTTCCTCTGGTTTAGCAACTGCAGACCATAGGGGTTTTGTCTAACCCCAGTACTGAAATAGTACTGCATTTTAGAAGCGTCTCCTTCTCAAAAGGGTGGTGCAGATGCATCTGTTTCTCCCCATCCATCCAGCAGTCATTTTGTGGAGTACAGTTGTGCTAGACACACAGCTTTTATAAGCAGAATGAGCTGAACTTCAGATATTAACGGGGAAAGAAAAATAAAAATCCTTCATGTTTTATTATGGAATACAGCATCTAAGTCAAAACTAAACCATGACCATAGAATTACAGAATGGTTGTGGTTGGAAGGGACTTTAACGATAATCCAGTTCCAAAGCCCCTGCCACAGGCAGGTATGCTACCCACTAGACGTATTGTCACAGACAATGATCTTTAGAAGAAATGCTGCACTTTTGACTTAGAGCACTTTGTTTTAAAAAATAAGCACCCATCTAACAAGATGTGCAGAAATTACTTATGTAAATATTCATTTCATTTCACACTTGCTCTTCATACTTTTCATGAGATTAAATTAACCTTTTTATAAAGATCTAGTGTCACAATCTATGTATGAGTTGATCATCTCCTTTCACTAGCTATAAGTGGGCATATACAACCACAATGCAGTCAGCTAAAGTTAGAAAGTACATTTCCTCTCCTCAGCCTTCAGTTTTAATGGCATGGTTAAGAGCATAATAAATCACAGAATCATGAGATGCTTTGGGCTGGAAGGGACCTTTAAGATCATCTAGTTCCAACCTCCCTGCTATAGGCAGGGACACCTCCTCTCTAGACCAGATTGCTCACAGCACCATCCAGCCTGGCCTTGAATGCTTCCAGAGAGGGGGCACCTACAACCTCACTGGGCAACCTGTTTCAGTGTCTCACCACCCTCACAGTAAATTTCTTCATGATCAAGTTCTTCACACTGTCCCCCATAACAGCCTCACGGAGAAGCTGGCCGCCCATGGTCTGGATGGGCGTATGCTCCGCTGGGTGAAGCACTGGCTGAATGGCCGGGCCCAAAGAGTTGCAGTCAATGGAGTTGAATCCAGTTGGCAGCCGGTCACAACCGGTGTCCCCCAGGGCTCAGTACTGGGGCCGCTTCTGTTTAACATCTTCATTGATGATCTTGACGAGGGGATTGAGTGCACCCTCAGTAAGTTTGCAGATGACACCAAGCTGGGTTGGAGTATTGATCTGCCTGAGGGGAGAAGGGCACTACAGAGGGACCTGGATAGAATGGATCCATGGGCCAAGGTTAATGGCATGAGTTTCAATAGGGCCAAGTGTCAGATCCTGCACTTTGGACACAAAAACCCCAGGCAACCCTGCAGGCTTGGGGAGGAGCGGCTGGAAAGCTGCCTGATGGAAAGGGACCTTGGTGTACTGATGGACAGTCAGCTGAATATGAGCCAGCAGTGTGCCCAGGTGGCCAAGAAGGCCAATGGCATCCTGGCTTGTATCAGGAATGGTGTGGTGAGCAGGACTAGGGAAGTCATCCTGCCCCTGTACTCAGCATTGGTGAGGCCTCACCTCGAGTACTGTGTTCAGTTTTGGGCACCTCAGTACAAAAAGGACATGGAGGTACTGGAGCAGGTCCAGAGAAGGGCAATAAGGCTTGTGAAGGGCTTGGAAAATCAGCCCTATGAAGAGAGGCTGAGGGAGCTGGGACTGTTTAGTCTGGGGAAGAGGCAGCTGAGGGGAGACCTTATTGCTCTCTTCCAATATCTGAAAGGTGCTTAAAGAGAGAGCGGGGCAGGTCTCTTCTCACTGGTGACAGGTGACAGGACGAGGGTAAATGGCCTCAAGTTGCACCAAGGTAAGTTTAGGTTGGATGTTAGGAAACACTTCTTTACATGGAATAGGCTCCCCAGGGAGGTGGTTGAGTCACTGTCCCTGGATGTGTTTAAGAGACGTTTGGATGTGGTGCTCAGAGATATGATTTAGCAGAGGGCTGTTAGAGTTAGGGTACTATGGTTAGGCTGCAGTTGGACTTGATGATCTTTAAGGTCTTTCCCAACCTGAGTGATTCTATGATTCTATGATATCTAGTCTAAATCTACCCTCTTCCACTTTAAAGCCATTTCTCCTCATCCTGTTGCTACATGCCCTTACAAAAAGTCCCTCACCAGCCTTCCTGTAGACCCCCTTCAGATACTGGAAAGCTACTATAACGTCCCCCCATAACCTTCTCTTCTCCAGGCTGAAGACTCCCAGCTCTCTCAGCCTGCCCCCACAGCGGAGGTGCTCCAGCCCTCTGATCATCTCCGTGGCCCTCCTCTGGACGTGCACCAATAGCTCCATGTCCTTCTTGTGCTGGGGGCTCCAGAACTGGACACAGTACTCCAGGTGGGGTCTCACAGGAGCAGAGCAGAGGGGCAGAATCTCCTCCCTCAACCTGCTCATCATGTTTCTCTTGATGCAACCCAGGACACAGTTGGCCTTCTGGGCTGCAAGCGCACATTGCTGGATCATGCTGAATCTTCCATCAACCAATACCCCCAAATCCTTCTCCTCAGGGCTGCTCTCAAACCATTCTCCACCCAACCTGTATCTGTGCTTGGGATTGCCCTGACCCAGATGCATGACCTTGCACTTAGCCTTGCTGAACTTCATAAGGTTGGCATGGGCCCATCTCTCAAGCCTGTGCAGGTTCATCTGGATAGCATCTCTTCCCTCTAGCATGTAAACTGCACCACTCATCTTGGTGTCATCTGCAAAGTTGCTGAAAGTGCACTTGATCCCACTGTCCATGTCACCTACAAAGATGTTAAATAACACCAGTCCCAGCACTTACCCTGAGGAACGCCACTCATCACTGACCTCCACTTGGACACTGAGCCACTGACCACAACCCTCTGAGTGTGAACACCCAATCAATTCCTTATCCAGTGAGCGATCCATCCATCAAATCCATTTTTCTCCAATTTGGTGACCAGCATATAGCATGCAACATCGTCAAACGCTTTGCACAAGTCCAGGTAGAAGACATTAGTTGCTCTTCCTTTATCCACTGACACTGTAATTCCATCATAAAAGGCTACCAAGTTTGTCAGGCATGACCTACCCCTGGTGAAACCATGTTTGTTACCACCAATGACATCATCTTCATTTTCCATGAGCCTTAGTAGGGCCTTCAGGAGAATCTGCTCCATGATGTTGCCAGGCACTGAGGGGAGACTGACCAGTCTGTAGTTTCCTGAATCTTCTTTTTTTCCCTTCTTGCAAGTGGGGGTTATGTTTCCCCTTTTCCGATCAGCAGGAACTTCACTAGACTGCCGTGATCTTTCAAATACGATGGATAGCGGCTTGGCAACTTCACAGAATCACAATGTTGGAAAGGACCTACAAGATCACCCAGTCCAACCGTCCTCCCATTACCACTGCTGCCACAAGCCACTAAACCATACCTCGAAGCTCCTCATCCAGACGCCTCTTGAACACTGCCAGGGACGGTGACTCCACCACCTCCCTGGGCAGCCATTCCAGTGCCTGACCACTCTCCGAGAGAAAAAGTTCTTCCTTATGTCCATCTGCCAGTTCCCTCAGAACCTGTGGATGGATCTCATTCCCATGGACTTGTGCACTTCCAGGTTCTTTAAATGGCCTCAAACTTGATCTTCACTTAAAGCAGGCAGATCTTCCTTCTCCAAGTTCTTACCCTTGCTTTCTGTAGCCTGGGCGGTGTGGCCAGAACCCTTGTCGGTGAAGACTGAGGCAAAGAAATCATTGAGCAGCTTTCCTCATATCCCATATGACCAGATTTCCAGTTTCCTTCCAGAGAGGGCCCACATCTTCCCTGGCCTTCCTTTTATCATTGATGTAGAAATTCTTATTGTTCTCCTCGATGTCCCTGGCTAGATTTAATTCTATCTGGCTTTTAGTTTCCTAACCTGATTCCTGGCTGCTCAGACAACTTCTTTGCAGTCCTCCCAGGTAACCTGTTCCTGCTTCTACTCCCTATAGACTTTCTTTTTGCGCTTAAGTAACTCCAGGAGCACTTTGCTAATCCATAGAGGCCTCCTGGCATTGGCCTCCCAGCACTGCCATCAATCCAGCTTTGTTTTTCACATCATTGACAAGGAGTCACAATAGGTATTTTCAACTCCCCAAGTCTGCACATAGCTTTTGTAGAACTATTATCTCAAACAATTCAAAAGCAATCACAGGAGTGAAAAGAAGGGAAAAAAGAAAAGAAAATTGCCAACACACTTAAAAAACACCACAAGCATAAAAAATATTGCAAAATTCTGGCACTTTATCAGGAAATTGGCTTGTAAAGCCTTCCATCATGTGCAGACAAGATGCGAACAAACTTTCTCATCATCAGTAACAGGAAACAAAAACCACAAGACAAGTTTAATGACTGTGTAGTCATTATCATGTGGGAGACATCAAAACTATTCTGTCCCCTAATTCAAGCAACAGTACAGACATGATTTTTTCACTTAGCATTACAAATACTGTCTGTAAAGAAATGTTGAACCAGAAGATCACCTGCCTGAGCAACATAAGAAAAATACAGTATACTTTATACTACTTTGTGACAACATGCTACGGGATAAATGGAAAAAGAAGCATCACTAAATCAACCAGGAGCAGCAGCTGGGTCTCCATGTTCTAGGGCACAAACATTTAAGTAGGAAAACAGAAACCAAAGAAAGAGTGGGGGAAAAAAAAAAAAAAGCTGAAAAAACAGAAAGGAGTCAAAGTTGTTTCATGTAACATCACTTCCACATGCGACAAGGAACCCTGTGCATCAGTGTCAGGAAAGGAAAAATTCTTCTTAGTTCAAGCTGATAAATGAAAGCATTTCATCCTCCACAACTACACTCAGAATCATAGAATCACCAAGGTTGGAAAAGACCTACAAGATCATCCAGTCCAACCGTTCACCTATCACCAATAGCTCCCACTAAACCATGGCCCTCAACACAACATCCAGTCGTTCCTTGAACACCCCCAGGGTCGGTGACTCCACCACCTCCCTGGGCAGCCCATTCCAGTGCCTGACCACCCTTTCTGAGAAGTAATATTTCCTAATGTCCAGCCTGAATCTCCCCTGCCGCAGCTTGAAACCACTGCCTCTAGTCCTATCACTAGAGACACAAGAGAAGAGGCCGACCCCCAGCTCACCACAACCTCCCTTCAGGAAGTTATAGAGAGCAATAAGGTCTCCCCTGAGCCTCCTCCAGGCTGAACATTCCCAGCTCCTTCAGCCTCTCCTCATATGGCCTGTGCTCCAGACCCCCTCCAGACCCCCTCAGACCCCCACTTATCCATACATTCACCAGTTCTGGAATTAGCTGGGGTGTTTTACAATTGCAAGTGTATCATTTTAACACGAGTCTCAACAAAAAGAAGTTTTGTGTTCTAGAGATAACTAACTATTGTCAGAATACTGAAGAATGCTAAAAAGCTTCTGTAAAAAAGCTGTTAAAGATTACTGCACCAGGAACACATACATGATGTAATTTTCTAAACACTCAAGTCTCAAGTAAAATGTTGGGAGTTTTTTTTGTTTGGTAGCTATTTTCTTAATTCATGTTGTTTTGCTTTCAAACAGGCAAGAGTAATAAGTTTAAAATGAGTATGTAGAAAATAATGTGATTAAGGATATTTTTTAAATAAAAAACATGTTATTAGAAGCATGTAAGGCAGTGAAATAGCTAAAATTACAGTAATACTGCAAATATAACCACATGTTTAACACTATTTGAAGACTGAATACTTCTAATACACTTGATAAATGAATTAATCCGATGAATGGCTCAGACAATTATACTACTGTGAGAAGATGATGTGTTTTTGCAACTTTCAAATTGTATACCACTTATAACTGACTTTATTTAAAAGATTATTCAAAATTATTTATTTAAAAGTATAATATTTATAAAATAAAGTGATACAAGCTCAACTCTCAATTTAAACAATTCTAACTTTCATAAGGATTTTTATTTTATTTTATGAATGCAGGAACTTACCAAGTGAAATGCCTTACTGTCTGGTTTAACTTTATGCTTTTCCATATATTTGATAAGGCTGCAGTTGGTGTACCTGGAGAAGGAAAAAAAAATAAAATTTCCAATACGCAAAGCAGTGATGCCACAAAGCTTTCTTAGCACTCAAGAAACGTATCATTAAGAATAGCTCTTTGCTAATCCATTAATCACAGGGAAAAAAAAAAGAAAAAAAAAGCAACTACCAAGACCAGAAGACTGTAATACACATCACATCAATATAAAAAGCATACTTTTAAACGATACACAGTCAGCAGACTATCGCTTGGACTTCCAGCCACTTTACTGTATCGGTTTGAACAGTTTCATTCTGCCCAGAGAATTCTGTGTATTTCTATTGTTAGGACACCTCAAGATAAATACCAAGTCCATGTCAACACTGTCCTACAATGTACAGGTTGTTACAAGAACATCCACAACCTCACTTTTTTGAGCAGAAGCTCAGAAATAAGGTCTCTAAATGGCTTGTTGCGATAGCATTGCAGGTGCGAGAAACATATGTAATAGTAGTGCCCCAAATCCCTCCATTTGATCAGTCGGGAAGCAAAAAGACAACAGCGGTAGGGTCTTAAGGGCAAGTATTAGAATCTGGCAATGTGACAGCCAAATGTTTAAGATATTCTTTCCTTCATAAGCTACCTTAGATAACAAGGCTGACAATTATACTCTGCTTGTTAGAAACACTATAAGGTTGCTATACTACTTACATACAGCTACCACAGAAGAATCATTTTCAGTACCACAGGTTTGGAAACAGCTCTGAAAAACTATACTTAGTAATCTCCAGAGCTGTCTGAGATCTTACTGATATCAGCAGTTTCACATCTGCCACTCACTCATTTGCAGTCCGTGTCTGGCCACTTTTTCTATGATTCACACCAACTCAACAGATCAAGTTCACCATTAAAAAGCAACTTGCTACTTAGAATCTAAGTAACTTGCTACTTCAGAATCTAAGTCACAAGCATTTCATAGCCACTGCTTAGGATGAAAACAACCTCAACTATAGTAACTTTAGGAGAGATAAGTTTTTACTTCTTAAGGCATTCTTAAGAAAGCGCATCTCAACACAGACTTACGTGTTTCTTCGGAAATCCTTCATTAAAGTTGAATGTTCAGGCATCTTTTTTATGTCTTCCCAATCTTTATCTGCAAAAATCAGTATTTATTACTTTATTTTGCTTTCTCCTAACTACAACGAGGGCTTTTAAAGTATCACTGTAGACCTTCCTTTTTTCATTCAGCTACTCTAAGTTTGTTGCTACTTATTTCTTTACATTCCCTCACCACCTCTTCACAACCGATCTTCCCAACACCTAAGAGACTCTATTTGTGTGTAACTCAAGAACTCTAAAAAAACGCTACCAGCTACAGTGAAGATCTCCATATGACCAAAGGACAGCACAGAAGAACGACATGTCAGCCCAGTGCATTTGCACCCTTCAGGTCTGTTACCTAATTTATTTAGGAATAACTTTAATTTCTGGGCAGGATTACACCGGAGTCTAGTAAACATTCATTTTCATTCTGATAGCACTGTGTTTTGTTACAAGAAAATGCATGGAGGTACAGTGTAAATCTGTGCCAGTCTCAACCTAAAAGAAATCCTCCTTGTCAAGAAAAGGTCAAGGCAAAGAAACATTAGCACATTCCAATTAAAGAACATTTAATCTTAACTCCCTGTATGCACAAAGCCTGAAATGCCTTTAAAAATAAAACAACACTCAGTAACATCACCTGTTAGCCTCAGATGGATTACACTCTGTAACTACTAAAAAAATTCTATGGACAAGTAGTTTGATTCAAGTCAAATTTTCACCAAGACTCATCATATTTGCAAACACTTGGAGTTCAGAAATATCAAATTAATAAATGAATCCATAGACGTCATCTTCTTTCCATGTTGTTCTGTTCCTCTCCCTAACCCTTATGATAACAGCTGAAACTTTCAAATATAGCAAATGTCAATTAAAAAGCAAAAAAATGCTGCCATTAAATGAAAAAATAATAATTCTTGTGAGAAAAACAGACCCACAAAACTGAGCATAAACCACAAACCAGCACTGTTCAAACCCCACAGAAAACAATGAGATTATTACCAATTCATGTAAGCTTCACAAAGACAATATAAACTCCAAATAACAAAGGAAAAGCACAAGAAAATGATAAAATTTCAGGCTAGATGCTGAAAAGTTAAGTATTGCTTAAAGAAGATAGATTAAGGGGGAGTTTCATGAAAATAAAAGCACTTCATGTGCAAAGGGCAACACTTCCAGCAATCTCATACAGCAGTATGGGAGCAAGGAACTAACTAAGGGAAAAAAGAAAGTCAAAGGGCGTTAAAGATAAGAGCAATTTTAAGAACAAAATCCTATAACCACACAGAAATAAAGACCACAAACTTTGTGTAATAATAAGAAGAAAGCCCACCAGAACAGCAAAGGAAGAGGTTATTAATACTAAATGGGAACGGAGTCAACAGAGAACACAAGCAGCAAAGAGAAAGATGACTGAAAGGTAAAAATAAGCCCTCTGTTATTCAGAAACCTGCAATAACGTAAATACTAGAAGACAAATGTTGAAAGTATTCAAGATAGCCTGTAGAATAAAAATATGACCAACACTGAGGAGAAAATGCAACAGGAGATATCCACACTGTAATTTATTTTGGTTCATGTGACCAGTTCTTTGTTCTGGTTTGGATGAAAGATTATTTCTTCAGAAAATAACCTTTTTATAAGGGAAAAACCAAAAAAACCAGAAACAACTCTAATACCAAGAATAAGAACACACCTCTAATTCCAAATATCATCCTTCTTTAATATAGCATCTGCATAATATTCAGAAAACATAGGTATTGCTCTTGGTTTTATACAATCATGGGTCACTTTTCAAACATAAAACCAGTCCTGGAGAAATCCAGAAATATTCTATATTGTTTTTAGTCACCCATCATTAAACAAGATCTTTTAAAAACATAGAATATAGATACATTTATAGGCATAGATAAACATATCATTAATAACAGGAAAAATATCTGATACGACTGTTAGATTCCAGGTGACTCATAACAAAGTTTGTGTTTGAACAGCTTTGTTGCTTTAGTCAGCTGCTACCTTCATATGCAAAAAATACAATACAGATATCTTTCTTTGAACAGCAGTGGTAAAAAAAATACAACTTGTACCTGCAGGAAATCCCATTACATTGAATATTCTGTCCAGCTGGTCGTGGTGATAAGGATTACTAGTTTTGATATCCTCTTGTCGACAATGGAATATTGGCTCTGATGTTAGCAGCTCTGCAAATATACACCCTATGGCCCAAATATCTTTAGAAAAGGAGAACAGAAATAGAAATCAAATGAATCTTTCCAAAAACATCTTGGTGAGGTAAAATGTTAGTTCTGCACTTATCAGGAGATTAGGTTGCTGCACGGAAAACTGTAAGTTTCTATTGTACAACATTTCCTAGACTTTCCCTTTTAGCTACAGGTCCATAATTCAGTAACACAAGTATCATACAAGTTTAGTGGCGTTTTTTGTTTGGGTGGTTTTTTTTGTTGTTCATTTTGTGTGTTTTGTTCTGGTGGGGTTTTTTTTGTGTGTCTGTGTGTGTGTTCATTGCTGTTGCTCATTTATTTTTGTTTGCTCGTTTTTAAGCGCAGTTACCACACTGGTAAAAGTGAGTTTGATTTAAAAAGAAGAAAGAAAAAAACCAACAGAAGCTATTTGACTAGCTGTCCACACAAAACACAATTGAAGAAGAACCAACCAACATGTCACCTGCTCAAGGTCACACTGCTCCCATCAGAACATTTGCTCTCTCTGACCAGCCCCTCAGTTTAATAAATATTAAAAGGTCCCTAAAAAACATGAGTTGGATATTAAAAGGTCCCCCAAAAATACGAGCAGCAATACAGAAACAAGCCAAATGCTAGCTATAAAACTTGGCAGTAAAAGAATAAAACTGCTCTATGTGCAAGCATCTCACCCTCTTTTTAAAAAATAACATTCTTTAAAAAAAAAAAAATGTTATGCTTTTCTTTCTGGATAATGTTCTCTCCACCCCCAGTATTTTGTTGTTGTTGTTATTATTATTTTTTAAAACAAAAATACTTTCATTTTTAATAGTTTTGTCCCAATCTGCAAAATCATAGTCTAAATGTTCTGAATTGATTCCCCCATTTTTTTCTAGTGTACACAAATGCCATTTCTAAGTTACACATAGTAAAGCGACATCAAACCTTGAATGAACAAGGAAAGGTCCGGAACAAGGACAAAAGCCAATGATGCAGAGAACACGACCCCATTGCTCAGTGCTTGCATACAGTCAGTTTTTATCAATGCTGAAAAAAATTATGTACTAAAGGCCATGGCTATCCATGCAGTTTTGCATGCTGCGAGCAGAAGGAAATGCCAATAAAGCGAAAGAACATGCAAACACTACAAAAAAGGCAGTTTAAAAGAACATATAAAATGCATTTAATAAAAGAAATACGGTATTAACAGAGTTGCTGAAGATACATTTGACAAAAACACTGACATGATATTAAGAAAAGAATGGTGAAGTATGAGGAGAAAACTTCAGGTTATGGAAATAATAACATATATGCCAACGCACAGCCTCCACGTTTGTGCAAAATAAGAGGAGCCCTGCAGGGTAAATTGTTTCCCCAGAAACGTCTGTCAAGCTTCAACACAGATTTTAAAAACGAGCAGCTTGGAGAGGGAAAACTTCCCAGATCTCTTCTTTAGAGTCTCTCACTCCCCCCACTGAGGTGAACATTGACCCCAGGTGCCTCAGCTTCCAGCCACAACCTACCATGGCTCCAGCCTGTGGGGACACTCATAGCGCCCAGTGGCGAAGGGAAAGGCCAGCACAGTGATGGCCACTCAGACTGGTGAGTAGGAGTGGTGAACTGTGGAGCAGCGTTTGGCTGATGGAACGAATGCCACCCTCACAACGCCTGCATTCTGTGAGGCTCCAGGTCTGGATGCACCCACAGCCCTGTCTGGTGCAGGGCACTGACCACGTCCCACTGCCGCAAGCAATTCTGAGGCACTCGTGTGCTTTGAAGAAGACAGAAAGAGAATCATAGAATGGCATGGGTTGGAAGGGACCTTAAAGATCACTGAGCTCCAACCCCTTGCCATGGGCAGGGCTGACACCCTTTGAGCTGCCCGGGGCCCATCCAACCTGGCCTTGAACGCCTCCAGGGATGGGATAAAACACAGGCCTGATGGAGCAGAACCTATTACTGGCAACTTCCATTACTGAAGAGAAACACATACCAAATAGCAAACTTAAAATTATTAACATCTCACAAGCAAATTCAGTACTTTCTTCACAGGTGCAGAAGCGTGGAGTAGCAAATAAAATGCCACACTGCATTAAACTTCACTGTTACAGATTAGTTTCAGTGCAGCCAGTATGTTCTCCATCCTATGCTTTCACAAGTATATTTCATGCATTTATAACTCTAGATGAAAACCTCTGCAATGAAATTAACGCTCTATGTTTCACCATCATATAGATATTACCAATAGTTCAAAGATGCATCTAGGAAATCCTTGAGTTGAAGCCTTTACACTTCATTGCAGGGCACTCGGAACCAAACCCAGAAATGTTTCATTCCCACAGCCAGCCACAAACCACAAACAACTTGTCAAAGTTAAATGTTTCTTCACGAACTCAGTAACACAGCTGCTGTCCTTCATAGTACTTAACAGTATTCAATATCTGGGTGCAATCTGCATGAACAATAGCGCAGCAGGTTATCCTCTATGTTACTTACCGATAGCTTTGGTATAATGCCTTGCTCCAAGAAGCAACTCTGGAGCTCGATACCAGAACGTTACAACTACTGGATCCAAGTCTGCTAAAGGCTTCAGAGGTGAATTAAATAATCGGGCAAAGCCCATATCAGCTGCAAAATTCAAAGAGAGGTGTTTTAGTCTTTTAGGAAAACTACTGTACCCTTTTTATAATGAACTGATTGAGTTTACTTTGTTAGAGCTACCATCACTGTGCTAAATAAACACAAAGACAGACTGTAGCAGATAGTAATTCTGTGAGCAGACTTCATGTTCTTTAAAGCTTTTGTAGAAGTTACTGGATGCCATCACCTATAAAGTACATCATTATAAATCATTACTAACACGAGCCATTTAGAACGAAGAATTAACCATTGTTCTGAAAAAGCGTATCATTCACTTCTCTCAGGACACTGGTAAATCCTGACTCATTTTACCTGATGTTCTCCGGTAAAATAATCCATTATACTGCATGGTCTTTCAAGAAGCATTTTACATGTGAGCAAAACGCACGTTCTGCACAGGTTAGAATGATTTATAATACATACGTGCATGCCACAAAAGCTACCTACTCACGAAGTTAGCTGTAGCAAGTTTTCCTTCACAGAAAAAGCAACTAAGCCTACAGTATCTGCCTCCCTAGCAATATTCTGCCAAGAAGTTATTTCCAGCACCAACATAACAGTACTAGACACCATTAAGGTTGTAATTTTAAGCTGTGCTTGGGGGATTGAATCATTAAAAACTGCTTTTTAGAATTGCTAATATTATATATCTTCCTAGAAGGCTGTCTGAGCTAGCTAGCAATACAAATGATACAGGAAAAAAAATGGGAAGAGACTAAAATTTGCAATTTCTCCCACGGGATCTGCTTGTCTACCCAGTGCTCCCCAAACCCCAAGAACAGGGACTCTGGTGCAGGGATATACATATGCTGAGAAAGATTGAAATGAGATGAGCAGCCGTTCTGAGGGCAAAGGAACTACCTGCTATAGCTCACTGGTTGGGGGAATCTGCGGTGTAATATGGGTCTCTAACTTGACTAGACAACTTGAAATACTTTTTCATATGCACTCCTATTTATGATTGTTTTAATGCATTTAAAAAGAGAAACGTTTTACCATTTTCTAAATTAGATTACTGTGGATACGATCAAGTCACTAGCATCTAGAAAAAATTAAGAACATAGTTTGCAGAAAGTGATTTTTTTTTTACTCAAAATGACGCAAAAAGCTTATTAAAGTTATTTTAAGTTAAATGCCAGTTATGTATTTTTTAGAGAAATTAGTTGCGCTGGAAAGGTGGAAGCCCTTGTTATGGGTTTAACTTCTGCATTCTTTTCCTGCTGTGGTAATATCCTAAGAATGTAAGAAAAAAAAAATCTACATTTTGGTAACACGCTTAGAAATGCAGGATCCCCCACCCCCCTCCCCCTGGGAATGGATGGCTCAGAGGACTGGTGGTACAATACAGAATCTTTCACCTGTCCACGATCAGTCTGACTAAATTTGGTTCTGTTCAAACTTATTCCCAAATTAATTTAAAACTATCCATTAAGAGATAAATGGGTGGTCTATGTGCAATTACTAGCAAATAGTTGTGTACAGCAAACACCACCACCACAGTGCCCAGAAAATGACCTACGTTCTCCATTTTGGAAGCAACTGCTCGATGAAGAATATGGCAGTAGGAAGAAATAGCCACTTCCGCTGTCTGTGCCGTCCCTGTTCTGTACATAGAAGACCTCAAGTTCTACTGTCAACCCTAAAGCTCAGAGGGGCCTTAAAATCTGTCAGGGTACGATGCACAGAAGTGTTCAGCCCTGGCCTACCTATTCCCTGGGTTTTAAGAAGGGAGGGCAGAGTTAGAGCAGCACTGAACGCTCCCAGGAAATCCTACAGCCCTGTCCTTTACACTAGTGATTAACGTTATCGTTCAGATAAACAAAACAGTAAGTGTACAGAGCAACGATGCAGAAGAGTCACCTCATAAAGGAAAGCCAGAGGGAAGTGAAAAAGATGAACTATCTTAAAAAAAAAAATAATAATAATAATTCAAAAAAAATAAAAGCCTTTCAGATGGGGTTGTATTACCATAACAGATATAAGGAGGCTGTGCATTAGCAGCCTGCTCCCACAGCACTGCCATGCTAATGCACAGCCTGGTTTCACTTAGTACTGTTAGGCTACGGTTAGTTTTTATGTATTTATTTACTTTAATTTAAAACAGTTGAAGTTCTATGAATTATCCCCTCATTCCGAGCAGTAATTCCCACAGTTCTACAGCGGTGGGGAAGTGTTGGGTCACTCCTACCCAGTTACAGCCCATTTGGAGCATTTAGCAGGAGTTCTCAGTCAATGTTTTGTCTGAATTCCTGTGTTTTCTGGACTTTAGGATCCCTCGTGCTTATCTCCAAGAGTCCTGTCTGCCCTTTCAAAAACATGTTGTAGGCTTGATGCCACCTCTGATTTCATTATAAAGTTTTAAGGTTTTTAGGAGTAGGAGTGGATAATTCCTATTTAGATTTTGGAAGCAGCAGCAAGATAATGTCATGACATTACAGGGGCAAATGGAAGAACTTTTAAAACCCCATTTCTTTCTCCTCCTCTCCCCCCTTGCTCTCTTCCTTACCCCCACATCAACACCCACCACCCCACACAAACACCCATTTAAACAAAACATATCAACATTTTCCAGTTTTGATTGGTGAGGCTACCACATTTCATCGGCAGAACTGGGCAGGGATCTAACATCAAGGAGCCAGTCACTCAAACACAGCATTTAGACAATGTCTCCAGCAAATACTAGTATGACAGTAACTACTTTAGGGGGTACAACCGCACCTCCAGAACATTCTAACTTAAATGCTACACTGGGACTTATCAAAGATATCAACATACCAATTTTTACTCTTCCTCGCTCAGGACCTTCACCCATAACTAAAATATTAGCAGGTTTCTGTGGAAAAAAAAATAAATATACAATACATATACCACGATAAACCTAAACACAGTCTCTGAAAAGTTAGTTAAGCTTTGTTTTGCCAGTTTTAAACCAATTTTGTTTTGATCAAAGCGACAAGTTTCTCTGCCATGATAAAGCTGTGCAAGGACCCAGCCACGGGCTCTCCCTGACTGCATCTCCCTCACGTTTCCTCCCAGCACGGCTGTGCTCCAGCACTGTGCTCCCTATGCTGCTGCCCTGCTGTCAGCCGCCCCAGCAGGCACGCTCCAGCCTCCCACATTGCTACAGAACCCCTGGTATTCACCCCTGGTGCGCTGGGCAAGAGGCAGACCTGTGGCTGCTCAGCATCCCTTGGCCCATGGCACTGGCACGAGAGTCATCAGGCACCTCTGCAGACACATTTTCCATGAAGAAAGAACATTGCCATACAGTTTTATATGGGAGACAAAAAAAATCACCTGAATTATTCCTGTTTACAAGCGTACACCAATTCAGACAGCTGTGAAACCAGAAAGCATTTCCATAGTGCTATCTTTCTCTCCATTATTTTGACAGAAAAATACCTATTCTTCCCCTTCTTTCTTTTACTAGAGGTGATTTACAGAACTGAGCTGGAGCTCAACTGATCAGTAGGACACCCACTCGCTCCTTAATCCATTCCCCCATCCTCTATTTTCTGTTCTAAAAGTTCTTATAACCCACTCTCTGTATCTCCAGTCAGAAGATTCCTCAAACGCTAAAATGCTGCATATAAATCAAGCCTTCACTGCTTATTTTGAGGAAGAAAGTAACAAAATTTGCAATGAAATTTTAAAATTTATACCAGTTTGTGGTTTTGTTTTGTTTTTTTTTTAATTTATTTTATCTTGAGTGATTTACTGACTGCAATTCTTGGACAAAACAGGCGGTCCTAATCATTGTCCATTAGAACTGCAACAAGGCCAAGTTGCAGCTCTAGCTTTGTTTTCCCACTTTAACTGGACCTAACGAAAGAAAGTAGTCCAGCAAGAAAGTTTAGGCTATCTAAAAATTAAGAAAATAAATCCTAGTATCTCTTGTAGAGAGCAAAACATTCACTATTACTGAACCTATTAGGTTTGGGCATAAAGCACATTCAGAAGACCACAGTTAAATACCGACCTAGTAATAATTCATACTGTACAAAACCAGGTGAAAGCTATTAACTAAAAAAAAAAAATCCTTGAGCAACTTTATTACTGTGGCCAGTGAAAAGCTCCAATGTAGGTTTCTGAAGCTGTACAACCCACGTACAGAATACATACACGGAGCACAGATGGAAGCCGGTGTTACAGCTTGGCTGACCAAAGAGGTAAGGTACATGCCATTGACTTTCCAACAGCAATTACAGCTCAACAGAGCAGACTTGAGCTGTACCGGCTCAGTGATGTGCAGAAGAGCTCGTGTCCCACACCACCAACCCCACCCCCATCTTCTTTCTTTTTACTTTCTTTATTCTTTCTTTACATACAGGAATACACTCCATGTGAGCAGTGCTACAGCATAAAAACAACGCAGTATGTGTGCACATGGCCCACAAAGCATCAAATTTGGTTGTTTCTAGAAAAGTCCCAGAAATAAGTAAGGCACATAAGTCTTTAAATCCAGAGGTAATACTGAAGTTTAAAGCAATTCAAACTGCTATTCAAGAAAGACAATTCTACCGCATAAACTATTCTCTTGCTACACAGTGATTCAAGGAGAAAATATGCATTTATTTCATGAAAGCTTTGGTGTATCTAGGTTGTTAATAAGCTATTTGTCTAATTAATATATTTTTAGTAGATAGGTTACACATGCACCAAAGTTTTTCAGGTGAATCATACGCTATTCTGAAATGCCATATTTTACATGTTGGTATCACTCCTTACAAAAATGCTTATAGCATCCTCTTTATGCTTTTACCTTAAAAAAAAAAATTACTACATGGACTGTGATGGGGGCAAGGAGTCATTGTCACACCCAGGCTCCAGTACACCGGATAGTTAATCAGCACAGCACCGGGTAGGTAACAACTCCTGCCCCAAAAGCTTCTACCCTTAGTTCAAGGGAGGCACAGAGGAGAAAACGCAAAGGTGAGACGGAACTGGTTAGCAAAACAGGTAACGACAGCAACAGGTAACTTGATTCACACTCAGGGTTTGTTTTTTTCCTCTCAGGATTTACAGAAAAAAGTTTAAAACCACAGACAATTTAGAATTCCGTGTAGGAGTCTTCAGAAGCCACAAATTACCGAAAAATCTCAGCCATCAATCTTGAGATTCACAGCAGTTCAGCTCTTTCTAGAGTCAAAGGCCCTTCTCTGAAAAAGCACTGTTTGAAAAAGATTCTTATTCCAGACAATATTTATCACTGTAAAGAGAGACAACACCACATGTGAAAGCAAGGATTAAAACCTGGAATTTTCCAAACACGCCTGTTCATAGATATTGAAATTTCATGGAGGAGGTTCTACCAGAAAGCAGTTCAGGGACAGCGTGGGCCTTCCTAAAACACACGTTTTGGGGACTCTCAAAAGAACAATTGAGTCCACTAAGAAAATTCAAACCATGGGTCAGGAATTCTTCTACAGATCCATCTTAAGTCACAGAATGGCTTAAGCTGAAGGGGACCTTAAAGATCCTCTAGTTCCAACCCAAGTCCATCATTTGGAGAAAAAAGCACTGCCAAAAAAGACAGACTGGAAGAAACCGAGTGCATATTAGACAACTCTATTTATTTGCAAACAAAAATAAGCAATCATTAGAAACAGAAGGGAGAAATCCAGACAAACATCAGTTTAATTTAGTTTTCATTTAATTTTCATTATTTAGAGAAAACGAAAGGTTAAAGTGCTTATTCAAATCCCTTGGGCTATACAAGCAAAGAAAAATCTTACAGCAATTGTTACATTGAGTTCTGAACACAAACTATTTTAAAACAGTAATCTTTTATTATAATTACTAATAAACAACTTTTGAAAGTCACTTATTTTTGTTCCAGTAGAGACATATTTACTTTTGCCTTCAAATAAAACAATTTGCTTATGCCAGACAAACACAAATGAGAAAGCTGCTGAGATCCTAAACCGAACGTGAAGAGCCATGCAGCAATGCATAGCTGAGTGCTTGGTAACAACTAATAAAACAATATTAAGATAACTTTATAAGACAAAAATTAATCCCTCCCTACCCAACCCCCTTAGTCTCATCAGTAAGGGAATAACTCATTCTCATGGACAAATGGGTTTGTGACCATGGCACAGCACTAAATCTTATTCAAAATCTCACTTTGAAGGACTTGTGAGATTTCTAGACAAGACCTGTCTAGTGCAATTAATCACTATATCTTCAAAGAGAGAACAAAGGTCCTCACTGAAATATTTTATATACTCCTGTTTTAATCAGTATTTGCAGACCGCACACAATTCCTATGAAGCAAGATACTATCAAATAGAGAAGCTAAAAGAAATGGAGGATACACTGACAGGATTAAATATCTTCAGGCAGTTGCCTTCTTCCATCTGCCTCATCTAACATGTGAAATACACTACTGCCTCCTTACCCCGACCCTCAAGGACAGAAGGCTGCACAGATTACCTTCCTTCACTTTCCATCACTGCAGTATCTTTCCTTAAGTTTTAAGGCAAGCAATGATGTTGCATCCATTGCTTCTTTTCTTAAACTTCAACAGAACAACCACCCCTTTCGTTTCAACAACTTCATACATCTTTGAAGACCTACATCTCTCACTAGTCCCTTTATCTACATTAAAAGAACTCTTCTGTATTTCCTAGTAGGTTTTTTTTTCCCTGATTTCTCTTCCTCTAGTTCTGCCTCAGGGCCACCTATTCGTTTGAACTGGAATGCCCCAAATTGCACACTGCTTCTGTTGAGGCTTCTCTAATGTTAAATACAAGCAATTATTTTACATGCATGGCATACAGTCTTCCCCTACATACAATCCCCACAGGCTTTATGGTTTTGCCAGCCATGTAATGTAATTGGTTCACGTTGAGGTTATAAGCAATGCATTTTCTTCACATCTTTTCTGCAGACAGCTACTTCTTTAAAACATTCCTCCATTTGAACAAACATTACACTTCAATACTGTTTCTAAACATACGCTGAAGGTGCTTAGGTTCATTAGAGGGGAATTCTGGGCTTTAAAACTTATTCCATTTTCTATTTTGAAGATAAAAATAGAAACAACGTGAAAATTACACCAATCCTTCTCAACAACATGTAATCACAGATCAAAGCAGACATTTGTGTTGCTTGCAGCAAGTTACAAATAAGAGCAGGAAATGATTACTTGTTCAATGTCCTCATGCTAGGTGATTGGAAACCATGGGGCATTTTTTGTGCTCCAGTAAAAGCACTCTGTCAGGATCTACTTTCAGTAAGTTTCACTCAAAGCAGAGAGGAGGGAAAAACAAAAGTTTTTGGAAAGCACAGCCATTGCTTTGTTACTACTTTTAATACTGAAGCAGACTGCAGAAACGACTACTCTATTCACTACTAGACTGCATAGGAACTGGTTTGTTTTAAAGGCCAAACACATCTATCAATAAGTAACCAGAATTCTTTTGATTTATCTATGGTATTATAATGTAGATGTGACCTTTTTTTGCTTGCCACTTGTTAAATGTTTGCAGTACTCTGACACAGAAAGAAAGAGCAGCCTGACCTTCTTTGTTACTTCCATTTTAATGCACCTTCTAATAAGGTTTAAGTATTATCCTAATTCTCATTTGGACTAATGCCATAGTTTGGCTACTGAAACAGTAGAGGGGTGACTTACTGCACTGACTTTTCCTGACCACTAACTGCGCATCTGATGGTCACACTGCCAGTTTTTAGAACTGACCATGCCACGTATTTCTGTGTGCGATGAGCCAAGACAACTGAAATACTTAACACTCACTTTCATTTGAAACAACAGCTTTATATAAGAACAATATTAAGCACAGTGGTTTTGCCCCTAAATTATTTTGCCTTTGCAATCAGTTTCAGCAACAATTCTATTAAGATTTAGAGTTAATCACTTTTTAGTATTTCACTCTTAAGTATTAAACCATATAGGAAGAGATTCAAATGTACAACTCCGCAACTGCAAGGGCTTTCCAACATCAAACTGTTACCTTCTGGGAAAAACAATTTTTGTGACTGAAGCAGAAATCTAAAATCCTGATGTTATTTCTCACTTCACAGTGAGGTCCTGTGAGAAGAAAAGCTGTACACAAAATAAAGAAATAAATAAAATGGAGCCTTCAGTTGGCCTGGTAAAATTTCCACCCGATTTCATGGTCTGTGACCTGCAAAGCTTCACACTTCTTAAGCTACATTGGTTTGTTGAGCAACCTTGTTGGTCTTCAAATAATTGCAACATGCACCAAAAATATTCACCTCAACGTGAGATGTGCTTGCATTGCATTCTTAGCAATTCTACCTGACTTTCAAGCATTTTATGGGCACAGAAAATAATTCAGTTACATTTCCATTTTGAACAAAACTCAATACTGCAATGCTAAACAGCACCGTAGCACAGTGAAAATGTCAGTATTATTGTATTCAGCTGATAGCATCAGCAATTTTCTGAAGTTAATTTTTTCCTTGTATTAAAAGAAGGGCATTTACAATTGAAATAATTTCAGTGATACATTAACTGAGTTGGTCTTCAAAATAAATAATCAAAAGACCACCATAAACAATGTAACATTTAATGGAAAACAATACAGAATTGAACATGTATTAAATCTAATCATTGTAGTTTTTTCAATTAAAAGTATATGAACTCTGTTAACAATATATTAATTATCTTATAAAAAAGATAGCTCAGAAGGCTTTGTTTTGGTTTTTGGTTTCTTGGGTGTTGTGGGTTTTTTCGTTTTGGAGATAAGAAAATGTTCAAACATTTAACAGTTAACATTTAAACCGGGAACTGTTAAATTTTCAAGGTACAAAAGGTATTTGTACAGGACAAAAATTACATGGATGCCACATCTATGCCAGGGAATCCTTCTGCTAGGTACTATCAGCATATTCCGTCTCTGTTTCAGCCTGATGAAAGCTGCTGGTCTCACTACTGCATTTTTTTATGCTTTCAACACGCTTCAAGAATTTATTTCAGTTACTGTTATTCAGTCACTGAAAACATGGGACAATGTAATTTATTAAGATCTGCACATAGCCTAACATGCAGGCTTTTCTATCACTTTGATTAGAACTGAATTATACTGGAAGAAAGATGTAATCATGCTTCTCAAGCCAACTGTCCCATCCCCTAAAAATGTACATCACGATAAGCTGGAACACTCAACTTTCTGTACAAAGTCTCCAAGGATAAAAAGGTGGATATCAGAGGCAAACTCTTTTGCAAGAAAAGTTCCTAAGATGTAAAACATGGTTATCATATCACCCAAACATGCAATAACAAACTTGAACTAAAACAGACTGGCACAAGTATGATTCCTGCGTATTTCGCTACAAGCAGTTACCATCCCCATGGGTCTGGACAGCTGCTTCCTGTAAACACACTGGAAGCAGGACCTTTACCTAGCATCATAATCAGATATCTGGTCAGTTTGCAAAGCCATCACATGAAAAACCAGGCTAGTAACAAAAGAACACATTTAAAACTATAGACAAGAAAAATCTGGTATAGCCTGCCCATCAGTTCATATATTTGCATCCCAAGAATTCAACCTAACTCAGGCAGGACTTCTGCTATTAAAAGGACAAAACTGCTCAAGTTACATTTAAGAAGTCTTCACACACAAATACACACACACGCAAATGATATAAGTATGATTATGTATACATGAATGATATCCTTCAATGTATTACCTACATAGCACTTAAGATGATTCTTCAATTATCAACATACTTTAATCCTTAGGAAGTAAAAAAATAGTAGCAAAAGTATTTTTTTAAAGTGCACATTTGACAAAACAACATAATAAAAAAATGCTAGTTCTGTATGTGGTCTTCCTGCTTTCTGAAAGGTGCCAAGACAGAATAATATAGTAACTACTTCTGTTTGGAAAGCATCTTCATTGCAGGTATTGAAATCTTCAGCTACAGATCAAGGATCAGAATAAATCAGAAATCTTCAGTTATTGAAACGTGCAGAAAGTAGAACATTTTCTAACACTTCAGTTAAAAATAACTGTGAAATATAGAAAACATCCAACATGACAGCTGAAAAATAAATATTCAGGAAATGGACTACAAGCGAGAAAAGAACAGTACAGTCATCTGACCATCTTCCTTTCCATTCAAACAGATGCATCCTTCTGTTGCTTCATCCCCTCGCTTCCACGTTTTATACTGGATGGCAGAATGATAAGCATGGTTTATAATGCATGCTCCTTTCACAAACAACTTATTTTTTCTCTTCCAAAGCATTTGTGAAAGCAGTAAAAACAGACTGTGAGACTGCTGCAATAACTACTACTGAGTTTAGGACTGACTGAAAATACCAAGTTCTGCCTGTATGAAGAGATGGAATCCTTCATCTGTCAAACAGTTTTGAGCAGCTGACTAAAGAAGTTTGGAACACTGTATTTTTAAACACTTAATTGTGAAAGCTGCTTAGCAGAGAGCCATTAATAGAAACCTCAAGCCTTCTGGACAGTTAAATAGTGAAGGTAACTTTCATGAGGAGCTCGTACATCTTCTCAAGGAAAATACTTGCATAAGGCTTTCCAATGGTCCAATTCTCCTCTTGTGGTCAAAATAACAAAAAACAATACACAATTGCATGGAACATAAGATGGAACAAAGATATACTGCTTTCATAATCAATGTAGGGATAAAAAAAAAAATCCCCCCAAACACTCTTCTGTATTCTTAAAAAAGTTTCTTCACTCTATATATTCCTATCCAAGCATTCATCATAAAAATCCTGAACATCTTCCACTTAAACACAGTAATATTTGGAAAACACCTTCCAAACACTTTTTGCACTAGCTGCTTTCTTTTGCTACATACAACTGTCCATGTATTCCATTTTCTGCTTTCCTACTTATTTACCCTTCTCTCTCAATTAAATCAGGCTCCTAAAGGCTACTCCATCCTGTCAGAGATCCAACAAAACAGTTACATTATGCATTACTTTAAATAGGCTGGAGCCCTTTTGAGCATTCACAATTTACAGGAGCTGGTAATAACTCTGGCAGACTTAACGTCTGAGGCAGCAATCAAGATACTGCAGTCCTTAATCTGTGGGGGAAAAGGTAAAGGACGCTTGTGAGCTTTCAATAACTCCAGGAAAGAAGAAAGACGTGGAATCTTAAAAGCCTTTGCTGAAAAGAAATTAAAAGAAAAAAATCTTTCATAGATTTAATATATTAATCAGTTTACATTTTCTCTATTGCATCATTGCATATTTCAGTCTGAAGCATTTTAGCAAGTGGAGGTGTTTTCCTGAAGGCAATGTTACATTCTCAGCATCCGAGTCCCAGATTCCCCTGCATTTCTCATTGCACAAATTCCAGCGCATTCCTGTCTTCCTTGCCCACCTCGACAATCCTCTAGCATCCCTCCCAACCCCCATCTGCTTTGAGGACCAAGTAAAGTGAGCCAGGAGAGGTGTGGTGTAAATGACTGGTGAACCACCGTCATGGGAACGAAGACAAGCCCAACTGAAATGGCCCCGGTACAGCTCCCAGTGCAATTCTCCCAAAACATGTCCTCCTTGATTTGGTCACTTCTTTTTCTGAAGTTTCTAAGAACACGATGGCTTTGACACTTTATCCTTTCATCAAATATATTTGAAAGTTGATCAATACAAAGGTTACGTGAGGGAACTAGCAAAAACCAGCATGCCCATTTGAGCTTTGTTCCCATTTACACTGTTCCAGCTATCTCTCTAGAATCTATAGTAATAATGATGTCATTTCTTTTAAAAAGCTCTAAAGTACCACCATGGTTTCATTTTAGAATTCAGCAGACAATAAGCAGACAAGGATGTCTGTGGTACTGCTACTGAATACGTTCCACTGAACAAGGACAAACTTCTCTAAAACTAATATAACAACATTATTTAATTCTTTGGCACACTGAAAAGGCCTTCCCTGATTTCACAGCAAAGCAAGGATGGTAAACAGCTTTAAACACCAGCCTTGAAACATTCCATCCTGTGCTGAAGGGCCTCTGCAGAAGGAGGAGAGAAAACAAAAAGCAGCATCCTCAGATCTGCAATTCCTCTGCAGGCAGTAAGATTCTTCACTACCTGGCAACTGGTCTGAGGTTAAAGTTTAAAGATAATGTGATTTGCAAAGACATTGAAACATCAGGAAAAAGCATGTTGCGTGCACTGCTTCGTGTTTGACAGTTCCACAGCAGATGAGTTAAAAACCTCACTAGAGAAATATCAACAAATTGTAAATGACAGCAGGTTTGCAAATATTATCCGCATCGTTAGATGAGTGCAACGTAACTTCATGTCTCCAAATAATCATTCGTCCCTGAGCCATCTGGTGGTTAAGAAGCAACCTTATGTTCTCCACTTTTTTTTTTTTCTTCCACCTTATATGCTGATGATGTGAAAGCTTTCACTAACTACAGAACTCCAAATTGAGAATCTTTAAATGCATTTACTCAAGGTAATAACAGCTTAAAAGTAAGTCTGCCTAGTTTTGCTCACATTACTGCCTTGCTTAATCAGCGAACCTCTTCTAGTAATTTTGTTCCACCTTGATCTGTAGCTTTGGGCAAAGACTGTGTTTACTGCAGTTTCAAAGCAAGATAATTTCACATAGAGCCAGAGAGCTGTCAGCTGAAAATTGCAACGATGCTGGACTTCACTGTTATCTCTAATTATTTTTAGGATTATTTATAGAAGAAAAATATCAAACTACAAACCAAGAAAGGCATCGACGACCCAAATTTAGGTTCCAGTAAAAAAAACCACAGAAACAACCAACCACAATTCAATACTGATACACAAGAAAATCTATCAGAGTTGGACTCTATCAGTGTAAGATAATAGAAGGCTTAATAAATTTAGTCACCTTTATGATATTCAGGTAAGGTCGGACTTTATCAGCAAGACAATATAATCCGGAATAAAAGCAGTAGTCTAAAAGAGGTGAACCTGGAAAGTGTTTCTGAAGTTGTGAGATTTCTGACCTTCCTTGCGCTCATGAATTAACTTTATAGACAAGTTTTTTAATTGCAATCAGAAAAATCACTACCAAAAGTCCACCTACTCAGCACTTGCCTTAATAAGAATCTAACACCACTGTGAGATAAAAGACCAAAAATGTTTGGTAGTGGTTTCCCAATTTTCATGAGCATTGCTTGCATGGATAAAAATTTTCATGTATATCTGTTGATCTCACACATTATAATCCATTTTGTAGTTTCACTCTACCCTTTCATGGTTCTTATCTAACAATTATTCAGTGTCTTCGCACACGGTTATAAGATCTGAGGTTAAAGATGAGGAACCTTCAAATTCTATGAATTGCTCTATAATTTTAAAAGACCTAGTCTACCTGAAAAAAAAATAAATCACTAATAAATGATGTACTGGAAACCCACATACCAACGGAGAGGCATGAATACTGTGTTTTCAGGTATCTTTTCAAATTTGATTTCAGCACTAACTTTAGCACAATAGGAATAATATTCTAGCTAAGAATAAGAGGAGCGCTAATCCAAGAGAGCTCTAAAAATATGAAACCCAGTAAAACCTCCATCAACATCGAAGTAGTTCATTTTTTATTCTCTCAGAACTCAAATATCTCCTCCTAGAGCTACTGTGGTTATGGAAGTTTCTTATAGCCAAAGTTGGCTCAAATATAAAAAATAAAAAGCCACATAAAGACAAGTTCATTTTGCTTTTGTTTTTCCCCAGCAAGCAACTGGAAAAGTAACTTACTGATGAGTCACCCTGATGTTCAGCTTATTTAATTACTACCCTAAAGGAAAAGACAATTAATTCCTGGCTAAAAAAACCCTAAAGATTAAAATAAAAAGTGGACCTTCTCCCACTTACTAACTCCTACTTTTTCATGCAATTTGACAATCCAGTAATAAGACATCTTTTATTTCATGGCTAAATAGCTTCCAAAAAACATTTCTTGGCATACAGCATCTTTTTTCCTCGGGGGGGGGGGGGGGGGGGGGGAATAAAAAACTATGAATTTCCCCTGCCAGTCAGGAGAAATAGCAGAAATTTTCTCTTTTGATGTAAAGGTTCTATATTTCAACACAAGATGTCTACATCTTTACATTCTGAATGAGCTATTTAATCTTTCATTTTCTTACATCTATCCCAAAACTCCCTTCTCCCACCCCATTCTCTTTAATTGATCTGTTGTGAGCTGGATTTCAGATTTTGAGAAAGCAATAAGTGAGTCTCTCAAAACATATCTGTGAATGTATTGCACAATCTGAGGTTGGAAGACACCTCTGGGAATCTTCTGCAAACTGGTTAATGGTGTACTCTGTCCCATTATCCAGATCATTAATGAAGACGTTAAGCAGTATTGACCCAGTACGACCCCTGGGGATTCTCTGCTACTGACTGGCATCCAGCTTGACTTCGTGATGCAGATCACGACTCTCTAAGCCCATCAGCTCAATCACTTTTTATTCACTTCCGTGTCCACTTACACAGTCTGTACTTCATTAAGTTTTTCCATGAGGATGTTACAAGATGAAGCATTGAAAACATTACTAATGTCCAGATAAACAATATCCAGTGCTCTTCCCTCACTCATCAGGCTAGGCATTTTGTCCCAAAAGGTTTTCAGGTTGGTTAAGTGTGATTTTACCATCATAAATCCATACTGACTACTCCCAATTCCCATCATGTCTTTCATTATGCGTTAAAATGGCTTCCAAGAAGATTTGATCCATCACCAACCCAGGGATCAAGGTGAGAACAGCTGGCATGTAGTTTCCCAGATCCTCCTTTTTGTCCTTCTTTAGAGTGGAGTGCCATTTCCTTTTTTCCCCCTTTCAGGAACCTTCCCTGATTGCTATGACCTCTCAAAGAGTGGCCTTACAACCACTCGTTATTACAAAGCCAGTGATTTAAGGTGTGTCTATAGGCTTTTCTGTGGTGAATTCAAAGATCTGAGAAAAATGCTTTCCACTTTTCTGGCCACAAGGCCAAGGTAGCATGGTAGCAACACACCATATTTCTAGCTTCAAATCCGCATTTTTACATATTTGTACATTGACAGACTTTACTGAAGCATTTTTTGTTTGTTTGTTTTACCTTGGAGACCACTGTCAACAACAGGGCCCAAAAAGCAAACAAAGTAAAATGGATTCTAGTCAGTAGAGCTGGTCTTAAAAATGGTTAAAAAAAATCTTCAACATGTTCATTTCTTCTTTTTTTTTTTTTTTTTTTTTTGAAAAGTCACTGATATGAGCATGGGATAACTGTTTTTGCAGTCTATTCTGATCATTTCCACTCTATTTAGTTACTATTTTGAACTTTGAGTCTAATATTAAAAAAGGGGCAAAAACACTCAAAAAGGCAAGCAAGGAAGTAGTTGTGGCCACTGTAAAGATCTGTATTAAGAAACACCAGATAACAGTATTTGAATTATAGAATATTCAGTATTATAGTAAATTACAATTCATAGGAAAGCCTAAGTTGTTATAACCTAAGCAAGAAAAAAATATTCTGCCAGAAACATTCTTTCACACACACAAAATGCTTAAGCTTACCTTGGAATCAAAAACCCTGGAAAATGTAACAGATGACAATTGAAGATGTGATTTTTTTTTAAATTTTTTTACTCCTTTCAAAATAAATCACCAGTAATTCAGTAAAATGCTATTTAGGAAGCAATGCCTACTACCTGGTTACAAGTGTAAAGAGAGTGAAAGATCACGCTGCTTTTAAAAGACATTAACTACTTTCAAATAACAGGTATAGCTTCTATCAGCTCTGTGCAAATGGTCCTAGTTTTGTAAGCACTAGAGCAGGACTGAAGGGCATTCCTGCATTTCTGAAGTAGTGCCCGAATATTGATCAAGGGTAACATCCTTTGATTCAAGAGCTCCAATGTGGAAAATGGTAAACTGGCACGGTAAAAGTTCCGTATATTTCACTTTGCCTAAGGCACTTAAGTGACTCACAACTAGAGCCTGGAACCAACTAAAATGTTGGCCTACAAAAAACCACCCTGGCAGAGGCTTCTCCTCACTTACTGTTGAAAGTATATCTTCAGTATTCTTGCTGATCGCAAATCTGGCAGTAGGCATTCTTGGGAAGAGCTCAGTCTCAGGAAGTGAACTTCCAACCAGCACTGCATTTTACCCACCTGAAAGCCCATTAGCAAGAAGTGCTTGTCCCAAAACAGCAGTTGAGCTAGGAATATATTAAAAACGTTGCAACATCATGTGCTATCACTAGTATACATACGGTCATGTAGATCATAATGCAGTTCCAGGCTAACCAGGACATGAATGTTATTGACAAAGCCTGACAGAGATTATCAGTGCTTTGGCAAGAGACAGAAGGGCAGCAATGGGAAGTAGAAATCCAACACTGTACTACCCACATTCACACCTGGCTTGCTGAGCTGCAATACATCCACTCACACCATGTACAAAGTAACAGGCCAGGGAACATAGTCCAAAAGTTTGCCAACAAAAAGTGCCTCCTAAAAGCGTCTCGGCTGCAGAACTTTAAGGAAGAGCCATAAGATTTATTTATTTATTTATTTATTTTGCTTCCAGTGTTGCAGTACCAGGTGAGGGCATTAAATGTTTTTGGTGAAAATCAACTTAAGTTAAATCACAGCTTAATCCTAATGTCACCACACAGAACCAATGGAGAAGTGCTCGTCTCTTAGCCAAGAGCGGACCCAACCTTTAGGTCAGGCCTACCATGCAATAACGTTAAAAAATAATGCATTTTCCAACATTAGCATAAAAGTTGCTGTAACATGCAGAGGGACCTCTATTTTGAGCCCAGTACTTGAAGTTTTCCAAGCATGCTGCAGAGACCATCCTCTCTTTCCTTATGTCGCTGAGGATGCAGATTGATGAAAACAGATTTATGGCCAGTTTTCTACTTATGCTTATTTTTAGTGTAGAATAAGCTCCCAAAGTACAGGAAGAAGTCTGATAGTTGGATAAAATGAAGTAGAACAAAGACAAGGAAAAGTAGTCAGCAAAATGCTGTATGTTTCAAGCACGCCTGATAACTAAATTCAAAATATTAAAACTATAATTGATCCACTTTGTGGTAATTATGTGAAGTGCTCTTATTTCCTTCCTGCTACAGAGTATGAATAAACAATCTGTTTTCAATTGCTTGCAGTCATGAAATTAAAAAAAGCTGAAGAATATGCAAGTCAAATATGAAATTTTGAAAGGAACGACACTTATTTGTTGAGAAATTTTATGGTATGTTTCAAAGACATGAAAATCCTAACTACTTTGGCACAGCACTATTCAAAGATAATCAGCATCTTGCTTGCTGATAGAAACGGTGAACTGGTTTTCATATAAGTAGTAAAAAAGAAACAGTGAAGACAGTTATTGCTAAGGTCCACATTCATTTACTTAGTAAAAAACAAATAAGGACTAAAAAGAACAGATTAAATGTCTTCCTGCAGTTACTGTTTCATACAGAATATACTCACTTTATGCAAGTCTTACATGAATTAAGCCCCTCCAGTTCCTCTGTTATGAAGACATTTCACAATCTAAGCTCATGTGGTTTCAATAATCATTGAGTTTCACTGTCTGTTTTGTGGATGCTAGCAAGAACACTGATCTATGCTATGTTTTGTTTCTGGTTACAAAAATCAGATTCAAAACCTTCAAAACTTGACCTACCTAGTGCTAACTTCAATAATGCATCTTTTAAAACATCATAAAATTGCACTTCACAGAACAATTTCTCAAGAAATTAACCTTAACCTTCAAAAAAAAAATCCTTATCCTCCAAGATAGATGTAGCAAAGAACAGATTTTTCTGCTGAAGTATTTTACTCTCTAGCTCCCTTCCACACCCAAACATCACTCAGAGCTAACATGTGAAATGAACATAAGCATGTTACTCAGTCAACTCTGTTAGTATGTGTATATGTTCTGACATAAATACACCACTTAAAAGACAACCTATCCAGTTACCCTGTCAGGAGGTTAAACTGGTGACTAACATTCCTGAAGGCTAATATTACAGGTACCCTGGAACAGAAACATCTCAGAATAAGCATTAACTGAGATGATTTTGCTTTGCATTGGAATGTGCATGCTATTAAAGTCTCAACTTACAAGCATTAACCGTGCACCAGTACGCCTCTGTCTTTCTAAGACAGAGAAGGAAGAACCCTTTCCCTTACTCTAGTTATTTCCAGGAAACTGAAAATACAAAGAAAGTACCTGACATACAATTCTGTTCTTTCTGCCACGTGGAATAAATGCCATCTATATTTCACGAATTTTCTACTATTCACGTCAAACTGAACATTTCGTAAACAACAACTCAGAACCCAACAGTTTCCCTAAGTAGGACACTGCATGCAGCCCCTGCACAGCTTCTGTACACCTCCTCACCAACATGGCTTGACAAGATTCCAGTGAAATGACCTCTCGGTCTCTGCCTCAAGCTTTTGCCTTCTCCTTAGACTACCAGAAGATACTCAGTTGTGATGGTGGTTTTTTGCTGGAAAAAAACTGCTTGCTGGACTGAGACCACCAACTCATTTCACATAGGTCAGAAAATGAGATGGTACTTGTTTTGGCTGTTGCCAACAAGCTGCATTTGAGCTACAGACCTAGATGTGAAAGGCTCTGTAATAAATTGCCAATCTCCTGAGCCATCCAGTTAACAACATGCATTATTTTTTCCACTCAATTACATTAATACTTTAATACTTGAGTTCATAAATTTTCTGAAGCCTTATAAAGTAAAACACCAGAAAATTCAGATTCTTGATGACAGGTCATTTGTTTTCCACATGCCTCAAAAATTGAAGAATACTGTTGCAGCCAGGTAATAAGGGCAAGACATGACATTTCGGTTTAAAACCAGATGTCCTGTGTAGTTACATACTATGTATTCTTATATTACTTTTTGTTCCACTATTTCATGGAGTGGTGACTAAACCATCACAAGATTTTTTCTTCCCCTCAGAGCTGAACCTTTTGTTCCATTTCTAAAACCAGGATCAAATTAGAAACAATATGCACGCAACACCGTTCTAAAAAAACAAAGCTTCCTTGTTCTTCAGTTCTGAAAACATTATTATTTTTTCAAATACAGATGTTTTACCATGAGTTTAAAGAGACTAGCACACTACAGAAGCATTTCTTAAGCATGAAAATAGAAGACAAATAACTAGTCATTGACCATATTTCAAGGAACACTATTAAAGCTATTTCAAAGACAAAAGGTGATTCCAGTGATTCCTGAGGAGCAATATGGAAGGCACCAAGCACAGAATAGCACTGGTACTATCTACTCATGGGAATGACAGGTAAAACTCATTATGCCCTCATGTATTAATGAAATTTCAGTAATTAGAAGTCTCACATACAGTATCTTATTACATTGAAGAAGGCTATTACAGATAAGAGGTATGGACAACTGGGTCAGGAAAACAACCAGACTTTAAAATTACAGAACACTGTCAGCTGCCAAAACAAAACTATGGGCATATTTTAGAAGCAAATACTTAAGAATTGGCAAGATGTACTCATTTAAAACATTTAACAGAATCTGTTGGTTAAGAAATACTAGGTCAGGTTCAAATGCTTTCCTTACATTGCAGTTAGGGTAAATAAGTCTTCAGAAGGTAGTATGGCTGTATTTCTGATACAAATACTCTAAGAAGGTAGCTCTCAAATGCCATTAACTTAAGTAAAACTGACAGTGTTAGGAAGGTAGCTTTTTTGTTTAATCTTCATTTCAGCAGCTCTTGTAGTTAACCATCTACTCTCACACCTACCCACATGCACTATTAGTTACTTCTCAGGCCTGCAGTCATACTACCAGAGGCATATTTTAACATGCCTGTTATTTAAATGAACACTCAAAAATAGTTTATTTATTAAATCAGAAAAGTAAACCAGCCATCTGATACACTTCACTTCCATAAGCTTATTACAACATAGCAGGCTTTGAAAATTTGCACAGAGGGCTGCCTGACTGCTGTATAAAAACATTCATTTTATTTTATCTTTAATTAAGGGCTATTTGCCCTTCACAGAAGTTTGTTTCCCCAGGATTTCCAAACAAATGAAAAATAAAAAAATCCTTGCCCTCAGCCATCCCAGTGCTAAACCCACTGCAGATCAACTTACCAAATCCCTGTGCAACACCCAGTTAGCATGCAGGTAGTGAATACCATCTAGGATCTGATATAATAGTGACTTCACCATTCCCCGAGGTAACTGAACTGGTTTCTTGTTTGCTTTAGAAGCCCTGTGAAACTTGATTATATGCTGTAAAAAGGAGATAAATAAAAATTAAAAAAAAAACAACAAAACAAAACTTTTTAACTGCAGCATTACAGACAAATATTGCCAGCAATTCGTTACATAGATGACAGTTCTTTGCAAGCTTTCATCATTCATCTTCCAAATTGAAAACACGTACCCTTATACACTAGGAAATGACTACTGTATGAAATAAGATTAACACCATCTCTCAAAAATGAAATCATCAATGCAAATTGCCTTGCATTGATCTTTTGTAGGTCTGGAGTTTCTGGAGAACGTTTTTATTTGAAGCTGCTATCTATGTATATCATGGCACAGAATTAAATTACTTAACTCCTGTATCATTTTACTTTATGTTTTCTCTTACAGTTGTCATGGTTTTGTAATTTTTGCTATTGGTATTCCACATCATGACATCATGTGGAGCACAGAGAAGAAGAACTACACGTCCCAGAGGACCTCGCGGTCAAAGAGGAAAATACGTCACGGAAGTGACGCTCGCTCTCTCACTGCCTGGCAGCAGGTGTGGGTGTGCTTCCAAGCCGTGAGCCTTCAATTTCAAAGTAGGCTTCTTGGTCTTCGGAAAACTCTCTCTCTCTATTTTACTTGATTTATTAGCCTCAATTTCAATCAGATTGTATTATATTGTGTTATCTTGCATTCTGATATCATAGTCAGTAAAATAAGTTCTCCTCCTCAGATCGTTGCCACTGCTGTATTTGTTTCCTTGAGCCCAGCTCCCATCTCCCTACCCCTTTCCCTTTTCCCTTCCCATTTTTGGGGCCAGGGGGCCCATGGAAATAGATTGATCTAGATAACTATGTGACAATGGTCATGACACTAACATTTAAAATTTAATGCCAGAAACTAGGGGTTCTTTGAAACTATATGAGGAGCTTCTAACTTTTAAATTAAACAAGGAATTAATCTGAGCTTAGTCCACTCTCTTAAAAAAAACAGCTCACAAAAGAGTCGTTACTGACTGAGCAAAGCTACAAGTTTGTCTGTCTTAACATCAGTCACCAGGCTACACAGAAAAACCTTCAACAATTGTCTGCATACACAGGCAACGATGTCTAGCAGCATGAAAGAGTCCAAAAACCTAAGTCGTCCTAACACTCAAATCCCAGGTGCCACCAACATTACTAGCTTTATGCCATAGCATAAGGTGTGTCAGTCTTGGCAACCACTATCTTGTTTCTGTCCTTTTGAGAGAGGGGTAATTTCTAGAACACTTTCTGAGATGGCTTACGCTCACGTGATAATCGGAACAGACCTAACCTCACCCTCACTCAACCAAAACTTGTCTTCAAACTGCTGCCACATGTTCTTCCTACTGTGAGGAGGAAGGTCATCTCTTCTTCTTGTGTTCCCCAAGTTCCATGTTCCAGGTGCCCCCGGGTACCTGACTATCAACCGGGGTAGCTCCTCCTCTAACACACTGTGTCCTTTCCCCTGTCTCACTGTAGCAAACTGCTGCACTAGCTGTGCTCAGCACATACATGAAATTTCAGAATATGATTGACTAAAAAGCTCTTTCTACTGTACCATATGAATGATGCCTCCATTCTGCGCACTGCTATTACTTTGATGTCTTTTAAGCATAGATGACACGCGGGGTAGGTAAAACTCCACACTACCCTATTTGCTCAATGTTTATTATTTTTCCAAGGCAATTCATCTGTATAATCAATTACATTTTTCCACACACATCATTTTAGCTGTAGCAAAGGATTACATCTGCACTTAACTAGATTTTTAGCTACTGAGGACTGAATACAGATTTCTATCTTCTTAAAGAGCTCACAGGCTAGCTGTACTGTGTGGCTGCCCAGCATTTTCCACTGCTTTTCCTTCAGTACTGAAAAAGTTTCCAACAAACACTGAGAGTAAGAGGCTATATTGTTTTTAAACCAATGCCTCTTCCCTAACCTTGTCCCTTTCCTGCAAATAAAACTCTGACTGTTATCTACAAGTAATTCACCTTACCCAGAGGTCATGCTCAGCGTAGTCAAAGAGAAGCCACACTTTCCTGTCAGCATGAGAAAGAAACACCTTTTGCAGAGAAATGACATTTGGATGCTTGAGCTCCCGTAGCAACTGCAAAATAAACAAAGGCCATAACAGTTATATCCACACATCCAGAGCTGTGGAAGGGCTAAAAAATGAATAGTAATAATAGCATTTGCTATGTATTCTACAATACAATGAAAAATAAAAACCGAAAAAAAACCAGTACTTTTTCCCTTTTTTTCCTTTTTTCCTAAAAGACAGAATCAGTCACTAGTTTGAAACCAAAGCCAAACACACAGTTCATAACCCCTCTTAGAGAAAACACTTCCTATTCATTTCCTTTAAATTTCAGTAAATCTCACTATTATCCAGGATCACAATGCTCCCCGAGCAGCCAGCTGTGGCAGCTGCCATTTCCCATAGGCTCTAATCTTTGATACAGCCATTTGGGGTATCCAATTTTCTCCTGATTCCAAATTATCTTGGAAACCCTGCATTTTGGTTGCAGTCATTCCAGGCAGAAGCTCGTGACTCATGGAGCTCCTGTCAATGCAGTCAGCTAAATGAAGCTGTGGTTCACAGGATGGAGTCAGCTGACGTAGAAGGTCAGCTCCACCAAAAGAAGGCAGCCCAGCTGTCCCACAAAGTACGCCAGCTACAGCACTCACAGAAACCATCCATCAAACAGTTCACCAGTTCAGAAGAAAACTAACCCAGACACACAAAGGTGGCAATTTTCCGCTGAGTTACAGAGCTGCAATGACTTGTGGCACTAACAGCAGACCCAGCAGCAGCAAAGGGACAGAACACAGCTTGGAGCAAGGACTTTGAGCAGCAGCGGGCCATCAAATCAGCTCAGCTGCCTTTAGAAACTGCAAGCTTAATCGTCTCCAAAAGGAAAACATAACAGACAGCACAAGAACTGAATGCAGAGAGAATGAGTCTGAGCCTGAGTCTTACCACTGATGTTACACTTTACTGTACTCACACAATTGCTGAAACAAAAAAAAAAAACTTTCCACAAGTCCCTAAGCAAACTATTCTCAAGCATGGACACACAAGGTTGGAAGAACTCTTTGCCAGCTCACAGATGGTGAATGGAACAGTTAAGTCCGCTGGAAATTATGACATTTTAAATAAAAAAAAGTGGCTGGCTTTTTTTTTTTTTCCTTAAAGTCAAGAACAAGTCCTTAAGTATAAAAGAAAAAAATGGTACTTTATGTCTGAGATTGAATCTACTAGGAGAATTTTGATTTATTAGATAATAGAGGGAACAAGATGATTAGTTCCTTTCCATTGACACTTCAGCCTCATATGTTAACATTTTAGCTGCTACTAAGAAAGTAGGAAGGCTGGAGGGCTGTCCCAAAAGTAATGCCTCCCATTTTATGATGTTGGCTTATGACATCAGGTGGACGTTGGTAGTGTGGCTGGACCTTCCTGCCAATGTTTTGTACATAGGAGAGCTGCACAGTTACAGTACGCTAAACTTCTTAAGATGTTTCAAAGCATTAAATAGAGGAATTTTAAGGCAGGATCTGGAAAAACAAGAGTGGAATTTCGTAAATGTCTGTAATTCCTACATAGCATAAACATTAAGGGGGGAGAACACCACAAAATTGCTTTTTTGCTTATTTGTTTCGTCTGTTACAAGTGGAGGTCACTGGTGGTGGGCTGAGCCTAGCCAGCTGCTAAGCCCCCAGGAAGGAAGAGCAAGAGCACAGGTGAGAATACTTGTGAGTCAAGGTGAAGACAGTTTAGTAAGTGAAGGAATAGGGAAAAGAAAGTAATCCAAAAGCAGTAACTCATCACCTCCCATAAGCAGACTGATGCAGACAGCCTCCCAGCAATGGTGACCTCCCCCAGATCCATTTCCCCTCATCAGTTTTTAATGCCGAGAATGGTGTTCTAAGGCACAGACTATCCCTGTGGCCAATCTGGCTCAGCCATCCCTGCTATGACCCCTCCCAGCTTCTTGACCACCCTCAGCTTTCTCACTGTGGGGGCAAAGTAAGAAAAAGTCAATACACTGGTGTGTTATCAACACTATTTTAGTCACAGATCTAAAACACCACCACCACATGTGCTGCTATGAGGAGAAAGAACTCCATCTCATCCAGACCCAACTGCAGCAACGAAGACCAAAGGTAGGAGTCAGCCTCTTAGAAGGGAATGAGGTTATAAGGTTCAAGAATGCATTATTCCAGTCCTTACAGCCAGAAGAACTTTTTATTCATTCAGTATAAATTGGAGCCAGCACCATGAATTTATGCTGAACATTTAGATGAACTGACTGTAACCAGAATATTTCACGACAGTGCATAATTATATGCCCCAGACCAAAATCTGACCATATCCCCTATGATCTGATGACTCTTATACCAGCAGTCCAACTCTTCACACCCATACAACTCCTGCATGAAAGAGGAAGATAACAGTCAGGGCTCCAGAAAGTAATCAGTACACTTCACCTTCTGTTCCATTTTAAGTCCATCCGACTCCTTGTTCTCCATGCAACAAAAATCAGCAGCTTTAAAAACCCATACTCTTCACATCAAATGTGATCCATCTTAAAGAACACAAAGAGAATCTATCATCAAAGCTGGTCCAGAACACAACAAAGAGATGAGAAACCCCCAGCAACCCAGCAGAACGGTGCCCTGTCTGCACAGGCAAGCAATATAAACATAATCCTCCTTTGTTCATGCCAGGAATAGCCAATACTGTGGATTATTACATTCACAGCATTCCTCCTGATCTGCTACATGCCAAGCTGCTGCTTTCTCACTTCCAAATTCAGCCAGAGGCAAGGTGTAAGTAGCAGAGGGTATATTTCCAAAATGTGCACACATATAGACCTGTGCACGTAAACACACGAAGTACAGATATGACCAGTCACTGATAACGAAGGCAACAGAACAGCACCTCCTTTGCAGGCACACACACTCAGACACAAAACTTCACCACCTCACTGAGCAACACAGCTCAGAAGAGAAGCAAGGAGCCAACGCCCATCAGCCTGCTCACATCCTTATGCCCTCCCATTTCCACATGCTTTTTTCCTCCCAAACCCACCTTGATCTCAACCCTTCCTGCCTTTTACCCTTCCCCTGACAATCCTACAGCCTCAGCATCCCTCCCAAATACTCAAAAACAACTCTGCATTCTCCTGTAATATCTGTAGTAATCTACTTTCCCTCTCCTCAGTTACAAAGCCCTCACTGAATCTAGTCAAGGATAAGCCTGAGAGATTCCTTCTGTGGCCCATCAGCATCAGTGCTTTAAGAATTCTGGCTTTTGTTACTGCCATTGATACACGCTGTTTATGATTCATGCATCTGTGTTCTCAGTTTTATCACTCCTGCTGGCTTTTTATCCTTGCCTTTTATGCTGAATAGCTGTTAACCACATATTCTTACAGCCTGCTTTAAAAGCTGATGCATTTGGTCAAAGCAAGACAGCCACGAGCATCTCAGTGAATAGGATGGCTAATGCACATCAGCAAAACCATCAGAATGAGGAAATGATTGCTGCAGTGATGACAGATGATCCCTGAATCACTGTCTTGGAAAGGCTAAAATGCTCCAGGACAGAGATAACAGGGCAATAAACGCAGACGCTGTCTGCAGGACAGAAGAACTCATGTAGCACGTGGGCTTTAAGCAGCATTTTCAGCAACCTCACTCTCCATGAACCAGGCCTCTCCAGTACAAATGGCATGTGCCTTTCCCACCAAATGACTTGCCTTGTGTTCAGCAGCCGACAGAGATCAATGAAGAAAGAACAGACTGCAAGAAATAGAGTACGCAACCATGATGTTGCTTCTTGTCCTAGGGACTCTGATAACCTAATTAAGTTCTACAGAACACTGAGAAAGTAGACAAAATTTGTTCACCTAGCTCTCAGCAAATGACTGTCCTTTTCACCTGCAATTAACCACAGAATCGTAGGGGTTGGAAGGGACCTCTAGAGATCATCGAGTCCAACCCCCCTGCCAAAGCAGGTTCCCTACAGCAGGTCGCACAGGTAGGCATCCAGGCCGGTCTTGAATATCTCCAGAGAAGGAGACTCCACAACCCCCCTGGGCAGCCTGTTCCAGTGCTCCGTCACCCTCACCGTAAAGAAGTTCTTGCGCACATTCGTGCGGAACTTCCTATGCTCCAGTTTCTGGCTGTTTCCCCTTGTCCTGTCTCCACACACTGCTGAAAAGAGTCTGGCCTCGCCACTTTGCTCCCCACACCTTAGATATTTACAGACCTGGACCAGGTCCCCTCTTAGTCTTCTTTTCTCAAGGCTAAACAGACCCAGTTCACATACAATGATTCAAGATTGTTTCCACAGTCAGAAAGATTTCCCTTAGATGAGAAAGGGAAAACCTGGCTCACATTCAAAGAAATATAAATCTGCAGCTCATGATGATGATGATACATCTTGTTTGACTTCAGTGCCATAACCTTATGTCTGTCCCATCTGGGCTTGCCCTCGTTTTCGTAAATGCTGTTCAAGACACAGCAAGAGAACCAACATTCCTATAAGCAAAAAGAGAAAAAAAAAGACACACTGCTGATTTAACCTTTGTGGTTTCCAAAATAATCAAGTCTTCCACAATCACACATACAATATCTGCCAGTATCTCTCATGTCCAAGCATATTCTAACTATAAGAAGTTACTGAGATGTTCAGGGCCTGCTAGAAGAAAGGAAGCAGATGAAGAATCCCAATGACATGGGCACCTGTCATCAGGCTCAGCAGATTCTGCTGTTCATAGAAAATGTTTACTCGTAAGGAGTCCACTTTTAACATCTAATTGGTATTTTATTCCACTTTCACAGAACTAAAGCTACTACTACCCTCCCTTTATACAAAATCTCTCAATCATACTGCTTGTATATACTATTAAATTACAGCATGTAAGAGTCATTAGACTGGTCGAAGGGAGTCAAATCAAAGCTGTTTTCCAGCCTCTTATCACACAGAAGGGCTGCCAAGAAAACCTCTACTTGTCTTCTAAAACAAGGACTGTGCTCACCAAAATGATTTCTGTATTTGCTTTTGTGGGAGACTGCTTTCACTGCTAACGTGGAAGGAACATAACAGCCACCAGTGAACTGAGGACCCTGCCTCCTCCACTGAAATCAATTCAGCCAAGGTCACAATTCAAACGGCAGGCAGGCTCCCTCCTCACCCACCCAGGCACAGTCCTGATGCTTTACCTGTCCCTGCTGTCCCACCACCTTCTGGCACAGGAGCAGAAAGCCAGGATGACACCAGCTGGAGAGCTGGGCTGTACTGGGCCCTGAGCCTCCTGCCCTAAGGAAAGAAATTAATCTCTCTTCTGTCTACACTCAGATGTGAACATCAGATTGCAAGCCTGTATTACACCCAAGCCACCCTGTAGGTTCCTATCACTTCCTCCGAGTTGAACTGAGCAATGCTATGATTGAAGGAGGGTTCAATTCAGCTTCACACAATGGGAAGCCAACAAAACTTTCCACTGGGTGAAGATGAACTTAACGTATCACACTACAAAACTCTAAGAATGCCCAGATATCTCCAACTGCAACTATCGTGATATTATACTCAGTGAATTAGCATCATTAGCAAAACCCCTTAATTCTACCTGCTAATTAGTTTAAGTAAAAGCAACAACAACAACAAAATCTCTTATTTCAACAGGACAAGAGGTTAGCTAGAACACTATGTCGAATTTCCCAAGCTTCAGGAAATACTGAATCATAGAATGGCCTGGGTTGAAAAGGACCACAATGATCAACCAGTTTCAACCCCCCTGCTACGTGCAGGGTTGCCAACCACCAGACCAGGCTGCTCAGAGCCACATCCAGCATGGCCTTGAATGCCTCCAGGGACGGGGCATCCACAACCTCCTCAGGCAACCTGTTCCAGTGCGTCACCACCCTCTGAAGTGCAAGAGTCAGACACACATGTAGGTTAAGCTCATCCTGTAACCACCAAGCAGCCTTTTCAGCCCTGGTCCTTGTCCTAGTCACAAGCTCTTACTTTTAACTGATGTAGTTCAATAACTATTTCATTTGCAGATGATTTGACACTGTCAGACATCAGCTTGGATTGTTAGATTACTTAGAAAAATAGGCTATGGGCATTTTTATACTTACAGGTTACTTGAGTCCTAAACTAGTTAGTCATTATAAGAAAGACAAAATTCACTGTATAGTTCTAAAAAAATGAGTTTGTAGTTTGATATACATCATAGTGATTGCTTAAGTGATTCTGATAATGTGACTAACATACAAAAGCTTCAGCCTCCAGAGAAAGCGAAATGGATATATTTCACACACAAAACAAGTCCTTTTAATACCATGTGCTCGTAAAAAGCATGCACTGGAATAGCCTATAACACACTGCTAGTCTGCCATTCAGACTTGAATTTTAAATATGACAAATAATAAACTTATTCATAAAAGTACAGATTCCATCTTATGACACAACACTTCTGATTAACTCAGTATATATATATATATATATATATAAAACAACTACGTAATATAAACAATCTAGGTATTATCTTTGATTTGATCCTTCTCCATATGAAGCTCCTGTTTTTAAGAATAGTAAGGAAAAATAGGTAAATAAACCGAACACTAAATTCCACGATGAACTATTAAATCATCTGCAGGAAAATTCAATCACATCAACACACTGAAACCCAGATGGAAAACAAAACAGAGCCAACAGGTGTTCAAGAAATACTGCGTCAGCTTACTCCAACTTTCTATCTCCACTCCACCCTTTCATCTTGGTGCCCACTTCCACTATGACCTTGGTGCCTTCAGAGCATTTCCCCTTCTTCTGCTCTAACTCTCTCCCATGTCAGTGTTATATGGTACTGCTGTTCTCTTCCAACAGTGTGCTGCAGGTACAGCAGTTCAGAGCCAGAAGGAAGCCTCCCTGCTTCCTGCTCGTGTTTTATCACTACAGGAGACCCCGATGCTCAACAGCAGCCCTCAAGTCACGCAAAGAGGCCAAACCCTTCCTGACTGTCAGCCAAGTTAGCAATTCTCCTGTAACTGATGCAAAGTACATAAGCATCATTCCAGTGCCAGAAGACACTTCTCCAATAAGGAGTCAAGCTTTCCTGCCAAGCTCAAATAGAACTCCTTTAACTCTTCATGGAAATCACTTAAAAAATACAAACAAAATGTTTTCCCAAATCATCTGAAATGGTAGCTGACATTTTCCAAAAGCATTCACACTGAGGAAGTCACAATATTTGGAACATTTTCTGCTATAACTGTTGGAATACTCAGAATTTAAGACCTTGTCTTCAGCTCCTTCAGTTCCACGTGGATTTCTAAAGTGAAACTGGGGTCAGCTTCCAAAAACTTTTTAAAATACCTTCTCTTGAAGAATATTTTCAGCTCATTTTCTTTTTCATCTCACTCAGCTCAAGAACTATTTTGTTTGAAACTACAGATTCAACTTCAAGCCTGGTACCCAGCTGAAGCAAAAACAAAATTGAGGCAGATCTACAGGTTCCATACCCTTAAAAAGTACGGACAGAAAATAAGCAGCTGCCTTCCTCACCCACGCAGATTATGGACATTTCCTTTCATTAATCAATTTCAGTTGAAACAATTCAATAAATCCAGCACCATCCCAACAAAAGAACATTGACAATCAACTAGAAACTTCTACTTACTGCATTTACTCCTCTAGTCTCAATTAATTATGGTTTGTGACAAGCTTGCACAGAAACTAGAACTTGTTATTCATGTTCTTCTAACAACACAGAAAATAAAAATCTGAATAACCTAGGAAAACATAAGAATAATACTCATGGGTATACCCCAACCTCTGAGGCAATAACAAGGCCTATTCAGTTTGAAATCTTCATTTTAATAGAAGCTAGCATGCTTTAATTGTTCTGAGCCAGTAAGAATTAGTATCTCTTTAAGAAATAATTGACAGAGTAATGCAAAAGTCAGATCAAATAAGTCATTTAAACCACTGACTCCAATCACGTCTTTAAACTCTGCTTTTTATCTGCCCTGAGGCAGGCAGTATACTTTAATTGAAAAACAGCCATTCATCAACAGCAAGTAAAACAGGTGCACACATTTCCATGACATTTGTATTTATTTTATACCCCCACGATAAAAATATAGGACCCATAGTAGAATAACATGATTCTGCAAACAAAAACACGTACTCAATCAATACTTTTAGTAAGTCTGTTAGCTAGTAGAAAGAACTGTTACTTACTGCTATTTCTCTGCATGCAGACATAGAAATTCCAGTACCTTCTATTTGCTTTAAAGCGTAATCTTTATCATCTTTCCTGTGAAGGAAAAAAATAAATCTGTTTTAAAAATGGCACTACAAATTCAATGGGAGCTCTTTACCACCATGCCCATCCAAGAGATTTTTCACAGAGCTCAAAGACAACCCACTGTTCGCATCAACCTTTCTAAACAGAAAAGAGGAAAAAGTAGGAGATTAATGGACAAAATACAAACGTAGTTAATGGGGAGAAAGAATGGAATGAAACTCTAAATGGGCGAGAACAGATTTCAGTAAGAGGGCAATTACATTGAATCAGAGTGAAAAAAGAGGGGAGACATACAAGAGCTGATACAGGAAAAAAAGGATCAAGGAAGACAAAGATAGGAGGCATTAAAATGCTTCTATTTGATAAAAAATTAAAACTTACTGTCCTGGAAAATAAACTGAGTCAATACTGAGCACAAACTCATTCACACGTGACTAAAAACATCCAAATATGGAGCAATTGTCTATTTTTCACCTTACAGAAATATTGGTAGAGTGAAGCCTGAAAACAAGAAACTTTCATTATTAAGCGCATAATTAAACCGCGCCTAACGATGACACTGGTCTAAGAATGAAAAGCATAGATGGGCTTTAAATCAAATGAGACATTTATAGTGGACAGGAGGTTCACAGAGCACTCCAAACAGCTGGCACAGGGCTTTCCTATGCTGCTGATGGAAAGTGAAATGATTTTGAGCTAGAAAAACTTCCCTCTGTCTTTTTTACCTCCCTTAGCTGGTAATGGCTTGCAGCCACTATTGCATATAAATATGAAGCAAAATGGATTGGACATGAGGTTATTCCCATAGTTCTATTCACTTACACATCCAATTTTCAAGGTATCTGGAGAGATCCTTACTGTACGAGAAGTGCTACCACACAACTGCTGCTCTCACAAGCACTACCAGGGGCAGGACACGGCGCAGGACTGCTCAAACTGAAGGTGTCTGCCACTGACCTGCCTGCTCTGATTTCATGGCATTAGGAGAACTCAGTATAGAAAGAAATGCTGCCATACAAATGGTGTTACAAGCACTTCTGGTGGCACTAATTGCTGCCTTATACTTAGGATTGTGAAACTCTATTTTTAACTGATCAAATTTTTGCCAAATTAGAAGTCTGTATTCAAATTTTCCATCCCAGATGGTACTTTCTCTGGGAATTCTTAGGAAAAAAAAAAAAAAACAACCTTTGGCTGTTTCCTAGAACAAAACTGGAAAAACACTTTTATTTGTTCATGCTGAGTGTTCTACAATTATCACTTTAATGGGGGTGCAGTTAACATTGCATCCTCTTTCTCCTCGCAAGAACTTACTCACACTAGATGAAATAAGAAGTTGGGAAAAATAAGATTTTTCACATTGAAAGGCAGTTTCAGATCTGCTCTTCCCAGATGCTAAGATGCCGCACTCTGCTACTGAGAGCAAGGAGGCTCTGCCCTGTTCCCCACTTCTCAAATGCATTAGAGGAAACATAGGCATGGTTAAAAATAAATAAATAAAATCTAGGGGTGAAGCGCATTTTAAGCACTGCACTACACTCTCCTCCAGAGCTTGAGAGGAAACAACAAAAGACTTAAGGCTTAAAATCACTAGATGGTGCACATGTAGTTGAGTTACAAAGCAATATACTAGTTCTTAACATCTGTTCTACACTGAGACTGGAAAACTGCGATGGTTACCCGCTACACCATTAGTATCAGCTATTCCAGTAACAAAAGCAGGAAAAACCAAGTTTGATTGAGCCAAACTAGACTGGCGTACTATAATTCCTTGGTACTCACGAGAATTAGGAGAACAGTTTTTTTAAAGGGAGGGATAAGAATTTTTTAAAAGTGTTATGAAACCAAAGGAAAAGTCAAAGTGACCGAGCTAATTTTACACAACTTCTAGAAACACTTTGACCATAACACAGCCCAAAGAGCCTCTCTGTGGTTTCGCAAATGGAAAACCACCTTCTCTGAAGATACTCAGTGTGTGGAACAAGGCAGGGAAAAAATAAAATAAAATTAACTGTAAATGTATTCCCCAGCAAACTAAGCAACGGCACTGGCTATTTATCAGCTTGCATTTTAAGGGCACTGAAAAACTCAAACCATAATTTACCTACAATTCTTCTAACAGAAAGATCACACTGGGAAAATCTGACCATTTTCTCAGTTGCCTGAGAGTAACACTTCAAGTAAATCCAAGGAGATCCTCCGTGGCACAGCGTGCTTACAAAGGATGGTGAATCTGCGCAATTATATCCCAACTATTACAATCATATATTCCCGTGTTTAAGTAGGCTGGCATCTTCAGCATAGGAATACTTCCTATTAGCAACAGTTGTCAAGTGACAAGAATAAGGGAACATCCTTTGTACACCACTGGTGGGAAGCTTTTACTCAGAGGACAGTGAGGCCCTGGCACAGCTGCTCAGAGAGCTGTGGGTGCCCCATCCCTGCAGGTGCTCAAGGCCAGACTGGATGGGGCCCTGGGCAGCCTCAGCTGGTGGTGGCAGCCCTGCCCACAACACCAGGTTGGGGCTGGGTGGGCTGTAAACTCCCTTCCAACCCATACCATCCCGTGACTATACAGATTGTAGCATTTATTGCAGTCAAACACAAATTACACAAAAGTGTGAAAACGCTGTTTTCTTACAGGGACAACGCTAACATAACAGATGCCTCTGAAGTACTTTCCCCAACTACAAAAAAATTTTTAAAAAATCGAACTGAACTGGTAAACACGATGGAACCAAAAGAAATAATCATTGTGAAAAGAACACAACAAAAAGCAGCAAAGCGTAGGAACAGACGCCTGCCAAATGCAAACACTTTGCAAAGCTCTAGTATTGCAATGCCTGGTATTTTTACCATTTGTTAGAAAGGACACTTTAAGCATATATAAGCATATATCCTACACCTGGAAGAAAAGGAAGCTTGTTTATGTAAGGTATTTTTTAGGTAACATCAATTTTACTGTTATTTCATCTCACATCATACATGTTGTACAAATGTACTGATACTGCACTATAGGATATCCTAAATGCAGATCATGAGATCAGTTAAAAAGTGAGTAATAAAAATAGAGATACTAAAGCCTTAAAAATCAATGGTTTTTATTCTAAATTTACATTACTGTTAAGAAAAGGTCAGAAATTTGAAATCAACTACTCACAACTTAAGAACAGTTCTTTAAAAACAAGGAAATGTAACATTTGTCAGCAGTTAAACATCTGAGAGAAACAGCTTCCACTGTCTTAAAACTACCAAAGGGAGCTGTAAATGCAGCATCTATTCAGTAGAAAATTAATGAACCCGGTGATTGTTTATGGCTCTTATTCCCTAACGAATATGAAAATCTTGATAATTAAAGATAAGGATACTAATAAAACATAGGATTAAAAAAAAAATCTATTTAATTCTACCTTTGAGAATTCTATTAATAGTAATAAAAATAAAAAATCCTAAGTACAGCTGTCATAGTACTGTTAAAATGACTCAATCTCAGCATTATTAATCCAAAATCCACTAAACACATTATCGTAGAATCTTTTGAGTGAGAAGGGGTCCTTAAAGGCCATCCAGTCCAACCTCCTGCATTGAACAGGGACACCTACAGCTCCATCAGGTGCTCAGAGCCCCGTCCAGCTTGACCTTGAGTGTCTCCAGGGATGGGGCATCCATCATCTCTGAGTAACCTGTGCCAGTGCCTCACCACCCTGACTGTAAAAAAAACAAACAACTCCTTCCTTATATCCTCTCTAAATCTCCCTACTTTTAGTTTGAAATCATTTCCCCTTATCCTATCACAAGACCCCCTGCTAAAGAGTCTGTCCCCTTCCTTGTTACAGCCCCCCTTCATATACGGAAAGGCCACACTCAGGTCTCCCCAGAGACTTCTTTCTCCAGGCTGAACAGCCTCAGCTCTCTCAGCCTGTCCTGGTAGGGAGGATAATTTTGCAGCCCTCCTCTTGACATGTTCCAACAGGTCTGTGTCATTCCTGTACTGAAGACTCCACACATGGATGTAGTACTTCAAGTGAAGTCTCACAGTGCAGAGCAGAGGAGCAGGATCACTCCCCTTGCCCTGCTGGCCATGCTGCTTTGGATGCAGCCCAGGATACGGTTGGCTTTCTGGGCTGTGAAGGCACACTGCTGGCTCACATCCTCCTTGCCATCCAGCAGTACCCCCCAGGTCCATTCTGGCAGGTCTGCACTCCATTCTTACATGCCCCAGGCTTCCACTGACAGCGCCCTTGGTTTTCCCAGTTGAAAGTGAATTTGTGCTACAGACATCTTAGCTTTGTATAGCTTATCAGATGAATGCCAAGTAACACTGAACCCATAACTGTGCAACCAGCAGAATGTCTGTGTTATTAACAGTAAAACATGGACAGGACAGACAAGCAAGCCATGCAAGAAATATTAAGTGCCCCCCTACCTACCTATTAGAACTTCAAAGAAGGGCACGGATGAATGAGGGGTTTTATTGTACTGATAAACGTCAACATGGCATTCAATAGCAAAGATTTAATTTACTACCAATGAAGAAAGAGATAACATGAAATTAAAAACGATTCTATTAGTCTATGAATTAATTGTAGCATTCAAGTTAGGAGAAGAAAAGAAGAAAATTGTTCTACTGAAGCTGGACATAGCGGCTGTGTGGTCTTACTGCACATGTGAGATGGAAGGAGTAGCTGAAGGAGCTGGGATCGCTCAGTCTGGAGAAGAGGAGGCTCAGGGGAGACCTTATCATTCTGTACAACTGCCTGAACAGAGGGTGTGATGAGGTGGAGATCAGCCTCATCTCCCATGTAACAGGGAGAGATAAGAAGAGGACAAGTAGAAATGGCCACAAATTGTGCAGAGGAGGTTCAGGTTGAATATTAGAAAATAATTATTCTCAGAGAAGTGGTAAGGCATTGGAATGGGCTGACTGGGGAGATGGCAGAATCACCACCACTGGAGGTGTTCCGGAAAACGGGAGAAGTCACACTGAGGGACGTGGTGTAGAGAGGTCGCAGGTGTGGGCTCATGGTGGGACTCCATGATCTTAGCAGTCTTTCCAACCTTAATGAAATAGCGTGGGCTGCAATTCAACGGCTTTGACTTAGATCCCATAAACCTACCAGTGTACTTTGAGCTTACACAAAGATCGTTTAAAATCCTTTCACCCCTACAGGAGGCTGACTTACACTCCCTGCCTTCCCCCCACCTCCCAAAGACCACTGCACACTGACACGGTGCTTGTTACAACGCAACTGGTACAAAGTTAGAGAAACTGCATAATATGCACCTGAATTGCCAGAAAGCGCTTCGAATCCAAGCACTTGTCAAAACTAATTAGCACACACAGCAAGTCTGATCAATGGCTCTGTACCTTCAGAAAAAGATTTGAGAAGAACTCACCAAAAGGGGCTGCTGTGTACTCAGCTGAGTGCTGGGGTGGTCTGAAGGAAGAGATCAACCAGAACTAACACAGGCATGGCTGCTTCATTCAAGATTAAGTTAGCACACCTTCTAACCAGTATCATCCTTCCAAGTCAGTCTGAGACACTACACTCACCTTTGCAGAAAGCCACAGTTGAGTTCTACACCCACTGCAACGTTGAGGGAAAACTAAAGTAGGCTTTTTTTCCACATATAGAAACAACCTGAAATAAAACTAAGTCACGTACTTCTAGCCGTCTGAAGTTGCTTTAAAGCTATTTTTACTTTCACTGATGCTCTATGCATTACATATATCACTACAAAGAGTAATTCTAAAAATCTCTAAATTTTCTATGGTACACTTTTTGTTTTGTTTTAAAGGCAGAAAAAAAGAAAACTGTACTACCTAAAACAAGTTGGATGAAGCAAGACTAAATCAAATACATTAGGTCAAATGACTGGTTCTTCATTTGGCTGAATTTTAAAACACTATGAAAAAGAGAACAGTTATTTAGCATGCATTAAACACAAAATTGTCTTCCCTATTATAAATTTTCTGTATACAGTGAAAGCACGGCTGTATATGAAAGTTCAGATTTATTCAAGTCCAGAGTATTTAAAAGTATTTACAACCAGCTTAAGGTTTACCCCAGCACAGATTGTTGCTTGTTTCCTGCACAGAAGATATCAGTCAAAAATCAGATAAAAACCAGATTCTGTCATGAAAGCCTCTTATGTATTAATGAATGAGAAAGGATAACATCTGCCAGTCAGAAAAGCTACTTTGTAAAGGATGTCAGCTTGGAAGCACACTTCACAGCTATCCTCCTCTCCTCTACAAAGTTTCCTCAGTAACTGAAGACTTCCCAGGTACAGGTGAATAAAGAGCAGTTCGTACTTGCTCAGCTGTAGAGGGCAACACATTTAATTCCCAAAACATTATGACTTCAGACTTGTTTGTGCTCACCACTAGAAGCAGTGCTCCATACTGCTCCCGATGCGGCTGCTGGCATCAGCACCTGCTCTGCAGCTTCACCCAAGGTCCCACCACCAATGGCCTTGGGACTGGGTTCTGACCTACAACAAGATCACAGTGCAACACCCGCAGAGCCACTACAATGTGAGCACATCCAGGGCATCTCTTCTTTCCTCCAGGTGTCGCTGATGTGCAAGGGCTCTCTACGACACTGGTACACAACTATGATTGGGAAGACCAGCTATATCTTTGTCTGGTGACAAAGACAGACTCAACAGAATACAGTTAGTTCAAGGCAAAAAATAATGAATGTGCCACATTCTTTATTGCCTGAGGCTCCTTTGCTTCTAAAGAGAGCGAGAGCAGCAGTAAATGAACACTACAGCAGAAATCCAGGATCCCAAATTTTCTTTTCACTCTAAGACAATAGCTGCGGATAGCTGATGAAGCAGGAACACGTCACTAGGAAATCAACACTACATGCCCTTTAGAGCTGTCGAAGACAAGGTGGTAGACCTTTCCTATTACTGAGAAGAACTGCTCAACAATTAATACATCACTTCATTTTATGAAGGCATGTCACAAGTTGCGTGGATGTTACTCACTCCAAGTTTCCACGTGATGCACAACCACAGTAACTTCTGAAGAGTCAGAAAGCGTTCCGATAGTCATATCATGCATTTGAATAAATTTCAGAATTCAGAGAAATTGAGAGAAATGTTTAATCATCTTGTTCTCTCCTTTTCGTCTAGAGAATTAACATATAAGCATCAAGAAAGTAATACACTGATTGCCTGTCTGCCAATAATTTCTAACATTAAAATTTAAATACTACAGAACCCAGCAGGAAAAAAAAACACCTAAGGATGCATTTCATGTTTCTCCTTTTCTTTTAAGGTATGTCTATTAATCACAAAAATGAGAACAGGTAAAACAGCATATTTTAACTTTTTTTTTTTTTTTTTTTTTTTTTTTTACTATTACACCCCTCCTTCAGAAACATACGTTTTATCCTGAAATGTTCCAGTGTGACTCAATCTTGCTAACTCTTCGGTATTCAATTTTTAGACAAAGAAACCTTTACAAAAGAATAAAAGATTACAAGGAACACAATTTGTGACTGAAGCCCGTGTTGTGGACTTGGAACTAAATCTGCAACATGCCATGTAAAAATAAAAGGCCAGAGCACTCAATGAAATGCTAACACAAAGGCTAACACAAAGAAAACACAGCAGGGAAAGATGTGCTAGCAGAATTTCTTAACTGGAACTCTAACTCAAGGCTTTCCGTATCACCAAGATGCTTGCAGAACATGGCACAGCTGATATGCCAGAAGAGCATCATTATTCTTATCAGAGAGCAAGGCTTATACAGAGAGCATTTTCTACTTCAGAACAAATCCTCCAGCAATCAGACCTATTTGTGAGTAAAGCAAACGTCATATTCCACAGCTGAAGGAAAAACCAGCAACAGCAAGCCAATAAACCACACTTCTGAGACAGCTAATACCATGTGGCGAGTAGCAATTTGTCACTTTATTTCTTTTGTTCTTTGATTTATTTTTTTAATTAACATCTTTTGCCACGACACATAGTTTGGCAAGAAGTTCAAAGTAAAGGAGTAAATTTAATGATACACTGTACATGCTGTTCTTCTGACCCAAGAATTTGCTGCTGTCAAAAGAAAAGCATTTCCTTGCCATCTCCTCCTTCCTGCTCCCAGCCAGAAATCCATCCCTTCTGACAGCTCTGATCTGCACCACACTCCTCCACCAGCTGATTCACCTCCTCCAACAAGATACCCCCAAGAAACAGAAAACCAAGTTGGATAATAAAGCACATTAGGCTACAGCACAGTATAACGAGTATCCAAACCAGCAACAAAGCATGTGGTAAGAGCAAAAGATGAGGGGATGGATGGTAGAGGAGATGTAGAGGTGGAAGAGAAAAGACGCTTCTCTGCCAACTCTCCCCTTCTGGAAGCAGTGACACACAGTGAGCATGCTTGGCTGCAAGTCAAAAAGAAATGAAAACTAAACAGAAAGACAAAACAACCCATCCACCTATCCTTGTGATTAATTCCAGCACAAAATACCCACAGAAGCAAGAATCCCTGGGATTCCCTTTCTTTTTCCCACAAAACTTATTTCACTGCCAGCCTAAAATGAAAGTTTTCATGGAGTACAATTACAGGGTCTGTTTCTATAAGATGAGCTAGCAATTGCAGCAATGAAGAAATTCTACAATGACAGCCAAACAATGTTACTCCTGAGAAAAGCTCTGTGCCACTTTACTGAAACACACTGCAGTTTTAACATTATTTTATGTAAAGCAGTACATGAGGTACCTATACAAATTCTTTTAAAAAGAAAATATTGCTGGATTTCACTGACACTTTCCTCTCTCGGACTGCTCTTCAGTTACCTCAGTATTGTGTGAGTAAAGAATCATCATCTCACAGGAATTAATTTATAATTATTCCCTCAGCCTCGCAAGGTCCTTCCCTGAGCCTTCTCAATCAGTCCTTACCTTTACTCCCCAAATAACTACCTCCAGGCAAAGCTGTTTCACAACTATTTATGGTAAGTAATTTCCAGACAATATAAAACTTTCATCGTCTCTTCACCTCAGAACCTTTCATGGGTCTACCACCTCTGCTGTCAGCCCACCTTACTAGTTGGTAGTTTCCACTTTTCCAGTAACTCCCTTGAAAAGTCACTGTTGCCCCTTTCCAGTCATCTATAGCTCAATCTGAAGCATTGGGTTCTGATCTGTAGTTAGCAATCCATTATATTTCTGAACTCCTTCAGATGTGTGAACGTTTCATCCTGACAAGTAACTGCCCTTCAGTTTGTTCGGGCAGCACCTCCTCCAAGCACTGCAATCCAAGATCTCCTGAGGCATGCTTTAACTTCCAATGCTTTAAGTTCTTCTGTAACACACAAAAGCGAAGCTTGTTTCCTGCTGTCATTTCACCTTCTCTAAATGCTTCTTCTATAGGTCACTGGTCCTCTGGTTTTACAGGTAATATTGTGCTACAGATGCTTCAGAACAGGCAAGAAAAAGGAAGGCTAATTTCATGCCCACTTCAGGATTGAGAGAGGACTTGCGTGTGTTTTGAAGGGTCAGATGGAGGGGGTGCCATAGGGCTATGACACTGCATTTTCATACTGAGCCTATCCTTACTTTCATTCTTTTCCATATTCATAATGCACAGAAAATGTAATATTCAATTTTTCAGAAAATGTTCTTATTCACAACAGCTTTCTTTATTGCACTGTTTAGCCATGCCAGACACTTCTGAGTGATGGTTTTACAGTATCTTAGTGAGTGAGACATACCCACCCAGCTTTAAAAACTCTTCCCAAGCAACATCTCACCTTTTCAGCTCACTTTCAGCTTTAAGAAGCTGTATCCTCCTTCCATCACCATCAGTTAGGTGGTACTTTAGTGGACTGCTTAACCCTGGTTAGATCCAGCATCCCTCCAAATGCAAGGTACAAATCATGTTTGTCATAGCCCCCAGCACTAATACTCAGAATCTGCTCTGACATCCCACTGGAGACCAAGCCACGAGTTGTTTCTCCCAGTGTGGGTCCCATGACCAGCTGTATGGGAAACTGTTAATCACAGCCTGAACCTCTGATTAACCATCTGAGGCAAGTGACGGGTCAGCTGCAGGAGCACAGCTGAAGGTAATTCAGCTGTGCTCCCGGAAGGGGTGGAACTTGACTCCACCTCTCCTAGATCCCATTTAAGGGCTGACCACCACTAAGGCAGCATCTCTTTTGGAGATTGTACCTGTGTGGAGTTCCTTGTGGTGAGCATCCATCCTAGCCGTGAGCCTCAGAGTGGGTGAGTTGTTCCCCTATAACCTCTGGATATTCATCTGTTACTACCTTGTATAATAACAACTATACGCCAGCCGATTTGCAAGGAGCTACTCACCATCCCCAGGATTTTCTTGGTATCTCCCTCAACAGAGCATCTACCTAAACTACATTTGGCAACAAGCTTTTCATTACTGTTTGCTCTGCAGCCACACTAGTCTTACACAGGCAAGCGAGAGTCAGGCAGATGGAAACGCAGCCGTAATGTTGTTTGGTTTTTCTGTGCATGTCCCTTAGCTATACCTAGAATTCTACCTGTACAGATTCCAGTGCTGCAACAGGTACTTTCTGGGGGGGTTGAACTGAGTACTTTGGTATCTGATACTCATCTGGAAGTCAGATAAGCTTCCAGTTGAGCTGAATTAACCCAAGAGTGAATGGCACTGTTGGGAAACTCATTTGTGAGGGTTTTTTTTGTTCAGCACTGTTTAAATAGGATTGCAGTTCACTCTAAAAGCAAAGAGTTTGAACGCCAAGCAGTTCAAGTACAAAAAGTTAGATAAGATTCAAATTACATTCAGGGACAAACTTGCTGCCTTAAAGTCCACGCAGGCAGAACTCACCCCAGTTGCTTTTATTATGCTCCATACCTTGTAGAGTAGCTCCGTGAGAACAACTGTGTTCATGAAACCTGATTTTCTGAGGCTTCACTGGGGGATTATCCAGTGTCTAAATGCAAACTCTAATTGAAAGTACACCTGCAGCAAGGGCTATCATTCATTGGACAAGGTTTCTCTCCCAGAAAACACATCTCAGCCAGAAACACAAAGCAGAATCTGAGGATTTAATGCAATTCAGAGCCCTTTGTATTTGAGTTCAGTTGCACATATTATTCAAACACACAGTAATGAAGTCTTGAGTCTTCTTTTTTTACAGCAACTCTCAAGTGTCCTTTATTCAAATGTCAACATCTTGTACGCAAGGTGTTACAAGCACACAGAATGGAGCATTCCCAGAAAAAACAGGCAGATTGTCTCAGTGACCTTTAGTTGTGTTCTTCCATATTGATGGAACATGTGCATTTTTTCCAAGACTCATTTTAATTTTGGATGTTTAGGCTATCATAGTAGTAGATAAAAAATCACCATGTTCTCTCAAACATTTTGGTCCTTAAAGAATACACCTACATCAGATACATATCAGATCCCAGTTTACCACTTGTATGGGAACTGTTGAGTCACAGCCTGAACCACTGATTGAGCACCTGGGGAAAGGACCGGTCAGCCCTGGGAGCACAGGTGAAGGCAATTCAGCTGTGTGACCAGAAGGCACCCCTCTTAGACCTCATTTAAGGGCTGACTGCCACTGGGGAAGGATTTCTTTCTGGAGATCCCTCCTTGGTGGACCTTTCCCCTGTGAACCTGGAATCTTCTTCCCTTCCCCTACAGCACCTTTCTATCATACCAATCCTTCTGTCTTAACGCCTCCGGTGAATCTTTTCCCATCGTACTGATCTGTCTAATTGCTACGCTGTTCTTTTCCCACAAATACAGAATTAACCACCCAACACTCCTTACTATATTGCTTACCAGTTGAGGTAGTTAAAAGCAGTTGAATGGAAACTGTCACCTGAACAGAAGCTTCTTGCTGTTCAAGTATTACAAACAGTTCTCTGACATCCTGATCTTCAAAAGCTTGGGACAGTCTTTTGCTAGGATGCTCCCTGCACTAGGGGACATCAGCAGAATTCTCCATAGGTTAAACTGTCTAACCAGTACCTCTCCTCTATCAGCTAAGAAGGAATTCACGTTTCTACACAAATCTCAAAAAATTTATTCAAATATCTATTGATTAAATGGAAAGTCTACAACACACAAAAGTTCGTAACCAGTTCATAAGTGGCCTTGTACCTAGCAAAAACACATCACTATGGATAATCTATTCTGTAATCCCAGATGTGCTATTAAAGGGGCTTGACAAGGTCTCAGAAACCATTAGTTGAGCCTCTGAGAAGACAAAGGAAAAACAGCAGGCCAGCCAGCATACAAAACCCTCTGGACAGCCATCAGCCTGCACATAGTAGCAACACAGCATCATTGCCAGGCTCTTGCAGAATAAGGGAGTGGGAAGGGGGACACAAGAGTCAGATGATGGGGAGAAGCCTCAACCTTACTCCCATCCATCCACACCAAATGTGTTTCTCTCAACCTTTAGCCCCACAGTTCTTCCATTTCTCACCAATTTGCAATTTAAATTCAAAGAGAATGGAGCTGCACCTACCAGCATTAATCATGCACAGGTAGGAAAAGCAGCCTCCCCAGCAGCCCAGGTACCTTGCTGACCCCAGTCTGCATTCCACATCATTGCAATCCCACAGCTGTAAGGTCCACTAGATAATGGCAGACTACAGCCACCAGGCTTCAATGACAAAACAGACACATCAGCGCTGTAATCTGGGAGTCCTGGGGAAGTACCTATCCTGGCATTGGCCATCATTACACACTGCTGGGCTAGAACCTCACATACACAAACCCCAGTTTCTGTGCCCTACAGGTGCTTTCTATTGTAGTTTTCAAATTTCTTAACAAAAAACAACAAAACACCCTATTCTTCAGAAAAAAAAACCTCACAGGTTCTACGTCAACAGTCTGTAAATTACAGCCTTTCCAACTCCTCTGCTAAAGGACATTAAAAAAGACACAAAACGATTATAAACTGTAATGTCTAAACACGAGAACCCAAGAATACCTAAGAGCTAGAGCAAGCATCCAACCTCAGTGCCATTTGACCAAGGGCAGCACTCTCTAACAACACACACATTCTCTACAATCAGCACCCTCAAAACCTGTTAATGAGAAACCAGGCATAGCAGCACATGGCCCTGTTATTTACATGTTCTATTATTCCAGTTTGTAACCTAGAATAAAGCAGATATCAATCTCTGCTTTCACACCCTCCTCTCTGTGCTTGCTAATGGCCTCAGATAGCAATGAAACACTCAAGGCTACACCAGCTCCACCTTGCCGCAGGCTACCAACGCTAATTGAGGCATGTGGCAAGATTACAAAAAGATTAAACCAAAGAAAGCCCAAGGCTCACTAGAGGGCTCATGGTGAAGATGGGCAAATTGACCTTAGAAGATACAAAGCCTGGAGATGCCTGTAAGAGGATGAGAAGGGGAGGAAGCAGATGGGAAGATAGCTAGCTATATGAGAGTTTTACAAGAAAAATTAAAGAGCACAAGACTCAATGCAACACAGCACACATACCTCATTATGCAGATAGAATTTAATTAGATTTCTAACAACTGTGGTAATGGATCCAAAAGAGACTCAGGGCATATATTTTAACAAGATAATATAGGCATATTACATAGGCACTAAATAAAGTCTGTGGCATTTAGAAATTGCACTCTATTGTTCACGGGAGAGGCAAGCCAAGCGCTTGCATTCTGACTTCACAACTCTCATCCTGGGCACATCATCTGCACCCACTGCTTCTTTTCAGAGGAGTTCAACTTGACGCGTGAATACAGGTAAGAAGAAAACGCATTGTGTTTCTCGGAGAGAAGACGAGCTGTTTGTCAGTTCGGTTTGAAAGCTATCAGGATGAACTCCATGATACAGCTCCAGCAAAGGCTCAATGCAGAATTAATCTGGAAGCTGGAAGCCTAGGCCTGTTACTTGCCTTCTTGCCAAAATTTCCTTACTGGACTCATTACCTCTATTTGTGGCACTCCCAAACTCTACATTCTTCTCACTAAAGTCGGTTTTATACTAACACTGCCCAAATAAGTGAACTATCTATGATCTCAAGTAGATCAATCAACACATACCCATAAACACCCACAAGACACACTGTTTCATACAACTTAAATATTGGTTTCCATCTCTTCAGTTTCAAACCAAAAATTTCTGAGATAGAATCACCATAATTCTTGCAATAACCTTTTCCAGGTAAGTAGAAACTACCACAAGAAGATGAAGCAAACCAGTAGTTCACTGGATACCACTGCTTTCTCCACCACTGCTTTTTTAAAATACTACTCATGTAGACCCTCAAGGAAAAAAAAAACAACAAACCCACATATGGATTTGATTGTTTGCAAGGTACAAGTTTAACAGATAAATGTATTTTCATGCTTTCAGCTACAACGTGTTACTACATCCAAAAGAATTTGTCCATCTACAGAAACACTTCCAACACGGAACTAATGGCTGAAATGAGATTTAATTTAAACAAACAAACAAAAAAAAAAACAGCCATACTTCTGCTGGGTGCTTAGATCACTCCTTGCATTTCCTGAGAATAAGCTGGGAAGCATGAGCTTACGGACCATGTGTTCCCAACCACAAGCACAGCCTCTAAAGTCCCCTTTTCCTGAAGGGTAAGAAGAACTTCCAATAACACACTTGGAGATGTTACTACAGACTGGGATTTTCAATTATTTCATTTTCTGCTGTTGTAATTAAAGAGTTAGACATGGCCTAACAGTGACATTCAATAGTTTCTTATTCTCATCCAAACCACAACCAATAAACAGGAAGAACAAGTATTTGGAAACACTCCAATCTGCCACTGAAGCAGACATCCTTGCTTGACGGCATAGGCTTCGCTCAGAGACCTCAGACATCAGCTGTGTGCTAAGAACTGAAGGCAAAGGATAGCTAATAAAACAGTGCAAGACCAATTCTGTTGAAGTCAGACACCACTCAGGAGTTAGCACACTACCACTGTGCTCTGCCAGCACAGAAACCACAGCCTGAGAGAGGTTACAAAGCACCTGCTGCACACTCTGGGACAAGGGGCAAGCCCTCCAGTTTCCCAACACCTCAGCATGCTGAAGCCAATAGCTGGAAGTCAGTTCCTAAGAAACTCAGCAGGAGTCTGACCCCATCAATTAAACAAACCAACCACCTCAAGTCTTCTAGTCCAAGAAGCTAAAAAAAAAACAAAAAAAAAAACGCTGGCCTATCTTCCAGTTCTGCTGTAAGTCAAACAGGTAGTTTTAAAACCTGGTTTGAGCAACATTCCTGAATGAGCGCCCAAACAGCACTCAGAGCAGCTTTAATGCAGGAAATAACTGAAATTCCCTAGACAATAAAAAGTAAACTGTCCTAGTGCCACTAGAGACAAGAGCAAGTTTCTTTACGTACAGACTGACGTTGAGCACAGCACACCATTCCCTTCCTGCCTGCCAGTAGAAAGAACCGCCACCTCATGCACTCCGCTGCTACAGCAGTCACCTATTCAGTCAGCCTGCTCAGAGCAGGTGCAGGGCCACCAGCACCACTTGAAAAGACAGGAAGATTCTTATCAAACCACACGGGCTGCAAAGTCGATGACAAAATGAATGGAAATGAGAACTTGGGAACTGAATGCAGCTTCGCTACAGGCCATGTGCCACACAGAGCTCAGCTGCAGCACCAGACATGAGTACTCAGCTGATGCGGCTCAAGTTTTGGCAGAGACTACATTAGAAACATCTATGGGAGTGCACCTGGTGACTCCCTGTGCAATATTCTCAACACAATCAGACCAGTCCCAAAGCCTCACCTTGTGGCAAAGGACAAGGCACGGCTGGATTGGCTGTTCTGTTGGTGCTGGGCATAAAAACCATGTTAAGCCTTCATCGGGATGTCAAGAACATGCAGCCTCCTTCACTCCTTTTAAGGCTCCTTGCTGCACCAAAATGGCCATGTCACTGTCCCTCAAAGCACTCCAATAGTTTAACAACATACTATTACATTCCTACTGTTCGGACCCCATAGCTGCTAATCTAGTTTTAGAAAGGCAATGAGCAAGAAGGGGTGAAGACCGCTGCTACACAGCAGGCACTAACTCCTTCTGCTTGTAAGATGGATTTTCATCACCGAGTTTTTAAACGTTTGCACAGGATGAATTATTAAAATACAGTTCCTTTCTGTGTTTGCCCTATTCATTAGACATCTGTGTGTAGAATGTCATTTACAAAAGAGCAGCCTCAATATTTTTAATAAAACATTTGCAGTCCTGTAGCACGAGCACTTAAAAAAATGTAACGTATAATAAATACAGGACTTCAGTTATTTAAAATAAGATTTAGAATCATATAATGAAATCTAAAGTAAACGCACACCTTTAAGGGAAAAAAGGACGCAGATTCAACGGAAAGAAAGAACTTCATGCACAAAGAAAGTTTCAGCTGTGCAAGAACTACAAACAAAAAGGTTTCTTCTCCAGCACTACACAACATTTGGGGAAATATTTCAGCAGTGATGTTTGGTATATAACAGTACTCAAACACTGAGCTCTATCTTTCACACACTCACACTGTAAGACACACAGTGTCCACCCAGACGTTATCACAGTGTCAGGAAACTGAGTTGCTATTAGAGATCTGCTTCTGTAATTCGTTTCTTTGTGATAAAGGAATCAAAATGGAATCTTCCCCTTCAATCCTAATTCCATCCACATAATTTAAGGCCACCTATGTAGCACTATGCCATATGCTACAGAAGCATCCACAGATAGTTATATCTTCAGTGTTTCAGATATTGTCCAAATGCAGTTACCCAGCATATCTGAGAGTTCCCCGCAATCTGGCAGAAAAATGAGAAGTGCTGGAGGAAGAGGCTGGAAAAGAGGCACTGAAGAACACCTGCAGATACGGAGATCTGCTGCAACAGCTTACCTAACTCACTGCAGTTTATGCCCTTGCACCCCCCTCAAAAAAAAATAAAAATCAGACAAGGTAAGAATTACTCCTGCAAATAGTCTGAAGGATTCAAATATAGGGTGTAAGCAGTAGTTAGCCGAATCCCAGCAGCAGACAAAACCCATGGTGGAATAACAGCACTCCAATGAACAGTGGTGTGTGCAGAGCCGGGCAGCAGCCCCACCGCAAGCACTCTGCAGGCAGCACTGAGAGCTTACATAAAGGGAACCTGATCGCATTTCTGCTGTAGCTGACCACAGCCCGCCCTAAGCTGATTTACCACAGGTAGAAATAACGCCCGGCCTCTCAAACGCATATCCTTTCAATGACAAAACACAGAGTTCGACGAGAGGGACAAAAAAGCCGGGTGGGAGGGAGCAGCAGGACCTGTTAGAGCACAGCGCTGCCTCTCCCGCTGCACTCGCTCCCCACACCCCGTTGTTCTGGTGCCGACGCCGTGTCACCGAGACCCAGGTGACCCATACCTGCATCTTTCTATAAAGGACTTCCGCAGGGAAATTCACTTAGCACGGTCTGTACTAAAATACAGACCTTTTAAAGCATCCTAAAGGAGACTCGGGCTACAGGAGCAGCCGGCAACAACACCCAAAATGGTGACTAGAAGGAATAAACCAGACAAAAAGCGCTCAAAAAGAAAGAGGAATCGAGCTTGGCTTTACGAAGCCGGTGGCCGGGCTGACATCTGGGGGCTGCTGGCTTCTTCCAAAGGAAAACCCGCCGGGCGCAGCCTCTTATCCCAGCCGCGGCATTCTTCCTCCAGCGGCCGCCAGCCCGGCACCAGAGCTCCGGCGGGGGGGGGGGGGGGAAGGAGGTGAGGGGGGCGGTGGTGCCGAAACTCGCTCCGGCGGGCAGGAGCTGCAGGGGTCGAACGGCAGCTGCTGCCGCCGCAGGGACGTGGCTGGGACTGGGGAGATCAGAAGGGAGCCCCGCTCCTCACTCACCCGTCCTTGCGCTTGGCTTTGTAGACGTGCCCGTAGGTGCCCCTGCCCACCTTGCAGCCCTCGTACTCGAACAGGTCCTCCACCCGCTCCCGCTCGCCGGTCAGCTTCACCTTGAAGTCATAGTCCATCTTCGCCGCCCCGCGACGCCTCTCGGCAGCCGCGCACCCCGCCCCGCCGCCCCCCGGCAGCGGCAGCAGTAGCAGGAGGAGGAGGAGGCCCCCGGGCCGCCCCGCGGAGCATGCAGGGCCGGGCGGCGGCGGCGGAGCTGCTCGCTCCTTCCCTCCGCGCCCCGTCCCCGGCCGCTCCCCTCCCGCCCGCCGGCTCGCGGCACAACAGCCGGGCTGCGCACAGAATACGGCGGCCGCGCCTGGCCGCACTGCTGCAAAGAAGCGTCGCAAACCGCGGGCGCCTCCCCGATCCCGGGCACGGCGGACAGCGCACCGCGTGGAAGGCGGCGGGCTCCGGGCACAGCCCCGCCCTCTCTCGACCCGGCGTGCCTTGCGGGGGGAGCGCGTGGCATGCTGGGAGCTGTAGTGCTGTAGGAGGGGCACGGCGCGTGGCATGCTGGGAGCTGTAGTGCCGGGGGAGGGGGGTTCGCGAGCGGCATGCTGGGAGCTGTAGTCCTGCGGGCCCGGCTCCCAGGTTCTAAAAGAAGAAACACCGTTTTCTGGAACGTTCTGAGAGCGTTTCTGTTTAATTTACACGTTCAGGTGGATTCCTGAAACTTGGAGGAATGGCTACATGAGCCTACTTTATGCTGGCACTGCCCTACAGGCCCAGCGTCACCTGTAGCATTGCTGTGTTGCTGTGAGAGACCTGGCGCCTGCTGGGAAGACCACTGGGCAGGCGTTATGAACAGAACAAGCTGGCAGGGCCTCATCCAGCACCCTGCTCCTCCTGGCCAGCCCCAGCACTCAGCCCTGCTGGCCAGGCTGTGAGCAGTGAGCACAGGCCTGGCACTGCACTATGCAGCACTCTTACAGAGGCGATACGTCTGCAGTCTCCTTCACATAGATGCTGTTAGACGGAGGCAGCAATGAGTGAGGTTAGTCTGTCCCAGCTGCAGCACGATGGGGTGTGGAGGAGGAACAATGAGTGTATGAATAAACCCAAGGATGCAGCAGCCAGATGGCCTTCTGAGGACTCGTGCTCTTTGACTTCTATGCTTAAACCATTTGGAAAGAATTCTTTGCTTTGACAAACAAAACCTCACAAGTCAAAACCACAACAGAAAAAGCTTTTTCCTCTCTTTTAGCTTTTTAGTCCTTTTCTAAGAATGTTTAGAAGTCTGCCTTTCTGTAGATGTTTCTTTCATTAGCTTTTCCCACCACTGGGGTTCCGTGCCATCCAGAACTAGTGGATTTTTTTCTTCTTCTTCACTCTATTTGTGCTTCCAGTACTTCAATTGTTGGCAACATTCAGCTTTATCGAGTCAGATGGGTGGTTCTGAAGTCATAAGGTATTTCAAACAAAGCACAAGTTGAACTTTTTAATGACCAGAAATCAACATGGACATTTCAAGACCAACTTTTAATTCTGCTTCATGAAAAAAAATAAAATACATTTTTGTGTGATTTATTTTAAAAATCTGTCAAAATATGACCTAATTTTAAGAAAGAAAGGTTAGTTTAGGAATCCATTCTTAAAAAGAAAGAGATGTCCAGGCCACGATCTGCTCTTCCTGAAGTACCCACAACTGTTCTTTTTATTGATAACATTTCTTATCTGTTTTGCCTTCTCTTCTTTCATGCTGTCTCAGAAGTCAATTTTAAAATATATTCTTAACATCTACTTTCTTCTACCTCTTTTTTTTTTCTTCCTAGCATTTGTGGCTTGCATTATAATGTCCTTCTGTCCCAAGTTTGTGTTATTTCTAATGTTTCCAGCACACACATAGTTCAGATATTTATTCTTTGCAACCACACCTCTAAAGAAATCCAGAGCTTTCCACAGAAAAGCAACCACTACCATGTTAGCTTTGATCATGTGCAGAGGGTTGGAGATAGTTACCACGACACATCCCCATGTCACTGTAATGTCCACTTGCTCCATTTACCAATTTGCCAAATTTGAAGAAATTTCAGCTCTTTGGAGACTTTTCTGTATCAGAGTAGCCACTCTGAAATGGCTAAAAATTGTCTTTATTTCTCCAGAGTGATGTTCTGTAGCCGTGTAGCTAAGGTGTTCCCAGCTTGGTACTGAATGCAAAAGAGCCAATCTTGCTGAATGTTGTACATCTTCTGCTTAGAACAGTGAAAGCTGAAAGTAAACAAATTATGTGGGTTTTGCTGGTTTTTTTTTTTAACTTTCCTGTGCGTAAAAAAAAAGCCATCATGCTTGTATAGCGCGAGCATTTTCTAGGAACCTTACAGTTGATAACATACAGCTGTGTCAGCTGAATTCTGACAGCATTTAAGAAGCTGAAGTGCTACTCCCACAAATAGCTTGGTATATAAAGTTAAGTACTCTTCATTGTGTGCTCAGCTGCCCTTTGCTATAAAGTTGATCAGACCAGTGATGCGCTTAACAAGGCATCTTAGATTCTGGCATGAGTGCAAGTCATCAACAAACATACATCTGTAGTTTGGATCCAGGTCCAGAGAGCTGTGTTAGCACACAGTGGAACATCTGTTTGCCAGACACATGACCATCATCACTATCTGTCTAATTGTTTCATGCCACTGAAGAAGCCAGTGTTGGTCCTTAAGAGTCTCGACTTCAAAATTCTACCTAGGAACAAACATCCGGTTACTTTTTTAGAGCCCTTCCTTAGGGAAATAAACTCTAATACTGATGACTATGTTAGAATTGCATGTTATTTCAACAGCAAGAATCATAGCAAGAGACCTCTGGAGGTTTGCTAGTTTAATATCCTGCTTAAAGCAGGGTTACTATTAAATTCAGGTTGCTTGAGAAAAAAACTCTGAGGAGGGAGATTCCACAGCCTCTCTAGACCTGACCGTCCTCAGGATAAAAAAGCTTGTCCTTATTTTGATATTGAACATCTACCAAATTCATGGCTACCGTCTGTCCTCCCACTGTGCACTTGGCTAAGAAGTCTGGCTCTGTCTTCTCAGCAACTTCCATGCTAGTGCTGGCAGGCTGCCCCTTCTCCCAGCTGAACAAACCCAGATGCACACAGAAGTATGCAGCCCGTGACCATCTCGGTGCTCTCTGCTGAATTCCCTCGTTTGTCAATAATTTTCAGTGTGAATATTTTTCTGCTGAAGACCCCCCAGACATGTCATTGTATTCCACATGACAGCAATCAAGCACCAAGAGGAAATAACCACTTCCCACAACATATGTGTGCCATTAGCCTTCCTTGCTGCAGGGGTGCACTCTTGACTCCTGTCTGTCCAGCTGTGCACCAGGAGCCCCAGCCCTCCTCTGCAGCAACACAACCCAGTTGGTATGCCCCGTTCTGTACCGTCCCAAAGGGTTGATCAGCCCAAGATGGCAGACAGCATTTGTCCTTGTTGAGCTCCAGGAAGCTGCTGGTGGCCCAAGCATGCCTGCAGCGTACCCAGGTGCCCCTGAACGGCAGCACTGCACCCGGGCATATCAACTCTCTCTCACTACTTTGGTGTCATCTACACAAAGGTACCATTTACAAAAAACGATTTAAAGGTTCTGCCTTGCTTACATGTAAAACAGGATTATAGGAAAAAAAAAAAAAAAACAACCAACACAGAATAGCATAAATACGTTCTAAAGAAATTCAATGACTGAACAATTGAATGAAACCAGGTTTATAGAGCTTACTTTAAGAAACTTAAAATCAGTTTCCTGAGGTTTGCTGCCCTCTACAGGCTACATCTATTATCGTCCTAGAAGTATTTTATGGTTGGGAAAGTTGCTGCTGCAGAGCTATAATAATAATGTTAGAGAAAAAAAGTTACTATTGTTATTTTGGTATTAACAACACAAATAAGAGCATAAAATACACATAAAATAGCATAAAATAACCAAATACTTAAGTTCTACTTCTGTGAAATATAAATATGAATAGGAAATGAAGAGAGAATTGTGCACCATAGAAAAAGGACTGTTTCAGTCTAAGCTTTGAGTAAGGAAACATGGATTTATTTATCTATCTTCCTAAAACATACCATAACCATCTTCTGGATGAGCAGCTCATATGTGCCTTGATACCAGAGAAGATGCTGAGTTTGACTGTGATTACTAAACATCAGAGTGAGAGAAAAGGACTGCCAGAAGAGGACAACAGGAAACCGTGTGAAGAAATTGACTGCTTTCATGGGAACAGGGCATTACTCTTCATGTAAGGCAGATACTCAGACTCCTATTACAAGAGTGAAATTTGTCTTCAGGAAACACATATTTTAGTTATATCAGGCAAAGGAAGCCAAAGCACACTTCAGCAATCACTGATTATTCATGAGGAACATGAATAGCAAGGGTTGAACTTAGTGAATAAACCTAGCAGAAAAGAGTAGCCCTGAGCATCAGAATAGCTTCGGTGCTGAGCATCAGAATAGCTTCGGTGCTTCCTTCCTGTTGTGTCCCTACATAGAAAGCATGTACTGGGGAAAACAAACAAACAAAACACAAAAACATATAAACTAGTAAGAAACCTAAATGTAACTCTTCCTTGTACTCCTTTCTCAAGAAGTATGAACAAATTGTGCAGTATGTAAAGAAGGGAGCAGAAGTGTCTTCCTGGACACTGGCCTCAGCCCTTCCTATCACCTCCCTTATTAGTGAAGGCTTGTTTTTGCATCAAGGCCAATTGCAGAATATCCATATTTTATTTCTCTAAGGAAATTTGACCAAAAGCATCAGCAATTTGGATATCCTAGGAATAAGGAGATTTTACTGAGGTCTCCTCATGAAATCGCCCTGTTCTGCTGATTTAAATAATTTATACAAGGTGTGGATTGCTCCCTCTGCCACAGCCCATCAGCTTCTGCCCTGTGTAGAATCATAGTATTGTTTGAGTTGAAAGGAACCCTTAGAGGCCATCTAGTCCAACTCTCCTGCAACGAGCAGGGACATCTACAGATCCACTGGGTTGCTCAGAGCCCCATCCAGCCTCACCTTGATCCTGGCCAGGGACGGGGCACCTGCCACATCTCTGGGCAACCTGTGCCAGTGCATTGCCATCGGTATTGTAAAAAACTCCTTCCTTACATCCAGTCTAAATCTCTCGTAGTTTGAATCAGTTTCCTGTTATTCTATCACAACACGCTCTGCTAAAGAGTCTGTCCCCTTCTTTCTTGTGGCCCCCCTTCATATACAGAAAGGCCACTCCCAGGTCTCCCTGGAGCCCTCTCTTCTCCAGGCTGAACAGCCGCAGCTCTCAGCCTGTCCTCGTAGGGAGGTGTTCCATCCCTTGGGTCAGCACTGGAAGTAACAGAGGAAAGAAAGCCTGTGCATGCTGTTAGCACAGCAGCAGCGTGCACGTGAACTTTGTAGAAGTATTTGAACCTTGTGTGCAAGGTTCTATGCTACAACGTGACTGAACTCACAGCTTCTGCAATGGCACTGAGCACTTGGTGGTTGAAAAGGTGAAGGGAAACAATAGAAAAGGAAATAGGCAGAAAGGAAAGGCGCTGAGTCACATGGAAAACAGAATCATCCTATCCAAAAAAGCAAACCTGGAAAGCGAAGAGCAGGAAAAAAAAAACAACAACAAAAAAACAAACCCACAAAACAAACAGCTCTTGTAAAGAATAATATTACAGAGCACCGAGTAGCTGAAGCTGCAGTCTTACGCTGGTTTGCTAACGTGTAGTAGTGGTCACTGGTATGGTGAGGATATTCCAGTGCTGAGAAGGGATGCACGGTGAAATTCTCCCTGTGAAAGTCTACCTGCCCTCAGTCAGGGCTCACAGCCCTCTGGAGATGGCGATGCGAGTTGTTACCAACCATGGCCTGGCTAACGAAATGCCCACACTCAAACAGACTTCCTTCTGTGTTTAAAGGGAGAGACAATACGCCGAGAACGGCAAAGTTAGGAGCGAGGAGATCAGCGTTAGCGCGGACACGTACGGGAAGGCCCGCGCGGCGCTGGGCAGGGACCTCACGGACACCTGGGGCACCCGGGGAAGCCACGACGCTTTTTCCTCGAGGTCTTCGCCCCCGATCAGCTGCGGCCCTCCCCCGCACCGCTAAGGGCGCCGGGCCGACAATGGCTCCGCGTTCACACCCCCCCCAACGCGCAGCCGCCGCCACGCGCGCGCCCCGGCCGTTGGCCTCTGTCCGGCGCGCGACCCAACGGCCTCCCGCGCCGCGGCTGCGCATGTGCGGGAGGGGGCGGCGCTCGGCGGAGGGCCGCGCTCGGAACTCGCGCTCGCGGCTCCCGGCAGCCGCCCGGACCGCAATCGGGGCTGGGACGCCCGCTCGCACGGCCAGGGGTCGGTGTCTTTCCGCTCCCGCCGCCGGGAGGGAAGGGGAGAGCGGAGCGGGGCCGGGAGCCGGACCGTCCCGCGGGCGGCAGGCGGGGCCGGGCTCCCGGGTCTCCCCGGCCCCTCTTCGGGCAGCCCGCCCCGCGGCGGGCGGTGGCATGGACTCCTCCCCGGCTCCGCGCCGCGGGTGATGCCGCTGCCCGGCGGGCGGGGCGGCCGGGGGCGCGGGCGGCGCTGGAGGCACCGATCCGGCCGGTGGCGGTTAGTGCGGGGCCCGGCCGGGGAGCGTGAGGAGAGGCGGGGGGACGCGGCCTACCTCGCCCTGTCGCGGTTGGCCGGCGGCCGGCCGGGTGGTTGGCCGGGAGAGGTGTCAGTCACTGTCCCCGGCCTCCCCCGATCCGGCGGCGGGCTGCAGGCGCAGGACGGGGCCGGCCCGGAGGTGCGCTGCTCCGCGCCTCACGCAGCGCCCGGGCCGGAGAGAGCACCGCGGGGCCGGGCCGGGCCGTGCCGTGCCGACGGCTGCGGAGCTGCGCTGCCCATGGAACCGGGGAAGGCCGCGGGGTTCTCATCGCCGTGCGACGCTTTCTTTGTCTGCCTTTGCTTCCCCCTCCCTTCCTCATGCAGAGACTGGTGGTTTCTCTCCCTCTTTCTTTCTTTTTTTTTTTTTTTTTCCTTCAAGTTCGGTGAGATCATCTCGCCCGGAGGCTGAGATGTGACGGAAATCCTAAGTGGTCTCGTGGTCCGCGAGGTTTCCTCATCTAAACTCAGTTGTCGTCTTGCAGTCAGGTGGTAGGCTTTCGGAAAGCGCATACCTCATGGCACGGGGGGTAGGGAGCCGTGGAGAGGGGCAAGAGCCTAAAAGCATGCGGTATGTGCAGCTTGGGTAGAAACGATCGTAAATATTGGAGAATGGGCCAGAATAGGTGTGAATTAAGAAGGAAAGGAGTTAGTCTTGGGCTGGAAAATGCAAGCAAGTTGCTGGCATTTGGCACCTGTTTCTTTGCAGTGGAAGAGTAATCCAGAGCCATAAATGGATTTTACATTTTTATTTCTTAGTAGTTAAAAGCCTTAAACTTTTAACACCTTGAAATATTTGAAGTGCCAAAGTATTTCATTTTGGTGGTGTTTGATAACAAGTATGGCTAGTAGCTGTTGTCTTTGCAGTTATGTTAAACAGATGGGACAGCCAAAGGCTTCACACTTCTTGTGGTTTCTAAGTGAGTCACTTAAGGAGTGTGAGTAATCACCCTACCGTCCCATTGTCAACAAAACAGTATTTTCTTCAGTTTTTTTGGGTGGTAGAATTCCAGATTTTGCATGAATGCAGGAGGAAAAGCAAAGAATCTGTCTTTCGCCCAGCAGTTTAAATTTAGGTTGAGGGAGACTACATATGATGGGCTTCTCATCTCAGGAATCTACGTGTGAGTTTCTCTGCAGCAGTATGGTGATATAGCCAGGAAGTCAGTTAACATATCGTAGCTGTGGGGCGGGCACTAACATTTACTGTTAGGTTTTCCTCTCAGTAGCAGCCTTATGTGAAACTAAATAAACTTGATCTGTTGTCTTCTGTGTGCTACTTATCTCAAGTATTAAGTCAGCTGCGGGCAGAGGCACTTTCTTTAATACTTATTGCAGTATGGATTAAGCATTTTCATGACAGCAGTCAAGTGCTGGTGCTGTCAGGATAGCAATAGTGCTATAACCACGTGTTGAGTGGAGGAGGGGGCAGTTGCATTTATTTGGGGGAAGGCAGGGTAGTGAGATGAAGAGCTGGCTGAGAAATTTGTGTTTAGAAATGCGTTGGGAGAAGTGACCTGATTTGAGCATAGCCACTGTGGTAAACAAAAGCCGGTATTTAATGGCAGATTGTGAGGCTGGGCACAGAAGGTGACAGTAAATTAACAGACCCTGCAAACATTATGCGAACAGAAAATGTCTTGAGAGGGGGTACTCAGATTTCATGTAGGTTAAGGTAAATGGGTTAAACAGCTAGGAGGGAAGTATTACATACCTCCAAATGTACCATTGGATGCAGGAGACAGATTAATGACAAGATTGATTGGCATGTTTGGAAGTGCAGTCACCTATGGTGAAGGGGGAAAAGTGGCAGATGGGGTGGAAAATGAGGAGACCAAGGATGCATCAGAATGGATCCCACAGAGAACATAAGCAAGGTATATTAAATGTATGCCAGCGTCTGCTGTTGGCAAATACATTTCCTGATTCTTCATATCTGTTGGCAGTGGTGATTAAGATTTAGTCTTTATTGAATGTATGTTGATTTGGTATGCTTGTTGGCTTGTGAGCTTGTCTGTGAAGACTAATTAGCTAGGGGGAGCGTGCTGAGAATGCTGTTCTGTGTTTCCCCATTTAACACTTGAAGAGATTGACACGTTGGTGAATTGACCCCTCAAAAAGAAGTATTTACCCAATAACTTCTTCTCCACGATTAAACAGAGTACTCGTGCTGCATGGCGATTCCTGGTAATCTCATTAGAGAAGTTATCTGTTCTGTCAGTTGTCTACCACAGCAAGTATTACAGATGGCTTTTGTTAAATGTGAAGCCCCATTGAAAGGATGACACCCTGCTTTCTCTTCTTTAAAACTGAGTATTGAAGAACAGGTATGGCCAAGAACAGGGAGATTTGTTCCTTTGTTGGCTAACGCTTGGACTAGAGATTGCAAGGAAAATGTAAAAGTTGTCAGAATGTCAAAAGGATAACTTCTACCAAAAATATATCTGTAGGCTTTGTGCTATGGGAGTGGTAGTACGGACAGAGATAATGCTGTAATGTGCTTATCAGTAAACATTTCAGGAGTTCTCCAAAGCAGTAACTGTTTTTTTGGAAGTCTACACTGGGTAATTACAGAACAATGTTTTCAGTGATATTTAGCTTCTGAAGTACTACACGCTGCTGTTTTACTTGGGAAAAGTGAAACAGATTTGTGTTATTCTCTTAATTTTTGATACTATCCTTATATAGCAAAAAATAAACCTGTCATTGCTATTGTATTTTAAAGTCTGTGTACAGCTGCAACATCTTTTCAATGAGAAACAGGGACTTAGAGATATTTTTGTACAAGTTAGGAGCAAAACACTTGCGTAATGAATGACACTGGTGAACTGACTTGGCAAATAACATAGAGTTTGGTCCTTAATCACCTTCAGCTATTTATTAATAAACTAATTTAAATAAAAATGCTGGGAACTTCTTACCATAAATTAGGTAAAATCTTACCATAATTATTGTACAGTCTAACCTTCCAATTTTGTATAAGGCAGCCTGGCATCATGGATCGCTCTCGGCACCGTGCAGGGAATGGCAATGAACAGGCATCTTCACGAGAGCATGGTTATGGTGAAGATGAGAGACAACGACAGCTGGAGCGCCTCAGCAGGGAGGAAGCCTATTACCAGTTCATCAATGAACTCAATGAAGAAGACTACAGGTTGATGAGAGACCACAACCTGCTTGGCACTCCTGGTAAGATGTGGATACCTTCAGCAGAAAAGTTGTACTGTGAGGTAACGTTGCCATTGTCAGGCTCTACATTTAGTAGAAATGTGAATTTCTATTTTAAATTAATGATAGTCAGTAGAAGTTAACTTTAATAGATGCTGAAGCTTGGAAAAAAAGAATAACTTATCAGTATATTGGTAATATTCAAACACAGATAATTAATGCTAAAGTATATCTGGCAGTTCATGTCATCTACCTGAACTTCTGCAAGGTCTTTGACGTGGTCCCCCACCACATCCTTACCTCTAAATTGGAGAGTTATGGATTTGAGGGGTGGACTGTTTGGTGGATAGGGAATTGCTTGGATGGTTGTAGCCAGACAGTTGTGATCAGTGGCTCTGTGTCCAGGTGGAGGCCGGTAATGAGGGCTGTCCCAGGGGTCTGTCTTGGCACCAGTTTTCTTTAACATCTTTATCAGTGACGTAGGTGAAGGGATTGAGTGCATCTTCCGCAGGTTTGTGATGACACCAAGCTGAGTGATGCAGTTGATAACAGCAGAAGGAAGGGATGCCATCCAGAGGTACCTTGATAAACTTGAAAGGTGGACCCTTGTGAACCTAGTGAGGTTCAGCAGAGCCAAGTGCAAGGTTATGCACTTGGGTTGAGGTAATCCCAGGTATGTACACAGACTGGGAGAAGGACTCCTTGAGAGTAGCTCTGTGGGGAAGGGCTTAGGGGTCCTGGTTAACAAAAAACTTTACGTAGGCCAGCAGCGTGCGCTTGCAGCCTGGAAGGCCAATGGTATCCTGGGTTCCATCAGAAGAGGTATGGCCAGCAGGGAGAAGTGATTGTCCCTCTCTGTTCGGTCCTTGTGGGGTCCCATCTGGAGTACTGTGTCCAAGCCTGGGATCCCCAATATAGGAAGGATGTGGAGCTTTTGGAGAGGGTCCAGAGGAGGGCCGTGAAGATGGTCAGAGGGCTGGAGCACCTGTCCTGTGAAGAAAGGGTGAAGGGGCTGGGCTTGTTCAACCTGGAAAAGAGAAGGCTGTGGGGAGACCTCATTGCAGCTTTCCAGTATTTTAAAGGAGTTTATAAACATGAGGGAAACCAACTTTTTACACGGGTAGATAGTGATATGACAAGAAAGAATGGTTTTAAACTAAAGGTGGGGAGGTTTAGATTGGATATCAGGGAAGCTTTTTACTTAGAGAACGGTGAGGTGCTGGAATGAATTTGGAGGTTGTGGATGCCCCGTCCCTGGAGGTGTTTAAGGCCAGGTTGGATGGGCCCCAGGCAACCTGCAGGGGTTGGAACTTGATCCTTGGGGTCTGTCTCAATCCAATTATTGGAGGAGATGGTTTGACATATGTATACCCAGAGGAAGATGAAGGCAACAAATGAGGTCAAATGTTGTCCAATTATTTATTACAAATTCAGCGCTACTAAGGAATGCGGGTAAGATGGGGAAGTTAGCGATAGTAAAGAGAAAAATCCTAACAAACAGTTAATAAAGCAGGGATAGTCACCACCAGGGATCCAGCGACATCTTGTTCCCCCTGTAGGGAAGCAGCAAGTTGGTCAGCGACGTCTTGACCTGCACAGCTGCAATTTGGCAGAGTGGGTACCCATTCTTCCTTGGAACTCTTTGGATTTTTATCCTCTCCATCTTGTCCTTTTGGTTGCCAGGGGCAGCAGCTGATTGTCAGGGGCACTTCTGTTTGGTTCGTAGTTGCCATGGGTACTTCTGTTTTGTTTGTGAGGGGCAACAGTAGCTGAAACAGCATGTCTTTGTACATGCCCTTCCCACTGGGTAATCAACAGTAGATCACGCAATTGTCGCATGGTGGGCTGCTAGGTATGTGCACTGACTGCATGGTGATCCTCTCTTCCAAGACCATCCCCGTAAGTCAGCTTGAATGCCCAAAAGAAGCAACAGCTGAAAAGGTTTCTCCTGGTCGCCCAGCAGCATATGTTTCTCTTACTGCTGTGCTTACGGTAACTGTTAATCCCAAAAGCTTGTCCAGCAGGTTATGTCTTCGACGGGTACTGCTGAACAAGCTTTGAGCCAGAAATTGTTCCAGCTTCTCACAGGGTCCCTTCCAACCCAAGCCATTCTATGATTCTATGGTATCTGTTTGTCTGTGGCAGTATTTTGGGCTTTCTGATTAGTTGTTAAAAGTAAGCATGCACTTGACGCTCATTCAGTATCCACACACCTTCCCTCCGTAGTAACTACGTCTTGTTATCTGTTTACTTGTCTTCCAATTTCACACTAGTGCTCTTTGCTTTTAAATTTAATTTTACCTCCTTTATTAAGATTTTTCCTTCAAGACAGAAAATATTATTTCTGCATGGCTCTGTTGTGCTGATAACAGTGTCTCATCTAACAGCATGATCAAAATGTAAACTATTTCAGGGGAAATAACAGCAGAAGAGTTGCAGCAACGTTTGGAAGGAGCTAAGGAGCGTCTGGCATCACAGACTGATCTGGAAAACAGAGAAGGTGAAGGTAGAACTGCTGGAGGTAAACATTCTTCCTTCATACGCATATATAGTACATACAGATAATTAAGAGAAATGCTGACCAGTTTCAGTACCAGCCATTTCAAGTCATTTTTCCATTCTGTCTCTGAAATGTTCTCCAGTAAGAGATTTCCTAATGATATAAAACAAACTTAAAATTAATTCTTATGAAAGATTTTAATAGGAGCCACTAATTAGTTTCTTCTCTTCTTCCGTTTTCCCTTTGCTAATGAGTCTAGGAGTGCAAAAAAAAAAAAATTCTTAAATTTTATTATCCATTAGAGAAGTTTGAGAAGAAAAGAAGTCAACTGGTGAACAGTTAACCTTTCGTCTGTTTTGTTTTTGTTATCTTATTTCTGTTTGTTGTAACAGTGAGGTTGATGCTATTTATGCTCATCACTTCCTCACCAGCATTGGCTCATTTGGCCATTTCCTTTTCTAAAAGGATAACATCTGTCTTAGTTTTTCTCACTTTATCAAAATTAGTTGACAAAGTTACTCTCAAATCAGTAGCTTTAGTGAGAGACAGATATTTGACAAATTGAACTACCTTTGGGCCATCTCAGAAGAGGCTATGTAGATATATTAATTTCTTTGTACCTGCTGGTAAGATCAGAATTCCAGCTTAAACTTAGCAATTTTGCTGACTTTTCAATATACAGCATATTTTCAACAAAATTACGTCATCACAGGGAGGTAGCTATCCTGCTGCTGTAACTCTTAGGAAGTCAGAGCTAAGCAAGCATAGAGGGTTTGGAATGCATCGTAGTGTGCTAAGAATGCAGTTGTATGAATGCTTGCAATTCTTTATTTCTCTCAGATTCTGATGTTCTTGCAGAAAACTCAAATGGCGATTCTTTGCTTGAATGGCTGAACACGTTTCGTCGCACAGGAAACGCCACTCGCAGCGGACAGAGCGGGAACCAAACCTGGAGAGCTGTGAGTCGAACAAATCCAAACAGTGGGGAATTTCGGTTTAGTCTTGAAATCAACATAAATCACGAGCATAACAATTTTGAAACCACTGGCGAAGAGTATGTGGGTATAGATCATAGCAGAATGTATTTAGAAAGAAGACATCAAAGAGCTGTCAGTCCAGTAACCACACGAACAAGGAGCAGGACAACAAGAGAAGCAAACAGCCAGGCTGCAAGCACTGCAAGGACCAGGTCTTTAAGAAGTTCTGTGGTGCAAAGCTCTGAAGCAGCCTCTCATCCAGTCTCAGGGAGACTGAGGAGTAGAACGAGGGAGTTGACTGGCCTTCACCAAACAAATACTACACGTCATAGTTCTACAACTGCTGGTGAACAAAGAGAAATGCCAGAAAGAGGTACTTCTACAAGAGTCACGAGACGCAGTAGATCTAGAACTAACGTTCGGGTGAATGCAAACCAAAGACTGGAAATTCTGCGGTTGAGGTCTACTTTGAGTAGCCGAAGCCGCTCTCCACTGCAAAGGCGAGGTGAGACTGCTTATTCTGAGGAACATGGGCAGAGGCAGGATAGAAGTACACAGCAAGCTAGTAGAAGTAGAAGACAAACAGCGCAGCATCCTCAACAGCCTGCTGAAGAACAAGCAAGAAATAACACTCAAACGCCTCAGCTTTCCTCTGCAGCCCCATCCTCGGGATTAACTGCAGAAGAGGAGGAATCTAGTAGGCCGGTAGCTGCTGTTAGAAGGCATCCAACAATTACACTAGATCTTCAAGTGAGAAGAATTCGTCCTGGAGAAAACAGAGATCGGGACAGTATTGCTAGTAGAACTCGTTCTAGAGTAGGGATGGCAGAAAACACAGTTACTTTTGAAAGTGACAGTGGGGGATTTCGGCGGACGATATCGCGATCAGAACGTGCAGGTATTCGAACCTACGTTAGCACTATACGGATACCTCTTCGGCGGATTTCAGAAACTGGGCTTGGTGAGCCTTCATCGGTGGCTCTTCGGTCAATCCTTAGACAAATTATGACAGGTTTTGGAGAACTGAGTTCTTTAATGGAAACTGAATCTAACTCAGAAATGCAAAGGGGTGCTCATCACTTACCAGATGTACAGGCAGAGCAGAATAACTCAAGTTCAGTAAACAATAGCAGTGATCCAAGTGAGGTTTCTTCTCGGAATGGGCATGTAGTAGAAGACGATGGTGAAAGAAATGGACAGAGTGATGATATACGACGCTATAGTCGTGGTAATGAAAACCAGGATAACAGACAGTCTCAAGATGCTAACAACCTCGTGGAAAATGGAACTCTGCCCATCCTTCGGCTTGCTCACTTCTTCCTGCTGAATGAAGACGATGAAGACGAGCGTTTAAGAGGTTTAACCAAAGAGCAGATTGACAATCTTTCTACTCGGAATTATGGGGATATCCACACCGAGGAGGAAATAAGTAAAACATGTAGTGTTTGCATTAATGAATACGTAACAGGAAATAAGCTAAGGCAGTTACCTTGTATGCACGAATTTCATATTCATTGTATAGATCGCTGGCTTTCTGAAAATTCCACTTGCCCAATTTGTCGGCAGCCTGTATTGGGGTCTAATGCCACAGGCAGTGGCTGAAATTGTTTGTACTACTCAGTATTCAAGGATCTACTTGTGCTCTGTTTATGATGAGCCAGATCAAATGAATCGACTTGCATAGGGGTCCATTTGTGTGGGGAGTTTTGTTAGATTTCTTTAAAAATAATAGGAAACTTGTCTAAATCTAGCAATGTAAATAACTATTTTTCTCCAAGTGCAGATCTAGGAGTACACATAGAACCAAATGATATCGGTAAAGTTTATATTTTTTTAGGTAATTTTGTTATGCTAAGCACTTTTGTAAATAGAGAAATGCAATAGTTAATCGGTCCTGCTTATTGTATGGTTTTTTTAACAGTGTAATGGACTCACTTTATTTAGATTACAAATTGTTTCACACAGACCTACCACTGTGTTGAAAAATTAGTGTCTAAATAGCCATTCATTAGCATTTTGTTCTAAGAACAATTTCTTTTACAGAGTCTCTTGCTGGATATGTTTGCTAAAGATATTTAAGTTACTTGAAGTGCTCATTTTAATATACAGTATATTTTTTTTAACATTCAAATATCCTTTCCAAAAACTTGCCAATTTGGTTCTATTTAAAATTTTTATGGCAATTTTTGCATGTGGTTTTACACAATGCTTAATGCTGACAAGTTCATGTTCGAAAGCGAATGGGTTAGTGATATAAAATGTACATAATTAAAAGCTGTCTTTGACAATCGCTGTCCTTTCAGTACAGACAGCAGTCACGTTGATGACAATTCCAAGAGTGTGTGTCTTAACAAACATATTTGCTCAAAGAATAAATGAGCATTGAGAAAGCCTTTTTACTTTTCCAAATTACTCAATATTCATATTGTTTTTTTTAACTGCCTTAGTTTAAAGAAGGAAACAATTCCTCAACCATTATATTGTCTACAATATGCATGTTTTGTGCATCCTACTCAGAAAAACAAAGGCTTGACGTGTTTTTGTACAGAATTTTAAGGTACATATGTTATTAGTCCTCGTGAAACATACCTGAGGACCAAATGGCAAAAGACACTAAAAAAGACAAAATAAGCTTCCTTTGAAGTCCCCAAATTACTGTATAATTAGATATTAAACTTTATATCAGTAACTTATAAAGAAATAAAGTTGCAAAGTAAATAACCGAGGCTTTGTGTGGATTACTTTTGAACTGTATCCTGTACATCGGTAAGAAGACTTACTGTTGATTCTCAGGTTTTTTCCCTTTCATTTCCCCCAGATGTGTACTTGTGTTCCCACAGAATGTGTTAGCTGCTGTGGTAGGTTAAAAGAAAAATCGAGACAAAGCACTCTTAAGGCTTTTGGAAGTACGCTGAATGTTAGGCAAGCTCATCTTTCTCTGAGGAATGTTTATCTCAATCTGTAGAGAAAGGCAGAATCATGAAACACATATGTGTATATCGTGAGTAGTTGAAAGAATACGTACCAAAGAGATTTGGACTTTTTCTGACTATGGACTGCCTTGACAGGATGTGTTTCAGTTAAAACACTTGGTTAGGCAAACCTAGTAGGGAAATGATACAATCCTGCGTTCAGATATTGGGTGTCTTTTTCAGGTTTGCACATGAAAAGCTTGTGTCAAAAGTTCCATAAATTTGGGATGCTTCTTTTTTATTCCTAAAAGTAGTTGTAAGAGCTTGGTTAATTTATTCCCCATGCATTTCCTAGCAGTTTTCAAACTCACCTGTGTTCTTGATCTCCACGGAGATTTGATGACGGAGTTAAAAAGTTTCTTCTGTGAGAAGCATTTGCTGTTTTGTATTCAACTTTTTACTATTTAAGATCCATAGTTCTTGTACTGTAAAATGCCACATCACCAAAACAACACTTTGCTTTCATTTTGCTAATTCTGCCGCTTTTTATTTGTAACAGAAGAGTCCAAATAAATCTTCTACATAGAAGCTATCCTTTATTTGTAACTGTCCTTGTTGCTCCCCTCTGTGATCTGAATAATTCCTGACATTCCAGTTTTGGTTTTAATTGCTGCTCGACACTGAGCTGATATCTTAAGGAAGTATGCAAGAAGACTTCACAGTATCTTTCCTGAGTGCTGAATAGTAACTCTAGAACTGACTGCTGCTGTGAGTTTTATTTAGTCCTTTTCCCCAAATAGGAATATGAAAGCTGAATGTTCAAATTCTGTAATGCCACAGATTTTTGTGCTTTTTCTTTTCCTATAAGTTGTCACAGTCCTCCATCCCACTAAGGTGCAAATTGTTCAGTGATCCACAACTTTCTTTTCTCCTCTTAGAATTCAGCATATTTGACAGCTTCCTGTGGATGTTTTCATTTAATATACTTGACTTTCACCATCCAGTTCAGAGACATTATCCAGTGCAATTCTCAGCTTTTTGTAGCAGCATTCGTTAAGCGCATCTTTCTCCCTTTTCAAAGTAACACTTGCCTAATGTGGAACTGTATTTGTCACCCTTGCTGTGCTCTGCTTCAGGAATGCTCTTTGTAATTGTTGAACGCAGAGAGGCACAGGATTGTATTTGCTTCTGCTTCCTATGGCTTGGACTGAGGCAGCAGGAGCTGGATACTTCCCAGTCTTATTTCTGTGCAACAGCAACCCTTCTCAGGTTTGACTGTACAGTCTTAATGCCATACTTGGTACAAGAAACCTTAAAATTTGAATTCTCCTGTATTTACTGTCTTGATTTGTCTAATAAGGAAGGTGTAACTTTCATGTGCCCATAGCTCTACAAACTCACTTTTCTTGCAGCGTTTTCAGCATCAGCAGAGGCAGGAGTGATTCCTGTTGGACAGATCCTGCACTTCTCTGGCTTGTTATTTGAACAGCGTGTGATGATTTGGTAATTTGTCCAATTCCTGCCTGTCAACTTCTGAAAGGTTAGCTTTTGTTATAAAAATGTATACTGGAAGGTACGCAATACCATGTATTGCATGTTTACCTGCACAGCAGTATCACAGAACGGCTTGGGTTGGAAGGGACCTTAAGGTATCTAATTCCAACCCCCTGCCATGGGCTGGGTGCCCCCCACCAGCTCAGGCTGTCCAGGGCCCCATCCAACCTGGCCTTGAGCACCTCCAGAGATGGGGCATCCACAGCTTCTCTGGGCAGCCTGTGCCAGTGCCTCGCCACACTGTGAGTGAAAAATTTCCTCCTAACAACTAATCTAAATCTCTTCTCTTTTAGTTTAAAGCCATTCCCACTTCATCTGTTTCTATCTGTATAAAAGGTCAGTCTCTCCTGTTAATAAGCTCTTCAAGTACTGGAAGACCACACTGAGGACTCCCTGGAGCTTCTCTCCTTCAGGCTGGAGAACCCCAGTGCCCTCAATTTTTTGTAGCAGGAGAAGTGCTCCAGCCCTAAGATCATCTTTGTGGCCCTCCTCTGGACTCAATCCAACAGCTCCAGAATCTTCTTGTATTTTGGGCCCCAGACCTGGGTGCTATACTCCAGATGGGGCCTCGGGAGGGCAGATCAGAGGGGAACAGTCCTCTCCCTCTCCCTGCTGGCCACCCCTCTTTTGATGTGGCCCAGGATACAGTTTGCTTTCTGGGCCCCAAGTGCACACTGGTGGCTCATGTAAAGCTTTTTGTCCACCAGAACTCCTAAGTCCTTTCCCATTGGGCTGCTAGAGTAGAAAATTGCTGGCCCAGGGAGTACTTGGTGGTGCTGAGGTGTGCCAGGTGGCCTGGCCCTCTCCCTGTTCATGCAGGGGTGATGGTAGAGCTCCGAAGAGTTTCCTGAGGAGCAGAGTCCTTGGCAGTTTTGGGGCTCTAGTTTGTGTGCATCTGTTACAGCACTAGGTGCAGGGTCACCAGATGCCTGTGGAATGGCATTGTTGGGTGGGATTCAGGGTGCCTTGATGTTGGAAGTTGCAAGTATTCCCTTTTCAAATGCACCAAAGGCACTAATTTATCCAGTTGTATGCTAACAGGGCAAGCCTATATGTTTTGTGTCTGTCATAGCAATTAAAAGGAGGTTATGTCCAGTTCTATGACATGGGTGGCTGGACATTTTTGCATCCTGCTAAGACATCTTACTGTGAAGGTTAGCATGCAGGGAAGAGCTTATATAAGACTACATAAGATAAGCAATGACTTGACCTTTACTGGATATAACAGACTCGAAGCCTCCTAGTTAACTACAGTCCAGGGAACAGGGTGCTCAAGTGCAGCTACAATTGGAAATTAAGTGGAAGCAAGCTAGGAAACAAGAGGAGGAATGTTGCCTATGCCAAGGTGGTGCAGCTTTCTAGTGCCTCCCATGCTGATGTTATCCCTGTACAAATGGGGCCTCTCTCAGAGCACTGAATGGGTCAAGTTCACTTATGGAGCTGCTGTCAAATCTTTCCTTATGTTTTGCCATAGAACTATAAGTCTTTTTTACTGCACGCATTTTGATTCCTATCTTTTAGAGAAGAATTTAATGCTCTGTGAGTTAATTCATGATTCTTATTGCTCATGGTGATTCGTCAGTATATTTGTGAGAGAAAGATCTGCTTTGTACTTAGAAATTTTTCTTCTCATCTACCTTAGGTTTTCTTCTCTGTTTTAATGAGCATTAATTCAGCAGCCAACTGTCTTCTATTCAGATATTTAATAGGATCTGGCTTACATAAACATAGTTTTATGGCATGAAAGAAAGCTAAAAATAAAGAAATGTTAAAGGTGAACATTTTTTTTTATTCTGACACTATAGGAAATGTCTTCTAAGCCATTTTTTTATTATGTCTAACAGGTATTTCTTACTGGAAATCTGCTTCTTGTACACAGCTATTGGCATTGGGCTAGCTTTACCTCTGGAAGGAGTAAGATGTTAAGTAACTTTTATAGGTGACATTAAGAGAACTAATTTTGTTCATATAGAAATAAATTGGAAAACATGGACAGAAGTTTTAAAAACAAAAAATATTCAATTGAAATACCAAATTGAGATCAAGCGGCAGCACTAATCTAGAACATGTCTGGAGTGTCTTGATGCTGAAAATGACCCGGAGAGCTGGATTGGACCCTGGAAAAGGTATAGAGAACTCTGAGGCTAAATTAATAGGTTTGGGTTTTGTTTTTTTTTTCTTCATTTCTTGTGTGTATGATGTTATCAGTGACTTCCTAGCTGCTATTATGGCCACGTAGGCCTCTGTAATATTTTCTCCTTTAATAATATATAAACTAGAATTGTATTCCTGTGTTACAAAATAACTGTGAGCTATGCAGAAGTGTTTTAGTTTCTTCCTGTTCCTCAGACTCTTTCCATCTTCCTTTTTGTTTTTTTTTTTTTTGGTTTTTTTTTAATTCATTCATCTTAGAAGCAGACTATTTCTGCAAACTAGTATCCAGGATATTTCTAGATTATCTTTTCACAAAAGATAAAGAGTATTCTTGCTAGTTTCTTCAGTATTCTGGCACATCCCATCAAAATGTAAGGATTATTTCTTTCCATACAGATCACTAAGAAAAGACACTGACATTAAGTTGATTGAATCTGTAGGATTCACCCATTCCTGAAGAGGCTTTGAGACCTGGCTCTCCTGATCATACACCACTGCAGCATAGGTTTTTGGGCTGAAAGCCAAATAGAGGATATTAAGGGAGAGAGGGAGCAAATGGCAGGAAGCTCTGTGTTATGTTATCCAGTCATATAATGTGGTTATAACTATGCAGCTGTGCATATCTAGCTTTGATCAGAACAGCATACACAACAAAAGAAATGAGCACTCTAAAAGTGCAACACTCAAATATATGTCTTTAAAATGAAATGTGTCCTTTGCTTTCCTTGGATGCTGTGCAGCTAATCTGGCTTTGGCCTGTGTGCAGAAACCATCTACTAAAGATGAGTACTGCAAGCATCCTGCAGCTTTCCATCAGCCTGCTCCAGTGTGCAGGGGGAATGGGTTGAGCCCATCATTTGGAGGCACATGCTGCCTCAAAGCGAAATTTCTCCCATTTTCTTCCTTCTCCTGGGCTTTCACTAGAATTTGACCAGTTAAAATAAGACCCAGAACAGGTTCACCAACACACTGACTCAGTGCAAGCTGCCAATTCGCATTCACGCTTATTCCAGCAGGTGTTTATACCACCACTAAATTTATCTTCTGTTTAATGTAAATTGCCTGAGGTACAAAACTGAAACGTATACCGAACCAAACAATACAAACACAGCTTTGAATTTCTTCTATGGGTTGAAGTGCTCAAATAGGAGATCGTTTTGTCCCATTATTTTAAGCAATCCTTTAAACTTCAGGCATCTGTTATACACAGTTGGGATTCTCATGCTGAGGTAAGGGACAGGTATATTACTTAGTCTTACTTCCAGGAAAAGCTCTTGTATATTATGCTGGACCTTTCTGTCTAATCTTTAGGATTAAGTCCTCATCTAGGACAGTTCTATTAAAATATATTTCCTTATGCAGCATTAGATCTACTGTGCTGAACATTTGCACATACTTTACACAGCCTGTAAGCTATTTTCAGAGCTCACATAGCTTTGAGCTACATTGAGCTCAACATTTTGCATGCAGTTTATTCCATTCATTGTGTTACAAGTGTACATATAAAGAACTGTTATTTCTGTTCTGAAAGAACAGAAATGCTAGTATATGTATGAACACTGTATAATTAATGCTGTTATATGCAGCAGTTAACTTTGTACATGTGTAATAAGAATAAAGAAACATGCTACAACTTGCCTTACGCTGTAGGATTTGCCTGCCTGTATATATATACAAACACGCATTATGTGTGTGCATATATACGCAGTGTTGGAGGTGCTCAAGGCTCAGGCGGATGGGGCTTTGGGCAACCTGATCTAATGGGAGGTGTCACTGCCCATGGCAGCAGGATTGGAATTGAAGGAGCTTCAAGTTCCCTTCCAACCCAAACCATTCTGTGATTCTACAATATATGTGCATACATTGAATTCTGCAGGAAAAAACACCTGTATAAGGAAAAAATGTAGCAATGTAACAATAAAGCTAAAATTACTGGATATCTGGATTCAGGTCCTTCCAGTGGTCTTCTTCACTGCGTAGGCACTATAGTAGGCCACAGTCCCCAGGATCATAACAGCTGAGACCTCTTCATTTTAGACTACTTAAATTCCATTTGCTTAGTTTGTTTTTCTTAAAAGTTTATGTTCAGCACAAGATAGAAGTAATAAGTTTAGGGTTATTTCAGCAAAAGTTTTCTAAAATGTAGTCCCTACTTCTCTCCTGCTCTCCACCTTAGACAATGTTTCTGGCCTCCCAGCTGTTCTCAGTCATTTGGTTCCCAACATTCCCTTATGTCTGTACTGTGTTCTGATCTTTGACATTAAGTTACGGCTCCTTTCCTGCCTCCGTGTATAGAAGCAGGTCATGAGATTGATGTCCTTGAGAGTAGTGCAATTAGAGAGATACGAAAACCCAGCAAATATACTGACTGAAGCGTGCTAAGTAAAAACCTGGCCGCAGAAGCTTCTCTCTGCCGAGCTGGGGCCGTACCGTCCAGCAGAAGAGGGCGCCCTACAATAAGCGCTGTTTTCTGGAGGGGGGAATTAAAACAGAGGGCTGGGACCAAAAGCTTTCTCTCCTGCTGCTCTGGCCCGGATTGCGAGCTGGGAGCGGAGGCCAGAGCGGCTGCGCCGGCCTCGGGAGCTGTCCGTGGTGCTACCGGGCAGCACCCAGCGCAGGGAGCCACGGACGAACGCAGTGCCCTCGGTTTAGATCACGTTTCCACGGTTTTAAAACTATTTTTCACTTATTACATCTAGTAGATCGCTTTTTTTTTTTTTCCCCTTGAATGCAAATATTTACATAAATCATACAGATATGCTATATACCAAACTATTTCCCATCAAATGATAGCCCTGTCTAGAATAGCTAGTTCAAAACATTGTATTTTGGAATATTTACACACTTGTTGCAGAGTGTGTCTTCATCTTAGCAAGCGTGTCGTTTCTTATACATGTTTCAGTCATTCTGATCACGTCCAATAAAAGCCAACTTTTGCTTCTCTGCATTTTTTTTTTTTTTACCATACTACAAAGTAGTATGCTGCCACCAAATCAGTATGGCACTCTTACCTACGTGCCTTGGGTTCTCCTGGCACCAGTCTCGTTGATCACAAAGCAGGAGAATGTTGGACCCAAGTTAGCTTCCAACCTAGCTGTGGGACAAAGGAGAATGGACATAATAAAAATACACCTACTATCGACATTCTGAAATTTATCTTAAACTTGTATTCCTTAAGCCTTTCATTTCTCTGGCATTATTCTTTGCTTAACAGAACTGGGTTTTTAAAAAAATTATTATTTATTATTTTTAAATTGTATTATATATATTATGTAATATATATATAATTATATATAATTATTTATTTTATAATTATTCATTAATTTTTATTTATTATTTTATTGTGTAACCCAGCCCAAAGATTCGGTTTCAGATCAAGGCAGTATGCTTTTATTTTTAAATCCAGAAGAATTAAGCAGGCAGAATTTTCATGAAATTACCCTAGTCCTGTAACTGACCAATACTATTACTGGTACAAACCACAAGCTGTGTACTGAGCCTGTAAGGCTTCATGGCTGAAGCTAGCTTTGTTTGAGCTGTTCTTGACCAGTGTGAGACTTTGTTTTTACCTTCTTTGGTAGTAACAGCAGTACCTCTACGAAGTGAGAAGTGTCCATCATTTTCTTAACTTTGTTGTTGATACAATCAGTTATATGGATGGTGACAAGGAGTTACTCTATGCAGAATGAGGTATTTATGACTTAACATAATGATGCAGTGTATAGGGATTCAAGCCTGGGATGACTGCAGACTTCATTGAGAGAGGGGACAAAGGACCATGTAGGGGAGGCGTAGGGTCACAGGGAAAAAAGAAAGGGGGGATGGGGAGGGGGAAGAACCTTGGCAATGCAGAACTGAGGCCTATGAACAGCTCTCCAGAAGTCAGCTAGAGAAGTGCAGACTTGGGACCTGGGTAAAAATGGGTTTAGGGATAACAAAAAGAACAAAGAACAAGCACATAACATGCATGAATAGCATTGCATGCAGGAAAATGGGATGTAAAGGGGAACTGTAGGCACAAGAAGAAAGAACAAGATGTAGAAGTCTGTTAGAAAACATAAAAATAGCTTCAGGGTCAGCCTTAACCCAAACAGAAGGAAGAAAAGGAGCAAGAAGAAACCGCACCACATCACACTCTTCTCAACAAAGCACTTGTTGAGAAGACACTGGTGACATCTGCAGTTCTAGGGAGACTAGCATTGTCAGCCTCAGATCTCAGAGGGATGCCTGAAGGGTGAGCACAACACCAAAAGAGGAATAGATAGGAAGAGCGTGCCTACATAAAAAATGAACTGTTACATTTTTTTGTAATAGCATTCTCTTTTTTTTTTTCTTTTTCTTTTCTATAATAAATTCTCACCTAACAATTTCTTGATTAGACAGTTAAGTTTTCTGTTACACTACTAAGAAATTCTACATAAGGTCCGTTTCCTTTTTTTCTTCTTCTTCTTTTTTTTTTTTTTTTTTCCACAACAAATCTCTGTAGTTTGTTTGTCTGTTAGTAATTGGAGCAAAGGATACATCTTTTGGAAATTTGGGCTTAGCAGCCTCTCCAAGGTCCCAGACAGTATCTGGCACTGTTAGAAATAGAATCAAGATATCCTGTCTTCCAGTCTGGCACATTAACCACAAAACCATTCTTCCTGCCTTTGCTTTATTTATTACATTGAAATAATTATGCATACTGAGATCTTTGAAAGTACATTGCTATAAATACTAGGAAAGTAAGCACATTGTAATTTGATGATCATCAGCTCCTTTCTAGTTTTCATCACAACATTCAAAACATGGAGCCATTATGACAGACCATAGGGAATCATACTGTCACGACTCATGGTCCCACAATATACAATATAGTGTGCATCAGCAGCACAACAAAGCCAGGCATTGCAGAACAAAATGACAACAGTGAGTTCTGCACAGTTTAAGAATATATTTCTTTTCTCGCAACTCAGGGCTAACCTGCTACTTGTTACTAACGATTATGAGCTTGTGGAAGCAAAACCACCTCACACCTCAGGACTGCAAATTACCTTTCCTGCAGGCCCAATCCTTCAGCCCTCTAAGCAGGACTCAGTTTCAGACTCAGTTACTGAGAAAATCTGGCACACCTTGCTTCCTCACAAGATACCTTCCCAGTATACTTTCTCCCTTTTACTCCCCATTGACTGCAATACATAATTACACCAAGCACCCGCAGAGAGAGATACTGTAGACAGATCCTCCAATACTCACGGGCCATGCAGAGACAAATATGTGGTTTTTTTTTTCTTCGGTGCTGTTAAATTCCTCATAACTAATGCTTGAGGATCCACCTTCCACAGGGATACAACTCAGGCTTGTTGAAATAAAAGTTGGATGAGTAATTAAAGCTCCTTGAGGAGTCAAGGAGTCAAGTAGGCACTGAAATGAGCTGCCCAGTGAGGTGGTGGAGTCACCAACCCTGGAGGTGTTCAAGGAACATTTGGACTTTGTGTTGAGGGACGTGGTGTAGCGAGAGCTATTGGTGATGGGTGGATGGTTGGACTGGGTGATCTTGTGGGTCTTTTCCAACCTTGGTGATTCTGTGATCCTATGATTCTATGACTCCAAGTTTGCATGTTAGCTGGAGCAGTGAGAACACTGAGAAGGACACAGGTTAAAGCAAGCACTGTGCATGAAAAGGAAGAATGCACCTTAGCTGCTACTTAGCTACCAGAGAATACCTCACAGAGCTCATAGCTTTCAGCTGGCAGTATTTTTAGCATCCTGCAAACATAATTTACCTGACAGTTAATTTCTGAAGAAAAAGTAAACAAAACCAGGCCATTCTTTGTTGGTCATTTTTTTGAGCACTTTCTTTGACTTTAATCCAAGAGCTCGAACCCAAAGTGACCTTCACTTTTGTCTACTAGCTAACACCATCTGAACTGGTTAGGCAATAGGCAATTCCTCCTGGTGCAAAAACACCAACCATAACAGAAAATAACCTATGGGGAGGCAATAGTGTACGCTATTGAGCTAAGAGAAAGCCATATTCTTGAATAAAACCTCCATGCCACACACTGAAAGTGGTAAAGTCATGCAGGAAAGCCAGCATTCAGCATTGCTTCTACCGTATGATTCCATTCTCAAAAGCTGTCCACCCCCAGAGCAAGAAAATCCATGAAAGCAACAGTTTTTCTCAGGGCAGAAGCTCTACAGCACTGTTAGCTCAAATTAAGCATCTCCAGAGGAGAGGAGTCCATCCAGTGCACTTACCATAAAGCACTGCAGTTCCATGCTTCTCTGCAGCTATGAAGCCCAACATCATTTGTAAACTGCATTTATATTTGCAGCTTCCTGTGAAATCTTAGCTGGAAACTACCAGTTTTTATTGTTATATGTGAGGATGCTGAAGTGCAGCAAAGTTTGGAGGCTTGGCACTAATTATGATCTTTGAAACAGTACCAAATTTCCCATCTTGTACTCTAGCCATCTCCATATGGTAGAGTGGTTTGGATAATGATTTAAGGCCATTTTTTTTTTTTTCCCCACACACTTTCACAGTACTGGACATTGTTTCTTATGCAGCTGACCTTTCCAAAAGCTCATCTCCTCATCTCTGATGAGCCTCTGCCTCTCTTCAAACAGCCTACCAGAAGCTACTCATAGGGAAGGCAACCCCAGCAGAGAAGGCAGTCCTTTCAGGTGTGGCAACCATTGCTGGCTGTGCTTGATTGAGACCAGTGTCTATAAAGACTGAGAGACACTTTTTAGTTGATATAGTTTATTAGTGTTAGGATGGGGAGGAATGGCTTTAAAGTAAAAGAGGGGAAATTCAGGTTAGATGTTAGGAAAAAATTCTTCACTTAGAGGGTGGTGAGGCACCAGCACAGGCTGCCCAAAGATGCTGATGCCCCATTCCCGGAGGTGTTGGATGAGTGCTGGGCAGCCTGGTCTGGTAAATGGTGCCCCTGTCCATGGCAGGCGGTTGGAACTTGATGATCTTTAAAGTCCCTTCTAACCTGAGCCATTCTAAGGTTCTATCATTCTAATTTTGTTCTACAATTTCTTTTCCTTTGTCTGACCTCGGGCAAACTCTTTATTGCAAATGCTGCAAAGAATAAAAAAGGTGATGCACAGATAAGGTTAAGTGGTATATTGATTAATCTTTCCTTTATTTCTTTTTTTACCTTTCATTTATCAGATGTTTTAAGTTGAACAGGAATGATGTTTCATGAAGAGGCTGCCAGAGATGAAGGATGTCCTTGTAATTGGAACAAACAGGACTGCTTGGGGATCTAGATCCAAGCTGGGCCTTGTTAGGATGCAAAAATGTTATGTCACACTATCACAGATGGAAGGGGTTGCAAGGGACCTCTGGAGATTGAGTTCAACCCCCTGCTACAGCAGGTTCCCTACAGCAGGTTGCACAGGAAAGCGTCCAGAGCAATCTTGACTATCTACAGAGAAATAGACTCCACAGCCTCCCTGGGCAGCCTGTTCCAGAGCTGTCATATTCGTTTCAGATAGACAACTTTAGGAAAACAACAGGCCTACTAGCTCATTCTGGATGAGTTCACTTGCCAGGCGCTCAGTGCCGGAGGAGTAGCACTCCGCCCGCAGGCAGATGGCTGGCTGCGATGTAAGGCAGTAGGGAACCGGGCTGTCTCCCCACGACCTACAAAGAGGGCACGCCGCACAACCCCGCGCCCCGCAGCCGCCCCGCGCCAGGAGAGGGCCGTTATTTCAGTAGGCAGCGCTGAGGAGGCGGTCGGACCCGCGGCCGCTAGCGGAGGAGCCCGGTAGGCGCCCGAGGCTGCGGGGCCCGCGGTGCCCGCCGAGGAGGGCCGGGGCCATCCTCCGCTGCCCGGGGCCGGGCGGGAAGGGGCGGGCACCCCGCTCACGCAGCGCTATCCTCCGGCCCCGGCCCTGAGGGAAGGAGGCTGCAGGTCGCCCGCGCTACCCCCCGGCGGGAGCCGCGCCCGGCAGGGCTTAGCGCCTCGCCCGCCCCCGTAGCAGGCCGCGGTGGTGCCGGCGCTGCGCGGCGTCTGCGTGAGGGGTGGCCCATGCCCGCCCGCCGCCGCCGCAGCCCTGAGCCGGCCGCCCCGGCCTCAGCATGCCGACTAGGGCCGGCCTCGACACGGCGCTGAGAATGTCCCTGCGGCGGAAATCCTCCAAGATCCACTCCTCGGCCGGTGAGGAGCGGGCGAGGCGAGGCGAGGCGAGCGGGCGGCAGGGCGGGCTGCCGCGGCGGGGGCGGAGGCGGCGCGGCGGAGGAAGGAGCGCGAGGGACCGGGGGAACGCACCTCCGCGGCCGCGCCGCCCGGTCCTGCCCCGCCGGGCCCGCTCCCGCCTCCCTCCGCCTCGGCAGCGCCTGCCGGGGCCTCTCGAGGGACGCGGAGCCGCTCCGCAGTGCCACCGCGTACCCCCTCCGCCCTCGGGGCCCCGCAGCTTGTTCTGGAGTGCCGGGCCGGGTGAACGGTAGCTTCGGTGACGTTACCCGTGCCCTGTAGGCAGGTCGAGCCCTGTGCCCTGTAAAGGCCGAGTTCTTGTGCCCGGTGCACCGGGAGCTGGTGTGCAGCACACTGCACCTTCTGCACTCTTTATTGAATAAGGAATGTGCTTTTGAGAAACATTTCCCCATCAGCTCTACTATACGTAGAGCACCTTGGAGAGCGTGTATGGGGTTATTTTGGGGTGATGCTGAGCTGGAAGAAATTCTCCAGCATTGCATGGTTGTTAGCCTGCATAACCAGACTAGAGATGATACGAAGGAGAAGCCACTCTGCTCTGCGCAGTGTGGTCACCGTACTCATGTCCTGCTCGGCCTCACTGCCTGCTAATAAGGACAGAACCCCCGGGAGCTCTGCAGAGCTGCTGAAGTAAGCAGGATGCTGAGCAGCAAGCCATGTAATGCTGTCTCATGGGGAATGGGAAGGTTTCAGCCTAGGGTTTAGCACATTACCAAGCTGTAGGTATCCTCAGTGTAAGCCATGCAGATGAACCAGCCGCAGTTAAGCAAACTGCTCTGTCCTGTGGTTGGGGTTGTGTCTGCCTTGCAGCCTGACTGCAGTCAGTGGCAGGGAGCTGTAGTTCAAAAGTGCTATTTGTAAAGTCACATTCAGAGTCTAAACTGGTGTGCTTGGCCAAAACCAGCCCTTCAGAAGGTATCCAGGTGCAGAACATTAGCACTCGGGGAGTGTTTGGCTGGAGCATGGCATATTCATAGAGTTTAAGCTTCAGCTTCTCTACATCTTATTCATGGATCTGGGTGGCTGCGTTGCATGTCAGTCATGCTGGGGCACCTGAGTCATACAGGGGCTTCTAGCTAGGATTTGTCTATACCTAGATTTGGACTTTCTCACGTACCCTGCTTTTCACATGACAGAAATCCAAATTAGGTAATTATTTGAAGAAGGGTAGGAGTTGCTGGTTAACTGCTATCAGTGCTTCACAGCTGTTGACAATGTATTTCGTATTTAGAATATTTTTTGGAGGATAACAGAACTATATCATATACAAATTTACATCGTACAGACTTGTCTAAGTTAAATCATAGGCTTATTAACGGGGGTGACTGTGGTTGGCACAGTTCAGGACCCATGGGCTGATGCTCAGAAAGGAGCTCCTGCCTTCATCTTCCTGGACAAACACGTTTGGGAGCTGAACCACACAGATGAAAATGAGATCAGGTGTGGAAGTGTGATGGCAGTGCAAGACCAGAAGGCCTTTACTGAGCTGAGTGGTGGGAAGGAGGGTCAATCACCCTTTCATCACCTTTAGTAAGGGTCGTGTGAACTTATTATCCTCTATGGCTCCCTTCATGCAATATTTGAGAGTATGCTTCCTGCTTTAAATACTTGCAGTGTATTTGCTAGTCCTGTTTACTTTTGAGGGAGCTTTAGTATCTTAAAGTATTAGCTTTTAGACTGAACCACAGAGATTTCTTTTCATGCTGTGTGAAGGATTTCAGCAGCTTATGGACGTACTTCTTTACAAAACAACACTGTGCGACAATCTAACGATGTCTTTTCACGTCAGATCCAGTTGTGATTTCTACCCTTGCATTTTGTAGCATTGCTTCCACATTTACTGATACAGGATAAAATTTAATACTATATTTAGTAGAACTCTAAACCTGCTCAGTGCTGGTACAAAGGACCACAGAAGAGCAGATGAGGTGAAAAGGAGAAATTAGAGATGGCGGGTCGCCTCCTGCCACTCAAAGAATCGGTCCTCTTCTACTTTGTGCATTTGCTCATTAATCGATTTCTTTTTTTGCTTTGTACAATGAAATCTTTTTATTGCTGTAATGTTGTACCAGCTGGGCTAAATTGATTAGATTAAAATTATTTTCAAAGAAGTCTCCAGTTCCTTACTGTTGGAACCACAGACATCAAAGGCTAACCTGTACTTCTCCTTCCTGTCTCCTTAAGCCACTGAAAATAAGCAACTGTCAATAACATATTGGATGATTATACAACAGCATGTTTATTTTTAGGGCAGAAAATGTTGAATTCCAACTTTAAATTGGATTAAAGGTACAAATGATCGTGATGTCATTTACTGCGGTCTTCTTCAGCTGCTCAACGGTGCACATCAGCAAGAAGAGATCATTTTAGCATAGAGTTAGTCACTGAGTCTTCTTGCAGGGCATGAGGAATTGAAATATAAACATTTTGTTGTGCAAAATCACACTCCTTATATGTCTTTTCCATCTACATTTATGCTTAAGTATTTGCTGATGTTCTTTGCTGTGTATTTAGTCTTAAGACCAGTGTCTTACTCCCTTCTGACTGTGGAGGGTCTTGTTCCCTTCTGACCTACCTCTTTCTTTGCTCAGAGAAATGCTTCAGAGAAGGTGTCTGATGATGCTACACAGGAAATGTTCAGGCAGTTCAAGAAGTGCAGTGAAGACTGAAGCTTTTACTGTGCAGCTCATTGAAGTCACCTGCTTTGGGCTGTCCACATCATACTTTGGAAGCAGATAAGCAGTCATCCTGAAGGCATTTTTAACCAAACAAACCCTAGAAAAGAGGTCAGCCCAGTGCTGAACTTACGAGAGTCCCCAGATATTAACGCTTAAATGTTTAAGAGCAAAATCCCTGTTCTGCTGTGAGAAAGACACTTGGCAGTCACAGAGACGGTGGGCACTGAGCAGAGAGGTACATCCTCAGCAAATGCTACTGTAGCCACAGTGTTGTCAGACACAAATTCTAGCCTCTCCCAGTTAGCTACCACTCCACAAGGCTTCATTGTATTGAAGACTTGCTGAGGGCCTAGTAGACACCCATATTGTCTGGTTTTGGTTGTCACGTGATCACTCCTTACATTTGCTTTTTGGAGAAACGCCCAGCTGGTCCATTTCCGTTTGAGCTTTCTTCTTTGAGCTGTCAAGCATATCCTGTAAAAAATGTTTGAATCTTTGAGATGAATGATTTTCTGCTTACAAAGTAATGTTCTGGGTGACTGTGATAGCTTTATTACTGTAGTATATTGCTGTTTTGTGTTTGTCTTCCTGTACCATGTTTTGTTGCGATACAATTGAACTAGTTTGTATTGGTATAAATATCAGAATAGCTGTTACTGATGGTATCTGTAGATCCTAATTGACAACAGATTCTTTTAAGGTGTAGCTGATCACAAAATCTTTCTTGTGTATATGGGCAGTAGAGCAGAGCAGTATATTAGATGTTGAAAGGGCAGCTGAATATCTGCAGCTACAGTTTTCTGCTCCTGGGACAGACATTAATTAAGTTTGGCTTGTCCTTTTAATCAACATAAATGTTATCCTTTCAGTATTTTCTAGCTGAGCCTTTTGGAGCAATTGCAGATGTACTAGATGTGATATCTGAAAGCTTTAGATAACTGATTCCTTGCTGGTACACTAAAGGGACTCTGACTCGCTTTCTGTGCTGAATAGAAGGAGGGCTCAGGTTTGATTTGTTGCTACTTGAGCACTGCTCTGCCCCTTCACCTGAAGCACCATGGAGGGAGGGAATTGAGCATCCTGTTCTGTGAGATCTTGGAGCATTCAGCCCAGTGTTTATGAAAAGGATGTGTGAATCAAGTATCTCAGGCTTTTGTGGGCCTGAGAGTAATTTAAGCAGATGTCACCTTATGATAATCTGAGAGGTTATTTCTAAACAGTTTATGTCTAAACAGGAGACAAAAGATGTGGAAGAATATGTACAAAGCAGCCATCATGACTCTGAAGTGGATATGGTCTATGTCTCTGTCTTACTGGTTATGTGGATGGAGATCAAGACTTGAGCTAGAAGCCTTAAACTGAAAGCCAGTTATCATTTACTTACATTTCTGCATCATGAGGGATGCTTAGCATAATTCCTGTTCAGTGGTTTTGAGTGTTCAGTAGTCCAGTTGCTGGATATGGAACTAAATGCATTAACCTCAGTTCTGGCACCGTGTTTTGGTGAGGGACAGAAAGAAAGAGGGATTAAAAGTATGCAGTTGGATGTTGTCTAATCCAAGACTGAGGTGAGGTCCTATTTTGATCTACCGATGAAGAGTCAAATCTTTTCCCCAGAGCTTCACTAATACAAACCTGTGCTTGGAAGCCATCCTTGTGCTATTTGTCTGCCTGGTAGTAGGAAGAAAAGGAGCTCGTATAAGAGCTCTTAGTGACAGACAGAGAGAGTGCTTTCCTTCTCCTGCCCTGCTTCCAATCAAACTTGTCCTAATCCATTCCTACCTGAAGAGAATTGTTGATTCACTGTGCACTCCTTACCTAAAATCCTGACCCTTGATAAAGTTATTTTCCACAATCTTCAGTAAGTGAGAAAGTTCTTACTCTCTGATTTTGATGGAAGTCATTTTATTTACAAGTATGAAATTTGCTTATGCATTCTTTCAGAAGGCTTTAGATGCTAGAAATCTTCAGTAGGATAGTAAAAGGGAATGATTGGTCTTCAGAAAGAGAAAGTTCTAAGAAGATATGAAAGATTAGAGATGAATGAGTTGGTTGCTTCAAGAAAAAACAAAGATTTGGGAGTTGGGGTCCAAATTAACACATTTCAGAAAAGTATAACTACTGGTAAATTTATCAAAATGCAGATCTGCACGTTAACTCAGTGGAATTATTGTAGGTATGTTTCAATTTGAGAAATTAGAGTTGGACACTATTTCAGGTCTTTACATATAGCATTTAACCCCAGCATTAGGAAGATTAAAACTACATTCTCTAGAGTAGGTAAGGACAGTTTTCTTCTAAAACACTACAGAAACTCATGTTTGTTAGTAAATGTGCCACTGGAGTTGCTGTTTTGGTTATGACAAAGATCTACAGGGTAGAATATACCATTTCAGTGTGGCCAATACTTCTGTATTTATAGTTTTCCAGAATGTTGGTATTTTTCTTACTAGCTACTGAGTACAAGCTTCTGTTAGCCCAGCTGTCGTTTAAGTAGTTTCTGTACTCCAACTCAGGGGAGAGAAAAATTATTTCAACCAAAGGATAATGGTGGCACAAGAACAAACTTTCATAGATGTTAAGTCTGAAAATACACAGTGAGCATATTTGAAGTATCAGGCAAATGTTTGGAGTAGCTTTCCAGTAGGAGTGTTAGGAAGGAAACTGAGTTCGATTTCACTGGTAGATTTGATTGATGTATGTACAGGTCAATGAAGCAGTCATCTGGAGTAGGAGAAGCTGAACTTCTAAACAGGCTCTTGTTTCTAGGTCTGTGTTTTTAAACACCAAGAAAGCCAGGAACTTCAGGGGCAGAAAATAGATGCTATACATTGATCTTTCTAGGAGAAGATTGTAAAATAGCATTTAATATCTGACTTCTACTGAATACTAACAACCATAAAACGCAGTGTATTCCAGAACTTCATTTTTACCATGCTAGGATTGAGAAGATCTGTGATGTCTGCTGTTGCTTGAGTTTCAGATTCATTTCTTGCTCAAAAATGACCAGTAGTTGTTTGGAAAATAGCAAAAAGTGCACAAAGGCAGTGCCATGAAAACTGTAAGATGGAAGAGCGTGGTAGCAGAGGGGCAAGGAGGAAGTTGGTAACCCTGAGTGTCCTGTTAATTGACAGGAACAAAAGAAATCAGATTACCTGGAAGAGCAAATCTAAAGAGGGCAACATGAGGTCGCAACAAGCAGCATGGCCATGGTTGTCCACAGGAGGTCTGAACTGTTGAAGAAAAATGTGTATGTTCCTATAAATGGTGCTAGTGTTGTGTTGGAGAAAACGGAGAGAGCCTGCTCCTTTCCATTTTTTGGTATGACTGTGCAGAAGGAGGAAACTGAAGAGTTTCTGCTGCTGGGGTTCTATCTTGTCACAAGGTGAGCTGCAGTTGGTGTGTATTTTTTTAACCCTGTGGTATGAACACAGCTTGGATGCAGCTGATAATCAAACCACAGGGGAGTTTTTATTTTGCTTTCCCAGGAGGCATTTTCCTAGTGATGTGTTTGATGCCCCATCCCAGGAGACTTTCCAGGTGAGGCTGGATAAGGTCCTGGGCAAACTGATCGAGCTGTGGTGTCCCTGTTCACTGCAGGAGATCTGGACTAGATGGCCTTCAGAGATCCCTTCCAACTCTAAGGATTCTATGATTCTGTGATTCCCCAAGCCTTCCTAACAAGTTTATCAAGAACTTCCTCCTGTGAGATGTAGTGTCTGGCGTCAACCAAAAATTCTCTGTAGGAAACAGTGCACAAGATTTAGAGGGATGGGTAGAAGGATTCCCACTGCATTGCTGGTAGAATGTGCATCCCCACTAGAGTCTGTTGGTTACTCCCATTTGCACTGATGGTTGAGCACTAAGTTTGGCACCACATATTCATAAAAATCTGATGTGTGAGCATTACATTCTCTCTTTGCAGGCCTCTAGAGATAGAATCATAGAATCACAGAATAGTCTGGGCTGGAAAGGACCTCAAAGATCATCTAGTTTCATTCCTCCTGCTATGTGTGGGGTCGCCAACCACCAGACCAGGCTGCCCAGAGTCACATCCAACCTGGCCTTGAATACATCCAGGGAAAGTCTAATGCTGAGTGTGCTAACAAGAAACTTTTATTATTACTTTTTTGAAGTTCCTTGCTAGGCAGCAGGCATGCTGCACGTAACCATCCTGCTGAACCTCTGCCTTGTTCTGTTACTAGTTACAAATCAAATAAGTACTTCAGTTATGCCCACTGAAGAGATGATGGGGTTTATGTCACTGTGGCCCTGTTCAGACAGGGTAGATAGGACACATAGAGCAAGCATATGCTGACATTCATTAGGGCATAGATAGCTGTAAACAACCCAATCAAAATTAGTACATGAACTAGCATTCAGTAGTAAATTATTAGTGCTTTAAAGAGAAGGCCCAATGTTTACTAATTGGAGAAGGGCAACAGTGTGGTGGCTTTGGTCTTCACAAGGATCTAAAGCTATTTCCCCTCAGTTCCAGATATTCTGTCATTTGTGTCCATGAAGCAAGGGAATTATTTTACCTACTTCATAGAGTCAACATAAAGACAGCATTTGTGTGGTGCTGGGGGAGAAAATGCTGTAAGAAAAGATTTCTTTAGATAGATATGCATGTACATGAGTTTCTTCATAGTTGCTGTCTGGCACTGGTGATTCAGACCTCATGAAAGCATATCCAGGTGAGTGTTCTGGAGAGGAAAAACAGATAGTGACTTTTCATTTTAAAGGTTTATTTATGTATTTATTTTATATATTTTAAATATTTTTATGTAGTTACTATATAAAACAAGGGTGTTTCATAAATATATTTCTGTAGGTTCTTTTTGCTCAATTTCTTATTACTGCAATCACATAGTAACAACAATTCTGTAAGAAAGTTGCTACATCAGTTCCTATAGACTGAAATTTGAGAAAAGCGATTAACAACTGAAGGAAGGGGGAAGGGAAGTCCTACATTAAGAAGATTGGCAGTGCTTCAGCTACAGGGCTATGCTGTGACTGAGGTTAAAGCCAGAAATAGAATTGGATTAACGAAAGAAAAGCAAGTAGCTAAATGTAAGGTCCAAGCAAAAAAAATATAGAAATGCTTTAAAATAATCCCATACACCAAAAAGCGAGGAAGAGATATTTAAGGAGCTTTCCTATTGTGTACATCTGTGAAAAGGAAAATCAGTTCATACTGTAAGAACAGTGAAAGAAGACTTAAATAATAGAAAGCCAATTAAGAGATCAAGGCTTAAGCTTTAAAATATGAGAGAAAATCACAATAACCTTTTCTGGTTGCATGCGCAGGTGTTAATACACGTGTGATGACAAGCAAGCTAAAAAAATAGGGAGGGCGTAGCAAAAATAATGCCAGCACTACAAAATTAAAGGAACAGTAGAAGCAAGCTATGTGAAAATTCTCATTCGGACAGGACAACACAGTAACCTATAAAATGGAATAGGTTCGTCCTGAATGCCTGAGCAAAAAGTAGGCTTCACCTGATAACCCAGCCCTAATTATTACAGCTCTGTTTATACTGATGAGCCCCAGCATCCTAATTTGTAGTTTGTGAGAAGCTAATGCAGGCAGATTAAGTCTTCAAAAGAGGAAAGATGAAGTAGAAATGAATGTCTGTAGAGGTTTTGGGAGGATAGGCAGTAGCATTTAGGAGCCTTATTCTTTTTCAGCTTTAGCATTCAGTCAGCTGAGTTCTTTTTAAAATTTGGAAGGAGACAGGAGTTGAAATTATTATATATACGTAAATATATATTCAGTTACATTTGTAGCTTTTGTCTTTAGTGAGAGTAGATATTGATTGTCTTTATTTCTTCTTTCTTTTTCTATGTAGATAAGATGAATTTTTTTTTTTCCAAACAGGAAGGTGGCAGGACCTAAAGTCATAGGAGGGGGCTGGCGGTAGGGAAAACAAATGCAACATCTGCATTTTGGTATAAGAACTGCATTCTTTGTCTGCAATGGGATACAGATCAGCAAAAGTGTAGCTAAAATTTAAATCTGGAAAGTAACCAAACGTGATTTTATATTAAAACAACTCCTGTGGTTAAGTTGGTATTTTTATTGCTGTTGTCACACACGCATAAACTGTAATACAAGTGCTGCAGATGGGGTTCTCAGCAGCTGTGCAGTAGGAGCCATTTTAAAGATTAAAAGATATGCTCAGTGTGAGAGACCCCTTCCACCTTGTCAGGGTGTAGGGCTGCTTGGTGGTAAGAAATTCGTACTTTAACAGTGAGCTCAGTATGAAGATAATAGCTGAATGGAAGGTATTGCTCCCTGATGAGTTGCTGTGCTCTTGGCAGCAATGCAGAACAGCCATGTGGAAATGAGGTGGTAATGTCTGTGAATGTCTCTAAATGTGACATAGTGAGGGAACGGCATGGAGCTGCTTCATGGGAGGGGCAGCTGGGGGTGAGGGAAAGGGTCTGCACCAGAGGGCGGTGGGCATGGAACAGCCTGCCCAGAGCGGTGGGCATGGCCTTGAGGTGCTGAAGCTCAGAGAGCGTCTGGACAGCAGGGTTTGGATTTGAGGTGGTCTTCTGTGGCACCAGGGGTTGGACTCCATGATCCTTGTGTGTCCTTCCCAACTGGAGACTTTCTGTGGTTGTATGATGCTTAGCAGCTGGGGGCCTCTACTCATTTATGAGCAAGTTGCTTCTGTGATGCTCTCCAGAGGGAAAAAAAAGAAGGCTTTCAAGTTTCCCCCCCCCAAAAAGCATAAATTAAACTTGATCCCAGTAATTATTCAAGAGAACTACTTGATTATTTTATTTTTCAATCTTTAAAAAAAAAAAAAAAAAGGGGCAAAAATAAAGCAAGGGCAACTAGTTGACTTTCAGAGGTGTCTTTTCCTTCATGAGAGATGGAGAAACTTCAGAAACCTGTATGTAATCCAAGCATGGATGCAGCTCAGCACTGACCGAAGACTGCTTGAAGTTCTGTCTGAAAGCAGTTTACGACCACTTTTGGGTTTTGTCTTGAACCCACGTACTGTGCTTAAGGAAAGCTCCAGTCAGTCAGATTTGTCTTAAGAGTAATGCCGCAGTGTTCTCTGCACCTAAATGAGTATGCTGCCAGTGAAAATGGAGTCACTGTGCACCTGGTGATGCACAGCGTGAGGCGGGGGTTTGTTTGTCTGGGCTGTTTTCCCTTTCCTCCCTAGGGCTACTTTGCCATGAAAAGCTCCTCCAGTACTAGCATATGAGTCATAAGCATAATTTCCTCTAAATCCACAGTAGGCTGTGCAATACTAGATAATTAAATATTGAGAAGGTCTGTGATTGTTGTCTGCTCACTCTGGTAGCAGTTCCAATAAAACTGTGTGCCTCTTGCAGGCAGGTACCAGAATGTCTCAAAGCTGTTGGGTGGATGCATTACAAATAGAATCATAGAATCACAAGGTTGGAAAGGACCTACAAGATCATCTAGTCCAACTGTCCTCCCTACCGTTGCTACCACAACCTCTTAATCCTCAGCAGGGATGGAATAGGTCAAGCTGAAGCCTGATCTGATAGAAAACAAACAAATGTTTGGGAGGATACACTGTGTATCCTAGCAGATGTGTGGTCACAGCCCCAGCTGGTCCAGTCAGCAAAACTTTGCTGAAATCATGCTCACCTCCTCCAGTCTGAGTAGTTCAGGCTGGGTCTGGTCTACACGCTTCCTATTAAAGTGTATAGAAGCACCATAAGGTATTTTTCAGAGATCAAGCCACTGAGACTGATCAGAATCAGAGTCACAGAAACGTAGGGTTTGGAAGGGTCCTCTGAAGATCATCTAGTCCAACCTCCTGCTAAAGCAGGCTCCCTACAGTAGGTTGCACAGGAAAGCATCTGGGTGGGCTTTGAACATCTCCAGAGAAGGAGACTCCATGATCACTCTGGACAGCTTGTTTCAGTGGTCTGTGACTCTTAAAGAACTTTTTCCTCTTCTTCTAAAATTCATCCAGTACAGATGCTACAGGCAAGACAGCTGTTCCAGGAAGCAAAAGCTACAGTAAGAAAACTTTTTAGGCTGGGCTTTTTGTAATAACAGTGCTTTATTGGGGAAAACTTTTCCAGCTATATTTAAGTACAGGAGTTCAGCATAATGGTAGCAGGTGGATGATGTCACTTTAACATTGCAGTACTAAAGTAACTGATGTCTGTATTTTTCACATAACTTGCATCGAAGGGAAAAATCCATATGAGTACCTAGCTTAATAAACTTGCTTTCGTCCCTGATCTGATCTTCTGGCTGGGGCTGTAGAGCAGAGATGAAACTGGCTATCCGTAAGCCTCTCCCATCTGACAGGAGGGCCCTTTCCTGCAGGGGGCAGGCAAAGGCACGTGATGGCAGCTTTTCTCCTGTCCTTATTTAAACATAGAACCGCTGCTAAATTTTCTGTTTTGCATGTGTGTCTTATACATCCATTAAGCTTAAAAATAAACTTTCCTTACTGAAGGGTTTTATTAAGATAATGTTCACAAGTCTGTCTTGAGCTTTGTGCAGATCTCTTCCTTAAACTATCTTTAACGTTGTCACTGAGTTCTGTTTTGGTTAGCCCTTGGTGATGCAGATCAGCGGTGAGCCACAAAAGATGTTCTGTACAGGATTCTTCATCTGGTGCTTAAGACTGAGGACATTCCTCTAAGTCCCCAGAGCCCTGCACCCCAGCTGTAGCATTTCTCATGGCATGTAGTTGGTTTCCCTCAAGTCTCCAAGTCTTTTGGAAGTCAGGAAGCTGGTAAAGAGGGCTGTAAGTTCTCATATTAGCATAGACACTCCTATTTCAAGGTGCCTTAGAAGGAGAAAAATGTGTGTTAGTGTTTGAAAAGGAATCTCAGAAATGTGCTACCTCTTTGCATGCCCTGTCCATGTAGTGATGGCAATACAGAATGGCAGTCACTTGGAAATGCTCAGTACTATTTGTAGAGCTCTGAAATAGCCTGAAGTTTCTTTCTGCTTCTTGCTGTTCAGATTCATGTCCATGTAGTCCACTCCTCACTGAGGATAGCATTTCTGTTTCTCTTGCTGTATTAGAGTGGTGGGTTGCATGGATTATGCTCATAGCTCTGAGGCTCAGTGCAGAGCTCTGCAGACACCAAATGATCCCTCCACTGAGCAGTCCTTGGTCTGAAGTTGAGTTGCTAAAATATTATCTAATTAACAGGACAGTATTAAACCTGTTCCTGCATCACGTCAGACTTCACAACTGGAAGGTATTGCATTAAAAAAAAAAAAAAGTATATGAGTTAAGTATTTTTAAGAACACAATAGCCTAATTTTATTAGCTTCTACACTAGACAGTTGCAAATATACTCTTCTCTGCAGGGCATTTGGTAGCTGAGTGTAGGCTGCAATTAGTGATAATGAATTAGTTTCCAGTTTGCTCTCCTGAATGTTTCCATTAGCAGTCCCACTAACAGTTGTAGTGAACCTTTAATGAATACAATAAGCCACATAACCCACACAAGCCTGCATGGCTGGGTATGTGGTATATTCTGTAATGGCACTGTGCAGTCAGGTTTTCCATGTTATTGATGAAATACTTAGTAAATCACTTTTTATGCTTGTTCTTGTAAAAATATTCCCTCAATCAGGGGAATAGAGTAACTTCATTGTTGCCCCCCCTTTTTTGTATTGACTTTGTTCTGTGTTAAGCACACTTGAAGAAAGGCATAAGTAGCAGAGGAGTAAGGGTGTAGTGGATGAATAATGTGTTGTTAAACTAAGAACAATACACTTATTAATCCTTAGGATATAGCACAATGCTGGAGTACCCTGTTGGGCGACATCAGTCTTACAGAGGCATTTTAATGGCTTTTACAAGCGGTGAAACACCCCAGCATTGCGGCCAGGATCTGCTCTGTGCCCATCCAAAGGCATGGCAAAGCATCAAAGATGGTTACTCAGCTGCATAAGGCTGTGCTGTATGGCAGGTCCTTCATCTAACAGAGGCAGGATCAGGTAAAATTAGATCTCATTTCTGCAATAGCTGTGCCAAAATTAACTTAAAAGGGCCCCTTCCCAAAGGGAGGGATGCCAGCTAAAGGGACCTGGAAAGGCTTGAAATATGCATTCATGTGAAAATAATGAAGTTCAGCAAAGTCAAGTGCAAGGTGTACATTTGGGTAGGGGCAGTCGCAGATGTACGTACAGTCTGGGAGAACTCACTGAGAGCGGCCCTGCATAGAAGGACTTGAGGGTCCTAGTGGATGAAAAGCTGGACGTGAGCCAGCAGTGTGGGTTCACAGTCCAGAAGGTGAACTGTGTTCTGGGCTGCATTAAAAGAGGGGTGGCCAGCAGGGAGGGGGAGGTGATTGTCCCCCTCTGCTCTGCCCTTGTGAGGCCCCATCTGGTGAACTGCACCCAGGCCTGGGGCCCCCAGTACAGGAAGGAAGGATGCGGAACTGTTGGAGCAGGTCAGAGAAGGGCCACTAAGATGGCCAGAGGACTGGAGCAGCTCTCCAGTGGGATAAAATTGAGGGAACCAGCATTCTTCAACCTGGAGAAGAGAGGCGTTGTGACATGTGACATGACAAAGGGAGTGGCTTTACAGTAAAAGAGGAGAGGTTTAGATTAAGTGTTACTAGTAATTTTTTCACTTGGAGGATGGTGATGCACTGGAACAGGCTGCCCAGAGAGGTTGTGGATGCCCCATCTGTGGTGGCATTCAAGGCCAGATTGGATGGGACCCTCCCTGGCCAGCCTGGACTGGTGGTTGGCAGCTCTGCCCTTGGGAGGGGGCTGGAACTGGATGGGCTTTAAGGTTCCTTCCAAGCCACGCCAATCTATGATCTATGATTGCATGTGGCAATGCTGCTGAGCACAAGCTGCCTTGGGGTAGTGCTGGGAGGGAGGGTTGTGGCTGGTGGCTTCATCAGAGCTTGTCAGTCAGTCTTTGCTGACAAAAGTTTTTCCTATTTGCTTCTTGGTGGTCCTTCTTCCTTCTCCTTCCAGCAGAAGGGATATATGAATTTGAAACACAGGTTCAGTGGAAATTGTTTTAAACATTGGTTCCTTACTTCATAGTCAAATGTTCCATTCAGAAAGCAGTCTCAACTGCATCATGTGCATGTTGGCATACTCAGGGTCATGCTATTTAAATATCTTTTCCTCAACATGTGGTGTTCTGCTAATGTTCAGTGCATAGACTGTTGGGGTCTGGGATGTCATGTACTCCTGTGTTTGTCCAGAGCAGCAACAATGTGAGACACCTGGCTTTTCTTAGTCTTGATCTGCCTGTGAAGTGCAGACGCCTGTAGCGTTAGACAGCTGCAAAGCCCACAAGGAGATGTGGAGGAGTTAATGTGCTTCCTAGATCTGCCTGTGTTCCAAACCAAGTCCTTTGGATCCAAGAGGGTGGGAGCAAGCAGTATGGCCCAGCAAAAGTGTTGATGTAGCTCCAGAGTTCTTATCAAAGCTGTTTCCCCCCTGTGCAGGGCCATTCACTTGCCCTGGTGTAGCATGGGTCAGCATTGAAGGTGTGGTTCTGCTGCTGTTGGGTGCAGTCTTGAGAAAGTGATGCAGGTTCAGGGGAGCATGGCTGTCTGGTAGATGGGATCTTGTCAGTGACAGCAGTTGGCAGCAGTGAGATGGATGTTGTTGGGTTTGTAGCCCTTACAGAGATCAACTATAAAATGTGGAGGATCCTGTCCATACTTGGTTTAGTTCACATTAGGGCCACTTTTTCTGAAGTGTTAAAATTCACCCCTAAAAGGTTATTACCCGTGTCTGATTGGGGCAGGTGTGCACCTTTCTGTACCACAGGTCAGCTTCTGGAAGAAGCAATGCTTTTCTAATGTGTTGTCATTCTGCTGAGCCTAGAACCTGCAATGTACACGTGTGCAGTCTCTCATCTCCCCCTCCAGTCTTCCTGCTTGCACCCCCTCCAGGCAGGTCGTGGTGTCCTGGCAGAGCTCTGCCCTGCCAAGGGTGCATGGAGCAGGCTCTCTTTTGGCCTGGTGGAAGGCTGTGAGGCAGTGGTCTTGGGTGTTGACCAAGTGCTGCTGCCACAGGGGGGTGGGGAATGCATTTCTTCCCTTTAGCTGGATGACTCTCAAGCTTTCCCCTTGTATGACAATCTAGAGTTCTTGTCTTAAAAATAGAAAATGAACTAAATCAACTCCATAGCATTGTTGACACTAGGTTAATATAATATATGAATAAATGCGAGGAGCCGTAATAGCTTCAGGCTGCTTATAACAGGCAAGCTAGAAATATTTTAACGTGATAACACGTTTCATTGGTGTTTACTCGGTAGGTTATTAAGGACAATAAAAATGTGTTCATTTTGTTGATAATGTTTCATTCTTTGCAGGTACTTCATCTTCTTTATCTACATCAATGTTTTAGCTTTCTAAAGTGGAAAGCCTATTTAGTATGGAAGTAATGTTTTTGAGACAAAAGCACTGACAGCTGAATTGCAAGGAATATGTATTGAATCATACTCCTTTAGCTTATATTTTTGTTGGCTCCCCAGTTAGCAGCAGAGCACAAGCTGGATGTCAGGATGATAGTTCACTGTAATTGTTCACTAATGGCTTTAAATAATAGATGTACCAAGACCTTACTCCTGTTTACATAAAAGCTCAGTTTCTGTGATAGGGTTTATCACTACGTGTTTAAGTAGGTGGGGAGGAGCAGTCTCTGTACCTGGAGGGCAGTTCCAGTTGGTGAAAGGGAATCAAATGTTGGTTGGCTAATGACATCTCAGAGCTAATTTGTTCATGCTGCAAGCTTTTTTTTCTTAGAGTGGTTGTAAATCAGTACTTGAACTGTACTCTGATAGTCCTGGGGTATCCCGATGGAAGTAATCATCATAGATAACTAGTGTAGTCGAGTCCTATCATGTAACAAGCAGTATCACTAGAGGGAATGGCCTCAACTTGCACCAGGGGAGGTTCAGCTTGGATAATAGGAAAAATTTCTTCACTGAAAGAGTGGTCAGGTGCTGGGGTGGGCTGCCCTTGGAGGTGGTTGAGTCACTGTCCTTGGTGGTGTTCAAGAAGCATTTAGATGTTGCACTGAGGGATGTTGTTCAGTGGGGAAATATTGGTGGTCGGTGGATGGTTGGGCCGCATGATCTTGGAGGCTTTTCCAGCCTTGGTGATTCTATGATTCTACAAAATCAGCTGACTGAGGTGTACTTCTATCATAAAGAAGGTTGAGCTTGCACTACAAGTGCAGTTTTGGAGGTGCAGCCAGCTTGTATTTTGCATCATGTGATGTGCTGGCACTGCAGATGTGGATGTTAGCAGTGAGCATAGATGTGAACCCACATCTCCTCAGTTTCAGAACTGGAAGATTGCTGGAGTACTGGGAGAACAGAGGTTCAGTGTACGAACAGCTGATGTCTGTCTCTGACTTCCTTTGGCCATTAATATAGGAGAATGAGTGAGTACTATCCTATCTCAGATAAAAATAAAATTGGTGGTTTGTACATTAACTTTGCTGTTGATTGAGGAACTGTTTTTTATGGAATTGCAGTTCAGGTTTCCTGTGCTTGGGGTGCTTTGCGAAAGCTCAGGCACTGGCCTTCACCAAGTCCCAATGCATTCCCACTTTTGGTTGATATGGGGCCATTACTGACATGGGAAAGGTGGATCTGTGAAGTCTTTTTGTGAAGTTCTTCTCCATTACTGTGGTGGTGATGAATCTTTGCAGAAGGCACATGGGCTTTTTGATTTTTTTTATGGACAAGACTCACAACAGCATCAGGCTTCTGTTCCTGGGCTGTGCGTGCGTGTGCCTGAATGGATGAACTGAACAGTGGTCTGGAGAACAAAAGGAGATCAAAGAAGACAGTTTGCCCTGAGGTCACAGCTACTAAATAAAACAATGAAAATCATCTTACCTTTATCACATCTATAGCTTCTGGTTATCAGATTTGACAGCTTTGTTTAGAGAGCAAAGAGCCTGAGATAGCGGCAGGATGGAGGAGTCATGCAGAAAGAAGTGGAAGTGAAATGAGAAAAGACAACGAAGGCATGAAGTGTGAGAAATACAGCAATTCTGATCTGCTTTCATCTGAATCTTGGTGATTTTGGGTATAGTCAGAGTCATTTGGACTGGGACAAGGGGAGACGTAAAAATAGGGTGGTATAAAAACAAGGAGGCTTAAATGTGACTGAAAGTATAGCTGGTTTTGCCCAGTAAAGCAAAGCTTGTAACAAAGGAATAGGTTTCCACTGTGCTTATTTTTCTGAAAATCTATTCTCAGAAGTTGTGATACAATGCTTTATGACAGCTTAAAATACAAGACCCATTTGTAAGTATCTTTCTCCTGTCAAATGCAGCTGAAACAGCTACAGAGGAACAGAAAAGCTGAGCAGAGGCCAGGTTTGCTGTAAGGCTGATTTGCAAAACACAGTGAGCAGGTGGGACCAGGTACGTTTGTCTCTAGTAGATGGAGTGCTCATGAAACCAGGGGTAGCTCAACCTGGCTGCTTTTTAAGGCTCCCATTTTGCACTGGGAAGCCACCAGCCGTTGGACTTCTTCGCTTCACACCTTCTGAAAAGAGAGCAGTATTTCAAATAACTTTTACAGATCAAGGGCTTTGTGGACAAGGGGAATATAAGCCCATCATTTATAGATTTTATTTATATATTTTTTATTGTATAATAAACTGAGTCCTCTGTAGATGATATGGAGATATGGGCTTTGGTGCACGGTTTTGGAATTAAAATCTAGTGTGTGTATTCCTTCAATTTACAAAAACTGTCTGTAGACAGATGAATTGACTGATGAATCACCAGAGACATTAATCTTACTCAAACATTAGAAAGTGGAACAAGAGACTGGAAATTGTGGAGTTTGAATTTTTTCATGCTTATACTACATGTGTTTGCATGCATGTTTCCTGACCCGAGGCACGCTATCAGTAACTTGGAAATTGATTAACAAGAACTGGGCTGAAAATTCTCTTATTAAATGTCTCAGTGTTACACCACGATCTCCCTGGCTTTTGAGCTGCTCTGAGAATTGATTCCCTTTCCAGGATATGGTACAGAATATGAATCTTTGATAGCGCAAGCTAGGGAATTATGTTTTAGAGAGAACCTACATGTATTGCTTGATTATTAACAAGGGGCCTGTTAGAAGGCTTGTCTTCCTGGCAGTTCTGTGTGCATCTGTCAGTGTTCAACGTGATAATATAAAACTGGTGCCGGGTGCAAGTGTTAGGTTGTGACTCTTCTGAAAGGGTATTTCACAGAAATAAGGAAAGGAAGTATACTGGAGGAGGACAAACAAGAGCAGGTTTCTGAACTTGAACAACATCCAGCTAAGAGCAAATGAGCAGAAGTTGGTTATACCTGAACTTCTGGCGTAAGTTTAGGCTCTTGAATGCAAGTGGCTAAAGCACTTACTACACTGCTGTCCTGGTTTCGGCTGGGATAGAGTTAATTTTCTTCTTAGCAGCTGGGATGGAACTGTGATTCAGAGTGAGAACAATGTTGATAACACACTGCTGTATTAGTTGCTGCAGACCACTGCTTAGACTAAACCAAGGACATTTCAGCTCCTCATGCTTCCCAGCCAGTAGGGAGCTGGGAGGGGACAGAAGCAGGACAGCTGACCCCAACTGGCCAAAGAGATGTCCCAAACCATGTGGTGTCATGCTGGGCAGTGGCACTGGGGGATTGGCCAGGGGGATGCTGTTGCTCAAGGATGGAGTGGGCATTGGTCAGCTGGTGGTGAGCAAATGCATTGTGCATCTCTTTTTGTATTCTTTTACATCTTTCTTTATCAAAATATTCTTATCTCAATCCACAATGTCTTGTACTTTTACCTTTTTAGATTCTCTGTTCCATCCCACTGAGGGTGAAAGAGAGCAAAAGGCTGTATGGTGCTGAGCTGCTGGCAGGGCTGAACCACAGCACCTGTTCATTTGGGAATGCTGGTATAATGACTGGGAAAGCCCGACTTGATCTCATCGGTTTTAATCCACCAGTAAACTGATCTTAAAACTCTTTAATGTATGGTGTGACAAACACCGTCTGTACAAGAGCTAGATTTGAACTGTTCAAAGTGTTCTGTTCAGCTTGGACAAGAGGAGACTCCAAGGAGACCTCATCGCAGTCTTTCAGTATTTAGAGGGAGCTTATAAAGAAGATGGAGAGTGATGTTTTATGTAGTCTGACAAAAGGGGATGGCTTTAAACTCAGCACCTTCATTCCACACAGATAGATGTGTCTGACAAAAGGGAATGGCTTTAAACTAGAAGATGGGAGGTTTAGGTTAGGTGTTAGAAGGAAATTATTTATGCAGAGGGTGTTGAGGCACTGCCACAGAGTGTCCAGAGAAGCTATGGACCATCCCTGAAAGTGCTCAAGGCCAGGTTGGATGGGGCCCTGGGCAGTCTGATGTGTTGGGTGTCAGCCCTGCCTATGGCAGGGGGTTGGGGCTGGATGGACTTTAAGGTCCCTTCCAACCCTGGTGGTTCTGTGGTGATGCTGTCATTCACAGCCTCTAGGAAAATGATTAAATATCTTAATTGGGTGCTACCCTCACCTATTCAATCTGTTTTGAGACAGCACACTAGAGCTTTCTAACCCACTTGAATTAACTAGCTGGTAAGCTAATATTGGCTGGGGCCGCAACATGTTACCAGTGGAGGATTGGTCCATTCATTTCTGCAAAACTCTTGTGGGTTTCATTGACACTGAGGCTGTCATGACGGTAGTCAAACGCAGGCTTTCTGGGTGTCTTTTAGTGGTTAAACAAAATGCCATTTATATTTCTGTTGTAAGATACTTGGAATCCAAACTGTTAACATAACAAACACAGTTTGTCTAAATATAGCTGTAAAGAATAACATTCAAGACTGAAGTCTTGTAGCAGATAATGATTTCTACCGTAATTGCTAATTGGGATGGTTTGTGGCCAGTAATCATGGAGTCACCAGAGTGGGAATAAACGCACCTAAGCCAATTATGGCATTTTGCTTCTGCCTTGTAGTCTTTCTCATTGGCTTGCCAGAAACTTTGCTTGTGTGTTTACTCCTTTTCCCCAGTGTGGTACCAGAGATGGAGGGGCATTTCCTTCATTACTCAATGTTCCTTTGGTGGGAGCAGCTTCGGGCCCTCGTGGTTTCCTTGTGCTTGCTGTGCTTCTCTCTGCTGGTTCAGCTGATGGGGCACAGCGTATGCACAGCTCATCTGCAACTTGTGGGATGCATTTGCGTCATATATCTGTGTGGAATGAAGGTGCTGAGGCTCAGCAGGTGTTTGAGGTGTAGGAGCTGGAGTAGTTTGATCTGAATTTGAATAGAGTTTAGCAGTTGAAGTCCTATAAAGTCCTTTTCCTTGAGGAGCAGAAATACTTTAGTTCCTGTAGGAAGAAAAGCTCCATTTATTAGGACACCCAGTGTGATGTGGAACTGTTACAGCAATATGCTCCTGGCTTCCAGAAGTAATTGCCTTTTACAAATCCAGGAACAAAGGTGCACACCTTGTTGCTTAAAAAGCTCTAAAAATAGAGTAGTTGACATACCAATGAAAGTTAACTTGTTCATCCAGTAATTAACTTGAAATTGTTTTAAATAAGGACAGCAGTGAGGCTTTGAAGATCAGTCCTTGTACTACATTTTGGAGGACTGATCAGTGGTAGTTCCTCAGCTCTGAGCAGTATGAGGCTATGCTGGAAATGTTTTAACTGTGCAGAGAAACTGGAGGATTCTCTGAAACACACAGAACTGCCTGTTTTGTCCCACAGCTTGTTGGCGATTCAGCAGCCACGAGAGGTGGATGAGTGCCACAGGATCTAGCCTCTGCCATTTTGCTGTTTAGGAGACGGTGGCAGCAGCCACTTCAGACACTGGGTGCAGCCATGTGTGCTCCAGCATATTTGTCCCACAAGGGAAGGCGTAGGCTCTTCTGGGTGATTCAGGCTTCCTTAGTGAGTAAAACATGGGAAATGGTGAATGGGAGTAGAAGAGGTGGGTGTTCTGCCTGTGTGAGGACCACCCTTTAAAAGCTTGTATGTTCTGATTCCTAAGGTGATGGTAAATGATAGAAAGATGCATACCAAAAAAGAAAAGCCTCTGTCCTGTAGCTGTATTTCAGTAAGGACCCAGTAAACTCTCAGAGATATCAATGCCATGTCTGTTTTTACTGCAGCCTCCCACACGAAATGAACCAGCTGATATCTGCTGGGCTCCTGAAAGCCCTTGGCCTGAAGCAGGGGCAGGGGGGGGGCATTAAACAAACAAGCTGTTACAGCAGAGAACCCTGAAAATACAACATCTTTTTTAGTATAAAGTGCCAGGGGTAAGAAGATAGGTTGTGTATTTTTTTTCTTCTTAAAGAAGCAATGAGCCAACCCCCACACCTCAAAATCCAAGACTCAAAATGTAATTATTTTTTTAAAACAAAACATTGCAAAATCTTTTTTTTTTTTTTTTTTTTTTCCCTTCTTCCCTGACTCAGGTTTTCTATTTCTGGAATTGATAACACTGAGTTGCTGATACTCAACATTATGCATGGAAGGATTTCCAGTAATAAAGCCATATTGATACTAGACAGCGCAGTGTTAATGGTAAACATGCCAACAGAACAGGTCTAAAAGGCTTCCTGCATGTTCTTGAGCATACTGTGCAAATGGCTGATTTGCTTCTCCTTGGCCTGGGAAATAAAAGGAAGATGTGCACAAGCCATCAAAGGATAGGGATAGATAGGTTCAGAGAGAACTGAAACTGAACCATTTTGCTTAATGAGAAATACTGTGCAGTTTGGATGGAGGAACGTGGTTTTTATACAGTTTTAGGCAGCTGTTACCAACATAATGCATTTCAGCTGCAGCTGAGCCTTTGAAATAAGGTGCTGGGGTTGGGGATGGCTATGATGGCTCTACAATCTCACAGAGTGAGCGGAGCTCAGGGCAGACAGCAGCCAGCATCCTGGTGGGACCCCTCTGGGCCAGGCAGCCCAGTGCTCTGAGCTTTCCTACCTCTGTGTGTGCTGACACAGCAGTCTGCTTTCAGATCTTGCTGGTTTGGGTCAGGTTTGGGTAGAGATAAGTCAGCCATGTGCTCTATAGTAGGGCACCAAGAATGCAGGCTGCCCCGGTCACTTGCCAAGCCCTTGGCATTTTTAATAGAGAAAACTGGCTACACTGAAGTACTCAGCAAAGTACAAACAGATACAATATGTTTTGCTCACAGATTCATCTGTGTAGGGAGCAGATAATGTTCTCAAACATTGTTCTCAGATGTTTTCCTCATGTATTATGCAACATTTCCCTAATGAAAACTAGATGAGAGCAACTAAAATCCTGAGCGTCTTCCTCTCCTGAGGAAAAAACACTTATTGTAGCTAGCAGTGTCCTTCATGATTTCCTGTCGTTGTCTTGCTCATGAATATTTGACACCCTCTACTTGATGATTCCTTACCAGTCATAGCTGTACCCTTTGCCAGGTGATGTTCTGGCTTTCTGCTCTACTAGCCTGCAGCTCAACAGACCCCTCACATGTGAATCTGGCTCTGCATTGGTGTAAATAAAACTCTGCTCTGCAGTAGGTCATGTTATGTTGGTGTGCTGGGTGACTTCTGAGAGACAAAACTAACAGAGCAGTGAACTGCTGGGGTGGCCTTTGTGAGCAGAGCCCAGCAGTGCCCTGTGACACGCCAGAGCCAGCTTCAGCTGCCCCAGAAAGGACCTACTGCTGGTCAAAGCTGAGGCGTGAGCGATTCTGGTTGTACCTCTGAGAGAGCAGATTGAAAAGAGGGAACAGCAGCTGGGAGAGGGGGGTGAGAAATAGGAGAGAAGCAGCCCAGCAGCCCCAAAGGTCAGTGCAGAAGGAAGACAGGAGGTGCTCCAGGTGCAGAGCAGCACTTCCCTGCAGTCCAGGAGAGGCCCACCATGGGGCAGGTTGTCCCCTTGCAGCCCACAGGCACCACACTGAGCACATCTCCACGTGCATCAGCGTGAGGTCCTCCACAAAGAAATGTCCTGGAAGGCATATGCGGTATTGCAAAGGTAACTTAAGATATGATGTAGTAAGCCAAATCCTGGCCATCTCACAGAGCTGTCCTGTGAGGCTTTAAGCGTGCTGCTGATGCTTTGTTTTCTTGTCTCCATCCAAAATGCAAGTGAATGGTCTGGAGGGGGACAATGGAAAGGATAGGGGAGGACCCTGGAAAGCTGCTATAGGGACTATGTAAGTATATGTGACCCAAAAGAAAGGCACATACTAATGGGTTACTATGAGTGAAAGAAGGGAAAACTACTTCTTTAAAGGCAAGGGACTGTTATTACCTGAAGTAGTAGCTGAATGGGCTTTTATTAGCCTTTACATTTGAGATCCAGAATACACTGTCATCCTGTTCAGAGGCAAGGAAAAGCAAGTTCAACAAAAGCTAATTCCTTTTTTGTAACTGCAAAGATGAATCAATCTCATAACCTCTAACACTGCGGGTAGCAGCTCCAAAGGGAACAGAAGTTGAGTTCTATTGTTTCTTTTTATTAGGATTTCACTTGGAAAAAATCTGTGCTTTGAAACCTGGTATGGAAGGGTCAGAGCCCAAGAGCAGGTGGATGGTTATTTCGAGTGCAGGAATTTAGGGCAATGTCAAATTCCCCTTTTTGCTGAAACATATTAGAATGTTCCAGGGAAAGCCACAGTAGTCTCCTTGTGTGGGTATACACAGACACAGACTGCACACTCTCCTCCTGTGAATCCATTGCAGAGCAATTTGAAAGTGCAAAACATATATTTCACAGATTACCAGGAGGATCACTTTAATCAGCTTTGAGACCTGCTAATGCTATAGAGATCTTTGAAGGACTACTGCTGTTTTCATCTTCATGCAGCTGATGCAAGACAGAATGAACATCATGCCCTTGTGTCGTCGCTGGATGAGATGCATCTTCATAGGTAACTGTACAATGGGCAGCTGCTTTTGTGCATTATATGGAACTGTGGGTGGACAGAATGAACAACAGCAGCTTTGGAAATGCTTTAGAGCAAAAGGTCTGTATTTATTCAGTAAATCTTTCTAATCTTGCATTGGCTAGAAGCCAGTGTCACAGGCCTTGCAGCTTCTAGCAGAAGCATCAGAATACAGATAGCTTTAAATCAGCAGTGTATAAAGGGGAAAATATTTCTCTGTCTTCTTTAAATTGTTCTCTTAGAAATCAAGATCAGCTGTGCTTGCAGCTGATATGCTTAAAGCTGTTAGTAAATTGTTACACTAACAGATTAATTACAGAAATGAAAAAAGCACTTGTGTGCTAGAATACTAATTGAATTATGATGTGCCAAAGGTAGTTTTAGCTTCAACCAGTGTTAATACAGAGAAACATGCCTCAAAGGTGGGAGGAGAGGAGACTGCAACTGTTCTCTTGTAAGATTAGTTGTTACTGTCTGTTGTGCTAAGATTTCTGGTGTCCATTTCTGAAATATTCCTGTAATCACTTAACAGATGCACTGCGCTTGGTAGCATGGCCCACAAATAGGATTACTGGTTATGGCTATCTAACATGGCATTGTAGCACTCCTGTTGGGTGTAGAATCTTCCTTGGCTTGTGAGATTCAGAGGAGAGATGCTTATTCTTATTCGATCTCTTGGAATCCATTTTTTGATTTAACCTCTGCTACCTCATGTTCACTCTTTAATTTGCCATAGCAATCAAATTTCTGGGGGGAAAAAAACCCAACAAAACTCCAGGAACTGCAAAGGATAATACTGAAAGAAAGGTGTAAAATTATTACTGAGCATTTTAAAGTGCGGTGACTTCAGTGTTATGACTTTTCCATTGGGTAGTTTGAGCTTAAAATTCAAAAGAAACTTGGTAAGGTTCATCTAAGAGGCTGAAAGTCCATGCAGAATGGATGCAAGACGTGTTTTCATGTGTATGCACAGTGGAATCTGCATTTGGATTGTTACCTTGTATGTAAAATGCTTCTAATGTTGAAGGAGCTCTAAATCCAGTGTTCTCCAAACTGTCTCAAATGCAGGCAATTTGTATTCAGTGCATTCCAATGTGTGCAAATGCCTTTTGAGCTTGACTGACAGCAGGCCATACAAAGTCAGAGGTATTTTAAAGAAGACAAAAAATGAGCTGAGCAGTATTGAATGAGGTGTGACGCCATCAGTAGGTGAGCAGAAATGTAGTTTCCCGAAGTCTCAAAACTGTGTAACCCCCAAACAAGAAGCATCAGTGTTTGATATTTCAGGTTCTGACAGGCTCTTGGGTAAGTTGAAAATAGGAAATAACTTAAAAAATGTTTCTTTGTTACTATTAGGATGCATACACTTGATAACCAATCCTTCTTCAAAGCCACCTTTTTGGTGCTTTTTATGGGGTTTGTTTAAGTTGTCATCAAGTTCTTCAAACTATCAGCACAAACTTCTTGCAGAATGTTTAACCCAGTCTTAGTGCCTTTCCATTACTTACTAAGTTGTTGGAAACCTGGAGCGTATGGGCTCCGGATTCAACTCTTAAAATTACCTACAGGTTTGAGAGAAGCCAGTTTTTAGAACCAGCTCTTAAAAGACCGATTGCACCTGAAGATGTTTTGGGCGTGGGACTGAGGAGTTCCAGCACCGGGTTGGGAGATTCCCGTGTCTTAGTGGAGTTGCAGAGCTTATTACGTATTTAAATTTCTGGTGATGAAGGGTAGCTACTGATGCAAGTATTCAGCTCTTTGTTGTGTTTTTCAGTCTCACTTATCTGTTGCCAGAGACCCATAGACCATTAACAGACACAGTATTGTCTACTAGAAAAATTACTGAAGCCCGGGATATGATGACAAGCTGCTAGCAACTACATGAATGAGCTTGGAGAACAGCTGAAGTGTCTAGAAAAGCCATTGTTGTCCAGTGTAGTCCGGGATCTTAAACAATACTGATTTTAACTGGTATCAATTACTAGTGCTCCACTGATCTGCTCCTGCTCTGTGTTTATTCTGAAACTGTGGTCATAATAAGTGCACAGAGTTGAGTTTTAATGTCTGTAATCTTTCCTGTCTTCCACTGAAAGATGTGAGCTTATGTGGTGTCTGTAATTTGTTTTTCTTCTGGGGACTAACTTTTCTTAACTTATCGGTGATACAGGTGCAGCTGTAGAATTTAGCTGACAGTTGTGGCTATAAAGCATGAGGCAGAATAAGAATAGATTGCATTTGTCTCTTCTGCAGCTTTATTAGCTCAGCAGTATCTGCAGGAGCTGCCTGGTTTTGACATTAAGTGAGCAGGTACAAAATGACTTGGGAGATGGAGAGCAGCTATTTTAGGCAAAGTGTTATTCCTCTTGTGGTCTAATCAAGGTTGCATACAAGGATTGTTGCAGGGAGCAAACATCAGGCCTTTATTTTGCCATGCAAAGCAGCAAAAGAAAAAGAAGCCTTCACTCAGACTTCAGGCAACCCTTGCCTTTCCCTTGCCTGATTACTCTACCTTTTTTTTCCTTAATTTCTTTTGATTAATGTCTTATTCACACAGAGGAATTTTATTGGGTAGACTTTCTTCTCATCCTTTACCTCAGTAAGAGCTCTGTTTTGTCTGTTGGCATATCTGTTACCTGTAGGTGATCATCCACCTGAGTTTTCTCCATGTAGTCGTTGCTAAACTGTATTGCTGCAGTAGTTTGATTCTAGTTGCTGCTGCTTAATTCTAGTTTTCTGCTAGGAATTTGTTCTGTCATTAGTGACAACACTTGGCTTCATCATTCAACTGGATTTGGTCACATGCCTCAAAATCCAGGCTCCAGCTGTCTCTGCTTGCAGCATGTAATTCCATTCACTATCTGACTGAGCCTGCTGTTCAAGACAAGCCATGTTTCTTGCATCAAACTCTTCAGGAGTTAAAAACTGGCAAATTTGCCATACTTGGATTGACTGGTATATGCAAGCTTTTCTTCCAGCTTTGCTGAGCTCTGTTTATAGCAGGAATCTTTGCACTGTTTCCTGAATGGCAGTGTTAAGCATTGGTACTGTATTATTTATGTTCGTGATGGCTGGATTAATGTGTGTTTAAGACTGACACGTGCTGTAAGCTGCATGTAGCTCACTAGTTTCAACGTAAGCAAGCCCAAACTATTGGCCACTCCCCTGGCTTCTGGCTTTGAGTGATTACATGAAGTTGTTCAAAAAATTGGTCTCACGGAAGGTTGACAGGTGACCTCTCCAACATGACAGCTTCTCTTGCAGAGCAGTACACTGTCTACTGTTTTAGACAGCTCTTAAGTTTTAAGTAAGTACTGAAATACTGAACATTGTCAAATTGGTTAACTTCCCTGCCCAACAGTACCCTTCTTTGTCTTTGTTAATTTTGTTAGTCTACATGCATTGTATAGCTGTGCAGAGAACAGAGATGTTACAGAGCTGCTGGCTTTTTAATTTCCTTTGCAATGCCTGGCTTAACTTGATTGATGACAACACTTTTCCTGCATCTTGGATTTCAGAAAATAAGCTTCCTTTGCTCAGTCATGTTCTGTCATGCCTCTGAAGCTTTATTTACTCTTAATATCCTTCTGGGGACCACTGTGTTCATCTGATTCTCAATTTCCTTGTTGGTCTGCATGTAGCACAGAAGAAAACTCCTGTCTTAAAATTTGATTTTTCTGCTGTGCTTAAAATGTTTTTCATCCTTTCTGTGCATCCTTAAAACATCTTCAAAGGTATAGATGTGTTTTTTGTCCTCTGACTTGAACAGATAGGTTATCTGAAATGTGTAAACCCCAGTGTTCCAAATTAGCTTGTAATAGAACCATTCCATAGCAATCATAACTTTTTTTTACTTGAATGCAAGATTTTGACCACTATAACACTTGCTGTTGACAGGCAGGCATTTGGGTTAACTGAAGAATAAATGTCTAACCTGATGTTTTGCGTATTCGGTATGCTCAATGAGTATCTGTTGGAACATGAAAGTATTGAAAATGAAACAGCTTAAGAGAAATTTGGAGAATATACCCACCAGTTTTAGTGTCAGAACTGAGTTCACTTCCAACTTGTCTGTTTCATATTGTCACCAGCTGGTAGGAGAAATAAATACCTTCCCCAGAACTGTTTCACTGCATGTAGTGCTGCTTCTGTTTTACTGCGTAAACTGCTAATCTGAGTGGGAGTAATCACCCAATCACTGCAATGTAATGCAGACAATACAAATAGTACATTTTGTTAGGGTTGCATGATGGGAGCCTCTTATCCTATTAGTGTAAGGGTTGTGCGGTTTCTAACGCTTGGAATGATGGAGATGGAGGGAAAACTTTCCGTTCCCTTAAATGCTTAAACAAGCATTTCCTAATTGTACTCTAAAGCTTGTGTACTTATGTTCCCTCACTTACTGAGCATGTTGTAGCTAGCAAACAGCAGTTCCTAGAACTTGTCACAGCCTTCTTGTTGCTCTAAGCTGAAGTGCTGAATGTCAGTCCTCCAGTCTAAAAGACTGTAACTGCTTCTGCTTAGCCCTTACGTTAGTAGGACTGACGCCATTGCCTCTTTAGATGACTCTTTGCCCTTTAACCTGATTAGATGCTACTAGAGTAGAAATGTAGCATTAGCAAAGTTCTAGGCTAAAATACACAAGGATTTTCTGCTTTTCCCTACTCACGGTTTGCATTCTTGCAGGGATTTTGTCCTTGTTATTTTACATATAAAGGATTGCTTTTTACTAAATGGCCTGAACAGGAGTTCTGTAGGACCCTCAGGCAGCACCCCTGGGAGAACTGTGGAAATGTATCCTATCCTACTTTGCTTCATAACTGCCTATTAAAACTTAAGCAAGTCCACGTCATTGTGCCTACAGTAACTTCAGATAGAGCAACTTTTGCATAATTCTTGGGAGAAGTGAGTGGTGATTTGCAATTATATTCTTACCTTCAAGGCTGTCTTTATGAACCCTGATACTTGCCTGCAAACGTCTGACCCCACCTTATTTTACAGAACACTTCTTTAATAACAAAGAAGGGAAACGTTTAAAATGACTTCTGATGAGATGATGACTAGGAAATAAAGGACTCCAAGTTACTCCAGAACTTTCTCAGACTCTTGTATACAGTATTACATTACTGACTGCTGTAGAAGCTTTCTGATTTTCAGAAAACAAGGCCTTAATGCTTATCATCAAGTTGTCACATGAACTGGTTATAACTCATGGTGAAGAGATCCCAGTCCTGCTGGGAACCAAGCTTTCATGGAAGACTGGGCAGCTGAAGTGCCCTACATCTCCTCTTAGAGCATGCTGTGCTCTGCCTGTTTGAACTTTTACCTTTAAGCATTTTCAGATTCCCTGTTAAGTGCATTGCTGTGGAACAGTGAATGGAGTTTATGAAATAGTGCAAGAAGGGAGTGCTTTACGGGTAAAAGCAACTTACTTCAACAAGGAGTTTGAAGCTTGGCTATGTAAGAAATTGTGGGCAATTCTCAACTGCAGAACTTCTCATTTGGTGTCATCTTTGGCATTCAGTGAATGGTTTATGAAACTAACCATGTGAAAGAGAAGTTCATCAAGAAAGTGATGGTGACTCAGAGCCTGGGATGGCTTGTGAGGAGCCAATTTCATTTCACTGCAAGCAAAATCCCAACTTGTCTGGCACCTCTTGAAATATGTCTTACAGTTTCAGATATCCACTTTGCAGCTCCTTTCTCTGAGGTTTAGCCTGTAACAGTAGCACTTCATGTTCTGTGAATAACAAAACTTGGAGGCTCTTGGTTAGATTGTTTGCTTTTATTTATTTATTTTTCTTGGACAAAAAGTGTCTTTCAACTGTTACTTAATTGAAAACCACTATGTAATATATTTGAGGTGACACAAGCAGCAGTGTCTGGTTGTTTGCACACTCACAGTGTGAGAACAATATAGGTAGTGATGCTGGGAATGGATTTCTGTGATTTCTGTATGGGGAAGTACTGGCAGGATGACTGGGAGGACTGACAGACAAACTCAAAACTAACTAGTTTAGCTGAACTGCTCAAGCAGTGAAGAGAGTAGCAGTGTTTGAATGCTGAAGTAACGCTGGATTATTCTTGCAGAATCTGCTTCTTTCTGTCAAGTTCATAGAATCATAGAATGGCCTGGGTTGAAAAGGACCACAACAATCATCTCGTTTCAACTCCCCTGCCGTGGGCAGTGTTGCCAACCACCAGACCAGGCTGCCCAGAGACACATCCAGGCTGGCCTTGAATGCCTCCAGGGATGGGGCATCCACAACCTCCTTGGGCAACCTGTTCCAGTGCGTCACCACCGTCTGTGTGAAAAACTTCCTCCTAATATCTGACCTAAACCTCCCTTGTCTCAGTTTAAAACCATTTCCCCTTGTCCTCTCACTATCCACCCTCGTAAATAGCTGTTCCTGTTATCTTGACTTGACAGGTTACACATGGACAAATGTAGACTGTGTTGTTTACGGGATGCAAATGCAAAATGATACACATTTAAGATCAATGTGATGAGAATATCCAAAACCTTCTGTAGTTAACCGTACCAAATGAACAGGCCAATGTTCTACCAGTAATATGTTCTGTTCTAGTTTTTTTCCCCCAAATAAATTGGGTTGCAGTCTTGTAAGATCTTGAAGAAATAAAAGAAAATTTATATCCTATGGGACAGAAACCTTCCCTGAGTGCTAAGTTGGTCGTCCCCAAAGCAAAATTAATGAACCCAATTACTTTGGATTCAAAGAAGTAAACATTGCTGAAAAAGAGCTGCACAAACTTCAGTCTTAAGTTCCACCCCTGTAGAAGGTGATCAGATCTGGTCTGTATCCACACCTTTTCTCAACCAATGAACGAAAGTGAACTTGTTTTCACATTTTTGAAGTGAGTCTGTGCATGGTCTGGTCCCCTTGAGGAAGATGCCTTCTGAAGGTGGTGTTGCTTCTGACACCGCTGTTCACCAGGAACCCTTCAGAAGCTTAGGGCTCCTTAATCTTTCTGAATCTGAGGAACGAGAGCTTCTACAGCCAGTAGTGCGTAGGTCGCTATCTGCAGGCTTCTGGCTATGATCTGCTTAGAAACAGGGGAGGGAGGTGGAAGGCATTCCTGCTGGGCAGGATTAGTGGGTAATCTTCCAAAATGAGGCTTATTCCACTAAGAATTGAAGCAGCTGATTTGAACCACTTTCAAAAATGCAAACCCTCTTAGTACAGCTGCTTATACAAGCTCACAAGCTGGCTTTGAAGTCTGGTATACCGAAAGAATGAGGTATATGATTTTGTCTTTGGAGCATCTCTCTTGGCAGTGGAGTGGTCAGGAAAATAGTATGTGAAGTAAACCTAAGTTATTCCTAGGTTCATCTGACAGTTATTCCTAAAAGTTATGGCACAGCTTTGTGATAGTTGATAGTGAAGAAGACTGATGAACAAGAGGATTTCAAGAGTCAGAGGGAGTGATATGGAAAAAAATATGACAAGTAACGTCTTGGGGGAGGGGGGGTGGGGGGAGGGAATGTTTTTAATTGTGTGCTTGCACAATTATAATTGTACTTCTGTTCAAGATCTTGACAAGGAAAACAGATGAAAGCTGCTTCCTTGCACTTAATGCTCTTAAGGGTGCCGCCCTTTGATCTCCACTCAGTTACACAACATGGAATCAATGTGAAAGAACAGCAAGACTCCAGTAGAGCTCTTAGCTCTGTTTTTCTGAAGAGTAAAATGCTTAGGAAGATTGAGTGATCCTTTGTGTTGTGGCAAGTTTCTTCAGACCGAGTAACCTAATATAGTATTATAATGGCATAATCTTGCATAATATATAGTCTTAGATGTTTTATTCCAGATGTTTGTTCATGAAGTACGTACTAACAGCTTGGCTTATTTTTGCTGAGTTAGCGTCAGATGTAAGCAAAGGAAATCAATTTTTAGCCTCACGCAGATTCAGTTTAATGTATCCAAAGTATGAATTCACAACGTGCAACACTTGTGTTGGGCAAGAGATGGTCGTTGAAAGCATATTAGTATAATTACAGTGGCTTCATTGGCCAGGTATGAGCTCTGTGAAGTTTTTTTTGGTACTGAACTGTGTTGTACAAACAAGTGGGTAATGTTGCCCTCTAGTGCTTAAAGTTTAGAGGTTGTAGAGCCAGTTTGCCATGACAATAAAATTATCAATTTGGAAAGGCTGGGGTGGAGGAACAGAATATCAGCTTAGCTGGTTTATTTCATGCACACACACACATGAAGACAAGGCATATACCAGTAATATGTGAGAACTTAAGTGCTGAATCTATTAGGGCTATAGTAGGGCTGCTGCTGCAGTAAAGGAGGATACAACTAAATTTCAGGGCACTCTCAGTACTGAGTCCTTCTTAGGCACTGTTGGATCCGATCAGTTTGTTGCAGGTTGATAGTACCATAAATCAGAAATAGCTGCTGGATTTGGCTGTAACACTGATTTACACTGAGAAAGAACTACTATATCTTAAAGTTCTTTGAAAAATCATAAAATAACATTTTTAGTGGATTACTGTGATCTTATTCCTGTGTGTAAAGCCACCTTTGCTAGCTTGTTAATCTGCGGCTTGTTTCTTATGCTGCTTATCCAGAGTGTTTGCAGCTCAAGTAACATAGAGCATCTCCACGGCTCAGAACGGAAAGGGAAAGCTGAAATACATCCCTGCCTCTGTAATATTTTGAGGCTTGACAGAGGAAATAGCTAGTTATTTTTCCTGTACCTGTTCTGGCTTTCTCTTAGCGCAAAACAGTGCTTCACATAAGCAAGTTGGAATTAAATTGTTTTCAAGTCTAAGATCTCATCTTTGAAACTGTGAGGGTCAAGCTTTCGGTCTCTTCAGTCCAAGCTGGAGTGTGGTGTTGGGGAAGGAGCTCTCTGGCCAACGGTCTGTCTGTGGGTGAACTTCTCCCATCCCCGCGGGCCTCGGTGAGGCCCGAGTGCGTGGTTCCTTGCCTTGGGCGGCACCGGGCAAGGGCGTGCGGCACGAGGCGCGCAGGTAGGTAGCACCAAGGCCCAGAGCGGGCTCCGAGCCCCGCAGCGGTGGTGCGCCCGTGCCTCCCGCCTGTAGGTTGGCCCTGTACCGGTGCCTGGGGGTCTCTGGCAGCCGTCGGGTCCCGGGGGGGCTGCGGGGCGGGATCCCGGGGCGAGGGGTGGTGGAGGAGCCGCGGGGCGGAGCCCCTCCCGCTGTCTGAGGCTGGCGGGCCGCGCCGCTGCCAGCTGGCTCCTGCGGGCCCGTGCCCCCTCCCCGGCCCTGCATTATTTATCAGCCGCCGCCGTGGTAACCGGCGGGGAGGTGCTCCCGGGGGCGAAGCCGCAGCTCGGCCCGGCCCTTCTCCTCCCTCAGGCGCGGCCCCGGCGGGAGCAGTCGGACCGGGGTGCTCAGCCTGCGGTGGGTGCGGCGGAGCGGGCGGGAGGGATGGGGGTCCCGCGCTGACCGCCTCGCTCTCCCGCAGGACCGGTGTGTTCCCCCACGGGCTACAAGAAGGCGGATGATGAGATGTCCGGAGCCACGTCCTCGGCGGATCTGGACGAGGCGCCAGCCCGCACCATTTACGTGAACCAGCCCCAGCAGAGCAAGTTCCGCGACAACTGGGTCAGGTACGGAGGCTCCCCGCTTCTTCCCGCGCCGGCGGCAGCCGTGGGCACGGAGGGATCCACCGCCCCTCGCCCCTCCCTGCCCGCACCGCGCGGTCCGGCGGGGCGCAGCTCTGCGCGTGCGGCCAGAGCGCGGAGCCCGCAGAGCTGCTCGGGTCGCGGCATGAGGAGGACTTGCCTCGCGGCTCTCCTGGGGCCGCTGGTTTTGGAACGGCAGGATGTAGTTCTTAGGTACAGGAGTTGACCTGTAAAAATGTAGCGTAAGGTTTGGGTAAAGCTGGCTGTACAAACTCCATGCAGCGTGCTCTTCAAAATGAGTGATGCTCAGATGTAAGAATAACTCCGTCTGAGTGTAACAAAGTGCAGAATAGGAAGGAAGGAAAAAGCAAGTCTAACGGGACAGGAATAGCTGGAAAGTTTACAAATCACATCTCTGTGCATTTGAGGCTGTGGTCCAGTTGTGTTTGTAACAAAGAGCGGTGAGAATTGTCATTGGCAGTCAGAGCCCTTTCAGCGTAGGTGTGTGTGTTGAAGTGTTGGTGTGATGAATGCTGTGCTGTTGTTCAGAAAGGTGAGTAATGACCACCGCCACAGGGTTGTGAGGATGTGTAAGATGCACAAAAGCAGTGCTGTTCGGTTAGCGAGGTGAGCAGATGGCTGCTGTCATGACCAAGGAGTGTTATTTAGCAGGCATCCGTTAGTGCAGATGTTTGGGTTGTTCAGGGAACGGTTTACACAATGAGTGCCTTTGTGAAAATACAAAAGAATTTTATATCCTGTTGAAATGATGATTTTCATTGGCCGTTTTATTACATGTATATCATCAAAGGCAGAATATTATCTCAGATTGCTGGTGTGTGTAGTGCAGTGACTTACACATGATCTTCTACACAACTTGTACTTGTGATATGCTAGCCTATGAAAGCCTATGGCTTAGGAGGAGTTGAAGTTACAGATTTTCATTGTGTCTTTTTTTTTTTCCACGTGGACAGCACCGTCAAATGTTTTTTCACTGTTTTCTTTCTTAAATATCGCTTGAGTTTGATGCTTTTTAGGGATAGAGTATTTGCATTTTTCCTACTTCACAGAAAAAAATGAGGGGATGAAGACTGGCTTAACTTGTAGCTTAGGTTTTTCTGAAGGCGTTCCGTTTTTATCTGGTGAAATTGTATGGAAATATAGGGTGTAACTATGTTACTTGGAGTTAGTTCTTGATGGCCTTTTTGCCAGCGCCTGAGCAAGATGTGTCCAGCTCACAGTCCAGAAGCTGCCTCTGGCACCTAAGGGACATTTCAGTGGCTGTTGGAACTGACTTCACACTGGTTTGCCTCCAAACTTGGGTGTCTTGATGCAGGAGGAGTACTGGCCTAACTAAGGATAGGATGAGAAGAGGTAGCATGATGGGGAAAGCAGAGATGTTTGCGTTGCCTAATTAGCAATCTTAGCTCCTCTGCATCACTTAGAAACGGAGTCCTCTTTGTAATAGCTTGCTCCTGGTTATGAAGGAAGCTTTGACCTCTTCCCAACAATTTTTAAAAGGGTGACAGGCTTTGACTATGCTCTCTGCATCCTCCAGAGTTAGATTTCTTCCCTCAGCTCAGTGGAGACAAAGGAAAGGGTGATGTGTCCTTGCACCTCTTGTGGTCCAAAAGGTGTCTTTTGTGTGAGTAGTTACTTGCTCGTGTATATTGCTTCTTCTCTTCGGTACAAGTCCTGTGTTTATTGCCCATGAACACTTTCACTTACTGTGTCCAGCTTCTGGGCTTCTCAGTGCCACTGGAATTGAAGATGTATGAAATGTCAGTGTGCCACAGTTTGGAGGACTGTGTAAGCAGATAAGCACCTATATATGAGGGCTTACAGCATTAAACCCAAGGAGATGGGGAAATTGTTTCTTTTAACACTGTGTGACTTCTGACTGTCAGTTTTTGGTAGTTGTCAATAATTCACAGTGTGAACTTGTGAATGCTTATAGGAAGCTTTCCAAAGCTTGAGGCATTATATGGAGTAGTTTGCTCAAAGCTGAGCAAAACAGAGCAGGAAACGGAGCTGCAGATGGTGGAATTTCTTTGAGTTGAAAGTGTTTTAATTTATCATGAGTATGCTTTTTGTCTTGTTCTCTCTTCCAGGAGAGAGGCAGTGTTAAAAGTAAACTCCTATGTTTTTTTTTGTGGGAGAAAAATGAAAATGATGTACGTATATATGTACCTATGTCTATCCCTATCTCTTATTTTGGGCAAGTTTTGCAAAGCTGGAAATTCCTGAGTACAGCTTAGAAATTGTATACGGTACTAATGCAGAAACAAAGTGGATGGCAAAACAGGAGGATGCTGTAATGTATTAAAGTGTGAGGATGTGGAAGGAGGAATTTTTCTCTATCCTTTTTTTCCTCTCCCTCAATTTAATGGTGTAAGTAATTGAGCTTGTGAAAATTTGAGGAGTGATGGTTGAATATTTCATTGCGTATTTCAGACTTTATCAGGAAGTATTTTAAAACTCAGTGCCACAGCTTTTTACGTGTTGTATGCCAGACTTAGTTTGGTCCCTTACCTGTATCGCCACTCTTCATTGCACTGTAGCAGCAGTAATTCCTTCTATAGGAACATCCTATGCATTTTCTCTGTTTACTGTGTTCCATTTGAAAAAGCATGTCCATGTGTAACTTTGTTAACCTTCTATTTTTCAGCAGAAAGATTTTAGAAGCTTTGAAGTATGCAAAAGTGGAACAAAACTAATTACTGTCCAACATACCCTTAGCTCCAGTGTTGCATTCTTGCTTTTATGAAAGCTAGCTAGCAGCTGTTTGGACTTGTTCAATGTACACAACTTAAGTATGTATCTGTTTACTTAATATGGCTATTTCTGTGTATAAATTTGAAGTTTAATATGAGGTGAAACAAGTCCACATTCTGAAAACCTGCAGCCTTTCTGTACGGAGCTCTATGCTCCTAAAGGCAGCGGCTGTATTCTGTAGTCTCAGGCACTGAACACTGATGGGTGGAAGTCTACCAGCAGCTGTCACAAGCATAAGACGTCCTTGACTGTGGAAGCCTGGTGACCTATCTCACACTGTCTACAGAGACACCAGCCTGCTTTTTTCGCCATTCTTCTCACTGGCTATGGGAAAAGGCTTTCTTTGTACTTATTTAAAATACTTCCTCTTCTCTGTAATTCAGGTGTGAAGCACAAAATAATAGTGAATCATTATTTCCAACCTGTACCTGGAGTGACTGAGCAGTGAATGATTAGGTTGGTTTCTACCCAATTACAGCAGATCAGTGTGGTGTGAAAAGAGCTATAACAGGAGTGGCAGCTGGGCTGTCAGTTCTGACTTGAAACATGTTTTGCTGAGTTTGGTGGTCTGACTTTTTCAATGATAGTACCTTATTTTTTGGTTTATAATGTGATTGATTTTCTTGTCAGTGAGGGAGATGACTCACAAGTCTTTATTTCATAGTTTGAAAGCAAACTTGCGTAGTGCCTTGTAAAAACAGAGTGAAGATGGGGTGTGATGATAGCAGCTGAATTGCTGTGTCAGTATTTCTGAGATGTATGAGGTAACGGCAGAAATATCTACCTAACATATCCTCAGTGATGTGCAGAAGACTGGTTTATTTTGCTTAACGAAAGTGAGAATGCTCTGCAGGACTGCTTTTCACTGAAGTAGAATTCCTTGACATTCCTTACTAATACGGGAATCAGCTCTGAGTTCATTAGCTTATACTGAGTATGTGAGACTGTACTGAAACATTCTTCCAGTGCACATGGTAAGTATGTCCAGTGGAGTGGTCTAAGTCCACTCATCTATTGCAAATATGTCGATGCTGCCTTCTTTATCCAAGAAACAAAGCAGTGCTGAAATTACTTTAAAGACACTTAAAATTGTCTCTAAATTAAAAAAAATAAAAAAAATCCCAAATATTACAGGTGTCATAACTGCTTTCTGCAGTGTTCCTATATTCAACACTCGGTAGTGCCTTTTGCTTCAAGTCTGAGGACATCTGAGGCAGGACTCGAGGTTCAGGTTAATTTATTAAGAAGGCCCCTCAAAATGCACCGATATCCAGAAAATCCGTTGTTTGGAGAGCCGTGCTACCACGGCTTGCTAGAAAAGTGAGCAAGAAGTAATTGGTTCCCACTTCTGAGCTGTGCAGCATCTTAAAACTCGAGCAGATGTTTGAGAAGGAATTTTTTCATTCCCAAGCCTGCATTGCTGCACAGAATTTAGCGCTGAAAGCTGTAACAAGGCTGCTAGTAGTAACACAGCAAGAATAGTGTTTAACTGCACAGTCCATATGAGGAGAGGCTGAAGGAGCTGGGAATGTTCAGCCTGGAGTAGAGAAGGCTCAGGGGAGACCTTATAGCTCTCTATAACTTCCTGAAGGGAGGTTGTGGTGAGCTGGGGTCGGCCTCTTGTCTCGTGTCATTAGTGATAGGACTAGAGGCAATGGTTTCAAGCTGCGGTAGGGGAGATTCAGGCTGGACATTAGGAAATATTACTTCTTAGAAAGGGTGGTCAGGCACTGGAATGGGCTGCCCAGGGAGGTGGTGGAGTCACCAACCCTGGGGGTGTTCAAGGAACGATTGGATGTTGTGTTGAGGGACATGGTTTAGTGGGAGCTATTGGTGATAGGTGAACAGTTGGACTGGAGGATCTTGTAGGTCTTTTCCAACCTTGGTGATTCTATGATTCTATGAACTGGCCACTTAGCTGGAGTCCCAGGCTGTCCCATCAGTTTACTTGCAAGGTGCTTGCTGTGACAAAGTTGTGACCACAGTCTCCGTTCCTCTTGAATTTTAGCTGTATGCTGCATTGAATGGAACCAAGTGTTAGATTGTATGCAAGCACTATAGAAGCCGCTTGCATTACTGATACAGAGCAGTTTGTGCTATTTTGGAATGTGTGGGAAGATTTCCACTGGTGCTACTGAAATACAAGTTGCTGGTAGCAGAAGCCAATTAGTATTGACCAACTAATGCAGGTATCTCAGTTTGTGTTATTTATCTGCACTTAGGCTCTAGATTGGCTTTCCTTTTGCTCTAAAAAGTGCCTTAGGTAAATGCTCTTTGGGTGAATCTACCTGTATTCAGCTCATGAGGTTCAGACAAGATAGCCATTGGTAGTGGTGTTTGTGTTACATTTGGAAATCTTTTCTGTTGTTGTATGAGCAGATTGCATGCTGGACTGCAGAAAAGCGTCTTGGAGTCCTTCAAAGAGCAAATATATTGTCAAATTCCAAATGATGCAAGTGGTAAAATGATTAAACTAATTCTCTTCTAGCTTTTATAGTTCTAGGTAGATATTGTATTTAACTGATAAGAAATGCTGATTTATGACAACATTTCACAAATAATTAATTCTCCTGCAGTGCAGCAGTAGCTGATATCGAATTCTATCACAGAAAGTGATAGTGCAGAAAGATTTGGATACCATTATGGAAGGAGTGCTTTAGCCATTGGAACGCTCCATACTTGCTTGATGTTGGTGATGTTGTGTTGCTAGTTTGCGCCAACGTATTTGAAATGTCAATGTCTTCATTCTCTAGCGGGGTGCTCCTAGCTCCAGATCTGTGGAACAGTTGAACTGGCGAATATAGCATGGACAGGATGTCCAGATGGGCAGAACAGCTGTGAGATAGCTGTGGTGCCCCTCCACTTGCTGCATGCTCAGCTCTTTGGCATCCTGAAGGAGTTTTTTGAGTTCGCTTATTTTCTCCCAGCATCGTGGTGGATTTCATGTATCAGCAGTAGCAACACAGCATGGGAATGAAACTGGGTCTCTTTCTCCCTTTGCATAAATTCACTATTTAAGCAACATCCATACACCGGAGCTTGTTAAAAAGCAGTCCAACTTCATGCAAACAAAGCTGCTTTCCCACATTTGTTGAATAAATATTGGCCCATCTTCAGCAATATGTATTCACTTCTGACTCTGCATTTCTACTTTGCTCTGTCCAGTGAAACGTGAACAGGAAGAAGCTAAGTTTTTTTTTGTTCATTATTCTTTATGTAATTCGAGTGAGGATGGAGTTGATTCAGGTGCATGTTTGAAGGAAGAGTTAGTATTCGCTTCTACCACCTCCTCTACTTGTCAATGAAGAAGTAACAGTTTTGGTAGTTTCAGTGACACTTTGAAATAATGACTTTAGAGCTGGGGGTAGCACTACAAATTTCAGATCACCATCACTTGTAGCAGGCTGGCTTGTGACTTGATTTCAGTCATCTTCCTATCAGTGCAGTGTGTTTAGCATGAAGCCTATTCTGGGTTTGCACAGTAACTGGATATGTTGTTAAGCTCCCTTTGTTGGACAGTAGTATTTCTAGGTTAATTGTTTGTCAGCTCTATTTTATTGAGCTGTACTTGCCAGCAGGGCTGCTGAAAAACACAGGCATATTTCTTTAGTGATGACCTGACATTGCTGAAGCTTGCTAACACAGTGTCATGCCTACAGAGCTTTTAGTGCAGTTTTCTAAACATGCTTTGTTCAATGCATTTGTTACTGACAAATAGCCAGGAGTCTTTTCTCTTCTCTATAGGGATTGCATGAATAGAGAACGAATGGAAAAGCCTTCTCTGTTTGTGTGCTTTAGGAGAATCCTCCAGCGTACAAGATCTGGAAGTAAAAATGCTACCACTTCTATTAAATGTGACCACAGGGCTTGGGTGTTTCAGCTAAACTGAGCATAAGCAGTCATGCTAATGCCTGCTGTGTATTAAGGCTGCCATGAGCATTGCTGTGGGAGACCTCTCTACTGGAAAAATGCTAATTTTGGCAATGTTAATTAGCTTTTGTGGCTTCCCACTTGCTACATGTGGCAGAAATCCTGCTACAAGGGACTGAAGCAGACAGACGGTTACCTGGTTGTCAATTGGTCTTACTGAACTAGAGAGGAGCAGGATTGTCAGGCTCACAGAATCACAGAATCACAGAATTGTAGGGGTTGGAAGGGACCTCCAGAGATCGAGTCCAACCCCCCTGCCAAAGCAGGTTCCCTACACCAGGTCGCACAGGTAGGTGTCCAGGCGGGTCTTGAATATCTCCAGAGAAGGAGACTCCACAACCCCCCTGGGCTCCAGTGGACAGCAGTTCACAATGCATGTTCCAGCACTTCTAGCTTAACACCTCTCTGTACAAGGTTAACTACGGAAATGAAGTGATTGAGGGTAAGTGTGTTGCTGATGCAGCTTCTGAGGATGTGAAGATAGCTCAGCCAAGTAGGGTTTGTAAAACTCAGCATCAGTCCTGATATGTCGCTTATGCACTAGGATAAGTAGCACTGTTGGCCAGAAGAAACAAAGATAATTAATATTGTTAATATCCATCAAAATGGTTGTTCACAAATGCATGTACTGCGAGAAAGCAATGGCACGAATAAGGCATGACTGTGAAGTGAACAGGTATTTTTCTTTGGCAAGAGAGGGCTTTTTTTAAGTGTGGTAAAGAGATGTGATCAGATTTTTGAATATCACAGTTGTAGAACAATTTGCCATTCCTTCAGTCAGAGCTGGTCTGTCCCCTCCCCATGCCCTGCTTGCAGCCCAGACAGTGCCCATGGCACACTGTGTTCAGTTGGTGCTGGGCTGTGGGTGTGTGCCCAGGATGGACCGGGCTGCTCGGCAGGAAGAGCTGGCACAGACCTGAAGCGTATTAGCCCACAGAAAGTGGTGGTGGAAGTTGGCTGGCAGGGGAGCTTGTGAGCTGATGTGATACCCTGAGACACTGAAACTCGTATGAAACAGCCTTTCTCCCCAAATTGTAAGATATGAGAAGATATCTGTTCACACTTAAGATATGATCGCTTCTTTCTTCTACAAAGGCAGAACATATCTTCTAGAACACACAGTGATGCCTTCTGTTACTTCTGGTGGGAGCCCATTCCGTAAATAATCTTTGCTCTAAGGGAGATCTGGGCAGGTGATGAGGTCCATGGGATAAGAACTGTCCCCTGGGTTGAAAGTTTTCTCAAGTTACTGTGCGCTGCAGTTTGAAACTACTAGAAATCTTTTTTGTGTACTTCCAAAGTTCAAGTGGCTTAATTTTGATAGATGTGAATATTCCTAATTGCTTTTCATAATGTATGGGTAATTCAAGACAACAGATTCATCCCTCTTAAATGGCCTTGCAGCAGTTTTGTTGGAAGACGTTTCAGAGCTTGATGTTTAGACGGCTAGATAAAACAGCATTATAACAAAGTTATGACCTGTTTTATTTTGGGGCAGTATATAATATATAAGCTGCTTATGTGCAAGATGTCGTCGTAACTGTAGAAAAACAGGAGGGGAAAGCAGAAAGCTGGAAACAAAACAGCCATGTGGAGTTTGGGCAGTGGTGGCTCCACATCTGAGTGACGGACATGGTAGCTTTTGGTTCTTTGCCTTGCTCTGGTCAGGCATCTCAGCCTGGAGCAATCACAGCCCATAGGATCCAAGCCTTGCGCTTCAGGGCTGCTATTATTGTTTCTCTTCCTGAACCTGCCTCAGACTTCCTTCAGAGTCTGTCTCAAACTGTCTCAAGTACTGAAGCACTGCATACCCTTTTCTCAGCTGGTGGAGGTATACAGGCCACAGCGGAACTTACTAATGGAAGTTCTGTTCTCAAGGATTCACTTGACAGAGTGAAGGGAGCTCTGTGAGGCTGGAGGCTTCATTTGTTCAAACTGAAACTGCTGTCTGCCAAAACAAGCCAGCATGGCTTGCTGAGGACCTCATTTCCACTTAAGCAATAATCACTGCAGAGACATGTAGGTAATTGCTCTTTATAAACATTTAATCTCCCTTTCTGGGAATTTGTAAACATCTGACTTTTATGTCTCCATCATTAAAATAACCTTCCACGCGTACAAGGAACTATCCTAGCTAATAGTCTTCATGGCAGCACTGTTTGTTGGTGCGGTTCTGTGTGAATGAGCTTTCACTGCACCTGCTATAATAATAGTGTGTTGTTCATCTAGTTAAATGTCATCTGAATTATGTAGTGCTTGCTACTGTTCTTTCTGCAGCAATAACAACTCAGGAGTTAGCTTGTTTTAATGCTGTTTCTGTACTCAAGAGCTAATGGCAGAACTTTTGCAGCCAGTATCAGTCTTGCTGTTAAGAGATGTCATGTGCCTCCAGGACCTTAACATGCCCACGCAGTTCCACTGAAGGCAGTGTCTGAACCCTTAATTCAAGTAGATCTTCTTGATTGATTTTTCCTTCCTCCGTTCCAGAGAACCTGACCTTTTGAACGTGTTAGTGGAAACCAAACCTGCTGGTGAGAGGAGTTCAAGTCCTTAACGCTCAATTACCCAGCCACCCATGGTTCAGATGTCTGTGACTGGCTCTCTTTCTGCTTGCTCTTGCAAACTTACAAAAGCACTGACGTGAAGTAGTGCTCATGCTTCAGCTCTCCCATGCGAGAATATTTCAAGTTTTTGTTGTTGGTTTTTTTTTTTTTTAACTGTGGAAGGGACAGTTGTGGGTGAGTGTTGGTGAGGAAAGTACGGTTACTTTGTCACCTCTGGAAACAGGACCACCTGTGCCTCAAGGAGATCCTGTTCTCTATGACATGAGGAGTTTGAAGGTGAAGTTAATCTCTGAGCTGTCAGTCTTCTAACAAACAAAAGAAAACCCCACCTCAGTGAAGGAGTAGAAATGGATGATTTGGAAATGGTAAAGCTGTACTCAACTGCCTCTTGCCAGTATGCACTTGCTTCTCATTGAGGTAATTTTTTTGCCTTTATTACTAGTAGTCTTTGTATATTCGGGATGATTCAGTAGAGGAAAACATGGCTTTATAAAGCATATTGGGGATGGATATAGGGATAACGGTAGCTTATGGTGTTATTACAGAAAAATTACCTGTTAACAAGTGAAGTAAATATATCAGAACAGTTACCGAGCTTCTCAGCTTGCTGCTTGCTACTTTTCATGCAGGTGTTATAAGAAATAACTCATCTCTGGAATTTTTTTAGTAGCACAAGAATGAGCTAAGGTATGTGAATGGCATTAATTTTTCCAAATTATACAATGGCTGCCTTTAAAAGAAATCTCTGCATTTCTGCCAGGGAGCAGGGCTGGACTTTCAGCTCTACTGATGTGTATCCAAACTCGTTCAACAGTGTCAGGCCCAGTTTGCTCTGCAATGTAACTTGAAACATAACTTACATGAGTTAAGTTGCAGATATCAAGGAGACAGATCTCTGTTAATGTTTGTACACCTGTTTAAACATGAAACCCTGCAGGTAGGCAAGATGTGCATAGTTCACAGCTGTTGCTTTAGGAAATGCCAGTTTGCTATTTAGTTTCCTGCATATGCTCCACTCCTCTCCCTGCCACAGCCTGCCCTGAGCTGCACACCTGGAGTGCCTGGCACCCAGCTCCCAGAGCTGCTTTGCAGATGAGATGGCAGCGTTGAGGCTGGTCAAAGGGCTAACCTCGGCAGATACTTGTCTTTAGTGACCAGAAATGTGCTCCAAATGAGCTGGTAACAGCTGAATGTGTACCTCTAATTAGTCATACCTATTTTATTTTAAGCATCTGCCATGTTACTCAAGTAACAAAGTCCATAGACATAAGGACTTACTGCATATTAAGTTCATTGAGAAATGCCTCATTGTGTTGATGTCAGCATAATCGTTAGAATAAGAGCATGGTTTGGAGCAGTCAGCTGCAGAAGTTGATAGATGGTAGAATGTTATAAATGGTTTGATTTGATTGCAATTGCATGAGTTCTGGCTCTAATTCAATCATAAATTCTATGAGCATGCAATCTAGAAATAAAAATGTGTTCCAGCATTACATTATTCTGTTCCACTGGCATGGTGGCCTGCAGAGCATTATATGTAGTTGTGAAGTATCTTTGAAATCTGCAAATTCTTATTAGTTTTTTGTTTTTTTTTTCTTTAGTCCTGCTTGGGGGATTCACTTCTGGGCTAGATCTGAACTATTCACTTGATTAAAAAATGAGTTAAAGATGCAGGGCGCTATTGAAATTTGCTTATTTACGTTCTGTATTACAGGACAGTTTTTACACTTGAGATATGTGCATGTGACTTCAAATGAAGAAAGAAACAACTTGGAAGTAACGAATAGCATTCAAGGAAATAAATTCTCTTCATTTATACAGCAAATGTTCTACTTAATGTTTTAAATGCAGATGCGTGTTTTTATTCAGTTGATTTTGTTGGTGTAATCTATGTGGAAGCCTGATCCCCTGAGATTTCTGTAAAATATCACTTTGCGTATTGAGTGTTGGATTCTTCAGAGCAGTAGTAGCAAAAGGAGTCCATACCCTGTTGTGTTAGAAATGCTGTTACAGTCTTTTTCTTTTTTTAAAATTTCTTTTTAGTAATCCAGTTCAAGTAATAACTGCTTTGCATCAGACCTAGCAGGCATCTCTAATTGCTTAACAGGGGGACTGTGTGAAATGGAAATACAACTCCCACAGCCAAATAAGATGGGGACTTGATTGGTTGTATTTCATCACTCTTCCACTAATTCTACTCTGGTTTCCAAAATGGAGCTTCATGTAACAAATTGTGCTATCTTATCTCTTATAACTGTTTTGTTCTGGATGGTGCAGCAGTCGGTAAATGGCTCAGAGCTGCAGATGAGGAAAGAAAAGAGAGACAATAAAATGATTAAAGCATGGAGAATGCAGTTATTTATCCTTATATGTATGAAGATGACTAAGACAACCCTACTAAACTTAATTGTCTGATGAAGGTTGTAGTAAGAATTTTGTTCATAGCCATCAGTTGTGAAAGACAGAGCAGGTAGGCAGTGCATTTCATTTTATTATTTCATAATTTGTGATAGATAGTGCTGTGGATTGCGGTTAGTCTGGAAGGCTTAAAGATGGAAGAGAACTGGAAAAACATTTCCCAGAGAGGAGCAGGCTTAATAGAAAGGCGCTCTTGACTTGGGACACTTCAACAGTCATAGAATCACCAAGGTTGGAAAAGACCTCTAAGGTCATCCAGTCCAACGATCCACCTGTCACCAATATTTCCCACTAAGCCATCTCCCTCAGTACAACCTCTGAACATTTTTTGAACACCTCCAGGGGTGGTGACTGCCACTTCCCTAAGCAGCCCATTCTAGCAGGCAAACTTTCCTTTCCTTGAAAGGAGAAGTACTGATGAGCTGTCTATTCCCTGGGAAAGACCCTGCCTTTATTAAAATAGTAAAATAAAAATGTGAAGAATATTTATTACAGTTTGTCTGATTCTTGCAGGGCTTATATTCAGTGTCTTGGAGGAACACAGCTGTACCATACCTGCAAGCACTTGGTTCTTAGGGTTCTGGCTCATTTTAATGCCCAGTGTGTAGATGAGGGAAGTAATACAGTGCAAAATAAGTCAGAGCTGCTTTTGTAACTGTAAAAATTATTCTTTTCTTATAAGGGAATGTTGTGTGCTGCTTGGATAGACTGTGCCTCTCATACTGCTCAGACAGCGCAAGAGAACTCATGCATCAGAACCTATATCCAGAAAGCACGTAGATCCCTGACATAAATAGTATGTTCAGAGTAAAGGCTTGCATGCAGTAGTCTTACTCTCTCTTCAGCCAGTTTTGGTTACTTGACAACTTGGAGGTGGCTGATAGAACTCATTGACAATTGCGTGATTGAATCTTCTTGTCATCTTGGACACTTTTCCCGAAAATGTATTCATGTTTTTCATAATAGCCATTGTTGGATTTGATGTGAAGACAAGAAATTATGTATCTTAGAGACCAGTTAGTGTTTGTAGAAAATAGAAAATGTTATTGTGAAGCTGTGGATGGTTATTGTGGAATATTGTTCATAACTGAACCTGGGTTCTGAGCTAGGAGAAGAGGCAGCTCAAAAATGTCACTGCACAATTTCTGATCCTAACTATGTTTAACTCAGCCCACCCCGGTATTTAAGATTCATGCTCTGATGAGGTGTAAACACTTACATGCTTTAACCTGAGCTCATGGTGCTACTGCTCAGGGTACTGGAGTTTGGACACACATCACATTATGTGGTGGTTCTTCCAGTTGTTGAGGTTGTAGTGATGGAGTGCTGTCAGCCTTCTGGATCTGTGTGTTACCTCTTGTTCTGTACAGCTCTTTGTTGTAATACGTATAGCTGAATTCCTTCATATTGTACATGTCTTTACTGTATGATCTTCAAATCATTTTTAACAGTGGCTTTAGAAGCCTTCTTCAGATTTGCCATAATGTTCAGATGAAGGATTAAAATAAAAATCTTCTAACCTGCAGCACAGCCAAGTACAGTGTGGTGACTTTTCTACCTCGATTCCTGTATGAGCAGATAAGAAAAGCTGCAAATGCATTCTTCCTCTTCATTGCCTTACTGCAGGTATGGTTTTATTGTTTTACTTTCATTTATTAACTACATTATAAGAATGTAGTTAAAGATACTTGAATGTTCATGGTCAACTGCAAAGAAGTTCTCAAATGTATGTTAGGTAGTAACATTGATGAGATATGTACTTAATAATTGAAAGTAGAGGGCATTTGAGTTGTTTTTCCCAACATAATTTCTAAAATTAAGCTGGTTATGTTCTCAGTCTAGTAGGATCACAAAATACAGAACTATTGACCATAGTAGGAGAAACATGCGTAGATTCTTGTGAATGTGCTGATTGTTTAAATAGTACAGGTATTCACCCTGAATAAGTGATATTCGTCAGTTGAATGCTTTTCTTATTAAAGAAGAAGTAAAATAAAAGGCAGTAGCTTCTTCAAGTTGGTAGAGAGCTTAGGTTGGTGTGTCTGCTGAACTTAAATGGCAATCAAGTACAGATCAGAATTTAAGCTCTATCTCTTTTTCTGCTGGTAACTTCGTATAAAATGCTAAATTTGCTAGAAACTTATTTTAAAAATAAAATAAGCATCTCTTTTCCTTTCTGTTTGCAGCAAATTCCAGATGTCTCTCCAACAGGAAGATATACCACCTTGGTGCCATTGCTATTTATTTTGACAGTGGCTGGCATCAAAGAAATCATAGAAGACTATGTGAGTATGGATTATTATGTGGGAAATCTATGCTAAAAGCAAACGGTGCTTCAAAAAGCCATGAGATGCCATAAAGCTTTGCATCTCTGAAGTCTATTTAGCCGATACTGAGCAGTGGCTAAATACTGTTTAACTTTCAAAGCTGCTGAGTCCGCAGGAATTTCTGTAGCACACAGAGATAAGTAAATAATTTTATGGTACGGCTTAAATGGTGAACAAAGAAATTGTATGGAAACAAGTTGGTGTAAAACAGAACTTCTTATTTATACTTCTTCAAGTTTATCTACCGGTGCTTTCGTTAGAAAAGCCTGGCTGGAACAGGAACTGTAGAGTTCTGACAGATACGTGGCCTTTTCAGTTGGTCTTGAGTACTGGAGTTCAAAATCATAAAAAATGAAAAATTATCTTCAGGGCAGAGCAAAAGAAAATCTGGGTACTGTTTATAATGAGCGCATGTTTATACTTTGCAAGGTTCTGATGAATAATTTAACTTAGAAAGCAGTTTAAACATACAGTACGTATAACATGTATACTCCAACTGTCATCTAAATATACTGTCGCTTTATGTTCCCTTTGTTGTTTTTTTTTTTCTTTCAAAAACCAGTTTTGGAGACTTCAGCTTTCTTCTGTTGATTCATGTTTGTGTTTGATTGCCAACATGGAGATTGTTGCCTTAAAATTGTATTGTTTTGTTTGTAAACCATGTGGATTTAGGTGATTGGTGTGGCTTCTTTCAAAACATACAGGCAAGAAGGACCCAGTGTATCTTCTTGTCGCATGTCATGTTTCTAGCTCTAATGTTTTTGGAAACCTTCATGAAATGAGCTGTAATGAAATATTTTTCTTGCAGAAAAGACATAAGGCAGACAGTGCAGTGAACAAAAAGAAAACAGTAGGTAAGAATAAAGAATCTTAAATATTTGAAGTGCGAGTAGTGAATACCAGAGTACTTTTTTTTTTACTTTTTTTTTTAAATAAAGGCTTCTATTGCTGAAACTGTCATTATAGTAGCAAGTGCATTGCAAGTAGGTGGTCACTGGTGTGTCAGGACTGCACTTTACAAGATGCTTAATGCTGACTGTGAGGCACTTGGGGGTGAGAGGTTAGGGGTAAGCTTTTACAGTTTAAAAGCTGATTTCATTTCAGGGTTGTCTGAAGTCATGCAGTTCTCAGCTCCTTCATGAAAACAGAGCAGTTTTCTCCTCTTCCATAATATTTCCTTGACTGTTCAAAATCCACTGAGGCTATAAAACTTGTGTCGAAGGAGATATTTATCTATCTATCTATCTTTATATGCTGCTGCCCTTAAAATATAGGAAGAACTCTGGGTATTCTGTGGATGTGCTTTCTTTGAGGTGTCAGCAAAAGAAAAGAATAACTGACTTCCCATAAATGCCTGTGTTTACCCCTAATGTATTGAAACTGCTTGACACTGATTACCTCAAGACACCGTTTTGATTTTCTTTTTCCTTAACTGAAAACTTGTGCAGAAAATAGTAAGGATGTATTGATTGCTACCCCACAGCCACTCTGCAGTCACGGGATCTTGGTGTTCTCAGACATTCCACTGTGGAGGCAAAACTGAAAACAAAGTGACTTGAACTTTCAGTAGAGTATCTTTCTTCCAAAGTGGTTGGACTTGGTGATCTTAAGAGGCTTTTCCAGCCTAAATGATTTTGTTTCTATGATTCTGTATGTAGTTTAAGTGTCAAAAAGCTAAAGAGGCACTTAGTGGAACATGAGGATCAAAACAACATGCTAAATCCATGCTTCAGTTAACTGGCAAAATATATGCAGGAATATTTTCAGTGTGCTTGAGAGGTTATATTGGTCATTGAGATTGTATATTAATGAACATCAAAGGAAGCATTGCTTTATCGGTTCTTTAAGGTATTTTTTTTCCTACAAGTTTGAGAAGATGTTGCAGGTGCAATTATTAATCCTGAGAAATCTGCAGTTAACTGGCTGTAGTACAAACAAAACTTGCTGTAGATAACATTAGAGGCTGCTCTTTCCAAGGTCATGTAGGCAGTTCAGTCTACACCATTTGTGGATAGAGAATATGCTCTGACAAATACTTAAGAGGAATCTCATCATAGTAATTGTGGAGAGACAGCCTAAAGAACACAGGATACTCTTATGGATCTAACTGGAACTTAGCAATTGAAAAGCAATTGTTTTGGTGTAGTTCAACTTGTATTTCTTGTGTTTATATTCTAAATGCAGTTTTCAGAACGTACTACCTGAAGCTGTCATCATTTTTTTTAAGAGGAAAGATAGAAAGGCACATTTATGAGAGTGTTGTAAGAGTGAAGAAATGTATTATAAGTATGAAAAGCTTATTTATGTTCAGAGTGGAATTACAGTGTTTTAAATTTAGGTTCTGTATGTGCTTTTAGATACTTAGATTCCTCATACAGCTGAGTGAGGTCTAGGCCATGTCGTCAGTATAGAAAACAGTTGTGTTTAACCTCAAGGAGACATCCATTGTCTGCATAGCTATGTTCTGAACTCCACCTGCAGTGACCAGATGCTTGCTTCATTAACATGCATGTAGACTTTGCATTTATCTCTGTTTAGCTGTTGATCTTTATTGTGTAGCTTCAAAGCATGTCTCCTGTTTTCAGTTTCCCATAGAATGTATTGACTTGGTTTGCACAGTGGGTTTGGTATATATGAATTTGCCTTTGGAAGAAACCCAACTGAAGGTTGTTCTTCAAGTGTGCATGTACAACTACGCTAGGAGCTGAAGTGTGTTAGGCTTGGAGCCAGTGTTTTGTGTCTTGGGCAACTTCGCGTGGTGTATATGGAGATTATGTTCAATGTAGGGAACAGACCCTGTTTGGTGCTGATAATTGTTTCAAAATTTGTCTGAATCTTGGGTATTTATTTTGATCTAAGTTTACATTTTCTTTTCAGTTCTAAGAAATGGGATGTGGCAGGACATCGTGTGGAAAGAGGTAAAGAAAATTAGGTAGAGAGTGGGAGAAATTGTTCAAGAGTTTTTCTTGCTGGAACAAAGGGGGAGGCCTACAGTTAATATGTCCTATGGGTGCCCTGTGACTTAAGGTGGGGAGGGTCCTTTCTGCTGTAATGGTGAAAATTGCCCTGAGCAAAGCCTCTAGATACTGATCTTTATATCTGAGTACTGTGTTTCAAACAAATGTTGCAAAACTGTTGTATTGCTGCTTGACAGTTAATATGTTCTGGTGTATAAATAGTATTTTGTTTTCAGTCCATGACTCCATGAAGAGTAACTTTCACTGCAATGCTTTACTTCTCTTGGAAATCTGACAGGCTTTTTTTTGTTCCTGTGCTAAAAAGTTCTTATGTTTTGATGCTAATTGTTTACTCAAGTAAGGAACACAAACCCTGCTGCCACGTTCAGCATGCTTGAATGCAGGTTGTACTGAAACCTAGTTCTGGGACAAGCTGAGATTTATTTTAGAACTTTCTGAAGTCCCTCAGCATGCACTGATGTAATTGTGGCTGTTAACTCCTTTTAAAGACAAAAGGACAACTAATAGATGAAGGTAAAGTACAGTCTTCTATTACCTCAGAGAAATGAGACTTAACTCAGGAGACCTAAACACAATCCTGCTGAAATGTTAGACTTAGCAGAAACTAAAGATCTCTGGGGATTCTGAGGCCTCATGGTTATGGTTGTTTATGCTGTTCCATGTTCTGTTTGATGAGAAGACAGTGAACTCAAAGATAATATTTGAAGCTGAGCCTGGAATCTATTTTCTTCTTTCCTTATAGCCTTTGTCTTCACAAATACTTCTTGCATTGGTCCGTATCTTGTATTTGCATATTGTCTATACTTGCATATGTTGTTAGGGAATAACTGTTCTGTGCTATCAACATATTTACTTTAAGACAGATTTCTGATACTTCTTGAGCTTACAAAGCAAGGGAGTTTGTTTTCAGTGGGATCCAAATAAGACGAATGAATCTGCCTGTTCAATCATGCCATCTGTTTCATCTTTAATAAATTTGTATGTTAAAGTATTTGAATCATGTTTTGGGCTGTAAGCAGTACGTGGGTTGCTCAAAACTGATATACATTAGGGAGTTCTGGCTTACTGTCTTGAAAGAGTTGCATGAGGTTTTGTAGAAGAACAGAGTTCCTGTGACAGGTGCTGGAAACTCTTAGGTCTTCAGTACTCCAGAAGTTATGACTTTGCAAATCTCAAGTGACTATAGGTCAGAAAAGAACTGGTTGATGCTATCTATCTGTAGAGACAAAGCTTCTTGTTAGTGACTGTTGCAAGCAGTGCATCTAAATGGTGTTAAGGGAAGGTAACGATGACTGAGTGAGTAAGTAATATGGAGAAAAAACAGAAGAAACTCTTACTGAATTTGATCTTCAAGTACCAAAGGTACTTTTTAACCAGGGAAAAACTTTCTGTAGGTTAGGTAAGACTGTACTTAAATGAAAAAAGATCATTCAGGTATGGATAACAGCTGAATTATAGAAGAAAACAATCACTTCCACTAAAATTTTCTGCACAAGTTCATACTTTCCTATTGTGTATTCTCTACAGACAAATAGCTATATATATACATATATATATATTATTTTGTCTTCAAGAAACAGGAAGCTTGGATGCTAGATCTATAATCTTGCAGTGAAAAGTACTCTGACTGTCAGTAGCACTGTCTGTAGTTGTTTTGTGCATGTTTATGTTCTGTTGGGTGAAGGACAATAACAAACTAACATTGCAGACAAGCAAACTGTTTGTTTTTCTCTTCCATGCTTCTGCGCCCCTGCCCCTGATTCAACAGGTAGCAGTAGGCGATATTGTGAAGGTCACCAATGGGCAACATCTTCCAGCAGACATGATCATTATATCTTCCAGGTATCCTGTTTGGGTGTGGAAGTATCTGATGAACTGAGGTGCAGAGGACTCTTAAACTCTGTATTTACTATTAATAAAAGCAGACATCAGATGACACTACGTCTTCTCCACATCTTAAAATAAAATTTCAGCAATGTTAAAGCATGCTTTACTAGGCAGTGATTTTTTTAGCATTGCCGATAGGTTCATAAGAAAGAAGGATTGGTAGTATTATATGCTTGTAGTATACGAAGTCTGACACTGAGTTTTGAAGATGGAAGATGTGTTGTACAAGGTTGATGCAGTTGTTTGTTTCTTGGCTTTTTGAGGACCTCCTTCATTTAATCAAGGAAGCTTAAGTTTTCTTTCAATTGATTCCACTGAACTTCCAGCATATTTTCCCGCCACTCAAAGATTTCTTCTAAAGCTTTTCAAGCAGTAATTTCAGAAGGCTAGCCCAGATGGCTTTTAAGTAGCTAACCTGCAGCACAGGTTTTGGGCTTCATTCATGTGCTTGTTGTCTTTGGGTTGCCAAACACAAACCTGTGTTGAATTATCTCTAGTATGGCAGCAGCAGTAAACTGAGAACCGTTCCTTTTGCCTTGTGGAAAATAGCACAACTTTTATGACACAGCAGAAAATGAAGGCTGGTTGTTCGTAGAAACATTTCACTGGTACTCAGAAATGAGAAGCTCTATCTCTTCAAACTATGTTATGTGATCAAGGACAGAGGTACCTTCATTCCGTGGTTTGCGATGTTGTATTTTTGAAACAAAACCATTTTTTATAATAAGCAGTTTACAACCTTCACACGCAGTTAGTTAGGCTACTCTAGTAACTTTCTGTTCCAGTGTTGAGAAATACTTGTTCTGCTTGAACTTATTATCATACTATACTAAAAAGCAACCAAAAATCTTTCTGATTTATGCCTTAACTTGCATGGGTCAGCTTTTTGATCTATTATTCTACTAACCTGCTATCACTGCTAATCATGTAACTGAAGAACTAGAGCCAAAGTATTTGAATTTTAGGAGGTTTGCTTGAAATAAATAGCAGAACTGCCATAGTGAATGCTATACAATTGGTATTATTTCCGTAATTCTTCTGAATGACAATGTTAAGTGTCCTCAGTTCACCAGAAGGCTTTGCATGCTCTGAATGGGTGGGATTTTTTGCTTTGTGTTGATGTTTTAATTTTTTTGTCTGAACTGTCAGAGTTGAAATAAACAATTGTTTATCTTCTTCTTTTCTTTGCCTCATAGAAGAAAGGTGATGTAAAATGAAGTTTGCATACAGAATAAGTTTTCATGGAGGAAAAATGAAAAGTAATTTGAATCCAAACACAGCTTTGCATGGAAACATTTTTACATTTCTGCGGGAATGTACATTTACAAGAAACTGCATTTTAAGAGTTTTAAGATTTCTCCCTGAGTTAATAACCTCAGCTGTAGTGGATAAAGTGTTTCTGACAAGTAAAATTGGAGTTGAATTGAAAATACATGGCGGCTTTATTGAGTCTGGGCTCAGTTTGCCCGCACAGGAGGAGAGAAAGAGCAAACGCTGCACCTTTCTTCTTGAAGAAACAATTAATGGAGAGAAAAATCTATCTTCTTCCTGTTATATATGTGCCTATTTTCTAACAAAGCTTTTCCTAAACAGCATTTGTTACTGATTTCTGCTGATTAAATACATTCGCTATTCAAGTAATGGTTTATTTTGGAAAGCAAATAGCAACATCTCAAGAGTAAGAAAAGTGATAGACTGGAGATGTATGTGATTTAGGTCCAGAGGGGAAACTGATGTTCCCTAACAACCTGAGAAGCCAGTGATGAACAGTTTTGGTGGTGCCATATAGAGCTTTTCAATCTTAAGCAGCATGTCAGGAAGTAATCTCTGATAGAACTATGTTTCCTTATTACAGATGCTTACGCACTGCTGTTCCATTTAGAAATAGGAAAGGCCACGACTAATTGAAAATTAGTCTAATTGCATCTATGAGGAAGAATTTTTGCCCTTTTAGATAAGGGCAAAAGCATCTCTAGAAGATGCAAATCGCAGCCCTCAGTTTCAATCTCATCAAACTTTTCCCTGATTCTTTACAAAGTGGGGAGGAGCTGTTTAACAGAGTCTTCAGATACTTAACTTGAGCCCAGTTGCTCAACTTCTGGGCGTACGAGTTGGTCCTGTGGATCACAACTTCAGTATGCATGGTTCACAAAGTCAATAGCAGAGAGCACTGCTCTCTTCTTCTAAGTGCATCCTCTTCTTACACTGTTTTGCTACTTCATCTATGCACAGCTCTTGCAACCTCAGGTGATTTTTGTGGAATGCAGTTTAAAACATCAACATCAGGAATCTAAATTAATCATGGTTTATTAAATTCTTATTAACCTGATTTAGTCCTGTCTTTTTGTATATTTAAATGCATGAGAGCATTCAGTTTCAGAGGTATATGTACTTTCAACTGGTTCTTTCATAGTTGTGTACCACCTATGTGATTTTTCTCTTCGGTTTGTTGATGACATATATGGACAACTTAATGCAAATGTAGTGTATAAAAAGTAATATGTTTTCAGTATCTAAAATCTTGTTACATTCCTTACAGTGAACCTCAAGCCATGTGCTATATTGAAACAGCTAATCTTGATGGGGAGACGAATCTTAAAATACGACAGGTAAAACAAACTGAATTTTGCCACTTTTTTCATCTAGGTGTCAAGTGCTATCTACTAAGCAGACTGTAGGCTGTATGACAACAGTATTAGTACTGTTTAAAAACAAGACAAACAAACAAAATATGCATCTCTTTCCAGATTACCGTTAGCCTTTTTATTCAACAGATAGAAACCCAAGCAATAATGATTTGTATACAAGTCTAAGGAGCTTATCTGGAGGAAACAGGGAGGGTATAAGCTTATAAAGGTAGATCAAGCAGTCCTTGGTAGTATTTTGCTTGAGGTCCAGGGAGAGCTTCGACCAGTTTTCCTGCTAATTATGATAGCATTGACTTTAACCTGACTCATGTGAAACACTTCAATTGAGCATAGCACTTATACTGAAAAGGTGTTGAGGTGTATACTTAAATGTATGTGATGCTGTGGTTGGGGCAAGGCCGGCATGGATTTTCTGGCATATAGTTTGTACTGAGAAATAATTGTAGGTCTTGCATTCATATTTGGAAGATACAGAACTATAATTAAAAACTAAAAAATGATAAATGGGATCTGTTGGGATAGCTTTTGGAATAATAGGCTTTCAGGCCATAGTGAAGCCTTTTTCATCTATTTGTGCCTCTTGTTTTCCCTAAACCATGACAAATTTTTGCCTTAAGGTGGAGTTTTTATGTAAAAGCACTTCCTGAAAACAGTGCTTTTCAGGAAGCACTGAAAAAAGAAAAAAGAAAAAAGTTTTTTTTTTTTTTTTGAGTGAAACTTTTTTCTTTTAACTTTTCTTTATTTTGGGGGAGGTAGCTAAAATCCTCTGTACTAAAAGTGAAGTAACACCACTAGTCCTCAAGCTGCGGAGGTGAAATTCTAAATAATTTGTGCCCATTGATGGATGAATTTTTATCAAGCAACTTTTTGCTAATACTCATTCTACTGGGAAACTCAAGCACTTCTTAATAATTCAGTAAAATGAACTTTATCAAGAAGCTGTGTTGATACACCGTGCTTCCAAGGAATAAACAGGATTCAAGTGCTCAAGTGCTGGTTTTATTATTGAAAACATGAAAAATGCCTGTACTTGTGGTTAAAGCTACAGTCTCTGCTGTCACATACACCACTCTGTTACTTCTCCCTCTGGAGTGCTCAAAGGAGCTTTTCATTATGCTTCAGTTAATTTGTTCCCTGTTTGCGGTACGTAATGGAGTTTGGTCAGATATTTCTAGTTTTGCTGATAAAATCCTGTTCATCACGGTGTTTAGAAACAGTTGGGAATCTTTGCGCTCTTTCCAAGAGAGTTAAAAAAATGAGTTTGGTTGTATGAGTATTTCAAAATCATGTGTATATGTATAACATGCTTAAAAATGTATAATATCTATATGCATTTTAAAATCTATACACTTGCTATTTGCTTGCTACACTTGTGAAAACATGGCTTCCTGTTCTGAGTCAGCCTAGTAGGTCAGATCATGCATTCCTGTCAGATTTTATTTGCTTCTGGACACAGGCTTAAAATACGGTTTTAAAAAAAACAAAACAAACAAACAAAAAAACCCACTACCTGATGAGGGGAGCCTTCTCTTAAAAACTTGTTCTGGCTTGCGGTACTGTGGTCAAACTGCTAAAAGAAACTGAAAGTGGATCACTTTTAACCAAGCGGGGGCATTCAGGGTTGAAAAGCAATGGAATATCGTGTGGGCAGACCCTGAGATGGAGCGGCAATGTGTTGGATTATTGCTGCACACTGGATTGAAAATTAACCTTGAGTTCAATCAGAGCATAATGTGTGTACTGACCTAAAAGAGTCTACATTTAAGAGTGACTACATTTAGTAGCAGTTGCACATCAGCAGAGCTGTACTTTGAGAGAAAAGCCTTTTAGGCTTTCTGTTTAGGCTCGTTGTCTCCTACTTCGTCCCGCACATGTGCAACTTCATGGTTTATGGATATGAATTTTCTGTGGTTCTCTTGGTCAGAGATTGTGTAGGCTTTCTGGATAGAGGGATTTAAGACAATGTCTGTAAGCAGGCTCACATGTGCCTGTAGTAGTTAAATATTGTGGGAAAGTTAGGGAATACTCATCTGAAAATAAAAACACAAAATGAGGAAACAAACTAACAGAACACTCAAGCGAATTTGTAATTAGTTTTTGATGAGAGTCTCCTTTGGTTTGATCTCTGCAGGGATTGTCTCAAACTGCTAGTCTCCAGTCAAGAGAGGAATTGATGAAAGTGTCTGGAAGGGTAGAATGCGAAGGACCAAACCGTCATCTGTATGACTTCACTGGAACCTTACGCTTAGATGGTCAAAGGTATCAGCTTGATAATAGTCATAAACTCCTTTGGTTATGACAAATAATTCCTGCATGCTTCTCCTGTGCAACACTGATTGTACATCTGTTTTTAGGTGAGGTAGTGGAAAAGGATAACAATGAACACCTGTGAATCAGCATTAGTATGGGATGATGTAGTTTTGCCTTTCTGTGGAGTCTTCCGTTTGCTAGGGGAGACATGGCTTCTTTGAAATCACAGTTGTTCTTTAGCTAAAGTGATACTTTGGAAGGAGCAAAGGAAATGGTTTTATTTTTAGGGTTGTCTTGCAACAGGAGATGTGCAGAGGAAACTGGAAAACTGTATCTTCCAATGGGAGCTAAAGGCTGAAGCAAGCTCAGTTCCATGTTGGAAAATGATTCCAGAATCTGGAGTTTCTGTCAGTATGACTTGGATCTGTTGCAACTCTTGAAAGGAAAGAACTTCTGAGAAAATAGATTTTAGGACTATAAATAATAGAACTTGAAGCATCAGCAGGAGTGTACAGGTTTCATCTTACTGTATTTGTTTCCTTGCACTAAAACTGTACTACTTGAGTGACTAAGCAGAATAGTAACAGATGCAAGAAGAGTAAAAGATCACTTGCATATTACTTGAAAAATCACATAGGTAATGCAGCTCTTCCAGAATGCTTCTTTAATGACACGTATACAGTTATAGCATGCTTTGAGTGGATGGTCTGTTTGCAGGTACGATGCTTCTCTGTCTTGGATCTGAAAGAGAATTTATTAGCCAAAGTGAAGCAGAGAGCTGCCACGGGTTTTCAAGTGCTGAGAAACTAGAGAAGCTCCCTAGAATCAACTTCTTCCTGCTGTGCTTAGCATAGATTAGGCTTTCAACAGAGGAATGGAACCTGTATATTGTGTGTATAATTATAAGATGGTGGACAGTATAAGTTGATTATAATACTTCCTTTTTTTTCTTGAGCTGGCAGGAAGCTAAAGCTGAAAGGAGAACTGTTTTCCTAAATTGTTATTGAGAATTGAGAGGTGCTTGTTTGCTTCATGCTTTGCAGCCCAGTTCCAGTTGGTCCAGACCAGATCTTGCTAAGAGGTGCACAACTGAGAAACACTCAGTGGGTCTTGGGTATTGTTGTGTATACAGGATTTGATACAAAACTCATGCAGGTAAGTCTTTAAAGATTTGGGGTGTGTTCTTTTGCATATTCTACTTGTCTTTCAAACTTGAGTTCATGAAATGGTTTCACTCATTACAGCTGTTTAAGTGGAAGCATGAGGAGTACAAGGATACTATTGTACTTGAAGTTGTATATGTACAAAAACTAATGGAGGTGTATGTCTTAAAATACTTGATATGCAACCAAAATTGTTTTCTATTTTTTAAATTGCCTATTGGCTATACAGCATTTAAAGCTGAGCTTTAGCAGCTGAAGAAATGATAATGGCTGCCTACTGTTTTAACACTTGAAGATAGACAGGTTAAGACTTCAGTTTTTTCTTTGTCTTAGTGGCAGGGAGTGCTTTAAGTGCTTTTTCTGCTCACCTTTGCTGATGGTCAGTGGGGGCAACGGACAGCTAGGAAAATCTATAAGATCTTTTGTACTGCATGTTTCTCTTCCTCCTGTCTTTTGTGAGTTTAGCTTTTGTATGGAGCCCTGGCTACTATTCTGACCTTTCTGGTCTTTGTGTACAAAATTGATCTACATAGAGCTGAAGTATTAAGTTCTATAACTGACATTAAAAATAATGAATTTCCCTCTGCAACTATTTGTGTAAGCCATTACCTGATTCTTTCTGTTGCTGTTCAGAATTCAACCAAAGCACCTCTGAAGAGATCAAATGTGGAGAAAGTAACCAACATGCAGATTCTGGTTTTGTTCTGTATTCTCCTGGTGATGGCCCTTGTGAGTTCTGTAGGTGCCTTATTGTGGAACAGAACACATGGTGAAGTCGTGTGGTACCTTGGCTCTAACAGTGAGTATGCTGGCTGTGTGTTGGGATGTGTCAGACTGTATGGCCATCCAGGGTCTTAACTGCCAAATGAATTGATAAAATAAGAAACGGAGAAAGAAAAACATAAGAAACAATGCCTGTTACTAACTTCTGATGGTGTTTGTTTGTTTGTTTGTTTGGCATATAGGCTGGTTTAAGTTAGCTGGCCAGTGAGGCTGCTGTTAATAAAATGTTTTAAAGGTTAGGTAAATACCACCAGGCTTCCACTTAGGGAGCAGGAAAGAAACAGAAAGAGGCAAGAGTGGTGTTTGGATTTCACATTTGGTGTTCACCTCTGTGGAGATCCTATGCATCTGGATTTCCACAGAATTTTTTTTGGAGTAGAACATGTATTGTTGCGATACGTATCATAAATTGATTGTATCTGACTGTAAGATGGAAAGTATCTATCTTGATGGGACTGACTTCAGCTTTTTGCTTCTATTTGGAAGAAAAGGATTTGTCTTGATGCATTTTTTTTTTCCTGTTTTTCTGCATGCAAATATTTTGTAGATAACTTGAGTGCATGCTAGATCTTGTGATTTATGTGCTTGTGATTTTGGTGGTATTTGAGTTGCTTTGGCTTCTGATGTCTGTCATTTGTAATGAGAAAACTGATTGGTTACTATGCTTAAAGGGGTTTTGTGGTTTAATCTGTACTCCTTGAATTTATTAGCTCAGATATAAAAAATGGACCTCACACAAACACTTAGGAATGAAATGCATCACTGCCTGTTAGACTTCTGTTTTGGAGGTTATCTGGTTATTAAGCATATTGTTAAAATCATCTTGAGACGCAGATCTGAAAATGATTCTCACTGCAAATTGTCTTTCTACTCATGATGGTACAAACAGATGGCAAAAGGTATCTTCAGCACTTTTACAACAAAACGCAATCATGATAGTAATTGATGGGGGGAAAAAAGCTTTTATAGGAAGAGCGTGGAAGTGTCTCAGGCTTAACTCTAATTTGTGGTAGTTGCAGTGTCTTCTAGTAGCAATATTGGCAATTCTTAAATTATATTTTGTGCCCTCCACTTTGCTGTTTAATGAGGAAGTTTAAATTCATGCCTTCAGATGACAGGAAGGAAAGACGAGTGAAACAAACTCACGAGCTTGAGCTAACATGGAACAGGTGCAACCTGTAATAAACAAGGATGAGATAGCAGTCTCTATAGGTGCTTTCCTGGAAATGAACACACAATTTCCATCACTTCTGCAATCATTACACATGGGAAATGCTTTCATCAGGCTAGATTTGGAATTTTCATTAAATGGCTAATTTGTATAAATAATGTATTAGGAAAAACTCTTTTTTTTTCCCAGTTAAGTGTGCTTTTATTCTTCATGTTTATTGATAAGAGGTATGATATTCACATGTTCACACTTGGAGGTGACTGAGTCCAAACTGCAAATCTTTGGCTTCTATCTCCTCCTAGTTTGCTCCTCTGCCTTCATCTCATGTTGCTTAAGTATGAGATGTAACCCTGTTGTACTGGGCTCTGCTGTTCAATGTGCCTCCTAAGCTTCAGTAACAGTGCAAAATGCAAACATGAAGACTGTGTCTACTGCAAAGAGGCTGTGGTCAGCACCATGGAGAAGAGAGAAGCTGTTATCCCATGTCTTTCCTGAACCACTTCTGTTCTGTCTGCTGTTCACAAATGCTTTTCCTTCTCTTTAGGAGCGGTTGCGCTATTTGGGCAACTTGTGCAACATTGTCTCTGTTACTAACAGCTCTTCTGCCTAAGCAGGATTCAATTAGTTTGTGCTCCGGATGTCTGTGTCGTCTTGCTTGCTCATATTTCTTTAGAATGAAGGACTTCTCAAGTCTGCCGATGCTGGCAGCTTTTAGAACAAATTTTGTTCTTTGCTTTTAATTCCACTGAGACATACAGGATAGTTTCTGAAGGGTAAAGCTACGTTATGAGTGATACTGGTGGCTCTTAATTGGAGTAGTTGACACATTGAATAAATGTCTAATTTTGGGTTACAGTGTGGAACATCATACATCTCACCATCTGTTCAGCAAAATATTCTCAGAATGTGTTCTTATCTCTAATACACAGCCTCAACAATTTTATTCTTCACCTGGCATAGTGTGTTCTATCTCCAGGCATGTGTTCTGTGGGTGTTTTTATATATGTAATATTCAAATCAATATTAAAAAGACCCTTATACTAAGCTAACACACTTACTATTTATTTTAGTGCTACTAAATATGATCAGGCCAACTACAGAAAGATGGTTGTCCCTATTCCGTGCCACTCAGATTTCTGCCTTCTGTATGATTGTCGTATGTTTTTCCATCCACAGAAATGCTGTCCGTCAACTTTGGGTACAATCTGCTGACATTTATTATCTTGTACAACAACCTTATTCCGATCAGTCTTTTGGTGACGTTAGAAGTTGTCAAATTCACTCAAGCTCTTTTTATAAATTGGGTAAGTAACAAGGGTTGATGTATTGCAATCATTTTTGCAAAATGACATAAAAAACCTGAAATCTTTACCAGAATTTCTGGTTTTGAGGGCAGGACAAAATTCAGGGGATTTGTTTTGTGCTAGTACTGTGTTCCACAAAAAATGAAAAGATTTTATTGTAGGGAGCTCTACTGTATAAATGATTGCTTTCATGTATTTTAGGTTTTGAGGATGAGGGAAGTCTTTAAGCTGAATTACTCATGGTACCCTATAGCTTCTCTCAGCCACAGTAGACAGAAAGACTAGACTTGTTTGGGTGAGGTGTTTGGGTTTTTTTTGGGGGGGGAATGGGGGTTGGTTGGTTGGTTTTTTATTGTTATTATTTTTTTTTCTTTTAAATCTTGAGGTTGGTATTCAGATCCGCTCTGGTATGAGTCATGGTATTTATGATATTTCTCTAAAGACATGAGTTGGTGGTGCCTTATGCTACAAAATGGTTGTACCTTTATTCAGGCAAGCTTTGATTTCAAAGTGTGTATTTCTTCAGTTATGCACTGGAAAAGCTCACACCTCTTGAGCTGAACATCAACAAGTAGAAGAGAGAGTTTCCTTGTCTTCGTATACATTAACCCTTGAACTTCCAGTAAAGATTTAGCGATTCTTCTAAAGTACAAGAAGATTGGAGACTTTAGTGTTCAGTTTGCCTAGCATACATTTAATTTTGCTCTCATTTCAGGACATGGATATGTATTATCCTGAAACAGACACACCTGCAATGGCTAGAACATCAAATCTTAATGAGGAGCTTGGGCAGGTAAGCAAAAGCTTTCTGAAGTGTAATGTTTGTTGTGTAGTCTGGGGAGATGGAAGGTGTGACAGAATGCTGTACAAATGTGCTTTATTCTTTTGCATTGTGACTTACTTAATGCAACTTCTTCACTTTCATTAGTCCAAGTCTTGCTGGTATAAGGCATGATAGAGTTAGATTTAAGGTCATACAAGCAGTTTTAAGCCTGAGAATTGAGTCTGTATTTCCTGCCTTCTCTTGGAACTGACTTTGTCCTTGAGTTATCTGTGCTGGTGATGGTCTGTACCAGAACAGGGTATACAGTACTAAGCTTGGCTAAAGAGCAGCCCTGAACAGACATGGCCTTCCTTAGTCATTCATGTTTCTGACTACCACACAAGAAGTGGAATTTAAAAAAAAAGGTGCATTGTTATTCCTAGCTTAGATTGTGTTCCTTGACATGCTTTTCCATTTTCCTTTAATAATAACTGTATACTAACTTGTGGTTATAAAATACTCGTTACAACTACCATGCAGCTCTGCAAGTGAGGTTGCCCAAATGAAAGGGCTTTCCTCAACAAGCCTATTGGAGATTGCAACTTTGCCACTGAAATTGTGTAGTACCATTTAGAAAATGGTTTCACTGAGTAATCCTTGTTCCTTGCCAGTAAAATCATGTCTGTAACTAAACCACATGAACTTCATAGTTCATGTGAACTTAATCTTGGAGATGATGTGTGTGTATGTAAAACACATAATCATTGTGTGCTGCTCAGCAGATTGACTGTCAGTATCTTTTGAGCTTTTCCTTAGAATTGCTAAAATATAATTTGTATTTGTGTTATTTTGTCGAGAAGGCCTATATATTTGGCCTCCTACAAATGTTACGTAGCATCTTGTTGGCCCTTACTAAGCTATTTTTAGAAAAGCATCGTAATGCTTCCATGCAACTAGGCTGCATTTTTATATTTTTCAGTGGAATTACTTGATCACAGGTGTTTTGAGCTTTGTTATATGTCAGAATTATTAGTAACTTGAAGTTTCTCAGATTTTTGGGTATGTACTTTGACTTCTGACTTGCTCAGGCTCCACTTCCAGTGCTGTATTCGAAGATTATTTAATGCATTGCTCAAATGAACTGAATTGAGTTGCAGATCTTCATGAAAAACTTTCTGCAAATGAAGAAAAATTCTGGTCTTTAAATGGACAGACTCCTGTGGTAGTACCATCCCTTGCTTGCTGGTTTACAATCTTATCTGATTCAGAGATAAAACACCGTGGAATTTAGCTCTCAACTATTTTTTTTAACTGTTGTGGCTTATGGAAGGTGGGAACTTTGAGTCTGTTTATGCTTCAGATTCTTCAGGAACCTTTACTTTAATTTCCTGTCTTGCTGTGTGATGTTAATACAACAGAAAGATTCAGTCATCATTGAGCTAGCGTAAGCCAGTATAACTGGAGCTGTGGCAGTTAATACCTACTACTTGATCCTTGCTGCATTTACAAATAAATAAGAGAGAGTACCATTAAAGAGCTTTCCTGATTGTTTTCCCTTAGCTTTGATAAGACAAACTAAGCTGTAGTAAACCTGCATTGTGATATTTCTGGGTCCTAGGCTTCTTCCTAAATTTTCCTTAAACTTTACCTGTTTTCCATTTATTTCAGTCTTGAGCCTTTGCAAGTTAAATTTTAACTTTTTTCTTCCAGGTAAAATACCTGTTTTCAGATAAAACAGGTACTCTAACTTGTAATATCATGAACTTCAAGAAATGTAGTATTGCTGGAGTGACATATGGGTAGGTATGACTTCTTAGAAACTCTGTAGCTAAATGCATGTGTGGTAATGGTAGATATTTTTAGATCAGAATACCATTAGAATGTTTTGTTCAGTGCATATTGTAATGTATTTTGTGATCACGGTTAATAGCTTTCATTTTCATGTCCTGTGACACAAATTATGAAACACAAACCTGGAGAATACTTTACATGAAAAGAGAAAAAATCTTATTTGCTTCCTAACTATCTGCTTGTGACTTAAATTAAAACAAAAGTGCTAAATACCCTCTGGCCCTTTGCAGAGGGAAGACGACGTGGCTTAAAGACAGAAATCTATTTTGCTTCCATGACTCCCTCTAATAATGAGAATTCCACTACAGTCAAATAATTGTAATCGTTGTCAGAAGACAAGAGTTAAATCTTCCTTGTATAGGAGACATGCCCACTTACCTATTTTTGTTCTGTTTTTATCAAAAGGATCTCTTGCAATCACTCCAGTACTTCATAGCACTTGGCTTTTTGGCTCTCAGATGCTGTATCTTTGGTATCTGCTAATTTTTAAAGACTACCCTTAAGGTCTCCATGCAAAACAGCCTTTGAGTTTCATAGTAGCTAATTTAGATACTTCAAAACACAGCAAATATTATTCAAACCTTTGAAAAGCTGAATCTGTGATTCCAGTGTGTATTTGTACGTGTGATGGCACATTGATCTCTGCCTTCTACCTATTTTCTAATTTGCATAGTGGAATAAATGCTTCATGGGTTCGTTATTTTTCTTCCCCATCTTATTCCTCAGTCATTTTCCAGAGTTGGAAAGAGAACGTTCATCGGAAGACTTCAGGTAAATATATTCCAGGGTGTTTGTATTCTGTGTAGCACAGTGGGAACAAACCGTATAAACAGACTACTTTCAACGTTGAAACTGAAAGAAGCACAAGGGAATGATGTGTTTGAATGTAGGCTCCTGTTTGAAAAGCATTTTGGGCTGGTGGGTGGTGCTGCAGCTTTGCCACATGGGGAAGATGGTGGGGACAGGAGGGTGTAGGACGGGGAGTGGCTGATCTGGCATTGATGCCTGCTAATGCAGTGCTAGTTTATAACTGTCAACAACAAAGTAATAAGCTAAGGGTAAGTTTTACTTTCAATCTCCTGAGATGAGTGTACTGCTTTTCCTCCACGAAGCTCCAAGTTGATGAGAAGCAAAGGAATTTCTTAATTGACATGTTATGTTTTACTTGGTAAGCTGGGATGGTGCTAGATGTGCCAGTGTTGTAGAATGGAGTGAAAACCTAGAAGGAAGTCGTCCACAGGAGGTACCAGTGCAGCATATTCAGGTTAACAGGAAGTGGGAATGAGCCAGAGAGGGCCGATGTGACTTTGAATGTCAGATATGGGTAAGAAGTGAGTTACCACTAAAGAAACAGGTAGACACCAAGTGCTATTAGGAAACTACTTCCTTATGAGCTAAGTCAAGCTTTTGTAGTGCTTCTAATTTTTGTGATTACTTCTAGGAAGAAGCTGATATGAGAGGCTGCTACTTCTGCTGAGATGGAATTTCTGTAGATGCTTTGCTCCCTTTGTGTTGTTGCTTCCTTTGTTGACTTTTTTTTTCTCTTCCCCCCCCCCCCCCCCCCATATGCTTCGTTTAGTCAGCTCTGTAGAAGAATTTCTTCCAGGTACTAGTTTAGACTACGTAGGCTCAGAGTCCTCCAGGAGTCAACTTTTTTCAGAATTCACTGACTTAAGAGGGGAAACTTGAAATGAATGTATTTTAAGAACGCTTAAAAGCTGTTTCTGGTACACCTGTCCTGGGAGGTGTACTGATACCTGAATGCTGAAATACACTTCCAAGCATACCTCTATTGGCTTCTTACTGGTGCGGTGAAGAGAGTGTTAATTATTTTCACAGTTTTGTGTGTTTGTCGTATGATCTACTCACAATACTTGCTAGGGCAGTAGGATTTTATTTTAGTTCTCTCCAACAAAATGGATGAAGTAATAAAAAGAGATGAAGTGAAAAGAATGGCAATATTGTGACTGTTAACATTTGTCTTGTCTTGCTCTGCAGCCAGCTACCTCCTCCTACCAGTGAATCGTGTGAATTTGATGACCCAAGACTGCTACAAAACATTGAAAATGACCATGTAAGTCTACTTCATGAATGTCACGTGTCTATTAAATGCCCTATTTTCTAGACCAGTCTGAAATTGAATGCTAAACAAATCTGCTTTTGTGATCAAGTTTGCTCTACAGATTTGTCATAAAAAAGATGAAAGCACAGAGAGAAATAGGAAACAAATTGGCTTCCTCCTACCTCTTCCTGTTAAAATACCTTTTATTTTTAGAAATAATTCAGGGCATTACAGGGTGGTTGTGTTGAGACCTGCCTAAAATGCTGTAAATGATGGAGATTCTGTAGAGGATGTAGCAGATTAGGACTTAATTGCTAGCCTAATCTTACAGTGCCTGAGACCTAAAATGATGGGTATTTTTTGTGTAATTGGTTATGTCCCAAAGGGAACTGTCAGTTCTCTTCTTATTTAGAAACTATGTAGCTATAAAAAGATGAAGAAATCACTTGCAAAACAGGAGAGAGAAAATAAGAAAGCGTGACCCTTTTATTCCGCAGAAGCTGCCCCACAGTATGGGATGTGGATATTGGCAAGCACAAACTGAAACAACAAACTTGGTTAGCAGACTGTTCTTACTGTATAAATTCTGTGTCTTACCTGGCTAAGTTTAGATGCTCATATTAAAATAAACTTACAACATGCTGTTTTTCTGCTGCAAAGCTTTGCTTTCTGCTTTGCTTTACAGTATTAACAACTTGAAATGCATCATAGTACAAATATCTGAAGGATTATTTAATTACTGTGCATTGCATTAAGTTCTTCAAGATGATGGGGCCTGAAGACAGCTCCTGTTATCCCTCTCTGGATAATATACTGGTTTCCTGTGTGGCTTTGGCAGTCTACTGCACTAGAAGGAGTTACAGCCAGGATGAGGGTTACCTCCTGTTCCTGTGTTCTGTTTATCATAGAATCATAAAATCATAGAATGGTTTAGGTTGGAAGGGACCTTTAAGATCATCTAGTTCCCTCCCCAGCTTTTCTGTAGGCCCTCTTCAAGTACTGGAAGGCCACTGTAAGGTCCCCCTGGAACCTTCTCTTCTCCAGGCTGAAGAGTCCCAGCTCTCTCAGCCTGTCCCCATAGTGGAGGTGCTCCAGCCCTCTGATCATCTTCATGGCCCTCCTATGGACCTGCACCAACAGCTCCATGTCCTTCTTGTGTTTGGGGACCTCAGAACTGGATGTAGTACTCCCGGTGAGGTCTCATGAGAGCAGAGTAGAGGGGCAGAATCACCTCCCTTGACCTGCTGGTCATGCTTCCCTTGATGCAACCCAGGACACAGTTGGACTTCTGGGCTGTGAACACACATTGCCAGTTCACGTTGAGTCTTTCACTGACACCTCCAAATCCTTCTCCTCAGAGCTGCTCTCAAGCCATTCTCCACTCAACCTGTATCTGTGCTTGGGATTGCCCTGACCCAGGAGCAGGACCTTGCACTTGACCTTGTTGAACTTCATGGGCCCACCTCTTAAGCCTGTCCAGGTCCCTCTGGATGGCATCCCACATTACTAACGTGCAGTTACAGTTATGGTTTATGGTAGTGGCTGGCTCCAAAGTGGTAGTTGCTGCACTAAAGGCTACTGATTTAGGTGCAGACTATAGGTAATATGTGCTTGGGTTCTTTCTCACTATCTGGGATCTGTAGATCTGATTTTATGTTTCAATATGCTAAGCAGAAGAGACACACATTGGATGGATTGAGAGTTTCTCATCTACCCTTTAGGTGGCTCCTTAACCTTAGCATGATATCTCTTTGTTTTTTTCATCTCCTCAGAATAGAGCTTCTGGTTTGTGAGATAGGTGGAATATTCACTGCTGACAAATAGGTTTAGATAGTATCCTTACGTGTCACAGCTCAGTTAGAAACTTTTGTTCATCATGTTTAGCTCTTACATACTCAAGCTGCCGTTTAGCTGGCAACTCGAGTGCAGGCAAGTACTGTTATTGCACTGTTAAAGTGAACTCGCTGTGTTAACTCAGCTATCAGACAAGCAGTGGGAAGATTTCTGCCTGATGATACTTCAGATGGGCCTTATGTAGACCAGAGATGTCTTTTGAAGCCTGGCTGTACTGCAGGGATGGGGACGGATGCTACCCATGGAGAAGCAGTGATTTAGTATAAGACTTAAAGAATGGGTGCAACAGTTTGCTTTCGTTCTTTTAAAATCTAGGTCTCTCTCTCAAACTGCATCAGTGAGATGAGGACTGGATTACAGGATAGAGGGAGAGTGAAAAGTTGCCTGTTTCTAACCCTTAGCTTTAGGCCTGTTGTTCAGGTGCATAAATTGTCTCCTTTTATGTGGATCACTTCAGTGTCTTAATTTTCATAACTTGTTGATGCATGCAGATGTTGTTCACGTATGTATGACAGTCTCTACCTCATTTAGAGAATCGAGGTGATGAAATGGGACTTACAGCACCAGCAGTATTGTGGGGTCAGATGCTGCTGTACTCAACAAGGCACTGAATTCCCTCTAAGCATTTGCCTTTTTGCAGCTGGAGCTATCAGTGTGATATCTTCTACGAACACTCCGTAAGGGCACACTGCTTTGGTTGTAAAGATTGTATTGCTTTTTCTTTTTTATTTCTCAGTCTGCTTGCACGTTACTTCTAGAGCTGTCTCAACACCAAGTAATTTTCTTTCCAAGTTGAAAATTAAAAAAAGATATAATATGCAGGTGGCTCCAAAAGTAATGCCTTCTGTTTATTTCCATGGAAACTACAATAGATGGAGCACAATAACACTATTGTTAGTGTTAGTATCTATTTGATAGAGCAAATTTTCAGCTACAAAACACTGTTTTTCAACATAATCACACCTTTAGTCAATTTGTGCAGATCGTCTGAGTAAGTCACTCTTCATTTTCTGGTGTGACAGCTGTGCATGGCTGTCTGGAACATGGGCTGTCTTTCAGGTTGCTGTCACCACTGCTGAAATGCATCTCCCACTGCCTCACTGTGCTCACACACACAGTTTGATCTCAGTAAATGTTCAAGTGTCGATGAATGTCAATGGGTACAACTTTTTTGCACTTCTTTGTCAGTTGACAAGAAATACTTCTTACTCTTTTGATTTTTCTTGTGCTGCTTATAGAACTTGGACATTTTTCTTTTACTCAAGTACAGTCATTCAATCATTGGTTATTTTTCAGTGATTTTGGCAAGATAAACTTGTATTGAATTCACTTGGTGTTCCAGTGCCCCTTAATGTGTTCCTGAGTGAGTTCCTGAAACACCCACTCCAGCCTTACCAGCTTCCCTGTTCTAGAGGTGACTAGCATGACTGGATCCTCAGCTATTCTCCACTTAGTTTAATGAGGCAAACAGTAGGAATTTTTATATCTTTTTGAGATAGTGAGTTATAATTCTCTGTGGTAATGAAATGGGTATTTTGCTAGCTGTCATTGGCAGAATGGACAGCATTTATTCACAGTAGTAAGGTCAGGTTGTTAAATTGTGCTATAGTGTTCTGTTGATCGCTTTTGGACCAGTTGTTCAGAAATCTATCAGTCTAGCTTATCTGGAAACACAATAGAGGCACTGATCTGATACTGCTGGAAGCGAATGAAGAAATTACATTTAACTTTACATGCTCCTTGTAACTTCAGGCTGAGTATCTATCTAAAATAATGCAGTTTCTTCAGAGTGAGTGACTCCTAACTGCATGTGCGGCGTGCAGATACGTAGCTCTGCAGAGAGGGTTTGTTCTCCAGAAGACCAAGTTTCAGCTCAGTGTTTATTCCCTCTGGGTAACAGAGGACATGTATACAAAGGGATGAGAAGTTCTAATAATGGATTTCTGACCAATGCTCTGTGTTCTGCTTGATAGTGGTTAATGTTGTGTCTTCTAGATAAGGAAAAAAAAAGGCATATCTATTTTTATTGTAGATAATGCTTTGTAGGTAACAATTCAGAGACTGCTTCCAGAAATAAGACTGTCTCAACATGTCTGTAGCTCTTACTTTAGAGGCGCAGTGTGAATTAAGTTTAGCCAGTGGGATATATCACTGATGGAGTGGTTACACATCCGGTATTCCACGCTGACCTTATTGTGAGAGTTAAATTGCGTTTTTGCAGTAGAAACTTCAATGCCAAGGTATAAACCCTTAATGAACTTACTACTTTCTTACAAAACGGCTGCTTCAAGAAAGATGCTGAGCACCAGAATAGAGCAGAAGCTAGGACACCCTGACCAGGGTAAGAAATTAATCCAGAGGGCTTGAGCAATACAAATGTGATCAAGCATGAACAACGTGAGCTTTTGCGAAGGAATACACAAGGGAAAGACTGCTAAATACATGTAAATATATAATTGAATTTATGCTTGCTAGCACAGCATAATAGATGTCATAAATCAGGAACTGGGGCTTAGTAACCTTTAGATATTTTCTGATACGGGTTTGTTCTTAAATATGGCTTTCGTAAGTAGTAAGAGAAGGAAAAATACAGAGCAGGGTAAAGAATGCCTGGCATAGGATAAAACAGCTATAACAACTTCAAGAAATATTGCCATTCTGTATCCATAGAAACATACAAAATGATCCTAAAAACGATAGGTTGGTGGTAGGCCTCATATGGAAAAAAGGATTAACAAATGGATTGCATAGATCATAAGCCTGGAGTACCTAGTCACTAGGAAACAGGCAAGTAAAAACCTGTGGTGTGAGGAAAGAGGTATAATGAGAAATATTTCACTGATCAAGTGCACGATTTCTCCCTTGCCATATAGGGGCGTGCGCCCACCATTGCAATAACCAATAAAAGCTTTGCTGCTTCACCGAGATCTTTGCCTCGTTGGAAATTATTGAATCTGTGTGTTTCTCATACTATCCAGAGAGATGCAATAGCTTTGACCCAGAGCTGCTGGCACCCAGAGAGTGGAGTTGGGGAAGAAGGAACCTGGAATGAGAGCTTTGTTCCTGCTGCAGATTTAGGAGGAAGGAAAAAATGGAATTGGGAGAATATAGAGCTGAGTGTAAAAGAAAACTTACAAGGAATGCCTCACAGAGACTATCAGTAAGATTCTGAGTACCAAAATGTCTGAGATTTGTTTTAAATAGAGGAAAACAAGTAATTAAGCAGGTTCATTTAACCTGTGGTACTTCCATCTTATGCTGGGATTAAATGTTAAGTGATGCAGAGGATATAGTGCCACAAAAGCCATTAGTGAGACTGAGCTGTTCATAGCTCTGAAGTAGGCAATCGAACATTCTGTCCTGATTCCTTCCAGTGAAATAAAAGTAATATCATTGTTGGAACAATATAGAAAGGAAACAAATGACAGCTGTGTGGAAGAGCTGGCCTGATAAGCTAAGCTGGGCTTCTGTCTGGTGATCGGCTGCTGTAGGTTTGGAGGATTGCCATGGAGTCCATTGTGAGATGTGAAAATACCAAGGCAGCAGCAAATTACCCTGCTGGATTGTAAGCAGAAATATCCTCTATGTAGGAATGATTAAAATCAGTGATGTTACCCGAGACAGGTTTTTTCTAGCTGGTAGAACAGATAGTAATAAAGCTTGCAAAGAGGGTGGGTGATAAAGTTGTGAGAAGGACACTGAAGGTCTGCAGCAGTGGGTGCTGAATTGAGAGTCTGGAAGGCTGTGCATTTTTGAGAGGTAGAGATATCTGTCATGGCTTTCACTGGAAATAATGGAGCAGCAGTAACCTCTTGAACAGTGCTTTGCTGTGAGCGCATAATTTCCCACGCTACTCCTTGGTTATGTGTGACCTGTTCATTTTCTTGAACGCAACCTCTGTTCTCTGCATGTCGAACGCAACAGTGGTTATTTTAGTGGCATGTGAACATGCAGCTCAGAAATTTCTATGCAGAGATAAAGGTCTGTGTGAAACACTGATGTAGCATTTGGTAGGTGGAGAAGTATGAAGGTTTCTGAGAGTCAGCTGTGAATGCTGCTGCTTTAACTAAGAGAAGGTGTGTTTTAAATTTCCCTTTCTGATGGAGGTGTCTTTAATATCTCTGGTTAGTGGTTAAAGGATGTTCCTTAGTAAGTGTGGAGTATTTCACATTTTAGTACTGCATTTCTGAGAAAAATACATAGAATACAAGTTTCACACATCAGAGAATATTCAGTGGCATGTAGCTTTCACTTGAAAAATGCTCATTTGAACGTAGCCTTTGAGTTCTGTTGAGAAACATTCTAGTGTATGCTGGGAAGATAGATAGTGTAGAAGCACCTTCTAATTGACTGTCTAAAAAAAAAACCTTTGGATCCTGTTTTACTGGATGACTTTACAAGATTTTGGTGGATGAGAATCAGACTTTGTTTCATAAGATCAGTGTTTTTCTCCATCTCATTTTCCTTGTAATATTACAATAGTATTTCTTTTGACCTGATGTACTGATAGCTCATGTAATACTTTTGATTTCATAGTGTCTCTGAGAGAAAGTATAAAATAAGCTATCCTAATGAGAATTTTGGAAACAATATGGTTTTTTTCATATACCAAAACTCATGAAAGTTTGCAAGCTGAACCACAAAGGATTACTTCAGTGATCATCTGCTAAAATGACTCTGTCACTGTACAAATGGCTGCTGTGATGTAAGGTTTCAATGCAACTACTGTGGGTAACATGGTCAGAGCATGGTGAAGTGAGACCATTCCAGCCAAGTGTCCTAGTAAAGGAGTGAACAGCATATGATATTAATACGCCTGGTTTTTATCTGGGCAGTTGAGTACCGTTCCTGACTGCTATGAGACTGAAAACATTGGGCAAGAGGGGAGGGGTAAAAAGGAGGAAAGAACGAGATAGGGGGCTCTGCTTCAAATCACTATAGCAATAATTGGCAGAATTTGCTGATGAATGGTGTGCAAATGTTATGACATCTTCAGTGCTGTGGATGTACCTGGTGACTATGCAGTCTGAATGATTTATTGTATTTTGTGTTGTCGTGATGCTGAAGTTGTAGAGACTGTTGGTGAAATTTCTGCTTGGCTGGATGATGTGTTCCCGTGTAATAGCACATGATGGTTCTCTTGTTAATTAGCAGCTATCCACCCTGCATGTTCTTCACTCAGAGTGCACTGGCAATGAGTAGAATTTTGGTGTGGTTACTTTCAATCTATTGAAAGCTGTTGTGGAAACTACTGAAGCAGTAGATCTTGTTGCTTAATTATCAGTATCTTACGGCAAACACCTTTTGCCTATGTGAAGCTTGGGGTGCTACATATCATATCATAGAATGGCTTGGGTTGAAAAGGACAGCAATGATCATCTAGTTTCAACCCCCCTGCCATGGGGCAGGGTCACCAGCCACCAGACCAGGCTGCCCAGAGCCACATCCAGCCTGGCCTTGAATGCCTCCAGGGATGGGGCATCCACAACCTCCTTGGGCAACCTGTTCCAGTGCATCACCACCCTCTGTGTGAAAAACTTCCTCCTAATCTCTAACCTAAACCTCCCCTGTCTCAGTTTAAAATCATTTCCTCTTGCTCTATCACTATCCACCCTCATAAACAGCCATTCCCCGTCCTGTTTATATGCTCGCTTCATGTACTAGAAGGCCATAATGCGGTTTCCTTGGAGCTTTCCCTTTTCCAAGCTAAACAAGCCCAGTTCCCTCAACCTTTCCTCAGAGGAGAGGTGCTCCAGCCCTCTGATCATCTTAGTGGCCCTCCTCTGGACCCACTCCAAGAGCTCTGCATCTGTCTCATGCTGGGGGCCTCAGGCCTGGGCGCAGTACTCCAGATGGGGCCTTACAAGAGCTGAGTAGAGAAGGACAATCACCTCCCTCTCCCTGCTGGCCACTCCTCTTTTAATGCAGCCCAGAACAGTTGGCCTTCCGGGCTGCAAGCGCACACTGCTATCTCATAGAATCATAGAATCACAAGGTTGGAAAGGACCTACAAGATCATCCAGTCCAACCGTCCTCCCATTACCATAGCTCCAACAAGCCACTAAACCATATCTCGTAGCTCCTCATCCAGACGCCTCTTGAACACTGCCAGGAACGGCAACTCCACCACCTCCCTGGGCAGCCATTCCAGTGCCTGACCACTCTTGGAGAGAAAAAGTTCTTTCTTATGTCCAATCTAAACCTCTTCTGGTACAACTTGCAGTCATTTCCTTGGGTCCTGTTTGTTGCCTGGGAGAAGAGGCCAAACCCCTCCTCATCACAACCTCCCTTCAGGAAGTTGTAGAGTGCAATGAGGTCCTCCCTCCTCTTCTCCAGACTAAACAGTCCCAGTTCTCTGAGCTTCTTCTCATAAGACTTGTGCTCCAGACCCCTCACCAGTTTCGTTGCCTTTCTCTGGACACGTTCCAGGGCCTCAATGTCTTTCTTGTAGTGAGGAGCCCAAAACTGAACACAATACTTGAGGTGCGGCCTCACCAGTGTTGAGTACAGGGGGATGATTACCTCTCTGCTCCTGTTGGCCACACTATTTCTTAGGCCAGGATGCCATTGGCCCTCTTGGCCACCTGGGCATACTGTTGGCTCATGTTCAGCCGAGCATGGACCAACATCCCCAGATCCCTTTTCTCTTCACAGTCATCCAGCCACTCAGCCCTGAGCCTATAGCGCTGCATGGAGTTATTGTGGCCAAAGTGCAGGACCCGGCACTTGGCCTTGTTGAACCTCATCCCATTCACCTCAGCCCAGTGATCCAGCCTATCCAGATCCCTCTGAAGGGCCTCCCTACCCTCAGGCAGATTGACACCACCTCCCAACTTGGTGTCATCTGCAAACTTACTGAGGGTACACTCAATCCCCTCATCTAGGTCATCAGTGAAGATACTAAACAAGATGGGCCCCAGTACTGACCCCTGGGGGACACCACTTGTAACTGGTCACCAACTTCTCGTCCACCAGGACCCCCAAGTCCTTCTACACAGGGCTGCTCTCAAGGAGGCCTTCTCCCAGTTTGTATAAACACCTGGGATTGTCCCTGCCCAAGTGCAGCACCTTGCACTTGGCCGTGTTTAACATCATTCTATTTTCATGGGCCCACTTCTCCAGCCTGTCCAGGTCCCTCTGGATGGCTTCTCTTCCCTTTAGTGTATCGATTGCACCACTCAGCTTGGTGTCATCTGCAAACTTGCTGAGGGTGAATTAGTTTTTAATTACAGAATTGGTACTTCTGTTAGGGGATTTGTGTTAGGAATTTGGAGGATGTCCCTGCTCTCTGCAACTGAAGTGAAACATTTATCTTTGGTAATACAGTTGATGAATGCTGGCCTTTGACTCTGTCGTATTGATGTTCTCGAGCCAAGTAAGAGAACTACTACAACCAGGGAATTGATTTTTAAAATTTTATTTTATTCTTTCAGGGTTTTTTTTATCTGTGATCTAACAGATCATCCTCTCAGGTTGGGGGACAGCTACCACTGTTTGTGTAATACTAAAACTGACTCTCTTGGTATTCTGTCTAGCCCACAGCTGTACACATACAGGAGTTCCTCACTCTGCTGGCTGTATGTCACACTGTAGTTCCTGAAAGACAAGGAAATAAAATAATCTACCAGGCCTCCTCTCCAGGTCGGTTGCTGCTTTCTTTCTTTCTTTTTTTCTTTTTTTTTGGATGGGGAGATGTAAGGAGTGGACAAAAGATCATTAATTTTAAAAGCAAGATGGTTCTATGTGATACTAGCAGTAGATCTGGCATCCTCTGTCATCAGTGCATACTGCTTTTAATGCCTTCTGCAAAACTGTTAAGTCCCACTATGTTTTTGACAGGCTGAGATTATCATCCCTTCTGCTCTTAAGTGGCCTCTTACTCTTGACTCCCTACTGAGTTGAAAAGCAAAGCTAAAATTTCCAGTGACTTCACTATGTAGAGGGAAGTGGAAGTACTGATTTGTTTCTGCATGTACAGTTACTTGGTGTATTTGGCACGAGTGCAATTTATTTTTCTTTATCTGGTAGATGCTGAAACAGGACCCAGTGCAATACAGAACAGAGTCTTGGCCGTATTTGGATATGCTCTTCACCCATTTTGTCCTTTCAGGAAGCACAGTAGTACTGAAAGAGCTATATAGGGTCAACATTCAGAATAGCAGGACCCTGTTCCCCATCACAGAATTGCAGAATGGCTTGAGTTGGGAGGAACCTTAAAGCACATCCAGTTCAAACCCCTTAGATGCATGTTGTAAGAATAGCGAGTAACTCAGGTTTGATCTTATTTTCTGAACAGGTATTTCCTCTTTTTCATTTAGAGGAAAACTATGACTCCTCCACAACAATGGAGCTTAATGCTTCAGTAATTGCAGAGTGTTTTATACAGATGGAGTATGAATTTTGTCTAGCTGATCTCACATGGCCTCTCAAGGAGTAAAATGTGAATATTCTTGTGAATGTGCAGAGCTATTCTAGCAGTTGTACAGACATGGAAACTTGAATAGATGGGAAGGGGGACTTCTGTTTTGTCACCGTGTCTTGCTTGGATGTGAACTTTGTACTTTCCTTTCTCTGCATATCACATCAAATTTAATCTTTTATTTTATCGGCAGATGAAGGGGCTTTAGTGAAAGGAGCAAAAAAGCTTGGTTATGTCTTCACAGGAAGGACTCCACATTCAGTTATCATTGATGCGGTAGGTAGACTTGCATGGCACAGTGTACCAAACTCATGTAGAGCATGTATGTTTCCTGTTTGGTTCTTACTTATAAGGCCTTTAGTAAGCTAGGTACAAAAGGCTTTTGTTGTTTGTGAAGAGTTGCCTTAGTCTATTTTATTTGCAAAGTCCTCTGTTCCTCTTTGTGGAATGGGCAGTAGGGAGTTGGAAGCTCACGTGAAATTAAGGCAGTTGTGCTTGAAGAACGTTTCACTTAACCTGGGAAGCATGAAGTAGCACACGTGCATAAGGAAGTCATAGAATCAAGGTCGAGAAAGACCACTAAAATCACCACCATGCCCACTAAACCATGTCCCTCACTGCTACATCTCCTCTTTTCTTGAAAGGTGTGTCTAGCACATTTCTGACTGTTGTATTTAGTAGTTACTCTACTTCTAAATGTTGAATTCCTTATATTAAAACATTTATTTTTTCTTCCAAGTTAGATAGTCTTCTGAATAAATTTTATCTGCTTTGCAATCTCTGCATGTGTGCTGGGGTGTGTAACTAACAGGTAATATTTGACATGGGCAGTCTCGAACTCATGGAGCCGCATTCTGACTCTAAGTTGCGGTTTGTGCTGAAGTGGCTCCAGACGTGTACAGGTGCAGCTGAGATAAGAACTTTCTGTGGAGCACCTAGTAGGTGCTTACTAAGAATCATGGTGATACCTTTTTCTTTGTGCATTCACTTTCAAGTTTTTGGTACAACTCCAAGCCAGGCGCTTAAAACATCTCACAGTCTGGAACTTGTTTCAAACTTTTTACTTTGTAGGAAACTAATGCTTAGGGGAAAAGCTTAGGATGAGACATGTATTCTAGAGCTGTCTATGCTCTTATCCCCTCTGCAGAAAGCAGAGGATGCTTATATCTCTAACAGTAAGCTTTTTTTTTTTTTTTTTGAAGTTGGATAAAAATAGTAAATGGAAGTGCCGTGTCAAATGATCTTCATTAAACAAGGCTTGGCATCACTTACACCAGCAGAGGGAGCTATTATCTCAGCTCATTTACACCAGGATGTATAAGCAGAAATGCTTCAACTAACTTGTATGTTAACACACAGGAATATTGTGTGATTTGTACTTAAAATAGTAAATATCTTTGTTTTTGTAGCTGGGAAAAGAAAAAACCTTTGAAATTCTTAATGTTCTGGAATTTTCCAGGTAAGTTTTCTATAAAATATTTAATGCAGGGTAGTGAAAAACATTTTTTATAAGTATATATCTTGGATAGTTAGATTTATAGCTGATGCAGTAAAAAAAGCAGAACCTCCTTAGTTTTTTTTCCTGCCCCTCCATCCCCATTTTTCCAATAATGATCCAAAAGATTTACTTAAAAAATGGTGCCTGGTGGCAGCTGTTAGAATGTGAGCTTGGAGACCTCCCTGCTACCCAAGCTCTCTTTTTACTGTGAAGTTGCTGCTCTGGGAGTGTTGCTCCATGCCTCACTTACATCCTGATGTATCCTTTGTCTACTTCAAGAACATGATTTCAGATTGAATGTTTACAGAAGTTTTGCAAATCACTTGTGTTCTACTTGCAGATGTAGAGTTGCCCACTAGAGGACTTTTTGGTACTGATTGTAAGAAGCATCCCAGCTATGAACAACTAACTATGATTGCTTTTGATTTCTTTTCGCCTTTTCCTATTCTGAATGTAGCTACTTAGGCTACATACGGAAATATCTAAAAGGTGCTAGGAGAGTCTTTCAGGGTTTCTGACAAGTTGACTGCTTTCCACAGACAGGAGTTTCTGTAGCTCTCATGCAGTGCTTTTAGAAAATGCTGTGGTAGCCCTTCCCTGTGTGTATCAACTTTACTGCTTGACCAAGTGAGGGAGTCCCTATAGTTACATTTCAAAAGCACATGGAAGTTCCCCAGGGCCATTAGTTTGCAGCATAAATTCTTAGCATAGTTAACAGTTGTCCTTCCAGACTTGCTTCAGAAAGCATAAAAAGGCAGTTTTGTCTGATGAGACATAGTAAGAGCTTGCTATTGTGTAAATGTTTCCCAAGCCTACAAAAAGGGGTTAGATCTGCCAGAGTAACTTTTAAGAAGGGTTTGAGGCTTCACATTCTGCTCTGTTTGTACATACTTGTAAGAAAGGAAGGAGGACACCTCTCCTCCTGGTTTCCATCTGCTTCTGAGTCCTTTTTTGGCTAAGGACAAGAATTACATGAAGTCATAGACAGCTTTGGGTTTGAAAGACCATTAAAGATCATCTAGTCCATGTTCCCTGCCCTGGGCAGAGACATCTTTAACTAGATCAGGTTGCTTGAAGATCCGTCCAACCTGGCTTTGTACTGCTACAAATAACTTTTGAATATGAAACTACAGTTTCTTCAGGGTTCTCTTGAGAGGAGTTTATTTGTTTGCCTCTCACCCTTACAAACTGCATTTTTATTTCCAGCGTCTATTAGAAAGGAGAGATGGATAAGTGAAATGTCAAAACATATATATTTAAGATAATTAAGTTTGAAAAAATCCCTTACCTTACACTCTTAAACCTTAGACTCTTAAACTGTTTAGCTTTACTTTAAAAATACACATGTACCAGGCTTGGCTGTCTTCATGTGCAGCTCTCAGAGATTAAGGAGGCTAAAATCTGGTCTGGAGTGTGACTGCTTTCTGTAATATTTTTGCATGTTATGCATTCCTTTTGAGTTAAAAATTTAAATAACGGCCCCAATGTCAGTAGGTATTTGTTTCAATATGTTAAGAGTAATACACTTTCAGCTTTAATATTTCCATTTCTAGCCAGAATCCCCAAAACTATTGTCTTTGAGATATAATAAGAAAGATGAGAGTAAATGACTCCTCTTTGTTCAAGAGAATTGTTATGCCATCTTGCTTTTTTCTGCTCACGTTTGGCTACAAGTATAGGTGTTCTGATCAAGTGCTTGCCCATGGGAACCATGGGGCTGAAGCTGGAAATGTGCGATTTAATATTTCTCCTTGCTTTCTAGGACTGTGAGGTCTTAAGTTACTACTCTTCCATCTCACCTGATCCTTGATGCACTAAGCACAACTGAGAATTCACTGGCTAGAACAGGGCTTCCGCTTCATCAATATAAATAATGAAAACAAATGTTTTTCTTTTCAATAGTAACAGGAAGAGAATGTCTGTGATTGTTCGAACTCCAGCAGGACAACTACGTCTCTACTGCAAAGGAGCTGTGAGTAATTATACCACTTCAATGAAGAGCTAATACTACCAGTTATTGTTTCAACAGCTGTGACCGATGCTGGCACTTGATGTCTCATACATAATACCAGTTGGTTTTTTGTTTAGGACCCAGTGATTTAGGAGGTCTGTAATTCCTTCTTTGACTTCTTTTGCAGGCAAGTTGTTAGGCTATTTACTATCCAAGTGGAATCCTGAAACTAATAGGAGCAGTACCCTCAACTTAAGCAAAGGCTGGATTTCACCCAGCCACGTACCAGGAATTCAGGAGCTAGACGAAATGCTGCTGTCTAAAGCTGTAATACTAACTTTTGCTTTCAAGTGGTTGGCTCTTGATCTGGCTCTCTCACACCTCTACACCTGTTGTTATTTGTCATCATGACTTGCTCCAAGTTAAGTTTCTGTCTCCATTGATGGGCAATAACTTAACAAAATACAAAGGCTGTAAAAACAGTGCTGTCCACAGCCATAGTGTTCTGGTTTCAGTGGAAAATCATTGAGGTGACTTTTTGCAACAGGGAAAACTATCTCTAACTTCTGGTAAGGCTTACTTTACACATAGGCTTGGGTGCATGGCTGTGCTTCAGTTTAACTCCTCTGATATAGTATAGGTGGTGCTAGCTTCGATTTAATGTGGCCTACTTCTGCTACGTGGTACTTGAAAGTAGTGTGCATAGTAACTTCTCGCCGATTTGCACCTGTTTGTGTTCAATCACTGCTATTACTGTGCCTCTGTTAACAGTTTCTGGTAGATTGGCAGTGAAAAGGATGGAAAACAGGAGTAAAAAACTTCTTGCTGTCTTTGATTTGAGCAAGATTAGATGTCCGATATGCTAATTGCTACAACCCTTTTGATCCAATATGCTATTTCATTTTGTATGTTCTGCTGCATCTACTGCTTATCTAATCTTTCTATTCTACATAAAATGTGCCAGGTTCTGATGAAAACATCTTATCCTGACACTTAGATAATAAATTTCTTGTTTTATTTGACTCTATTCAGTGATGGATGTAGGCCTTCATGCTTAGTTTGCATGTTAGTATGTATTTAAGGACATTTAGGGTTTGCATATTTTACTTAATGTAGCAACTCAATCTGGTAATCACATGACAAAACCCAGAGACAAGACAGATAGATGATAGATGATACTGCTGCCATTTTGATTACTTCTTTTATTCATGTACATAAGTATTTAAATTGCCATTTGATTGAGTGTTAAAGGAGTTGTGGGAGGAAGGTTTTTCTACCTTCTGTTCTTAAACATCAATGGGAATCTTTATAGAAAGGATTGCAAGAAGGCTACAATGAGTACTAAATAAGACAACATACTTGCAATACTCTGCAAACTGGTACATTTGCTTAATTCAGAAAGGAGTGTTCTGTAATGTTTGAGGGGGAATTACATGATGGAAAATTCCCTATTATTTAAAGTTAGTAGAGGCAGAGTGTACTTCTGTCCCTGTTATGTGAAATGGGTGCGCTATGATCTCTGCCATCGGGCACAGCTCAGATGATTATTCAAACCAGTGTCTCTAAAACCTGAATGCATTACGTTAAATTTTTAAGTCTTGGGTTCTGATGTAAGCAAGTTCAGTCAGGTAAGTTCACTTGAGCTAGTAAATCCACGCATACAAACTTGGTATGTAGACTTACTCTATTGTAATGAATTTGCTTTTAATAGGATAATGTAATTTTTGAGAGGCTTTCGAAAGATTCCCAGTATATGGAGCAGACACTGTGCCATCTCGAGTACTTCGCCACAGAAGGTAAGAGAAGCAGCATGTCAAAAGAATTCAATTTATTAGATTATTTCCAGCATTATCTGAGCTTTCTAGTGCCAAATAAGATGGTTGTATATTCAAAATTGGTATGTAGCAGCAGATTTGTTAGATAACTAGACCTTGTAACAACTTGTAAGGTAACTAGACCTAGGGAAATTTATGCCCTACTTCTACTTCTCTGCAATTTCGGCACAGAAATGGAATTCGGAAGGAGTTGGAGCTCTGTATTTATGATCAAATGAAGGCACATTATATTTTCCAATTTAATTGGAGTAACTGGTATTTTTACCACTGTAAAACATCGTATGACAAGGTCTCTGGCTTTATGAAGCAGGCTGATAACATGAACATACTGAGATGCCTGGAGCACAAAAGATGATCTGAAATGGTCTCAAGGCTTTTGACTGATGTAGCACCTCTGTTCACAGGGAAGTGCTTTGTTCCTTTTTCTGCATTAGGATAAAATATTGGCATTAACTCTAGATTACAATACTGAAGATTAGAGAGAAGCTCGTACCCATTAGTCTCTCTTGATTTGCACCGGCATTAGTAACCTATAAGAGCCAGACACTTGTTTAGTATATGTGGAAACAAACAGATTAAAAATGTACAGGAAACCATAGTTCATCAGTTTGCAGTAAGAACTCCTGTTGGCTCCAGTGAGAGGGTTAGAATTTAGTGTTCGTTAGGCCATTTTGCAGATTCTCAGTTACTGCGTATACTAAAATTGCACTGTGTTCTGTTTGTAGGTCTGAGGACTTTGTGCATTGCTTATGCCGATCTGTCAGAAAACTCTTACAGAGAGTGGCTGAATGTCTATAATGAAGCTAGTATACTTTTGAAAGACAGAACTCAGAAGTTGGAAGAATGCTATGAGATCATTGAGAAGGTAAGATGGTTTTTTGAGGGTTGAATGCAGACTGCTTTTGCATGCAGTTTGGGCTTTATACGGTGTAACAAATAGTTCTTTTCAGTTTCAGAAGAATGGAATTGTATTCTTAATTGAAAACCTGTGTAAAGTTAATCTAACCTGATCGCAGAACTGATATAGTCAGCATGTTGCGTGAAGTTCCCACTTGCTAATATGTGAAGAAAAGTTGCTTCTTTTTTATAGGGCAGTCACAGCTGAGCTTTTCTGAAGGATGTTTCGGACACTACAGGCATTACCACATGCTCAGTGTGTCCTGTAGCTCAAAAACTGCTCCTTTATGTGAATTGTTGAACTAATAATTCTGAAAGTGTAAAGCAGGTATGAAAGAAAGTTTTAACTAACTGCACGTCTGCTGAAATGTTAAGATTTCAACACTAGGGGCCAGTGTTTGATATTTACTGGTCGTTTGTATGCTTTCTCTGGGTATTTCACTGATTTTTGTTTAGTGGTTTATTTTAAACACTTGTTGAACTTAAATTGCTTTTGTTAATGTTAACAGTGCAATTCAAATTCCAGAGGCCTCTTCAGTGGTTATTTGGGACAGAACAGGGGAGAAGACTGAGACTAGGATGGGAGCCAGCTTTAATGGAGTAAGAGAAATGCTCCAGCAACTCATGAAGTGGTAGCTGAAGATTAGGTCTTGTTTTTCAAACTGTCTAATGCATCATCTTCTGTTGGCTGGTCAGCAGCAGTGTTGTTATCTAAGCATTGATTTTGAATATTTATGTAGCTTTTTGCCTTCCTGCACTTTGCTTTCATATTTTACTGATTTCACAGGTGAAAAATTGTCATGGGTGATCAACCCATTAACATGGGGTTGATTCTTTAACTTGAAGACGTTTTTCTCAATCCTTAAAACATTTTTGCCATCTACCTTCTGCCTCCTTTCATAATTTAACATCTCAAAAAATGAGCAGCCACAAGTAGATTTTTGATTTGGGGTTTTGAACTTTGTAGTGCCATATTGGAAGGAAAAAAATCGACTGTATTCCTTTCATGTTAGTTTACTTTCTGGTCAGGGAGTGAGCAACGAATTGCACTGGAAACTTAGATTTTTCTTGGAGTTTGTTTTTCCCTGGTTAATTCTCTAGTATAAAGATTTTTAATTTTTTTTTTCTAGATAATAAACTGATATTTGGTATAAAATAACTTTTAACGTGCTAACTTTGCATTCAAGGGGTTTAAATAAGAGGGGGAGTGGTACTTTAAGTCTGACTGAGGTCACTGGATCACAGTACAGGTGTGTGTGCGGAGTCTAACTTCAGCTGTCGTTTGGGTATCTATAAATTGGCTGAGAGGACTTCAAGAGGTGCTGTAGTAACTCCTTGCTTAGGCAGCTTGGCCATTCCCAGGACTTTGGTTTAATGTGTAATCATTTAACAGGTAAGTTTGGGGACACAAGACAAGTTGCAGTTACATACTTGCTCTGTGTTTGCTATGTTCAAATGTTGCTTGTATTAATAGGGCTAATGTTTTACCAAAACTCAAAAGGTTTTTTTAAAGGAAATGGCTTGTGGGAGTTCATACTACTCCCTTTACCTACTGAACATCTCTTAACAAAACTTTTTTGTTGTCAAGGCTTACATTAATTAATGTCTAGTTACATGCCTGTATGGATAACAGCTTCCCCTTCAGTTATTTATACATGCATATATAAATACAAGCAAGAGCTGCTGTAATGTTCTCTTCATCTATTTTTGCTAATGTTTAAAAAAATTAGTCCTTGCAAACATGAGAAGTTGTGACACTCTCTGCTCCGTTCCTGAAATGGGGCGTATGGGTAAACTCAATTTATATTCATTTCTTTTAGATTGAACATTTTTGCATGTCTAAGCAATCATTAAAAATACTTCTAATGTTAAAATTGGGTAACTGGATTTTGCCTTTTGACAAGGTGTATTTCTTTGGTATTTTTGTCAGCCTGACTTTTTTCCCTGTAATGTTGCCAAATCTCTTCAAGCAATCGCTCTACAATTGCATATGAATATGGCTTATTCTGTAGCATTAAGTGGTTGTGTAAGACATTCTTTTCTGGCACACATCTGTATTAGACTATGGATACTTGGATTGATTAATGTCCATACCACTTCTATTACATAGATGTAGTGATTATATCCATAAATAGTTGGAATAATTTTTGCTTTGATTGTATCCAGTTTATGGGCACATTTTTACAGGAGGGAAGTTAGTTTCAGTGATGTGATGCCAGGTGACTTTTGTTTTGTGGGCTTAAGAAACATAATCTGTAGCCACTCATCATGTTGCTACAGTGATTACTGAATATTCTAGTGTATATGTTCATCTACAGGATAGCTTTGGAGTTGTGTAACTTCAATTAATTGCTTTTGAAACTCTGCCAACTTTCTGACCATAAACACTGGGTTCCATTCTATACATCCTGAAATGTGATTTGCGTGCTGGGGAAGTAGAAGAGGCACACCAAAAACCTGCTGCAGTATGTATTGCTTGTAAAAAAGCTGCATTAGCAATGAGGCACAACATGTTTTTAATTCCCTGTTTTTAGAGTATTCCAAACAGATTTATTCTAAGAAACCAATCCTTCAAATTCTTTCTTTCAGGACTTACTGCTTCTTGGAGCTACAGCCATTGAAGACCGTCTGCAAGCAGGTGTTCCTGAAACAATAGCCACACTAATGAAGGCAGAAATCAAGATATGGATTCTGACAGGGGACAAACAGGAAACAGCTCTCAACATAGGTATTCTTTTTGGTTACATAACATTTGTCTGAGGTGTAGCAGGTTACATAGTACATGTGATGTTTGGGTTTTTAAAACAAAAACAGGCCTGATCTGTACTCATAGACTGGCTCCTTGGTAGCTGACAGGCTTGTGGAAGCCTTTAATTTGGAGAATTGGGAATTTTGGAATGAAAGTTTTGCACTGAATGTCAGGCCATGTGGAACTGTTGGAGAGGGTCCGTGTGTGCCGTGAAGATGATCAGAGGGATGGAGCACCTCCCCTATGAAGACAGGCTGAGGGAGCTGGGCTTGTTCAGCCTGGAGAAGAGAAGGCTGTGAGAAGAGCTTTGTGTAGCCTTCCAGTATTTAAAAGGGGTTATTACAAAGAGGAGGGGAATCAAATTTTTACTCGGGTAGATAGTGATAGGACAAGGGGGAATGGTTTTAAGCTCAAGGGGGAATGGTTTTAAGCTCAAGGGAGGAGGGTTTAGATTGCACGTCAGGGGAAGCTCTTTAGAGAGATAGCGGTGAGGTGCTGGAACTGACTGCCCAGATAGGCTGTGGATGCTCTGTCCCTGGCGGTGTTCAAGACGAAGTTGGGTGGATTGTTTGTCAAGGCACAAGGTGGGTATTCTTATGTCTCAAACTTACCGATGTATTCCAACCTTTCTGATTCTATGATCTTAGCTTACAGAATACTGTTTGTAATTTAAGACCCAGTCCACACGTACAGTTACATTTCAGGTACTGTATGCAATCTTGGGAGTAGAAGTATTTTCAGTTCCTCACAGTACGTGGCAGTGATGCTTACAGTCTCCTGTTGCTTTATGGGTATGCTTAGGTCATCTTCAGCTCTTTGCAGCCACCCCAAGGAGATGAAATACTTTGTTCTCTCAGTTTGCTCTTGATTCTTTGGTCTTCAGAGTTTGTGTTCAACTGTTGTCTTTTGATTACATTATTGACTTCTTCAAAGAGTAGTGCTGTGGGGTGGTTGCATGCCTTCCACTCAGTTGTGTGCCAGTTTTGCAGATTGAGTGTGTTCATGATGGCTTTTATTACTGATCAGACAGTGTAACTTAGTGTACGAAATAGGAGTTCTGTTTTCAGAAATGTCTTCAAGCATGACATACAGTCTGCTTTCTGTTTTTAGCTGCTGAAGCTGTCGTTAACCAGTCTCTACAAAGAGCTGTAGAAGGCTTTGCAGTGGACTTCTGGCATCATAATTTTCTTGAAACAATTTGCAGAATCTGAATCTCCTTTGCCTTTCAGTGACTATTACTCTGAAATCTGTGACAGGCTTGTGCTTAGCACCATCCTGGTAGGCTCCCAGGAAATCTGAACCGAAGCGTTCTAGCCAATAAATTGTGCTAAACTAGTTGCACATATGAAAGGCCCCAAAATCTTTTTCAGTAGCCATGAGCTGGGACTCACCCACAATGTCCCTAAATGCCTCCATTTCACATATCTTGACTCTGTATCTTCACAGTATAGAGTGTGTAACCTGAAAGTCATGAAGCCACAGATCCATGTGTACAGCTGCTTTCTGTTTTCCGTACCTTCCTCAGGCCTCTCCTGGAATACTTGTGTCATTTTTCAGTTGGAGAAATTGAAACAATGCCAGTGAGCTTGTCTGTGTCCCACAGCGAAGCTGGAGCAGTGCATACGTGCCCTCTGTAAACACGGAGGATAAGTGTTCTTGCCTCAGATGTATTCTGTATGCCTGCAGTGTGAGTGTGCCTGTGGGCTATGATCTTGAACTCTGGTTCAAGCAGTCTTTCTCCCAGGATACTTGAAGGGAAACAAGTCCCAGAAGCACTTGATTCATCTGCTCCGTGGGCTTTTAGTCAGACTTTTAAGTTTAAGACCCAGACAGCAATTCACAAGTGTCGATTGACATTTTATATCTGGCTTTGAGCCAGCAGTTGATCAAGTCAAAAGCATTGACAAAAATATGCCCTGATCTCAGAGAACCTGTTTTTGTTTGTCTTGTTAGTTCTGCCAGAAATAACTATTATAAAACTTCCTATATAAAATAGGACTACAAAATTCTCATGTAACTTTATCATTTCCAGATTTTGTTTTATATTAATGCTAGGCTTTAACATCTTCATAGTCCTAAACTTGTGCATTATGCATAGGTCTCCTACAAAACATTAGGCTTAACTTACACCCTCCTATTCTAAGCTTGATCTCCCCCCTGTTTAATGTGATGACAATGCACAAAATGGTCTCTTCTGACTCTGTGACTTCCAAGTCAGACCAAGTTAGCGTTTTCCAGAATTTTTTCTCTAGCTCCAGTTGTCAAGTGGCATCTTGCTAGATTTGAAAAATTTAAAATGAAGCAATGAGCAGCAGTTTAGAAACTACAGCTTGCTGTTGCAGCTGCTATTCCAATCAAGTACTCCTAGAAAATGCATGTGAATTACTTATACTGAATTTGTAACAGCCTGCTGCGTGAGGCTATTGCTGTTCTCTGGGGAAAGAATAACCGTGGCACAGAGGGAAATGATTAAGTTTGTAATATCCTCCTTTTCTCCCCAGTAAAAATAAGGAAGCAGTTCTTCAGCCTGGGACTAACTCTCAAAAATGGCAAACTCTGAACTGACTTCTCTTCCCAAGTCAGTGTTTTGTCTGTACCTGTTGTGGCTTCCTTTCTCAATTCCGTGCTACTCCCTAAAAGGCGTCTTCACTGGCGTAGGCTGTCTGCAAAGCTTTTGTGTTGCAGGTTGCATTTCACTATCATATATTTCATCTCTTTCCCAATGGTTTCCATGCCATTCTCTATCTTTCTGTAAAGCAGAAAGTAAACCTTACCATCTTAACTGTATTAATAAGCTAATATTTATGTAAGGCTGCATCTTATACTCATATTCTACACAGCTGTGAAAATGGAATAGAAACAAAACTTCTGCAGGTAATCACATGTAGTGTCTGAAGGTGACTGTATGATGCAATTATGCCTTCCACAAAGAAGGATGAGGGATTTTCTTGACAGAAGTCATTGATGCAGGCATGTCAGCCCTGGATTATACCTAGAAAACTAGCCCAATTATAAAAAATACTGTAGCCGGAATAAATGATTTGCATTGCAGTTCATGAGCCTGTATGGCCTTCCTTAGGAACCAAAAATCTCATAGAACACAAATCCATGCCTCAAGTTTCTCTTGCTGGTGGGAGATATTAAAGAGAGACTTAATCTTTTTATACTGACTGTGGTTCTACTTGCAGTGGTTCCCCTTAGGAACATTACTCTTTTGCTGTAATAGTATTCTACTTCATATAAGAAATGTAAATGGACAAGAAAAAAACCCCACAACCCTTTTGTAGGCCTCATTTCACAACCATTATTTCTTGGACTTTCTGTGATTCATTTTGATGCAAAACTATGGTAGAACTGCAAAATAGTTTGATTGTATTTTCTTTCCTTGCGTGACTTAGCTCAGCAATGAGGCATATGGTTAATGTTTCAATAGACGAATAGACCTGTGCTTTATGAAGCCACGTGACAATGCCATTTGGAAGAGAACTTGCATGTGCTTTGAGAATGCAGTAGAGTCAGTCTGCAACTTTTGATTTGCTTCTTCTCATTAATAGTGATGGAATTACACTGTTTATTCTGTTAGCTCTGTGTATGTGTATCCTGGATGGCTCATCATCTCGTGTCAGTGACAACCACATGACAGAAGAACTGTTGGCTCAATGTTATTAAGCAGTCCTGCAATGTTTAGCTCTTACTATTACAGAAATAAGGGATTTTTCTAGTTTCAGTGCTTTTTAAAAATTTGAATCGTGGTGTCCTGCTGAATGTGTTGAACTGCCTTCTGAGTGCTGCTCTGCACTGTGATGGTGTGCTGTTTGTTGGCTCCCCAGTCCCACATGAAGAACAGTCTAGTACAATTTCTTGATGCCTGTAGGAGCTGGTAGGGGCTCTCCGAGTATCACCTGAACTGTGTTTTTTGATGAAACTCAGGATCACTTTCCACTCTAAACCCCCACAGCACATGCTGAGGATTAGTGGAGTGTAATGTGTGTGTGCTTCCAGCTGTATGATGTAGCTGCAGCTGACTTCAGATCTGTTCCTGTAATGTGCTGAAGGTCATTCAGCTTTCATAAGGATAAATGAAGTTTATGTATAGGAATGATTACTTTTACTGTAGAGATATAGCATATCTCTAATGAATGTTGTATTTTCTTTGGTTAAGCGGTGTATTTGGAATTGCAGATAAAATGGAGTCTCCATTGCTAATAAACTTGTCAAGTTGGAGTGTGGCCTTAATATTCCAGTAGCCTGCCTGGTGGGAGTCGCTGCTCAGATGTAAATCCCAATCTGACATATAGAACTTCATTTTAAGGTTGAGTTCAACTGTAATACTTCTCTAAAAATCTAATTCTCGTTTCATTTCTCTTGCAGGGTACTCTTGCAGACTCATTTCACAGAGCATGTCTCTCATCCTGGTCAATGAAGATTCCCTAGATGTAAGTAACTAAGTAAATTCCAGTGTAATTCTTGACCGAATGAGGTATTACTCAGAAAACGGAAAGTTGATGGGCTTTCTCACTTTGATTCCTTTCACTTGGCTTTAGGAGTAGCAAGATTAAACAACTCATTTTAGGAGACCACTAATGATCACGTACCAAGCATGCTAAATAGGATGTGTTTTACAAAATGATCTTCTGTAGTCTCTGATCACAAGCTGTACAAATCAAACTAAAGTCTCAGAACAAGGAACTAATTAAATCCATGGGTTTGATTTTACTGTAAGCTGGTGAAACCTGCAGTATGCCTTCAGGAATGTGGTTAGGCTCTGCTACGTGTATAGGAGTAAGATGTTAGAAGAAGGGAAAAAGAAGTTGGAAAAAAAAACAATTTCAGCATAAGAAGCTATCTTCAGCATTGCTTGGAATGGCTGCAACCCAACCTATGTCTTAGTAAACTATCTTCTGAGCTCACCTGAGTTCAGCTTCTGAGACCTGAAAATTAGATTAACAAGTGATAGCTGTGTTCCTCAGGTGTGTTTAATAAATAAATAAAAAGAGTTCAGAAAATAAAAATAATACACTTTATCTTCTGGAGGAGATTAATATACATTTTTCTAGTTTGCCTGTTTCAGTGTAAATGTCAGCACTTGATAGCACTTGAATATCTGATTGCTATTAAAGATATTTGTAGGGCAGGACAAAAGATCTATATTAAACAGAATCTGATACTTGCATTTAGAATTTGTAGTTCATCTTGCCTGACATGATTGGTGATGAAAAGCTTGTATCCCTGCATACCAAAGGAGTTAATGGATATCTGGAAGTCCGGTGGCAGAAAAAAAGACAGCTGAGAAGCAGCATTTTTCTAGTTGCATCTGTGTAATTTAGTTAACAGCAGCCTTGACAGTGATTTCAGCTCAGACTCAAGTTTTCTGAATGCATTTGTGGCCTCTCATGCTCTAACTCACCAGATCTCAGGAGTTCCAGGGGGAGTCCATGGGGAGAAGGACTGCCTCCGGGGGGAAGAAAGGCTGCATTACTAGTTTCCGTGCAGCATAATGCACCCCGGTGGAAGCTGTCTCTTGCTGAATTTGAGCAATAAAGGCTGTTACTTCTGCAGCAGAAATTAACTGTCTTCTATGTTTCTGCGTAGTTAAAGTTGTTTAAATAATTCTACTTGGATGAGGAAACTGCTTTTCTTTTCTAAATTATTATTGCATCAGATGTGCTGAGATGGGAGTTATGTACATTTGGTTTCAATCAGATATCTTGCTGAAGACTCCCATCTGCTCAGACAAAGTTATCCCACTTTTCCACTTCTGTATGGCCCTTCTTTAAGGGAACTGTTCCCTTCCTGTGGGATCAAAATACTGCGCTTCTGATGAACGTTCTGCTGTACGTAGTTGACTGGACCTTTTAACCCAAAGAATGATGCAGAACCTCAATAGAAAATGAGCAGCTGGTGGTATTTGTTTCATTAGAAAGCCATATTAGGGCTACGATTGTAGAAACAAGAAAACTTGGATTCTTTTTTCTAAATGTATTGGGAACTCACCCCAGAAGAAGGAAAGTGGTTGTGCTTGGTTTTTGAGTTTCTTACAGAAACTCAAAGCTTTCTAAAACTGAGTTAAAGCATGGTTTGAGTTTTTTGAGCCTAGAAATAAGACTTGTATTTCAATCTAAATTCAAGCTAGTCCCTCAAAAATTTCTGAAACGAACCAATGTGACTCCTGTGGTACCTATTCAGAAATAATCAGAGTTGCATAAAGATTTGTGATTCCTAAAGAAAGGTGTGCAGTATGAAGACAGAGGTTCTTACTGGGTAAGAGAAGGAAAATGGAGCAACATTGCTTAGTATTTAGAAATATCTGGATGTTGGACGAGATGATCTTCAAGCCACATTAACTTTTTTCACTGCTGTTTGTATATAGTGATAGTATTGCAGTCAGATTTCTGTTTGTGAATATATTGCGGAAGGTGCTGAGTAGTACCTAATAGCTTCAGCACTTACTTCTAAATGGTGACCAGGTAATTGGCTAAAAGGACCATGAGGGTGCAGTCTGAATAACAAAAGTGGCTTATTGTGTATACTATAATGGAGAAGGCTTCCATGCTGGGGAGTTCCTTTAAACAGTAGTGTAGGTAAATGGATCCAAGGGTGTTCAACACTGGCAAAAATGAATTTGCCTTTTTAAAGAGGAAAGCCTGGAATTAGGCAGTAAGAAACAAGAAATCCATGCTTCAGTCTCCCTTTTTTTTTTTTTTTTTCAATATTTCCCATCTATAACATCAGGAGCAGTTTGGCCCTGACCTATGTGGAACAAGCTCCAGTTAATTGATATGATTGCACTCTTGTCTTGTTTACAACAGAGGTGTAGACTCTATGTATTACTTCTCTAAAATTTAGTATGCTTTCTGTAGCTTTAGGAAAGTAGGAGTTATAGCTAATTTTATCAATGCACTTTACATCCTTGACATTCTATTAGATCTTTCTCCTGTTTAGGCAAGCCTTTAATTCTTGTCTACAAACATGAAAATGGAGGCCTCTAACAGCTGTTTGATTCAGTAGATCCTGCGGTGTGTACATAGCGCTGCTTTAGCGAGAACTCATTTTGTGACTATAGCTCTTGACTGTGGTCTGCTCATCTATGGGTAGGGTAAGTGGCTAGGGACAAGGCATGCTGACAGTCTCCACATTCTCCTTTTGAGTCTCCTCCAGATGATCAATGGTTTCAAGCTGTGGCAGGGGAGATTCAGGCTGGACATTAGGAAATATTACTTCTCAGAAAGGGTGGTCAGGCACTGGAATGGGCTGCCCAGGGAGGTGGTGGAGTCACCGACCCTGGGGGTGTTCAAGGAACGATTGGATGTTGTGTTGAGGGACATGATTTAGTGGGAGCTATTGGTGATAGGTGAACGGTTGGACTGGATGATCTTGTAGGTCTTTTCCAACCTTGGTGGTTCTATGATTCTATGATCAGCTGCCTGCCTGACAACTTTAGTTGATAATCTCCACCTCAGTATATTCACTAAATGCCAAACTAATTGTAGCAAGTAAGTAAAATCTGTCTTTACTGTTCCTTTCTTAGCAAAGATCTGCAAAAGCAAACCTGGCTACTAGACAAGAAACCTAATTGGAAAAAGAAGCAGGAGCTACAGAATATAGCAGTTCCTTTCAAAAACATTAAGCTTTCTTGTAAATAAATGTAGCATCCCTGTTTTGGGAAATCCTGGTACTTTCTTGAGAATTGGGGATCCAGAAGTCTGGATAGCTGAATAAAGAACCATGTACTTTTTATACTGATACAGAAAAAGTTAATATGTAGGTTTTAATACTGCTCTACACTGCTCTAGTTTTTAAGAGGAAACAGCTTCCTACAGTTGTACTGCAAATGAGGAAAGAGGTACAGTTTTAGAGGAAAAAAGTAGACAGGGTAATAAACTGAGAAGCTTAAAGAGTTGAACGGTCTGGGAAGTTCTGAGGCCGTATTTGGCTCTGTGATGAGGATTAGGTGGACGAGAAAATATTAAAAAAAAGAAAATTGTTAATTTTCAATGACAATCTGTCTTCTTACTGAAGTTATTATAAATGCCTATGTTGAAGTGTTACCAGATGCTTAATAACTCAGATATGAATCCACACCAAGCAAAGTTATATTGACAGACAGGCGGCAGGATTGTAGGGGAGCTCTTGGTCACGTGTGAAAAATTGTATGAAAATATTACTGAAGTTTCCTGCTCTCTCAATGTAGGAAAGCACTTTGTATAGATGGAGATGTGTGACCTATTTTAAGACTTCTGAGGGCTCCACTTTCATATTTCAGGTGTGCAGGGATGGCACTGAATGGAATACTGGCTGTTAAGAGGAAGTAGCTCCTCAAATAAATTTTATGAACTGTTCGCTTGCTCAAAGCGTGAGAAGTCAGATGACAGTGTCAGTAATATGGGCCCCTTTGTATGCATCTTACCAGCTGGCTCACTCTAAGGATATGCTAGAGTGAGAAGCCCTAATCAAACATGGATTGAGACAAAATGAAAACCCTCCTTCATTTCTTTTTGCCCGACCTCTGCCTACATAGAAAAAAATGCAATCAGCTTTTTATATAACATGATTTAAAGTACCATGGTAAGACAGGAAAACCACTTGGATCCTCTTTTCCCACCTGCTACCTCCAATTGTGAGAACTTCTCTAAGCAAGGAGTTCTCTGCTTTAGGAGAGCACAGCAGTGGCTCCCATTTTTTTTTTTTTCTTTTTTTTTCTTTTTTTCTTTTTTTTTTTTTTGAGTTGGAATTGCAGTGTTGCTGACGGCTCCTGCTGAGCTGAGCACCTTACACTCTGATTTTGGCCTCTGGTATTACTGCACGCTTGCTGAAAGGCTCCCATTTGCAGTGCACTGAAGGTACTTTGCAGAAGTGAGTGCTAAAAGCCTGGCAAACTAATGTTCTGTGGGGCCTTGTGCACATCATGTGGTGGTGGGAGAATGGGAGGAAACAATAGAAGGGTTCCATCTGTGCGTAGCACGCTGTTTTCCACAACTTTTAATCCTAGCTGGTATCTTCTGGCTTCCCCTGCGTGAGCCAAAAATGAGTTCTAAGACTTTGAACAGTTCTAAGAAGAAAAGCTGAGTTTTGGTTTTTGTTTTTTTTTTTCAATGCTTTTCATTTGTTTTGTCATACTACTTTGTAGTCATCACTGCAAGTTTGTGATTATAAAAATGAAAATCTCTCTTCTGGTCCCGCAACTTTAGATAAGTTAGAACTGGAGATGACAAACCTAATCTCAGCTGAGTGTGTCTTTGGCAGAGGTTCTAAGGAAGGGGTCGCGACTGCTGTCTGAGTGATTTGAGGTTGGAAAGTGATAGTTGTTAAACAGCATCTCTTGTGCAAAGTCAAATTCACTTCAGATGCACCATGTAGCAGTATTCTTGGACCACGGCAGCCTTAAGTACAGATTTTAACTTGAAATAGCCTGTAAAAAAAATAACCACAGTTGATATAGTGGTGAATAATGCAGAATCCTTTACAAGCCGCTAATGAGTGGATAGGGTTTCTGCAAAAGCAGCAGGTAGAATGTTATCCACTGCAACTTTATTCAAATTCTAGCTAGACACATTAAAAATGTTTTGTGGAAAATGAGCATTGCTTGTGCTGTCTTCTCTTGGCCTCATCCTGTACGTACTTACACTTAAGACAACAGTATTAGAAATGTTTCAGTAAACACCAAAACTAATGGAAGTTAGTTTATCAGATCAAATGGAATTTTTTATGCTCAGAGCGTAAAAGAAAAATGAGAAACAGAAATACATGATGTGTCAGATGAGCAAAAAGCTCACTGATAGATAGCTGCTGTTCTTTTAAGTGAAGAAAATTGATGATTACATGGCGTATCTTGAGCACATATCTAATATTGATGGTACTTCAGCTAAGACAGCCTTTTTCTTTCTGAAACAGGAGTACAAATTTGTGAACCTTCTGAAATGGTGCTTCCAAAATGGTTTTTATGGCATCAGCCTTAATTTTAAACCAGAGCGGCTCTGTATTTTTCTCATGGTCAAGCACTTTTACCGTTATTTTGAGTGTAGAACAGAACTTTGCGAAAGCAAACCAAATGTAAAACCCTTACGTGCCTTGTTAATAATTATCACCGGTTCTTTTAACTATAAGATAGTTTTATTTAGTTAATTACTGTTTATTTTTCAATGTTGGATCTCTGCAGTTAATAATGGCATATTGCACCTGTAACAAATTATTACTGCTGTTCAACTTAGCTAAAATGTATCTTTAGAAGCTTCTCACACTGAAATCCTACAGCATTATATTTAATATATTCTGCCTCTGAAATCCATTAAGGCTAAAAATGAATTTTTACAGGATCCAAGTTGAGCTTAGAGCCTTTAAATATTGATGCCCTTTCCCCTTGTGTGACTTCAGCCCCCTCCTTCTGCTCCTTGGCATGCAGCAGCAGGTGAGATGTGATCGAACAACTGTCTTGGGTTGTTTTTGAGAGCTAAAATTTTTTCTAAATCTTGCAGTTGAGGGAAAAATCAATAATTTCCGTTCTCTTTAGAGAACTACTGGGAATAGAGAAGACTAATCCCTAGCTCGGTTCAACTGAATTCTAGAAACTTAGCATAATGATCTGCAAATGTTTATCCCTTGCAGACCTAACTACATGCATACATATGTTCACTTGATTTTTGTTTCCTTTTCATAATAAAGCTTCTTCAAGTGAAAATGTTTTGAGCGCTGGATTTACACTGAGTGCAATTCTTGAATTCAGTTTCTGCTTAATTAAATCGGAAATGCCATTAAGTCATCTTTGGCAGCTCTTAACCTGGACAGAAGTTTTTCTTTGGCATGTCACTGATGTTGAATTGTGAGAGCTGTGGGAGGGAAAGCCGAAAAAGGGAAATCAGATGACCCAACAGGCTCTGAAAAGCTTGAGATGAATCCTGGATATTACAGCTGGTAAATCGTGGTGGAGGTGTTTTTTTACTTTCCATGCAGTAGGAAGGAGCGCTGCAAACTGTATCATTTGGATCTCTCACTGAGTTGTATATAACAGTAGTGGAAGAGAAAAACTAGACTGAATGATTCTGAACCTATGTGTAGTATTCTGCTGTACAGTAATTCTTCTAATAGAAATGGAGCTACATGGTGGTATGTGTCCTGCAGAATTAGTGTGCCTGGTCTCAGAATTAATGCCCCGTTACTGTGTAGATGTGTGTGTTACCATCAACTGATGCTCCTGCTCAAGAAGGTGCTCAGTGCCAGTGTCTGTGATAGTAATCTGCCTAAAGAAGGAATAAGAATAGAAGCAGATGCTGGCCTCCTTCATTCAGTGCTTGCTCAGCCGCATCTTTAGCATACTTCATTGTTTGGATGAGCTATTAAGCATGAATAGAAAAAAATCTGTTCCTGCTACCATGGTACTGTATAGCATTGTTTAAAACAACACCACACACACAAAAAATCAATAACAAAACCAACAAACAAGTAACTTTACAGTATAATTTGGTGTTCCCTGTTAGTGTAGATACTTTAAAGATTATCTTTTGTGTTTCATAAGAGAGGAAATAAAGGTATATAGCTTCTCATGTTAAAACCTGCTTTAATTTGAATTTACTGTGTAGAACTACAAATTAGGGCATATAAGTGTCACTTGGACTTGTAGGTCTAAGCACACACAGGGCTGTGTAACCGAAGTGTTAGATAGCTATTTTCTCAGGAAGTAATACCATTAAACTTGAGCTGTGAGCACTGAATGAGTTGGGCTGTTATTTTTATCATACTTTTCTGTTTTAGCATTCATTAATGACTGTTTTCCCTTATCAGCAGTGGTGGGTTTTTTGTTGGTTTTTTTTTTCCTGTTAGTATTTTCTTGCACTGTAATAGCTGGTTTGCATGAAATGGAAGTGCTCGTATCATAAAAATTGGAAGGACAGACCTTTAGGAATCCAGAGTCCAGGCTTCTAAATAACTGTTCTATAGCTGGAATTTTGGGGGGATGAGTAGGGGGTGGTAGGGTGTCTGATATTGTCTATCATTCTCTCTCTTTCTGTCTTTGAAAAAAGCTTTTCTAAATTACTTTTCCCTTCTTGTCTTCATCTCTAACAGTGATCGTATTTGACAAGACTCAGAAAAGACCTTCCAGCTTTAACTTTAGGCTGCAGGTATTTTAGCAGCTGGGGATTCGTCCTTGTAATGTCTTGTCCATGCTGTAGGACACAGTAGATCATATTACAGAGAAGGAGAAAGGAAGAGTGTTGCATGAATTCCATTTAAAATATGATGTCTCTTTTGTAAGATTTCTCATATGTTTGAGGAAAATGACTTAGAATGCTTTTCCTCTTAAAACTCTTGATGATGTTCACATGTGTGAAGGGTTATCTCTCAGTCTTTGAGTGAGAGATACCTGTTCTCAGTTGTGTAACAAATACAATAATGGCTTCAGTTGGGCAGTGAAGCAAGTACCCATTGGCTTGAAAGACAGGATTTTCTGCGCCATACTGACATCTTCCTAACAAGTACAGAGAAATCATGGAAACTTAAGAATGCATAATGAGGTGAAAACGGGATTTTGTTAAATGAGAAACTACCCATGAAATGCCTTTTCTGCTTACAATGAAGAGTGATGATGGTTTTAGGTGAACAAGGTGAAGTGAATGCCTGATTTGTAGGTAAATGAGTTATGAATACTGATCCTCTTGATTGACATGGTTAATATTACACATCTGTATAAACAACTTAGGTTGGCCTTTTGTATTGAAGGGTAAGAACTCAATAGCCCTTTCTTTTCTCAGGATACTTATTTTCATATCTGATCTTTTGCTTTCATTGAAGGGGAGAGAGGCCTTATTTATGTAAATTTATGGTGTGTGGTGTTTTATGGAGGCTGGTGTTTTGGTTTCTGGCATTTGTCTATTTTTTTAATTTCTATTTTTTACGTAAGCAGTTTTCCCTTTTTTGGCTAGTTTAAAGCAATGAGATTGATTCACCTGCACTGTTAATTTAATGAGGGTAGCAGACAACTTACTTTGGGATAAGAGTTAGGGTATGACTAGATTGCATTTTCAGGAAGCAGATTTAGTTATGTAGGCATCTGTGCTCTTATTTTTATAGTTCACATAATGCTGATTTACTACTTTGTTAAACCGTTTCCCGAAGATTAGTTTCACTTTTTAAAGAATTAGAGCATCCTTCTTGTAGCTGAGGCTTGATTACTTCTTATGGCTTGTTCATCCATCATAGGAAGGAATAAATTCTCCTCACATGATAATTAAGGGAAGACGTTTAACATTTGGGTCATACCAGAGAAATGTCTCACTGAATTCTGCTAGATTATTGGTCTGTGTCAGAAACTAGAGTTAAAGAATTCTCCATCTGTATGAAGTTAATATTTGTGTGCCTTCTGCCTTTTAAACATATACACTGAGTGGAACTGATCAGAAAAATCTTTTTGAAACTTGTAGATTTTTCACCTGCTTTGGCCATGAAGACGTACATTTGATGCTTAGCTAAAGTAGTGATGGTAGAGAGTCATTTTTTTCTCCATTTTTATATCTAGAAATTGATTTGTTAGAGAAGTTAACTGGCTAGAAGTTAGGTGGTAAGATAGTTGTGAGACAAAACTGGATTTGGATACCTTGCATCTGTTTTTCTTGAGTAGTTTTATCTTTTCATTCTGTGTCACTTGAGTCATGTTCATTATTTATCTAAACATAATACAATGCTGTCATAGCAGGTTATCTGGAAATCACTAGCTTTTCTATTTTCTACCCTATCTGAAACCTCTGTTTTACTGTTAGCAGTATTACACTGCTCTATGAGACAATGTTTTGTAAGGAGAATGCCTCAGTCAGTCCTCATGGAATAGCTGCCACCGACTTGAAGTGTTTTCAGCAGTTACGTTATCCAGCAGCATGTGATTTTACAAATAATGCCGGAAAGTGCCAGATTTTACAGGTACTTGCCAAATCTCATAATTATCTTAACCAGCGTCCTAAGCAGGCCTAGAATTTTCATTCTGAAATGTCAGAAATTAATGCTGGAAAATTTTTCTTGTTTTTGTTGTTGCCTCCTTTATAAAGTTCTGGGACCAGGAGTGTTGTCCAAAGCTGGGGTGATTCACATGTCCTCTGAAGCTTCCATTGTGCTAGGTTGCAGCAGTGTGCATGCCTGTCGTGTGCGTGGGTGGGGAGTAAGGGCTGATGCAGATTACTTCACAAGCTTGGAGTGCCTGTGCTCCCGTTGCATTGTCCTTATTTTCTTCTACTTTGAAATAGGCTAATTTAGGAAGAGGATCAGAATCAATGAAAAGCATCTACTCAGTTCTACCATGCTTTCCCTTGTACCCCACCATGATAAACGCAGATGGTGAATTTCTGAGTTTAGTGATGGTGATGTGTTCTGTTTGTTGGTAGAGTGTCTGTATTCCATGCCAGGCCTCACCTGGGTAAAACACAGGGTTGTAAAATAAATTATTCAGCTTCATCACTTAAGTTCCCTCTGCAAGCTCCACAAAGCCTCCTCTTCAGCTGTGTCTTGTTCTGCTGTGAGATGTGCTTATCCTGTGAATACTTTTTTCCTTCATTTTTTTTCCCCCCTCTAATTGTTTCCCTCTTCTATATCATGAACTTCTTGTTGACGTTTTCCTTCATGTAGCATTACAGACATCTTGTGACAGATTATTTGTGTGGCAAAGCTAGCTGTTAAGAGCATGATTTCTGAATTAGTAGTTTTCCAACCTTTTAACTTTTCTGACTCCTCCATAAATCTCGAATTTGTGCATATACATGAACTGTCATAAAGTTTAAACTTCGCAGTTTACTTTTGATTTGGTTGACTGAACAGTATGGTCTTGAAAAAGCGGAGTGTTTCCGTATGTCAAGACAGTTCTCCATCCTTGCTATTAGCTCAGATAAACAATGTAAGATACTCTGTGTAACTGACCCAGTTAGTCTTACGCAGTTAGATAATAGGGATCGGGGTTAAATCTTAGCACTTGTACATCAGTTGGTAATGTTCAAGAAAAGAAAAAGAAAAAAGGGAAAAAAAAAAAAGGATAGTATGTTGTGATTATGTCTTTTTATGGAAAAAGAGACTGCCTGCATGCTCTCTGTCAAGGAATGTAGTAGTAGCCTGCCATGAACATGCTGTCTAACTGGGAGAAATCTATTTTTAATTTTGAGTAAACTCTCCTGAAAGAATACAAAGCATTCCTCCAATTTATTTATTTATAAATATGACAAATTGCAGAGGCTTTCTTTTAAAATTATCAGCAGACAAGAAAAAGTTAACAGCTTGCAGATTTGCTCCAAGAGAATTCTGTGAATGTGTAATAGGGTCCATAAACTAGATGACAAATGAGCTTTTGGCAAGTAGGGCTGCTGTAAGCTGTGTCTGCACTTAGGAGTGGTTGGGCGCATGCTGTGATGTTGAGCCTGCGGGAATTCTGAAGAAATATGTGGAGTTTAATGATAAGTCTGTTGTCTTCCAGCATTATATGCCAAAGTTGTGATGACCCACGAGAAACTCGTTCAGTGGTGAGTTGGGTCAGCTTGTTACTGCCTCCTCATTTAGAACTAAATTGCCAATTTTAAGCTCAGTTCTCATACTGATACTCATGAACAGCAGCTCTGCGTTACAACCTGTACCGTCTCTTACTGCCTTTACTCCAAGATAATGCTATTGAAGGGGGAATTCTTCAGAGAGCCTGGAATTATTTGAAACAAATAAAGCAACCCTTTGCTCAAAAGATTTCTTGAGACAGTATTAATACTAAATACTTGTGCAGCTTTTGTGCAAGTGCTAAAACGTGTGCTACAAGCACATGACAACCTCTGGAGCTCTTTTTGGTCACTACGAATGTCGATCATTGATGGTTTCTGTTGGCTGAGATGGAGAATGTAGGATTCTTCCAGTGTGTGCAGTTATTTCACCCTATGCACTACCATTACATTGGGGCTTGATGTAATGCAGCTCTCTTACCATTCTAAAACTGATTTTAGGAAAGCAACTTTGTGAAATGACTGTGAAGCTTTTAGTTTTGCCTGCCTTGTAAACCTGATTTATTCTTTTTCTGGTCTCCTGATTATGTTCCCAATTTATAGTGATGCCCCAGATCCAAACGCTGTTTTGCAAATGGAATGAGCTGAGTAGTTTTGGGTTTCACCGTGTACACTCGGGGTTGAGTTTTATGTTAAAGAGGTAATGCTAAAGCTGAAAGAGGATGAATGAATACCTGCTTCAGAATATTCACCTGAGTGTCTGCCTGGCTATATACAGACGTTCTGAAATAACTTATCTGAATTCCTTACTGGGTGCTGCAGACTTCATGTCGTTATCAAGAAGACTGCCTGTCTGGTGATTCAGAGCTTTGTAATAAGCACTTATGCTGTTTTATTTCTTACCTTGAGTTTTGCAACCTGTAGTTTTCATATCATAGTGATATTCTTAATGTTCTTTGATACAGGGAAGTAAAGTAGTTGGTGATGTGGTATGAAGTGACATTCTGATGAAAGGCTCTATGGGAAATACTTCAGGTGATATAATATGGCATTTAATGTGACGCAGACTTCTGAAAAATCTCAGGTGGAAGCCTGGTTGTCTAGTTTATCCAATCTGCACATTTGTGCAGTGCATGTGCCTTTGGATCCTTTACAGTCATGTGAAGAGAACTGCTCAGTACGGAGTTGCTTTACCTTTTGTTTAAGTTAACGGTAAATAAATCAGCAACTCCGGCTTAGGAAGCAACCTGGATGTTAGCTCAGTCTACTTTTGCGTTCCTCTTGTTTGAAGTAAAGCCACATGGCACTGAAAGACCTTAACCAAGACTCCTTCCCTAAGGATTCATCTCTGAGGGAAGAATTGGAGCATTCCTCTGTGGGGCTGGCTCAGGTAACAGTGGCATTAAGTAGGAAGTTCATGCTCATGTAGGTCTAGATCCAAGCACTTGCATGCTTTTACAATAATACGTGTAGCTTGTATTCAGTATTCAGCCGTGATCTGTTCTAATACTCCAGGAAAGACAAGGTAACCCCTAGGACAGCTAGATCTTGAAATGCTGTTTAGTATAGGATCAAAGCAGTAATTGAATTGCATTATTATCAGATATCCTAATTAGACCAAAAGATTGAAAAATGATGACGAGTATTTAGTAAAAGACTGGCCTTAAAGTCTTTGTCTATTTTCTGAGTCCAGCAAAGCTCATCACTAGGAAGCTTTCTTTCAAAAGATGGAGGGATTTGGTGCCTGTTGTTAATTCCAGCTCTTGTAGTTAAAGTATAGAATTCACCGAAATAAGAAGATATGGTCATTTGTAGAAAGACAAGGTATCAAATTCTGCAGTAAAACTGGGGACCGTTTATGCAGCTAATTGTGACCAAAGATGTCTGGCTTGAAGAATTCTGCCCTCTCACTGGGGAAAAAAGGGTCAGCAGAGCATGTCCTTTCTGATGTGAAGTTTAGTAATCTGTAGAAGTCTGGGAAAATGTGGATGAATAAAACCAATTAATAGTTTAAGGGATTTGTAAGATCTCGTTTGGTATGGTAATGTCTATGATGTTGTTGTAGCAGTAATGTGTCCTAACTTATCTATAAATAATGTGAGGAAGGAGGGGCGAGTTTAAAAATTAAGAAAAATAAGTGCTAGTTAAATTTTTGAACTTATACTTTCTTTTCAAGTTATTAAAACGTAATTGCTACATCTCTATTAGGTTTAATATTACCGAGAACCCAAGGGATTTATAGTTCTATCCAGAGCTTGACAGACAAACTCTACAGTTCAGTAGACAGAGTTAATAGGTTTAGTAAATATTAATAAGATAAATCTATTGTACAACTATATCTTTAGGGAAATTACTCTGGTGGTTTAATGTTAAAAAGGAACATGATCTTGATGTTTTTATGGAGTTTTCTTATTAAAATTATTTTTAGTAATTGAAGAGAGTATCATATTAATTAGATAAACTTTAATAAAATGTGAGATCCATACATGGGGTAAACTGATAGGGAACTAAATGGTGTGTTTTTAAAACTAGGGGAGGAAAAAAAGCTTTCTGAAAGTTAGTGATCACCTCCAGGGAATGGTATTTATTTGACTAGAAAAGAGAAGTTTGCCTGGGGCTTTCTTACATTGTACCTTTATATTCTTGGCTAGAAAATAAAAAAGACAGGAAACCATCAGCATGAAAGCAATTGGGTGTTGTGTCCAGCTTCACTTGAGTCTCTGCTGGGCAACAGTTAGGCAAAGTTCAGTTTTATTTCCAGCTGTTTGTACGGCTGAGCAGAGGCAGTCAGATGATGAGTGTGCAATAACCCAGAATGGCAGCAGAGCTAGAGACCTGCCTCCTGGGCTGCCTATGTGTGCCGGGTAAATGGCATTTTGCACGGGCTGCTTGTGAAACCAGAACAGATGTTTGTGTTAAAATCAGCAACATTCCAACTTCACATGTTTTGGAAGCAAAGATGCTTCCACATTTGTCTGAAACGCCAGTGTAAAGCACCAGTTTATAATCAATTAGAAAGTGGTTGAACAATACCAGGGTCTGCCTTATGGGCTGCCCTGGGACTCCCGTATTCATTCTGCATTGTAATCATAAAGACAGTTGCCAACAAATGTGTTAATTTTTAATGAGTTTTTGTGCTTTTGGAACTGTATGAATGAATGAACGTGTCTGCAATAGAGGAATGTGTTAGAATGAGTTATTTGTGAGAGTCTGATGGGGCTGAGAGTCTCTGGAAGATGCTCCTTCCTATGTGTTTCCTAAAACATGTACTGCTGGTCACCAGAATATTCTGGGGAAGCCAGCTTAGGGCAGCAGAGAAATCACTGTGGTTTTGGTCTTGGATGGAGAAAAGTCTTTGGGTGGTGGTAGTGGTGGTTGTTTTTTTTTTCCCTCTTTCTTTTGGGGAGGGGATGGAAGTATGCGGAGGTAAGAAATTGAAGCAGTTTAGCTGCTTGAGGTTGAAAGCAAAGAAACCCTTGTGGGAGGTTATTTGAATAGTAGTTTGTCCGGCATTTAGAAGTCATGTGAGTCTTCAATAAAGAAATCTGCAAATCAGAGGGACTATTCTGGCAACAGAGTTAGGAAGTATCTCTGCCAAGAATGAGTCATTCCTATTTGTCAATATTGTCAGAGAGTGCTGTATTCAATGAAATAAAAAGTTATTGCTATGACCACTGTACAGAAGTGTAGTAGAGTTACCTGTTATTAATCTCCCATGAGCAATATAGATTTTCAGTATAACTTTTTGTGGTAGTCATTTACAGAAAATGCTTAAACTAAACATTACTCAAAATGCACTTTAATAGTAAAGGGTCATATAGGACCAAGCATGCTTCGGTCACATTTCATACCCTTATAAGAGAGCTGAAGCACTTGTACTGATGCTGCCTTAACTTCTGTACTGGGAACTTAAACCACTGGACAGACAAGGTAACTGTTGTTAGTTGGTAGGCTGTTGAACAACGAGTCTTCAAGTGCCTCAACTTCAGTCAGTGCAGCATCTGCTAAAATATGGCTGTGTTTCTTATTGGCTATTTGGATTTTTGGCTATTAATATCTATACAGGCTAATCATTATTGTGTCACTGCTATTCTAGTATTTTTTTTTTTAATTGGAGAGAAGCTTGTTACATGCTTGCGCTTAACAGAAGCCTGGTGTTAATGGGGGCTAAAATAGACTGAATATTTCAAAGACTAAATATCACAGACTAAAATACAAAAAAAAAAAATTGTCTTTTATATCCCAGTAAGACATTGAATTGAAATACATTCTGCTGCAAAAATTGGCAGTGTGTTGTTTAAGACCATGTCTGCTGCCTTATAAACGCAGTTTCAATAATCCTCAGCTTAGGTTCCCATGTACAAAAGGACTGGCTACAAAATCCTTTCCCATTAAGCGTTTCAGGAACACATGATGCTTTATGAGCAAAGGTTAACTAGGGCCTGAAGGAAGCTCAGAGCAGGAAAGCACAGATGAATTTGTAGCAGTGAAGACCACTAGCCAAGCCAAGTGTTATTACTGCTGTGTTATTATTTAAAGGTAGGATCTCTGTTGCTCAGATGAAAGATGGAGTTCTGCCCTAACTCATTTCAATGTCCAATGATGACTAAATCCCTAATTCCCACATGATAGGATTTCAATTCATGTAGTCAGATGGTAGTCTGTGTGATTTAAGGATCACCGTTTGCCTTTTGAAAGTACAAACATTACCTTGACTGTATGTGACTTTCTTTACATGCTACTTAGAGCACTGAAAGTCTTCATGGTGCTACCTACTGAAATAAAGCATTCCTACTGAATTGTTTTTAGCTGCTGAACATATCCTGTGAGGATAGTGGAAAAAGTTGCAGGAAGAACATGCAATACCCAGAACCTTGTGGGACTGGGAAAAATGAGGTCTTGGCATCCCCGTGAGTTTCATGAGTATTGTATACAGTCACAAAAATTGCACGATAAACTTGTGTATTTTGGGCCCTTCTGATTCTTATGAGGGCTTGTTTCTGCAGGTAAAACATTTACTGACTTCAGCTGGGAGAGAGCATTGCGTTGACTTTGTTCTATATTAAAAATAGCATATTGCTGAATTTGGTTGATGCTTGTGACATCTCGTATTATTAAATTGGACTGTGCTTAGCAAAGGTCATTTTTCTATTGCTTTGTAGCTTGCAGGTGCTTGGAATGGTGAAGACTTCACAGTGTACTTTTTGTCCCTCCAGACAATTCTAGTTAGCAAACTAACCAGCAATACTGTCCAGGGAGCAGCTGTGTGAAGGGCCCCCAACATTTCATCTTCAAGGAAGCCATTGGCCAAGCAACACTCATTCCTGCTTGCATCCTTTTTTCATGGCTGTGTTGTGGAGTTGCAAGGCCTGACCATCTGCAGGCAGTGCATCTGAAGCTGCTAGCAGGAGGACGGTGAGAGCGCAGCGCATCAGCCTTCCCCAGCCATACAGCCTGTGCCTATGAGGGAACGCTGTTGGAGGGAGTCAATAAAATCTCAAGCTTCCGACTGATTCTGGAAAATCTTAGTCTTGTCACAGTCTTTTATATCTGTTAATGCAATTTTTATTTATTTTTCTTGTTTTAAGTCCCTCTAGTCAAGGCTTCAGTCTGTTGAGGAGCCTCCAGCAGACCACTTCCGTATCTAAACCTAGCCTCCTCTGAACAGTTAAGGCTGCACTGTAGTTGCAGCATATACCGAAGCATAGGGTGTTTTTTTGGTGTGTTTTTTTGGTAGGGTTTTTTTTCTTTAAAACACACACAGAGGAGAATTGCATTTGACTTATAACTGAAGAAGCGATCAGCAGAAAGGATGACGGTTTTTCTGAAACTTATGGCCTCTCTGTAGTGGTCTATAGAGCCAGGCCCTGCTTCTCCTGAGATGGCAGCCTTCAGCAAGGGGCAGCGGCTGCAGCCCACTCTGTGCCACGCAGCTATGAATAGGCTGGATGCCTCATCTCCAGTTTCAGCAGTGTGAATCTGGGAGCAGAACCCAAGCTGCGTCATGTTTACATGCACACATGTGCTGTCAGCTGAAGTGAAATCAAAGTAAAACTTGCTTGTATGTGTTTTTTCAGATTTCTACTTATGTCCCCTCATTGCTCATTCATTTGCTGTTGTTGAATTGTAAGACAAAAGGTTTGCATTTTTTTGGTCTTATGAACGACAGCGTTGATCATGAATTGATCTCTGTAGAATGGCATCTTCACCAAATCTTATTAGAGCAAAACGAGTAATTAGGTTCATCAGGCTGGATCGCATGAAACCAGCTAGATAACTCTGCTGTGCTTTTTTCATTGTGCGATGTAATGCTATGCAGATTGTTCAGCTAGTTGATGGGATCCCTAGCTAAACTAGTACATAGTTATATGGATTTCAGAATATTTAAATGAGCACAAAACTATTTTTCTCAGGTGTTGCGGTTTTTTTTTACATGCTCTACAAATGTTACTGTTCTGGGTAGCTTTGCTAACAAATTTCTAAAATTGAATGAGTTATTTTATCCTATAGATCTAGCAAGTATTCTGTTTTTAGTCCTGATATTGCCATTGTTTTGAATGCTGAGCTGCAGAGCTTGTACTTTTAGTTTTGGGACACAAGGAAAAATCCAGCTTCGCACATCTTTGTTCCAGCCTTCCCATCGTCACATTATCTTTGGCCATGTTTTAGTCTGCTTCTTAGCTACAGGAGTGTCCAGATACAAAGCATGCCTTGAAGAACAAGTGTTTTCTCTTCAGCCTTCACCCACCCTCTTGGCAGCATTTGAGAGTTTTAAAGAACTTTGGCATTGTTCTGACTCAAATGCAAGACATACCACTTGTGTCATTTTCCCATTTGCTTGCCCAAGGCTTAGGCAGGGGAGTGCTGCCTTGTGGGCCGTCTGCTTTCCGTTCTCAGTATTATTACAAGTCCTGGGAGGGCACAGATGGGATTGAGGCCAGGTATGAAGAGGCCAGTCTGCTGCATCCTGCATATTCCCTTGGGTAACTACTGAACGGCAGGATGCCTGAATTAATTCATTAATGAGTCAGTGATGTTTGAGGACTTTAAATGAGCTTAGGAGTCCTTACAGAAGTCCCAGTTGGATAGGAACAGTTAGTAAATGTGCGTGTTTCTTCTTTCCAAGAGACAAGGTCTTGGAAGTACAGCTTGTATCAAATCCTTCTGAAAACACCTCTGTGTTGTTGTTTTATTGCCTAGTCAGCCATGGGTAAAAAGAAAAAAATATATAGTCCAAGGAGCACAAGTAACCTCTGATGTTTGTCATGCTTTAAAGGTGGAAGTGAAATCTCAAAGGATATTTCAAGAACTGTAATTTTTCTCATATTTCTCTTCAATACCTGTATTGTGTCTAAATCAAAACCAGGGCTTTAAGAAAACAAGCTGTGTTAAAAGCAATCTGCTGCTTGAAAGCCAGTTTTATTACAGAGCTCGCCTGTGCTGATCGGCTGCTCTGGAACTTTCTCTGCTCCACTCAGACAAACAGATTCAATAGTATGCGAGCACTTGAAAGGAGGGCTAATATGACAGGCTGGCCTGTTGCATGCATGGGACTGTCTTGAGTAGCTTTGAGTTTATAGTTTGCTGTTTGGCTTAATACTCAAAGTAGTTTGCTTTTACTTAAGCACTAGCATAACTTTAGCTATGAACTCTGATAGTGGCATGGCTTCTGTTACTTAACACTAGTGTGCAACTGAGCCATTAACTGCACAGATGCTAATGGTTGCTTTTTTAAGGGAGATTTTGGAGAGAGAAGTGGGAGAAAAAAGACTAAAAATAGTTGAAACTGGCTTTTCCCTAGCCCTTTTTATTACTATGTAGAGAGGAAAATTCTGTCTTACCAGCCTTGTTTTCATGTCTTATGGATTGACTTTAACATATATGAAAAGGTACAAACAACACTTTTCCCTCTATATTAGGGAATGCTTTCATGTTACTGAGATTGTGACTGGGAACAATAAGGTTGAATCCGTATGGGTAAAGATCAGAGGAAGGGCTGACAAAGCAGACATCCTGGTGGATGTCTGTTATAGACCTCCAAACCAGGATGAAGAGACAGACGAGGTGTTCTATAAGCAGCTGGCACAAGCTGCACGGTCACCAGCCCTTGTCCTCATGGGTGACTTCAACTTCCCCAACATATGCTGGGAGTATGGCACAGCGCAGAAGAAGCAGTCTAGGAAGTTTCTGGAATGCATAGAGGATAACTTCCTGATGCAGCTGGTGAGAGAGCCCACGAGAGGAGCTGCCCCGCTAGACCTGCTGTTCACAAACAGGAAGGTCTGGTGGGAGATGTGGAGGTTGGGGGCTGTCTTGGACAGAGTGACCACAAAATGGTAGAGTTCTCGATTCTTGGTGGAGCCTGGAGGGGGAATAGCAAAACTGCTACCTTAGACTTCCGGAGGGCGGACTTTGAATTGTTCAAAAGACTAGCAGGGGGAGTCCCCTGGCATTCAGTCTTAGAGAGTAAAGGGGTCCAAGATAGCTGGTTGCTCTTCAGGAAGGAAGTCTTTAGGGCACAGGAGCAGGCGGTCCCTCTGAGCCGTAAAATGAGCCGTCGGGGAAGAAGACCAGCGTGGATGAATAGGGAACTATTCTTGAGGCTCTGGGAGAAAAAGAGAATCTACCGCCTGTGGAAGGAGGGATGGGCAACTCAGAATGAATACAAAGAAGTCGTTAAAATGTGTAGAGGGAAAATCAGAAAGGCACAAGCCCAGCTTGAATTTAATCTGTCCGCTGGGGTAAAAAGGAACAAGAAACTCTTTTATAAATGCATCAACAGTAAGAGGAGGACAAAGGAGAATCTCCACTCTTCACTGGATGAGGCTGGGAATGTGACCACTGAGGATAAGGAAAAGGTGGAGGTTCTGAATGCCTTCTTTACGTCTGTCTTTAAAAGTCAGACCAGTTATCCTCAGGGTACCCTCCACTCTGACCTGGTAGTCTCAGCTGGGGAGCAGACTAAGCCCCCCGTGATTCTGGAAGAAATGGTCAGAGACCTACTACTCCAACTGGACTGCCACAGGTCCATGGGTCCGGATGAGATTCACCCAAGAATGTTGAGGGAACTGGTGGAGGTGACAGCGAGCCGCTTTCCGTCATCTATCAGTGCTCCTTGTTGACTGGTGAGGTCCCAGAAGACTGGAGGCTTGCCAACGTGACTCCCATTTACAAGAAAGGTTGTAAGGAGGATCCGGGAAACTACAGGCCTGTTAGCCTGACCTCGGTGCCAGGGAAGGTTATGGAGCAAATTGTCTTGAGGGAGATCACGCGGCATGTGCGGGACGACTGGGGGATCAGGCCTAGCCAGCATGGGTTCATGAAGGGCAGGTCCTGTTTGACCAACATGATCTCCTTCTATGATCTAGTGACCCATCTGGTGGATGAGGGGAAGGCTGTTGATGTGGTCTACCTAGACTTCAGCAAAGCCTTTGACACTGTCTCCCACAGTATTCTCCTGCAGAAGCTGGCAGCCCGTGGCTTGGATGGGTACACTCTTGGCTGGGTGAGGAGCTGGCTGGAGGGCCGGGCTCAGAGAGTGGAGGTGAATGGACTTAAATCCAGCTGGCGGCCAGTCACGAGTGGTGTTCCCCAGGGGTTGGTGCTGGGGCCTGTCCTCTTCAGTATCTTTATTGATGACCTGGATGAGGGCATTGAGTGCACTGTCAGTAAGTTTGCAGATGACACCAAATTGGCTGGGAGTGTGGATCTGCCTGGGGGTAGCGAGGCCCTACAGAGGGATCTGGACAGGCTGGAGAGCTGGGCTGAAGCCAATGGGATGAGGTTCAACCAGACCAAATGCCGTTCCTGCACTTCGGCTACAACAACCCCAGGTGACGCTACAGGCTTGGGGCACAGTGGCTGGAAGACTGTAGAGGAAATGGACCTGGGGGTATTGATTGATGCTTGGCTGAACATGAGCCGACAGCGTGCCCAGGTGGCCAAGAAGGTCAAGGGCATCCTGGCTTGCATCAACAGTATTGCCAGCAGGAGCAGAGAGGTGATTGTCCCCCTGTACTCAGCAGTGGTGAGGCCGCACCTCGAGTACTGTGTCCAGTTTTTGGCCCCTCACTGCAAGAAAGACATCGAGGCCCTGGAACGTGTTCAAAGAAGGGCAACAAAGCTGGTGAGGGGTCTGGAGCACAGGCCTTATGAGGAGAGGCTGAAGGAGCTAGGATTGTTCAGCCTGGAGAAGAGGAGGCTCAGGGGAGACCTCATTGCGCTCTACACCCTGGGGGTGTTCAAGGAACGATTGGATGTTGTGTTGAGGGACATGGTTTAGTGGGAGCTATTGGTGTTAGGTGAACGGTTGAACTGGATGATCTTTTAGGTCTTTTCCAACCTTGGTGGTTCTATGATTCTTTCAAACACAAGAGATGTAATATAACTTGGAAATGGTAAATAATTTTTGACAGTGAACATGATTTTTTGGAATATGCTTGTCTTGTCTGTACTGCCAAGGTGCTTGAGTATGAGGAAATTAGGCTGAGGCTGTCTGGTCATATACAAGCCAATTGACTCTATACTCTTTCTTCCATATGGCACTCTTTTTGAGAAAAGGTGGGTTTTTTAGTATATATTTCATGATGTTTGGTTTTTTATGTGTTAATAAACATGGATTTTGTACTGGCTGGCAATAATAAAAGTCCTTCAGTATGCTCTTAGCTATATTATTGGGAGCTATTGGTCTCCCATTCAGATAAGCTGTCCTTTTTACACTGATTCAGAGTGATATTTTATATCAACCAGGGTATTGTAATGGGGATACTATACCAATGCAATGTTTTATGTATGATTTTATACACGCACATTTAGAGATTAACATTACTGGGTTTTTTTCATGGTAATAAATTATAGGGTAAATTGGATGTCCTCACTCCAGTGTCATTTTCTTGGCTGATTCCTCCCCAGCAGTTTGTGGGTATCTGAATGCACTAAGCTTATTTACAGAAGCATGAGGTTAAGACACTGTAGGACAGAATCCCACATCTTCAAGATCTAAGGCAGAAAGCTGTAGTATCTTCTTGTTCTGAAGATAACTTGTGAGCTGAAAAGTTAGCTGTTCTTTGAGAAATGGTTTAGCAGAAGCATAATTTTCTTGAAGAGCTTCCTCCTTCCACCTCCTTCCATGATAAAGCTGGACTAGTCTACTGGGAAAAGAAAAGCAGTTGAGAAGGAATTGAAAGAGCTTATTCCATTGAATTCATTTAATAAAGCTAAAATACTAAAATACAAAGACACCAAGGCATTCTAGCTTGTTAGCAAAACTAACAGGCTGCTTCCTCTTGGCAGAGTATAGTTGCTTTTAATAATTACACAGATGTGTTATTGTGCAGAACAAGCATTTCTTTCTTGTGCTTTCTGTCGTACAAGTCATAAACTATCTTGTTGTAATATAAATTGTTCTCTGTGGTCAAATGACTAATATGTATTGAAAGCAATGGATAGTCCCACGTAGAGCATTTCTGGAGTAAATGAAAATTGTATAATCATCTTAATCTTGTTCTTGGTTTAAGGAGAACAAGATTTTAGTACTCTCTTTGAAATCCCCAGTCTTCCCGAGATGCACATGTCTTTCTTACGTGACTGCCAAAGGCGCCATTCTGAAAGCCAAGAGCCTTTTGCAACTACACTGCCAGGATACTTCATCTGTGAGACAGTGAGATAGCTGGTTGGTGAAATGGTAAATTGTTTTATTCTGTATGAAGAGGTAAAAGCTTCTTATCCTTCTCCCCTGCCCTGAGCCTTCAGCTCGTGGACTAGGGGAATTTCATATAAGTTCCTTAAAGACACCTCATGGCTTCATGCTAAGTTTAATGCTCTCAGTGAAGCTATCTGGCACTCTGCATCAGATTGGATTACAGCACTTAACCATGCAGTTCTCAAGTGTTGAGCTGTTCAGTGCTTACAGCCACCTTGAAGTACCTGACTCTAAGGTTGTCTGACAATGGGATTTGTGTTTGAAATGGTGTACCCAACTGGCGTATTTGGAAATGATTTTTCTGTCATCAAACACTAGTAAAATACTGTTTTAATTTTTCTTTTTAAACGACATGCTGTATGTTTGGAGATGAATACACTGCTGACAGGGCAGAGGTGCCTTCAGGGTCTGTTTTCTTCCTTATTTACAAAGATCCTTGGCTCCTGCATAATCAGTTTGTTACAGAACTGAAAACATCCTTGAATAATTATCTACACCTCTTGATGGTCCAGTTCATCTGGACTTTCAGCTGCCACTGGAGACGTCAGAGTACTGATATGATCTGTTTATCTAATTTTTAAAAGCAAGATTTGGTCTGTATGTGATAACCTGAGACTTGCTATGAAGATTAAGGACTCTATATAGGCGTTTCAGATTACTTGGCTTACTGTGAAGGAATTCCAGGTTGAAGTTGAATTAAAAGCTATAAAAATAATCTCAGTGCAACCATCTAATATTTCTGGGTCCTTCATATGGATGTTTTTCTTGGCATGGTAGGAGATTGTATTCATCAAGCAGAATCACAGTGCAGTTAAATAGGCAAGTATTGCTGGGTAGAGGCAGTGATGTCATTTGATGTGCTTGAAGAATGGGTTCTTGTTGTCTTGCCTCACATTCTTAGTGACATTTTCAAGTTGCTGTATAATTGTGTAGTACTTTTATGCTGCAGTTCTTGAAGTAGATATGGTGAGATTTCTTTCAAACGGATTTGTATAAGCAGATTCCAGTATTGTTGGGATTGTATATATCATATTGTGCAATTTGAGCTTATCAAATGTATGTATCAAATATATATGGGTGATGAACTGGCTGAATGACAGTGCTCAAAGGGTCACAGTGAATGGGGCTACGTCTGGCTGGCATCTGGTCACCAGCAGTGTTCCCCAGGGCTCAATTCTAGGGCCAGTACTGTCCAACATCTTTGCCAGTGATCTGGATGCAGGAATGGTATGCATCCTCAGCAAGTTCACTGATGATACTGAACTGTGAGGTGCCGATGACTCTCTGGAGGAATGAGAGGCCTTGCAGAGGGATCTGGATACACTGGAGCGTTGGGTAGTCATGAACAGCACAATCAACACAGGAAAGTGCTGGGTGCTACACCTGGGATGGATAATGCCAGACACAGACACAGACTGGAGCAGAGTGGCAGCTCAGCAGAAGGGACCTGCAGGTGCTGTGACAGCAGCTCAGCGTGAGCCAGCAGCATGACCTGGCAGCCAATGGGCAAACCACAGTTTGGAGGGTGTTAAGCACAGCCAGCTGGTCAGAGTAGGTGACAGTACAGTGCTGGTGCATCCTCACCTTGAGTATTGTGTGTGGTTCTGGGCTTCACAACAGAGAAAGGATGTTAAGGTGCTTGAATGCATCCAGAGGAGGGCTTGGTCAGCATCTATAGACTTTTGTGGAAAGGCGTATGCCTTCATAAATAATCTTTCCAAAAGATACTGCTACTTATACTACTCAATTAAGTTGAAGCTTCTTTGGACTTGGTGGAGAACATTTCTGAGACTAATTCTGAACGAGCCGTTTTTTTATGTGGTACTTGAAGAAATGGTTTAGGAAACAGTACTACCCAGCCATTATGCATTGCTGCTCCTGTTCTCATCGGGCTCAGAGAATGTTAAATTTTGGCACTGCTGCCAGAGAAACCTGGGATCAAATGTCTTAAAATGTTCAGGCAGAAATTCACTCAAATTCATGCTGATCTTTTATTAGAGAAGAAATATTGGACAATGGTATATTTCAGTCTTTTTTTGTTCTTTTTAATTTTTTTAGAATTCTTTCAAAGGGTCAAAGTCAAACACTATTGGAACTTATAAGATCAAATTGATGTTTATTAGTGTGAAGTGTTATTGGAGTGCTCATCCAAATGAACTTGCACATGCTATCATGCTGCGAGGCTACTTGTCTGTTGTGATTTTTAAGTTTGTTTTTTAAGTGATTTTTTCAGTGAGTGACAAAATTTTCCGTCAAGAAAGTGAGACTTGAGATCCTGTTGTTGGGCAGGAGTGCTCAGTTGCATGAATACAAGACGGGAGCAGAAGAGTAGTCAGTAGCTTTGAAATACATGTGAGTGAAGTGTTACACTGTGATGAAAAAGCCAAAAGGCCAGCTGGAAATATGGCGCAGGAGCATAGCCTACTCTCTTCAACACAACCTTTGCCTCATCTGTGGCACTGTTAAGCCCGGTAGTCAAAGCCTGTTTTCCATACCAATGCAAAGTTTGTATTTTTGGGTTTGTGACTCACAGAAGGCCAAAGTAGTTTTGTGGATGCTCTTAGAAACATCATCATCTTTGAGAAAGTATGAAAATGCTTATCTGAATTTTGGTGAGTAGAACATGGAAGTTTATGTTGTTGTAGAGTAGATTGTATTAGGACATGCATATTCTCATATTAGTTAACGGATAATTCCCATTCTGCTTTTCTTTTGAGTTTCCATTTAGATAGCCATAAAACACAGCTTTTGGATCAGTTTTATCTAAGCAGGTAACACTGCACCCGGCAAACACTACTGTATTTGAATTTTTTTATCCCTGCAGTTTACGTCTAAAATAAAAGCATTTAGAAGTATGCAACAGTACACGGAATCAGCTGTATAGAGGAAGATCTCTTGTAGGAACTTGTAAAAGAAGGGAAACAGAGGAACTTGGCACACAAATCCTGCAAGTGGGTTCTTCTACTCGAGAAGTCTTCTTTCCTAGGCTTTCCAGCGATGTACTTTGCTCTCCCACCTATAGCTAGGCCTCTGGAAGTTGCCTGTCAGCTTTTAGAGATATGTTTGCTCACCTACTGGAGTTCAGTGTAAAGCTTGGAAAGCTGGCACAGTGAGTATCTGTTTTAGAACTGAAGTAGTATTTCTTCCTTGGTTTGAGGAGACATTTCAAGGTTAGCACTTTCACATGTGCTATTTATTGTGTAAAGTACTTCCAGAGACTCCTCTGCCCGACAGGTGTTGCTCTAAATACTTGTATCATGTTTCGCCAACTTTGATTTAGACATTAGTTTGTCTTGCCTTTATAATCGTTATCCCAATTCTCCTGTAAACTTGCGTCTGCCAGATGTCCTTACAGATCCCTCAGGCATGGCAAGGAGTTTGAAGTGAAAGACTCCTCGCCACTCAAATATGACGTGAAGCGTCTAAGTTGCAATTAGGATACAGTAGACAGCTTCACATGAAGTTGAGCTGGCAAGTGTTACCTTGAGTGGAGTTACGCTGCGAAGTCAGTCCTGGAAAACTATTCATTTAAAACTGGGGCGGGGGGCAGGGCAGGCATTTCCATTTAAAGTTTTCTTTTCAGTACAGCAAAAAAAATATTACATGTGATTACTCGCAGTGTCTACTCATAGGAAGGAGGTGGAAGTCATAAAAGAAGAAATTATGGTACAAGAAGTTGATCTGGCACTTCAGTGTTTTCCAGAGCAATGAGTGGGTTGGCAGGATGGTGGAAGAAGTCAGAAAATACTTAAATGGCACAGATAGCAATGCTTTCTAGATTTCTGGTAAATATAGCATGTAAATATAGCTTAACATCTTAAGTGTGGGAGCTTGTTCTGTGAGGATCACCTGAAATCCTTTGAGGTAGAGGAGGAAATTCAGAAAGTGTATGTAAGTTGTAGAGACCAGAGAAGGCCAGAATGTACAACTGATTTAGTGGGTATTTGACTCAACAAGGTCTCAGATCTGGGAGCAAATCCTCTGCTTCAGGTGAAGAGGCTTTCTCATCTGTCTAAATCGTGCTACTTGCCATTTAGTTTTCTTTTCAGGTCCTCTTGTCCTGCGGTCCATGCACCACTCTGTGCTTAGAATGAATTATAGATGTAGGTTCAGCTTCATTTCTGTCCCAGGCTGCTGTCTCAGTAACTGTGAGCCTTTCCAGAAAAGAGTCAGGAAGTCAGGAAGTAAGGAAGGGATTTGTAGCTCATCTTACAGCAATTTCCATTTTCTCTCTGGATATCAGCTTGTTTTGTTAGATAAATTTAGGAAAGAGTTGTTATACCACAAGATTATTTTGCTAGTCCTACTGATTTTCTTTTTTCTTGGCAAATATTTGATGCTGATTTTTGCATTGGATAACAGACTGCCTCAACCACTAACATTTCTTGCTGTAGCATGTAAACTTCCCAAGCTCCAGAGGGAGCACGTGGTCTGTATAGTGTGCTGCTGTTAAACAAAACAAAAACCTTGAAATAAAAATCTTTTAAGATTGTTATATAGCCTGTGCAGTTCTTTTAAGGACCTGTTGTTTTCTCTTGTTTTCAGTGATGTGAACTGAGCTCCATTAAGTTAACTCAATTTTCATTGGCTTACAAATTCACTCTAAGTATCATGTTAAAATCTTTAGTATTTGTTATATGAAATTAAAATATAATAGTATGGGAAACCATAGGATTTGGTTATGTCACTTTAGTTGCTTAAATACAAAGCTTGGCATAGCAGATGTTTTTTTCTGAGGCCTTAGAAAGTGAGAATATACAAACGTGCCATTAAAATGTTGGTTACAGATCCTGAGAGTGCAGTCTAGAGAAAAGACCACACAAACTCTGCTTCAGGATGTTTTCATTTTCTGCCTGTCAACAAATTACACTCTGCTGTGGAGATTTATAGTAGTGTGCTAATCATGTTACTGTGTCTTCTGGATTGAAGCTGTGCACACACAAAACAATAAAATCTGAAAGTTTGTTTTTAAGACAGTAATGCGAGTCAGTGGTCTACTCAAGGATGTGGTTGTGGTTGTAACTTGTTAAAATGGAAATGGGAAAATAAACAGGAAAAGCATACGGAGTAGGTTTGTTATGGAATATACCACCATGTCTTGAATTTAACTCAAACATGAAGACTACAACGTTAACCCTTAAACACACTTCTCTGAGTCAGAATTCTTGATACGTTATTAATCAAAATCCTCACTGCTCATCTCCCTGGTAGTGAGTGCTCAAAAGGAGAGGAAAAATAAGAGACCCTGATTTACTTTGCTTGCTCAAGTCGCAGTCTTCATTTAACGTGCTACAAAGCTCTCATTTACTTGGTAATTGTGTATGAATGGATTCTTAAGGCCTTGTGAAGCTCTAATTAGACTGATAATGTTGCTCTGGTTAAGAAGAATGCTTAGGCATGCTCTCATGTCCTCTGTTGGCTAATGAAATGTCTGTATTTGAATTGCCCCCTGAATCAAGGATACTGACTGACTTCTATAGCCTTCAGACCCTTAAGTCAAATGGTATCTGTATTTTTAATTTTGGGGAGCAAAATCCATCTGCCAGTACAATAAGGTCTGGTGGGCAGGCATCTCTCCAGGGTTCTCCAGAGCAGCTGCATGCGGTGTGTAGAAAGGAAGTCTCGAAGGAAGAAAAAAGAAGTTCTTTGTGGATATGTGAAGTGCTTTGTAATATTCTGGTTTGTTGTTGTTGTTGTGTTGTTTTGTTTTTCCAGAACTCCTGACAAACTTTCCATTTACTTTTGATGGGTACTTACCAGAACGGGTAGTGATATTCCACTCGTCTGAGTTTATTCAGACTCTTATTAGGACAAGTATTGATTTCTTCTCCATCATGCTGCTTCCAGTAAAGGATTGATTTATTCTTGCCTGATGTGACTAAAAGAAGAAACTTTATCCCTTGATATCAAACAAGAGTAAAAGCTAGCTATCAAAGTAGAGATTTCTGTTCTAGTTGTCAGTAATGAGTTGCCCATGGAGGAATATAGTTCCCCTTGGTTTCCAAATGTTTGTTATCTGCTTAGCAGGAAGTCTTTGTTATATACCCAGTGAGATCTGATGTGGGCCTCCTTTGCTTAATTGTTCTGGCCTACAGGAGCAACGAAATAGACTCAGTTGTTGTTTGTTTGCTGCAAAAAACAAACAAAAAAAACCCCACAACATTTGAAGTAGTTGGAAGAAGCAAATGTAGGAATTAGTACTTGATTGTATAAGCTGTTAGGTTGTAAGTGAGGCGTATATTGAGAGCTTTACAAAATGCATTTTAAATGGGATTCCTGACATGTAATTGTTGGTTTGTAAATTATTGTGGTATGTTAAACCTACTACTAATTCTGCAAGACCTTGTATATGAAATACATCGATTCAGTGACCAGAGCATGAATTAGAGAAGGCATGTGTGTAGTCACAACAGTGAGCTATGGAGAGGCTATTGTCTTCTCACCTGATGAGAAGTCTTAAAACACCTTAGGAAGTCTTCCTATTGCTGTGTGGCTTTATTTTGGTTCCTGCTTTCTCTGGACAACAGATGCTGGCTGGAATAACATTCCTGCTCTCCTGCCCTCAGATTCTTCTCCAATCTGTGGTAGGGGGTGGCTGGGCTGTAGCCTTTCATTGCCCTTCCCTGAGATATAGCCTTGGTTTTTTTTTTCTAGACCAATTTCTTATGGTTTCAGCAGTCATTTGCTTTGTGTTTAGTTTTCAGGGACAGTGTATATAAAGCACACCATGGAGTAATAAATCTAATTCCTCACAGCTTAATGAGGAAGGAGGGAGTGAGACATTCATTATTGTAATGAAGAAGGTGCAAAATGTAATCTGTCTGAAATAGCTGCTGTGTGCTGACAGTGCCCCGTGCAGGCTGTTGTCATACTTGTTAACTTAATCTGTAAACTTGTCTCTTTGGGACTAGTTTCTTAGTTTGAATTGGAGTTTGTTTGGAATACCACACCCATGAGTGGGGCTAGAGAAAATGAATGAAAAAGCAGCTGCTTCTCCCTTTTTCTTCCTTTCTTGTGTGAAAGTGGCCCAGTTCTCTTCCCACGTAGGCTTTCTTTGAAAAGTACAGTCCTATAATGGTCACTTTATCTGACAGATCCTTCCTTCTCCTCCTCTATCTTCTCAATTCAGAAATGCTGCTTTGACTGCTGTTATATTCAGGACTTCTTCACCACTCAAAGTTCATTTCATCTCCAATTTTTTAAAAAATTATTATTATTATTATTATTTACTTCCCAGTGGTTCTGAATGGTAATTCAGGATTAAGGACTGCTTTGGAACAGGCACTGCTTGTGGCTCAGGAGATGCCTGAACTGTCAACTGCTGGGGACCAGGAGGCTGTTTTGGAGAGTGCTGGGATTTGCTTTCTGTACTCTTGTTTTTTTTTCACTTTGGCCACTGACATGATGGTGAGCTTCAGGTTTGATTCACTGTTGCTATTTTTGTGTGTGTTATTTTACTGTCTTTATTTGTTTAAAACTGATCTAGACAAACTTTAGCTTTATATGACATTTGAATTTGGCATTGGCTTGGAAGTGCAAAATCGTCATCATCTTTATGGTATCGTTCAGACCTTTTCTTTACACGTTTACATAGCTTTTCATGGACAGCATTATTCAAGACAAGTGAAAAATATGTAGCCTGTAAGCACCACAGTGCGCTCAAGTCTTTCTGCTCAGTGCACTGTGGCCATTGTGCCTTGGAAGAAGTCAGACCAAGTTCACTCAGTGTTATGCATGAAAAACACTTTTAAAATTAAGTGATTAAGTAATTTCACTTGGATCTCTGGTGTATTTTCCTGTCTAAAAGAAAGCCATTATTATTTGAGCTGGGAGTAGAAGGAAGAAGGAAAAAATTCCTTTACCATGACCTTACGAACACAGACATTTCGAAATCATTGGCATAATCCTGTAGCATAAATCACAGAATCACAGAATGACCTGGGTTGGAAGGGACCTCAAGGATCACGAATCTCCAGCCCCCCACCACAGGCAGGGCCACCAACCTCCCTGTTTAATATCAGACCATGCTGTGCAGGGCTCCATCCAACCTGGCCTTGAACACCTCCAGGGATGGGGCATCCACTACCTCTCTAAAATTTTTTAAAATCTTTTTAAAATACTGTAATCAACAGAATGAGAACACTTTCATTGCTGATTATTTCTGAGAAAACATTAGTGGGAGTGATCAGAGCCCCAGGTATCTTGGAATGATCCTGCTGTTAGTGTGGTAAAGCTGCAGTTGGAAAGCTTGTGGTCACTGATGTCTGCAGTCATAGTACTCCTAGCTAGCATGAATATTGCTGTTACAACCTTGTAAAATTTGTCACCAAGGTGGGAGCAGGAGGAAGCGAGAAGAAACCAAAACAATGAGGTCTGCTCAGGTAACTCTAGCTGTCGAAAGGCTTGGAAGTACCAATATGCTGTATGACATCTGGGCAGCCATAATTGTATTGGCACGTGGCCTCAAGCAAACATGAGAAAGTTTGGGTTAGTCAAGTCTGGTCTGCTGGCTTTTGGGGTTCTCAGTTGGAACACCAAGTAGGAAGGGTTTCTGTGAGATGTTTTGGACAACTCAAGATATGTACCTGTTAGTTGTCTTTTTTTGGCTAGGTACTCTAGAATGTGCAGATCCTTCAGAAAATCTTGGTAGAAGCCAGACATGCATCTGCTATGTTGACATTTTTATACTTAGCACCCCTCATGTAAAATAGCCATCTAGCTTTCTACAGTAGGAGGGACAGGATGATACACATCGTTTCCCATTGCTATATTCACAGAATCTGAATGATGTTTTGGTAATGTAGTGCACAGACACAGCATTTGAAGGCTTAAATCAAGAAATAAGAACTTACAGTGCTTGGGAAGATTTTCCTTTTATGCTCTTTATTCCCCACTGTTCCCTTCATGTGTAGATACTGAAGTGCTCAGTACACTGAGTGCTGGCCTTAGTTGAGGTAATCTGTGCTCCTCAAAACCAGCAGATGTATAATCCAGAGGATCTAGTTTAAATACATAAGGCTTTTTTTGGTGTTTTGTTTTTTTTTTTTGTGGTTTTTTTTGTTCTTTTTTTTATATCTGCCTATTAAACTGGAGATACAACACTTGGCAACTGTTTGTGGCTTCACCATCCTTTGCAGAAATCTGGATTTATAAAACAATGTGTGGATTGCAATTATCCATAAATACTTTATTTTAATTTCTGACACTTATAACTCTATTCTAGTGGCTTTTCTTCTTATGTAAAGAAAACCAAAAGATACTCTCTTTAGGCTAACACTGAAAGACCACAAATGGGGTACTTTTAAATATCAATAAGCAGAAGAATGTGTAAAACTTTGTTTAGCAGTCATTTAGAGCTGCATAATTTTAAGATTAGCAGGAGTACATTTTCTTTCCGGTTGGTTTGAGTGGAGAAAACAAAAGAAATGAAGTGAGGACTTGCTAAAACAAACCTATTATTTTTACATATGCCAATGATGATGATTTTTCTTTTTTCCAACAAGAGGAAAAACTGAAAAATTATAGTCCAGCAGATAGTGAGCACTTATCGCCTAGAAAGCAGTGTTGGGTTTGCTGGCTATTCAGGCCTTTGCTTTTCATGTTCTGCTATCCCGTGTGCCACAAATCAAGACCTTCTCTTTCAAGAAGTGTACGCACGCTTCAGATGATGAGAAACTTCTAGAACCACCTAGCAGTAGTTAACTCAGCTAGACTTGATAGTTAAGGTAACCTGTATAGGAAGAGAACTGTCTGCTTTCAGCATGAATTTCATTGCAGTGGGAATGATGAAGTATTTGGGGTGATAGTGAACACTTGATTTTTCCCAGCAGCAGCTGCTGATGAAAACCTGTTAGGGGTAGAGAAGAGTGAACAAGTATTAATGCTTTGGATGGTGTTGAAAGACATGAGAAGCATTAGCTTTTACCTGCCCTGAAGCTTAAGAGGATGTACCACAACTACTGTGGGTTTGTATATCACTCAGGCATGTGTAATGAAGATGTCAAAGTCTGCACTGAAATGAGGCATGTATTTCTTGTCAGCCTGATGCAGCCTGATTGTTGTGTGACCCAAGCTAATGTCTCTACACGAGGTCCTGTTAAAATGCTGTTATCTTCAGTGCTAGTTTGGGTACAAACATACTGTCCACTATTGCATAGTCCAGAGGTGCATTATTACAGTTTGGATGCGTTTTCATATAAACATGAAATGTTTATTTCTGTTTTATACTTCAGGCAACAAGAGCTTCTTTGACTCACCATTGTAACAGTCTGGGGGACTCCTTGGGCAAGGAAAATGATATTGCTCTGATAATTGATGGCCATACACTGAAGTATGCCCTTTCATTTGAAGTCAGACAGAGCTTTCTGGACTTGGCACTCTCCTGTAAAGCAGTCATTTGTTGCAGGTAAGAAATCCTGGAATTTATTTTAATGGTAACAGAATGGGGCATGAAGCTTTATGAGATTTCACCTTGTGTGTTAGCTTTACTTTCATACTTAGAATATACTGTTAAGGAAGTAAGCTGCAGTCATGAACCACTTGATAAAGTAATTGATTTCTCTGCTGTAAAACTGTTGAGAAGCTGGGGCTGTGCTGGGAGAAGCAAAGGAGAGCTATGGAGGAATATTTCTCGTACACTGCAGCCAGGTCTGTGAAAGCATTCATGAGACTGACCAATAGGCCAACAGAGTTGAAGATTTCAGTCCTTCCTGACCTTCTACAGGATCCTCTATGGTGCAGCAGCCTTGTACATCTCTGTGATGAGAATTCAATCAGCTGCACCACTTCTTCCAATAGATCACAACAATTTGACTGTTTGCAGTTGAAGCCGTACTGCTGGTCCCATGCAATGACTGCTGCAGAAAAAGGGAAATAGGAGCCTGAAGCAAAAAGACTTTATACTTCTTGTGTAGCAGGAAGGTTGTGTTATTTTGAACTTTGAAAGGAGATCATGTTCCAATAAATGTAGGTGACTATCAGCCTAGAAAGCAGTTCTGTTAAGGATGTTGGGATCCTGGTGGGGACAAGCTGACCATGAGCAAACAATGCACTCCAGCAGCGGAAAAAGGCTAGCAGGATCCTGAGTGGTAGCAGAAAGCATTGCCAGCAGGTTGAGGAGGTGATGCTTCTGTTCTGCTCAGCACTAGTGAGGTCATATCTGGAGTGCTGTGTACAGTTCTGAAATCCCCAGTACAAGAACAAAATGGATTTACTGAAGACAGGCAGATGCAGAGCCTCAAAGATGACTGAGTGGATTGAATAACTGGAACATCTTTTCTATGAGGAAAAGCTATGAGGACTGGAACTGTTAAGGCCAGAGATGAGAAGTCTTAGGGGGTATCTTGTCCATTGGCATAAACACCTAATGGGAGGGAACGAAGATGAGGGAGACAGGCTCTTCCGTAACAGTGCTTAGTGACAAGACAAGAGGCAAGAAAAAAAAGTAACAACTGAAATTTTCACTGAATACAGGAATACAGTATTTTATTGTATGAGTGTCAAACAAAGGAATGAGTTTCCTGGAGAGGTTATGGAGTCTCTGATGTTAGACATGGAAAACTCACCAAGATGCGTTCCTGAACAACCTGTTATACCAGATCTTGCTTAAGAAGGGCAATTAAACAAGGTGATTTCAAGGGGTCCCTTTCCAAGCTGTGCTGCTCCTATGATTCTGTGACTGCATTAAAATGATGTTGTATGGAATCTTTTTTTGTTTGTTTTCTCCAGTCAATGTTCTTTGCCCTTCTCCAAAGCTCTCTTCTGAATGGTTGCCAGCCACAATGACTTCTAATTCCAGCTCAGTCCCTTATAGCACTTCTTTAGCTGTTGCTCTTTGATTAGTTTTTGAAGGGAGCATGGCATGAGGTATTGGTGAGTCATTTTTGCAGCTGTTTCATAGGACGGAATAACATTGTGTTTTACAAGGTGGAGCTCATACAGTTGTAGTAATTGTCTCTTGAATACAACAGATCCAGTTGGTTTTGGAATCCAAGATAACGGTGGAAGTACTGAATCCACCATACACTTCTTATGCCAATCTTTCCCTCCATGGAAGTATATGCTTGTGTATAGAGCTACTCTGTGTAGGTCTGTGTTATTACCTTTGTGCTCAGTTACCTTGGGCTTACAAAGCATCAGCTGCTCTGGAAGCAAATGGATGCCACGTTGTCCACTAATGCTGTTATCTACGGAGTGAAGTTGACAACCAAAGTCCTTATTTTCATCACCCATCTGTACGCTTTGGTACAGATCATTCTGAAGCAGATTGTTAATTTATTCCTCAGAGATTTGGTGAGCTCTGACAGGGCTCTATCTAGTTGAAGAAAATAATAGACTGCAATTTTACTGCAATTTTTAAAATACGTAGTTCATTTTATATATATATATATATATATATATAAGTATGTAGTTGCCTGTTTTACAAACAGAAATGTAATGTTAGGCGTAACATTTTTTTCTTTTTTATAACCAAGCCAACAGCAGTTTTAATTATTAATGAATTAGAAAATTGAGGAACAATGCAGGAAAACCATACTGTAAAGTGTAAATCAAAGGGAAAAGATGATGTAATTTCTTAGGCTTAAAAAGAGGAATAAAAATAACAGGGTTTTGAATCCCCAGGGAAAAAGAGGAATGCCTTTAATAGCCTTTAAGTCTTTGCAGGAAACTTTTTCATTTACTTGCCAGGTGCTTGATATGGAAAGAGGAAAACATTTTTTTTCTACTCTGGGCTGTTTTAATAGTACTTTGTGTGTAAAATAAGACAGTGCACTTAAACTTCAACAGGAAAAAGTTTTAAAATGTAATTGGCACGACAAGAGGAAATTTCAAATTAAAGAGTTAGTCTTCAAACAAAAATGTTAATTGAAAGGGGGATCTGGGTCTTTAAACTTGGTGGTACGATGTTTAGGCGCTTTAGGAGGAGTGGTGTTGCTATTCTCAACAAAGCATAAATTTGTGGGACTTAATATTTCATAAATTTACTATAAGATTTTTCATTCCCTCTGGCTGTTTCAGCTGCATTTGCCATTCAAGGATTTTTTTTTTTTTTTTTTAAATATATTTAATATATACTGTATGTTCATTTGCTGGGCTTTAGGCATAAACTGTAGTTGAACTTGATTCTCAGGAGTAATCTCTTAAAATGAAACTGTAGTAAGTCTGGCCCCATTTTGCATTTAGAGGGAGAGATGGTATCTTCTGCTGGGGTTAAGTCTTCCACCGTTGCGTAGTCTTTTAACAGGCCACTGGCACAGGAGGAAAATATACCCCTTGGGAGAGTGGTGAAGCTTGAAAAATCAAACCAAACAATTCTTTAAGAAAAAGCCTTGTTTGTTGAAAGTTTTTCCAGAGACTGACAGATCTTATCTTCCTTTACACTGACTGGGATATTGGTATGCTACTAGCAAAAGTTACTGTTCAGCGGAAATAAATGTTGCTTGGAAAGCAGTTCAATTCCAGACTTCTTTTTGGTAACAGAAGGATATTTTATCATTTATCTAGTGTTTATGCCTCTTGGAGAAAGTTAGTTTGTACAGCAGATTACTCTTTGTGTTTGAATATGAATGCAAACGAAGAAAGATGTAGCTTTCTTGTGACTACAGCATAATTAACTCCTTACTGAAGAGCCTGCCCTGATTTTAAAATCATCAGTGTTTCTTGAATGAAACGAGGATCTCCAGAAAGACGGGTGGCACAAGACTAGGACTACATCTCTCATTGGGCTCTCTTAGGGTGTTTCTTGTGTCGGTTGTATTGCTGGCCACCTCTCCAATACATCTTGAAGTAGTGGCACTGGGCTGCTGTTTAAGCAGTGTATTAATTTGATCATAGAATCATGTGAGTTGGAAGGGACCTTTAAAGGTCATCTGCTCCAAGTCCCCTGCACTAAACAGGGACACCTACAACTCCATCAAGTGCTCAGGGCCCTGTCCAGCCTGACCTTGAGTGTCTCCTGGGGAGGGGCATCCATCATCTCTCTGGGCAATCTGTGCCAGTGCTTTTCAACATATATCTCTACAGACCAAGAATGTTGAACTGAGCTTTTGTACCTAGACCCTGCAGCCTTTTTCAACAGTGAGCCATGGCCTCATTTGAAGAGGGTTTGGGTAGGTGTGGCAAAAGAAACCAATAACTCCACCTCACGTCTGACTTAAAATCTACTGTTCTGAACTTCTTTATTCACAAATGATGAACATCATCTGGCATGTGGTGGAAGTGTTGGGATGGTAATCACTCACTTCACAAATCTGTTCCAAATGATACAACAGCAGAAGCCAGTCAAAATTTATTAAGCTGTTTCATTGCAGGTTTTGAGAACTTGCCTATACAGGACAATTCTGTTGTGCTCTCTTATCCCTTCACTGAGACATAGTGAAGCATTTTCTTCTTAAAGACAATAAAGTTGGTTTGACCACCCTTTTCTTTTCTGGCATTTACTGCCTAAGAGCCATTTGTATTAGAACACCACCAACCCTTCCTGAAGTTTTTAAATCCAGTATTTATCTGTTTCTGCTTTTCATTTTGGGCTGATGGAAATTAGTGTAGCTGTGAGGAATTGTGAAGCTATCGTGACTTCATCACACTGATGTATATGTCGCAGTATCTCATTTTTGGGTTTTGGTTCTTAACAAATAGTTAACCTCAAGAGGAACAGAAATAAATGTTTCAATAGCTGTATAATCTGTCAACTCTTCCGCCTTGCAATTAAATGATGTCCTCTTCTGCAGAGACCCGTGAAATGGCATTGCAGTATAAAGAGGAATTGAGGAAATAGAGCAACAGTGCATTATCTGTGCATTATGCAATTCTGTGCATTATCTGCTGTTTCCACAGTGTCATTTGCCTTTTTGTGGTTACCACACCATGATTTTGCTGGCTTTTAGGTTTGATAGTTGTTGATCAGTATCTGAGTGTTAACTGCAGAACTCTGGCCTAGCCTCACCAACCAACCTTGTTAGGATACGTGGCACAAACTCTTGTTTCTCGTACACTGAGAAATAGTGGAGCTGTAGTGATGGTAATTAAAAGCCGAGGGAAAAAGTAAACCAAGTGAGAAAATCCATGTTCTTCAACGAAAATAACCCTCTCTAACAACAAACAGAAAACCTGATTGTTTTCACTTCTTTTGCTGTTTCAAGCAGAAGTACACATATGGGTGTTTGGGGTGGGGAGAGGACATGAGCCCAATAACACCGCTCTGAGAAAAGATGGTAAATATCACAAAATGAGCATGCCCTTTGGTTAAAGCACATCTATTAGAGTGTTGAAAGTGAGCAGGTTTTAATGAACAGAAAGCAGATGACAGGGGAAGAAGAAAAGCAGGCTGTGAAGAGTACCTGTTGCTAATTGTTAGTGTCATTTTGTCAGCTAGGTAATGAGAAGACAGATGAGGAGACAAGAGAAGTTGTCTCAGCATGTGAGTTGTAAGGCCAGAGGTTGCATGCTTCTAGTCTTCCATCCTCGTTCTGAGGAGACATCAATAATATAGCTCACAAAATGAACATCTGGAATACCTCTTAAATATTTATGCCCATAAGTCTCATTGTTGCTGGGGTTAGTACCTGACAAAGTGATTATTCTGTGCTGTAATTCAGAATGTATGTATTTATTAAATCAAAAAACTGTCTTGTTGACTTGCATTAGAAAAGAGCCCTATTTTTGTGACAGAAAATTATAACACAGTTCTGATAAGAAATATGCAAATCAATTCTAACATTAATTGGTCCCAAAGAAAATTATGGATGTGTTGCATTTTCCTGTATATACATCTGATGTTTTCCCTCATCTCTCACCTACTGAATTATCAATGCTTGTTCTGTTGTTCTATTTCTGACAACTCGTGACAGCATGGCATTCATCTCATGGCTTTGAAAACCATAAGGGAAAAACCATTCTGGCAGCTTTAATTCTTACAGGTAATGGAAGTAGGAAGAAGGCATGAGGTTGCACCATGATGTTATGCTCTTTGCACTCTAGAATAAACACTTCTCACAGATAATTAGAAATGATTGCCTGAAATGTCCAGTATATATCTATGCATGAATAAAGAAATCTCGGGACTTAATTATTACTTTTCTTTAAAACTTACTGGCTGCTTTGCAAGAGCTTTGTGAACTTGCAAAACGCCACCATTTCTGTGTTGGAAAGCCAGTATGGCCAAGCTTCAGGAGAAGGCTGGTCTTGGTCATGAGTTTTGGGAATTATCTTGTCCTCTGAGAGACACGGTGAGCTTCTGCTGAATGTTTTGGCTTCTGTTCGTTCTTGTTCATCAAATTCCTGAGCTGTGACAGTTGCAGAGCCTCCATCTCGTAGCTTAGATCATTCAAATACATACCTAGTGTTTAAAGGAGGAAAAAAAAAAAAGTTACTTCTAACTCTAGTCATCTTTGTAGTCAACCAAGAGCACAGAGTAAATACTTGAATCCTGTGTGTATTCATGTTGCTCCAAAATATCAAAATATAGATGTATCTTTTGGCTGTAGTAACTGCTGCCGATCCATCCCAATTCAGGATGGTTCTCTGGCAAGGAATTATATTTCTGACTTGGTAAGTATATCTCTGAATCCTAGTCACTTTCTTAAGATTTGTTTTCATTTACACTTAAAACACAATAATGCTCTCCCAAATTGTATTGCTTGGTTTTTAGATGACTCAGGTGAAGCAGGTTTTGCTCTTTCCCTTGCATAACTATTCAGTTGCCTGATGGCTTGAACTTAAGTGATTCCTGCTATATGGCCAAGCATTTCCTTTGCTTAATTCCATCCCATTGTTACAACCACGACTATATTAAGAATATGTTTTTCTCCCCCGCTTTTTTTTTTTTTTTTTTGTGTGTGTGTGTGTGTGTGTGTGTGTGTGTGTTTGGGATGAGGAAAGAATTCAGACAAAGTAATCTGTAAGTTGAGCTGCTCTTCGTTTTCCAGTGGTAGCCACAATTCGCCAAAATGCTCGCTGTTTTGTGTTATTCATGAAAAATAGTGTTAGAGTACATTTGTATTGGTTTTGAAACCTCTTTGTTTTGATTCATATCACGTACTTCTTTAAGAGTTTGGTTTGTTTTCCTACAGGCTGACCAGTTGACTGACTTCTCTGGTCATAACTATGGTTATGAATGAATCATTTGTTCCTGAAACACTGCTACATTCACCTGAACTTCCTATGCCTGTAACTGTTCTTGCTAGCCAGTTCACTACCAGCATGATTTTGAAAAAGCTGGAGGAGAGGTGTGAATACAGCTAAATGCAGCTGACTTTCTTGTTGTTTGGAAACAGGTTTTTTTGGTGTTTTTTTTTTTTTTTTCTTTTTTTCCTTCAGGAAAAAGGTGTGCCTTCATTTAAAAACAAAAACAAACAAAAAAAATAACTATCTATCTTTTTTTCTCTGAGTGCTGTTTACCCTAGTTATTTTCTTTTAAGTTAATTGGTTGCCTTTTTGCATTGTGAGTCTGGTATGTAGGTGAACCAAATCTTTGTATTTTACTTGGTGTATTTCATAAAATGCAAGTGAAATGTCTGTCTTGGCCTGTGCTTTGATAACTCGCACAAACAATTCCAAATGGTATCAGTTTCTTTATACTATGGTGCTGTGACCAAAATTCTACTGGTCTTGTCACGTTCTGAGTAGGAGAAGCTAGCAATGCTCTGTTTAGTGCTACATTTCCCAAACTGAAAAATAAACATTCCTTAGATACTGCACATGAGAAAACACTATACTGCTGGAACGTGTGCTATTTTAGAGGAAAGATAAATCTGTGGTTTGGAATACCTTCTGTTTCATGAGAAGTTCATAGTACTGGTATATTTTTGTTTCCACAAGTGTTACTGTGTTAACCCCTATATTCTGGCCAAATTCCAACCTGAACAATTACTTCTCAGTGGGTTTCCTACTGTTGAATGTGATATTCTTCTTCGCTTCCTATTCGAAACTGTTTTAAGGTTGCCAGTGTGTATGCTAAAGATCGCTAAAGATGTGTTGTTATTTTTACTTTTTACAGTTACGAGGTTGAGAGATGGCTCATAGCAACCCTGGCTTACCAAAGTCCTTCCACCTTGCCAGTGCAGTTGTAGATTAATTTTGATACTAACTTCCATCAGCAAAATGTCCAAGTTTTTCAAGATGGCTTATATTGCATATATATTATATGTTTTCTGACTGGATATACAGAAACAGTCTTTGGTGCATATATTTTCTGTACCTGCTAAGAGCAGTTTATTAATTTGATGATGTAGCTTAATAGCAGCTAGATGTCCCGTCTCAACTGAAGTTTTACCCCAAACCTAAATTTCCATCAGACACCACTTTATTAGACCACAGTAAAGCAGAAGTTTTCTTGTTCAGTCATTCTGGTTTTGTTAGACATTTTACATAGTCTTGTTTCTCCCCTCCTTCTTGCTTGTTGCACAAAATACCTCATCCTCAAGTTCCTGGAACAGGAATATCCTGCCAGAGAGTGACTGAATGTTTCCTCTTGTGGAATTCCCTGCTGGTCCAGCAGGCTGGATGGAGGCCAAGGTGCTGGTGACTGTCTGCAACCTTGCAACTGCTTTGTAAAGGCATCTTGCCTTTTCAACTGCATCTAGATAGAAGAACATAGGAAGTAATATCTAATGCTTGAAGAACATCATGAGGCAATAAGTAACTCTTCCTATCCTAATCATTACCATTCTGAATTTTCTTGTCTGAATACCGAGTCATTACACAAGCTCTCAAAACTTGCACTGGGAGGAGACAATATAAGGATACTCACTGCTTTTATTTAAATAATATTTTGTTTCCAAATTTAATATTTGAATTTTACTAATACCCAGATACATGGATGTGCAGAAGAAATGAATCTCTGGGGAACTGGTGGTTCTGCACTGCATTAAAAAACAAGACACTGAAAACAAAAGAAATCACTTTTGTCGTAGGATCCAGTCTTTTGTTCTGTCCCTTACAACCAGTTTAAATATTCTAGTTTTTCATATTTAAAAGCACCAGATATAAAACTGCATCGAGGGGACAAGCAGTCTGTTTTGCAAGTTTCTTAGCAGTGCAGGCAATTAACTTGGTGAGAACTCTGGGTTTTAGTGCAGTACAGTAATGTGGAAAAATGAACTGGAGAAAGTGGCTCTGGTTGAAGTTTCTGAAATATTTGGAGTTGGTGGGAGTTGAATATTCATAAGGTGCAGAGTTGAAGCCATCCTAGATAACTTGGAAAAATCTGACCTTGAACTTGGCAGAATAGGCAGTCTAAACTTGTTTCCTTGCTCTTCATGTCCTTGAAGTCATGGTAGTAAGAACAAAAGAATATTTGAGGCAAATGTACAAAATCTGATTGGATTCAGTGAGCTAAAACTGAAAGTAGACTCTTTGGATTTGCGCATGTGAGCAGGAAGGTGGGGAAGCACTGGACACAGCAGATTATGATGCTTTTGGCAGGCTTGTTTTGTGCCTGAGATGTAGTAAGATCGGAAGACTTAACTTTTCTTTAGCTATGTGAGTAAATCCCACCATTCTGACAGGCCATAGAGGCTGCCCAGATGGTTATCTTGCTAAATCTCTACCACCCCTAGCTGATGGTGTGATAGCTTTTGGGGGATTTAGGCAGCTTCCTTTGCACAATTGCCCAAAGACAGTAGAAATAATCCTTTGCAGGCAAGAGTTTCCTTTGTGATTACTTCTAACAGCCCTCTGGAAGTGATGTTCCACTGCTCATGCACAGCAAAACTCAAGTCATCCTTCCACAAGGAAATATCTTCTTTCTTGTCAGTAATTCTCCAGAGTATTTCCAAGAAAAGAGAAGCTAAAAAATGTGAGAAGGACTTCCTGGACTTTGGAAGATACACTGCAAAATTTTAGAAGTACTTTTCTGCTATACTCAAGCTACCGTGCAGCTTAAGAGTCACTACTCTGAGCAACACCACCGGAGTTAAATTGTTAGAAATCTGGTGGTGGTCTGTTGGAGCCTGTGTTCACCTGCAGGTGTTCCTTGTGCTTTCACTGAAAGCTCAGGTTTAGCCAACTCCATTCTATTCTCAGGAGGCTGCTTCTATTTCTGCTGATGTCTGTGCTATTAGTTTTCTTCTGCTCTTCTAAACGTCTGCCGTAATGTCTAGAGTGGATGATAGCATTAGGCACTGGAAATGGTTGTACTGTTTCATCTTGCTCCTTCTCTTTAAATTGCTCCCTCTTGCAGGTCTTCTGTCAAGTGTATCACTTAACAAAATAAGCTCTGTTTGTGCATTTCTGTTGTAGTTTTCTTGATGTTCTGCATATATCTTCATGTATACAACGCACAGGATCTCAACTTCCTACTGGTAGATCTTTCATCAGAGTTTCTAAACCTCTGTAGGGTGTTACTTCTGGTAAGACCGCCTGCCTTATGGTCCTGGAAAAACTGTTCCTTGTGGGCTGTAGTAAGGAGGAATGAAAAAGCATTAAACAAAAAAATCTGTGACAAGTAAGTGTTTTTCTTCATTTTGAGACCCTAATGCTACTGACCAGATGCAGCTGGGGTGAAGGCAACTGTTTGAAAACTCAAATGCCTATCATTGTGCTGAAGAGCATTTTGTTCTTCAAGAAGCATGTGCTGAGTATTTGGGGTCCAAATAGCTGGCCGTCCTGAGGCTGTAAGTAAGGTTAAAAGACCTTATCTGCAGTTGAGGGTAAGATTACTGTAGTTTACTTCTTCCCTGTAGTTTCCCACTTAGCTTTGGCCTTTTAATGAGTGAAATGTCAAGCTCAAACAGGCTGTACTGGAAGGTGGAGGCTCATTTTTGCATGCGGTGTGCTTGGTGTCAGAGTCATTGCCAAGTTTCTCCAAAACTTCCTATTCCAACACATCTGTTCTTGCAAGTAAGGTACTTGTGTGAGTCTTGGTGCTTGGTTATGTGATTGGATCATGCAAATCTGGTTGTGTGATGGGTCTTGCAGGTTCGTTTATTTCATCCAGGAGATGGAATGACCCTGCCTAAATGATACGAGGGTGTCCAAGGCTGATGTGTGTTTGTGTTGAGATCACTGCCCATCAGATGAGTGCATGTCTTGGGCTGAGGAATATTTGTGGTGCTTTTGTGCATTGTCCTCTTCCCTGCCATCCCTCAACCAGTATCCTAAATAATGACAAAAGTACTGACTTGTGCTGCTCAGTTCATGAAATTGTTAGAGCGTGACTAATTTAAACCAGTAAAGATAGAGAAATCTTCCACGGCAAAAAGCAGGTGTGGTTCTCCTTCTGCCTGATCATTACTTTCTAATTCTCTTCAAATTGTTCTGTTTATTTGCTTGTAGTTGCATTTACTGTTGGTTAAGAAGTTACGTCTCAGAGGGCAAAAGATCAAGTGATGCTTGTAAGCAGGTTCCATGCAGGCTGTCTGACTCCACCGCTGTTAACCCCTGGTGCCAGTGATTGTGCTCACGGATGGATGCTGGGTGGCTAATTTTGCTTTGTTTTATCAGTACAGCTGGTTTTAGAAGCCTAAGGAAGAAATGCATGCAAGCTTTCTCCCCCTGTTTCTCATGTCTCTGTTTCTTTTGATAACCAACATGTGTGGGCTGGAAATATAATCTGTTCAGGGATATTTTTGTTGGGGTAGTCTTTTAAAGGCAAAATAGAACTGAGTTTTATTCTGCCCAAGTGTAAGAATCTAATGAATGTTTTTACTTTAATTGCTGTGCTGAGGAGTCCATAGCACATTCATGAGATCTGTTGGTTTTGTCTGGATAGCCGAATGGGTGGAGGAAATACCTTTCTAAGAAGAAAAAGTGACTCTGTAGGCTCTGGCCTACATCTTGTGTGTTTGCAACAGCTGTTCTTGGAGACTGCCCTATTGCCTTGTCCTCCATCGGCTGTTATTCCGTTCAGCTGTGTCTGCTTCTAAAGGCAGACTTGGAGTGCTACCCGGTGACTTGCTGTCCTTTGTATCCTACTAAGATTTCTTTTGCATTGTGGTAGGTCAAAAGTACGGTAGTGAACTACTGAATAGCTATTCTGAAAACCATTGGCTGTTTTTGTGAAAAGCTCAGTTTGTCACTTTAAGGCACTTCTCAGAAACTTGGAATTTTTCTTCTTCCTTTAAAAGGTTGAACTTAGTTGTAGCTTGAAAATCTCAAGTACCTTCATGCTTAGAGAGGCTATTTTTGAAGCAGCTGACTAAATGTGATTATCTGGTTTATATGAACATGACATATATATATATACGAGTATCTGCAAGGTGTGGTTGAGAAGCTACAGATCTGTTTATCTCCCTGTGACTACTGCATTTAAATTTGATTTAAATGCTGTGATTAAAGTGTAGATCAGCAAGACATGGGGAGGTCCTATTTGGGCTGGGGCACTGGAACCAGGACATATCCCAGTGGGCCTGTGGATCCAGAAGCTGTTGCTGAGTATCCCGGGCTTGCTGGGATTCCATGCATTGAAAAGCTGAATAATCTCTCTGTCTTGTTCTGCGCAGTTGCTAATATTGAACCAGTTGTTGCTTGTGAATCTTTGGTGTTGTGGATTCTTGCTAGCAGTTCCAGAGACTGCTCAATTCCTTTCTCACGCAGGGGACAAACTGGCCTTTGCTGTGTACACACTGGCTCAGGTTGCCCAGAGAAGTGGTGGTCACCCCATCCCTAGAAAAATTCAAGGTCAGACTGGACCAGGCTCTGAGCACCTGATGGAGCTGTAGGTGTCTCTGTTCAGTGCAGGGAGTTGGACAAGATGACCTTTAAACTGCCAACTCCAATGATTCTCTGATTCTATGCTCTGCAGGCCTCAGTGCCTGTTATCACTTACCAGGTATTTCCCTGAACTTTTAAGAGGCTTACTTAGCGTGACTTCCTAAACGGACTGGGAAGTGTGGAGTACTCATGTCAGAGACTAAGTGTAACCGAAGTGGAGGGCAAGGGTGGATGATATTTTGTAAACAAGTCAATGGTTGGGGGGCCCTTAAGCATAACGCGGTAGTTGTAGCCCTCTTCAAAACAACACTGCACCTCTTTTCAATTTAAAATAGAAAAGGAGAGCTGCTTAAACAATGACTCGCTCTTTAATAAATACAGTATGGATAATTGTTAGTATTTTTCATTTATTTGCTCAATCAAAAGGCAAATCTTCTACATGAAATAGACAAAACGTGTTCGGTACACTGATCTGTGGTGTGGTTGGTGGGGTCTCTGCCCATCTCACATCAACTGAAAAACTGAGGAGCAACGTAGACAGAAACTAAGCACTCTCCCATTCATTTCTCCCCCTCACCGCCATCTCTGAATCTTCAGTTTAAAACAGAGATATGGCGTATGCTTCAAATTACAAGTGATAAACAAATGAACATGACGTTATAAAGTAACCATGTATAAAAGAGATTTAGTCTGACTTGATAAAAGTAAGAAAATTCAAACTGAAGTTAAAACTCTGCCCACAACATAACATCTTACTGTACCATGTGCTGCAAAGAGGATTGCAGAGGGTTGGGATCATACAGAAATGTCAGCGTCCAGAAAACAGATGGCAACAGCTTTTTTTTTTTTTTTTTTTCTTTTTTCTTTTTTTTTTTTTTAAAAAAAAAAAAGCTTTTGTGGTTTCTTATGAGTAAGCATTTAGGGAACTTTTAAAAACACGTATCCTGGACTCAATACCATATTCTTTGTCCTGAGAGCTCATTATTATTGTTTTGATACAGTTGGGATCTATTACAGTATGTAAAATGCTCTGCTGACTTGGAGCTCTGTTTTAGCATCTGTTTGCACACTAACTAATGCTTATTATCAAAAACTGGCTCCTGATACTTGGCTCCTGAATGTGCTGGAAAGAGAAGCAATGTTCCAGGAGCTCTGGCTTGACAAGGCATCTCTTGGGGTGAAGCCAGTGCTTTGTCTTCATATGACCCATCCTTTAAAGGGAGCTGTAAGGAGTATCAAGTGCTACAAGGAATGGGACTTGTTGCTCTTTCAGTACTTACACCCTTTGAACTACGCTTCCTCCAAGGTGTCAAAAAAGCACAGAAAACAGCAGTGTTTTCTGTACCTTGCCACACAAGTGAAGCTGGTATGTGAAGATATGGCACTGTTTGAGCATGGAGGCAGATCTGTGACTTCAGTGTGTGCTGCGGAGCTGTACAGATTTTCATGGGCTTGCTTAATGTAGATGGAGTTGCAGAGAGCCTGGAGAGCTTTGCTGCAAAATATAATTTATTCTAGAGTCACAGCAGGGAGCTTTGAGAGAGGAGAATCCATGGAGGAACAGGATATTCCTCCAGCCTCGTTGGGTTATTTGTTTTGCTAAGTTTTTATGCCATTTCAAATTGATTAGGTTAATGCCCACGTGACCATGAAATAGTAGAGTTCTCGATTCTAGGTGGAGCCTGGAGGGAGAATAGCAAAACTGCCACCTTAGACTTCCGGAGGGCAGACTTTGATTTGTTCAGAAGACTAGTAGGGGCAGTCCCCTGGCGTTCAGTCTTAGCGAACAAAGGGGTCCAAGATGGCTGGTCGCTCTTGAAGAAGGAAGTCTTAAAGGCGCAGGAGCGGGCGGTCCCCCTGAGCCGCAAAATGAGCCGGCGGGGAAGAAGACCGGCGTGGGTGAACAGGGAGCTGTTCTTAAGGTTGCAGGAGAAAAAGAGAATCTATCGCCTGTGGAAGGAGGGAAGAGCAACTCAGAATGACTACAAAGAGGCTGTTAAGATGTGTAGAAGGAAAATCAGAGAGGCAAAAGCCCAGCTTGAATCTAAGCTGGCCGCTGGGGTAAAAACAAACAAGAAACTCTTTTATAAATACATCAACTGTAAGAGGAGGGCAAAGGGGAATCTCCAGTCTTTACTGGACGAGGCTGGGAATGTGATCACAGACGATAAGGAAAAGGCAGAGGTTCTGAATGCCTTCTTTACGTCTGCCTTTAAAAGACATCTCGGTTATTCCCAGGGCTCCCCACGCTCTGGCTTGGTAGTCTCGGCTGGGGAGCAGACTGAACCCCCTGTGATTCTTGAAGAAGCGGTCAGGGAATTACTACTCCAACTGGACTGCCACAAGTCCATGGGTCCGGATGAGATTCACCCAAGAGTGCTGAAGGAACTGGCGGAAGTGATCGCTGAGCCGCTTTCCGTTATCTTTCAGCGCTCCTTGTTAACGGGTGAGGTCCCAGAAGACTGGAGGCTTGCCAACGTGACTCCCATTTACAAGAAAGGTTGTAAGGAGGATCCGGGGAACTACAGGCCTGTTAGCCTGACCTCGGTGCCAGGGAAGGTAATGGAACGGATTGTCTTGAGGGAGATCACGCGGCAGGTGTGGGATGACCAGGAGATCGGACCTAGCCAGCATGGGTTCGTGAAGGGCAGGTCCTGCTTGACCAATCTGATCTCCTTCTATGATCCTGTGACCCGTCTGATGGATGAAGGAAAGGCGGTTGATGTGGTCTACTTAGACTTCAGCAAAGCCTTTGACACTGTCTCCCACAGTATTCTCCTGCAAAAGCTGGCAGCCCATGGCTTGGATGGGTACACTCTCGGCTGGGTAAGGAGCTGGCTGGAAGGCCGGGCCCAGAGAGTGGTGGTAAATGGAGTCAAATCCAGTTGGAGACCAGTCATGAGTGGTGTTCCCCAGGGGTCGGTGCTGGGGCCTGTCCTCTTCAACATCTTTATTGATGACTTGGATGAGGGCATTGAGTGCGCCCTCAGTAAGTTTGCGGATGACACCAAATTGGCAGGGAGTGTCGATCTGCCTGAGGGTAGCGAGGCCCTGCAGAGGGATCTGGATAGACTGGTGAGCTGGGTCGAAGCCGATGGGATGAGGTTCAACAGGACGAAATGCCGGGTCCTGCACTTTGGCCACAACAACCCCAGGCAGCGCTATAGGCTTGGGGCAGAGTGGCTGGAGGACTGTGTTGAGGAAACAGACCTGGGGGTACTGATTGATGCTCGGCTGAACATGAGCCGACAGTGTGCCCGGGTGGCCAAGAAGGCCAACGGCATCCTGGCTTGCATCAAAAACAGTGTTACTAGCAGGAACAGGGAGGTAATTGTCCCCCTGTACTTGGCATTGGTGCGGCCGCACCTCGAGTACTGTGTTCAGTTTTGGGCCCCTCGCTGCAAGAAAGACATTGAGGCCCTGGAACGTGTTCAGAGGAGGGCTACGAAGCTGGTGAGGGGTCTGGAGCACAGGCCTTATGAGGAGCGGTTGAGGGAGCTGGGATTGTTCAGCCTGGAGAAGAGGAGGCTCAGGGGAGACCTTATAGCTCTCTATAACTTCCTGAAAGGAGGTTGTGGTGAGCTGGGGGTTGGCCTCTTCTCTCGTGTAATTAGTGATAGAACTAGAGGGAATGGTTTCAAGCTGCGCCAGGGGAGGTTCAGGCTGGACATTAGGAAGTATTACTACTCGGAAAGGGTAGTCAGGCATTGGAATGCACTGCCCAGGGAGGTGGTGGAGTCACCGACCATGGGAGTGTTCAAGAAACATTTGGATGTTGCGTTGAGGGGTATGATTTAGCTGGGAAGTATTGGTAATGGTTGGACTGGATGATCTTCTAGGTCTTTTCCAACCTTGATAATTCTGTGATTCTGTAATGCATGACACTATTCCTCTCCTCATCAAGCTTTGAGTGGTTTTGAATTTAAGGAACAATTGTGGGGTGGGATGCATTGTGTAGCCTTGTGCCTGGTTGCTCATACTGTGCAGCCTCTTTTTACAAACACTTGACTACTTCTCATTTGTGACTAATTATGCATTGCCTCATATGTATTTGTTTCAGTATGTACTCCAAAATTTGTCTGGGCAGGTAAGTGTGATGGAATCATACAGAGCATTGCTGGCTATTCTGTAGAAATGTTGCTATGGAATATAGCGCTCTTTCTCAAGTGAGAAGTGATAGGACACAAAGAAACAGAGGAGGTTTAAATTGGACAAGAGGAAGAATTTCTTCATAGTGAGTGTGGTAAAGCTTTGGAATGGGCTGCCTGGGGTAGTGGAGGAGTCCCCATCCCTGGAGGTATTAAGAAGTGTTTGGATGTTGAGGTGAGTGTCACATGATTACACTCAGTAGGTCATGTTAGGTTGAACTTTGTGTTGAAAGTCTTTTCCAACCTAGATGATTCTATTTTACAATTTTAATGAGAATTTTCAAGATGTAGGAAACTGCATCTTTCACAATCATTGCCTTATCTTGTCTGACCCCTCTGACACACCACGGTTTGTATTCCCTTCTTCTTCAGACACAATCCCACTTTATTCACTTTGTCTCTTCTTGTTTTTGGATGCTAGTCGTGCACACCAGGCTTATCTCTTACATTGTTGCCAATCTGCTGTGTCTAAGGGAGAATAGATTATTTTTTTCCTTTCTGAGTATGTACTGCAGAAATCAATATTTTATGAGATGGTAGACAGCAGGAGCAGTGGCAGCAGCAACAATATAGCTGTAGCTGCAGCCAACAAGACGAGTGTACGTGCTCAGTATTCAACCTGAGTCCAGAATGGGAGAATTGGAAGGAATTTTGTTTTTGGCTTGAGAACAAGAAAAGGATTAAAATACCAGTAAACTTGCTTTAAGTTTTCTTTTGGAGAGAAAGAAGGAACCGAGTACAGAAAGCTGTACAGTATGGTGTTTTATGTAGTGATGACTGAAGATCATAAAAAGACTTTTTTCTATTGTCAGTTCTAATTGGCGGCTGGCACTGATTAGTAAGAGGATGAAATTGAGGGGAAAAAAAAAGACAAACGAGGAATTTTATTGAATGGAAAGCTGCTGAACAAAAGAGGACTTCTGTTCCTGCACATTTTAGTGGTCTTAGAGAAATAAGCCTTCTGACCTTCAATCTCTTTGAATTATAGCTTGGATAGCATCATATAGGGATCAATTTCTTAGCTGTGTGTAACTTGTTCAGTTAAGCTCTTACATGCCTTGATCCATTTTGATTCCCAAGTGTGAATCGGGGTTTTGCCTACAAACTGTTTATTATTCTTTGTCTCCTCTGTTTAAAAGAGAAGGGGGGCAGTGGGAAAGATATGAGGGCAAGTAGTTCTTGGAAATGTGGTGTGCCGTATGGTTTGCTAGGAATTCCTATGCTGTGAGCTTTTTTTTTTTTTTTTTTTAACCACCCATGCAGTAGTGCCAGTGACGTGCATAAATTTTGTGTGGCAAACTCTAGTAGTGAAATCAGAAATCTCAGCCCATATCTGCTGGTGCTTATAAGGTCATGTTGGATTGAATGTGAAGTACTTGCAGCACGGAGGCTCTATTTCTCTAAGTATAGCACCTTATGTAGGCCTCTGAACCATATATGTTTGGCTCTTAGTCAATGCAAGTTGACCTGTACCTTCCATTTATAACATGAATTTACAAATGTGGAGTCTGTCCATAGCTTAGAGTCACTTCCACTGTAAGTGAAGGAATAACGTCTCAAGTATGATGTGGAAGTAGAATTGCAGTGCTGAAGTTGGTGGTCTGATGTAGCAGCACAAAGAGGCATAAATGCCTTCTCTGGAAGGAAGTTGGCCATGAATTTTTCACATTCTTGCCTTGCACGTTCACAAGACTTTTCATGGAAAAGTCCGAGTAATTGAATGGCTTTGCATCTATCATGCTTGTTTTGGAAGCAAAACATCAAGCTTGTTTTGGATGCGTGCTCCCAATTTACTATTGAGTTTTGGCTTTTTAAACTTTCTGTAGTTCAGCTGTCTGTAAAATCAGGATAATATGTGATAATGGCAGTCTCTGCCAGCTTTGCACCATGAGGGGCCCTATTAACATCTTGTTTGTTTCAAGGTTGCTTCAAACAATGGAGTTGTTCTGCAAATGTAGGTAGGAATCTGGTGTTTTACGGTAATACTGAAAAGAAAGTAAATGCAGAGTAGTTGTATTTTTAAACATCGATGGATTAGCTATTGAAATTGCAAAATCAACAAGTGAATTTTGCAAGGCTGGTGATAATAACAGATAGGAAAGAGAAATGCAGAACCATTGGCTCAAAGAACAAGAAAAAACCGCTGTTTGGCTGTGGAATTAGTTAAATACCTGACTAGTTTATGTGCTGAAAGTAAGTTAGCTGCAACAGCTGTCTTCTCTCCAACAGGATAAACTGCATAGCGTGAAGCCTGACTACAGAAGCCCAGACTGCTTGTATCTGCTCGCCAGAGTATCTGCTATGAGAAAATTGGCTCTGCACATGTATATTAACAATAAGATTTCTTTAAGTTAACTCCACATTCATTCATATATAAAATCTTGCTGCTAAAACTGGAAAGTACCTCTCTAATAATCTTGAAGACATTAGAGCTGTGACCAATACACTGCTTGTATGTATAAATCAAAATGCATTTTCTTCCCTTTTATAAATTAAGTTATAGTATTTTGCATACAGAGCAACACTGTGTGCAGTGAGTTCTTCAGCGAGCCATTTCGAAGAATTGCCACATAAAACTTGGAAAAAATCTTTTTTGGCTTAAATATTGCATGGACTGGAAACTTGCTGAAGGACATAAGCAAAAATAGTAGATGTGGCAGTAATATGAGCTGCAAGGCCAGGAACAGTGCTTTCAGGATAGGTATCAGATACAGATTTGTTAATGATTTAGAGAAGGAGGCTAAACAGCTCATCAGTTAAATTCACAATTTAATACTAAGTAGGGAATTTTTGCAAGCTTGGAAAGAAAACACGTACAAAGTATGGAGTGGTTGGATCATAGGAGACAGTAAGAAAACAAAATGAAAAGATGTATGTTTTAGCAGAGAGAAAGAGAACTGGCATATTTCTTACATGGGGGAAGTTTGTTCAGCATGTTTTACCTGGCTGTACATATGCTTCTGCTGTGCTAGCTCAGGGACGTGCTTTGGCAACTGTAATTAGCGTTGAATTCTTATTCGTGTTGAAGACTGTGCATAAGAATTAAAATTGGGTCATAAATACTGTAGCAAATCAGAGGCTATTGTTCGTAAGACCATACTTCTCCAAAAAGCAGACTGATTCTGCAGAGATGCTGAGGGTCTGTATCCCTGAGGACTCATAAGGAATGAGAGCATTTAAAACTTCATGGATCAAACTCTTTTAAAAGGTTTTCCAACAGAGAGCTAGTTTATGCCCTGAGCTAAGCTGCGATTCAGGCTATTGTTACTTAGTGTTTATGTAAACTGTTCTCGTTCAAAATATGCAATAGTGGCTCAATAAAACAACTTTTCTCCTATTCTGTCTGTAGGACACTCACTGGAGGATGGAGGGGGAGTCCAATTGTGTTTTCCTGCAGTCAGTGTAGTGGGTGTCTACATACAGTGCCTGTGGGGCTTCCAGAGAAGCATGTGAGCAATCAAGTCTTTTTGTCTGCCAGTCCACTTAGCTGCGTAGGCAAGAAGCACATAATATCCTGCTCTGTGCTGTGTAGGGTCGCAAGCACTGATCCCCTTCCAATAGATATACTATACAGAACTTGATTAGCTCACAGGGAGCAGAGCAGTTCTGGATCTAATAGTGCTATACTTGTCTGTCTCGCCAAAAACATTTTACTAGATGCTGTTGTACCTGATGCTTGATATTATTGAAGCTTGGGGAACATGTTGTTTTATAAATGACATTGGATTTCCTCAGCATTACATGTATTATTAATATTAGCAATTTTTAAATTGGTCATGTTCATTATAAGGGAAAGTTTAAGCTCCCTAATGTAAAACACTGAACAGTTTTCTCCATATACTCTGCCAGTGTATTTTGCTTGATTTCATGTTGATAACAGAGACAGACAAACACGGTCCAAAAGTCTTAACATCTGTCATTACTTTTTTTTTGAAAAATTACCCTAAAGATATTTTTTTCAAGGCTTTCCACTCTTAATATCAAATAATTCAAGTATGCTGAGGACTTGTTCCAATTAAACCTTTCAAATTCATTGTTTAAACCCTAATATAATTAGTTTGCCTTACTATTGACCTCCAAAATATTTATTAATATCTCCTTTGAAAAACTGCCTTAGAGGACTGCAGCAGGAAACTTAGAATCCTAAAATCTTTCCTGGTTTGTTTTCAGACTTGCAAGTGTTAGTGTGGCTCCTACCTGCCAAACCAGAGTTGACATACTGAAAAACATCGTGCTACTCTTAAATAACCACTTCATGATGAACAGACAGACCTTTTCTGAATAACCTTACGCAGTTCTGTACGTATCTTGCAGTGTGAGGGTTTTAAGCAAACAGATGAGAGAAACTCATTCAGGTGTGTGGAGGATATAAGGCCAGCAGTGGTGATGCAGTATGTGTAGGCAGGGGAATGGGGCAGAGTTGGCCATCAATCACAGGAAGCAACAAGGGCAGCATGGAAGTGTAAGTTGCATGGTAGATCTGTGTATTTTTTTCTGACAACATGTATGGGGAAGAAAATATAATTTTATTGACTCATACAATGAGATTCTTTTGCCCTGTGGAAGCGTTCTTGGTAATTTAGAGGAAAAAACTGGGGGATTAACTGTGGATTTATAGCCAAATGTTGTCTCTTGTATATTTTTGCATTAAGAAATTGGTCAAATAAGTGTAGAATCAGGTCTGTACCTGTAACTGAATTGGAAAACCTCTTAAAGAAAATTTAGTTTGATCTAAAGTAAGACAAGACAGAAAAAAAACCCAGAACTGTTTAAGGTTGTAATAGACTCTTAGAATTGCCTGTGTTGAAAAGGACCGCAATGATCATCTGTTTTCAATCCCCCTGCTATGCACAGGGTCGCCAACCACCAGACCAGGCTGCCCAGAGCCACATCCAGCCTGGCCTTGAATGCCTCCAGGGATGGGGCATCCACAACCTCCTTGGGCAACCTGTTCCAGTGCATCACCACCCTCTGTGTGAAAAATAGATCCCCTTCTAGTAGCTTATGTTCATTGTTCATGGAAAGAAGAAATCTTACTTAGTTTTACTGGTTAGACAGTATGTCCCTTGTAACCTTTGCCTGACTAAACTTTGAAGAAAATTGTAGTGTAGTAATTGAGTAGTAACAAAAATGTGTCCTGTTATAGAGACTGATGGAATGAACCTTGATAGATATAAATGACTGAGCTCTTCTCCACTTTGATTTCTGTGTTTTCTCCTTTATTATTGATTACTTCTTGTAGCTCAGTGGTATGTCTTTAGAAACCTTGTTAACGAAGAAATACTTTGTCCCCAGTAAACAGATTATCAGTTCTGCACTTAAATCTGTTAGCTGGGTGTTACCGGCTAGTGTGTCAGCAGTTTTAAGCTGGGGTCTGTTTTTGTTTTGGTGCGTTACATAGTTGTGAACACCAATGTTTTTAAAACTAACTGCAACAGATAGTGGGAAAACCACTGATTTATATTAACCTTTCTCTTAGACTTGCATTCTCAACAAAGTTACAAAAAAGTTTGACCCAGGACTATCTTCAGTTAAGCTGATTAACTTCTGATGGACATTTGGCAGCAGTCTGGTGGTTAGATGTCATTTTTTTTTTGTCCAATCTCACTAACCGTTTCTCTAACAAATACTGTAATCTTTCAGATTCCAAAATCTCTACTCCTGAACACCACCAGACCTACTGCTTTGTGTATGAACATCTTTTTTTTTTCTTCTTTTTTTTTTTTTTTCTTGCAATCAGTTTATTTAAGGTTTTTCCTTTACTTCCATGTTAATTTTCACCAACTTCAATGCTACTGGAGTAGCAATAACAGAACTTTTAAATCAAGTTTGTGGCGTCTGGTTTCCCTCCCCTACACGAGTGGGAGCATGGAAGCTGTCTGTACGCTGAAATAGAAAAGCTGTTAAAAGTTGATATAAAACAAATAATCCAGAACCCTGCTAATAGTGTTTGTACCTCTGTGGAGTGTCCAGCATGGAAAATAAATTAATGACTTGTGCGATGGTGAATGCAGGAATTGGGCATGAAGTTTGCTGCTAAAAGATTAGAAGGACTGTTCACAGCTGCATTTGGGGTAAAGAGTTCTGTTTTGGAGGGAGTTGGATGAATGTGAAGTCTAGAGAGCTGATCCAGAACTGTGACAGGATAGTAAGAATGACCAGAACAGTCTGATTCCTTGTGTCCTATGTAGTAGTTACAGTCTAATAGGATAGAATTTTACTAGTACTGTTTGTGGTTGAAAGAAATAATTCCTAAATATCCCCGAAAAAATTAGAAGGTTCCCCTTTCTTCTTCCTGATGTTGTCAGTAGAAGTTTCATGCCATGTTGTCAGACAACACGCTAAAGAAATGTGCTGGAGAACTTTGTTCTATACAGCAGTGTGATTGGGAGGATTGAGTTCTTGCAAGTCTAGTTTTGGTCTAGTGTTTAAAAACAATTATGGTTATGGAAGATAACATGGAAAACAGTTTAAGGCATCCTAATATTTGGTTTCTTAGCCAGTTCTTGAGGAATGACGCTGAGTCCAATTGGAGGACTGTATTTAGTGGTGTTCCTCACGGGTTGGTTGTGGGTCTGGTTTTGTTCAGCATCTTCGTCAGTGACATTGATGAGGGGATAGTGTCCACCCTCTGCAAGTTTGCTGATGGCAGGAAGCTGGGAGGCATGTCTAACACACCAGAAAGCTGTGCTGCCATTCAGCATGATCTGGACAGGCTGGACGGTTGGGCAGAGAGGAACCAGATGAGTTTTAACAAGAGCAAGTATAGAGTCTTGCACCTAGGGAGGAATAACTGCATGCATCAGTACAGTGTGGGGGATGACCTGCTGGAGATGAGGTCTGTGGAGAGGCACCTGGAGGTCCTGGTGGACAACAGGTCGGCCATGAGCCAGCAGTGTGCCCTGGTGGCCAAGAAGGCCAGTGGCATCCTGGGGTGCATTAAAAGGAGCGTGGCCAAGGGAGGTGATCTTCCCTCTCCACTCTGCCCTGGTGAGGCTTTACCTGGAGTACTGTGTCCAGTTCGGGGCTCCCTGGTACAAAAAAGACAGGGGTCTCCTGGAAAGAGTCCAGTGGAGGGCCACTAAGATGGTGAAGGGCCTGGAGCACCTCTCATATGAGAAAAGGCTGAGCAACCTCGGTCTGTTCAGCCTTGAGAAAGGGAGACTGAGATGGGATCTGATCAATGTCTATAAATATCAGAAGTACGGGAGGCAAAGGGACGAGGCCAGACTCTTTAGTGGGGTGTAGTGATAGGACAAGGGGAAATGGCCACAATCTGAAGCATAGGAAGTTCTGCACAAATGTGCATAAGAACTTCTTCATGGTAAGGGTGGCACAGCACTGGAACAGGCTGCCCAGAGAGGTTGTGGAATCTTGTTCTACGGAGACATTCAGGACCTGCCTGGGTCTTGAACCTGTGCAACCTGACCTAGGGAGCCTTCTTTGGCAGGGTCATTGGACTAGATGATCTCTAGGGATCCCTTCCAGCCCCTACAATTCTGTGATTGTGTGAATTAATTTTTCCATGGAGCACTGGTCATAAAGCATCTCTTTGGAAGCCAGCTGCAGTAGCTCTCTGATCCCCTGAGGATGGCAGCCTCAGCATGTATACTGAATTGCTGCACGTAGCACTCATCCAAGTGGTTTTACGGGTGGGAATTGATCGTTTTCCCTCCCACTGGCCCTGTGCTGGCATTTATTTCTTTACTTTGTGAGGATCTTTGAGCTAACCAGATTTTTTCCAAATACTGTCTTTCAGAATATTTATGTACAAAATATTTTGGTTTTAGAAGAAAGCAATCTGTCTTGAATTTGACTCTAATGAACGATCACTTTAAAGGCCAAATTGCTCATCAGTATTCTTCTTGCCTAAACCTGACAATCTGAGTCTTCCAAGCATAACTGAGCAGTAGCGCTCTTCAGTTCTTGTAGTTTCATGAGTCTATTGTACAAGAGGCTTGATATGAGACTTACCCAAGCCATTTGAAAGGCTACAACAAAACTTTGCCTCATTAAGGTGTCTTTGTCATGAGTAGTTTAAAATACTGGGGAAACAGCAGTTTTTCCATAAACTCAAGAGGACTAAGCTGTGCTCCAGTATCAATGCAGCTGTCATTGCAGAACCTCAGACACAGCTTTGTAGATGCCACCTGCAGCACAGCTGCCAGGCTCGAGGACCTTGAGCTCGGTGGTTCCCTGAAGGTAACCGGTACACATGTGGATAAGAGGAGCAGGGAAGCAACCACTTTCTCCTTTGTTGCTCTGGTGCTTCAAGTAGAAATAGCTGCTTGGGGAAGGGTGCTTGTTTCCTATTTGAAAATGTTTCAAATTTCTGCGATCTTTGGAATGTAATAAAGGTGTTAAAAACATCTGAGGCTCTGCCCCTCACTTCCTTTCATTGGGTGACTTGGGGGTAGCACTGAGTGATAATGGACTGGGAAAAAGGCTCCTTTAGTTCTGTTCTAGCAGGATACCTGGGCTATTACAGAGCAGTTAAACACTTTCCTACTTTAAAGCAGGCCAACAGAACAGGGAAGAAAAAAGTAGAAATGGTTTGGTGCGTATGTGTGATGCCTTTGTTTCCCTAGTTCTCCACAGTAATTTTGAGTATTTTCTGCTTCATTCTCCCTCTCTACCTGGTGCCAGATTGTCTTCTGGAGTATAAATCTGGCCATTGATGGGGGGATAAACACTAATAAAATCCTCCTTGCAGCCTGGTTCTGTGAGGTGCTAAATACCTCCTATTAGTGCTTGACACATTGTGGAATTAGGATTTTAAATCAAATTTATGCAGTGATGGCCCTATGATGCTGTTGTTAATAACAAATCATGGTAGAAAACTCTAGAAAATGTTTTAAATGGTTAAAAGGAAAAAAAAGAACTTAAGGAACAGTACTAAAATTTGCGAGTCATTTCAAGGGAGTTTACAGATGTGGAAATGAGATTTGACTCTGACTTCAAATTTATGAAGATCGTGTAAAAGGTTACTCATCTGAAGTAGTGTTTGATTTAAAAAAAACAAACAAAAAAATCAGAATGAAGGTAAGTATTAAACTGCCAAAGCGATTCTTGTAGATTCTCATACTGGGTTGTGGGTTGGTTGGTTGGTTTGTTTTTGAATCTATCAAACTCTATGATCAGCACTTGTAGTAATTCTCACTAAACTCAGAAGGGTGCAGTGGAGAGCTTGGTGCAGATTTTGTGATGGCTGGCAAACGTGTGCTGAAGTTTACGATAATGAGACTCCACAGATTGAACTACCAAAGCAATGAAATAATGGATCTCTAGGTACATGTTTAAGAGAAACCAAAATGGAAGAGAATTTCAGACATTAGTTTAAAAATAAGCATGCAAGGCAGGAATGCTTTCAGATGATGATATTTGAGGTCTAATTCAGCATGGTACTGAGTGCCTTCAGGATTAACCCAAAACCACTGAGCAAAACCACCAGAAGCAAGAGAACTGATTTTGGGATGCTTGTAATTTGCAGGCCTGAAGCAATTTCTGTGTTAAGATTGAGCATAACGTAGTATTTGTGATGGGCATTTGGTTATGTTAGTCATAGAAAATGGCTTTCCAGATGCCTCAATGCTTATCTATTTGAAAGCTGTTACATAATTTGAAAACTGAATATAACTAATTGGTACTGCTTTCTTGACAGTATTAGCATGTATGTTATGTAACAGAGAGAGTAAGGCTAATGCGGAGATGTAAGCCACCTAACAGTAACAGCCACCTTCCAAGTACTGCTTAACAGTTTTTTTTCCTAATATTTAAATGTTTTTGTAGAAATCCTTCATTTTGTTTTCTGTCAATGTAGAAACTCTCAGGAAATTCCGAAGGGCACCATTTCTTGTAAATTCCTGTTGTATATCTAATTGCTTCTTGTTGCAGAAAACTTCAGTGGTGTATTTTTTACTGCAGTGTAATATCAAGGTTAGTTGCATCTTATCTGTTCTCCGTAGCAAAATCTTTGCTGTTATGAAAGTATCCAGTATTTGTCTTGCTTTAATGGTGAGGTCTCTTCAGCACCCTGTTGTAGCCAGCATTGTATAAGCCGCAGGAAATTGTCTCCTTTGAGAATACTTACTCTTTAGGTTACAATTAATTGCAAAATCACTTGCATTGTGTGTGTTCTGGGTCTCACCAAACTACCACTCTGTTATGTCTAGGAATTAATAAATAAATGGATCTATTATTTCTTTCTTTATAAACGAACCTTCAGGACTTCATATTTTTCTCTTCCCATGAGTGACTGTAAGTTGAAACATGTTCTGTTTTGGGACTGGCTGAGTTCCTGAAATTGTTTAAGTGATTTGAGAACCTTCAGCATGATTTTGCTTTGTGGATTCCAATAATGGAATCATTCTGTGGCTGCAGCCTCATTCATAGCAAATTAATAACAATGTTATGAAGACCTGTGTAAACCAATAAGGTAGAATGTGACATGAAATTCCTACCTTCCTACTATTACTTGTTGTTAGAATTGGCTGTCATATTGTGTTGAGTTTCTGAGGCATAATAGAAAATTTTACTTAGTTATTCATATAGTTCACTGTAAGCAATCATGCTTTTGCCTGCCCCTTGAGGTTGGTGAAAATATCTTTCTCTTTTAACATAATGAAAAAGCTTACAGCTCTTCATGTACCCATGAGGAGATACTGTCATTCACAGTCTGTCCAGCTTCCCTGGGAAGGCAGATACTGAATCCCGTTTATATGCAGCAGGGGCAGCTGAATGCTGCAGATGAGCTGCAGAGCATGTCCTGGAACGTAATTGCAGCAGCGAGGTGGACTAGCAGAGTTTTTGTTTTGTGTTCTTTGATCTGTTAGTTGCAGTTCACAATGCGAAGCAGTGGATTGGAAACACGAGGTACAATCCTGCAGTCTCCCTTCCACTGCCTTACCCCCAAATCCAAACCCAACAAAACCAAAAGAAACCCCCAAGCACTGCAATTTGAGTCGAATAGTAAAACTGAAACAGCATCTGAGTTTTAGCAATGGCCAAGATGGAATTAAATTATTACTAGAAAGTTAATGTTCTGTTACCTTGAGGGAAATAACCCTCAGCAGAAATATTTTGCTTACTAATTTGGCCAATTTATGCAAAGCAATTTAAAGTCTCTTTTGCCCTTGCTCTGACACTTGCATTCTCAGACACCAGTGAGGGAAGAGAGCTGAGCCGGCAAGATGAGGGATGCTTGATGCCAGCTTCAGGTTTTGAGTAATGTGAGAACTGACATCTGCCTGAGATGATTCTTTTCAAACTCTGCAACTCACAGAGCAATGCTCCGTGGGATTTACTGGGGAATGTGCTATGGTGTAGTAACAGCTGGCTACAAATATGGATAGCAGTCCCGAAAACACAAACAAAAGGCATCCCAAGCTGAGGTCAAAACAGAGAAGACAAAGAGCATGTAAAATGGATTTTCTCTTTTAATGTAAATTTGTGATGATAGCTACTCTTCCCCTCCTAATATTGTCCTAATAAACTATGGGTAAAGGTAAGCCCTGTGGTTAGTTCATTAATTCTTCTGGTGCTTGTGCTGCCAAATTTGTACTCCTGCAGGCCTTGCTTTAGGTTGATTAAAGTGTCTGTTACACTCCCGGGCCAAGTATTCAACAACTTTTGGAATAGTTCTTCCTTATTTTTCTTTAGATTAAGAAAAAAAAAAATGCAATCTTGCTTATTGTATGATAGGATTGCATCAATGAGGATCAAGACAAGGGCCATCACCAGCTAAAAATCATGTTTCTGAGCTGGGGTGACATGAGAAGTAAGTGTACATGTCTGGTCATGTAACACGTTGGCTTGTTCTTTCCTTTTTGTGCTGGCACTTTCTACCCATTTCCTACTGTAATGTTGAAAACATTCTTTCAAATGTAATGTATAACAGTCTGACAAGTTGTCTTGCTTGAGCAAAGGTAGGTTTTGAATAGAGTGTAGAATATTAAAAGGAAAGACAATACTTTTCCATTTAAGAAACTAATTCATTTTTTGCTAACACTGATTTTGTGTTCACAGAAACAGCGCTGTGTTCATGGGTTTTGCTTATTCTAAACACCTGATTCTTGGTGTTACAAGTATTTTTTCCTTCTGGTTGCAGAGGTAACTTGGACAATATGTGATGCAGCGTGGTTATTTTGTGGAGGTTCCAGGTGGCAACACAAGCTTTGCCAGAGCTGAACTGTCAGGGCTGGCAATGGAAAACAAATTCTGCAGCCTTGCTTTTCTGGGAAACAGCAATCTGTTGTTCTCTGAGAGAACTTCCACATCTATTGTCACTGCCCTTTGGAGGTTGCATCTTCCTTATGCTAAAATCTTCCAGTTTGTGCCACCCTTCTTGCCTTGCTCTGTCCTTGAAGTGTTTTGAAGAATTCTGGCCTAGAGAGACGTATCCCAGCATCTTGGCTGCTCTGATTCACTTTGCTTCAGTGCACATTGCTTTTAGCTTGTCCCAAAAATGCATATGCAAACTCTCCTTTGGATATACAGTAGGAAGACAGGGATGCCGGAGCGAAGTGACATCTGGGCTTAATGGCAGCAGAAGAGTAAATTCTGTGAAAGAGGATTTGATTGCAGTAGCTCTTGCCCTGACTCTGTCAGCCAGCTGCGGACAGAACTTCCATTACTAACACAACGCTCCCGTGGTCTGCATTTTGGGCTGATAAGGCTTCGTCTCTGCTGTGTGTCAGTGCAGTTTCTGATGAGGACTTTTAAATAGGATTGAGCCCTGCCTGTATGTGATAACACTGCCCATTAATGTGTTTGTAGAGTTGAGAACTTCAGCTTTTTTAGGTTTCCAGTATTTGTAATTTTTCTGTTCTGAGAAAACTGTTATTAGGCAAGGGAGGTTCAGGTCTCACAGAACTTCTGCCATTCCCCCAGTCCATCCAAATCTACAAGTCCTTGGGGAAAAAAAAGGATTTCTCAGCGGTGCTACACAGTTTGTGGTGTGTGGATCTATTGTGACCCTGTTAGGCGCGTTCACATATGCTTTGATTCGTATCTGATGAACTTGCCAAGCTCAGGCTTTTATACCAAGTAGTCTTAGAGGCAGGATAGAGGGAAAACAGACCATAGGGGTAAGGAGCTGATGAGCAGATCAGGCACCCAGGAACTTACTTCTGTGACTAAATTTCCCCAGCATACCTCACTTCTGCTGCAAAGCTAAGACAAAGTGTTTATACGTGCAGTAGGTAAGGAGAAGGCAATGCAAATGGATAGATGTGTAACAGGGATTAAAGGTGAGAGCCCTGGAGCTGTGTGTTCCTTGTCAGATATGTTCATAAATGTCACTTTGCTTATCAGTGAAGGAGTGCCAGGGAAAAGCAGAGCTCCTTTAGGAAGTTGTCTCTGTGAGACTTCAGGAGTTCATAGAGGCTGAGTTAAAGCCCCATTAACTGCAGCACAGTCTGACAGCTCATGTTGGCTGGTAGCAGGTACCAGCTTATTACAGCATGCGGTGGTGAAGCACTGAGAGACAAAAGGACCGAGCCAGTCCCAGATGCGCTGCTGGCAATGTTGTGTGTCAGGCTGTGAACAGCAATGAGCAGAAGGTGCTGCAGTCAGCTGCAAGGGTTCTGCGAGCAGCAGAGGTTGTTTGGAGTGTAGAACACTGACCTTGGGGCAGATTATTTATTTACTTTCCCTCTCTTGCAGCACTCGCTATTTTTAATTGCATATTTCTTTGGCTTTATGCCACCAGGTCACGTAGCAAGACCTTGAGTTTCTTTGGAGCTGTGATGATCAAAATCAAGAGTTAACATGATCAGGTCCTTCCTAAACTGAAGGGGAGGAATTACTGTAATCTGTGCTCAGGTGCGATGCCCTCAAATGTATGGGGCTGAAAGGATGCTGCTGTCAGTGTGTAGTGGTGACTCGTAGCGTTGGTGCAACCTTTCTATGCAGTCCCACTGTGCGCTTACCTGAGAGGAAGTGGTTTGCGCTGGAATAAATGGGGCCAGGTGTTGTTTTACAACTCTGTTTTTAAAACTCTGAGGCTTAGGACAAAGCAATCAGCCTTATGAACTCAGTGTTACAAACAAGTGTTCAGAAACTTCCAGTGCAAAGCTATTCGATGGTTTAATTTTTTATATATATAGATAGACAAGATATGCCGTACACAAAAGGATCTAAATTAAAAAACAAAAGTGATGAAATAAGACTGAACATAAAAAGAGTATTGCTTGCCAAGAGGAGGTGTGGGGATTGGTTTACTCATTTTCGTTTGTTGGTTTTTTTTGATAGCTTTTTGGGTGGTGAGGTGGGGTGGCTTTGAAGCTGGGGGTGTTGTTGGGGGATCAATTTAGTAGAAACGCTTTTGTCTCAGTGGGATCCAAAAGTTTCTCTTATTTTTGCTACCAACATCCTTTCTTGGCTTTAAAGGGAGAGGGGAAAAAAACCACACTTCTTTATAGTTCTACGTTAAATTAAACGTGCAAACAAAGCTATTGCAGGGAAAAAACACAACCAACCAAACCTCACCCTTCTCTAAAAGCTGCAACATTCCTGGCATTTCAGCTCCTGAAAAGCTTGATTTACATTATCCTAAGTCACTCTCCGTGATATTAATCAATACTTCTCTCAGTTTTAAAACAGGAAATAGCTTCAGTCTGTGTTTAAACCCTGCAACGTCTCATGTTGTGACCTTTTAGTAGTTGGTTCCTTTTCTCCCCCTTTCCATTTTTTCACATAGGCCTCTGTGTCTGTCCTGTAGGCACTGTAGATGTTTCGGTTCCAGTTCCAAGTGCCCGCATTTTACAGGCCTCGACTTCCTCACTTCCTGTCTCCTTGGCTTTTCCCTTTGCTTTCCTTTCCCTTCCATGTCAGACTGTTTTCCCAGCTATGCAGCTTCTGCCTGCAGCCATTTAGTGCTGGGGCTGTGGGCTTCTTCTAGCCTGAGAACTCTGTTACATCTGCTGAGATAATGAACTTCTTGACACCAGCTGTATAAACCATTACTGTGGACGGTAGCATGGAAGTAGGTAGGAGCATCTGGGAGGCTAATCCTGCTGTCCAGGCAGGCAGCGTAGGCATCCCGATCCTGTGCCTTAAAAATGTGAAATCGTGTATTTCTTTGTGGCATTCTGCTCAGTAACTCAATCGCATTAAATCCCTTCCTGAAGGGGTACAGGGACACTTAGTATCTCTCCACTGGTTTCCCTTTGTTGTGTTTGGAGACCTGACAAACCAAAAGTATTGGAGGGCTTTTAGTCTTAGCTGAGCAGACGTGTATTGAAAAAACACTGCATAATTTTAACAGACCTTGGCTTAATTAACAGGATCTTCCAGGAGGGGCCCCAGGTCTCCATGGCCAGGATACTGGGCTTCACTCACACAGGCGTTGGAGCGGGGCTCCTGCCAGGGCAGCTGTCGGCTGTGTGGTGAGGAATGCTGGTGCTCATTGATCCATTCATGCACCAGGATAAACAGTGGGCAGCATTAAACTTCTGCATGTTTTCTTTCCTTTTGGTGCAGGTGTTTACTGTGTTTACAAACAGAAAACTGTTGTTTTGTTTTTTTTTTTTCTTTTTAAGAGTGCAGAAGAAGTGCAATCTAGCTTGCTGGCTGCTTTATTTCTTTTTCCTTGCCTACAAGATATGTTGCTTTTTTTTTAAAGAGCCAAGTCTCCAGAGTGCTGTCCTCAAGTTCAGTTTCCTGGTTGAAAATCTGCATACAGTAATGCAATATTCTTCTCCGGGAAAGATTTTTATGGCATATGTAAATGAAATAAGACCAGCCCCTGGTGGTATTGACAGGATGCTGAGGAGGAAGCTGACCGTGCATTAACGTGCTTGCAGCATAGGTCATTCTCACCGAACCCTGCAGCTCTGTGAGATTCAGTGCTTGGTGGAGATGACTTCGCATTCTTTCAGTGACCCTCTGTGAAATACTGTTTCATTAATAAGAAATATATATATATATATTTTTTTTTTTTACAGGCATCTCTCCTTAAGCATAGAAGATAGGACGTGTAATAGTTATGTTTTTAGAGGCATAATTAGAGAAATGCGAGTGAGTTTCTGCCCAGAAAACTGGTGTGAATGTATTACAATGGGAATAATCACTTTCTTTTGTGATTATTCCATTCTATGAATCAAACTGGCCTCTCCAGATTTTAATCTGCTTGGAACTGATCTTGTTTCCTTACTTAAACTGTTAAGAGAAATTTGAATTTCTATTAGTTTTTGTTTTCTAAAGCAGAGAAGGCTTTTACTGGGAGAGGATTTCAGCAGACAGGGCAAATGCTGCTGGTGCATGGGTGTACCAGATCAGTTTACGGGTTTGCTGTGGAATTAGGTATATTGCCCTTTTAAGAAGTCTTCATTTGGGACAACAAATAGTATTTAAGGAATTTCTTAGGTGTCTTTCAGGAGCAGTTGAAAAATAATCTGGGCAAAACTGATCCTAAACGTCTTACTGCGTGCGTTCTATAGTCTGGTGTTGGTGCCTTTTTTTTGCAGAAATTTTCCAGTTGCCCTGTTTCACAGCTGGAAGTGTCCTTGCGGTTCTGGAGCATTAAGAGAGGTATTAATTTCCCATGTTCAGGAAGCAGTAAGCTTTTTGTCTGCTTTCTGTAGCGCTGTGTTGAAAGCAAACCTTCAGGCAGGTTCTTTTCCCTTTTAGCAAATTTGTGCAGCTGAAAGAAAAATATCTTTTAATGGAGTAATTGGCTGTTTCCACCAAGAATTCTGTGTTTAGGAGGTGCTGTTGATAGCAAAGCTGAGAAGAGTCTGTCAAGCAAAACACTACTGAAGGAGACAAATAGCAGGAATTTTTCTGTAGCAGGAAAATGGAGTCTGCTTGATGCAAATTTTGGAGCACTACCTGTGGTTAAGAGCACCTTGACATTTCTTCAGACACTCTAGAGTAATGAGTGGATCCTATTCTTCAAACCAAGGTAGTGAGGCTGAATTCCAGAAGCCTCTCATTCTGATAGTGGTGTTCAATGTTTGGTTGGAATAGGCAATACAGTTTAAATTGAGACACTTGTAGTCTCTGTTCTGAGCATTCTCTTGTCACAGGAAAGAAATGCTGCCCTCCTTTTCTCCTCTCCTCTAAGTGGTGACTCTTCCCCATCTGGCTGGGTGAATGCCTGGATGTGTGTCTTGCAGTGCTTTTGTTTTTCATGTTCACTTAAGTAAGAATAAAAGCATCATCTGAGGTAAACGTACTTTGGCAAAATACTGGTTAAAAAATTGCCTGTTTTTAAATTTGCCTTCTGTGTTAAATAATGACTCAGGACTGGTTAGGGGGAAAAATTTGGTGTGTCCTTGCATGTACGCTGTGGCTGAGTCCTGGAGGTGGAAATATCCGTGCAATAAGACCTTCCACTTGGTCATCCTGTCCAGGCAAGAGCTCCTTGGCATTCTGCTCTGTATCCTTGAGCTTTTCATGTTTGGTTTGCCTTCTGGAAGTGTTTTAGCTGAATTAGGTACGTAAGAAAACTGTCATGAAAGAAATTAAGGAACAAAAATATTAGTAAGTGCCAAAATATGTGAGTGAAGAATTTGATTCTCTTTGCTAGCTCTGTTACTTACTTTAGGAACAGTAGTAGCTGTGCTTTTTTTTTTTTTTTTTTTTTTTTTCCCCCTATGCTTCTCATTCTTTATAAGATTTCCTTAGTCCTAATGGATAAAGTCTGTCGAAGCCTGAATATTCTCCCAAAAACTTTCCACTGCTTTTCCATATTCCTTTTTTGTCAGTTAGTACAGAATGTAAGGAACTACGGTCCATTTGCCATGAAAAGTAGCTAAATCCTTCAATTTACTCTTCTTTTCAATTGGTTTTCTGTTGGAAATCATTAGCTTGGGTATTTTTCTGAAGATCTAGATTACCATGTCATAAAATAGGATTTGTAATATTCAGTGTGACCTTCCATATATCATATTTAAGTAAGCAAATAAAAATTTGAAGAGTTACTTAAGTCTTGAGAAGAATAAAAGGGAAAGGGGCCTTCTGTAAGAACTGCCCTATGCTCAGCCAGATATGAGAATGAGCAAATTAGTGGCAAGGAGATGACAGCCAACCAAGCAGTCTGAGATGTTCATGAAGAGATTTGCTTTTCTTTCTGAACTCCTATCTGCATAAAGGAAGTAGGCAGTAAAGCTACAAAAAGAAACTTGAATTCTCTGTGTTCATAAATGCTGCAATTTTTTGAAGTCTTTTATATATTTAATCAGTCTCATCAAATTGGAAAAAAAAATCATACATTATTAATTAGTGATAACTGATCTCTTTTTGCCTAGAAGAAATGAATTGCAGAAAAGCAGGTGTACTGCTGTCAGATTTTCAGTTCAAAGCAATAAAAGATCAGTTCCCTGGCATGACATCACATTGTGTTTTACTACACAAATTGCTATCAAATTCATTGAAATTCTAGGATTAGAACATGAGCTGAATTCCAGCTTTTCTTATTCAAGAGCTTTTCAGTAGGATGTGTTCCAAGTGAGTTGATAGTACAGCAGCGTAGCTGTTGTTTAACTGGTGACAGGTTGGTGTAGAATCTTGTTTGCTGTAGTTGTCATCTTAAGATCAGTTTCACATACGAATGTTTGAACCAGGCAAGACCCAGTGATCTCCACTTGTCTTTCTAAGAGTGACCATTAGTGGCTGCCTTGGAAAAATGCATAGGGAATGTGGAGCCTCTGCCAGCAGCTGTATCTGCATCTTGTTTTCATAATCCTTGATTTATTATTTTCATAAGTTCTGATTTTTTTTTTCAGATTGTGTTAAACTCTAATCTTGATTACGGATCAGAGTCTTAATCGCACCCTGGACAGAGGGTGTTATGTACTGTGCAGAGCAAGTACTTTTGCTTTTAAACCTGCCTGATTAATTTCACTGGATGCCATCAAGCTCAGAAAAGCTTCATTCAGAAATGATGATAGTCATTCCCTGACTGCTTTCTTTCCCCGTACCACCTCATCAAATGAACCTCTGGTATATTGACTTTTTATTGCCTTTTTCAGATAAAGAGTCTTTACTCAAAAGCACTTGCATGTATTTCATCTTCCATATCTCCCTTTTTTTAAGCTCTTTTCTACTTCTTTTTATCAGCTTGAGAGATAAGAGAGACCCATTAAGAATGTGGGCACACCATGAATTTATGCAGTAGCACAGTGGATTTTTTTTTTTTGTCATTTATATTTTCCTGATTTATAAACTTATTTCCTCTTTGGACACAGCTGAGCAGTTTCCTTAGGGGGAGCTGATACTGCTAAATCCAGAAATAAGATGGACTCCAAGGCTTTGCTTAAGAACTGATGTGCTGATCCGATGGCTTCTAGAAGCATCTAGCTTCTAAAAATGAGTCAAAAGACTGTTGGTAGAACTGGTAGGTAGCTGTAGTGCCCAAACTTGTCTGATATGCATAAAATAGGCCTCCATATATACAAATGCTTTTAGGGACTGGTTTTCGTAGATGACCTTTCCTTCCTTGGCCTTTCCCATTGGATTGCAGGGGCAGTACTTGAGGAAGGCTTGTGGAGTGAGGGGGGCAGGGCCAGGTTCTCATGGACGAACCCTATTCCTGCTTTTGTTTCTGCTGCTTGTTCAGAGGGCAAAATACAGCCATCTCATATGGATTTATTCATGTCTCGTGAAGAAAACTTCATTGCCTGTCTCTAAAGGAACAGTTTAGTTTTCCTTATTTCCTTATGTGTTTTGTGCATCTGGGATGTGGTCAGTTAAATCTAAACACAGGCATTTATTTTCATAGCAGTTAAATAACTTTCAATTACAGATTAAGCATCAGAAAAACAACGGACATCTTTCTGAACCGTGGAAGGGTAAAGTACAATATACTACAGCCAGAGTTTGTATTACTCATGACACATTTGAAAGAGTCGTAGACCATTTGTTCAGATCTATTTTTTTGTCCTACTGTTCTTCTGTAAACACCATAGCAGCCCTGTATAAAAACAGGGTATTGGGAAAAGCTGGAAATCTGAATGGCTTTACTAAAGTGAAGCCAGAGAAGTTTGTCACTGGATTCTCTCCAGTGCAAGGATGTTGAAAGAAAGGTGAGCCAGTGAAATGGAAGACAGTAGAAGGAATTTTAAGCAGTATGGAAAAGAAGGAGGGAGGTCATGTTTGGTTTTTCTAATTATGATTTCAGGAGAGTAACAGGCTGCAAAATTACTTGATTATCTTAAGTTTGTGTAAACTCCAATGCATTTTCTGAAGACACCAGAAGTGCTTTTTTTTTTTTTTTTTTTTTTTCATAAATCACGTTCTATCAAAGCACTTTCATAGTATTACAGAGCTCTATAAATTGATGTCACAACTAAAGAAAAACACTTTTATCTGCAAGCACTTAAGAACATTACCACTTTCAGAACCATGTAAGACATTAGTAGCTGGCTTGTTCAACTCCTTTCAGCTTTCATGCTGACATGTACCATATTGAAGACATTGGTTGTTTGTATAATACTTGGTTTGATCTTTTTTCCTTTTTTTTGCTTTCAGTACTGTTGAATCAATCAAAGCAAGTTATTGCTCTGTTGGGCATTAGCATACATTTAGATGTTTCTGCATTAAGAACTGTTCACAGAGGAAAAGGCTTTTATGTCAAGAAGGAGAGTAAACAGTATGACCGCAGCTGCTTTGAGGTGTGCTGTTATTTCTGACCCACGTATATTTGAAAATGAGCCTGCTTGTACTTGCAATTACTCCAGTTCAGATTACATGGTTGTGAAAGGTTTCCCCCTCCCTCTTCTTTTTTTTTTCTTTCCTTTTAATTTTAATTCCTTTATTCTTTGTAGCAACCAGACAAATGCTACAGATGGAGAGAGAACGCTCAGTGGCTCTTGAAATGGTTTCCTCTGTTCATTGATTAGCATGCATAACTGAGTTGATTTCTTTATCTACTGCTACAGGATGTGCTGGGAATAGTAATGTAGTTACAGTTGCTAATGCTAAATATTCAGAATTGCTGTAGGTCAGGTAGATACAACTTACCTTGGAAACTTTTCTTAAGGTGGACTTATTTGGAGAACTCAACTCTACAGAGGCTTGTCTGATCATCTGGACCTTATTCAAGCCTCATTGAAGTCACTGGAAGAACTTCTATTGATTTCAGTAATCCTTAGATTGGGATTGTAGGCTATTAAACAGAGTAAAAAGACCCTTAAAATGCATCTGTGTCTTACCTAATAGTAGTCTTATCTGTTATGTTTTGTAGATGCCATAAATATGCTGTTAAACATAGGAAGAGAGAGACAGGAATCAAGATGTGGCTCAGATGTAAAAGACTGGGAAGTCTTAATGTAGAAGTTAGCATTGTCCATGATGTTCATTGCACGGTGCAACAGAAAAGTGGGTTTGCTTCTCAACCTCCATTTAATTTCTTTGGTCAAATCTCTTCTTTTTCACCCTGAGTCACAAATAGGTATTACATAGAGCTGGAATCATCCTAAATGCTAATATATATGCACAAGTTTCACAGCAACTGTTATAGAAATGTGTTTCTTGAAATTGCTCTACTGTTTATTGCTGGTATGTCCTCTTTAATTAGGAGAATTAGATCTAGTTCTGAGTTTTCACATCTCTTGTGAAGGTGAGGGGGTCAAAAATGGAAATACCTGTTACGGCAGGGTCCAGCTTTCTCTGAAAACAGAGTTATGATCAGACATTAGGTACTAGTGAGAAAAATGTTACATTTTGCTTGATTTGGAAACAGCCATGTGGAGAGTGATTATATATATAAGGTTTTGTGAACTGACCCTTTTGGAAAGGATCTTTCCCATGTGGAACTCTTACTTGCTGGATCAGAGCAATTTCTGTTAAGTCTACACTGTCTATCTGTCAAGCTTTCTCAAGAGATCTGTTTATTTCTTTTTATGGATTGGCCTTTATGGCAGATCTTATTTTTTTTCTGAAGAGCCTATGTTATAAAAATCAAGAAATTTTCTAGCATCAATCCCAAAACAGTGTTAACTACAAGTTACCAAGCCTATTGCATGTTACTATCTGATGGTGTCCACTGTTAAATTTGTGCATCTTTTTTTTTAACATTAGATTTCTTTATTTTATATAAATAATTTTAACACCAAGTGGCTTTATTCAGACAGAAGAAAGGCAGTGCTGTGACAGTGAGAAGTCTGAAGTGCTGATGGAGACAGAAAGGCAAGGCTGGTGGGTGAACACTGTTTATATGGAAAACTTGCTTCAGCAGCATAGGATGATGACTGCATGCAGGGTGAGAAGATGACATTCTGTGCTGTCATATTTCTGTTGCAGCTCTTTGTTATATTATGCTTCACTTGATAGCAAGGCAGCGTTTCTACAGAAATTGTGGAAATTCAGGCCTTGTCTCATTGTATGTGACAGATCCACATGGAAACTTTTTGGGTACCACAGCACTCCTTCAACAGGCAAGTTCCAGAATTGTCATAAAATTGAGACTTCAGTCATAAAACAATCCACATGGATGAGACCTTTGGAGGCCTAGGCCAACCTCTTGTTCAGGACAGGATTGTAAGCCCGCACAGATCCTGTCAACCATGACTTTCTTTAGTTGAACCATGAGAAATTCTAATGGGTAGAGATTGCACAGCCTCTCTGGAACACCTGTTCCATTGCTCAGTATCTTCATGAAAATGAATATCCAATTCCCAGTGTGCAGTCTGTGACTGCTGCCCCTTATTATGTTGTTTGACATAATGAGGGAGGTTTTCGTTATGTCCTGGTTTCAACTGAGACAGCGTTCATAGCAGGTTGATGTTTTTATTGTTGCTGAGTGATGGGAGCATGCCCAGGCCTGGCTGGACTTCTTGGCAGGGAGGAGCCTCTCCCTTTATGGCGTAGTTGCAAAGCCTGGGGACAGGTGGCCTGAGTTAGGCACAGGCTTATTCCACACTTACTACATGTTACATCTTGCAGATGGCTATAAAGCTGTGGGGAGTTGGCTGGGGACTGCCACTGCTTGGGGTTGGCTGGGCATACGTTGATGGGTGGTGAGACGTGGTGTTGGTTAGTGGTGGACAGTTGTGTTGTTAGCTGGGCATTGGTCAGTGGGTGGCGAGTAACTGCACTGTAGGTATATATTATCATTGCAGTTACCATTGCATTTTTTGTTTCTGTTTTCCTTTCTGTCAGTAAATAATTTTTATCTCAATCCATGAGTTATGTTTTGTTTCCAGTTCTCTCCCTCGTCCCACTGAGGGGGTGGGAGGAGTGAGTGAATAACTATGTGGTGCTGAGCTGCTGCTGGATTAAACCTCAACTCCACTCTGAGTAAGTTGTAGCTAAATACCTGTTGTCTGCTCCTTCACCAGGCTGCACGCACCCAGGTGATACAGCCTGTTCTTATGGACTGTGTGTTTTGTACCCCTGACCATCTTAGTCATTCTCTACTGGACTCTTTCCATTTTCTCTGCATCCCTTTCCAACTTGAGGCCCAAACCTGAGCCAGTTACCCATGTTACCTCGCAGGTGTTGAGAGGGGTGATGATAACTCCTAATGCATCGAATACACAACTTACGTTATTCACAGTAAAAATACACTTTTGGCCCATTGAAACTACTGCCTGCCATAGCCCCAGTGTTCTTTACAGCATGTCTGCTACTGAGTCATTCTGCAGCCTGCACCAGTGTTTGGGGTTGTTTTGTTCCACATGTGGAGTTTTGCTTTTCTCCTCCTTTGCAAGGTTTGTTGGCTCCAAATTTCTCAAGGTTCCTTTAAATCAAAGCCCTGTGATTCTTTGTCATATAGTCCCCACATTTCAGTGTCATCTGCAGACTTCTGGAGGATATCATTTTTGTCAGCATCTGGGCCACTGGTGATGCTGAGCGGAATAGATCCTCAGGCTGCTCTGACTATTACCAGCTAGACACTGAATGTTTGACCTTATTCTGGTGAATTATATTTTATACGAAATTAATGATTTATTAGTTATGTCCCAAATACATTTAAGTGATTGGATTTTCACATGGGCTGTTTGCTCTGTCCTGTTCCCACTTGTTGGCTTGTGTATGAAATGTTTGTGCTGGGGATGAGCATTGTAAAATGAGAATAAAAAGCTCTATTTCTAAAAATTAACAAGGAAACTACAGTACAATTAGAGCCAAATGCACTTAGAGACTAAGCAGATTCTTTTCCATGTATTTTTTTTAAACATCTTGGAAGTTTAGTAATATACTTTTTTTGGCATTCAATTTGTTTTTAGAGTTTATTAATCCAAAGTGTTAGCTTTGATTTTAAGTCATGATCAAGAGTGACTGTAAGACTATTTGTAGACTAATCTTGATGTTTTTCCATCGTACTCACGGGAGAGCTGCTCATGTAATATCTTTCCATCTTCATGAACCGAGTGTTTTGACACTTTCATGTTAGAGTTGCTGAGTCCTGGAATTTGCAGTAGTAACCCTTGACTATGCCTTGCACATCACTGCCAGTAAACTTGTAGCAATGCTGCTCTGATCCTATTAGAAGAAAGTGAAATGCTGTGGCAGGGGTAGAGAGGATCTTATGGATGTATAGAAGGGGAGGCTGCTTTTCAAAAGTTACTTTGAAGGAAAATGTAAGACCCTGAAGATGTGTAATGGCAGCCTGGCAAGACAGCCTTCTTTTGCAATTAGTATACGAGATGTACTGTAAGAGACTGACTGAAATTCTGTACTCAGTTGTCTTCAAAATAATTAGCACATGTGATTTTTGGAGGCTTGTGATCAGTCTCTTACCTGTTTTTTCTTCAACTCTTTCTCTCTGCCTTCTGTCCTGTGTTGTGGGCTAATCTAGTAGGAGCTTCTGGAAAGTGCTGTGTATCTGCTGAATCCTTCAAATGGAGCTTTTCATGTTATCAGTTCTATGTTCTGTTTCTGGAGCTTATCTCAAGAGCTTCCCAGTTGCCAGGAGTGCAGAAATGGTCGTATTTAAGGGGCTCAACTTTTACCTGTAGCGGTGAGATCTCTCCTAGTGCTTTCTATTTCGCAGAATCATAAGGTTGGAAAGGACCTACAAGATCATCTAGTCCAACCGTCCTCCCATTACCATAGCTACCACAAGCCACTAAACCATATCTCGTAGCTCCTCATCCTCTTGAACACCACCAGGGACGGTGACTCCACCACCTCCCTGGGCAGCCATTCCAGTGCCTGACCACTCTCGGAGAGAAAAAGTTTTTCTTTATGTCTAATATAAATCTCCTCTGGCACAACTTATGGCCATTTCCTCGGGTCCTGTTTGTTGCCTGGGAGAAGAGGCCAAACCCCTCCTCATCACAACCTCCCTTCAGGAAGTTGTAGAGTGCAACGAGGTCTCCCCTGAGCCTCCTCTTCTCCAGACTAAACAATCCCAGTTCCCTGAGCTGCTCCTCATAAGGCTTGTGCTCCAGACCTCTCACCAGTTTCATTGCCCTTCTCTGGACCCCTCTCTTTCCTATTTTCCACTGTATCCTTTTAAGGAACTTTATCATATGGTCTGTCTCATGAAACAATTCCAGTAGTAGCCCAGGCTATGAACATTTTACTTCAGCAACAATAAGGTAGCTCTGTCACAGAATCACAGAATTGTAGGGGTTGGAAGGGACCTCCAGAGATCATCGAGTCCAACCCCCCTGCCAAAGCAGGTTCCCTACAGCAGGTCGCACAGGTAGGCGTCCAGGCGGGTCTTGAATATCTCCAGAGAAGGAGACTCCACAACCCCCCTGGGCAGCCTGTTCCAGTGCTCCGTCACCCTCACCGTAAAGAAGTTCTGGCGCACATTCGTGCGGAACTTCCTATGCCCTAGCTTCATCCCATTTCCCCTTGTCCTGTCCCCACGCACTGCTGAAAAGAGTCCAGCCTCACCACTATGGCCCCCACATCTCAGGTATTTATAAACCTGGATCAAATCCCCTCTCAGCCTTCTTTTCTCAAGCCTAAACAGACCCAGTTCACTCAGTCGTTCCTCATAGGGGAGATGCTCCAGGCCCTTTACCATCTTCGTGGCCCTTTGCTGGACTCTTTCCAAGAGATCCCTGTCTTTTTTATACTGGGGAGCCCAGAACTGGACACAGTACTCCAGATGAGGCCTTACCAGGGCAGAGTAGAGGGGGAGGATCACCTCCCTTGACCTGCTGGCAACGCTCTTTTTTATACACCCCAGAATGCCATTGGCCCTTTTGGCCACGAGGGCACACTGCTGGCTCATGGCCAACCTGTCATCCACCAGGACACCCAGGTCCCTCTCTGCAGAGCTCCTCTCCAGCAGGTCATCCCCCAACCTGTACTGGTGCATGCAATTATTCCTCCCTAGGTGCAAGACTCTACACTTGTTTTTGTTAAACCTCATCCTGTTTCTTACTGCCCAGCTCTCCAGCCTGTTCAGGTCTTGCTGAATGGCAGCACAGCCTTCAGGTGTGTCAGCCAGTCCACCCAACTTCGTATCATCAGCAAACTTGCTGAGGGTGGCCACTATCCCTTCATCAAGGTCATTGATGAAGATGTTGAACAAGACCGGACCCAGCACCGACCCCTGGGGAACACCGCTAGTTACAGGTCTCCATCCAGACACTGCACCGCCAATGACAACCCTCTGCACTCTGCCAGTCAGCCAGTTCTCAACCACCTCACTGTCCACTCATCTATCCCGTACTTCCTCAGCTTTGTTATAGTATATAAGCTTTGTTATAATATATAAGCTTTGTCTGTCTGATACTTCACTTTTGGCACTAGTAAGTTGGACTTCCTCCAGTGAAACATCACTTTGGCACTAATGATCTGAAGCAGTCCAATGCTTAAAATCACTGTAGCAGGGATGCTATGCTTCTTCTGGTCCAGTCTGGTATAAAAATGAATGGGCAGGAAATGTTCTGTTCCTTGTTCCTGGTAATGGGCTGGTACTTTATGCTGCCTCTCAGTTGTCCAGAAGTTCACCTGAGAAGAGCAGAAGTTATTAGGAAAGGATTCATTGCAATGCCCACTGAAAGTCTGCAAAGCTGCTTTTGTAACTCCAGGAAAGAAGTTCCTTCAGGCAATATCATTCTGCCTGCTTGAAGAGATTAGCTTATTAAATGCACCTATCCGCACTCTGCTGTTCTTCTCTCCTTGTGATCTCTGTTCAGGTGTTTTGGTTTACTGTCCTTAAGTAAAAGATGTGGTGGGAGGAACAACGTGACCTGGCATCTATTAGTGCTAACGGCAGCATCTTGTGGCTTTTTAATAAAGATGGAAAGGTCTGACATTGTGAAGACTTGGCTCCTGGTTCTGTACTCCACTGGAAACTAAGTCAAGAAGCAAAATTGTTGGCCTTGTTTGGGTTTTTAATCAAAATACTTGTGCTTTTTTTGACTGTCTGCATTCATGGAGTACTCAGTCTGCACTGGTAGGGCTGCTTCTGTGGTCAGAAACGTGGATGAAACTAAAACTAAAAATCATATGTGCAAAAGAATATCAGCTCCGAGAGTTGAGACACATGCAGGAAATGAGAATGGCAGTTTCTTTGATGCATTTTTCTCAAGGCCCCTGAAGATTTCTTTTAATAATAGTGAGGTGGACAGTTTGAATCTTTAAAAAAAGTGTAATTCTGCAAGCATAATCCAGAAGTCAATGCAAGCCTGCTAAAAACCAGAGGTGAATTTGCTAGGGTTTTATGCTTGTGTTGAAGCACTCTAGACTGTGCCTGTGCTGTGAAATGGGAGTGCAAAGGAGTCGGTACGGACACTGAGCTATGGCAGCTTGTCCTGCACAAGTGATGCACTCCCACACCCTGTTTGTGATGTGGGGCATCAGCTTCATGTCATCTTCTGCAGAAGAGTCTTGATCTTTGAAAGGAGCTTCAAACTCACGTGCAGGGCCACCAGTATGTGCTCCATTCACCGGGCTGTCTCATTTGTTTTGCTTTGCAGCTGCTTGGTTCACAAACATCACTGTTTGGGTCACAAACTGCGAGGCATTTCTTGAAGCTTAAACCTGAATTCTGAAACACTCCCCGAGATGTGAACGTATTGAAAATGTAGAAGGATGCTATGCTGGCAAAGCAGATAGGACCGCAGGGAACTTTTCATGGTATAGGAGGAGAGAACCATGGCATGCCGGGGAGCTGGGGTGATGGCTCCAGAGCCACTAGAGGAGCAAACCACAGTATGCTGGGACAAATCCCATATGACTGCGTCTGGTCCCCATCATGGGGATTTCTCTGCACTGGGCAGCTCGTTCCATGCCAGGACAGGTATGCACTGAAACCATGTTAGAGGGGTGCACGTGCTCCATGAATGCCCAACCGGCAGAGACATTACAAATTTTTTTCTGGTGTAGATTTGGTCATATTAATTTATGTAGACGATGACTGAATACAACAAGATCACCTTTCTACTCTAGATAACATATTGCAGTGCTTTGAGTTAATCTTACTGTGCTCTGGACTATTAAATTGATTCCCCCCTCCTTCCCTTCCCTACTTCTTTCCTTAGCTGCCTTGCTTGGAGTGAGTCTGAGGTGTAGAAGCTGTTGTTAAATAGACTTTCTTGCAGCTTGCGTTCTAGTGGAGAACAGAAAAGTTCCGTTGAAGAGGACCTACAAATATCATGGGTCCACCTGCCCAGCCGCTGCGGAGCTAACCAGAACTTAAAGTACATTGCTGAAGGCCTTGTCCAGACATGTCCCCTGAGCACAGACAAGCCTGGGGGGCATCAGCCACCCTGCTGGGAGCCCCTTTGTGTTTGACCACCCCCACGCGTAGTGAGCATGCTTTGAATGTTTTTTCTATGTTAATATTTAACCTACCTTTGAACAGAGTGCAGATTTAGTATCTCACCAAGACTGAGAAATAGAAGGGAGCTCATCCCAGTCAGGCTTCAGGTGCCAGTATCTTTTCTATCTAAAAGTGGCCTGTTTGCTTTTGTTTTTAATGTCACTGTGAACACCCTCATGCTCAACTTCCCCAACTGTTAAGAGCTTTAAAACTAGAAATTTATGTATTTATTTATTTATTTTCCCCCTCCCCTAAGTGTCTAAGGGTTTAGGGACTCAACCATATTTTTCTTTTCAGAGACCATGCTGCAGGGAAGGGTGGGAAACACCTTGGCCTCGAACACTGTCATGAAAAGAACGTGGAGGGGGCTCACCTTTCTTCACTGGTACAACAGCATTCTGACTTCTGAGCTGTGCCAATGTGCAGTTATATGATTGTACAGTTATCTAGTTGATAGGTAAACAGAGGTTATACAGATGTTTTGTACAAAAGATTATCATGATAGAAAGATAATCTATGATAAATGGAAAATGCTCACCGATGTTGAAGGCTCACAGTAACTCCACACAGGAGCGATCTACAGAGTAAGAGATCCTGCCTTAGTGGTAGTCAGCCCTTAAATGAGATCTGGGAGGGGTGGAGCCCTTCCGGTAGCACAGCTGAATTACCTTCACCTATGCTCCTGCAGCTGACTCATTGCTTGCCTCAGGTGGTCAGTCAGAGGTTTAGGCTGTGATCAACAGTTTCCCATACAGCCAATCGTTCTGAAATGGAAAATGTCCCTTTTTTTTTTTTACAGATAGGTGGCACTTTCGTGGTGGTTAATGACCCCTCAGCATGATGTATTGATAGTTTTTGGGTAAGATAACCTTCCTGGGACTGCCTGCCTGTTTCGGGAGCATGCCATTCCGAGCGCCTGTGCCTTTGGGAAGTAATTCCTAGTTACAAGTCAATCACTTATGTGTGTTTTCATTTTAAATTCCAGGAGTTATTTCTTCAGAGGGGGGAGGAAAATGAGTCATATAGAGTTACTAGTGCTCCAAATGAAGAAATACACCTGTTGGTGCTTGGAACACTGAAATAGCAAACTGTCTCCAATCTGTTAGCTATGTCTCACGCCATCTTCCCCCCCCCGCAAGTGTTTCTTGGGTATGAGGGTTGGTCCTGCAGTGGTAGCACTGTCTGGGGCTGCTGCACTTGGCATCTTGGAGCTGCAATGCTGCCCATGTTGTGCTCGGTGCTGCCACAGCACTCTTGTGATGCCAGAGGCAGTGCTCAGAGGGGAATTTGTGGTTCCGTGTTGGCCTCTCTCCATGGCTGAAGGGCCAATTAGTGGCCACTGGTGGCCCTTGTCACCTAATTTCACCAAGTGTTACAAAATTCAGTAAGCAGGTAGGCTGTGAGACGTGTACGCTCTATCTTTGTGCATGTGCTGAAGGTTATGAAGGCAGTACTCGATGTGCTTCAGATTGACAGGTTTTTGCTCTATCATTAGGAAAAGAGAGGTTTCTCTGCTGCATGTGAACTGCTCAGCCTGATTAGCATGGAAATGAAAGTGCCTTAATCAGCTTGGGGTGAGGAAAGCTCAAAATTAATTTGATACATTAGTTTCACTTTAAAAATGCATTATAACTGTTGCCACTAGCGACCGTTATAGTTAAAAATGCAAAGCAATCTCCCATTCAACTCCATGTTTGTGCTAACTCATCACTTTCCAAATGATTCATTTCCCGAAGTAGGTTTTTCTTGTTTTATCTTCACCCTGTATGTAAAGCAGGCTGGGGGAACGGCAGTCAAGAGAAACAGGCAAAGGGATATCAAAGGGGACAAAGATGCTGACTTGAAACTTAACCCTGCATTCGCTCTGGCACTGTGCATCGTGTCATGCTGCTAAATAAGTGAATCCAGCTTACGGAGATTATTTTGTGGTCCTTGCCCTGTGGAGATCGCTTCTGTGGCAAATGAGAGATGAATGAATTGTGGAGATAATGGAATGCAGGTGGGGAATTATCTAGTGATAGTAAAAAAACCAAACAAACAAACCCGTGTATGTATTTAAAAAGAATATCCTTAGTTTTGTGATAAAAATGTAATAGATGAATTTGTGGGGTTCCTCCTCCTCAGTCACACACAGAATATTGTAATTCAGTGGCTTTGTAGCTACAAAAACTGCCTTATACTTTAGATAGATAGATAAGATGAGAGATAGTGGCCTCAGGTTGTGCCAGCAGACGTTCGGGTTAGATGTTAGGAAAAATTTCATCTCACAGTGGTGGGGCACTGGCACAGGCTGCCCAGGGAGGTGGTGGAGTTGCTGTCTCTGGTGGTGTTCAAGAACTGTGTGGATTGAAGCACTGAGGAACGGGGTTAGTGGGCATGGTGGGGATGAGCTGACGGTTGGACTGGATGATCTTAGAGGTCTTTTCCAACCTTAATGATTCTGATTCTATGATATCGAGAAGAAATTTCTATTATACCTAAAGTAAAGCAGAAGGAACTACCTATTATTTTGAAAAGAACTGCAAAGTATTCTATGAGGATGTACATGGCAGGCGGAGAGGGGTGATACAGAGCCTCTCTCAGCACTGAAAATCCTGTCCTGGATAACCTGAAATTCTGAGTTTATATATCGTTCAGAAAGTCAGTATGTGACCAGCGTATCAGGTTAAAAAACTGAAGCAAGTCTTCTTTGTGATTACAATAAGATGCAAAGAGTCTCCTGGTAAGTAAAAGGATGTAAACCTTTCTCTCTCTCCCTCTTTCTCTCTCTCTCCCTCTTTCTCTCTCTCTCCCTCTTTCTCTCTCTCTCCCTCTTTCTCTCTCTCTCCCTCTTTCTCTCTCTCTCTCCTCTTTCTCTCTCTCTCCCTCTTTCTCTCTCTCTCCCTCTTTCTCTCTCTCCCTCTTTCTCTCTCTCCCTCTTTCTCTCTCTCTCCCTCTTTCTCTCTCTCTCCCTCTTTCTCTCTCTCTCCCTCTTTCTCTCTCTCTCCCTCTTTCTCTCTCTCTCCCTCTTTCTCTCTCTCTCCCTCTTTCTCTCTCTCCCTCTTTCTCTCTCTCCCTCTTTCTCTCTCTCTCCCTCTTTCTCTCTCTCTCCCTCTTTCTCTCTCTCTCCCTCTTTCTCTCTCTCTCCCTCTTTCTCTCTCTCCCTCTTTCTCTCTCTCCCTCTTTCTCTCTCTCTCCCTCTTTCTCTCTCTCTCCCTCTTTCTCTCTCTCTCCCTCTTTCTCTCTCTCTCCCTCTTTCTCTCTCTCTCCCTCTTTCTCTCTCTCTCCCTCTTTCTCTCTCTCTCCCTCTTTCTCTCTCTCTCCCTCTTTCTCTCTCTCTCCCTCTTTCTCTCTCTCTCCCTCTTTCTCTCTCTCTCCCTCTTTCTCTCTCTCTCCTCTTTCTCTCTCTCTCCCTCTTTCTCTCTCTCTCCCTCTTTCTCTCTCTCTCCCTCTTTCTCTCTCTCTCCCTCTTTCTCTCTCTCTCCCTCTTTCTCTCTCTCTCCCTCTTTCTCTCTCTCTCCCTCTTTCTCTCTCTCTCCCTCTTTCTCTCTCTCTCCCTCTTTCTCTCTCTCTCCCTCTTTCTCTCTCTCTCCCTCTTTCTCTCTCTCTCCCTCTTTCTCTCTCTCTCCCTCTTTCTCTCCCTCTTGTTTGAAAATAATCTTGAAATCAGTCTGATCGAGTTGTGCCAGTGAGGCAGTTTGGAGGATGACCTGCTCAGGAGCAGTGACCACGGTGTGCAGAAACGTGCTCGCAGCTGACAAGTGTGATGAAGCTGTGGTTGTTTCTACAGAAGTTGGTAGAGCTTCCATAAGACTTTGAGCTGTCTGTACTCAGAAGGGATGGGATCAGGAGAATACTGTGGCAAGAGCCGGAGAGCAGTCAAGAAGTGAGAATTGTAAGAGAAGGGAAGGAGGACATTGTAGATCAGTTTGTTCAGCAGCAGTGGAGAGGGAGGGAGGGAGGAGGTGTTCCATCCCCCATAAAAGCCTGTGCACCTGGGTAGTATTTAACACTGCCATGAGATCAGATGGGATTCATCTTGTCTGATGCAGGCACCTCTGTGTGAGCTTTTCTCTTTCAGACCCTTCACTGTGCTGTAGGGAGGAAGGGGAACTTTTAAGAGGAGGGGAACTCTACCATTACATATCTAAAACAGGATAGGTGGATTGCACTCCAGAGGTGCCAGTGTCTCTCCACTGACTATAAAAGGAGTGGGCTGTGATTAGCAGATAGAGATGTCTCCTTTGGAAGCAATAACAGCTTTAGAGACAGCACTAAGAGAGCTGACAGGTAGTTCATAAAAAAGCACCAAAGGAATCTATCTGTTTAGAGATGTAAGTACTGTTCAAGAGCCAGTCCCTGTGAAATCTAGTTGGCAGCAGGCAGAGCACATTTGGATCACTCAGTAAATGAAAAGCATTCAGTGTAATGCACGTTCTGAGTCCACATGTGTGAGTGCTTTTGTTCATCATCCTTCTGCACAAATTACTCTGTAGGTAGAGGTCTGAGCAAGATGCCTCACGGCATCACAGATGTAGTCCAAGACCATCCCTTCTTTGGATGACACGTGGTTGAAATCTGCACGCTGGTGTGTGTCAGAAGAAATTGATATCTAATTAAAAGCTGCTAAATATGATGTCATGGTAACATTCCTTACTTGCCGTGGTGCATTAATTTACCTCTCTTTCAGAGGATCAGTGTGTATGCTTAAATGTCAATATTATTGATAGCTCTCAGCCTTTTCTGGGCTGTCTCCCTTCTCTGCCTATACTGAAGATGAGGTCACTGAGCGTTTTGAGGTAATAGTGCATTTTATGATAGAACAGGGTAAAATCATGTTCAGTGTCCTGAAGGTAGGCTCTTGAGAGCCTCTTGTGTTGCATTAACGAGGCATTTCAAGGAAGCAGAATATCTAATTAATGTTTCATGTTAAATACATTAATGTCTGTGTTTAAACCCTGTTACAGCATGGAAGCAGGAGGAGGTAATACTTGAAACAGCTTCCTACTTTGTCTTCCTCATTCTTTCACAAATTAACATTAAAAGTTTAAGTGACAGTAAAAATGTTTTAAAAGAATATTCTTCATTGAATTAGGGGTGGGAGATGTATGCAGTTTGCAACAGAACTGCTTCAGTGTCCTTGGTCTAAAAAAACCAGTGCATAAAGGAAGAATAGAGGGCAGAAAACCAGCATTAAACTGTGCTTTGCTTGGGTGTGGAGGGGCTTGTGGGCCTGTCGGCCCTGTGAGTACAGGAGGGAGATGACCTTGTAATACAGTTTGATTATAAGGTGGTCTCTTATAAATTACCTGATCTTGTTCTATATTGATCATGTCTTTCTTATGTACTATTGACTTCAGCAGGACCTCATCTTCAGTGGGTCTTTCAGACTTGAATGCGATAAACAAAAGACCATTGGTACTAAAATATTGCACTTACAGTTCCCATCTGTGGTTTCTCTGTACACTTTGAAGCATCTGCTAAGATGCAGCTGTAGTTTAAGTGCCTTTGTAAATAACACTTCTCTCAGTTGCCATCAATTGCCCTTACATACCTATAACTGACTGTCCACTAAGTGCAGATGTGCAGAGACTGAGATAAGCAGCTCTTCCTCACTTCCCATTGGCAGTAGTACTGTGTGGAGCATGGAGCTGACCTCTAGGAGAGGGCTGGTTGTGCCGACTGTGTCCTTCCCATTGCACTTGTAGCTGTGATGCTCTGGATGGATTTTGGGAGTAAGAGAAATAGATCCCTTGTCAGATTGCAAAAAGTGGAGTAATGGAATTGATTGATTTAAAGCAGTACGTTAAAAAATTAAATTAAAGCTCTCTTGTATTACTTTGCTTTGTTAAAATAGATATTAATGCTTTCTTTTTACTCGTCAGTTTTTAGAAATATTGTATCTAAACAAAATATTTTGTGTTTATTTTTGAAAATATTATTACTTTACTTTTTTTGATTTATCTTTCGTTGATAGGAATTGATGAGTTTCTTTGATCGTCCCCCAAGTACTCCTGGTTAAAAAAATACATATCTTGAAAATCCTTCACCTGTGCTTGAATTCTTTTTTTAAAGAATTAAGGCAAAGCTGAATAAACCTTCTGGCAAAATGCTGAGTAGATCTTTTTTCCTGAACAGGCAAAAACCATGTCAGGTAAGATATTTGCTCACAGAGGCCTGTACCCAGGCTTGGGAAGCGGCAGCAGAGTGGAGGTTTGAAAGCTGCTGGGGGCTCCTCTGCAGAAGTCAGGAAAGCCACCTACACTGTGCTCTGTGCGCACTGGTGTTACCACTGCTCTGTGTGGTGCCTTTATTAAGGGGCGCCTAAATAAAAGTATTTGCTGATAGTAAAAGTACAGGAGCGCGTAACTTGAAAACTTGTGAACTTTACATTCTTGCACAGTTTCCTTATGGATTTAAGTGACACGAGGATAACAAGGCCATGTCTTTCTGAGGGCCCCTGGATCCGGGCTGCGCTTCTCCCCCAGTTCCTTCCCAAGGCACAGTGCTTTGAGTCCTCATTGCCTTCACCCATCCCACAGCTGGGGAAGTAACATGACATCAAGGTGTCTGTCATCTCACTCGGGATGCAAACTGCTTTCTGCAGTAATCTGTTAAAGATAAGACCAAGCAGGTTTGAGACTGAGGAGAACCTTTTTATATGCTTAGAAGAGAGAACTGGTCTAGGCTAAGTTGATCAGCTCTGTTTTGAAAGATAATTTGGAGTAGAGACAATGAAAATAATTTATGCATAAATGCTTCTGGTGAATGCCTTTGAGTTTCTCTTTATAAACCCTTGTGAGACATTGCTCACTGGCTGGGTAATACATGAGTAAGCCGAAGATTGTGATGCAGCTGATGTTTTGCTCACATCTTACTTCTTATTTGTGTATATATCAAGGCAAGGCTTACATCCCAGTACTGCTGCCGTAAGCTCTGCAGTGAAAAGCAGAGATGTTCCACCAAAATGATAATTACCAATAGTTGCGTGTTGCTGCAGTTTATGTCTCCAAAGTAGTTGGCTCTTTCCTTGCGCTTTTTGCTTTGAACTTACTTGTTTGTCCATGAATCTTTGTGAACTTGGCTTTTCCTCCTCCTCTTCCATGATACCACCTGAGGGAAGCTTCAGGTTAATCGTGTCCTGCGCTATAATCTTCCTCTTATTCATGTAGGTAGCCTATCAAATGTGGGGAAATGAACTGCAGCTCTGATCATCTGGCTAAAGGGGATTAATGTCATCTAGGGCAGCGCTGGTACCAAACAGATTACTAGAAACAGAATGGGCCTGGGAGCGGAGAGTGAGTTGGGAGGGGTGTAAACCCCCACGAAATGAGCAGCCATCTCGGTTCACAACTTCTGTAGTTATACTTCGTGCAGCAAAGTGCATTCCCAGGAGAGTGACGATGTATTTGAGGGGGGGGGGGTGGGGGGGTGGGAACCAAGAAGGTGCTTGTTAGCAAAAGAGTTCAGTTAATATAAATGACTGCAATCAGGTAACTCTCTGTGCTCAAGTCTTGTTTTAGATTTCATCTTAAACAGAATGCAGAAAGACTTTTGGTGTTTAAAGCATATTTCTAGTTTTTACTATGGTTCATTCACTTGTCTTTTTTACTTGGTATATTAAAGTCGTTAGTCTTTAACTGGGTGTTACCTAACTGTGATTCTGTAGAGCATCATTTAATGTAGAGGGTAAAAAGCATGCTCTGTATACATGAGGTAACAGTTCACAAGTTTATTTACATATGGGCATTCAGTTTATTTGACAATTAATGAGTATTTCTATTGCCTTGCAACTGAAAACTAAATGAATGCAAACTGGCCTTGTTCTTGTCCAGAGAAGAGAAGGCTGAGGGGAGACCTTATTGCTCTCTACCACTGCCTGAAAGGAGGCTGCGGTGAGGTGGGGGTCAGCTTCTCATCCTGGGTAACGGTAATAGGATGAGAGAGTATAGGCTCAAGTTGCACCAGGGGAGGTTCAGGTTGGATATTAGGAAAAATCTCTTCTCAGAAAGAGTGGTGAGGCACTGGAATGGGCTGCCCAGGGAAGTGGTGGAGTTGCAGTCCTTGGAGGTGTTTAAGGAAAGGGGAGATGTAGTACTTAGGGACATGGTTTAGTGGCAGTATTGGTGGTGGGTGGACAGTTGGACTTTGTGATCTTAGATGTCTTTTCCAACCTTGATGATTCTGTGATTCTATAAAAGCTGTGCAAGTTGATCTTAAGGGATCTGAACTCTGAAAAAAATGCCATATAGAAAGCCTTCGTTTTCCCCATTCCCCAGGCTCTCCATTCTCCCCCATTTTCACAGTAAAGCTTTCAGGTATCAGTTACATTCATTTTGTTGAATGTTGTGTGGGTGACTTGAGATGTGGAAAGTTATGTCTAAAGCATTATTTGAGGGAATAAAAAATAATTTGGAACTTTAACTAAAACTGATGGGGAAGGGGATTAAAGTTGTTTGTACAGATGGGCTTAGAATGGAAATATTTAATCTACATGTAGGTATTTCCAGAATACCTCATATGATTTGGTAACCTGATCCACCTTTTTCAAAGAAAAAAACACATTTTGGATGTCTCTTCTAATTTAGTGACCTAGTCCTGCTTATTTTTCCACTTCCCTGGTTTAGACACCATTGAATTCCATGAATTTTTATCAAACTGAAACTGATATAAAAATGAAAGAAGGGTCAGGTTAATGCAACTGCCAAAAATCCCAATGAGAGTAATACCTGGTAGTAGTCAGGTGTTTGATGGCTTGTTTTTGAATTCAGTTGGTTTTGAATTGAAATTAACATCACCACTGAAGCCAGTATGGTACCAGCATGGAGGACATATGGGAAATCAGGGGGAAAGCTTTTTTCTTGCGCTTTTTTTTTTTCTTTTTCTTTTGGATACAGAGTGGGTAGTCAGGGCAAAAAGGTGGATTTGCAAGAGGGAAAATAAGCTGAAAAGAAGCATAAGGTAAGCCTACAGCATCTTTTCTCAGCGACTGAAAATACTTCAGATGGACTTATTCTCTGAGCATTTATGGTCTTCCTCCTTCTTAATGGAGGTGTACTGTTGATCTGTAAACCATAGTTGCTAGAGAGGAAAATCTCTTCTCCAGTGTTCCCACTATGATGCCACTGGTTTGCACCAAAGCGCCTCAGATAGCACTGGGGGATGGAAGAAAAGCTTGAAAATGTTTCATGTCTGCTTGGCCTTATTTTAATCGTTACCTTCTCATATTTTATGCAAATGCAAAATTATTTTTAAAGCTGCTTTCTCTTTCTGAAATGGTTTGGCACAGGTTCTGAAGCTTGGTTGTTGAGTAAAGAAACTTTCCAGCAACTGCCCTTTGATTATTTCTAAATGTAGGTGACAGCTGTCCTTTTGGAAAAGGCACATAATTCAGCATGAGAGAAACTGACACATTTTTCTTTCCTTTTCAGAGTATCTCCTCTACAGAAGTCTGAAATAGTAGACATGGTAAAGAAACACGTGAATGCCATAACACTTGCCATTGGGGATGGTGCCAACGACGTGGGAATGATCCAGACTGCTCATGTTGGAGTAGGGATCAGTGGCAATGAGGGCATGCAGGCAACCAATTGCTCGGATTATGCCATTGCACAGGTCAGAGGCAAAAAAAGTCCAATTGCCGTGACACAGGGTGTCAGAGACCCCACTATGTGGCTATGTAGTGCCCAGTGTCTTCTCTTAGCCTCAGAGCTAAAAGAATCTCAGATCATTTCTTTTTTCAAGGCAGCTTCTAAAACAGATACCTGTGATATAGTATCCTTAGTTAGAATCCTTAGTTTTGATTTCTGCACTCTTCACAGCAAAGCTCTGTCTTCCCTGGAAGCTTCAGTTTCCTCCTGCTGGCCGTGCAACGTCTTTGCTCTTCAATAATCAGGGAAAGGCACTTTGTGATGCTTAAGCTGACATGCTTTAAGTGCAACTTATCTCTCTTGTGGAAAGTCCTTTTCCCTTACTATGAATAGGCATTACGGACAGGTGTGTAAGAGTGTGGCTGTTTGGAAATTCTTATTTTGAGGTCATGTTCTCCTTTTATATTCCTTCCACCCCCATCACATATCCAAGAATTGTTCACAGTCCTGAAGAGTTGAGCAATGTTTTCATTTTAGGTATGTTATTTTGAATATGATTTGGGTGAGTGCTCCCAAACAGTCCTATGAAATTCAACCTAAGAGGAGAGTAAAAGAGCCTTTCTTGTTTAATTGAAGGAACTGAGCTGTAGGGCTATATAAAACTAAGTAAGGAAGGAGATACTTCAGTGGACAGACATCTTCTGAGTACTGTTTACAGTTCCCTGTGTTGTTTTTGAGTCTGATCACGGGGCAAGAATGAATGAGAGCTGGCAAGAAGCAGAGATGATCCACTGACTTTTCAGTTACCTCTGTGCATCAGCTGCTGATCCTGTCTGCTAGGGATCAGATCTGCCAGATTTGTTTTACCAATTGACATGAAATGTTACTTTTTTTTCTGGTAGTTTCAGTAGAAGGTGAGGTTTTAAAAAGGTAAAATAATAATGATGATATTTAGACAGATAACTGTTTAATGCGCTAACCGAGCTGTGAAGCCAAGTGGCATCCTTGTATTGTTGTTATATAGCCTTTTGTGGTCAGATGAAGCACCATGCATTCCAGGTTTGAAGATTAACAACCTTCTAAATTTATCTAGAAAATTTCAGGCTGTTTCTCCAATGGCTTATTCCATAATAAACAGTGTATAAAATTATAGGAACTGCCATAGGCATAGCCTTTGGTATCTTGCAATGATTTTTTTTTTCTAGCTTCTGTAGGTTATACATTGCTTCTGCTGCATAACTTAATTGAATGTTGTTTACTTACATTTCCTCAGAACACCTATTGCTTCCATTTTAATAAGTAAGCATAAGCAGAGAGAATTTTGTCCACAAAGGGACAAACAGTGTGTTCTACACGCTTAATTTCTTTTACATTAGTGACAGCAACATTAAATCTTAAGTCTCTTCACGTTCCCGTGTTGCTTCTAAATTACCAAAAAGAAAACCCTTGTCTTTGGACTTAATGTTAAAATTGGGGGAACGAGTTGTTCTTGGTTTGAACTCCAATCAGGGAGTTAATGACAATGGTAATGAATCTTCTTAGTTCCATGTGAAATAGAAGCTGGTCACACCAGCATAGGGTTTAAACTTTCAAAAATTAGTGAAATCCTATGGAACTGTGTTTTTTTTTATTATTTAAGAAAGGTTTATGTTAGAAAAGATGTCAGAGAATCCCCCTTGCAGAGAGGACTAGTAGTGTGTGGTTATGTTTCAAAAAAATGTTCAAAAGAAAAACTTGATCTCCGTGGGGTATATTTCTTTCAGGGAAGACATATAACTCCCACTGAAGTGTTACTGTGTGTGCATGCCTTGAAGGCAGAGTATGTTCTTATTGAGTAATTTAAAACGACCGCTCTAATGTAGCATCTCATGTTCAAATGAGATTTCAAATACAGTGGTGCCAGAAGTAGGCACTTATGGAAGAGAGAGTCTCAGTATAAACTCGTTCAGGATTCCAGGGGAAATCAAAGCATAAACCAAACAGAAATAAAAAGGCAACTTACATCTGACTGCTCCAAATAACTTCCACAGGTACAAGGAGCATCTGCTTGAATCATCCTTTCCCCTTTAAATGATCTTGCACCAGTGATCCATGTTTAGAGAATTCCCAAACCAAACGACGTGACTGCTTGGAGAGACTTAGAGAGTAGTAGCATTTAAAAACTTTTTCCCCAGTAAAAAGCTTTATCATCTTAATCCCGAGGGCATCTGGTGTCTGGAGAACGTTACCTTTTCTGAACTAGAGCAACTTCTTCCTTACACAAGTGTTTATGTCTCCTTCAAAAACCCATCAATGTAGCAGTGCCCAAACAAATGCACTGTCTCGGAAGGGCCCTATCACCCATGGTCACTTGAATGTGCCAGTAGTTGTGACGTTGTTCCAGTGATCAGCATCAAAAGTTTAATTCCTTGCTGCATCTTAATAGTACTCCTTGTCACTGCAAACAGGCTCGGAACTGTTTTATTTAGGTTATTAATGTTTCTCACTGTGCAATGGAGTGGATTCATCTTTGTGACTATAGAGGTTAAAGAGCAGTTAATGGTAGGATTTGTCCAGCCTGGAGCTACAGAAGGAACCACATCTGAGACAGTCACTCTTCAGAGACAGCAGAGAGTATTTTAGGGTGCATCCAACTCTCTGTTCTCTACAGGAGGTGTTGGGGGCCACTTGTCAGGATGTGATGGGGATCTTCCCATCACTGCTGATGTTCTGTCATGGGGTTTTGAGGAATAAAGCTATAAAAATGCTGCAGATTAACTGAGGCAGTAGGTGACTCATTTATTACCTGCTCCCTTCTAAGCGTCCTACTTTCAGTCCTGATTCAGGCTGGTCAGGGACTGAACCATGAAGCTTCTTTCGCTTTTATTTTCTCTCCTTCTTTCTTGCTGGCATATCTTAACAAATCCGCATTGCTGATGCATGTCAGAAAGGTTGTTCTTAGAGGATTTGTGGTTCAGTGATTTCTGTGCTGGAAATCATGGGAGCAGAGCTCTCTCATGACAGTTCTAATTCATTAGTGCAGCTTTCAAAGTCTCAAGTAAGTTTTTAAAATAACTGAGCTGGAATCTACTTTTAAGAAGTCAGTCTTTACTATCAAGTTCCTCCATTGAAAAGGAAGCAAAGCAAGTAGTGTTCTTGCCTTTATGTCCAAGAACCCTTCAGGTTCACACATGCTGAACAGTAAATGTAGTCCCCAGTTTGATCCCTCTATAGCTGGACAAAAGAGGAGAGCTAAAGGCCACAAAAAAAAGGTTCACTGACAAAGCCAAGACTAGATATTAGCCATTTCCTAGGCTGCATTGGAAGACTACTTCTATATTTAAAAAAAAAAAAAAGGAAAAAGAAAAAGAAAAAGCAGCTGTGTGCGTGGTTCCCACTAGCGTTACTAGGTGTCCGTTTGTACAATCACTAGATTCAATTACTTGTCTTTCTGGGCTCCTGCTTTATATAGAGCATCTAAAATGGCTTATAACATGATTGCATACATGTAGTGGACTGATAATGTAAGTGTTCATGCTTTATAAAAGATTGCGTGCATCTGCTTTGTGCTTGTTTACGTTTTATTTCAGCTCACGACAGTTCTAGTGATGAGATTATTAATTTTACACAGAAAAAGGAGATTTTCCTGAGCATCGTAAGCCCTCAAACAGAGAAATCTTTGACCATGAAATTAAGAGTTTGCATTTATTCTTAATCCACAGGGCAAATATTAACCTTGCCTGATTTCACTACCGGGGTAGTGATACTAACAGAAGGCTTTTTGATGTTCAGAGACAACATGCTTCGTGTGTTTCTTAGGTTTTGTTGCCAGGAAAGATTTTCAAGTAAATAGTAAGTGTCAGGACATGCATTTTGTATATGTATGCTGCTGAAATATTCAGATATTGTGCTTCAGCAGATTTCATAGCTGATCTGAGGCTTTTTTGGCCCGTGTGAGAATTCACTCTAACTTTTTTTATTAAACAGTTCTTCATACGTGTATAAACTTGTTTTCTCTCTTTCAGTTTTCCTATTTGGAGAAGCTGTTGTTGGTCCATGGAGCTTGGAGTTACAATCGAGTTACCAAGTGCATACTCTACTGCTTCTACAAGAATGTGGTTTTGTATATTATTGAGGTAGGAGTAACAAAAGGGGTGGGCTTTAAAGGTGCTTACTCCTCAATTTGTTTCTTTCTAGAAGAAAAGACTGAAATTAGTTGTCTTTGGTTATTTAAAAGAGCAGGCATTTTTTCCTGTTGCCCATTTATAAACTGTTGCATTGCCTTGCAGTACCAGTGAAATTATAAAACTAATCAGATCATTTGATTTAGTAGTATTTAAAATATAACTGCTTGTATTCTGTAAAATTCACTGCCTGAAGAAGTCAAGTAATCAAACTGGGTTTTGAGGGAAGTTGAATAATATTATGAAATCAACATAATGTTTCTTAGACAGGAGCGTGATCTCATGCTTCAGGTTACAGTCTAAATTGAAGAAGGGCCAGGAAGGGATCTTTCTTTTTGTTCCTTGTTGCCTGTTCAGATGCAAGAGGAACTTGAACTCAGTGGGTTGGTCGCTTGGGCTGAAAAAGCAAATCCTACATTTTTTGTGGAATTTTTGTTTCGTATTTCCGTATGTGTATGTATTCATTTCTCTATTTCTACAATTAAGCAGTCATGAATGAGGTTAATAGTTAGAACACATAATTAGGCAACCAGCTATGTATATTTTAACAGATAGCGAGTAAGTAATGTTTTACTATTCAGTGAATCATACTGTGGTCAATGTGTGAATATCCAGCTCCCTCAGGGTCCAGTCATCTTTTATGCATGTTGTTAGGCTCTGAGAGAACAGATACCCTCCATTAACTCATGTAATTTTTCCTCTGTTAACTATTTCTGAAATAGCTTTAACCTTGTGTTTTTTATAAATTTCAATGTAGTTTAAAACATGCTGTCAAAATAACGACAGTGTATTGCTGTGGTGGGTGAGCACAGGATGGTTGTCTGATATACATTAGTTCTAGATTTGTAAAATAATGCAAGAAGTCTATTTTTCTATATTGTAAGAATCCAGTCTTTGTTTGTATTCCACTTCTTTAGCCTGTTTTTCTGCCAGACTGAAATCCTCTCTCCTCCTGAAATCTCACAAGTGTTTCCTGCCCTACTGAGGAAGCCACTTCCACAGTTCTGAGGCAATTTTATCATGCTTATACTTATAATTAAGATTTGATTTATGCATAGCTTTCTGAAGTGGTCCTTAACTTGATTTTGGCTGATCACAAGTTATGCTTTTTAGTAGTGGCTTTTAAGTGTTATTGGAGATGACAATGATATTCATTATTGTGAAAGAGAAATATAAAGTACTTGTCTAGTGGTGTTTTTACTGAGTGTGGGAAATAGTATTTTCCTGAATTGTTCAGGGAATGCTTAGCAGCTTCACGATTGTCATTTTCCTTCTGAAATTCTTTTCTCATTTGGAAAAGTGTTTTCGAAAATCCTGCTTCTCGAATATTACATTTGGTGCTGAACTTTCAGTGGAGAGCTAAATTACATTCTACCCTGTGAGAAGCTGGGCAAGAGGTTGAAAAGAGGTGAAAGCCTCTGGGACCTCCAACCTGAGGCAGCTTAATCATCTCTCAGTGGGGAGGCATTTTATTAGATGTTGCTATATGATGCATAAAATGCAAGTCTGCTCTGAGGATGTAAGGTCAGATATTCCCTTCTCTTTGTTGCCTTAGATTGTGTTCAGTTCTGCTGTGTGTGCTGTGCTGAGGGACATGAGCTTTTGGCTCTATTGACTTCCCTGAGTAAGAGTGAGAATCAGTTCCTTCCAACACTGCAAATGCGCAACTGCCTTCAGCCCCATGCCTTGCTAACTCCTCTGTGTGTACAAGTTGGGAGCAAGTTTAAGGCTTGTGGGAAATGAAGCAACAGAAAGATGAAATCACTACACCCACAGTGGTGGGTAGAGCTCAGTTTGTTTCTAGTCCCTGTTGTGAGTTTGTTTCATCAGTGGCTTTGAGGAACTTTACCTCCAAAACTAAATAAAACTAGCCAAATTGACTGCAAACCAAAAAGACCTCAGTTTGGGAATACTGCAGGTCTGAGGGGGATGAAAGAAGAGGTCTCCAATTCTCTTCTTAGCTTTACATAAAGAAAGCTGAGTTATTTTGTTTTTCTGCCATGAGGCTCTGAAGCACTGATCAATTTGTGGTATGGAAGAAGCTCCTCAAGGGAATCCATTCTTCAGCTTGAGATAATAGTGGTTCAGTGCCCCGTGCTACTGCCCTGCTGCTTGTGCATGTTTTATGTTCCTGATTGCTCCCCAGTACTCTGGACAAGCTCAGTATTTACCTGAACTTCCTGCTTGGATGTGTGGTGTACGGGGAATATTCTTTTAACATTATAATGAGATGGGGATTTGGACTTGAACTACATTCTAACTTGATCTTCTAAAGGATTGCACTGAGTAAATATTTATAAAGTTGAATCAAAAAGCACATCGGTCAATACGACAGACTGTCAGTTATACCTTTGTTACTGTGTCTGCTTTATTTCAATGAAGCTTCAACACCTGAGGAATAACAGTAATAAGACTTATGTAAATGAACTTTGCAGCAATGAAGCACTGGAGCTTCATCATAACTTTTTTTATCCTGAGATTTTATAAGTATCACAGAGAGAAATGGTACTCAGACTTCAGCACACAATATCTGGACACAAAAGTTGGAGAGGCGTGTTAAGAGAGTAAACTAAACTTGATTTAATTAAACAGTGATGAGCACTTGAGAATGCCTTCTTTCCTGACCCCACAAGTTTGGTGTACTAACAGTTAGAAGTGCTACACTTAGAAGTGCATCTTGATGCCAAACACTCTTACATCAGGAGAACCCAAACTGTGGCAACTGATTTCATGATTTTCCTTTAGTTTCCAGGAGAAGAGGTAATTACAATAAAGAATTTGGGATTTGGTGGAAAAGTGTATTCAGGTAACTGATCGTGGGCTTTATTGTTCAGTGATGCTCCCAGTTTGAAGCTGATATTTATCTTCCTGCAGTGGCCGATCCTTGTAGAAGATGCTTGGGCCCTGTAAACTATGTTTGATTTCAGCTGCCTTTCCAATGACTAAAATGTATCTGTGTAGGGATTTCATGCAGCTAGAGAGCTAATAACAGAAGACAGGCCTTGTAGCCTGATTATTACAGAGAAAATGAAACAACGATTGCATTTTCCCTTGTTTGGTTTAAAATGAGATCTTCCTACAAAAAATGGCTTTAAAAAAATTTAAAGGTGAATTTTGAAACTTTTGAAGTAGTAGTAACAGTCAGATGGGAGATTCTGGTCTAGCATAACATCTGGAAACTTGGTATTGCCCTCTTTTTTGTGATCTAATTTCTCTTCCGCTTCACTTTGCTTCACTGGTGTGCTCCAACTGACACACTCTTAATTTGACTGCTTGCTTTTAAAAAGCATAAAACTCAATGAAATAATACAAATATAAGCAAGAAAAACAGGTCCCGGAAACCAAAATTCTTTAGTTGTGGTTTCTTGTTCACGCTGGAGCCCTCGGATATGATGGTTACAGGCAGGGGTGGTGTCCTTACCCTTGGAAATCAAGCTATTTAGAAGGCTACTAAGATACCTGCTGGGGTGAAATGTCAATACAAAGCCCTCTTTTTGGTTTTCTTATATTGCTAGAGCGGTGTGCACTAAAAACTGTTGGATTACCTTAAACAGGAGATCAGCTGCAAGGTTATGGCTTTTTAGGACTCGACAGACAAATACCTGCGCATCATTACATAACACCATCTCTTAGAATTACTTCTGTAGCTGGCTTTAAACTGAGTAGTAAAATAAAAGATCTGTTTCACATCTGCTGAGCAGATATATTTCACTGGAGATGATATAAAGTTGTCCTGATGACATCAGAACTTTGAAATACAGCTGATTTTGAATGTAAAAGAATACAGGAATGTTGCTTTCGTGTCATGGTTGGAGGAGTAGAAATACAGCAAGATCAAAGGTGATATCAGTAATAGCAGGTAAGAGTTCAAGGCATTTGGGAATGGTTCTGGGGAAACAGTGGCATGGAAGATATCTTTCAGGTCAGCACAGGGTGTGCAGGAAAGAAGTGCTCAGTACCTCACTGGAGCATGTTGTTCATCTGAAACCTGCTTAAGTGCGGAGTGCCTGAGTGTCACATATTGCAGAATAATTAAGTATCTGTGTCCCTCTGTCAAGGCTTGGCAGTGGAGGGTCGTGATGCTCAACTAGAACAGAAACAGAAGTGAATGGAAAGAGGAGTGTATAGCACGTGCAACTTGCAGCTGTGTTATTTTCTCCTCTGCCTTAAGTATCCAGAGATAAACTGTAAGCCTGGATCTGAACACCATTTCTTTATGGCAGTTGAGAGTGAAAGTCTTAACCTACACCCGAGCAGTATTAAACAAGGTAAACCACAGAATCATCATATCACAGAATCGTGGAATGGCCTGGGTTGAAAAGGACCAAAAAGATCATCTAGTTTCAACCCCCCTGCCATGTGCAGGGTCACCAACCACCAGACCAGGCTGCCCAGAGCCACATCCAGCCTGGAACATCTAAACATACTAAAGGACAAAACAGTAGGATTGTTGTTTCTAATTTAGAGCTGAATTTTCAAATCCTATTAAATTCCAAGTAAACACAGTGCTTTGGTAGGCAAACTTTTAAATAAGCAGGGATATCAGAAGTGCAACACGGTCTGACTGTGATGGTGTGAAGGGTTCCATGTGCTCTTGGTGGTCTCCACTCAGACTTGCTGATAGCACAAGCTGTGAAAGCGCACATGAAATGTTCCTACATGAGATCTTTTCTTCTTGCTGCATGAGACTTGTTTTTCTTGTCTTTATGCTTTCCTGTCAAACAGATTTGTTTAAAAATGCAGAATGTAGGTATGGGAGTTCTTTCTAGTCCTGTTTACCTGACATGATACTAAAAAACATACAGCTCTAACATTTCTGTGTGCTTATTCCCTGACTTACACAATCAGACTTGTACTTAAGTCACCATGCCTTCTGTTTCCAATTGGCTTTGTATCTCTGAGGTATAGCCAGACAACAGAAAACCTGAAGCCTGGGGATTGTTGAAGTAAGTTGAGGACTGGAGTGCAATAACTGTTGTCATAAAAAGCAACTTTGTAAAAAGATAACAGAACAATATCTTCCCCCCAGTGTTAGGCTAAATTAAGAACATCTGGCTGTAAAATTCCTGAGCAGGGATAACAGTAATACAGGCAACTAGTTGTCTTGTCGTGACTACAGATGCAAATTGTTCAGTTGCATGTTGAAATACTATGGTAGGCATTTAATACTCCTTACTTCTATGTTCTTAGGTTAGGTTAGTCTGGTAGGCTTTAGCAATTCAGTATCATGAAGCAAAGCAGGAATGTGTGCCATTTCTGTTTACGTAGCAACCTGAAAATTCAGCTTTTCGACTTCTCATCATACCCCTGGTCAATAACTTACTATAAACAGATGCTTTCAGATGCACAAAAGGTGGGATTCAGTGGGTAGGTGGCAAGTGTAAATTCAGGCGCTTAGGAGAAACCTCTGTAATGTCCATTTAGGTGGCGTTTATGGATTGCTCAGTGGTTGAAGACTGCAGTGTAGGACTGCCAGATGTGCCGCAGTATCTCCACCTATCTGGAGTAGAAGCATTACTGTGTTAGTGTGTATAGATAGCTCGGCAACTAAACCCTAGCAGAAAGAGAGGTCTCTGTGTTCTTCTTGTTCATTTGAGATTTGAAACCTTAAATAAATAAATAAATAAACAGGAATCCAAATCCTCCAACTTGAGCAATGCTGGTCAGTTTAAAAGATGCAGAAAACTTGTGGAAGTTGTAATACAGACCTTGCAGACCTGGAAAGTGCAGTGATAGACACGCTGTGAGAAGCAATACACATGTATGATACTCATCGCTGTCCCTCTCCATAGTTTTAAGAAAAACTAACCTTGTGTGCTCATTTTTCTCTTGCACTGTTTCAGGCTTAACGTACAGCTTTAATGCGCAGAAGCAGAAAGCCTGGGGCAACACAGGACATTACCCCCCTTCCACCCCCAAAAGAGCTCATCATAGGCTCCAATGCAATAATGCATTCTTTTGTAACAATAGTTCCAGAAAACAGATCTTGGAAATAGCCTGCCAAACTTCTAGAAATATCATAAAACACAGTTGCAACCTAATCCGGAATTATGCAAATAGTGGCTATAGATGCGTTTATTTTTTGTTTTAAAAATACATCCTGATTCCTTCTTGCTGGTTCTACAGCTCATAGTTTATATTGCTGCCGTTGACAGTTTATTCCCTATTTCAACCCCCCGTTGTGTGAAGAAATTGTCAGACCTGCTTATAGGTTGGTCTCATCAACTTTAATCCATGATTGACTTCTTGGATTTTGGATTCCTAATTGAGTATGTTAATCCCAAGAGTTTCCAAGGAATCAGTCACAAAGATAAATCGATGCTAATTTTCCTTCCTTTTTTAGTAATATATACTGCACAGTGAATCATTAGAGAGCAGCCCATCTTTACTGAAAACAAAATTGACTCAACTAATAAATGGCTGGTTTAGAATTTTCTTTCAAATATACCCTAAAGTGATCAAATCGGTATTCTAGCATTAACACTTTTTTTTTTTTTAAAGGGCAGTGCCTTGGCTGCACCTTATAAGCAACAGATTTTGTAATTTTTTAAGATTTAAAATATTGTAAGTAATGTGTGGCTCCTTAGCTTGGTCTCAGAATCTCCTAGGTAGAAGGTTCAATGCATGTCGCCGTAGAGTACCTGGGATGTTATTTATTGGGCAAGTAATATGTTCAGAGCTACCAGATCCATTCTTTGTGTAAATTCATACACACGAGGGAGAAGATGCGTAGCAATTTTTTTTCCTCAAAAGTTTCTGCCTAATTTGATTTGAAAACATTCATTTTTTTTTTATTTATTTTTAAATCTGGGGGATTTATAACAAAGCAATAATAATGCTGATCTCTGAATTTGTGGCTGTTAAATGTGAAACAGTAACATCCTTCTGAGCACTGTGCTCTTCAGAACAGCAATTCTGCCATCAATAAATGTTTTTCCAATTCGACATTCTTACCAGTGAAAATGCAAGGTATTGTTAGGGACATCATGTTAGAAAGGCCAGGAAATCAAAATGTGTGGAGGATTTTAAGAGGGAAATTAAAGCTGTACAAAGGTCGGTGATTTAATAAATAAATAAAAGTAGTCTAATATGTCAGAGGTTCACAGGAGGCGGAAGGGAGGGACCTCAAGAGATCACTGAGTCCATCCCCTTGCTAAAGCAGGCTCCCTACAGTACAACACACAGCTAAGCGTCCAGACAGGTCTCGAATGTCTCTAGAGAAGGAGACTCCACAACCTCCCTGGGCAGCCTGTTCCAGTGCTCTGTCCCCTTACTGTAAAGTTCTTCTGCATGATAGTGCAGAACTTGCTACATTCAGGTTTTATGCCATTGCTCCTTGTCCTATCACTGCATGTCACTGAGAAGAGCCTGGCCTCATCCATTTGCCTCCCACCTCCTTTCAGATATTTATAAACTTTAATCAGATCCCCTCTCAATTTTCTGTTCCCTCGGGCTGAACAGACCCAGGTTACTCAGCCTTTCCTCATGTTGGAGATGCTCAGGCCCTTTGTCATCTTTGTGGCCCTCCACTGGACTCCTGCTAGAAGATCCCTGTCTTTTTTGACCTGGGGAACCCAGAACTGGACATACATATTTGGAGAATGCAAACCTATCCTGCCAGGACAATTCAGTGCATATGGCTGACTTGTGGGTAAAAAGATGGCCGAACTGTAATTCGATAGCAAAGTTTTAGAGGGCAAATAAGCCCCGTGAGGAAATAACTTGTGCTCAATGTGTTCAAGTTGATATTAGCAATGTATGTTATGTGGTAGAGGTTAATTCTGAGAACACTATTTTAAAATCCAATACCATATCACTACGTATGTGTGTATATTTTTAAAAATATATATATCAAAGTATTATTTTTATATCTAAGTATACATAAATGTAAAATACAGCTCATTATAAATGTATCTTGGGCTTGTGCTGGTTTTCTTTATATCTGGCCTTTATCCCTATAAATAGACTTCCTTTAGGGGAGACATTCCTGATTTACGTGGGAATAACTAATAGCAAAGTAAAGTTCTGTACTTTTTTTTTAAATTATTATTTGTGAAGTTTTATTTTTCTTTCTACTGGCTTAAAGCCATGGGCGGGAATGGAGTAGGTGCAAGGTTTTCTTCTCTTCACCTGTGCCTCAGTGCTATAAATAGCTACACGTTCCAAATGTATTTCACAGCAATTGACTTCAGTCTGTAAATGGTAATACGAATGAGGCTCCATTTTACCAACGACAGCTTGGTGATAGCCCTGTCTGAAATGACTGCCTGACAATTAGCTTAATCCTCTGGTTTAGAAGTTCTGAGCCACTGGTACTACAAACAGCCCCATCAACATGAGTGCTCCATGATTGAATGCAGCTTGATGGCATTGGTCTGTCAGGGGAGGGATAAGCGCTATGAGGGAGTAACTTGTTCTCAACGTGTTCAAGCTGATAGCAGTGGACATAGGTTGCTCCAAAAGTAATACCTCATATTTATTCCCATGGAAACTACAGCTGATATGAAGAGCACAATAACACTGTCTGATAGAGTAAATTCTCAGCTACAAAACACTGTTTTTCAGCATTGTCACCACCATTAGCTGTGCACTTTTGCCAGCAATAAACAAGAACCTGCACGCCATTCTCATAACAATCTGCACCATCTGAGGTGACCCACTGTTGCTGTCACCACTGCTGAAAAGCACCACCCACTGCCTCACTGTGTTCACATCCACTATTTGGTCTCCATAAATGCTCAGCAAGCATTGATGAACATCATTGGTTGCCACTTTTTCCACATGGAGGAACATCTTTGCTTCTTCTGCACTTCCATGTCAGACACCATTGTGTCAGACTGCCCCTCTGCTGCCATCTGTCACACCACAACAGCATGTGACAGAATGTTGGTGGGAAGGTTCCACCTCTCCTTCCATACCACCAACATCTGCCTCTGACGTCGTGGGCCAACATCACAAAACAGGAGGCATTGACTTTAGAGCAGCCCTCATACTGTGTTATACTGCAGTTATTCTGTGTTAAAGTGCTATTTAAAGCAGTGATTGGCCTGGCAAAGAGGAGGGATTTGGAGTTCTTGTGTAAAGCATAGTTCAAGTAGGGCCAGAGAGCTTGGAACGTAGCAGAAAATCTAATAATGAGTCATGCTTTTGTGCAACTTCACAAATTCTTTGTCTTTTTATTTACTCCTGTCAGTGATTGAAATAGTAAATTTTATTTACTTCTAAAATTTTTGTTTTAAAATTAACTTTGAGCCCGATGTTGGAAATTTGGGGCTCATTGCTATGAGCAGCTCCACTGAAGGCAGTTGAGGACAATTTCTGCTTTCCTGCCAATTCCTTGGGATAAAATGAGTGTGTTTTTTCCAAGCCATGTGGTAGGATCATGTTTATTGTTATGTGCTCTTGAAAAAAAAAAGGTGTGTTTGTCTGCATAGGATATGTTTCAACACTGCATTTCAACAGCCCCATTTTCTAGTGCATCCATAAGACAGATGCATGCGATTGATGCATTCGTGGCTTTCTGGCCTTAATATTGCTTCACAGATGATTACAACTACCTCCTAAACACTAGCTCAGAAATGTGTAGTCAACAGATTTTGGGGGAAAATAGCCTTCTTGAGTTTGCTACCCATGCATATAAAACTTTTTATAGTGTTTACATAATGACCTGAGTTTATCCTGACTGTTGCGGGGTTTCTTGTTTTCTTTAGGATTGTAACCTGAGGAAGGTAATGCAGGGAACAAATTTAAGTGAATAGAAGCTCTGTTTTAAAATCCTGCTAGAAAACAGTTTTGCCATTTCGCTTGGATGAGCGCTAATGATTAGAACACACACAAAAAAGCCCAAAACAAAACCACAAAAATCATCTAACAAACACCTCTACCCAGTTTCGCTAATTAACTACTAGAAAGAGTATTTTATTTTGGGATTCATAAAAGCATCTGTAACCTAGTTTAAGTATGTGTACAGGACTTAGAGTAAAACACATAGCTTATGTTTGTGAAAACAAAACAAAACGGTTTATAATATGGGCTTGAAGGTTTTACTTCCTTGAGTTCCAGGGTCTTGAACCAAATTTTTTGGCATATCATGGTCAGGCTTTTAAAATAAATAACAATAGCCCACATCTCCCATGATCCCATGAGTTTAGTCAACTCTTTGAAAGGGTAGATAACAGCAGGACAAGGGGAAATGGTTTCAAGTCGAAGGAGCAAAGATTCAGGTTGGATGTCAGGGAGAAGTTCTTTACTATGAGAGTGGTGAGGTGCTGCCACAGGCTGCCCAGAAAGGCTGTCTGTGGGTGCCCCATCCCTGGGGGTGTTCAAGGCCAGGTTGGATGGGGACGTGGGCAGCCTGGTCTGGTATTAAATGGGGAGGTTGGTGGCCCTGCCTGTGGCGGGGGGAAGAGGGGTGGAGATTCATGATCCTTGAGGTCCCTTCCAACCTGGGCCATTCTGTGTGATTGTGTGTGTGTGTGTGACCAGTTCAGTCCACAATGTAACCTGCAGCAGCATTGGTGTCGCTTACAAATGTGCTTCTACAGCCTCTTCTGCTCAAGAACCACTTTGCTCAGTGTGTCAACCCCAGAGATATTTTCCTCCTATAGGGAGCTGGGATCTTTAGACTGGGGAAGAGTATAGGAATTACTGTTTCTCAGTGGCCCCGAGGGGCTTTGTTCCTGTGCGGGGGGCTGCGTTGGTTCCTGGGGCTGCATTAGGGTGCACTGGATTGTGGTGGCAGCACGTAGAGCAGCAGCAGCTTTGAGGAACCTGTCCCAAACAGGTTTTTGTTTTTCATTGAGATTCTGAGTGCAATGCAGATAGCTGTACTATTTATAAGCTTTTGTTGATGTATGTGCTCTAGAGAGCTCGTTGTTGTCCTTTCCATCTCCTTGGTCTTTATTTATTAAAAAAAAAATATTTAGAACATATTAAAATGCAATAGAAATAGTAAGTCAAGCTACCTACTAATAGCACTACTCATAAGTTATAGTGTATCTTTCAGAACAGATGTCAAAAGTGAATCAGTTGCAGCTTTTTTTCCCCAGTATGTCCTGTTGTCATTCTCATAATGCTTTTCCCTTCTTTTCCACTTCTCCGCTGCTTCAAAAGAGATTACTTTCTTGCACCTGTGCAGTCTGAACACATCTTGGAGCACTGTATTTTTGGCACTTCTGAACAGAGACTTACAGGTCACCGTAACCTGTGTCAGTCAGGCAGGGGAAAGAACTAGGAGCGATGCGGAAGAATTGAGACCTCTGTTATTTTAACACACATTTATGCATGTACTTTCATGGTGAATATAAACATCAATATAAGCAATAATGATGGGGTAAATCTAAAACCCTAGGACTATACCCAACGTGCACAGGAGCCTGTTCTGTGGAAAAGCAAGGGACAAGCTGTGTCAGTTCCTGTGTGCTGTGTGTTTAAAAAAAATGGAAGTCCTGTTCCGCCCCATCAAGTGAAGGACACTGACTTGATGCTGTCAGAAGAGGAGGAAGGCCAAAGCTTGATCTGCTCATTTTTAAATGTGCTGTTATTTTATTTTTTGTCTCCTTGCTGGATTTCTCAGCATTTATTCAAAAGCAATTAAGGATTTGGAAAGCGAGAAGATGGAATATATTAGCCTTGGCTGTATCAAAGTCCTGCAGGGATCCAGTTTATGTAATTTATACAAAAAAAAAAAAAGTATACATAGTAAGTGTAACAAGAAAAAAAAAAATCTAATACTGTACGATCTCATCCAAAAAACAAACAGTACAATCTTTATTAATGGCAATCTAGGTTAATTTTATTAATATTAACTGACTAAAATACGCCTGAAATTTACGTGTAAAACACATCTCAGTAGCAGCAGAAGCCGTCAGTAACCAGCAGCACCTGAGCCCTCAATGTTATTTGTGGTGATGGTTCCTGTCAAGTTCAATTTGGGTAGAAAAGCGAATCTCCCCTTTGGGTTTGCTAACGGTGTTCTGACCTTTACTCCCTTTCACTGCTGAGGAGTGACAGGTGTCTGGAGAGGCTGAGCAAAGTGACTGTCAGCCTCTGCTCTGTGTCAGCTGGCATTCGTTAGCATTAAAACTGCATTGGTTTTGTACTTCCTGAAATGCATTTGTGCCTGTTAACACATCCTGGATTGTGGTGAGATATAGGGATAGGCAACCAAAGTGCTGTGCTCTTGTGTTTTTTCAAAGCAGTCCACTTCAGGATGAGATTTCCACAATGCCATCGTTCAGCCACGTTGGGGTGGGTCCTGTAGCTCTGCACTGGGTGCCCACCATTGAGATGCCCTTCCCTCAAGAGGTGCCCATCCCACGTGTTGTGTGTGCATGGCACGGCTGGGCTGGGCTGGGCTTCTACTATTACCTGAACCCACAGTGGGGCTGTGCCTTAACCCAGGATGTATGCATGCTGCCATTAAGATGGACGCTCTAGTCTTCCTTTTTCCCTGGGAGCATGTTCCTTTCCCCCTCCCTTGCCCAGGCACCAGTGTTTGCACGGCTGCAGGATGCTCTATAAGGCTAGGGTTGAGGTAGATCAGATTCCTGATGCAAACAGGAGTTCTTGGATGAGAGTTAGGGCCACTATTCTGGCAGCAGCGTGGGTTTTTCAGACAGAAATGTACCTGTCACTTCAGTAAGCTGATGCAGGGCTGTGTTCTTGTGTATCTGCAGAAGCAACCCAAAACTTCAGAGGTAAAGCAGGTGAGAAGGTGGTGAGTTGGTATTCATTGTACTCCTCCTAACGTTTTGACAGAGCTGCTTGGGGAGAGGGCTATATTTTATCAGATTTTTCCTTCTGGCCAGTCTGTGTGTTGGACTGGGAGGCATCCCAAACGTAGAGCTGGGGAAGAGGAAAGGAGACTCAGAAGTGAAGGCTGATCCCAAAGGACTGAGGGGTGTGGAGCCTTTTCCACAGGTCTGTCACGTGGTGCTCGTTTGCTCAGAGAAGCTGCGATCTCTCAAAAACTTGGAAATCATTGGAGGCCATAATTTTAGGAGAATGTATGTAGAAACACTGGGTTTTATGGCGTGTGATTTGTGGGATATGGAGGAGGGAAAAACCCTTAAGAATGCGCATTAGGCCATCTGGACAGAGAGGAGGAGCTGGTGTGTGCTAAAATACAAGGTGTTCCTGCAAGGGAGGAGTGATAAAATGATAGCAGTGAAACTCCTGGCAGACTTGGCTTGTCTGGAAAAAGGTATTATTAGTATTTTTCAAGCAGCTCCTGATTTATGCTGAGCTGACATAAGAAGGTGGGAGTATCACATGTAAGGGAAGAAGTAGGCATACGCTACCTGCTTTGAGGGTCTCAAGACATAAGACTTACCAGTCTCTTCAAGTTGCCTGTTATTGCTGAAATGCATTCAAGGGAAGGCATGAGAGAGATGGCAGAACACTAAAATACGGGTTAGGACTAGAAATCTGTGCCTGACTTGATTAACAGGGAAGCCTTGGCAATGCTTTCATTCCTGGGCACTGTGAAAAGGGGAGAGCACTGGTGGTCTGCCGAGAGTTGCTGTGGGGTGTGCATGGCCTGTTTGGTCTGGAGGACACTTTGCCAGGCACAAAGTCTCCTTTTAGCTTCACTCTTCTTGAGGAGATAATCTGTTGCCTCTTCAGAGATGGTCTCTTTAACTTTTTTTGCTTTTTTGGAAGATTAATGGAGCTTTTAGTATGCTGTTTTTGACACTTAAGTATTTTTTTGCTACCTACATGGTTTCTAACGAGCAATGCTTATTTCTGTGGGTTCTGCTTACTCTCAGGATAGCTACGGTCAGTGGGAAATATTCATAAGCATGAAGGTATTTCTGCTGGGCATGATCTCAAGCTTTGCTTCTTCAAGTCTGACTTTATTTCCTACAGAGCAGCTTGCTGGATCAGTAAACAAGAGGTTTGTTCTTCAAAAACACAGCACAATTCATCTGGTCATCTGGTGTCTGTCTGGGCTGCTTTGTTTCTGTCTTTCTACCTCTTTTGCTGATGGGTGGGTGGGAAATTGTGCTCTTGAGAAGTTTCCAGTCCTTGCTTTTACCACGCTGATATTTGAGATCGATCAGTACGTCTGCTCTTCCTGTTTAACAAAGAAGTAAATTCACATGTTTTGTTGCAACCTCAGAGAAGAAGTGAATGATAAAAACACCAGGTACAGTAAAATCCATTTGGGGCTGTGCTCAGGCATTTGATAAAATTCTCATTTGCAAGAAAAGTTCCTGCATGGAAAGTTGCCACTGCATGTGCTTCTATGGTACGAAATCTAACAACACTCCCACATCTACTGTCATATTAAAAGTAATGAGGCTTGATTAATTTTATGGTATTTCTCTATTTGGAATTATGGCTGGAAACTCCTATAAGTGGGGAGGAAACGTCAGCTCTCTTTGGTTTGAACAGAAGTAATCAGTATATAATGCCGGCAAATAGGCAGAAATAGACCTTCACCTGTCTGGCTTAAGTTGTTTTTTTGTGTTGTTTTTTGCTTTTTTCCCCATCTCCTACTGGCATCAATCACAGCAAATGCCTGCAGTGAGTCTGTATCCTGTTCCAGAAAGTTGTTTGGGACCTGGTGTATATGCCGTTAGTAGAATGGCTTTTGTATTGCATTTAAATAGCTCTTGTTTCCATTGCAATTGCAGAATTCTCCCAGCCAGGTCTCGTGGACTTTGTTAATGAGAACAGATCTTTCAAGGTGTTGGGATATTAAAAACTACTGTCAGCTCCTGTCAGCACTTCTGTAGCTGATGGAAATTGAGACAGTTGGCCATTTCCTCCGCTGGGTGCCTGGGCCTGGAGCAGTGTCACCTTCTGGAGGACTTCAGCTCAGTCCAAGGCAGCACTGTTATGTCTGGCTCCTGTGCTGGGAGCAACAACACCATAAAGGAGATGATGCTTGTCGAATCTTGTTTTTTCACTTAAAATACTGCATAGGCAGTAAAATACGGAATCCGTTTTTATTCCACATCTCTGCCTTGGCAGTGTGTCTTTCAGCTCTGAAAAACAGTAGCAGAAAAAAAGTTATTTTTACATGCTAGAAACTATTAAATGATGTGTTTGTTTGTTAAAAAAAACTGTTTTAGCGTCAGTGATGCTTTGATGTCTCTAAGGGGAGTGGTACCATATCTTACAGGACTGAGTGTTCAGCATGTTGGCTTTGTAGCCATACACAATAAGTATTCTGACTGATGAATTAATAAGCAGAAAACCATTTATTGTAGAAAGCGAAAGAATCCATTTACATTCTAAGCTTTTGTTGTAACCTGTTCCCCAAATCATTAACCATCTGTTTTGCCAGACTACTGTAGGAAGTTGCATTTCTGAAGATCATTCATGTTTGTGTCAGTGCAGTCGAAGTGCTCACTGTTGCACGATCTGAGATGAACTCTTCTCTGGTGTAGCTGCAATTAGAGCTTTTAAGGGATTGTCTTAGGAACGTGTATGTGGTTCTGTAGTGCTCGTGGGTTGCTCTTTCCAGTGCAGGAGAGGATTCAGCCTAACTTGACTGCACTTGTTTGAGTATGTGCCAACCTAAGGTATCTTGGTTTGCCATCCACAAAGATGCTTTCTGTCTGCTGTGAACAAAAATGGTATATTTATGGAAATTGAAGACACAGTTGTTCCACTGTGCTGGGGAAGGAGTAGGGGGAAAAAAAAATAGTGCTGCAAAAAGGAAAGTGGGTATTCTCTAGTATTTCAAGCTGCTGGAACTCCAGCACAGTTCATCTTGAGAATTAATAGCTTAAGGTATTTTTCTAATGATCGTTGGGTTTCAGCTATTTCCTGACAAGCATTCTTGAACCAGCTCACTTGAATGTGCACATCCCTTTGTGTCCTTGATGTGTTTCTCAAAGAGGAGCTGTTTCTGTGTTTGCATTACTCTTGCCTAATCTGTTTCCCAAATTGTTTTGAAATCCCTGTTGTATGTACAGCAGGAGGCTATATAGTTGCAGTGTGTCAGACTTGGTAATTCCCAATATCCCTTGTCTTTAAAACAAATTAGCTGCTAATGAAAGTTTAAAAGGAGTAGAGTGAAACGTGGATATTGCAGCTAATATTTCCAGTGTTTGAATTAGTCGTGGCTGTTTCTCAAAATCTGAAGCAAGAATTTGGTTCTTCACTGAATTTTTTTTGTGGTGTAAATAAAATGTTCAGAAAGAATACCTATAGACTGAGAAAAACAGATCTCATGGAGACAGATTAGTTGCACTTCGTGCTACTGAAAGGAAGGGATAAACAGTGAAACCATCTCACTGTTTCCATAATTCCTAGAATGACAAGTTCTTCTGCAGCAACAAGTCATTCACAGTCCCTTCCATGTATTGTTTTCTGCTTTATGTAGTGATGATGTTAAGTTAAAGGTAAATTGATGGCATTAAAAGAAAACCGTTGACAGCAACTTGAAGATGCTGCACTTGTTTTTCCTAGGAAGGAAATATGCATGTGAGAGGGATATATGGGACGATGACAATTTCATTTTGAAAGGCCACCTTCTGGTTATACATGAGAAATCGTGCCCTCAGTGCCAGGTGTGTTTCTCTGTAATCACAGGAGCTGAGGAAATCGGCAGCATATGCTGCTCATGCTTAGCAGACAAAATGCGCAGCAGTCTTGCTCACATAATCTTCTCTGCCTCAATTTCATCCTCTATCATTGAGGTTTCCTCAGCTGATTCAGCACTGAGCATTGCTGAGAAGATAGAAACATCCCATGGGTCAGAAAGAGTGGGAGTAACAAAGGGTCTGCTGGACTCAGATAATTTTTTTCCTGTAGGTGTTCCCTTGCTACAGTTCTGTATGAAGTATGGAGTCCCCCTCTCCTTTAGAAGAAAAGGTTAACTTTCACTTGAAACATATTTTTTGGGCACCTCAATACAGAAAGGACATTGAGGTGCTGGAGCAGGTCCAAAGAAGAGCAACAAGTCTTGTGAAGGGTTTGGAGAATATGTCCTACAAGGAGCTACTGAAGGAACTGGGGTTGTTTAGTCTGGGAGAAAGGAGGCTGAGGGGAGACCTTATTGCTCACTTCGAATACCTGAAAGGTGATTTTTTTTCACACGCAGGGTGGTGATGCGCTGGAACAGGTTGCCCAAGGAGGCTGTGGATGCTCCATCCCTGGAGGCATTCAAGGCCAAGCTGGATGTGGCTCTGGGCAGCTTGGTCTGGTGGTTGGTGACCCTGCCCATAGCAGGGGGGTAGAAACTAGATGATCATTGTGGTCCTTTTCAACCCAGGCCATTCTGTGATTCCATGATTGCTGAGAGAGCGGGGCTGGTCTCTTCTCACGGGTGACAGGATGAGGGGAAATGGCCTTAAGTTGCACCAGGGTAAGTTTAGGTTGGATATCAGGAAAAACTTATTTACAGAAAGGGTTGTTAAGCACTGGTATAGGCTGCCCAGGGAGGTGGTTGAGTCACCATCCCTGGCTGTGTTTAAAAGCTGTTTGGATGTGGTGCTCAGGGACGTGATTTAGCAGAGGGTTGTCAGGGTAGTATGGTTAGGTTGTGGTTGGACTTGATGATCTTTAAGGTCTTTTCCAACCTGAGTGAACCAATTCTGTGATTACAAATTGAATTTTTAAATAATTTGTAAATTAATAATCTGAAACGTACCATGTATGATCTTTTTTTTTTTTTTTTTAACTGTGATTTACTGCAGCGGTTTCCATTGGAGATTTGTGTGGTGTGTAATACGCTGTATGTACTCATGTTTTGATTTGAACCTGGAAAACCTATATTAAGTTTGATTATGTGTGGGTATTAAAATGGCTTCCAGTCAGCAGTAATCAATCATAATAAATGACACATGTTCATACTCAGTGTAACTCTGCTTAGTACCCACAGTAGTGTTCTGACTTGCAGCAACTTTCTGCACAGACTGTTAAGTTGTGCACATATGCACGACTGGCTGAATTTAGTTGACTGGCTGTTTGGCTTCATGGTTCCACACAAGCTCTGCCTTTGAATGTATAATGAATGAGACTGAAAAATGAGGTGTCCGGAGTTTTCAGCTATTATCTGCCAGACACAGTGGTCGGAAGTGTGGAAGACCTTTGGAGGTAAGACTGAGAGGGGGAAACTAGCTTTAAATCACTCCGGGGAGAGCTTCAGAACACCAGAACCCAAAACAGTACCTCTCTATTTTCAAAGCGGTGTATGCAGGCAGAGCTGCATGAGTCTCATTAACTTCATTTGAGTCGTGCAGCTAAAACCCCATGTGATGTTTTGAAAATGTAGGGAATAAAAACGATCTTAAACCAGACATCTGGGCTTCTATCCAGTTTTCCGGTGATAACTTCTGATGCATGCCGTTAATAAAGCATCATCCATGGGCTAAATTATTAAACTACAGAACTCTTTGTGGAAAACTTACAAGTCAGTTTTATCAGAAAATCTGTGTGCACCCTTCAGCAACCATTGCTGACCAGAAGGCCCTTTTGCTCTTGCAGTGTGTTCACCAATTTCTTCCCCTGTCCTACTTTTCACTTGTCTTTTGACTTCTTCCTAAAGTTCTCACAAGCCTGCAATTGTGATTATTCCTTCTTCTCTTCTGTTAATTTCAGGGGGAGACTAATACAGCACTTTTGAGAACATTTCATTTTTTAAAAGCATTTAGGCTGCAGATTTTACAAGTTGCCTTTATAATACCCAGATATATGTGATACTGGGAACTTGCCATAGAAAATGAGTGCTTTTTATTTGTCACACCAGGTGCTTTGCTCTTTGTTTTTTTAATCATAGGAACCTTGGAATTTCAGAGTATGTGCTCAAACCGTATACATATAAACTGATTGCTTCCGAGAAGTACCCTGTTTTGTGAGAAATTACCCAGCAGTAGCCCTGGTGACTCCTCACTTAATTAAATCTCTGGTCTTTGGCATTGGGCAGAAGGTAAAAGCTTCTATGGAATATAATGACCTGCCTTCACACATGTGATCTGTTTCTTACTATCTAAGCCTGAAGCCTGGGAAGAAGTGCAATGGTCACGTTATTCTAGGAGCAGGCTGCTGTTTCAGCTGAAGGTTGAAATGACTTCTGCTCTGTTTCAACAGCATGAGAAATATTTCAAGCCCAAGGAAGGCAAGCTGATTGTGGGGTAGTTGAGATGATTAAAATCCAGCTGCTGTAGTTTTCATTTTAGAATATATTTCCTAACTTGTCAAATCCTGTTTGTTTCAAGATTAATATGTACAGTAGTCTTATAATAGTAATATCTCAGCAAAAGGAACACGTGTTCGTGATAGAACCTGATACTAACCACAGAAAGAGTGTATAGGACAGTGCTCTGGGAATGCCAGAAGCTGCCAAAGATCAAACCTTTGAATGTCAGCCCCTTGCTAGGGACTTGCAGGCAAGTGCAGCCCAGGAATTAGTGGTATCACACAAGGGCATTTCTGAGGCTGGGGCTTTTCCTCTGTGTTATTTCCAGCATTGATGGGGCAACGAAAAAAAAAATCTCTGAAGGTCAGGATGACTGATGCAAGTAACTATTTGTTATCTTAAAATTATCTGAGGAACTAACTCCACAGCAGTGAAAAATGAATCGTATCACGTTCCTAGGGAATTGGATATGTCAGGAAAAACTAAAAGAAAAGCTTGGGAGTTAAAAGCATTAATTGCATTTAATAATTTACCTGGGGAAAAAAAAAAAAAAAAAGCTGGATTATGAAGGATAGAAGAGCCTACGTATAGCTTCTGGACATTTTTGCATAGAAGTGGTTGGCCATGGCTGTATGTGCTGATAAATTCTCTGCTGTTGGAGCTGAGCAGCAGAGACAGATCCCAATGTAAAGTGGTTTAAGGTTTCTTCTAATATTTGAGTAGTACAAGTGTAATAATAAGCTTTTTCCCCCACCTCTCAACCTTTAGTGCTGAAATCCCCAAGCAGTGAAGCAAAGGCTATTTCTGACATCCTCTCTCTCCTTGTGTAGTCATCCAAACTATAAACAAACGTTCACTTGCCTGCCATATGAGCTTGACTACACAAGGAAGTTACAGTGGTTTAACTGTGATGTGATTGTAAATCCATTTAAATTGGTTCCAAATGTTCTGTGAGCGCTCTAAGCCTGATTTATACTGAAATGATAGTCTGGATAACTTGTTCTGTGGACTTGCAACCTGCATTTTAAATTAATTTAGTTGATTGTTGTGCTTCAGTATGGAAGACATACCCTTAAATGCAACATAAAATCAGTGTCTGTTGTGATATCCTATTTGGAGTTGAAATGATCAAGAAAGCACTCCTGAGCAAGTGGAGGCTGGGAGAGCCACATGCAGTAAAAGAGTGGTTTCCTTTGTTTAATTCCAGAAGGGTCTCTGGTGAGTTTTGAAGAACTGATAGATACTCTGTTTGTCAGTTCTTCGTGTCTGTATTGCTCAGTGTTAGCACCCTGAGGAACAGTAAGCTGGCTGTCTTCTGCTCCTTTGTACCTGGTGTGTGTAGACCAACTATGATTTGACTTTTTTTTTTAAAAAAAAAAAAACAACTTTGAAATGCCATAAAAATTGAGTTCAGTGTTTATAGCATGAGTGAGAGCCTGTGTTGTGATTATAGATGCAAGATAAGAGGATATTCGAGGGCATAAAGCCTGCCAAGATAGCTTGAAGGATTGGACTACATGGGATCAAGGTACCAGATTTCAAACTAGCTGTGGGCCACATGTATGAAGAGACATTTTTATAGCTTAAATGCCACTGGAGAAATCTTCATGACACCTAGATTAAAAGACTTACTCTCTTATCTCTTGGCATCCTTGAGAACAAGTATCTTTTCTCATTGTTGCCTGAAAAGTGATCTGGGCTGCCACTACTTCAGGTCACCAGCCCTGTTTTCTAAAAAGAGGGAATAAAAATCTATTGCTGGAAAAGTATTCAGTATTGCTTATTGACCAGCTGGTAGAGTTGTTATTTAAGGAGAGTCATTCCTTCATCCTTGCTGACTATTTCGGATCCTGTTCATAATGTTCCTGCTCCTCACTAGTCAGGTAGGTCCTGACAAATAAACCACAATGCTTATGAGGGCTGAAGAAGTAGTGCTATTGCACATTGCTACACAGGCAAGACGTAGGAGACCTACACCACTTACAGAGCTGGATATTTGCAAATACAGAATGAGTACCTGTCAACTGCCTGTTCTGTACTCTTCCATTAAGAGGAACCATGATGAACTTGAAAGGTAGGTCAGTGTGAACCTGATGAGGCTCAGCAAAGCCCAAGTGCACTTGGGTTGGGGGTAATCCCAGACATACACAGACTGGGAGGAGAGCTCATTGAGGGCAGCCTTGCTGAGAAGGACTTAGGGTCCTAGTTGATGAAAAACAACATGAGCCAGGTGTGTGTACTTGCAGCCTGGAAGGCCAATGGTATCCTGGGCTGCATCAAAAGAGGAGCTGCCAGCAGGGACAGGGAGGTGATTGTGCCCTTCAGTTCTACCTTCATGTGACTCCATCTGGAATACTGTATCCAGGTGTGAGGCCCCCAGCACAGGAGGGATGTGGAACTTTTGGAGAGGGTCCAGAGGAGGGACATGAAGATGATCAAGGGGCTGGAGCTCCTGCCCTGTGAAGACAGGGTGAAGGAGCTGGGCTTGTTCAGTCTGGAGAAGAGAAGGCTGTGGGGAAACCTTATTGTGGACTTTCAGTATTTAAAGGGAGATTATAAACAGGAGGGAAATCAACTTTTTACATAGGTAGATAGTGATGGGACAAGGGGGAACGGCTATAAACTAAAGGAGGGAAGATTTAGATTGGATGTCAGAGGGAAGTTTTACACAGAGAGGGTGGTGAGGTGCTGGCACAGGCTGCCCAGAGGGGTTGTGGATGCCCCAGCTCTGGAGGTGTCCATGGCCAGGCTGGATGGGGCCCTGGGTAGCCTGATCTAGTACTTGATCTGATGGTTGAGAACACTGCCTGCGGTAGGATGATTGGAACATGATGATCATTGAGGACCTTTCTAACCCAAGCTACTCTGATTATATGAAATATTGCGAGGATAGAGCACAGCAGTTGCACTCAGGATAGAAATTTCCCATTGCTTTTGACCAAGCTTTGAGGTCACGTACAAACAGTATTTCCACAGTTAATGTGTTTGCCAAATTTTCAAGTAAGTTTGTCTGTGGCTAGTTTTTCTTCATAATTTTGTTGAAAGTTGCTTAAAAGATAGCAAATAGAATCATAGAGTTGTTTAGTTGGGAAAAGATCGCTAAGATCATGAAATCCCACCATTAAACTAGCACTGCCAAGTCTACCACTAAACCACGTCCCTAAGCACTATATCTACACGTCATTTAAAAACATCTTCGTTCTCAGAGTTACTACTTTGATTTGATCGTGGGCAGTGCCAATCATTTGTAGACCCTGTTCCTGTGTCTTGTCAAGTGCCATCTCAGATTTTCATTGTGCGTAACCACTCAGACTCATTATGTTCTTATGGAGCTTGGTAAATAGCTGCAGTTAACAGAGGACATATGTTTGATGCATGTTCAGAGACAGTTTGGTAGTCATTGGCTAGATACCTTTTCCCAAGTAGCAGGTGACGGGGTGCATAAGCCAGCTTTGGTTGAAAACTTATTTGCAAAATGTTGTGTAAGGACTAGCTGGTAGCAAATACTGCCAGTCTGCCATAAAGTCTGTCCTCTCTTTTTTGAGAGTCTTTCCAAAAGAGAAGCTCTCTCTGCTGCTTGCTTGCTGTGTTGGGTCAGCACATACAGTACTGTCCCAAAGCCGACTGTCCATTTCATCCGAGTTCAGGAGTCACAGAATTGCAGAACTGTAGGGGTTGGAAGGGACCTCAAGAGATCATTGAGTCCAACCCCCCTGCTAAAGCAGCTTACCTATAGTAGGTCACACAGGTAACCAACCGTTCAGACAGGTCTTGAATATCTCCACAGATGGAGATGTGCAGCCTGTTTCAGTGTTCCATCATACTTACTGTGAAGTTCTTAAGCATGTTAGTATGAAACTTACTGTGTTCAAATTATAGGGCATTGCTCCTTGTCCTATCACTACGTACCACCACAAAGAGCCTGGCCTCATCCATTTCCCTCCCACCTCCTTTCGGATATAAACATTAATCAGATCCTCCCTCAGTCTTCTTTTCCCCAGGCTGAACAGACCCAGGTTACTCAGCCATTCCTCACAGGGAGATGCTCCAGGCCCTTTTCCATCTTTGTGGCCCTCCACTGGATTCCTTCTAGGAGATCCCTGTCTTTTTTGGGCCCAGTGAGCCCAGAACTGCACGCAGTATTCTAAATGAGGCCTCACCAGGGCTGAGAAATGTAAATGCATTTCTCCTGTGCATGAATTCCTAGGATTTAATAATCTAAGATTTTTTTTTAGTGTTTCAATTTCTTTGCACACAGCTTTATCAGAAGATATAGCACATGATTTAAAAGCATACTAAGAATTTCTTCGTATGTGTTGCGGTGAAGGAAATCTAATCGCTTTTGAAAAGAAGTTCAAACATTATTTCTTTATAATGAGAAGTACATCAGTAAGTAATTTGCCAGTGAAATGATTGCATGTGCTTAGTCTGCTGCATATTTTGGCAAAACATGTATTTTGGATCTAAGTCTTTTAGCTTCAGCCAGCATGTAAAGAAATAATTTTAGACTTAATTTACTAATGTTGCATTTAATTTTGACATGAGAGAAGTGGCAAGGAGCACAGAAGCGGTGCCTTTTCTTACTAAGTCTTAAGGCCTTTAGGTAAGAGATACCATGTTTGAAAAGAAAATGGTAAATCTTATCTATTTCAGTTTGCCCCAATGACCAATAAAATGATTATATTAGAAAATAAAAATAGAATAAATGTAAGATGATAGGTACTAGCAGGAAGCTTTTCAGATTACAGCATGCCCTGATTGTTTGGGGAGAGAAGCTAGTCTCTGTGCTGCAATGCTTGCAGGACTGTAATGAAAAACATGGGCTGCTTGTGGGATTACCTCAGTGAAGGTTTACTGCTGTCACTGTGACAGAAGGTGAGCTGTGGTTTCTGTAGTGCTCTGGTTTTCTGTCACTAATTTTGCTGTTTTCCTTGGGTTCCTAGCTGTCAGAAAACTTTATATAAACATCTTGGAGAAAGTAACTTAATTCAAGGGCTTGCAGACACTGAATTTTATTTCACAGGGAGAAAGGGGGGAAGCTTAGACTTGCAAGGGGAAATTGGCAGTTGATGTAGCTGTAATAGGGAATCCTGAGGGGCCTACAGTTGCAGACCTAAAATGACCTTGCTACTGAACTGCTCCTATACACTTAATTCAGCAGCTCTACAGAAGGCTTCCTTTGTGATGACAAGGAAGGTAAGATCTGTGAACCCTCATTTGTAAGTGTAACTTAAGGGACTCCTACAAATGAAAGTAAGAAGGGAAGGAGTTGAAGTGAAGTGTCCTGTAAAATGGGAGTTGGAGAGTGACAGTCAAGGTCTCAGTCACCATCAGCTTTATTCAGTCAGTTAATTGAAGGAGTACTGGAAATGCGTTTGGTCCTTGAAATCACAAAATCACTTTGATTACTTATAAGACATTGCCTAGGTTCATACACAGTGGCATTCTAATTGCATTAGATGAATATTGATCTCCCTATCACTTTTCAGCTTAGTGCCCTTTGCACCATATGCAGATGTAAGTGAACATACATGTAAGTGCACTGGGAAATTCTCTTCTTCGTTAAGCTACGTGTAGGCTAAAAGGAAGCTGCTAACAACCCAATCCTATGGGGAGAGGCAAGCTTACCCACTAACAATTAACTGAGTCCACTATCACTTCCAGAATCCTGCTAGACAGAATATAAGAATACAAAAGAATAATGTGAAACAGACTTTTGCAAGGCAGAATGTAAGAATCTATAGTCTTATAGAACTCAGCAAGAGAAGTAAGTGTGTAACAGCAGAGATTGAAGCCATCAGTCTAAGTATATTGTATTGCTCAGGTCTCTGATTGTTGTTGTTACTAGATTTGGTCCAGTATTGGTGCTGTGTTCACCATCAACATAGGCCCTCAAGGTTATGTTGTTGCACAAACGCTCTGCTGTATTAAAAGCATCAGTAATTAGTAAATTATCAATTACATACAATGCCTCTCATCCAGACCTAGGATTAAGAGCAAAAGCAGAACCATTTTCTTACTGAATTACAGCATTCTATGCAGTCCTTTCTCTAATTCAGCTCTGTCTTCCTCCATCCTGCACTAGCTTCCGTCCCTGAACAGTGCTCTCAGATTCTAAGTTGTCTTTACTGCCTGTTCCTGCGTTCTTGCAGTACCATCGCAGGTACTATATGAGTCACCAGTTGGTTTGAGTTGTTCTTTTCAGCTGACTTGGGTGTGAAAAAGAGATACTTTGTCCTCAGGAAAAACAGGGAGCTTGTTTGTAACTTCAGGGCTTGTATATATATGTACATGCTTCAGCTTGACTGAGGTAAGGAACATTCCACCAGTGTCTGAGATACAGCACTGCCAGGATACTGGTTCCCAGTGTGCATATTTAAATATTGGTGGTTGTTTATTTTTTTTTACATTTTCCCTTCTCTCAAATAAACCTTTTTAAAAAAAAAAATCCTTCTGATTTCTGGAGCCATGGTTGTGTCAAAGCTTCTGGTCTTTGTATGTGCTTATTTCTGTACAGGGTTTGCTGCAGTGCTTTATTATCATAGAATCAGAATCATTCAGGTTATGTATGGCTCTGAGCTGATCTGCTTTGCTTGGGCTGCAATGAGTTTTCTGTGTGTAACCTGGTGTGAAGAATTTTGGTGTTTTTGCCTCACTTTTGACATGCAATGTTATCAGGCTTCACTCATGAAGCCACGTATTTTGTTGGCATTCTGTTTGTGTTCTGCATTAGAGCTGCTGGCTTGCCAATCTCTGCTGTAGCAGTCTGTGCTTTCTGTCCCTCTCATTGCCTTTACTAGGGAATAGTAACAGCATCTTTTTCTCCACAGTCTCTTAATTTTCTGTTTGAAATACTGCTTTCCTTTCTATCTGACATGATTCTTGTTACTGTATTTGAAGTGCTTAGCAAAAATTCATGTACTTAAGTTGCACGAAGCTGTTGACATTTCCTCAGATATTAATACAAATTGTTAAACTTGCAATTTTTATCCATTTATTTGAGTACAGTTTGTTTGAGAACAAATTAAGAGCAGAAAACACGAAGTACTTCTTTCTTTTATCATTGGTTAAAGATACCACTTAGCTTCGGAAAAGCCATGGGGTCATTTAAAACCATGTAATAGCATGTCCTTATCTTTTTATGTGAGATGTGGGTCAATTACACAGTTCTGAAAGTTGTATCAGGACCAGTCTGGAGTGATTACATGCTGAGGAGATACAGTAATTTTTCATTAATATATGCCAAGCTATTATTACTCAGACTACACTATTCAGTCCCACTGTGAAGTGCAAGCAGTGATGTTTAGAGAAGTTGATTAGGCAAATCCAGGCAGTAGCGGGGGGAAAAAAGAATTTTACATTGGTGAACTGGCTGTGACTGCAGTTGCTTACACACGTTCACATTAACAAACCTTTACTTACAGCTGCTCTCGGTGTGCTAAGGAAGGGAGTGTTAGGAGCAGTGTTTACATGGTGGAAGGCTGATGGCATTGGTAACCCATGGTGGGAGCTCCCATGGCTCTGCAGCTCCCAGCAGCCTGCTGTGATGTCTGCAGCCTGCGGCGCAGCCACTGAGCCACTCCAGGTCTAGAGTCAGTCTGTGAGCCCCATCACCTCTATGGTGTCTCATATATACATGATGAAACAACCCTTGTGTAGGTTCAGCAGCTTTCTTGATAGCCCAGGAAACATTAGGGAAGCTGAATAATTCAGAATAGAGCTGACTCTGTTTGTAAGGAAGAAACCTTCTGAGGAACTGTAGCATATAACCACATCTTTTGTCAAATACAGCTGCCCTTTGGTAACACAAGCAGTTTCTAATTGTGCTATCTGATGCTTGCTTCTGCAGCAGTTAGTGCTGGACGAATATGAAGTTCCTACAACACTTAACGCTAAGGGGTGGGAAAATAACCTGCCCTTCCTTTACACTCAGTTTCATCAGGCTAAAAGAAATAAACCTCAGAACAAAACCTGTCTGAGAGCTGTAATGGACTGCCTGGTCATTTTGCCAGTGATGGGAATACTGAATGCATAAATATTGCTGGAAGAGCCAACCTTCATGTGTCCCAATGTCTGGTTCCTCTGGAGTGTGCTGCATGGTCATCTGTTGATGTGTGTCATTCGAGACAAGAAACAAAACTGCTAACTACTGGTGACCACTGAGTAGAAACATCAAGAGAGATTCGTTAATTCCTATTCAATTTTCAAGTCTTCAGAATTACTGTATTTCAGCTGCAAAATGCTTCTCATGCCCCTCTGCTCCTGTCCTGCTCTGCACTCCCTTGTCCTGCTGACTGTGAGGTGTGCTTCTGAGGAGCAGCGCTGACTCTAGGCCTGTGGGCAAAGCAACGCATGGCAGCAATGCGTATGAGGAAGAAAAGCCAATTTTCTGCATGCCCTTCTTGAGTAAGAAGGGAAAGATGTGGCTGATAAACCTGTGCTTATTATGATGCTGAAATATAAAATGTATTAGTAGTCAGCAATAGAAGAAATAACAGCTGTTCAGGCTTATTTAATAAATTAGTGTTTAAAACCAGGAAATCTGTTGTACTGGTTGCTTTGATATCAGTTTATCTGACCAAGCTTTGCAGTAAAAATGCATAGTTGTTTTGTGGGTTTTTTTTAATGAGAGCATTTTAATGAGCAGCGTGCAGCTTTTAAAATAATTGTTAATATTTGGCAGAGAAGGTGGGAGACGATTCTAAGCTTAAAAGTGCACTTGTTTGGGCGCACAGGCCTAAGGGGAATGGTTTCAGTTGAAAAATATAGATCTGTTTTCCACACGCAGCTAATGGGGGAAATATTTCCTGGCAGCCCGCGCAGGTCTCAGGCAGACATGCCTACTCTGTCAAACCTTATTATCAGGGCTCTCTACCTATATTACAGAATTGATGCTGTATCCTCTCTAATGAAGGGATTATTTTAAGGCCATGTGCATTTCAGCAGGAGTAAGAGCCTTGCATTGAGAGAGGCATCTGTAACGAGGGGTTTTTAATCAGGATACATTATTAATGAAGTGCACGGGAGACGCACAAACCTGCTTTATTAGGCAAACTGTAAATGAGCCCATTCGGTAAGAACGTGCAAAATGTGTGTGTGCTGAGAGAGGCTATTTTGAGAATTTAACTCATTTCTGAGTAGTAAAGGCATCCAGGCTGGCTGTAATTGGTGCCTGTGGCAATTGTTGATACCCTGACTACATTAGCTTTCCGTGCCCTTTAGCAGAATTGGGAAAACATTTCTAGTACTCGTTAAGCTGTCTATTATCAAGACATCATAAATATACACGTTTAGAACGGATCGTTTTCTATCCCAGTGCCTTAGAGCACTTAAATAAATTAGTTCCTACTATTTCAAGTATTAATGTTGCGGTAATTATGCATGAAGCAATAATGCAATTAAAATTGCCTTCCAAGTCGCTCGAGTGGGAATATTTTTAGAAAATAATACTTGATCTTTTCTCAAAATGCACTCCAGAGCAGGTGGATGGGCTGTGTGGCTCAAAATAATGGCAGTGCGAGGCTGTTTTACCTCAGGATCCTCCATTGCCTGCAGCTCAAGTCAATATTAACCAACTATTACCATCTGTTGGCTTTTGTTGACCTCTGGAAGGAGGCAGCGGTCTGATTTTATTTTTCTTCTCCTCCTCTCTTTTTTTTTTTTTTTGCCTTCTCCAGTGGCAAAATGCCCACATCACAGCTGGCACAGAGTGCTCCAGCGGCGGGGGGTTCATATTTAAACAATGCAGCCGCACTTCAAGGTGGGAAATATGGGCTGTTGTTCGGTTTGCAACATATTGCACTTCCTTTGTGTACAGTGCCCACTGCTTTCAGATCTTTGCAATATCAGCTATAGTAAAGTGCAGTAAAATATCAGCTCGGCTTTCAGCCTTAGGTCGAAATTTCTTTGCATTTAAATTGGACCTCTTGTAACTTGGGAGAAAAATACAAATCTTGTCGCTGAGTTACAAGTAAGCTTTTCCTGCTTTTTGGCAGTCAGGTAATAGTTAAAGGGAAAAGATTTCTTCTTTTCCAGCCAGAAAAGCGGTTTAATGACTTTGGGTCCATGTGTTCGTAGCAGCGCTGTAGCTGAGCCCTGCAAACCCCTGGAGCTTGGCAAGCCCGGCAGACTTGGCAAGTTTTCCTGCCAGCTTACCAAGTCTGAGTCAAGCATGGGTTGTTGCAACTTCGAATCTATTTAGAATATTTTGTTAACAGGAATATTGAGGTGGAGGGTTTTTTCCTTTGCTGACCTTAAAGAATACCATCCTCTCTACAAACAGCTACTGCTTAAACTATGTGTACCAATTTATGGCTTGTGCTAAATGCAAAATAAGCGTGTATTTTATGCAAAGTATCTGATTTGTTGCTCTTGACATGAAAGTACTAAGGAAGTGCATGACATTCTTTCCATTGATTGGCATTGGATAATGTGAAGGTCTGGTGGAGACAAGCATAGCTGTTATTTTTTCTGTGTGTTGTGATTTCAGAGCGCAGTGCAGGCTGGTGTGGGGAGGAATGGGGAATGTACTCGGTTCTCATTTTCACCTTTGTGGATCCTGCCAAAAGGAAAACAAGTTCAGATTTTGAAATGAGTGAACGTTTATGTTGCTGACAGTTAGTTCTTGCCCAGCAAAATCATAACAGTCCTGAAGTAAGGACGGTGCTTTTCTGCAGAAAATTCATACAAGGTTAAAGCAAACTTCAGAAGGCTGAAGATCATGGCACTTAAACACTTAATTACCACAGTCGGAAACATCCATCTCGGTATTCTTCTATAGTGACTGATGAATCTTGGGGGCTTTTTAGCATGGTCTTTAATGAATTCTGCATCATCCAGTTGCAGTATAGCTACTTTCTTAGTTAGAAGGAATGGGCTTGTGGAGAGGGTATCTTTCACTCGTACTTCCAGCAGTCCATCTACTGCTTTGTAAGATGCTTTAATAGCTTGGCTTTCTCCAAGTTTTACATAATTGTGTATTCACTTCATTACTGCTAATATTTTTATGGGAAATGTGAATGAAATATAATAGCTCTGCCTGGTTTGGGGCTCATTTCCTAGCTATGAGCCAGCTACAGCAAGTCTGACTGCTTTATTTCACCCACCCAATGGAAAATCAAGGATGTCTGTTGCTGGAGGACTACGTGTGAGAGGCTATGGCTTCATACAGCTATGATATCTGAAGTATCATGAGCCAGTGTCATAAAAGGCCTCAGTGTTGGCCACTAATCTTCAGAAGTTCTGTTTTGCCTGGTGGGATCTAGAAGACTGAGCAGAACACAGGCTGAGGTTGCCAGATAGGCAGGCAGGCATTTGGTTTGTGAGCTATTTTAAGTTTCTCGTACTGGTACCCTTATTCATCATAAAATCATGGAATGGCCTAGGTTGAAAAGGACCACAATGATCATCTGCTTCCAACCCTGCCACTATGTGCAGGGCTGCCAACCACCAGAGCAGGCTGCCCGGAGCCACATCCAGCCTGGCCTTGAATGCCTCCAGGGATGGGGTATCCACACCTCCTTGGGCAACCTGTTCCAGTGTAACATCACTCTCTGTGTGAAAAACTTCCTCCTAATCTCTAACCTAAACCTCCCTTGTCTCACATTAAAACCATTCCCCCTTGTCCTATCACTATCCACCCTCATAAACAGTTGTTCTCTTTCCTGTTCATATGTTCCGTTCAAATACTGGAGAGCCACAATGAGGTCTCCCAGATTCATTCATGCTTTCAGTAAACTGCAAGAGGCATGGAGATGATGAATGCCTAGGTGATCACTGCTAAACATTGAGAAGGAAGCTTGTCTGAAGCTTGGATTCTTGCCAAGAGAAGCTGCCCTCAAGTTCCTTACCTGCCAGCCCCAAAAGAATTGTTGTTTCCCAAGACCTTTCATAGTTTTTTTTTAAAGAACTGAGGTATGCAGTTAGTTTAAACTCCCCAAGTCTGAGTGAGGATGGTCAGCGTTCTGCTTTGGGCCATTAGTTGGGTCCTGGAGAGTGAGATTGGGAGGGTGGTGACCACTCCATGTACTTACTGATGGTGCAAGTAAAAATGATGAAAAAAGGTTGGAGTGTAGAAAGTGATTTTCTTCTGTGCTTTTCTCTGGGCAGACCTGGGGGGATGAACACTTAACCTTGTTTAATTTAAATTCATTTATGATTGGCAACATGAATGATAGAGGAAACTGAATTTTAGGAATTGGGTATACCATATTTGTAGTTTATACAGGACTGATGTATTTCAACTAACTGGAAACAGAGTGAAACTAATGGGTCTTGTCAATCTTGTCAGTACTTAAATCTTCCCTTAAGTTGTCTCTGTCTCATGGTGAAGAGTCCCAGTCTACTTAGATACCAGACATGAAAGCAGTTGCAGGTCTTGATGCAGTCTTCTTACTTTCTCTTTCCTGATTATTCTGCACCCATTTTGAGTGAGAGCAGAGAAGAGGCCGAATGGTATACAGTTAAATAAATCCTATCTGAGTTGTTTTGCACGGGCATTCCTATTGTACAAATTGCAGATGAACCAGAGAATAAATGATGCTGGCAGGAGAGTGCTGCTACATCACTGATAGAACAGTGTCAGGACAGAGCTCTGTCTGAGAATGCTGTGGACTGTTGGGCAACATGTAAAATAGCGAAGTAAACATAAGATAAAATATGTTAAAAATGGTGTTGCTTGAACTGTAATTTTAAACTAAATGTTGTGGTACACGGTTGAGCCCAAATGGACTTTACAAATGAACTTTGAAAGGGACAGTAATCACAAATTCAGAGTGCTCCTTTGACAGATAAATGCAATGATTCACCTCCCTTGGGACAGGCCAATTCTTTCTCTTCTTCTTCTTTCCTTAGCTTTTCAGTACCCACTGACTGAGAAAGAAACTTTGTTCCAACTTAGTAAAGCATTTCTTATTTTAAAAAGCTGCTTCAACAATATTAAAAGTAGGATTAAGCAAGTAGGTCCAATTAAATTCTGTTAAGAGTTGACTTACACAGTACTGCATATAGCATTCTTCTGGCATTATGGTGTTAGAGTCATCTCAGCAGGGAGATCAGAGGCCACCCAGTCCAGCCCCTGACTTAAAGCAGGGTCGATGCGGAGTTTGAACCAGGTTGCTCAGGGCTCTTCAGCTGTATTGCATAGACTTGTGAAAGGTTGGAGACTTCACAGAATCTTCAGGCAACTTCTTCCATTATTTAATTCTTAATTTATGTTTATTAAATAATGATTATTATCATGCTGACAGTAAAATTATAATAATGTAACTGATGAATCAGTACCTCTAATTCTGGGTTTTTAACTAAAACAGAACACAAGTCAAACAGAGCATCCATCACAAGACAGCTAACATGAACATTCTGATATTTGGCTCTGATGGAAAGTAGGTTAGCTTGTGGCTTTAAGCATGTTATTTTGCCAGCAGTAAGACTTCAGAACTATTTTGAGGCCATTTGTTTTTTTGGAGTAATGATTCATATACAGTAAATTGTTCCATCACCTGAGTATTTTATTTTGAACAAGAGTACTCTGGCAATATTTAAAATCTTAAGATTTTGGAAGAGAATAAATTCCTGGCACTGCTGATAATTATTTTTAAAGCATGACAAGCAGCTGTCTCCAGATGGTGGTCTGTGTTCCGTATCCTCCTCCTCTACTGTAGATGGAAACATTTACTGCAGTAGTAATCTAAAGCTTCTTGTAACCCGTCTTTCTTTGTTTCAGCTTTGGTTTGCTTTCGTTAATGGATTCTCTGGGCAGATCTTATTTGAGCGATGGTGCATTGGTCTGTATAATGTGGTAAGTGCTACGTGTTTTGAATTGGTATTGCTTGGGATGTGTGTTAGTGTGCTCTGTCCCATCTCTCCCAGGTAACAATCTAAGTGTATGTCAGGAAAGGTGAATTCATTTGTAAATGCCGTTTTGATCTACCCTGAGCTATAGAAAGCAAAACATTGAATGCTGTTTTTAATCACCAAAATAAATTTTGAAAAATAAATTTTGAAAAATGCCCTAAATACATAAGTGCTTAGCCTCGTATGACTTCAGTAAGGCTGCAGCTTTTAGGTGTACTTTAATTTTCTCTTTGAAAGCATCTTCTGTCTCTTGTACTGAGATATTTTACTGACTGCTAATGTTCAAAATAGATCTCAAGTCTTAGCCTTTGTGTTTTTATTTTCTTATCTTTTCATAATGTGTTATTGTCCCAGTGATTTTGGTCCGTGCAAAAACATACTGAAGCACTTACTGATATATAGTAAGTAAATACAGAAGACTCCCTTAGATGCTCAGTGAAGCATTGTGCACTCTCTACTGAGTCAGTACCCAAGTGCAGGATGTGTTGGTCTGGGAGTGCTTTCAGCTTTTAGCTCTGCTTTTCAGGGTCCCACACTGTATCATGAGATTTATCATTCTAATTAATAACTTTAATCTGATTAAAGCCTGGAAGATCTCTGGTGCCACGTTTTGCTGCATACCATCGGCCTGTGCTGTGGTCTTAATAGAATGTTATGTTTGTAATGTTACTGACGGCTGGACTTATAAGCCACTAGGACACCTTGTCAGTGTTGAAAAATCCTTCGCATTTCTCTTTAGAGGGAAGAAATTTTATTTTATTTTTATCAGACTCCTAAATATATGGAAATACAGAAAAAGCCAGCAAATTATCACTGAGTAGTATTAATGGAAACACTTCTGTCACATTTCTCTAATCTTAAAAATGATGGCACAAACCCTCATGTGCTGTAAGATTTCATACTCTCCATGGAAGGCATTAATTCAGGGATTTTCCACTTCCTCTTCACCCTCATTTCCTGACTGTTGCACAGTCTGTCATTCGTGGTTAGATATTTGCATCTATTATCTTTAAACCTGGTTTGATGGATCTACCTACCCTGCATTTAAAGCTCATGGATGAAGCTCATCTTAGAGAATCAGTGGAGTATAAATTAATCCTTGTTTCATAAGGCCACTATTTTCTAAAAGTAGAATTGGTCCCAGGGAATCACAGAGAATCAAATGCTGGTGGGGTATTCACAGTTTGAAGGAGTTAGGTTTTTAGGCAGAGTTTAACTCTTTTGTTCTATTCCATGTTAATTAACCCTCTGTTTCATGAGCAGCCTCATTGAAAAGCTAAGTGTAGGGAATCTTACTAGCACCGTGGTTCCAGCATTTATAGAATCATAGAATCATCTGAATTGGAAGGGTCCCTTAAAGATCGTCTAGTCCAGCTCCCCCGCAATGAGCAGGCACATCTACAGGTAGATCAGGTTTGTACTGCTTTATGCTGGTTCACATGGTAGGATTAGCGATAGGGCTGCAGAGAATGGCCTCAAATTGTGCCAGGGAGGTTCTGGTTGGATATTAAGAAAAATTTAATCTCTGAAAGACCGGTGAGGTGCTGGAATGGGCTGCCCAGGGCGATGTTGGAGTCACCATCCCTGGAGGTGTTCAAGAAACATTTAGATGTGATACTAAGAGATGTGGTTTAGTGGTGAAATTGTGGTGGTGGGTGGATGGTTGGACTGGATCATCTTGGAGGTCTTTTCCAACCTTGGTAATTCTATGGTTCTATACTGGAGGCTTCCTTTCAAATTAAAAAAACAAAAACAAAAAACAAAAAACCACCTCCACAATAGTGTCTTGATTCAACTGGGAACTGTCCCAAGAAACATGAAAAAACTAGGGAAATATCTTAAAGGTATATGAGAATGTGTCACGTTTTGGACTATATTGGACCAGTGGTCTTAGTTCTAGCTCTGCCCACCAGTAGTTTAACAATCTGATTTATCACTTTCTGAACAAAAGAAGTTGGGTCCAGGGATGGAATAATTGCTTCTTGCTGGTGTCTGGTCCTCCTTGTTGCCTTTTGTTTGCTCTCCAACCGCCAGCTCCTTGCTGGTAGGAAACAGAGCCTGGTTTTCACAAAATTGAAACACATGCTAGAGACAGTTCTTAACCTGAAGCTGCTAACTGAACTCTTCTCAATATGTTAAACATGCGTATATATATATATATAGGGTTAGAAATTAATTTTCAGATACAAACAATGTTAAATTATGTGGCTAAAGTTTAGCCTGCAGGCATGCATACTGGTGGCATTTTCACTGCATGTGGCAACGGACAGTAAGAAACATGCATCCCTGAGGTGGCTTTAAATGAACTGCCTCAGATCCTGGAAACACCTGAAGAAGAATAATGTGGGACTCAGCAGAGGCTGACTTGCTATGATTCTGGCAGGGTTCTGCTGCCTCTCCTGGAAAATTTCCAAGTCTTGGTGATCTATAAGCAGTCAGAAATAGAGACACACAGAATGGTTAATTTGTTCCTATCAGGACATACCTGGCTGGAGAATTCCTGAAGTACTGCAACACAGAATGGCCATTGTTTTTCTGTGTATTTTTAATGTGACATCCACATTTGCTTTGTTCATAAACTTAGCTCTGGTTAAGCATATTGCATATTTAATTATGCCTACAAGTGTGGCTGTATTTGAACCCATTCCTTCAAAGCTTTTTTGAAAAAGTACACATTGTTTTTCCTTTGCACTCTGATGTGGCCTGCCCTCCCTAGATGAGCTGCTACATCAGAAAGTACTGATGGCTGACTTCTTGAATGTAAGCTGTTTGGTTAGTAGCACCAAATTTCATTTATGCTTCTTTTCTTTGCAAGTCAATATTTAAGAGTTACAGATTGCTGAGGTTTGTGCGTGGATTTGTTTGGACATTGGAAAATTATCTCAATACACCAGTTGGTAATGCATCTCCAGTGAAGTGTCTGGGAATTTTGCTGTTGACTAAGTACAGAAATATTATCAGGGATCCACTTAAAACTCATAGCCCCTTTTAATGAGCGTTTGCTTGCTTTGCAGATCTTCACAGCATTGCCACCCTTCACTCTAGGAATTTTTGAGCGATCGTGTACTCAAGATAGCATGCTTAGATTTCCACAGCTATATAAAATTACTCAGAACGCAGATGGATTCAACACAAGGGTAAGGGAACAATCTGTTTCTTTAAGAATAACATGAAAATTTTTATTTTCCAGGTCTATTTCATCACAAAATAACTTATTCTCCACCGTCTCTTCTGTTTTATACTATGATACTGCAACAAGATAGTTGTTTTCAAAGGGATTATGTTTTGTTTCAAAAAGAACAATAACAAAACAAACAGTTTTTAACTGAGGACTTTCAGAATTGGCTTCAACTGAAACTTGTCCTGAAACATCTATGAACTGTGATTTCAAATAATCATTTGTATCTGAACATGACCTTCTAAATCACATCTACTAAAAAATGGTTGTCTTACCATTTTCGTAGAAGCTGGATGTCTTTGTCCACATTTATTTAATATAAAGGTTGTCATAGCACTTCCAAACAGAGAGCTTCTTCACAGTTAATCTATTTTTCTCTATTATTAGAGAAAATAAAAATCGGAGAGTAAAATTTATTTATTTTGAGTTTAACTTTTGAAAAATGCATTTTATTTCATTTTGCTATTTTACGTGCCAGAAAGTGCCAGCACTGGAATTCTGTGTTTATTCCATAAGAGGCACATTTAAATATACTTCTGAGTCAGAGAGGCTGTAAGGCTGCTTTGATTAGAGAGGAGGGAGGAGGAAATTGTTGAGCGCATAAAGATCTAGTTTGTGCAACACTGCTTTATCTGTAAGTTTAAGAATTGCAGAGCATAGAAAGTATTTGCCCATTGAAAGAAAATAGAACACTTCATGGTATAGAATCAGTCTTTTAAAATCTTTGAGATAATTAAAGAAAGGTGACTCCATCTGTCTGCTGCATTTTGATAAAGATCTTAAGTTGCAAGTCTGCTTGCCTGTAACATTTTAACTTGTTAGAATAAAACTGTCCAACTGGACCAGTGTTTTCTTGTGACAGAGCAGAAATTGTAGGAGGAAATGGATCTTAGGAAAGTTTAGGTATTTCACTTCAGGAAAAATATCGTCTGACTCTAAACTACACAATGAAGCGTTTGTTGGGAGTTAGAGAGAGGTCAAGAGTTTTGGACTTTACTGATGACTTGGCTTGTTTTCCCTCAGGTTTTCTGGGGTCACTGCATCAATGCCCTGATCCATTCCATCATTCTCTTCTGGTTTCCACTGAAAGTACTGGAGCATGGTAACGGCTTCATTATTTCTTACGTCAGTAACTGATGTTTAGTCTTACAGAGCCAATGTATTTGCAGAGTTGGAGGTCGTGACAATTCTAAGAAAATAATGCTGACAGTTCAATAGACTCTAGCTGCTATTCTTGGCCAGTTATCTGGTGGCTTCCTGAGTTTATTCCTATTTAACTGAATTACTGTTCATGTAATGGCTTTAATACTTAAGAAATTAAACTACTGTTTTGCCAAAGTCTTACTCAAACACAAAAAACATTCTGTACAACACCTGATTTTTTTCAGTGATGTGTTTAGAACTCAACTTTTTACTGTGTAATGTTTTTGTATGGGTTGTTAAAGCAGCTGGTAGCTGTATTGCCAGCATTTGTTTTATCTTTCTGGATCTTTCCCATTCCATAATGCAGTACTATAAAATATAGAGTGAAAGAGTGAGATTTCACTATCACCAAAGTCTGTGGAAGAAGTGAATTGCCTGGATTGGAAAATATCAGATTGTGAGTCGGATATCAGGAAAACAAGACTTTTTTGTATGAACCAAGTTTACTAAGACTTGCTTTCTGTGAAATGTAGTGCAACTGCACAGTGTTTCAGGGAACAGTAAATCCCATGCAGTTCCTACTTAGATTTATGATATAATTGTGTGGGCAGAGAAAACGTGGGAAATTTGTTTTATTGTATTAAGAAATGGGACAAGATCAGATGAGGAATTTGGGGGAGAGAGGGTAGTGTTTATCAAAAACATGAGTTTTTCAAAACAAACACGTATCTAGAAACACTAATTCCAAGATCCTTCAGCTTGAGGATGGATTAATTGGAGAGGAGGTAAAAGAAAAGGAAAAGGAAGGGAAGATGAATGCTCACATCAAAGGGGCATGATGGTGGAGATACGGAGGAGGCAGGTTCATGTTTCTCTTTGCCTGGTTCAGTAAAACTTCAGTGCCGTATCCTCAGTGACAACTTCACACAGTGTGTGACAGACCATACAAGAAGGAGACCTCCCTTTCCTCTGTGGGCTGAGAGCTCTGTTTCAGTTTAGGGGGAGAGAGACTGTTTTTGTATCACTGGTCTTTGTTTTGCTTTGGGGGGGTCTGGGGTTGTTCTGTTTCACTATTTTTATGGGAAATGTTGATCTTGAATAGCTCCTCTTTAAATCCAACTTGAGCTATTCTGGGCTGTCTGTAGTAGTTGCAGGCTACACTTTCTGTTTCAGCCTACCATAAATAGTTTTCTGACTATTCAGTTCCTAAGTAGATAATACACTTTTGCTTTAAACAGCTGAAATGGTAAGGCTGAAATAGTCACCTGCTTACATGGTAACTTTCTTTCTGAGATAATTTCAATAGGTTGCTTAGCTTGCTTTCCAAAGAGGAACAAAAATTGAATTTTCAAGTTTCTGTGTATTTCTAAGTAAAATAAAAGAGATGCCAGTGCCATAGACAAAGATGCACCATTCTCACTGGGATGTTTTTTAGCCTCTCGAGTTCCTTAGAATCTGAAGTTCACATGTTCAGTGAATGGACACTTGTATGGCTTTAGAAAGATGTGTTCACTGAACATCTGTCTGTTCTCGTTAACAGAAATATCATTCCTTTCAGGACTGCTCAGCCTCCTGAAGTGGAAGGTCATGGAAAACACTGGAAAAAAAAATTCATTACATTGTCACATTACAATGTAACTTTAAAAAAAAAAAACTGAGACTTGCAGCAGATTTTACTCCATATTCAAATGTGCACTGTGGTGTGCTAGAGCAATATTCTGTCAGAGTCATTAGATGAGTTTATTATAGAGCTATCAAAACAGCTAAGTTTTGTTGTAATAACGACCGTACGGCATCCTCGCTGTCGCCTACTACAACAAAGTTTTTAGGCACGCCTCTTTGTCAATAAACCAAGACGTCAGGCATCACCAGGATTTATGGGATATGGAATGCTCCATTCTCTCGTGCTCTGCCTTTTTTGTTGACAGTAGAGGAAAGAGCAAAGAGACTGCTAAAACTTTGTGTATTTGTGAATGGTGCGGTAAATTTCTGAGGCCACGGAGTACCAGGAGAAAAAATGGGCTGATAGAAATGCCTGTGGCTGAAGATCAAACGTATTGCTGGGCAAACTGGATCAGGTTTTTGATCTCATTCTGCTGTTTGTGATTAGTATATCTGGTGCTATTCCATAGTAGTTTGGGTCCAAAATGGAAAGAAAAGTCACAATATAGAATCAGTGACTTCTTGAAGGTATTCAGAATCTGTCAGTTGTTCAGAGAAAAACACATGCAGTGATTGTAGAAGCAAACCCACACGAGTAGCTTGGGCAGCTGCACTGTCTGAACCTTTTACCCATGTGCTGGACAGAGTCTTCACCAGAGGTCAGGCTGTCAGGGGCTCTTCTCTGTAGGCTTCAAGATTTGCTGATCCTGGAGATGTACTTTACAGGAACATAGTTAGCTAAGTAGGTGACCCTGGTTTTACAATGTCAGATCCAGTTTTGCAAATAAACCTAGCTAAGTGGTACCCTCATAGTAGGAGCACTGTGCTAAGCAGTATGTGTTTAGGAACAAGTCCAAGGGTTTTATCTTAAGCCTTTTTCATCCCTGCTGTTTGTGTATTTCTTTAGCAGTTGTCTTAAAACCTGTGAAAATACCAGTACTTATCATGCTTGAGTAATGCTTGAAAGTTCCTGTGAGTATGAGTTCATCTGGCATTAGCATAGCTGTTGAGTGTGCTTTCGTGGTGTTCCGGTTTTATTCAGCATGGGCTAAGAAAGACTAAACAGACATTTGAAGCACTGCCAAGGTTGGCACTTGCAAGTGATAGATTAACATGTACTTACCCTTCTGTGCACTTGACCAAGCGAAAGTGTGTGGAGGACTGAATGCTGCTCAGTTACTGAATTAACCTCCAGTGAGGTATTTTAGATACTAAATGTGCTCTTAAGAGAAAACTGCAAAAGATCAATCTACATGCACAATTTTATTTCAGCACAGATCGTGTGTTGGCTTTATTCACCATGGAGTTTGTTAGAGCTGTCAATAAGCAGCACAGAACATATAGACACAGAAGTGATGCCGACCTACCTCAGCTCTTAGAGACAAATTGCACATTAATGCCTGGCAAAAGTTTCCCCTTCTGCTAACGGCTTCTGGCAAGCAGGGCTGTGTATACACGCTCTATCTGAGCATCCTGTCTTGTTTAGCACAACTGGTGCACTACCAGTAGCTCACAGCTTCTAAAAGTGCTCTTTGACATTTGAAAATACAAGTTTGGAACCAGTTACTGTCTAGCCTCCTCAAAATCTCTTTGATGCTGCTTCTGTTCTGCTGATAAACTGGTTAACAAATGTGACAATTTTTCTTTTTCAGATGCAGTATTCACAAATGGGCAGGGAATCGACTATTTATTTGTTGGGAACATAGTTTACACTGTAAGTTTATTTATCCAAGACATTTTTGAATGGTAATTTTTTCACGCTGTCAGAAACTTATGTAAATCAGAAGAAAGTTTAAATGAAGTCAGACCTATGTTGTGAGCGTGATTTTTCACCCACATTCCTTTTTTTACACATGGATCAACAGTATCTTCTGCTCTGTCCTTCCCCACCCCGTTCTGCCAAGGCTCCAGGAGGCGGGTTGGTACATAGATGGTACTTCCAGTTTTAGGTGTTAAAGGGAGATCAGGCTGTGAACACCTCTGAATTTGAGAGCGCTGATACTGAAGCTGTCTTTTGTCTTTTTCCTTTACAGTATGTTGTAGTCACTGTTTGCCTAAAAGCTGGCTTGGAAACAACTGCATGGACTAGAGTAAGTATTCCTCATTAGCTTTTATTTTATTAGCATACATTTTCCCCAGTGAGCATTTGTACAGAAAAGTAGTACAAAAATCATTTGAGGCTGCAATATTTTAATTGCATCTTTTATTTAAGGATAAACTAAGTTCCGTAACTACAGGAGAGGAGAATGAATGCATTCTGAAGATGTGATTAAAAAAAAAGAGCGTCCCGTCAGAAGTAGGAAGAGTAGACGGCTAAAAGTATTTTGCCAACATTTTTAAACACTGAAAATTTAGAAAAAGATGCTACAAATTTGCAAACTACTGTAGTTGCTTAAGAACAACATCTTTTTGCTCTGTAGCTCCTTTAAAAATTAATACAATAGTGCATGATGTCTGCCCACAGATAAACAAATGGGTTTTGCAGAGTTCTTTGAAGCTTGTAAAAAAGCACTGGTGACTTCACATTGGCTGAGAATGTTTGTTTGGAAACTTTCAGCAATAAATAAGGGTTGTTAGTCAAACAGTTGTGTTGATTCCTAGATTTGAGTCATTTACTTGCAGTGAGTGAGTGCTCTGTTATTGGTAGGTGTCAGAATTTCCCAGGGCAGTGACCTCCAAAGAGTTTGGGGGTAGGAGGGTTCCTGTGTTGATGGAGCTCCAGCACTTTTCTTCCTTTGTCTAAACCTCATGAAAACACAAATAGTGTGAGTTTGGTGGAGTCCCTGTTTCTCCACACCCACATGAGATGCCTTACAGAAATGCGGTTTTCATCGTATTCTAAGATGTAGTGCCCTTGAGACCAAGCTGTTTTGAGGAGCCCCATATTCTTATTCTATCAGTTTTCTGGAGGGACTTGGCTAAATCTCATAACCTCATTCCTCCTATTAGTTGTAAAGTGTTTCCTTTCGTTCCTCACAGAGGAATTGTTAAGATTAATGAGCTGATGTCTGCTCTGAATTTTAAAGATGAAATACTATCTGTATGGACTATTTAATTATTAGGGAAATGCTAATGCTTTCTGCCTCATTCTCTCATCAGAAAATAAAGTTGGTTCTTTTTTGTTGTTGCTTATGCACAGGTTCTGTGTTGTGTACTAACATTTTAAAATGCAAAAGTAGTTAGAAACAAATTAATCCCCTGTGCACTGAAAGATGACTTATTCAAATCTGCAGTGGAGGCACATGAGCCCGTTTAGATCCTGTTATGTTTGAATTATTTGATGCTTCCTCCTCTCTCCCCTTCCCTGGGTAACTGGTGACTTTCCAGTCACCTGGGAATAATAATGATATTCCCTTTCCTAACTTTATTTTAAAAGATACCATAATTTTTAGTAGATCTCAATGTTCTTGAAGAGTGGCATTTTATACAGGAAGTTATTGTTCTACACAGAAAAATGTTTGTATTTATAATCAACTTTTTCTATATGTACTCTAATCCCTGTCCCATTGCTTGGACCAAGTGATTCTCATGATCTTGGAATCTGATATTACAATTATTATTTCAGCTGTGAGTGCATCAACAAACAAAGAATCTTCAGGTTACTTGAAGAGTATTAAATGTACAACATTGAGTTAAGCCTCTTCTCCATCATCAGCTGGATTGGTTACATGCAGTTTGTTCTTCAGAGTGAGAGGGACACTACCACTTGGGAGACATGTTGGGTTCAGCTGAAAGCTTTAAAATAAGAAACACAGATTCAGTGTTGCTGAGAGGCTGGTATTTCCAGTAGGCAGTGTGGAGAGAAAGGCTTTGGTAAAAGTGGTAACATGGCAAAGAGTGAAATCTGCCCATTAGAGCTGTGCGGGGCAACTTTACCTTCATGTTGCCTGCATACAACATTGCAGCAGGCTTTTCCAAAACACAGCTTTCTTCGGTGCTTTGCCATGCTGTTTAAACTGCTTCAGATAAATTGGATGCACAAGATGCATGCAGTGTAGTTTTTTTAATGTGCGAGCGCTATATTTCATTTTCTGTCATTTAACACATCTGACAAACTTGCTTCCTCTACTTTGTACATGAGTTCTTCAGCAGTAAATCATAGATCAGTGGAAAATTATCAGTGCAGAGATTGGTAGGGTTAGCGTTTAAGAAATGGTCTCAAGCAGGGCTCTTTCAAAAAGCAGAGAAAGGTAGAGAACTAGTGCAAATAAATACAAACCTGATATTTGTGAAGGGCGAAAACCTGATATGCGTGGCGAGAGATGATTGGGAAAACCATGAGTAGATGATGAAAACAACATGAGTAAAGACTTTGCAAAGCCTTGCAAAGGCAAGGTTAAGAACTGCAGAACTCAAGAACTGCCCTGCCAGCAGAACAGAAAGAACCAAGACAAAAGAATTCACTAGCCTAAATTCACTAGGAATAGGAGTGTGTCTTTGAGTGGTTTCCCTGCTTACTTTTATCTTTACAGCTTTTAATTGTAAAGCCTGTAGGAGTCTGCAGTTTGGAAGTATCAGTCCAAGCCACCCTGGCTCTTTTGTCCACTTGTTTGGATGGAAGGCTGTGGCTCAGAGGAAGCTGTCATCTACTTGTAGGAGAGCAGGGTTGGTGCTGTTCTCCTGCCACTGCTTGGGAATGGCTTCTCTTTAAATGAACTCCTGCAGCAGCCTCACAGCACTCTTCGGTGGAGCTGAACACCACAGTTGCTTGCTGTGGCAGGGCTCTATTCTGGTCAGAATATTGGCATGAAATGTCCCTTGTTTTCAGAACAGCAAGCAAATGAAATGAATTAAATTGCCCCAACTCCCCCCAGATTAAAAAAAATAAAATCTCTTAGTCTCTTAGTTTTATTCACATTAAAACTGGATCAGAATAACTTTTCCAGCTGCTGGTCAGGTCTCTTGGGTGAAACAAGTAAATAGAAAAGTCTGAAAACAAACCTTCCTTCTTACAATGTCTCTCCTGGAAGGAGCCCACCCCACGTCCTGCTCACTTGTGCAGCCTCCTTACGGGTGGAACAAAACTCTGACTTTTTGAGGGTGCCTGGAAGAGCATTCTTTCCATCACCTCTAAAGTTTTGCTGTATGAATGCTCCTACTGTATGCCGGCTCCAGTTGCTTCCAGCTATCTGCCAGTCTGCACTGGTGCTGTGGGCTCCCTGCTTGTTTGTTTTCTCTACTTCTGCTCAAGAAAGCTCTCCTTTCTGAAGATGCTCAGTACTTCCAGGGAAGGAGCAGTCTTCTCCCTCCAGAAGTTTCAGTCTCACAGCAGGCAGAATGCAATACCTACTGTTAGGCGCTTCGATTCTCAGACACCCTGTTTGAAAAAGAAAAAAACAAGTCAACAAATACAGTCATCAAATACAAAGTATAAATCTGAGAACTAAACAAACATACTGTGTATCCACTACAGCCCCCAGTGAATGAATTCATTGCCATGTTTCTGAGGCCGTATGTATGTAGTAATTAAGATTTATGCAGGTACTTCTCTGAGTTGGAGCCAAAGTCATCAGCCACAGGGGTTGTTGGCATCCAAAAAAGCTGGAGCCAACAGTGAGCTCAGTTGCGTGTTACAACCAAAATTACTGATTCCATCCACTGCACTGTAAAAGTAAAACAGCTTAAATCATCTTGAACAGCAAAATAGTTTGGGTGTGTAGGAGAAATGACATTCCTTAGTGCAACTGAAATGAACTGTGTGCTGGACATGTTCTTGGTCACTTTGATACTGCTTTTATTTACTCTTAGTCTGCAGATTAAGTAAAGATGTAAACCGTATTGCATATCCATAAATCACTTAAAACACTTTTAGAGCAGTAAAGGAAAGCTAATCAGTAGATGTTGATGGTTTAGGCAGCGGTGTATCACACAACACTGAAACTTGTTCAGTGAAAAAAGTGTGTGGTGCACATGGATGTGTGCATGTGCTCTGACATGAAGGATTTGTCAGTATGAACTTTAACCTGTGCCTTTGAAAAATTCTACCTTGATGCATGTGTTGAACCTGGCTTGTGTACAGTGGGAACCAGGAGCTAGATGAGAGAAATCAGAGCTCTAAGGAAAATCTGATGAGTTTTTGGAGCTCCGAGTAAGACAGATTGGCTGGGAAGACTGACTGCCTGCCCTGTTGTGAGGCAGAGATTAAAGAGGAGGCTGTTTTATGCTGTTTAAACAACCCATGCTACTGGCCTGAGACCAAGGGCAGTAGACAGGCCTGAGTGAGGCTGATAGAGACCTTACCAGAAAAATAATTGCTGAGGTGGCCGGGGAGGTGCTCTGTACTGACTCTCCTCTCCCTGCTCCTTGACAGTTCAGTCATCTGGCCGTCTGGGGAAGCATGCTGCTCTGGCTCGTCTTCTTCGGTGTCTACTCGGCCATCTGGCCCACATTCCCCATTGCACCCGACATGCTGGGGCAGGTCAGTATGAAGGCTTGGTAGCACAGCAGTGCTCGGCTGCTTCTCTGCCTCAGCCAGCACATGCACAAGAGGCTTGTAAAGGATTGTATACTACCATGAGCACTTGTACTAAACATTTTTTAAAGCTCTGTGCATTCATTTAGCTTAATCTCCTCGTTAGAAGAACTCTTTCTCCCTGAAGATGACATCATACACGATCATAGGCACTGTAGAATCTACATGGCAAGTCTCACTTCACTCGAATAGCAGTGAAATTGGCTCTTTGATTAATGCTTTCCTAGTTAGACTTCATCTTTTATAAAACTCTAGGTACAAATTTAGTTTTCACTCTAGATTTGTGGGTTTCTTTTTTCCATTATGGATTCTCTCTCCTATGTATTTTGGTGTAATATTTTTCCCTTTCCCCTCCATTTGTTCAGAGTTAATCAGAATTGACTTGAGAACAGCATGAGATGGTCAGAGGCAGAAGGGAAGCTGACCTGTTAACAGTCCCTCTATAACACCAGTGGAATGTTGGATTTGTTCCTTCAGTGTCAGCTGAGTTCCAGGTGGTGAAATTTTTCCCTTTGGTGTCATTATTTCAACCTGTGGTGAGCACAGTGAGTCACGAGCCTGTAAAAGTCGCTCAAAAGCCTTGTGAATATTTAAAATAGTGGGCTTCGAGGAACAATGAAGAATTCAAAAATATATGGTAAAAAAATTATTCTGTAGAGTGGAACTGTGTCAAACTGACCCACAGAGCGAGTTTTACATAAGAGTTGCCTTTAAAGCAAGGATGCTGTTTATGATACCGAAAGAAAAAAAAAACAATGGAGTTTTAGTGAAGACTTGGAGTATATTTAACTCAGGTCATCCTTGTGTAGTAGATAATAATAGTTAAAATAATCCAAGTCTGAAGAAACCAGATAGAGATTTTTGAATTTATCCTCTCATTTATACTCAACAAGAGCAGTCTGGCATCATCGTGTTACTAACAAAATGCATACTGTGTAATTGCTGATAAAGCACTGGGGATAACAGAGGCTGTTACAGGCATTCACAGACAGCTTTTTGCAACAGATTGTGACGGTGGGCAGGCTGGGATCAGCAGGTAAGTGGCTGACAGGCAAAACCTAACTTTTTGGATAACATTTCATGGTGTCATCTGTGTGTTTCACAGCACATACCACAACAGCAGCTGTAGTTCATATATTGATGTATCAGGCAGAAATTTGACTGAATATCGCATGGTGCCGTTAACTGTTTGTCCTCCACAGCAGATTATAGTGCTGCCATTAGGGTATCAGCCTTCTCGTACATAAGCGATAAGGTGAGTTATTCTTTATGAAGAGAAGAGTCAGACTGTCAGCTTAATATTGCTTTGTTTTCTCTCCAGTGTGGATTCCAAGTCCCTAAACTAAAAGATTTACATTAATAAAGTTCTGGTTTTGCTTGGATACATTTTAAAAATATTTATTTTGAATTTAAAGTTTGGATTGATCTTCTGACAACATGACTTGGAAAGTGGTACTAATGTCTTGCAAAGTGTGTATATATGTATGTATATACATATATATGTGTGTATATATATGTTTTGGATATTACATTTTAGACACTATATTCTGGTGTATTGTTGGATTTTCCTTGATGTTGTAAAATGAGGGAAGGTTTCTGAGGTAAAAGGAACTTGCTAACCACTTGCATTAACTTCCACAAAGGCTTGTGAGTAATCAGATGCTGTCATAATTCCAGCTTAAGGTGAAATGTGCTGTGATCATGCTAGGTTGCCTTGCTTCTTTCCAATCTTATTCTTTGCTCCTGCTGTCTGTCTTTCTGCATTTGCAAGTAATCAAGATATGGTAAAAGTAAAATGAGATGATGAAAAAAAGTTCTTTGTTTTTTAAATATCTTTATGTATTTTTTAAATTAACCAAATTTCAGAAGCTGTTAGGTGTTTGTTTTATGCAAGTGCAATAGCATTTGTGAAGGGAGCTGTTCTAACTACTGTACTCATCTGACATCTATGCCAGCCAGGACTTTGTGCCATGAGTAAAAGGCACAGGATGTGCAAAACACTTTATTCTGCCCATTCATCAAATGTCAGCAGGGAGCCTTGCAGGTATTTAATTATGTGAAAAGATGTTGAATTTCTGCTGGGATTTACTGAACCATTTGCACAGAGCATTTCGTTCTTTTGGCCATTATATCTTGAGCATTGTCATTCAAAGAGTCAACATATTTCTTTCTCCACCACATAGCTTCCTAATAGAATGCATGTAATGCAATAAAACAAATATGTGATAAAAATGTCAATAGTCCTTAATAGAAGATTTCCAATATCAAGACATCTGGTACTGTGGAAATAAACTGGTTGTTTTGGGGGTACCTTTTCAGATATACAAATAATAGTTGCCTTTAGTAGGATCTGTAGAAATAAATCAAGAAGAGGTAATTCCTCTCATAGGTGACTTTCCTGAATTCTTTTGTTTTTTCATTGGCTTTTTGTGTGCTGTGGGGTTTTTTTTGAAGGAGCTATCCTTGTGTTTCCAGAGAACAGTGACCTGAGAACAGCTGCTGCCTGTTTTTCTCTTGCCTTTGAAGCCAGGGTGCTTCCATGGGAGCAGACTGTTTTTGAATGAGCGCTTCTAGATGACATTTTATACAACAGATAAATCCTTTCCCACCTTTCAGTGGGTGTGACTTATTCCTACAGGTTGTTGGAAACAAATGGATGGGTATTTTTTTATTTTTATTTTTAATTGATGCCCAGTGTGATGTTCATTAATGGAGAGATCGGTGCTTCTTTAATTGTCTTTGTTCTGAGCCAAGGAGCTTGCAGCTCACTGGCTAGTGATGTTTCATTAACCAGCACATGGACCTGCCTCCATGCAGTACTTGGCAATTCTTTTTCTGGTATGTGCTGTGGGGATTTGGTGCCCCAAAGAGAACAGTGGGCAGTAACATTTGTGCTCATTTCTTGCATACGTCATACAGGTGTGTGCGTGAAATGCTGCTCATCTTCAGTGTGTTTCTTCATAGGAATTGCAGCTTACTTTGGGTTTATGAGAATAATGTTACCCTGTATGGCATCAAAGTCTGTATGTGAATATATCCTTCCATGCACATGCAAAGGTACTTGGATCTGAAAGCATTTGTAATGTCCATGTATGTAAAAAAAATGTGTGTATGAAAGTGATCAAGCCTTGATTCTTGATCCAGGCATTATCTAAAATAAAGAAGAACAAATCTCTTCCTTCCCCACCCCAAGGTAAAATACTGTATTTTGAGTGTTTTAGGGGAGGGGTGTTCCTGTCACCCTCCTGGAAGCTTCTGGTATTGGCTATGGATGGAGCAAGGCCTGAGGTGTGAGTTTTGCTGTAATGTAACAGTGTTTTGTCTTTGCCTCAGTAGTTGTTCCCATTAATGAAATGTTTTCAGGAAAATTAGTATTACTGTTTCAGCCTTGAGGAGAGAGGGTAAAAAGGATGTTTTTTAAATCTGTTTTTGAGAGAGTCACAGATTGTGGTTAATCCACAGTGCAAGTTAGAAATGTCTAGGGTTCTGTATTTTGCTTTGTGTTATATGTGGTCGTAACTCAGAACTGGGATTTTGAGTTTGGAACACATCTTGGTGTCAGAGCAGCATTCAGAAGACCTCCCTCACGTGAGCCTTCCAGCCCCACCACAGCAGGAGAATGTTGTAGTTGGAGCTGCTGCACTTTCCATTTTCTTTTGTCCGACTGCTCTTGAGAGTAAATGGTTGTTCCATCAGCTCTGCTTCTGTGGAGTGTAAGCAGCGGAATGTAGGAGCCACTCTAATGCTTTCCTAGCACTAATCCTTTATGGAAGACTATTTTTCTTCTTTTCTCTTCTTGTTTTGTTTCCATCTGAGTTGTCAAATTTTTGCTAGGTTATCTGATTATTTACTTAGAGTTTAAGAAAGCCGTGCATCATTTTTGCCAGGCTGCTCTCTAAAGGATCCCAGCAGTGGAGATGTCTGTTTGATCCTATGTAATGTGTCAGTAGCAGTACTTACTCAAAGTAGTGGTTCATCAAAGAAAGCATCTTCCCCTCTTAACAAAGCTTCCTCTTCTTTTCTGTTTGTATGCCATTAGCATGACAGATCCACCTCAGCTCTTGCAGCAGATATTTGAGTTTGGAAGGTGATGTAGAGGATTTCATTTACACTGCGTGCACGGCTGGTTTTGTGCTGACCTTTAGTCTGAAATCTTTTTAAATCTTGCTGATTGAGTTCTTGCCAAAGCCTGTGAGAAACCCGCATGGGAAGACGAACAACACAAACCAAGAAACAGCAACAACAAAAAGCTGGAGATTAGACGCTAATCATTTTTTCAACATAATAAACAGGTTTCACGTTACAGCCTTCTCAAATCTGTACTGAAATACAGCTCAGCATGCATTTCCATGCCTTCCAGAATGTTTCTGCCTTTTTTTCTCTGCACTTGTTTTTGTTGTGTGTGGTTTCCTTTTTTTTTTTTTCCAGAGGTTTCAGTTGTTTTCTCTTTGGCTTCTCATATTTCCACAGTGTTTGGAGCTAGTTAGAAAATTGGCTGCTTTGATTGTGGTTTGTCTGCAATCAGTTGCACATTACATTGTGGTGTCAGTGTTTTGTTCTGTGGAAATTCTTCATTCAGCTGTTAGTCAGAAATCAGACTTCGTCTGCAAATTGAGGTTCTTAATGCCTGCTGATCATGTTTGTTTTTATTATTATGCACAGTGGTCTCCATGGCACTTGATGTGGTTTTGGAACTTTTCTGCCGTTTCAGACTAGGCTCCAAGTAGACAAATTAGACTAATGAAGCATGCATATATTTTCAAGCATCTGTTGAAGGAGTGGATTTGTTGTTTTTATGATCCACACATGGCTTTCAGAAATTAATCTGTCATTTTTAGGTCCCTGGTGTGTTCTGTATCATATACCAAAAAGAGACACACAAAAAAGGAGATGGGTGAAGTAAATATTTTTACTGACTTCTGAATGTGAAATCTGGGGATTAAACATGCTTACTTTCTGGCGGTTAACCCCCAAAACATGCCACTTTACCTAGTTGGCAACTTTGTGACAAATCTGTCCTAGATATTTGTTAGAGGTATCCCAGAGTTCCTTCTTTGAAAGTAGTGCAGCTGTTTCCAGTGCTGTGCTGGCCTTTCCTTGTAGGACTATATGAGAATGGGGTTAAGCCACAAACTCATTCTGATTCTAGAAGTGGCAGTGCATGTCAGGACAGTCAGCTGGCCTTGAAGTTTCTCTTAGTTCATCATGTGTGCATCTTTCCTATGCGGTTTGTTCCTGCTCAGTAGTGGCTAGTGAGCCGGTACATCAAATGGAAGCACAACAGGAAAGTGGCTGTAGGTAAACTGCTACTCACAGATTGTACAGACAGCGTGCACAGGCTGTCAGCTGCTTTTCCTTCAGTGTTGTGATGAAAGCTGGATGCTAGCCACGCTGTCTGACCAGCGTCTGTTTTGAGATCTGGTAGCTTTAACAAGTTTAAACACAACTCAGTAGCTTAAGTTGAAACATAGTGCATACAAAGGACATTTACACTTCTGCGTAATCGGCAGATTAACCAGGGTTTTTTCTTGTTTTGGAGTGCAGTATCCAGGAACACAGGAACAAGCTCCTTCATTCAGGATAAAATTATAGTTCTGTGCTTCAAAAACTGCATCTTTTTTCAGTCTGAAGTACAAGGTTGCTCAACGTCCTTCGAAATTTGCCCTAAATTGCTTTTTCGTGCATTTAAAAGCAGAAAAGTCTTGCTGCGTGCTCATAGGAAGATGTTTGTAAGACATCCTATTCAATAGTTTCTTAATTAGAAACATCTGGCTTTTAAGTTTAAAAAAGCAGCTACTGTATTTTACCAGAGGCAGCATACGCTAGTATTCATTTCTACAAAAAGAAGTCTGTATTTTGAGCCATGCTGACAAGGAAGGAAAGACTGAGAATACAAGACTTGCCATAGTGGATCAGAGCATTTCTGATGTCTGCGTTCAGCATTAGAACAGGGGAAAAACGAACTGCTCTGCAGTGTGGGTTTGACATTTAAGACTGGGGTTTGTGCGCATCCCTGTTTAAACAACAGAACTAACCCAACTTTACTTTTCATAGAATTATAGAACTGCGGAATATAATGATGAGGAAGGGCCCCACGAAGATTGTAAAGTCATATAATATCCTGAGTTGGAAGGGACCTGCAAGGATCGTTGGGTCTAACTCATGGCTTCATGCAGGACCACCCAAAATCCAAACCCTGTGTTATGTCTGAGAGCGTTGTCCAAACTATTCTTTGACTCCAGCAGCTTGGGACTGTAACCACGGCCCTGGGAAGCCTGTTCCAGTGCCTGACCACCTTCTGGTGAAGAATCGTTTTTTTTATGATACGAGTAGTGAAGCACTGGAACAGGTTACCCAGAGAGGTGGTGGATGCCCCATCTTTGGAGACGTTCAAGGTCAGAATGGACAGGGCTCTGAGCACCTGGTGGAGCTGTAGGTGTCCCTGTTCACTGTACAGGAGATACACTAGATGACGTTTAAGGGTCCCTTCCAACTCCCAAGAAGGATGTTGTGGGGGACCATGTCAAAGGCTCTACTGAAGTCCAGATAGATGGCATTTGGTGGCCCTTCCCCTGTCCATTGATGCAGTTACACTGTCATAGAAGTCCACTAGGTTGGTCAGACAACCATATAACTACATCCTGGATGTGTTGTTCAGAAGGATACTATGAAAGACAGTATCAAAACCTTTGCTAAAACCCCAAATAATCACACTTACTGGATTTCCTTGGTCAACTACGTAGGTAGCCTTGTCGTAAAAAGAATTGAACTTAGTTAAGCAGGGCTTTCCCCTTGTGAAGGTGGGTAGGAGAGAAGATATGAAAGTAGGGAGAGAAATGTCCTTTGGTTCCTATAATCTCGAAGAAAAAGAAAGAAAGATGGTAGGGCAATTGGTCATATAAGATGATTTTTAAAAATGCATTTAAAGTTCCCAGTAATGAAATTGTTGCTACTTTAGAAAATAATACAAACATCAGATGGGATCTATTCCAGAGCATGACTGTGTGTTGGAATTAGTGGTTTTATAGCTTGCTCTGGTCACACTTAAGTCGTTTTGTTTTTAGATGGATGCAGTGGAGCCCAAATAGCAGATATTTGGGGTTTTCTTGGGATGTTATTTTCTGCTTCGTTCCTTGGAGACACGAGGGCTGTGTTATGTTTTTATTTGAGTTTACTTTGATGTGTTAAGTTTTTTTTTGTAGGGGGACTTGGTTTTGCTGAATTTGTGCTCCACATCCTGTGCTAGTTGCGTTGCATTTTTGTGAGAGCCAGGCATAACTATTTTCTATGGGAAAAATATTTCCAGATCAATTTGAAACATACCTTTATTCCCTTTCCTCCCTACAGTATATGTTTCATGAGATCATTTTTTCCCAATTGTATCATGTCAAAATTTGATCCAAAAAGCCCTGAGGAGTGGAAATGATCTTGCTTATATTGTGCTAAGACTGATGTGGGTACACAGGCTTTGGGAGCAGCAAACCTGAAGCGGCACAACCCTCCCGAGTGCCCCATGCATGGCTGTGGGTCAGACAAGGCAGACTGTCCCCTACTGATTTCCTGTCCACTTGGCAGCCAGCAGCAACACCAGTATCTTGTGCTACTTCTCTGCTAGGGAATGTGGTGAAGATAAAAAGCAGTTCTAAGCTGAATGCTGTGAGTTCTGGGAGTGCTTTTGGATGTCTGTGAAGCAGGTCAAAATGCACCTATTTGTCTTGTGGAGTGTAATTTAGCAAATCTGTGTATCGCTTGAGCTGGTATTTCTGACAGTAATCTCATCAGAAGGCTAAGGTAGGAGTCTATGGAAAATAAATGTTATAACAGTGGTGCTAAGCAGACATCCACATGCACTTCCAGCGGGTTGTGTTTTCTGGAGAATAACATGTAATTGGGTGGGATTGAGGAGAAACAAGGACTTGGAATATTACAGGTGCCGTCCCTAAAATCCTACCTGAAATGTGAAGGGCCTGCTCATGATCCGATGTGTTACCATTCTTCTCTGTGGCATAAAGCCCAACAATAGTAGCCCTCAGTTGCTTCATGTTGGGAAAAGAGTGTTTTCTACTGCTAAGAGTTGCAATCTCCTGCCAAACGTGCTGCAGGGAGCACAGATCCGGATTTACATGACTGAAGGCAGTCATGTTTTCGGAAGATTCCTAGGAAAAAAGAGGATGAACACCTACCAGTCATCAGCTCCACCTGTATCAGTCCATGAGGTGCACCCAACTCTGAGCAAGGGAATGAGATTCCTCTCTAGAGGAAAGGAAAGGAACATAAGGGATTGAATGGAGAAATGTTGGTGTTCAAAGTTTCCATTCTGTATTAAGTTCATTGCCGTTGTACAGGTGGATTGCAAAATGTGTGAGTGACTAGAAGAGGATAATGTAGTTAGCAGAGAGTAATTTTAGACTCTTGAAAAAGTGACTGTCACTACTACAGAAACTTCTTCTGAGAAGTATTTTGAATAGGCATCTGTTTTGGTACACATCTGAAGGGTTGCATTTTGGTGTTTCTTTCATTGGTCCCTGTGCTTTCCGTATCTTTGCAAATGGTTATTTTCTGTGTTTTGGCCATTACTATATGTACATACAGCAGAAGAGCTAATGTTTGACATTTCATTTCCACATGTGGAAGGAATATTCTTGTTATGAGGTTCTGAGAGTATTTGAGAGAAGTGTACCAAAAAGGAGTATGTTTCACTTTTTTTCTGTGTCCATAATTTCAACTTCAAGCTTTGCTTCAACGAAAGTTGCATTCAGGGAAGGCCTTTCCAAATTCTGGTGAAGTTTCTCCTCTGTAATGGTATAAAAGTGAGAGGCAGTCGTGGTGAATTTTTTTGATAGCATTGTGGAGTTGTTTTTTCACTGTGCTTCAACAAAACTGTGAACAAATATAAAAACAAAAAGAAATCAAAAGTAGAGAAGGGAGAAGTGAGCGTACGGAGTAACAGGGTGCACATCAGGGGAGGACAGGGGACACAACAAAAAAAAGAGGCTCTGTCAAGCTATTTTCCTTAGGTGCTTATAAAAGTGCTGTTTTCATTTGGGGTGAGACAAAATCTTATTGAAACTGGTGGGTCTAACTACTGCCATTCATTCAGAGTATCAAAGAATCAGAAGGTTGGAAAGGACCTACAAGAACATCCAGTCCAACCGTCCTCCCATTACCGTAGCTACCCTAAGCCACTAAACCATATCTTGTAGCTCCTCATCCAGACACCTCTTGAACACTGCCAGGGATGGCGACTCCCCACCTCCCTGGGCAGCCATTCCAGTGCCTGACCACTCTCTGAGAGAAAAAGTTTTATATATTTTCTCTGAGAAAATGTTTTAATATACATGAAGAGCAGATGAACTCCTAAAATACTGGTGCCTCCACACAAGCTGTAAGGTGTATGAAAGGCAGCCCCAAAATCCAGAATGATTTCTAAAGTTCCAGTGACCAAATCTAGTGAGAAGTGTATTTGATGTCAACTGTGCACATGAAGGGATGTGGAAGTGTAATGAAGTGGAAATGGAAGAGGGAGGACTGAGCGGTAACTGAAGTGAAATTGCTGGCTGGATTAAGCGTTTGGGCTGTGAGGAATAGGTATGTTCTGGTCTTTGATGTTAGTAGTCAGAAAAACATGGTGAACTCAGGCAAACAAGCAGAAATGTTTTAAAGCCATATGTAGTCTCACCAGCTTCTCCTAATGAAAATGGACTGTAAGGATTCAAATTTAGCCAACTGCTGGCTGCCATGGGCAAGACGAAGTAAATGATAACCATTAGTGGATGTGGATATAGGGATTTATTTCATAACCAGAGAGATTAATGGTGCTATTCTAATTGATTATTCTAACTTGCTTGTATCACAGCATTAAATTCCTTAGGTCTCACCTCCTCATCTCTGCAGGGAGGTTGCTGCTCACCCGGCAGGAAACTGAAACAGTTCCTGCTGTGCCACCGCTCATGGTGTTACTCAGCCTCAAGATCAAGTTCCCTGGCCATTCCTTGGCATTCATAGAATCATAAAATGGTGCGGATAGGAAGGGACCTTAACGACCATCTAGTTCCATCTTCATGTCTAAGTTCCCTGGGATGTTTCTTTTAGCCATCTCCACCTTCTTTCCAGCACTACGGCCCCTTCTCCCCACCTCTTCTCCTTCTTCCAAGACCATTACTTCTTTCTGGGGACCCTTCTGTTTTACATAGAATCCCGAGGCCCTGTTTTTCCTAATATGATCTGCATGAAAAAGTACAACTCACCATCAGCCTTGTACCACAGTTATATATCTGTTTCCTCTTTATTTGCCCAAGGATTCAAAATGTGCTACTTCTGTTTAGTCCAAATGTGATCAAAATTTGCAACCAGTCTGTGCCAGTTTCAGCTAGAGTAGACTTTTGCTTGAGAGTTCTGGAGTTCAGTTCTAGACTTGTGTGCACACACATGTACGCACCCCTGATTATTTACTGCCTGCTAGCATTCATGCTTGAAACTGTTTTCTGCAGTGAGATGTCAAGCAGTATTGTATGTACAAACTTCTGATGTATGTGAAGAAGAAGACGTGCCTCAAAATCAGTCCTGCTTTCTCCACTGAGAATAACACTTTCAGGTGCAGTTCCTTGGATGATATGGTGAACTCCATCCCCAGCTTGCTGGCCTGCCTGTTCTGGGACTGTGGCTCCTCACACACCCAGACAAAGATTTTAATGGGACTGCATGGATAGTTTCTATTTGTGGCAGCTGCAAACTCAGGTCCATCAAATTTGTCATTTCAACCCCAAGTCCTAGAATATATTGGTCTCTCATTGACATATTCTTAAGGATGTTAGGGAAGGAAAATGTTCTTCAGAAATCAATCTAACTGGGCAGACGTAGCTTTGTGGGAGCTCCACAAGAGAATGGTTCTCCTAGAAGGTTGAATATTGTGTGCCAACCTATTGGTTTTTCTGGGGTTCAGATTGTTGCTGAAATGTTCTTGTCCACAGTGTTTGTAGACTGGAAAGTGTTGATATAGCAAATGTATTTATCATTAAAAGTTTAGTTCCCTTTCTCCCATGCACTTCTAGTAGACTTACGTGACTCTTGTCTTTCGGGTCTTGGCTTTCAGGTCTTGTCTAGTATGCTCAGTATGTGAGATACCACGCTCATACAGGGTAATAACAGAAGAGAGTATGAGTGGCTTCATTAGTCACATGGATCTGTTAGGAGAAATTTTTGTGTGTTTTATCTTTGATGTAGTATGTATGAAATACTGCTCTTATCTATTTAGTGGAATATGTGATGTGCCCATACAACGCACAAAGGACTTGTTGATGTTGAGAGCCCTTGTGCCATAGACAGTTCTTATTGGAGGGTGGAAATGGACCGGAGCCCAGAAGGTTTGCTATATACAGTCTATGAGCATTAACAACTGTAGATAGGTTGTAGTGTCGTCTGTAACAAGAGTTCTTCCCCGTCTTTTGTAACTGATTGATCTGGCAGGTTGTTGTTAATCTGACAAAGTTTGATTGAACAGTGCAGAAAAGTTCAAGTTAACCTTCTAGATATTCATTATGGAGATCCTGAGCTTCCCTTGAAGTAGGCTATAAGCAGATCTGTTTAAACTTGTCAGCTAAAATGGTATCTACAATGCATTTGCAGTTACATTTTACATCAGAATCACTTTAGATGCTACTTTAAGAAAGACAAGACTGGTTGTGAGAGAGAAAGAAATGTCAAGAGGGGCAAAGGGAAACAAGAGCTGTGGAGGACATTGCCTGAGTTAAATTATGCTCATTAATTCAATTTGAGGCAGGAATGTGTGTAAATAAACCCTGGCAGCTGCAGCAGCTCTCATTTCTGCAGGGCTTTGGCAGGAATGCAGGGGCCAATGGACATGAAATCCTGGCGCTCTTTTGAGAAGTTGCAGGCAGACAGCTCTGCAGCCGGGAGAAAGAACAATCAAAGATTTACTGAGAAGACATAATCACTTTAAGCAGACTTGAAGAGTGTGGAGTTTCAGACATGCAGATTTGGAGGTAAAAACCAAGTTATTGAAAAACCACGGGGCTTACCTAATTCTCCTGGGCTAATGGCATTATTCATGTTCCGAATGTCCAGCCTCAAAATGGAGTATGAGTATTGTAGCTGCATCATTCAATATCTTCTTAGTAAACTTAGTCTTGTCTTTTCACAGCTAATTGTCTAATTTGTGCTTTATAGAAAAAGTGAAATACGTTGGCCACATGAAGTGACCTGTCTTGTGTCCCGGGAAGTTCAGTCTTTGGTCCTCTTCCTGCTGCTGTGTCCATATGAATGCATTCTGTGATTTCCATCACTTGATGTGGTCCTAGGATTTGCCCTGTCAGAAACATTCAGAGGACAGATATCTCACTGGGTACTGAGCTGAGGAAGGGAGGTGGGGGCTGGTTCTGCAACGATTAATGAGTGATGGATGGATGGTCACATCAGCTGATTTTTCAGTTGCACTTTTTTTATTAGTAGCAGTCAGTGTTCGTCAGACAGTGCTTTGGGTCTGAACTTGGTATATCGGCTCTGTACAAAGAATAAGTGGGAACTATGTCAGCAGTCCCTGAAAAAAAAAGAGGGATCCTTGCTTTTGTTGGTTTTTAACTCGGATTTTAAATAATACTATCACCTAGAGCTAAAGCAGTTTGAACTTTAATATTTGAGGTATCTACTGATCAAAACTTACCAAACAGTGGAGAACTCATAGCTTCTTTATTGATATATGCAAAAGCAGGACTTTTTTTTTTCCTGAAACGAAAGCCTATTTTAGTTCCTCTGTAGTTCCTCTCTTCTGCAGATTATTTTATCCCAGTTCCATTGTCTTCAAATATTTGCGTATCTGAAACTTTCTTAACAGTGTGCTTGCAAGGTACGCTGTGTAAAAACAAGACCAAGTAAGGTCAAAGCCGTAGAGCAAAAGATGTGAACAACAACTTGACAGTGGCAGTAATAATGGTTAGTGTTTGGATTTTCATTGCATTTTGGACTGGCTTCTTTTGCAGCGCATACACAGGTGCAGCGTATTTAATTTTAATCTTTTAAGCGTAACAAAGTATGTCATTAGCACTTGAAATTTCAAAGTAGGTTTTGTAAATTGTACTTTGAAATGTGAAGCGGTTCTGACCTTCCCACTGTCATTTTGTTCTTGCTGGGTGTTGTACAGGTACCAAGATATGGCCAGTGATTAAACCAGAAGGTGCTCAGTGATGTTCACAAGCAAGAAGATAAATAGCTTTTGACTTGACTTGTGTTTTTGTAAATAGCTGTCTCACAGAAAAAGAAGCAGAGCTGCATTAAGTCTGTTGACTGACTTAGGTCATGTTTTTCTTACTGCTCTGTGGGAGAAGAATACTTGAGCAGACGGGAGATTTTACACCACTGATGTAGGAGCCCTGATGGACACTTGGCAGTGTGGATCATAAAAACAGGGAACTATGAAAGGCAGCCCTCCGGTCAAGCAAAGAGACAGATTCACATGCAGCCCTTGCATTAATTATGTTTAAAATGGCGTAAAACCAACAGCATGCTGAAGTTTATTGGTCCTTCAGACAGATTAATTACAAGCTTGTCATAAATCTGTTTCTTTTAGTGTGGCAACTATCTGCCTGAGCAGTGGTCAGAGCTCAGAGCGAACTTCTGAGAGTTTTCTGTGTTCTTTTGTGCTCCCCTTCCTCTAAGCTGTTGTTTACATCCAGTATCACTTTGCCCCTTTCAGCCTAACTCACCCCCGACGCTTCTGGCTTCAAACCCCATCTAACATGAGGTTCAGCAATGGGAGAGCACAGGAGCTGCTCACACCTGCTGCCTTTCAATAGCTGCCTCTGGGTCAGTAGCCTCTGGCTGGCTTTGCCATTCTTGGAAAAACTGAATTTTAATGACTTTGCTCTTCTCAAGAGCAGCGTAAGGAGTGCTCGCTCCTCAGTCTCAGAGCAGTGTCTGAAGACACGTGTGTGACTCCCCTGGAAGCCTGTGCTTGCTCTTCGCCTTGGCTGGAACAAAACTGGCTGTGATTTGTATTCTGCCTGCTGTGGGCTCCCCTGCTGATGTGCAGAGCGGCATCTAATACTGGAGTCTGCGCACAGCACAGCCTCATCCTTGTGGCTGGTTCCCTCTGGGCCTCCCCATGGCAGCCCAGGTGCCTTCCACTCAGCACCCCAGAACATCTCCCAGCAGGTGCCCTTGGTGCAGCTGCATTGCAATGCCAGCTCACAGCTGTTCCACCCACAGTGCTTCAGCACATCATTTCTGCTAATGCACATGTATCTGCTTGTTGATATGATTTTTGTTACTTTCTGGGACTTGCACTGGTTTTGCTCTAGCTTCTCAGAGCCGGCTGAGGAGCAACCTTTGCAGCCTGAAGTGGGAATCGCCTCTTCAGCCAACTCCTTGCAGGGCCCCTGGGCCGAGTGGGGCTGACAGCCACAGCCCTGCTTCCCCAGCCCCGCACCTGCTGCGTTAACAGCCAGGGGAAGCTGCTCCCTTGCCGCAGACTGTTCATGTTCTAGCCGGGCTTCAAAAGAGCGGAGAGGACTCGGGGGAGGAGTTCTGTGTGCGGAGCAGCTGTCACAGCAGGGGACTGAAGGGCATTTTCCAGAGTGCCCCCAATTAATTAGTGTTACGGTGACTACAGCCTCTCACAGCAGCCCAGGTACGACTGAGTGCCAGCGCTGCAGGGAAGGCCCTGAAGAGTCATTTCAGCCAGTTCTTTGCTTTTTGTTTGATTCCTTCCATTTTTCCTTTTTCTTCCAAAGGGATTCAACCAGGACAGAAGTCATGGCCTCACTGAAAGGGAATTTTATCACAGTAGAATACATTACTGAGTTACAGCCCTTCCTCGCTGCTTAGCTACTGCTGGCCATTTGTGTAATCTGTTAAACAGTCTGGAAAGTTAGAAATGTCTTTGCCAGAGCTCAGTTATAAAGCATGAAAACCAGCTTATGCCGTCTTAAGTTGAAAAATCAATTGGGTCTAAAGTCTGCCTGCATTGCTATGCTGTGGCCATCTCAGTGACTGGCAGAGCTGTTCACATGCCATGCCTGAGCTCTGCTATAAGGATTTAGCTTCCCAAAGCCCAGCTGGCCTCATGTAGTCTGTGTGCTTTGGGGGTTTTGCTGTTTGTTAAATCAGACATGCAAAGAGCTTTCCTCTTTGTGCTTCCAAATGGAGGACTTCCTCCTCGCAGTCTGCACTGGCCGGCATCTCAAACTAAGTAATTCTTAGCCAGGGCCCAACAATAGGTTTCAAATCTGTCTTAAAGTTGTAAAGCAAAAAATAAAGTTCATAGCAATGAAGAGAGAAGAGATTCCTACTTCTTACTTTAGTCACGGACCAATAGATGCTCTTTACCACATAACATTATCAGATATGCTGTCTAAAACACCAGATAGAAGTGTTTTTAATCAAACTAATTCCATTAATGGAATGATTTTTGTTTCTGCCGTTGGAGGTGGATGCTTTTGTTGTTAGGAGCCCTGGGTTGGAAGGCTTGGAGGATGGGGAAAGTTAGTGTGTTAAAGTAATTATTGCTGTGATTTTACAGACTAATAGCTTGTGACCTTTCTCTGCCTCTCATTGGAAAGCTGGAGATTTCCCCTCTGTGGTAATCTAAATCTCCTGTTGTTGAATTTTTATGGTGAAAAAATCCCAAGTAGCCATCAGCTTTCCCCTAGAATCTTGCTGTGGTCTTGAGCAGTGTCCTTCTGAAACTCAGATGGGTTTTACTGCGAAACTTTAACTCTGCTTTTCTGCTTTTATTTGTGTAGTTTACAGTATGGTTGCTATTATGATGGCATATTTGACTTCAAACAATCCCTTGCAGTGTTGTGTAATTTCTTTTGTGACTTGCATACGTGTGTCATACTTGATACTGCTGCATTCTCTGCTCTGCACAGGATGACGTGTTCCTTCTTTGTTATGGGGGAAGAAAATGCAGTAACTGCTCATTCACAGAAAATATGACTGAGTGAATTGTAGAACACAGAACAATAGGGAAAGTGTGGTAATTTTAAGCCCTGCTTAGTTAGCGTTCTAGCCCACTGCACTACCCTCTGCAATCAAAGAAATAATGCAGTACAGAGCTGCCATTTAAATTATTAAAATGTGTTCCTTGGAGAAGAGAGATGTTCATAACTCTAACGCGATAAAGATTTATTGGATTTTCTGATAGAGGGAACTGAGTAAATACACAGCAGGGAAAAAAGTTACAGGGGGCCATCCACCAATGACCGGGTGGTTAAAAAGAAACCTTTGTGAGGGATAACATTTCTTAAATTGTATGCAACATTTTTATGATGGTATCGGAATGCAGTTCATCAGCTGTATAATGCTCTTCCTGCAGAGGAACTGTATCAATGCTAGCTCAAAATGATTGTTTTTCCTTAGCTACTCTATTTCCTAGGCAACTTGAACTATTGCTTCAGTTTCCCGTTATTTTCCCATCCATCTGTTGTCTACCTGTTTTTCAGTGTCTATTGCTATGTATTCCCTTCAATCTTATTCATGGTCTTTAACTGAAAGAGGAATCAAACCACTGTCTTTTCTGTCTTCAGCAGCACTCAGCATTGTTCTGTACTGCTTCTTCCAGTGGCCCCACTGCCTGGAAAACGCAGCCTTCATTGCCTTTCCAATTCTCTTACATCCATGCACTTTCTGTTCAATAACATCTTGGTTTCCTCTGACATCTCATAAATCACGCCAGTTTTCCTACCAGCCTCTCAGTGCTCCCTATGTCTTTTTCGTGGTGTTCTCTCGATCGCTGTGATGTCAATAACCCTTTGTGCTATTTCCACTACTTCCCGTCACCCAGTATGGTCTTTGGTCCAGGTCTGCCCTCTCCATATTGGACTGTCATCATAACTGATTTCCAAGCCAGTGGCTTTTCTATCTGGTTGTAGTTGTTTTTACAATGTTGGTGTCATCTTTCTAGCACAAGCTACCTCTTGTCCCAAGCTGTCACGTTTGTTTTGCCATCTCTGTTTCTGTGGAAGAGAAATCTGGTTGTACACAGCAAGCTATAGTTATCTTTTAATTAAATGAGATGCTAGTGAGAGAAAGCAAAACAGATTCTGACCAGAGCATCCTAGCAGAATAGCGACAGGGCTGGACAGAAGTCTCCTAACATCTGCTGGCTTTGAGCCTTTTAAAGCAATAATGGTGTTTCATTCTGTGTAGCAGATGCCACTGAGACACAGGTAAGTAGTTGTATTGGTGAGCCATGGTCACAGGTTCCCTGCAACACCATGTTAACCTCCAGTTTCACAGCCTGACTCAGTGAAAGCAGTGCAGTGGATTTTAATTAGAATATTACTTCTCAGTACTGAATGATGTAAAGAGTGTGCTAGACAGTTCTTCATGCAATGCGTGGTTGACAAGTACTTGTAAATAGTGTTCAAAATAGACATGCAACTTATATCTTATTAATAGTCTTCACCCAGCGTGTGTAAAAATTTGTCAAGAAGTACATCAAAAGGGTTAAGAACTCAAAGAAGTGGTTAAGGATCAAATGCCTCCACAGAGGAAGAGGGAACTCAAGACTGAGTAATGCTGTGAGCTTTCCTGGAACAGAGCACTGCCAGCTGCTGTTATAATCCCATCACTTTCAACAGGCACACAGCGAGTCTGGGACCATCTTGTCTCCCAGTTCAGTATTAAATGAAGTTCTGAGGCTGGCACGCAGGGTTATGTCATCTTCTTGATGAAGTGGCCTGTATTGTGCATCCTCACACATCTGTAACCACTTAGGAATGCCCCTAAAGTTTTCCAAACTGTGACAAACCACAGGATGAACAAGAATAGCTAAGGGATAGTGGAGGAGGAACACCGGATTTTCTAATGAATAAGCCTCCAGTCCAGAAGACAGTAAATAACTTCAGAGGAGAGACTTCTGCTCTGACTAAGCACTTTGCTTTTTCAAGAAGCAAATCTTATTAATGCTTTTTCACTGGAACTCCCTTTGTGTGGCTTGTCCTGACCAAATGTTTGGACTTGTGCCTCTTGCAGACAGCTTGCAAAACCCAGCACAACAGCAGTAGAGTAGGATGTGAGGCTTGTACAGCTGCTGGTCTTGTCGTAGTTGTACTGGGCTGAGAGATACACGAAGCGGCACAAGTAGGTGTTTGTGATCACCTGAAGGGGCTGACACTTTTTCTGAAAATTACTTTTTCCCTGTTTGATTTTCCTTTCTCTACCCTCTCATCTTTCCTTCTGCCTGTTCAGGTGACTCTGCGCCCTTCATTGCCAGCATTCCTTGGTCCTGGAGAGATCGGGAAATGGGTGCCGTTTCCCATTGTATTTGAATTACAGTAGCTGGTTGAAGAAGTATAGAACACAGGCCAGTCCATTACTCAGTCTTGCAGGCCTCACTTGAACTTCTGTGGTGATCATGGTCTGCCTCTTATTTCAGCCAAGTATAATTTGGGAAGCACTAGTGCAGAGCAAGGAATTGATCACCTTTGTACTTTTAGATAGGGCTCAGTTGTTTTACTGATACTGCCCTAGTGGTTATTTTGCATCAGACTGTAGTACTGATCAGATGAGTATCATTTTACTAAGAAGACTCAATAACAGCTTGCTTGATGTTGAGTCCTTTAATTCCAGTGTGACAGCAAGGCGCTGTGTTAGAAACTTCTGGCAACCCATGGGGCATTCAGCAGAGCTGCGATAAGGCACTTGATGCTCACACTGCATTCCTGTCCTGTGAAACCAAAATCCCTGCCTTCACCTGAGGTGCCAGCCTTCTCATTAAACCCCTTCCCTTCCCAGTACAGGTTCAAAAGCAGCTGAGCTCAGCTGGCATCCTGTGCACCAAAGCTCTCTTATACCAACTCAGTTGATCAAGAGCAAGGACATAGGCTCACATCCAGCTACCCCTGTCTGCTCTAAGTAACTTCCCAACTTGATCACAGCTATTCTTTTTAAAACAGTAGAATGGAAAGGATTAATTTTAAGGGGGGATTCAGGGCATTCTTCCCTGGGGAAATATAGGGTATTAACTCAGATATGCAATTGCATCTTAGAGTTAAAAAGCATTTTTGCATGCTGTTGCTAAAAGCTGTCCTCTCTATGCTAATTATTTCTGTCCCTGAACTCTCCAAATTCCTCTGTTTTGGTATCCCAAATTCCCTAATCATATACTTTCAATCTTTCCAAGTTTCAGCAGCTAAAATTTTCTTTCCTATGCATTAATCAGACTCTGATCTTTTCAAATTCCCCTTCAAGCTTCTCCTGAGCTGTTTCTAGTTTAGCGTTGCCAAATCCTGCCATTTACTACAAGCATTGTGAGCTTGGCCTTTGCTCAGGAGGCCATAGGAGCAGGAGAGCATTTGCAATATACTCCTCCTACCTCAATATGCTTTGGAACTCAAGTAAATCTGGCTGTCTGATGTACTATAGCATGAAGGAAATTGCTGTGCTCTTCAGGCAGAAATTCTGTATTTTCTATATTCATCACATTAGATGTGAATGTATGCACCTCTCACAACACTTTCTGTTATTTGGTGTTACTTTGGGCAAGTAACCCATTTAACGTATATGACAACTGAGCTTCTAAGTGATACTTCAAGCCAAGGTAGGAAGAGAACCTGCTAGTGTAAATAGAGAAAAAATAAGTTCTTAACTGTACTGCCTGATGAACAAGCAGCCTGTGCCGTGATCCCTTTGTGATCCCACACTGATGCCTTTACATTTTGCATTTGCTCAAGCATTAGTGCTGATCTCCTCTAGAATAGAAGCCGCTTTCACCTTTTCAGTAACACAGATGAAGTGCTATTGTGTATGGGTTTACTACCTGGTAATGTTGATATAGAATACCCTGCTTGTACACCTTGAGCTAGTAAGTGTCAGTGGAGCTGACAAACTGAACTAGTGATGCTCTGTTCCTGATCTGCTCTGGGGAAATTAAACTCTGTAAAATAGTCAGGAAAGGCCTAACTACACTACTGATTTTTCTTTAATGCAACTCCAGATCTTTCCAACTTTCCAATTGAAACACATTCTAATAAAATAAAGTCATGAATGTGGTTTTCTACTTTTACTTGTACTCCTACAGTGTGTTGCAGTTTCTGTGTATACAGGCATTGGGTGAGCTCTCTCAGTGCAGTTCTAGCATGACCCCAAACAACACTGCTTGTTCTTTGGCCTCTTCTGACAGGTTGGTTTTTTTTTTTTTTTTTTTTTTTTTGGTCATCTTCATGGTCAGATGCTGAATGGAAGTTGCATAACACAGTGGAGAGTCTGTCTTACTGTGACTGAAATGATGTTGGGTCAACAACCATTTAAATTCAAAAAGAAGAAACTCTGAGTGTTAGTCAGGGGTCGCCTCCTGTAAAGTCAAAGCAAGGAGAGATCTGATCTTTTATTTGCAGATGAAAGTGCATGTTGTTAACATGTTGCTAATAGTTAAATGTTGTACGGACAAATAATCTGCACTTCAAGCAACATGAGAAATTTCATTTTGAAGCAGGGGTGTTTTGGGAATCAGAGAGGAAACTCTGGTAGCCAAAGTTTGTACTTTGGTATAGTTTGCATCAGTGAAACTGTAATGTCCTGAAACTCTTCTTCTAATGAAATGAGATTCCTTTTTCTGGTTTGTAAATGAGATTTTTAAGCAATTTTTTAAAAATGTATTTACCAAATATACCTCATCTTGAGTGAGTAAATAACAGTGCTGATAGAACACAAGAAGTCTTTTCTCTCCTTTGCCTAAAACCATCGTTTTGCAAATGTCAGCAGAAGCTCCCAGCAGCTGTGGTCTTACAGAGGCACCGAGTCCGAGCAGGAGGAGAAAATCCCCAGCACAGGCCGGCTGTTGGCCAGAGGCAGAAAGGCAGTAGACTATTCTCGTATATTGGTTACTGGAGCTCTTCACTTGAATAGCAGCTGTAGCAGAGACCAGATGAGAGCCCCAGCTACCCACAGCAATATACTTTCCACTGGTAGAGCCCTGGGTTGCTTTCTCCTGTGGGTTTTGTCCGGCACTTTAATCTACTGTGTAACACTTGAGGGCAGTTGGAGCCTCTCTTCTCTATCTGCCTCCACAGTTCAGTGACATTTGAGTGAACTTTAATACTGAGGTTGGCTTCTTCTGCCAAACGTGTTTGAATTTAGCCAGTATATTTCACAGTTTAGAAAGAGACAGGCAAAGCAAAGAATGATAAACCTAATCCTTATTGTTAACGCAGAGGCTAAATAGACACTTCTGTTACTTGTTTGGCACACAATTCTGCTGTTATGATTTGGAGCTAAGATGATAAAGTAGTTTGAGTCATTTTGTTATACCAGGACCGTATGATGTATGGTGAGGAGTCTGCCAGAGAACAGCACTGCATCCCTGGGAATGAATCATCCTTCTTCCCATGCTAGGATCTGCTGCTGACCTCAGCATGCCTTATGACTGTTTTCATCATCTTTTTCCAAAGTACATAAATACCCAACTTCTGCACATCGCGGATCTTTTTGTTGATATGTTTAATGGGTTCAGAAGCACGATTGTATTGAGTGTATGTACCTCAAGGGTTTCTTGGGCTCTTGTGTCTTGATCCTCCCGTCAATCTTCATATTGCTTAATGGATAACTATGTTGGTGGGAAGTTAGGCTAAGCTCCAAACAGGGACCTGAGAATGACTTCTCATTACAGCATGGACTCTGAATTAGGCTGAATGTGCTACAGCCCAGACTCCAGGGAGATGCACAAAATTGGTAAGTTCCATCTCCAGCCTGAGTGGAATCTTAAAGCAAGGCAAATGGCCCGTGGTGCAAGAGGAGAGCGTGCAGGTCACCAAATTTAACAAATCAGTGTGAATTGGTCTGCCTGAGCTTCCTGTTCAGCTTAGACACCACTATTAATTAGGTGGAGGATTCTCTAAAAACTCACAGAACGTCTTGAAGAGTGACACAGTGTTTCGCAGTTTGGCAGAGTAATCACACCTGTTTCTCCAGTTGAGGTGTTCCTCTAGTGGCTGTGTTCACTCCTCTGTATCGCAGAGTAAGTGGTGTAACAGAACATAGTCTCTGAGTTTGTGAGTAGTGGTGCATGTGGGGAAAGCACTTCTTCTCCCATGGTTCTACAGCAGTGCAGTGCAAAGAGGAGCATGTGCTTGCAAACCAGAACCATCTTGGGAGTATTTCCTCATTTATGGTAGGTAAGATCTTACTCCATTAGCTATGTGATTGATTTTCTTGAATGGAATGCATTCTCTGCCACGCTGTACAGGGCAGTATCTCTTTTTGTTAATTACTGGTGTTTATCTTCATGTTGAATCCCATCTTGCCATTTGATTTTTCATGTAAGGTTTTTATTGGCAGTTGTTAGATGTAGTGATTTAACAGCAGTGTTTCTTCAAGAGGCTTTGCTATAGCTGCAGCTGTTTCTTTTGAGCTATATTTAGCTCTGCAATGCCTATGTTAATTCGGAAGTTCTCTTTTGGAAAAGATATCTTACGCTTAGTTTTATCATTCTTTGAAAAGCTAGAGTACTTTCAAATGTACTTAAAAAATGATGATTTTTCTGCTTGAAAAATTAAAGCTCTCAGGGCCTTATTTCTGCCTGATGCTTCTGCAGGCAAGATATAATTAGTCATCTGAAAACTCTTGTTAAAAAAAAAATCCTCTGTATAAATGCAAAGAACTGAGAATGAAAGGATTTAACTGACTGACTGTAAAAGGACACAGGCCTATTGAATGTCAAGTGGGTAACCCCTGCAACTCCATACCCTATGCTTTATGTACCTCCTAGAGTCCATATAGCCTGCACCTTGCCTTAAAACAAGGGGAGGGGAACAAAATAAGACGAGATGTGGATGAGGAGCAAAACAGGTAATACCTGAGTGTCTCTGATACCACAACCAGATTTCTGCACTGAAGACTTCCTGAGCTCTCCCTCCTGGGTGGTTTTAAATATAAGGTATATTTTCCAGCTGGGAGAAAGCAGTGGTGGGGGGTGGTTCTGTGCTACCATGGCCACCGGGTTTGTGTGGTTAAGTGTCATACACCCTCAGTTTATCAACATTGTCATTCTCGGTTTGCTGCTCTAGGGACCTAGCAGGGGTGGTGACATCCAGCTAGTTGACACATTGACAGTGCATAAGTTGGTGTAGGCTTATAGAGCAGAGCTAATGATATTCATAAATGCACTTACACTAAGTGGGAGAAGTGTCTGTATTGTAAGAGAACTCATCCAAAATTTTGACAGGTTTATTCAAATAGTGTAGTGTATTTAGTTTGCAAATCCATTTATATCATTCTTTTAGCAGTGAGGACAAAAACATCTGCTTTACTATATACTTGTTCCAGGAGTGTCTGTCGTCGTTTCTGGTAAGGAAAAAGTTAACAGGTAAACCCTCAGGAAGTAACTACTTCAATATTTCCCAAATCAAAAGAAATAATTATTGGGATGCCAAAGAAAATAACTTCTTGTTCCCATGAAAAATAAGTGTTTCTAATGGAAATAATTGAGTCCCATGGCAAATCTGAACTATTCAATCAGGTTTTCTTAATTTGATCTTTAAAACCATTTCCTTTCCCACTTGCCAACTGTCTGATACAGAAATGCTGATGATTTTAAAAGAAAAATGAATAAGACCCTAACTTAGAAGAAATGGAACAAAAAGAGTTGAAGAAGTAAATTTTATGCCTGATTGTGAGTTTTGAAATTCCCTTGAATGGCTCATTTGTACTTCTGCTATTGTTTGTCAGAGAGAAGAAAAAGTGCTTACAAAGAGAGAATCAGGAATCTTCAGAAAAAAAGCACATATTCTTTACTCTGAGTTCTGGATTTCCAAATGTTTCATGATAGTTCTTCTACCTATTTTTCCATGTAGGGAAGAAAATAATACTCTTTGGCACAGATGACAAAGGAATTGAAATGTGTGAATTAATGACACTTAAAATTCTTAAGGCTTCATAAAGGAGCTTACTGGTTAAACCATGGAGTTGTTCGGTTGAAAGATGTCTTGAAACAGGTTTAATAGAGTGTCTGCAAATTGTAATTTCTCTAGTTGGAAACAGGTTACTAGTGGCTTACTCCAGAGGATTGCTCTTTTTAATAATACATATATAAATAATTTGGATGAGAATATCAGATGTGTGATCACATTAAACGTTCACTCACACTACCAAAGTTAGGGGAAGGGAATAGCAAACAGTTCAGAATTTATGCAACCCTGTTCAGAGGGATTTGGGATCTTTTAAGTGTCTGAGTCGTTCAGTGGAAAAAACACACTTTTAATTCAAACAGATGTAAAACAATGAGTCTGGTGGTGACCATGGAAAAAAAAAAGCCTATAGAGCATTCACAGAGTTCACTGACCAGACATGGAGTTGAGGTTTGCTCTTCAGCTGTGTAGCTGAACATTTTAAGCTCAGTGTGGCTGTGCAGGAGACAGTAAGAAAGAGAGGTTAATGCTGAGAGAGGGAAGAAGGAAAATGAAGTACAAATTGAAGAAGAGAATCACGACTGAATAGTGCACTGCTAGATCACAGAAAGGGATGAGATGGGCTGTGGGGCTCCAAGGGACAGATTTCAGTCAGATTATGCAACTAAAACTAAAAATCTCCAGATACTGAATAGGGAGGAACTAACTGCAGTAGGATCTGCCTCCAAGGCTTTGTTTCAGCAGGGCAGTCTGTGAGGTAGGGCTGGAAGATCAGCTGGAGGTGAGTCGTCTGTTTTTGTTAACAAGGGGACCATAGAGCCCGAGGTAGTTGTTTGAGGTTACTTCTCTTTTTTTTTGAGCCTATAGCATGGCAATTCTGATCCATCCATAGGACGGAGAGCTCTTAAAAAAAAAGAGACTGATGAATGTTTCTTTGAGGTGGTAGGATAATTGAAATACAGCAAATCTAAAAGAGCATTTAGAAGAGCAGTGGCAGAGGCAGATATACCCAGGACAATCGAAGCTCAACAGCAGGGAATAAATAAGATGATTCATTCTGAAGTGTTTTGTGGGACAAACAGGAAGGTAAAGGAGCTGCTCTTTGCCCACCACATTTGTGACAGTTTCCAATGGCAACATTTTGCCCTATGGAGTTAGAAGCCCAGGTAACACCAGCGTCATCGAAGGAAAACAATCGGAAAAATTTGAAGTTAATACAGGATTTTACAAAACTGTATTGACAAACTTGCTCCAAAGTAGTTTTAGTATGATGAATTCAATGTGGAAGTTTGCTTTTTTGGGACATCTAAAGTGTATTATAAAATGCTGAGTGAACATTTAATATACTACGTTAGTGGTCCCTGATAGAGAAGAAACATAGAATTATAGAATTGCTCACATTGGAAAGGACCTTGAAGATCATCGAGTCCAACCACAACCTAACCATACTACCCTAACAACCCTCTGCTAAATCATGTCCCTGAGCACCACATCCAAATGGTTTTTAAACACATCCGGGGATGGTAACTCAGCCACCTCCCTGGGCAGCCTATTCCAGTGCTTAACAACCCTTCCTGAAAGAAGTTTTTCCTGATACCCAACTTAAACCTGGTGCAACTTGAGGCCATACCAGAAGGGCATGGTTATGTTGGTCATCTTAAAAACAAAACTGCATGTTATCAGGTGTACCCAAAGGAGGCAGTATCCAAGTGACAGACGACCAGTATGTATGCTGGTAGTTGGCAAAAAAAAAAGGGCTATACATCCTCCCTTCGCACTGAAATGACATATATGGCTCTGAAATGAGGCAAGTGTAATGGTTGCTGAGAGGACCATCAGTGAGAGAGGGTGCATTTTTTGTATTGTGATTCTTTTTTTGCCACATCTCTAAGTAAATCATCTTGAGATGGACAGTTAAGCCAAGCTCTTGAGCACAGCTCAACTAAATACTGTCTGCAGGCTGTGTAGGTATTGGTTTTGATGCGTGCAAACTGGGATCACTATATTCTCAACCTAGTAGCAAATCATGCTGTTTTGTCTGCTTGGCCATGTTTTACACCGTATTAGTCTGTTTGACTCATCTTCTCTTGCTTCCTCATTTTCCTCTTCTTTTCCTCAGGTATGCTTATTGTACTGGGGCTCTAATTTTGGGGCACTGGATAGCAGATTATTAGCAAGCTTGGAAAATTAGAGCTGCTAAGCTGTAGTGTCCTATTATGGAACATGTCTCAAAAAGTCAACCCATGACCAGAGCATTGACTGTGCTGCTGAGAATTGTACTCCATAGGTAAAACAGTGGAAGGAAAACTCAGTCAACGAAGTCCCCAAATGCAGATGTTGTGACATAGGGAGTGGGATTTCATCCTCATGGTGAAAAAAAGTTGTGATATGGCTGAAAGAAGTTTCCAAAAGCCAGTATGGCTCTTTGACTGAAGTGAGGCTGATGGTTTGTTGCAATTTAACAATGTTTATGTAGTCATAAAAGTGTTTAGAGGTAAGTGTTTCCTGTCTGGTTACAAACTTGTTTAATCTCTGCAGTATAAAGAGTTTAGAGAGAAGCTTTGATGTGTCAAAAAAACTTAGCAAGAAATAGTACCTGCCTTTGGTGGAAGGAATAGGTTCATTGCAGAGCTTTAGCAGGTCTCTGGGTCACCTGGGCCTCTGCAGGAGAGAGCAGAAGCTGGCGAGAGGTCAGTGGAAAGTGCAACTTCTGACAATGTGGTGTTTTGTGGGGTTTTTTTCCAATATTGAGCATCTGTAAAAAAATGTAACTTTTTCTTTTTCTTTCTTTCTTTCTTTCTTTCTTTCTTTCTTTTTTTTTTTTTTTTTTTTTTTTTTTTTTTTTTTTTTTTTTTTTTTTTTTCTAATAGAAGTAGTTCTTGTGCTTTTCCCACCAGAATGTGAACAACTTGTCACAGTTGTGTTTGGTGGGTAGACACTCATCTGATTTATGAACACAGTTCAGTTACGGGTACAAATTTTGCAGATGCAGAATGCATTTGTGAATAAGAGTCTTTCCTCTGATATTTCCTCTTTGTATTCCACATTTGGTCTTGATTGCGTAGCCAGTGAAATCAGTGGGAAATCTGCCATCAACTCTGATGGGAGCTCAGACCCTTGGGTCTTTATGCTTCTGGTTATTTCTACTCTTTTATTTAGCTAATAAGAATTACACAAATTCTCCTCTTACAAAAATATTCTTTCTGGCAGTAATAAGATATATTTCCCCTGAGAGCTATTTTTGCTATATTGCTATTGCTTTCTGATCCTTAATGGCTGAATCCTGGTCGAGCCCCTCGTGAAACTAGTCTGCAGGCTTATAGGCTGCACAGTCAATCAGAGAACAGCGGAGGCAGGGCATGGCCCAAAGAGAGGACTGTCTGACTGCTTTTACTGCGGTGTGAGGGCTGGGGTAGAAATGGAGATCGCTGAAATGAGTCTCTAAAATGGGCGTTCTGGTTTCTCACACTAAGAAAATTTTATAGATAATTTAATCCTATGCACAGTAAATGGCATGAAAAGGGACCAAGGAGGCCATACAGATCTCCTCTGCGCTAAGTGGAGTAGTTTAGGTCCTTGTATCGTGTAACTTTACACCTAGAGATGGGAGCAGGGTAGCAGCAAATGCTGTTCATATCAAGTTGTAGATAAGGGTGTCACTGGAGCCTTTTGCCCCTTTAGGTGTCTTGTAACAGCCTTTCACAACAGCTGTTCCATTTTAAGGATGAGTGCACACAACAAATTCCAGACATCCCATGGCCAGTGCAGTTGCTGAATGGTGAGTTTCGGCTTCATTTGGTACAGGCCTCAGGAGGGCTGAGACGGAGCTGTCAGCGCTTATTGTTCAGCCTCCAAGATCTAAATAAAGAAAACATTTCAAATTCCAGTTGACGCTGTTGTTTAACTGGAGAGAAATAAACATTGAGAGCGTGGGTTTTTAAACCAGTCGTACTCCTCTTGCGTTTGTTTTATGTTTCAACTGTGTGCCTAAAGACATGAAGGTCTTGGTTTAATATCTTCATAATCTCCGACAGTTGTAGAAAGGGATAAGAAAAGCAGATTTACTCAGTGACCAGAAATAAATGAATATTCATTGTTGAGGATAAATTGACCTGTATGCTTTTCTTCCTAAATTGTCTTCAATCTCTCAATTCTATTCAAGAGCCCTGAGCGTAACTAATGCTGCTTTTCTGAAGTATGCTTTTAATAAGTCAGCTTTTGCTCATATTAGTAGTTTATATGTTTATTAACACAAATAACTGCTGGTGGAATGTTGGCTGCTCATCGTCATTTAAAACAGCTTTTGAATAAAACAAATATATTTCATTTGGAAAAAACTCCTAACATTTAAAGCACAATCTTATGACTTGTTGGAGAGTTGGACTGGCTTCTTCTTCTATTAGGCAGCCATACTTATTTTTTTAGAAGCCCTTTCATGGGTGATTCCTCCAGAGTTGTGAGGGCATTTTTAAAATAAGATTTATTATTTTTTTTAATGACTAAAGCAAAAGCCTTCTAAATGTTGCTCAAGAAAACAAAAAGCAGCAGAAGGAATGTCTGGAATGACTCTCACACATGCTGGTGGAGAAGCAGAGGTAAACACTACCAGTGGGATTATATATTGCTTCAAAATGACATGTTCATTTCTGACATGAAGATTAATTTTAAGAAGAAATGTAGTGCTTGTGTGGATTTTCCTGTCTCCCTGCACAGCAGAACTGGTCAGAAAATTGCATGTGTGACTTTGTCCGTGGTGGCTCATCTATGGACAGATTTCAGTATTTTCCAGGGAGTTGTACCCCTCTCTGTCCCTTCACATCCATAAATCTTCACGATGCATGCAGCTACTTTAGAAGTGAGTCCAAAATGTGTTGCTGTCTGACCAAATGGTAGTGTAGCTCTCCCGAGAGAAAGAACACATTGTTTTTGCAGTTTTAAATAGAGCTAAAAGTTTAGTTGTAGTTTAGCCCAGCTATTAAATTACTTTCTCAAGTGTGTTAGGAAATATACTTGATGGCTGGGAATACAGAGGGAGTGTGTAGTTTAGTTACTGGAGCTAGACAGAGCTATTGCCAAATGTCAGTACCGTCGTATACTTTAATGCAAAGAGCTGTAATCATTTTATATAGGAATTATTCTCTTTACAATACTAAGGGAAGCTGGCCACATTTTTTCAGCACAGGATACTTTCGAGGATGCATAAGACTGCAAATATACAAAGAAATAGCGTATGTTAAGGTTAACTGCACGTACATGTTATGGTGTCAACTGTTATATCTCAGCCCCTCCCAAGAGGTAATAAGCAAACATTCTGTAGACGAATGGTCTCTCTTTTTTTTTTTTTCTGTGCTCCCATGTGAGGCAGTCTAGGGTTATAAATGTTTTGATGATTTATTTCCTTCTGCATCTTTCTTCTCCTGCTGTTCCTCATGTTCCCTCATCCTTTTCACATTTTCTTCTTCCTCCTCACCCACCTCTTCCCCATATTAAGTTTCTTTAAAAATCAAATCAAAACAAGAAACACCTTGTGGCTAAAGAAGTGCTGTTTATTTCACTCTGAAAACCAATACTTCTTGATTTACTTTCAGACACCCCGTCTTACACCCATTTAAGCTTTTGTTTCATGATAGCTTAGTTCTGTTCACTCTGAAGAGCTTTCTTCTTGGCATTGGTGTTTTATTTTAGGAGCAACCAAAGGCAAGAATGTAGCATGCTCTGTTCATCTGATATCAACAGGTCTTGGTTGAATGTGCCTAAAATTATCACCTATAGTATCATTGTTCCTTGATCTAATGAACTTGGGCGCATTCTTGTGGAATGTCTTCTGTTTTTTTCCTGGGAGGTAATGAACCTTAGAAGTTTCTTAGTAAAGATGTTAGAGTTTTCTTTTGAAAGGTTACAGTCTTTCCCAGTACACCGCAGCAAGTACTCCAAAATATCGCACTTTAAGAATTTCTAACATGTATTGCTCCATACCATATGCTGTCTCTTGGAGGTAGGAGAAGCATGTCCGCTTCTGACGTTCATATTACTGTACTGAGAAAAAGTTCTCAAAGTAGGATGTTACTTCCGTCATTACCAGGAGATGTTTTTAGGTCATAGCTCAATTCAAAGAATCATAGAATTGCTCAGGTTGGAAAAGTCCTTAAAGATGGCAACCACAGCCTAACCATACTACCCTAACTAACAACCCTCCGCTAAATCATGTCCCTGAGCACCACATCCAAATGACTCTTAAACACATCCAGGGATGGTGACTCAATCACCTCCCTGGGCAGCCTATTCCAGTGCTTAACAACCCTTTCTGTAAAGAAGTTTTTCCTGATACCCAACCTAAACTTACCCTGGCACAGCTTGAGGCCATTTCCCCTCATCCTGTCACCTGTCACCAGTGAGAAGAGACCAACCCCGCTCTCACTGCAAGCACCTTTCAGATATTGGAAGAGAGCAGTAAGGTCTTTCCTCAGCCTCCTTTTCCCCAGACTACACAGCCCCAGTTCCTTCAGTCTCTCCTCATAGGACATATTCTCCAAGCCCTTCACAAGCCTTGTTGCCCTTCTCTGGACCTGCTCCAGCACCTCAATGTCCTTTCTGTACTGAGGTGCCCAAAACTGAACACAATACACAAGGTGAGGCCTCACCAATGCCAAGTACAGGGGCAGGATGACTTCCCTAGTCCTGCTCACCACCCCATTCCAGATACAAGCCAGGATGCCATTGGCCTTCTTGGCCACCTGGGCACACTGCTGGCTCATATTCAGCCGCCTGTCCATCAGTACACCAAGGTTCCTTTCCATCAGGCAGCTTTCCAGCCGCTCTTCCCTAAGCCTGTAGGGTTGCCTGGGGTTTTTGTGACGAAAGTGCAGGACCCAACGCTTGGCCCTACTGAAACTCATACAGTTTACCTCAGCCCATTGATCCAGTCTATCCAGGTCCCTCTGTAGTTCCTTTCTCCCCTCAGGTAGATCAACACTCCCTCCCACCTTGGTGTCATCTGCAAACTTACTGAGGGTGCACTCAAGCCTCTCATCAAGGTGGTTAATAAAGATGTCAAATAGAAGCAGGCCCAGTACCGAGCCCTGGGGGACACCACTCGTGACCAGCCGCCAGCTGGATTTAGCTCCGTTGACCACAACTCATTGAACACAACTCAGCTGATCTGCTGTAGAGAGTTTCTCGCACATTTGATGATGCATTTTATTCCCCTTTGCTTTGCCGTCTTGTAGGACTAAGGAATGGGGAAGGGAAAATCATCTAGGTGGTGCTAGGTGAGTAATAATGGCCAGACAGGTAACTGTAGTGTTTCAGTGATCCTGTAGGTTGGGAGCAAGTCATATTTGTGTTTGTCCTGTTGGAGTTTGTCACCGTCTCTGAGAAGTAACAGTGGTGGTGGGGTTCACATGTTTGTCAGTCTGTTATCTGTTGTAACTGTGAAGGAAGTCATTAGTTATTACCTGTTACTACAGTGAGGATCTTGTTTGTGGTGTGCTAAGCAAGAGCTGAAATGAATTACGTGCATTTATCTCATAGGTCGCTAGTCAGAAGGCTGCAAAATGTGAAGCCCTGATCTGGCATGTGACCTGCTCGTAAGAATTCAAACTGACTTCACCTTTCATATCTAAATAACGGGAACGTGCCAAGTAGGTCCTTCTCTTTTTTGTGGAATTGAGGACATCATATTCAGCTCAGCTCTCATCTTGTGAAAGGTCTGTGTGCCTAAGTTGCAGCTGGGTATATACAGCATGTTGGCACCCTTTCTAGAGTCTTTAATTAGTAGCTTTCAACAAAACATCAGCTTGTAAGTGATGATGTCAGGTCCATTGCTGAGTCCGAGAAAAGGTTTGTTAGCTTGGCTGAGCGATTGTCTGGTGGCAAGTTGACCTCCATGATGTTTGCTCTCTCGTTAGTAGAAAGTTCAAGGGGACTGAGTTTCAGAGACTGTATTTGAATGCAGTATAGTCAAATGTGAAATATCCAGGAATCAACATAATTGCTTATCTTGTGATAAGCAATATTGGTCTAGAGTTACCAGCTGCATCCTCTCCCCAGACTTTCTACCAGGATGTTTTCTCAATACGGAATTAAAACTGAAAAAAATCAACTGAAATTATACTGTTTCCCTTTAATGCTTCTCATCTTTTCATATTAGAGAGGATGCTACTCTATTATATACTGAACGAAGGCAGAATAGTTTCTCAGAAATGAATATCTTCCCATCTATATGGAGATAAATAGCTTGACCGTGATTTCACATTAGGTCGTTGTCCAAGCAAAAGTCTGTTTTTCCTTACTCTTTATCCTATGCCCTACAACCTCTGCAACTACACTTTTGGTTTCCAGTCTGAAAGAGGAAGATTTTTTTCTTTCTTATTATTCTTTTCTTTCTGAAGCACTGAGAGGTGATTCACTGACAGTAGTAAAGGCTCTTATTCATACCAGGGTTGGTGAATGGAGAGATGGATGCATGCAAGGTAGAGAAAATTGCTTGTGTATGTAGTGATGGAGCCTGTAGTTGTGTGCAGGGGAACACAGTGCTAGCTGTATTGCAGTTTGGTGTGGGTTGAACACCGGGCTATTTGCACCAAGTCTGTAGAACTGGAGTTTCTACTGGTCTTAAAGCTGATGTCAGTACCCCGTGTTACCTTTGAGAAATGGCTCTTCATATTTTTTCTTGTAAAAGCAGCATTAAAAGGATAGTCTTAAACACTGATATCCCTAAATATTATATATTAGCATTAAATGAGCTTATAATAATAATGGGAAAACCTTTAGGAATTGTGACCTCTAGAATCATTTGAACCGTCTGCTTTATGTCAATTTTTTGCCTTTTAGAAAGTGCTAATTCTTGTTAAGTCCGCATGAGAGACTAGTTTAATGAGCAGATTAAATGGGTGATTATACGTCTTTTAAAAATGGGTTTTGTGGCCGGGCTTCACGATGCCACTCTCCGATTTGGCACAGCAACATAGAGAAGTCCTTTTAATTACCCCTGCAGGGTCACTGGGACCCAAGCTGTTTGCTTTATTAAACCCTGATGGCGCCTTTGGAGCAGCTCCTTCTAAACTCTGCTGTCACAATTGTATCTAAATTAGCATCTGAGTGACCCTCTGTTCAGGCTTCCCAAACCCCAGCTGACGGGGATTGGCAGAAGATGCTAATTGGTGGGGCCGGGCTAGGGACAAGGGCTTGCCAAGATGACAAAAGGACTAATGTTTCTTTCAATATGCATCCAGATTCACATAAGTACCTCTTTTAATTACCAAGAATTATTGTAATGCCCAGTCAGTGGAATAATTGACCCTCAACAGGGAGAGCTTATTATGTAATAAATAATGGCGCAGGCCTTGTCAGAGTAGCAGGTAGCGGGGTGATTTGCTGGGCTGAAAAGAGCTTTTCTCAGCAAGGGCTCTGGGCTAGACCAAGGCATCCCAGTAGGAGTCCAGCGAAGGGGACTAATTTGAGTTTAACTGAGAGGAAATGCGCTGAAAGCTTTTAGACTTATCCTTACGGTGACAAAGGAAGGAAAAAAAAAAAGGATTGGGTTAGTAGTTTGGCAGCTTACAAATAGGGAATCTCTCTCGGATGAGGCAGACAGTCACGCATCGTGCAGTTGCTTTTATGCTGTGGATTTTTTAAAAGTATATCTTCATCTGGGGTAAAATGAAACACCGTTAGAAATAAGCTGTTGATATATGTAAATTGCCTCATGGCTCTTTTCTAAAGGAACAGATCTGTAAGTGGTTTTGCGACTCCCGTCCTTCCTTTTTGACTCATAAATCCCAAAAGATGCTGCAGACGGGAGGGATTAGATCTGTTCACAATGACACTGAAATAAATACAAGATTCATTTATTTTGTTGGTGCTCCCATAAAAGCTCAAGATTCAAGATCTGACCTTCTATTCTGAAGTCTGCATGTTTTGCGCCGTGTTCATAAAGAAAATACAGTCTACAGTAGAGCAGTTATCCTGGTGTTCAAAGTAGACTCTGGGGATAATCTTAGAAAGTATTGGCAAATGTACATGGAAAACACATAGAGACATGGAAAATCCCTTCCCCTCCCCCTTGCAAACATGGAAATAGGCTGTGCACACACCATGCTCTGAGGGGAAATGTTGGTAGTCTCATTTATGATAGAACTCTTGTCCTTTTAGGTCAGTCTACTGCAAGTTTGGCTTGACATATGTTGGCAGAGCTACATGGGGAAATCTGCATAGTGTCTGCCAAAATGAGTTTTGGACCAAACCACGCTTCTTAGTAACTTGATTCTGTTATTAAGGTCACTCCTGCGAAGCATGCATTAAGCAAGAAAATAAATATTGACTTGGCTAGGTGATATATGAATAGCACTTTTTGTTGTGTTTGTAAGGTCACCAGAAAGATGTGATGGAATCGCCTCCTTGTGCTGAATTTCATTTCGGTTTATCCACAGTTCTGTCTTGAGGGAATAATATTTGTGATGTACAGTACATCAGTATTCTGAAAAAAAAAATATTCTAGTTCAGAGATGTTACCAATGAGATGCTCCTTTAAGTAGATACTTTTTGCTTTGTATGCTCTTTAATAGCATGGACATCCAGCAGAGGTTTAGCATAACAGAAGGAATACTTCAATCAAATGCTGATAAGCTGAGTTTGAATGTAAAATGAATGATGTAGATTAATTACCCACAAGTCATCTTAAGCTCTTTCCATTTAAATGTGCTCTTTTCTGCTCCTTGTAATCTGCCCCTACCTGTCACTCAGACTCAATGCTCTCAGGTTGCCAGTGCAGGAGAGGAGCAGGCCTGAGGATAAATTTTGTCCAGTAAACCCAACTGTATCCTTCCTAAGTGCTCCATCTCCTCTGTAGAGGTATTCAGATTAAAATGGGCTGCTACCACAGCAGCGGGAGTGGTACCTCACATCGAGTGGTTACTTAGAATCAGTATTTTCTGAAAAGTGAACCAATCTTAAGCTCTATTTTTAAGATGTTTGTGAGCGCCTACGGAGACTGTGCGCATTCTCTCAGAGTTTAAACTTACGCAGCACACCTGAGAAACTGTGAGATCATTCTGTCCCTTCCAGCCCTTCACCTCTCTGAGCTATGCACTTAACTTGTACTGCTGTTGCTGTCATGAGCCCTTATCAAGGTCCTGCAGTTTGGATTGTTTTGGGGAAGTCCCTGTCCCTGAAGTGTGTTGTGTCTATTCAGTACTGGAGACTGAGTCAAAGCTAACAGGCAGTGCAGCATGAGAAGGATCTATACGTTACTGAGGTGAATAGGGAGATCTGGAAGGGGAGGAACTTTTAGGTGGGAGAATGAAAGGGAGGTGGTGAAATAGCTTTGATAATGTTCTTTGATAATGTTCTTGAGGATGTTTGGCTAAAATTGATGTGTTTACAAGAAGCAGATGAGCCTTAATTTTCACCCTTTTCTACAAAGATTTCTTTGCTTGCTTGATATGTTTCCTTCTTCCCTACCTCTCTCAAGCTCCATTTTTTTCTTTATTCAGTGAGGCTTGAAGCAGCAAGGAAGTCAGGGTTGTGCCCACTCTGGCGTTTGAATGAGGTGGCACTTGTGATGAGTTAAGGAGATAAGAATTATAATACTTGTCTTCTTTTCTGTGTGCTCTGTAGGCAAAAGTATCAGCTGATCATTGTCCTCTTTTTATCAGTGACTGTAGGGCTACAGTCTCTAAAGCACCAAGACTTGAGTGATAGTTAAAGTAGATGAAGAAGAAGCAGGGTAGTTATGAATTATTTTACATCTATTTTTATTATAGAAGATGAAGTGGAAATTATTATTCCAAGGGCGTTCTTTATGGAAATCAATCTGTGACCTTAGCAAATCTTATTGTTTTAGAAGAAAGTTAGGAGGTCTGTTGAAAATTCAAGTGCAGTAACTCAATCGAATACTATAGCGGAGATAATGACAAGATAGAAAAATAAATCTGTACCCAGTAAATTCCTTGATAAAACAGTTATTGTCTAAATGGAACATAGTAAGCACTTTAAAATCCCTTCTTTTTTAACTAGTGCTCCTGAAAAACCTTAAAGGTATGCAAATGAACTCAGTCTTCAAGGGAGAGACTAAGAATTAGATATAACTTAATTTGACTTTAGCTCTTGGAAATGAAAGTGAGGAATAAATTTTCTTATTAGGACAGCAATAGGCATGGATAACTGAATCAATTATCTTTCAAATTTTTCCTGATATGGTTTTCTGTAAGTGGATATGGAGTTTGGCCCACAGAGAATTCAGCCGTAAAGAACATAAGGGGAAATTGCGTTAATGTATCTTAAGTCAAAATGACATGGCTTTGGTGAGGAAATTGTAGTTATCAGCGTTATTGAAAAAGTTGATGGAAGATAAAGGCGACCTGGATGAGACAAATTACTTGGATTTCCTAAAAGCTTTCCAAAATGCTCCTCCTAAAATTCCACTGAGGAAAATAAATAGCCATGTAATCCAGGGTAAAGTGCTGGTGTGGATTAAAAATCGTTCAGGCAGGTGTGTACATAGGAAGCAGGACTGAGGAAGGTCAGTGAAGTGACCTAAACACAGCAGTGCTTTAAGGCGAAAAAGATGGGAGGATGTAGAAAAAGGGAGGAGGGAACTTCTCTCAAGTTTATCCAGAGGAGAGGGAGGCTGGTGGAGGTGATTCAGAATAGAAACTACCTTTTCTTGAGGATGGTGCATGTAAGCAGTACTGCAAATAGCGAAAGCACATGTGCTTCACACTTCCAATATTTAAGTTCTCTTCAGACTTCTGCGGGAATGTTAAGTGTCTTTTCTCTTGCAACTCGTGTATTGTGCAAATGGCCATTCCACTGTACCTGGGTCGCTGGCCTCCTGACACGGCCAGGCTGTGAACTTTGAACTTTGCTGCTGCTGAACTTTGCTGCGGATGTGCCAGGACAGGGGCTCAAATGTATCAGGGCTTCATTAGATGCTAAAAGCAGTACTGGCAAAAGACACAGTCCCTGCCTTTCTTGAAGATTTTAATTTATATGAGTGCTAGGCAGTAGCTCTACAATTATGGCAACTTCTCAACTGGGAAAACATAATTTTGCTTTTCAGTTGTTTTTATTTTCTTTTCTTTTTATAAGACCGGTTCACTAGAGTTTAATCCTACCATGTTGAAATTTCCAGTGAGCTGGGATTATCTTTGTGAAATGGCATGTTTTACTACCCCGGCGCGGAAACACTGTCGGTCAGTAAATTCTTGAGGATGGATGCTTTTCTGTAAAAGAAGACTTTAAAGAATGCACACTTTGAAGAATTCCACACTCTGGCAGAGGGGCTATCTGTTTGTTCTGTTGCTTCCTTCTTAAGCAAAGCTAGCCAAATTGTGGCTACGGTATGGCAATTATGGTAACAGCTTACAGGCAGTTTGTGGAAATCCTGGGCTCTTGCTTTTCAAGTAGACTTGCCTAAGCAAGTAGGTGAATTTCCAGCCCTCAGTCCTTGCAGTCTTTGACCAGTTGGAAACTGCAAGCAAGCCATTACCTCAGCCTTTCCTTTTCCTTCCATATAAGCTGCACAAATACTCTAGTACTTGTAGACAATATCCTGATCTGAAGTTTTTGTGGTGGCTGTCTTCAGAAAAGTATGATTAGAATGGTTTTTTTTAGGCACTGAGCAAGTATTTCACATTCAATCACAACTTTGCAAGGTGGGGAGATTCTGTTCCAACTCTGTGCAATTAGTTTATTTTCAAGCTTATTCAAGGTAATAGATGTTCCTTATTATAGTGGTCTTACTGGTGGTATAATTTGTTGGTTTTGCGTTTGTTTTTTTCCATGCTTTATCTTTAAAAGATGCCAATCTTTAAAATGTGTCAAAAGGTTTGAAGATTTTCTGTATTTTGTTGAAATTTCATTACTTGACTACCTTGGTTGAACTGCTGGCTAGTGAAATCTCTGGAGGTAAGAATGGAAAGGTTTTTTTAATCATACAGATTCTAACTTCTTTAATCTGCATTTATTAACACCTTCTTTATTATGTTGTTTTACCAAACATTTAGGAGAAGAGATATCGTTGTTTCAGGCAATGTATGGCTCATGTGCTGCAGATGCCCAACTGATTTGTAGAATGTAGAAAATGAGCATGCGATACACTGAATATTTCTGAGGTAAAAAAAGGTTAAAAAAAATCTAGAAAATAAAACTCAGGAGTTGTTGGGTTTTATTAAAGCTTAACACGTTAGAGGAAGGATATAATTTGTAAAAGGCTGACTGAACAAAATCTCTCTGAGATATACATCATTTATCAAAAGTAGGGGGGGCTGCACATGGCAGTGATTGGACTCCTGCACTAACAAGCACTGTTTTAAAGAATAGATCAAGATTTTTAAAATGAAACAGTGAAGAGAAGGGACCAATTGCTTAGTGAGTCACCTTTGATACTAATATTCCATCTTGTTATTTGTGGGGGGCATTCTGTTGATACTCAGGAAACATACGAGTGTAAGGAAGCTGCTCTTCTTGAACAGGTGCTCCTTTAGAAAAGGAGAGCACTGCTTGTTACTCTGTTAAGCTCTTGATACCAATTACTTTAAAAAAAAAATGAAACAAATTTTATATACAACCAGAAGAGAAAATGAATGTTAAATAAACATTTGCAAAATTTGCTTAACCTGTTTACTTGCCTGCTGAGCTGCACCATAAATAGCTTAGTTGCATACTTAGCATAAGCCAAAATACAGCTTACGCCATTTTGGATTGATTATGAGATGGATCACCGTGCATTAGAAATATGTGCTATATTTACAGTATGGAAAATATTTATTTCGTAGCTTATTTGGGCAGATGTGAGCAAGTGTGGGAAGTATGTTAATGTATGGAAACACGTAACTGTTTAAGTCAAATGTTTCCGCTGCTGGTAATATTCTCATTACAGATTAAATTTCCACCTAAAGCACAGCTATGCTCTTCTCTGCCCTTCTCAACCTTGCCAAGAGAAGGCATGTCTCTTCAGCAGGCAGCGATTTGGTTTAATCAGAAGCTGTTTGCTCTGGTCCCTTCCGTAACAGGCCAGGTGGACAGAGGGTCACTGAATGTCCAGCTTTGAACCAGAGGATACAGTTTAAGCAGGATTTATTACAAGCCAAGCTACATGAAATGTTGCTGTATCGGGTCACTAATCCAGTTAGTCGTCTGTCTTCTCTCATGTTACAAGTAGTAGTTGTATTTTTCAAGATCATAAATAAATAAATAAATAAATAAACAATTTGGACCATCAGGGACTGACTGAAACATAAAAGCCTAAACATAAAACCAACCATAATGATTATGAATAGCAGTGGAGAGTGCCTTATGTCATGATCCGTGAGGATTTATACCCTAAACATTGTAGTTCCTGATGCGATCCTTTTTGCAGTCCTAAGAGGACTTGTAGGTGATTGGTAGAGCTGTGTTACTGATACAGAGAGGTCAGCTTGATCACATGGTGTTGGCTTTCTTTGAATCCAGCTGCTAAGCTACAATAAAAGAAAGCTAAAAATACAACAGATATTTTCCTAATACTATACTACCATGAAAGCAACTGGGCAGTTGTAAAAGGTCATCATGGAGCTACAGGTGGGAGGAGCTGACCACTTTAGGCAGTCACTCCAGTTACACTGTGCATTCCCGTACGATATCTGGTGTTTCCCTCTTGCAGTTCTGTCTCATACCAGCAGAACTGGTGGGGGGAACAGGATTCCTCCATGATTTGATAGGTTATTGGTTTCTGAGATTTCATGTTGGAATGCATTCCTCAGGCTCTGCAAGAAGGTTTAACGCTTTCAAACTTGCTCCTTCCTTTTGTCCTCCCAAAGGTATTTAGCAATAAGAAGCACAAGGCAGGCTGGTGATCATGCCAGCTAATGATGAGCTAGTTCTGGTCTTGGATACCACTGAAGTGTTTGCAAAGTACCAGGATCTCACTTGTGTTTTTAGTGTGATGAATTCACATCCCTTTACTTGAGCCTCCATATCCCATTACTTTGTGATGCATTTGACAGCTATATTGCTGTCAAGATGGAAAGTTCCAGGTTCTTTATCAATCAAAAGTATTTCTGATTAGTAGCTGAAAGAACTCTATTGAGTACATTTACCCAACAGCTGAATGGGCTGGAGTTTCACACAGTGTCTTTAGTGATTTTCACTGGAGTTGGATTTTGTTTCTCACTTATAGCCACTTAGTTGCAGCCTTAGCTTCTCTGTATTGCTTCCACAGAGAGGATGCAGAAGTGATGCTACTGGTGGTTTTCAATGAAGGTGATGGGGAAGTGCAGGGAGTGTAGATTCTTTTGGAACTGTTGGTTTCCACTGAAGGACGTGATAGCTACACATCTGTTCCTTTATTTCCTTTATGATAAACTGTCCACTATGCCTCTTGCCTTTAAGTGAAAATGTCATAGAATCATAGAATGGTTTGGGTTGGAAGGGACAGTTAAGATCATCTACTTCCAACCTCCCTGCTATAGGCAGGGACACCTCCCTCTAGACCAGGATGCTCAAAGCCCCACCATCCTGGCCTTGAATGCTTCTAGGGGGCGAGCATTCACAGCCTCTCCAAGCAACCTATTCCAGTGTCTCACCACACTCACAGTAAAGAATTTCTTCCCTCATATCTAGTCTAAATCTACCCTCTTCCAGTTTAAAACCATTTCTCCTTGACCTGTCATTACCTGCCCTTATAAAAATTCCCTCCCCAGCTTTTCTGTAAGCCCCATTCAGGCACTGGAAGGCCGCTATAAGGTCTCCTTGAAGCTTTCTCTTTTCCAGGCTGATGAGCACCAGCTCTTAGCTTGTCCTCACAGGGGAAGTGCTCCAGCCCTCTGGTCATCTTTGTGGCCCTCCTGTGGACCTGTTCCCACAACTCCATGTCCTTCTTGTTTGGGAAGCCCCAGAACTGGACACAGTGTTCCAGGTGGGGTCTCAGGAGAACAGAGGACCAGAATCACCTTCCTTAAGCTGCTGGTCACACTTCTCTTGATGTGACAGGATGTGGTAGGCATGTCAATCTATGTCTTCACCCGATTCAATCTGTAAGTTCAAAAAATCAGAGCAAAAAGGTTTCCATAAGAAAGTATCAACTTTTTCTTTTGTAACGCTGTTAATGGTTCTGAGCAGGCTCATGGAAGTTAATTCAAAGGCTGAAAGGCTGTTACTTATATGCTTGCAGAAAGCAGAAGAAAAAAGAATTTGCCTTGTACTTTGTAAGAGAGCAAAGGCAGAGGGAAATGAAGTTCTTCTCTTAAAAGAAAAAAAAAAAAAAAAGGAGAATAGAGAAAAAGGACCAAATAAGGAAATGTATTATTACTGCTGAAGAACAGTGTCGATGCAAATGTATGTAAACAAGTATAAAAACTTCAGCTGAAAATTACTTGTGAAGAGTTTCCTTCTAGGAATAGGAAATTCCAGGACAACTTTCCAGTGCTAGTAGTAGAGGAAGACAGAGAAAACAAATTGCTTTGTAAAGAGGAACTTAAGTTCATGAGGTGACAAGATGACAGAAATACCTTGTTGAAAAAATAGACAATTTCTGCACTTGAAGTGGTACAGCAGGAGCCACAGAAGTCAAAGCAGTGCACTTGGCTGCTCTTAGAGCAAGCTTTGTAAATGTGTACTTGAAATGATGCCTTGTGCTGCTGCCAACGTGAGAGGCTGATGCAAGTTCAGTGACCTGCAAGTCAGCTTCCCGTTGGAAATTCCTATTAATCCATTGTAAGCTTTCACTTGTAGATAAGCCTAAATTAGTGTTTTAATATTCTGATATCATTGGTATTCATTTTTAAAAAATATTTTATCACTTCAGAATTGTTGACTTGGGATTACATGCTCCTCCTCCTGTGCATTATGTGCTGGAGTTGTCTGATGACAACAGTGAGATCTCCTGGATTTAGACACTCTCTTTTCTATAAACAATCCTACACGTGAAGGACAAGTACTTCCCTGGTCATCCCCTTTTGCATTAACTCAGATACTTGGGAATAGAATAAACACTGAAGTGCATATGTATGTGATACTCTGTTGTTCGGTCCCTACTTCAAAGTTGTCATGTTCAACAAGACTTGCAGGTGATGGCAGTCAGAGCTGTGCCACCCAATAAATAGCCTTTTGGTCAAGTAGGTTGTTACCCTTCCTTCCCAAAGGAAGCTACCAGGAGCCTTGATTTTTCATTGAAGTTTGTCTACTGCTAGGATTTGATCATTCCATTTTGAGCAGTGTCTAGAATGCTTTAAGGTATCTGTGCTGCGTACCAAATCAGAAGAATAATTTCTAGTATTCCTTTAACGATTAATGTGTACAGTTTTTCTATCCAACGAATAGTTTAATAAGTGGGAAACTAGTTCTACAGAGCTGACGCAGGTTAAGGGCAGTACATACTTGATTAGTTCAGGCTACAGAAATGCTGTTTTGGAGCTGTTTAATTTTGGATTCCTTTAGCTTTGTGCTGAAAATTATAGCAGAATTGGAAACCTTACAACTTGTAATATATCACAGAACTTCATCCACATTTTCCATAATGTGAGTCATGGAAATGATAACTGATAGAAGTTGTTAACTGATAACCCTGAGTATCAGGTTATATGAATAGAGCAATTGTATGGAGTCAGAGAATATTTTAAAGGGACCCACAAGGGTCATGGAGTCCAACCCCTGGCTCCACTTAGGACCAGCTCAAATCCAAACCCTGTGTCTCAGCACGCTGTCCAAACGCTCCCCATCTTCAAGAACCATTTTTCAGAACAGCTCTGAAAAGCATCAAGAAGCTTTATCGGAGAGCAAACTGATGTAATTACTGGGCTTTTTGTGCAATCTCCTCACTTCTTTTTTTGTACTTAGGGTTAGCTAGAACTCTTGTGGGTCTGACATATAAGTGTAGGGTTAGAAGCCAGCATCAGTCTGGAAGGTGATCAACCCAAATATACTAGTGTTTTTGGGCATCGCAATACAGAAAGGACATTGAGGTGCTGGAGCAGGTCCAGAGAAGGGCAACAAGGCTTGTGAAGGGCTTGGAGAATATGCCCTAAAAGGAGCGACTGAAGGAACTGGGGCTGTTGTAGTCTGGGGAAAAGGAGGCTGAGGAAAGACCTTATTGCTCTCTTCCAATACCTGAAATGTGCTTACAGCAAGAGCGGGGCTGGTCTCTTCTCACTGGTGACAGATGACAGGATGAGGGGAAATGGCCTCAGTTGCACCAGGGTAAGTTTAGGTTGGATATCAGGAGAAACTTCTTTACAGAAAGGGTTGTTAAGCACTGGAATAGGCTGCCCAGGGAGTTGGTTGAGTCACCATCCCTGGATGTGTTTAAAACCCATTTGGATGTGGTGCTCAGGGACATGATTTAGCGGAGGGTTGTTAGTTAGGGTAGTATGGTTAGACTGTGGTTGGACTCGATGATCTTTAAGGTCTTTTCCAACCTGAGCAATTCTATGATTTTATCTGTGCTGCAGTGACAGTTCATGTCTGTGCTTTCTAAGCTCCTGGCTGCCCATAGCTGAGCTTCAGTGGAAGCCTGATTACTAAACTGTATAAGCTGAAGAAAGACAACTATTGTTCTTACAGGTAGAGTGTTTATTTTTGTGCTGCTATACTGGCTTCCCATTTGGTTTTGGGAACGTCTGTAGTTTCTAGATAGGTCAGATATAGTGACTAGAGATTGTGTGCCTTGTATACAGAGTCCCCTGCAATAAAGCTCTACTGAAACCTGTGTGGTCTGAGGGCTTTTTGTGTTTGCATTAGTTTAATTGCCTCTCTGACCCCTCTTCCTCAACTGGCCTTTCAAGCTCTGTGGGCTCTTAGCCTCGCTGATATCTCTCTGCAGGATCTTTGTACCAGGAAGCATCCGGGCTTGCCTGGAACTCCCCCAGCTCTGCTGTCCAATTATCCAATAGCTTCTCTGGCTCTTATACTCAGCTTCCGGCTTAACATTTTTAATAGCTGTAATTCACTTCCTTCTGTTTCAATAAGACATGGACAAGGAGTTTATTAGTCTTAGCTCTCTTCATAATACATCTGTTTCAGCATCTGGCAACTTCATTTCTTTCTAAGCGTTGTACTTCTTTGCCCTCTGAGAAAGAAGAGTCATTTATAAATACTTGCAGACTGTTTCTTTCATGTAGCACTTCTAGTTGTTTGATCACCTGTGTTAATTTCTTTTGTTGTTTCCTTTTATTCTTTTCCCCTCTGGGTTAACAAGATTAATTAGTCCTCCTTACTGTAATTCTGTGTATCCAAAGCAGTGTTTTTCAAATTTTAGTCTTTATCATGCCAGTCCAATAGAACATATTTTGTGCTTAAAAGCATCCAAATTGACTTTAATTCTGCATTAGGAAATATTTCTCACTGTATCTGTTACATAATATCAAACAAGGAAAACCAGGAATTAGAATAGCAAGTTATAGCCCAATCTGAACAGAATGCAACTCTGTGACTTTCAGCTATTCTCTCATTTCACAAACCGTGTCTAAACAGACTCTTGTGAGTGCTCTGCAGGGAACCCTGAATCCAAAGTTCCATACCTAATTTTCCATTAAGTATACCCACTTTTGACCTCATATGTTTAAAGGATTATCCATGAAAATCCTCACTGACGTCTGAATCACCTTTTTTCTAAGAATCCAGGTAAGCACTTATTGTTCTGGGAACTCTTTGGTGGCTTGAGGTTGCCAGATTCAGTAATATCTCTAAGGATTTAAAAATCTACAGCGGTTCAGACCTCTCCCTTATTTCAGATGTACTTACTTTGACAGTAATATTGCTGGACTGTCTTATCTCTTGATTTGGATTCTTTGTAATTTTGCTGAAGAAGATCTTAAAGTGCTAGTTTCTTGAGTCAGAAGAGGATAATGCTCCTAGCCAGACTGCGCTTTGGGGTTTGGTTTTGCTGTTTATAACTTGTTTCCACCTCTGTTTGTGTTTTATCTTCATCCAGTGTTTCCTTGCTACTTTCTTTCTCATCCTCTGAGATGCCTTGAATATGTCTGCTAAGAAAACCCCAGCAGCCATTTTAGGATATGCCTATGCTTTCTCTGCCCTCTGTTCTGCATGGTGATACATATCTCTCTTTTTATAGATACCACACATTATAAGTTTAAATGAAATATCTTTTTTAGTCACTGTGTGCTGCGGTTACCTGTGTATAGTAGGTATGATGACATTCATGTCAACCCACTGGAAAAGTGAATGTCACTTTTCTTAGTATCAGCATAAAATGCCATTTGACATTCCCAGGGAATTTCCTCTTCACATCTTCCAGACTATCATCTGAATTATGCAAAACTTATGTCTTCTACTGACATCTTCCCTTGTCCTTTTTAAGTTATATAAACCTTTCTTAGCAGTCCTCTCTTATTTCAATCATCTTTTTGGTTAAGCAGTCCTGAGCTGACAGTGTATCCAGAACCATTCTGGAATAAGTCTGGGAACAGTCAAGAAATTATGAAACTCAAGGGTTGGTCTCTGTACAAAACAATGGATTTAGTGAAGATACGACATTGAAATCCACCTCGAACACTGGCAAGCGTAAAGAGGAAAGATGAGAACTTGCAGGATGAGAGGTAGAAGAGAAGGAGAATGCAAATTTGAAAGGAGTTGAGGAGAATATTGAGGAGTACTTTAACAACAGAGGAATCATTCTGAGTTTCTGGCGCTTAATAGGAAGAAGTGGAAAATGCTGATGAGCAGAGAGGTGTGTTTTGCAGAGGCTCTGGGTATGGAAAAGGATACCAGTGTGCTGCAAGAATCTGACCAGATTTGAGACTGCCCAGATAAGGAGAAGAGTCTTCAGCATTCCACCAAACTATGTTATCGTTAGTGCAGAACTCTGGGAGCTGTCAAATACCTGTTCAACTTGATGCCCTCCCCCCAGTTTTTCCTTTCTTTTTTTTCTGCTCAGTTGATCAGCTTCTACAGCCAGAATGCACTAGACTCTTGGGTGAGCAGCTATATGGTTATGGTTCTGTAAACTTCTTTATCGAGTGTCTGGAGTTAGCAGTTAGTCCTGGACCATCATACCAAAGTTCTGAAGTGGGTACATAAGTTACAGCCTTTTTTTTTTTTGTTACTGTTTGGTAAAGCAGCTTGGATATGGTCTCCTCAGGCTGATAGGAAGCACCTTGCTGCTATGAGCATGCCCTGGAGCTTGAAAGCAAGATGACACATGGGGTCAGGTTATATTGTTCAGCTTGCCAATTTGCATGTGGCCTTAATTTCTTGTCTTTTAAAAGGTGTTAGGTGAAATAGAGTGTGTCTGGACAGGAGAGTTAACAGAAGGCAGCAAATGCCTAAAAATGCATAGTCAATATATGGGGCTAAGATCATTTTCAAAAACTTTATTAGCATGATAATATCTGTCTTAGGCTGTACATAACTGTGTTAGTCAGGGCAATTGGATATGGAAGCATCCTGAGTCTGTCAAGACAGACATAGCAGCTGACAGTGTGTGGAAATGAATCACTTTATCTCTTTGCTTGAAGTGATGTGTAAATTGTGTGCTTTAATGGAGGTATGTCTGAGCGCCTGAACTCTGATGTATCCACATCCAAGTTAAAATAAATGCAACAATCTGTCCTGTCCTAATTAGTTAAACAAATGCTTCTGCTAGTGGAATGACAGAGGTGACTTTAATCTTCTAAATTAAGGAATTTCTGGCTCTGAGCCAGAGGAAAACATAGTAGTAGCAGAATTACTGAAGCATTTCTGTAGTATGCTTTATTGTTGGATCTGCAATCATTTGGACAGGCAGTTGAATATCTTTGCAATCACTGTGAATTTCATAATTTCCATTCTGTGGATAAGAGAAGAATATTGCTCTGGGAGGTGTGGTCAGGGTGAAGTTCAAACTAATGGCGCGGCTGTTAGTGAAAGTTGTAGGGGAGCTGATGTCCTGCAAGTAATGGTGTTTTACAGCCTCTTTCAGATCAGCATGAAAAGCCTAAAAAGTTTACGCTAAATTTTTTTCCCTAACAGTTCCAGCTAGCAAGGAGTCTTTGTCATGCAGGCTTATGTAGCATTTACATGTGTCTTTTAAAATGTATAGAAAATCACCACAAAATGTGTGCTTGTAAGAATGGGGGCAGGGAGCCCGTAATGAGAATTACAACCTTTGTTTTCTCCTAGGGCTGTTACTGTGCTGCGATGCAGGAATTGCACACTGAACCTGATAGAAACATAAGCAGGGTAGTGAGCTTCCCGTGCCAGAAATAAGCCTGAGGTAGAAAGGCTACATACAGATTAGGAAAATGAAAATGATGTAAATATACACACTCAACTGTCAGTAATGTAGAATAGGTTGTTTAAAAAAAAAAAGGCCAAGATTGTATGAGGAAGCACCGCTGTCATGTTAAACTGGGGAAGAATTTGGCTCGTATTTAATGTCACATCACTCATTTAAAGCTCTAAAAATAGTGTTTATAATAAAACCCCTGACACAGCCATGGCTAGCATAATTCAGATGGCCCCTTTCCCTTTTTAATTTGTGAACAAAGCTCCCCCTTTGAAGAAAAGTATTTGTTTACAGTTGTTTATCAGAGCAGGAAATGGATCAATTAGATGTAACTTTTAAAGTTAATTGACTGCCACTACTAAAACCACCTGACATCATGCTGGTGCCAGCAAAGCCAGATGAGAAATCTCACCATTGTTGCTGTGGGAAAGGCAGGGACATGATGGGAAATGTTATTCTTGGCACTGAGAAGATTAAAAATTTTAAATATTTATAGAGTCTTATCTAAACTACTGATTGGTTATTAGTGCCTTGAATTGAGGCAGGGATGTGTGAATCCCTAGAGCTTCATGGCCCTATCCCATCTGAATGAACCTGAACCGTTAATATGGAATTGGTGCTCTAAATCTTCCTCTAGCTGTATCCTCCTTTCCACCCTGCGCTGCCTTTGTATTTATTTCTTTCTCTTGGGTTGTTTCATAATAACAGCACAAAAGAAAGTTTAGGAATCTTTCCTCTTAGAAATATTTGGTTTCAAAGCTGTGTTTGTGTCTTTTTTCAGCTGCACAGGCTCGTGATCTTTTTTGCCTGTTCAACAGCAGAATGACTTCATTAGCACGGTGCTACCTTGTTGCTGTATTGAGTTTAGCAATCTTTTCTACTTCAGCAGTACTTCCCTGCTGACTCGCAGGGTTTGAAGGGGAGAGGTTAACAGATATTCTGGATTACTTCTTCCTGACAAATTCCTGGCCCATTTGGAGTCTCAAGAAAGCTATTGGATACGTTTATTGGTGTTGCAGATCCACATTTTTTTCCTGTCAGTTGCGAATAGCTACAGCTTTTGACAACTGTAATGAGGCCTTTGGTAATGCTTATGCTGCTTGTAGCAAATAGACTTACTGTGGGAGTCAGAAGCCCTTTCAGAAACTCAGATTTCAGATCTGAGGGAACCAAGGTAACACAACCTATAGCTATAAAAAACCCTCCTATTTTGCCTAATATGGAGCCTCACAAGAGGACCCCATGAGTCTATAAATGAGGTTGAAACTATTTGGTGTGGCTAGCATGTTTCAGCTACTTTTTGAAACATTAATAATCTTTTTCCTCTGATATTATTTCCACGTTGCTGTCAAGCCTATGGTAAAATGGTAAGAGAGAGTGAATGAGCTTGGGGCATACTTTAGGGGCAGAACAAGTAAGAAAACTCTCTAGGTCAAATAGTTATCTTATTTAAAAATAAGTCTTAAATTCGATAGACTTGTGAGCCTAAGGCAAGCTTAATTAAACTTAAAGGAGAGCAAAAATAAGCATCTAAAATGCTGTTTTGGTTCTCGTAAACCTGAGTAAGCCAAAAACTAGATTATTCAATTATGTATGGTTGTGGGATTTGTTTTGTGAGCATTTTCCTACTTAGCCCATATTTTCAGCAACCTTCTCTTCCTGCCTGTGTGCTCTTGGCTGTTTCCAAAGGAGGAGAAGGAGCTTCAGGTTTTGATCTGGGGGCTCGGTGCTCTAAGTCTCTCCTGTTTTGATATTAGGCTGGCTGTGGGCATACTGGAAAGGGTGTCTGCAGGGAGGAGGTGATGCATTTATACTGTTCAGGATATTCCCTGCAGACTGCCTATCTGCAGCTGTGCTCGCTTCTGCACTGTAGGAGGTGGAGTCTGGGAATCCCTGGGGAGGATTGTGAAGCTGCAATTTGCAGTGCAAGTTTAATAGGAAGGTGCAGGCTGGCCGTACCACAGGTTCTGTGGGCTGAAAGCTTGTCAGTTCTGAATGAGTTCAACATGAGAGCCTGTCAGTCTCATGTTCACTTTCATCTAGTAAAATATTCTTTAAACTGCTCTGCCTAACTAACATCTGCATTGAGTTACCTTTCTCCCTTTTATTTCTTGACTGAAATGCAGTTTGATTTACTTTGTCTGTTATGCAAAACCAATAGCTTTGAAGAACTCATGTAATGGGTTTAAGTATCATTGAGACAGGCAGCTACCTGGGCTGGTTGTGCAAGGAGTTAGTCACATCCTAGCTCTTACACACCTGTTCCTTGGTTTTCCCATCATTTGAGAGGGAAGGAGAAATGAGTAGATCATCACTATTTTGGTATTACAGGTCTCTTCACTGTAATGTGTGTTAAGTATCCATGCAGGAGACTTTATATACACTTTGTCTGTGGGTTAGGAGATCAGATTTATCAACATCTGCCTTTGAAAATCAGCATTCCTGATAATGGGATTCTCTGAGCCCAGAGAGCCCTCAGCTCTGTTCACCTCCTTGAGTGAGCTTTTCCAGCAGGCTGGGCCTCACTGAGTGTCATGAGGACCAACACACAATCCCAAGACCACCAAATTTTATAAACACAAGAGAACTTTCTTTTAGAAGAAAGTATTAGAAGCAAGGGGGTGAGTGGGGTTAACTTGGAGATGTGAGTATAAGATGATGTGTAGGGGGTCAGTGTAGCTTTAAGGTGTGCCACTCACTGTTATGCATCCTCTCAGTCATGCCAACTTGATTGCATCAGTCTTTTATTTCTGGCACTCGTAGTATCACTTAACGGCAGCTCCAGTCAGTGCAATCAAAATAACGTGTATCTAACCTACTACCCAGCTGTGACAATGCCCAGTAGCAGATCGTTGGGAAGAGCTTGAGAACAGGAAAGGGTATAGTGGTACTTTTGTGCTGCAGTCTCCAAGCTGCAAACCTCTCAGGGACTTCAACACCCAGAAATAGTACATTTTATTTATTAAGCATCAATTTTATTCTTTTATTTATATTTGAGGAAGCTGTATAATGTTAAGTTCAAATGGAGGCAGTTGTTCTGTTCACCTGTTTATCTGCCATTCTCTTCCATGCTGATTTTTTTTATCCCCCCTTTTTAACAGAAATGGGAAGTCATCTTATTAGCTGTTACTCAGTGAAACTATGGCATACTCTGTTTACTTGTTACTTTTTCATTCAACCTTTTGTAGTGCTCCTGTGTCTGTTTTTGAATGGAGGAGGAAGCATTTAGATGAAGTAGAGATATTTTTTTACAGAAGGAGAATGCTCTGTTTTTCTCTATCCTGTTACTCTTGAATCTTAATGCTCATTTGCTTTTTCGAAGCACTATTTAACAAGATCACATTCCTTAGGCCTTCAGCCTTCTCTTATGTCTATCGCTCTTCATTTACTGACACGGAATTTTATTTTATTGCCCAAAAGGTCCTTTTGCCATTCTTTATGGTTGTATTACATGTGCTCCTCAGGGGAGATGTTATTGCATCAAACTGTTGCTTTGCTGGTCACCTGTTTTCTAGAGCATGAATATGTCAGTTGGCACAAGTTGTAGCGCAGATGTCTGTCAGACTGTGCTGATGATGTCCCTCCATTAAGAGCACTGTTTTTTAGGCCTGCTGTTGGTTTTGTATTACCTAACTGATTACTCAAATGTGCAAAGACCTTTGTTCTTATTCTGCATTGTCTTAGTTTCTGAATCTCTGATAAAGCTGAACCAAGCAGAATTTGGAAATCTGAATAAAGAGAAGTTAGCTGGCGGAGAAAGTCTGTTTTACTTGGGCAGAGAGACTCTCTGGGCTGCTTGCTCTGCCATGCCCAGGCACACCAGGAGGGTCACAGGTGCCTCTGTGGAGGCAGTTGCAGTCCCTGGCATCCTGCCTTCCAGGGAAATTGCCTGGAGCTGACTTCACCTGCTCTTGGCCCAGAAGTACTGTGTGATGTCAGGATGGTTGCTTAACTGCTATGAATGTTCATTTTCCATAACTATGGTATGGGAAATAAAACTTCCTATCTCACAGGCATAGTGTAAAGTCCTAATTAGCCAACAGCATAGTTCTTGCTGGAAAACCTTGGACTGAAAGAAGCTGAGAAATGCAAAGTATTGCAAATATTTCATCTAGCTGTACTTGAACATCAGTGTGACCCATACTCAAAAGTCACTTAAGTGTTTTTGAAGTATCCCAAAGTAGTCATGCTGGTAATAGCTAACTCATTAGTAAGCAGCCCGTGGTGTGCTCGCTGCTCAGATGTGTGTACCCACGGGGCCTGGGTAGGCCTCCAGAATTCCCAAAGGCAAAAAACATTGGTTTTAATGGAAAAGCATGTTGGTAAGCTTTTTAAAAGTGCCTTTTGTTTCTGGTACTCAAAACCTGAAAGACCTTTGGGTTTCCTTTCTGATGTCACTGAAATGGCTTTGGAAAATCTCAATACCTTTACTATTTTAATGTTAATTCCAAAATTACTGGTTTTTATATACTGTGCCTGGCTGGCTTTAAGCAGTATGTCACCATCCACCTTTTTCTCTAGCTATGCAGAAGCTATTTTAGAACTGGTCCTGATGATATGCTGCTGACATGATGTTAAAGTGTAACAGTAGAGGAGTGTTTCTTGTAGAGCTACACACAACATGCCATTGTAGGGCTTTTGCAACCAGGGGAAAATAAAACGGGTCAAAATAGGTCAAACCTCAGTGTGAGGAGTATCTGTGTTAAGTGGAAGATGAGAAATGAAATAGTAACCGTTACCGCTGAAATGAGAAATAGTGATGTTTGTGTATTCAATTGGTCTGAGTTTGCAATGGGGCTTTGAATTGTGCTGCTGCCAGATCTTGTACTGCTGCTGTCGATCACATTTTTTTCTTTCTTGAAAGGCTCATGGCAAATTTATTTTGGATAGTTTCTTAACAGGTGTTTCCTTGACATTACGAATGCCTTAAATGAGAACTGGCTTTATGTCCGGAGCTCTCAGCTGAAATCACACGGCGGGCCAACACAGGCGCTCGCATGTTTACTCATCTGCACCCGCGCTGACAGCAGATCCCTGCTGATTCCCACAGTTGGCCGGGGCTGGACACAGAGCAGATGTTGGGGATTACGGGGAAGGCTTCGGAGGGGCTTTAGGCCTGCACGGTTGCGGAAGTAATTCATTGTGGAGATGCAGACAGGGCCTGCCGGACCCACACTCAGGAGTTTGCTGGAATAGGCCTCAGTGGATTTCGGTATCCAAATCAAAAACAAATGTTTTTGTGGTACCTTTTAATTAAAGGGAAAGCATAAATCAGAATAATAAAGTTAATGCACCGAGAGGTATCGCATTTCTGCACTGTTCTCCCTGACAGTGACAGGGTAGCTGGCAATGTGGGTCTCTTAGAAGAGCCACAGCTTGCTGAGGTGAAGGGTCTCCATGGGGTGGCTGCATGGAGGTGGGGCAGCTGCAGGCCTGGACTGGTACCGCCACTCAGGAGAGCTTTGTCACCTTGTAGCAGGGCTGGTGGTTATTGTGGTTGTTTTGCAGATGTCTTGTGAATCTGGGGTTGCTTCCTGCGGGACTTGTCTTCATTTGACTCTTGTCTTTTGAACACTGCATGCTCAGAAATCAACCATCTGTGGAAAAACAGAGGTGGCACAAGATGAGGGGTGGAGATGATTTGTTGTGATGTCCCCCAGAGACATCACATATTGCACAACATGCCCTTGAGGCTTTGAAGGCATCTCTGTGGGCCAGGAAGGTAACTTTTGGCTGTGGTTCATCTATTTATAGGTTCAGAACAGACATCTGTAGAAAAGAGAATTTATGTACGTCACTACTATCCTCTATTGTGCTGTTGTTGTTAAGATTTTGGTTAAGGGTGAAAGGAATAAGAGAGAAACAGGATGCATCTCCAAGGTTTGGCAACAGTGTGGTGGAGACAACTGCAAAGGCACTTTGTATGTGATAATGCAGGAAACAAAAACGTGGTGGCTGTAGGAAAAAAGTTATGTGTACTTAAGCAATGAGGTAAATTGCTTTGTGAATGAAAATGAAGGGTTTGTTGGTAGTAGTACCCATTTGTGGCAAGACTCCATTGATCCAAGTTGAACTGCAGTCATACTGAAATAACCCAAGCCTTTAGGGCCTTCAAGAGAGACAGTGTGACAGTAACAAAGACTTGGAGCTGTGTTCAGAGCACAGAAGAACAGCCATTGAGTATTGAGTAGCTGAGCAAAAATAAAATCCCAGGTGAACATGTAGTCATTGAGCTAATAAACTGCTCTGTGTGGAGAAACGTAACATGGGGAAATTACTTATCTGATGCAATTCTACGCTGCTATAACAGATAAAAAAAACAAATATCTGTAAAATTAAATTTACAGAATGTAGTTTTTCAGAGCTATGCATGGAAGTGAAGTACTTTCATGTGCCATTGGTTGCAGTAATAATTCAGCCTGATTTATAAACCTACACCCCAATTTGAAAAACTGGAAGAGGTCTGCTCTGGGCTTTGCAGTTATTAGGACTGATTCTTGCTCTATCATTAGAAGCCCTTTTCTGGAAATCCAGAGCTATTGAGAAATCTCCAATGTAAGACGCAGAACAGGGTAAACTTATCTCATACCATATCAGGAAATCAGTTAAAATAAAAATATCAAAAAACACAGCACTTTCCATTCATTGAAACTTTTTGCATCAGCAAACCCTGTGCAAAGCCACAGTACTTCTTAGCAGGCTACCTGCAAGTTCAGGTGCCTACATGCCCCATCTAAGTTGGTGGATCAGGGCACTGGAGCGTAGTCGTCTAGCTAAAATCAGCTTACCTGCTATGTGTGTGGGCAAGGTGCAGGATCTAATTTGAACTGGTTTTGATGGAGTTTTTGGCACTGGTCGTTGCAGGTCTTTGCTATATATATGCTATAGAACCTGAGTTTTAGTCAACAGCTTCACTCAGAATATGAAATCATATAGCTGATCCAGACAAATGGATAGATGCCTTATTATACTTAGCTGAAACATTCAGTATTGTAGCATAGTTAGTGTGAGTTGTTCTCTTTCTCAATTTGCCTTTTTGTGGTGATCTACAAAAGCACAAAAATAGTTGGCAGCAAGTGGGAAAACAACAGAAGAGGAATAAATGCAGACTAAAGGTGATTTATAAAATCTGTGTATGACAGTTACGTGAGATAGTATCAAATACTATTTTCTCTATTACAAAAAGGTTTTTTTACAATATACTACTTAAACATTTTAAAAAATAAAACTTTTAAAAGCAGTGAGGTGGACTGTATTTTTGCACTTTCTCTGAGGTTAGGACACATGCTCAAATTCATACAATGAAATAGTATGTAAAATAACACTGAGTTTCCTGAAAGTAATCTTGTTGCTGCTTTTGATTGTCTTGTTATTCAGGGATGCTGCTTTGCTAATACTGGAGGGGAGGGCACATCTTGGAACAAATGCATTTTGTGTGAGGGAGCCAGTGTTGGTGCAGTAGCACAGTTGGAAAATTTCAATACACAAAGCCAGGAAATTTGGAGGTTCTGACTTTTTTTTTTGTACGTGTAACTTGGCAGGTAGTACAAATATCTTATATCTTCACTGGCAAGCAACAGCTTCTGCTAAACATAATTATTCCCTTGGAGCTTTAAATTCAAAGGTGGGTTCTGTAAAATTTAATTTTTTTCCCCTGCAGCTTTCATGATAAAGGAACAGTTATTAAATAAGGGCAGCTACCATACAAGAGTGGTTACTATTAAAACCTGCACAGGAAAAGTTACAGGCACCAAACAAGAGTGGTTATATGCTGAGCATGACTTCAAAAAGAAGAAACATAATGTAAGATATAAATTCATTTTTATATGCAGAGTAAAAGTTTGTGCTGAAGTGCATGAAACAGTGAACAAGACAAGCTGTTTCACTGTCAGGTCTATCGAAGTTGCTGCTTCGATTTACATTAAGTTCTTTGTATTTGTGCCTGTGTTTAATTTGAGGGGGGAAGGAAAGAAAAACTGCAAATTCTCTAAAAAAGTTCTGGCTTTTGCACTGGCAAGCACACTTGGATACAGATTTTATTTGGGCTCAGTGAATGTGGAGTAGCAGGACAGGCTACCACACATAGAATCATAGAATGGAGAGGGCTGGAAGGGACCTTAAAGATCATGTAGTTCCAACCTTGGCAGGTAGCCACCCATGGGCCGGGTCTTCTGCATCCTCAAGTGCAGGCTGAGCTTAAGCTGCTACAAAAGAATGTTCTGTTGTGCTGCACAGCTATCTAATTTGCATCACCTAAGAAAACCCAGACTGTTTTATGATTTAGGATACTATCAAACCCAACTCAAGTGAGAGAAGGTAAATCGTGGATGCCATCCGCAGCATCGTCTGATCCAGATTTATTTTTCTTCACGGTATTCATGATGCGCAAGAACTCCTACTCAGAAACTTTTGATTGGTGGGGGGGGAGCTCAGACTAACACAATTAATTTTTGAAATATATATATATATTTTTAAACCAGTACCATTTACCTAAAGATTTACGGAGGTATTTCATCCACTTTAAGGAGGAAGTTCTTGTGCTGATGAGCTCTGCACTCCCTAACAAAATTTCAGGAAGTCACTGATGTTTATTTATATGGAACATGATTTTACTGGGTTTTTTTTAACCAGTAGTCTTCTCCAGATGACTCTGAAGGAGCATTTGTTTGCATTATTATTGAGCTTAACATAACCAATAATGAAAAAAGAAATGACAGGCTGAATGAAACTACATCAGAGTTTACACTGCCAGTGAACCATAAAATCAAATTAAAACAATATCTGATAAACTTCCTTAATTTTCTACTATCAGAGTAATAATGGAAAGTAACATGGGCTGGTGCCTTATTTAATTGGTAGTGTTGTATACTAATTAAGTAATGAGATAGAGTAATATTTTCTTAGGCAAAGCTGTATATGTACAATATGTTTTAGTTGACACAAACCAGAGCTTATTAACACCCTTTGAGACACAGTTGCTTAATGATATATTAATGGGTATTTCATATATTTTTCAGATAGTAATTTCTGGTAATTACATTACAAAGTAGAACAAAAAGAGGTTGCTAACTTGTTGTATTCTTCCATTTTGGAAAATTAGTTCCTAGCAGAAAATGGAGTAGAAGTTCTAAGGATTTCACTGTGCTCCTAGAGTGCCGTAACTCCAACTGGTTTCTCCAAGATAATATGAATGTGTGTGAAAGCTTTGGTATTGTAATGTTGTATTGCCAGTTCCTGGAATTTTCTAATCATGATTGTTCAAAAGAGTAATTTATCGTTGTTGCTGTGATTATATTTTTCTGGGGTTTTAGGTGCTTTCATCTGTATTTTCATACTTTCTTTTAACCATCGCAGCAAGCAACTTCTTTAATGAAAACCTTCTTTCCTGAGGCCTAAATCCCAAAATATCTTGGGCTTTTCTAGGAGTACCAAGTATATGTCTTTGTGATAGCACTGGCATTTTTCTCTATTTTCACAATACTACTTCTATCTTCCCTCTCTACGTTTATATCCATACTTTAAATTAAAATTACCAATAGGCTTGCTTGGTATGGCATGAAAGCTGGCTAGTGGATAAGTTTCTTATTCTAGTCTTCCATATGGTTTTAAGTAGGAGGTTTAACAAGTCCAGGGGCAAGATGTTGTACTTGAGTTGAGACAATCCCAGATATGAGTACAGACTGGGAGAAGTACTCATTGAGAGCAGCCCTGTGGAGAAGGATATGAGGGTCCTAATGGGTGTAAAAAGCCAGACATGAGCCAGCAGTGTGCTTGCTGCCTGGAAGGCCAGCAGTATCCTGGGCTGCATCAAAAGAGGGGTGGCCAGCAGGGAGAGGGAGAGGGTTGTGTACCCCTCTACTCTGCACTTTTGAGGCTCCATCTGGAGTACTGCATTCAGATCTGGGGCCCCCAGTCTGGGGGGATGTGGAGCTGTTGGAGAGGGTCCAGAGGAAGGCTATGAAGATGGTCAAAAGACCGGAGCACTTCTCCTGTGATGAAAGGTTGAAGGAGCTTGGCTTCTTCAGCCTGGAGAAAAGAAGGCTCTGGGGAGACCTCGTGGCCTTCCAGTATTTCCTGCTTACAAGCAGGAGGGGAACCAACTTTTTACACAGACATATAGGACAAGGGGGAATGGCTTTAAACTAAAAAGAGGGGGGAGGTTTAGGTTAGATGTTAGGAAGATTTTTTTTACTCAGAGTGCGGTGAGGCGCTGGCACAGTCCACCCAGAGAAGCTGCGGATGCCCCATCCCTGGAGGTGCTCAAGGCCAGGTTGGATGGGGCCCTGGGCAGCCTGAGCTGGTGGGTGGCAACCAGCCCATGGCAGGGGGTTGAAAATGGGTGATCTTTAAGGTCCCTTCCAGCCCAAGCCATTCTGTGATACTATGATTGGCAAAATTAAGAAAAAAAAAGAGTAAAATATCTGAAAGAAGTATCTGATTTTTCTGTGCTTCTTTTACCACTCTCAAGGGGAAATGGCTATATGAGTGGAGACTGGAAGAGGGAGGAAATAGGTTTGAGACTGGACCAATGTGTCATTGTGTTAAAGCCAGCCAGCCAGTGAGGTCATTGTTTTCATCTGAGTCATTTTAGAATGAAAACTTACATTATGGAAAACATTGCACATCTTTATTTCAGACATGGAAATATCCAGCCAGCCTTTCAGGAGTAGAGCTCTGCTGATTTTATTCGAGGTATTCCTGTCCCAGTGGTGTAAACAGGGAGGGGAAATCAAATTCTTTTGCCTCATTTTTTTAACACTTTGCCACTAACCCAAAGTAAGGTATTCTCTAGGCACGCTTCAAGATGCTTGTTGAGGAGGGAGCCAATAAATCTGTTCATCACACCTGTCAGCCCTGAATCTAGTAAACCTGTCCAGCCTGCAGCAGGCTACAGTTATACTAAGGGGAAAGGTTCTTAAGCACCAACTCGTGTTGAGGCTATATTATGTTCCAACATGCAGGGGGAAAATTCTTGAGACTGCATTCTTGTCTATTGATTCTATTTCATACGCAGGCTCCGGTAGGCTCGGTCTCTGTGTAGGACAATTTAATTGAGGGACTTGGGCAATCTGCCCAGCTCTGCAATTAATTTGTGTGGCCATGAGCAAACCATGTCATCTCTCTGCACTTGGGTTTTAATGTATATGGTTTTTAAGGGGAGTCTTACATTCATAACACTTTATCTTGCTGTATAATGTGGTAATTATAACAATTTGTGTGTTTTCTTTGATTTAACAGCACAATGACTGTCACATAAGCTAAGAGGAACAGTAGGAGGTTTTGGCTAAGTGTGACAATTGCTCTTTTATCATTTAAGTGGGCAAAAGCCATTGCTACTTTATGTCTTCAGAATAATTTATGAAAATGACACTAGCTTTGAGATGTTTGCGTAGCATGTGCTTACAGTGTTAACCTGTGGCGAGTCTGATGTCTCCTTAAGATTAATTCAACCACTTGCTTGATAAGCATTTAATATTCTTGCTCTTTCAAGATTAAACTTACAGTTCTTTTTGAAAAAAAATATGAAAACTCACCTGTGCTGACACTGAAATGTTCAGTCTTAAGAGGATCCAGAGCATGCAGAGGCTGTGTGTTCTGTAAGGGAAAGCGTATTTGGGTAATGGTCTTCCAAGTATGAAAATTGATCCGTTGTTTGTAGGAGTTTCATCATCATTTTCATTGTATGGGCACCCCTCACAATCATCACATGGCCCTCTTCTCCCCATCTCCTCCTCTACTAGTAGCTGCCAAAAACGGTGGTGCACTGTCTTCCATGTTTGGCTAGTGAGGACCAAAAGTAATCTGCCTGTGATTGCGCAGGTGCCCAGTTGACAGCAGATTGGATTTGGATCCCAAATGGGATGCTGGCATTCCCATGAATATGAAACTGAAATTGAGCAGCTTATTGGATCCTTATCCTTGTCTCATGGAGACGGTTATGAGCAGGATCTAGGCGCAATTCCTGTAATAATTCTTGTTGCTCTATAAATACTAACCCAGCTGTTTTCATGGTGAAGCTATGCTTTTGCTGTCCATTTTTAATCAGAAATAGGATGCATGGGCATCTGAGGAAATGAAGCAATAAAAGATTTTATTATTTAGAATGTGAGTTTATATTTTATCTCACTTTTCTTGAACAATCTGAGATGCTTGTGATCCTTGTTAGGGCTGTCTGAATCATTTACTGGTCCCCAGTTGTTTCCTAACCATGCAGTGATAAGAAGACAAAAATGATCAGAATGTCTTCCCACACCTGAGAACTTCCTTGCATTATTATTCTCACTGGAAGGAATTGTTGAAATTGGTGGCACCACCTATTGGCAGGAGAGTAAATCTATGAATGAGATTTATTTGCATACTAAGAAAGAATAATAAAATAGATTTCTTGGAAACAACTGAGTTGATGTGCTGCTGCAGAGCTAGCCCTTGATTTAAAAACAAGGAAAAACCAGAACACCGCTTGATCTAAGATTACCTAGCTGTTCATATTGGCCAATACTGTCACTTTTTTGTTGTTGCTACGTTTAAAAGATTTTTGAAAAGGTACCCACCCTTAAAAAGCAGCTTTGTGACTGGTTAAAGGTATTGAGACCTAAATTATTTGCTGATTCTGTGAAATAACTGGTGATAAAGTTTTCCTTATTTTATTATTCTCATTCTTCCATTTTAACAGATGTTACCCGTAGTCTGAAATGAGCTATTTCACTGCGACAGTTTCCCCAGTGCTTGGAAGGCAGTCTATTGATGGCAGCAGTTTAAGCCACAGTGTCTTCAGCAGGAGGACCTGCATTATTAGCTTTGAGGGTTTCGTGGATGCCGTGTGATAAATGGCTTCTGGCAGTTGGCTCTGGGTGTGCTAGTCACTAGTGTTTATGCCAGAGGAGTCTAAAAATGACTTAGTTGCACATCATGGGGCCTGCGTGATGATAGAACTGGTCGAAATTGGAGTTTGTTTAAAAAACAACTTCACTGTGGCCTTCTTAAAATACAGGCACATAAATAAATACATATATACATTTTTTAAAAGGTGGTGGTTCCTGTTTGGTAGCTCTGCTTTTGTTATCCGGAGGAGATGCCAGATAGTTGAAGGCTGTCAGTCCTTGAGGCTGGGCATGGAGGTGCTGTGTTTCCTTGAAGACACATTGCAGTCCAGGCTACACTGCCATAGTGAATAGCTGAACAACTGCAGTGGGGCATGGGAACAGCTGCAAAGTCTGGGGAAGGCTTTGATGCGATATATATGTGTTCTCAGTATAGCTTCAGTTCATAACCCAGTTGGAAAATATCCTAAAAATGCTGTCTATGGATGTGCCCACGTTAGGTGGTTTCCAGGGATTCCTCTGCTGAGGAACTCTGGTTGTGTGAGCAGATGGTGTAACCCTGCTGGGGCCAGTGCAGCATTCATGTCCATGTGCAAGGCAAACCAGTTACTGTCCTGCAGTGGAACAGGCACACAACTGCATACAGAAACTAAAAACAACTGGGCAGAAACAGTCCAGGTGAGCTCAGGAATGGAGAAAAACTTAGAGCGTGCTGTGTGGAAAAAGTAATGTCAGTGTCTGAAGGGGTGAGATGAGCTGGATGGTTTTACTGTTGTGGTGCAGTTTGCTGACAGGCTAATGCTGATATAAAATGCATAGTGGCAGGTAAAAGGTATGTGACTTGAACTTCTTTAGTGCAGAGAGCTTAAGGTGTGAAATGTCCAAGCTCATAGCCACTGATTGAGCTGACAACATGATAAAAAGTAGCATTTCAATTCCTGGTGAACACATAGTTGGATTGTTCTGTGCATTAAAAGAACATCAAGTTTCTTTCATCTAGGAAAGCAAGAAGTGGAATGTAAAGTACTTGGAGCAAAAATGCCAGAAAATGCATGTATGATTAATACCGTGGTCCTTTTCTCACCTTTATTAGCAGAAGCATGGAAGGATGGTCAGTGCAAATGCTGATGTGATTAAACTGCTAGCGCCTGCAGGGTTGCAGCTGAAAAAAGGCAAAGCATGAGTGTGAATCTCATCATATTTTGCCACTGTGTTACTGTAGTTCAGCTCTTTGGCTAACAATTAAGTTAAGATTTTCCCTCTTACGCCTGCCCATCCTTTTCTTAAGTAGGCATAGATCAAAACGGTATGCTTCTGGCATTCTCATGCGAAAGTAGGCATGAGGGATCACAAATAACTACGAGCTGATTCCCAGACTGGAATTTGTTTGCTGACTGTCCGTGTGGGTGGCAGTGTCCATAAATGTTTTAGCACAGTCTGGTTCTCTCTTGGTCTCAGTACAAGATTTACCACTGACCTGTCAGTCCAGCCACAGTGTGGAAGACTACATTCAGAAGTGAAAAATGCTTTTGGAAGACTTTACTACTTAGCAATCCAAGGGCAAGCTGCTGCTGGCTAAATATGGCTGAGCAGAGAGGTGGATGACTCTAAATAGGGAGTGACACTGGGAGGAGATGCTGGGTGCAGCAAATACTATCCTGGCTCTGCAATGTGGTGGTTGTTCTGGGTTTTAAGCCCCCTGTACTGAGTGGAGGAAGTTCCTTCTGTTGTGATCAGATGCCTTTGTCTTAAAGTATATAGATACAAATCATCTTCTCACAGTCTATTTCAAGGTCTAGAAGTCATGTGTTCAATTTCATGTTCTATAGTTCAGCTTTGTGCTTATCTATAAAATTTCCTGACACTTCAGTGCTGTGGGCTGCTGTTCCCTTGTGTGCCGCAAGTGAGGCACAACCAAACCATCTCAGCCTGCATGTCAGCAGGAGCCAGCTGCTTCACTTCAGTGTCCATGGGTGTATGCCTCCCTGCCTTTGATTGCAGTGCACGCAGGCATCTGTAGGTACGCCCATGGACATTGTGTGGCATACAAGATACTGAGAAGCCAAGGTTTTGGGTAAGGTACATGGCATCATTCACAAATGGCAAGAGAGCGAGGTGCAGCTAGCTGCTGGAACTGCTGTTGACACCTTTCAGCTCGTGTTTTACTTGTGAGCTGCACACAATTCATTACAATAGAAAAATACTCTTGACTGGTGTAGCAGAGAAATTAAACGATTCTCATGGGATGTGCGTATGTATGTTCACACACGCATGCAGGAGGTGGTGAGGTTGTTTCCAGTCTCCTGTGTGTCAAAACAGGTTTTACCATTAATTTATCCATAAAAGGTTCTAGAGAGACCTCTAAATAAATGACCTGAAATAGCAAGTCCATAAATAGTGCTATGTTTCAACTTTGTTCCACAGCTCTATCTGTATGCTAGAACCTGCAGAGTTTGTGGATATCTTCTTTCTCAAGTCCTACCAAATTTTCTCTTCAAGCATTACAACAGTGTAAGAAATGCAAATATAAATTTGGAGCTCTTTGTTTGTAAAAAGCCATTTACAGGGACAGGAGTGAATCTTCACCCCCCCGACCCCCTCCCCGGGTTTCAGACTGCAGTAATTTGAACAGGAGGTACTGTATTTAAGTGCAATATGACTGAAACATTTTAGTGAGACATCTTTGTTTGCTTTTGTGACAGTTTGATGCTGCTCAGAGATCTGAAGAAATAGGGTAGAAAGAGTAAGCAAAGAGCAGAAAAGACCCATTAAAATTAGAAACTGAACATTTATGGTGCACTTCTCCGTGAGTGAAAATGTCTGCTTGGATCAAAAAATTAATGGCAGCAGAGGATTTGGTCTAAACACAACATTTTTGAAAAAATCTAGGAAATGTGGGATCATGGGGAATGATCCTAGTGAGAAATGCTGCTGTTGTTTCTCAATTATAGGCCTAATTTCTATTAAGAGTTGTTGAGACTTCGGCCTCTCTTCTTCTCCCCACAGATTTCAACGTCATCCCAATCAGAGTTGCTGTTTCTTGCCATCCCTCTATTTCTTCCCTGAAAACAACCACTTAACGTGTGATGGCTTGAAAATGCTCATAATTTGTTTGTTTTCTTCCTAGGCTGGAATGGTGCTGAGATGTGGCTACTTCTGGTTTGGGTTATTTCTCGTGCCCACTGTGTGCCTTGTTAAAGATGTGGCATGGACAGCGTAAGTCCTGAACCTGTCTTCTCTGAGTTCTGGGAATTATTCTGTATGCACGTGTTGTCCCGTTCATCCTGTACCAATCTGAGGGAGGCAGCCTTCACTGAGTGACAAAGATATCTCTCTTGATTATTTACATTGCCTACCCTCTAGGTAAACAAATCAAATTCAGGCCTCAGAGATGTCCTATTTTAAAAGGGAGCCATTATTTGGTTTGACTGAGGTTAGGTAGAACATAAAAATGCAGTACTCATGTCCTTACCCTGTAAGTTTCCAGTTGTTTGTCAGCTGCTTTTTTGGGTTCACTCAGCAGTGGATCTTTGAAGATTTAGCTGAGAGGAAAGCAGTACCCACGGAACTCTGTATTTAGTTTTAGTAACTCCTTCCCTGCCCAGAGAGGAGGATCAAGCCCTGTGAAATACAGCTCTGTGTAATCTCCAGATCCTCTCAAAACTCTGTAGTTTCAAACCTCCGTGGAAATTAAATAATTTCAGTAATTTTGATTTACAGAGAAGCAGCTTCTCTATCACGGCAATCTGAAATGCAGAAGCATACTTTTCAGGTAGCATTTCTGATGTTCCGCTTGCTTTTTAAGTGTCTTAAGTCCCAAAGCTTTCATTCTTTCCCTTGGAAGTCTGTTTAACAACCAAGATGTTTTTGATGATTTGTTGGTGTGGGTTTTTTTGTTTGTTTGTTTGTTTTGTTTTGTTTTTTTGTGAACGTCTTTCTTTAGCCTAATCACTGAGAATTTTTTTGGATTCTGAGCAGCTGGAGGTAACTTAGTCACATTCTCATTGCGTTAGAAGAGCAGCAAAGAAAGCATTGCCCTTGCTCTCTTATCTGAAGGCAGGGCTTGGCTTTATAACCTGATACAAGAACCCAACCCTTTCTAACTCAGGCAAAAATGGAGGTCCTAGCTGCCATGAAGAGGCAGAAGAAGATAATAAAGGCTAGCCTGTCACTTGGTCATGAAGGCCCAAAGTGAAAGCTTCATGATATGTAACACTTAGCTCCAGCAATGTGCTGTTGATAAGTCAAGGAAGGCTTGGAAAAGGAAGGAAAAAAAACCAACCCAGAATGTTTGCCAAACATGGGTACATTTCAAGTTCCAGCATATGGGATAAGTCAGGTAATAGGCACATGTCTGAAAATCTGCTTTTTTTCTTCCCTTGGGGCTGATGGCATGGTTAAATTAAACTAATTCTGCTGGGCAAATCTACCAATCAGTAGATACTTATTGTATGCTTTCCCATTTTCTTCATCAGCTTATTTCACTAGTTTTCATGAGCGACGCAGCTAAAATTAAACCTAAGTATCATAATGTAAAATTTATGTTAAGGTCGAACTATGATTTAATGGTCTTGCACACTAGAGGGTTTTTCGTTACATTCATTAAACTTCTCCAATTGAAAATAATTTAAGAACTCTAAAGCTGAGGCCAAATCGAGGCTGAATTTGGATACTTAAGCTAGCTGTGTCAATGAGCTGGTTTTTAGAACGCTGAAAAAAATCTTAGAACTCATTTAGCGTAACAGGTCCTGCTCCTGTGTCAGGCATTATTTAAAATTACATGCTCAAAAGTCAGTGGGAGTACTCCTGTGATTCAGGCCAAATAGGAGCTGAACTGTTTGCATCATCAGCAATCAAATATATATTTAGGTGTCCAAGACTGCGCTTCAGTTTTTCAAATGTTTTCATGATAGTTCAGTGTCCTGAAGTTGTCCTCTGTTCTTATCAGTTCTTGGCAAAAATGGCTAAAGAACTGTAAAACAGCCCAGGCTGAAACAGTCTCATCCTCAGCTATTACTCATCATGGAAAACTGTTACTGACTCAGCCTGTTCTTTAATATTTCTTAGAGAATCTCAGCAACGTAATCCTTTCATTGGTTCAGAGCTGGAATGTACAGAGATTGTGAAGCTCTCAAGACAAATGTGTGTGATTGATACGCTGGATATTTTCCCAGCAGATTTTAAACAGGAGGCTCCTATCACCATTAAGCAAAAAATCTGTTCTCTAAGCAGGACTTCTCTTTTTAACCTATCACTGAAAAATTAACGCCATTAACATTTTAACTAGGATAAATGAAATGACACAGCTATCAGCACTGCCATATGGAAGGAGTAAAGGTCTGTTTCCTTTCCAAGAGGCTTGCCATTCAAACCCTGAGCCCAGTGCCTCTGGAAATCAGTCAGCACATTTCTACAGCAGTGGTTACAGCACATTGCTGTCCATAATTCAGCAGAATCTGGTTTGGGCCATAAAATTCCAGCAGCTATGACTTCTCATGGTCATGGAATTTGTCCCTTTCTATTCCTTTTGGACATGAAGTGTATGTCCACAGGAGGAACGTCCGTGTGACCTGAAAGATACATGCTGAATTTCAGTACAAACTACTGTCAGAAAAACAAATATGATACAGAGTTTTTGTCTGGAACAATGCTAGAAGGGATAACCCAGTGTGTTTAAGAGCCATGCAAATATTTGTTTCTAAACTGCTGTGCTGCATCCAGTGTCAAAATGTTTGATGCTGGTGAGTATGAGCTAGTTTTACATAGTTTACATAGCTAGTTTTTGTCATACATGCCACATTTGTCAACACACCTCTTATCTCCCGTATTCTCTGCAGCTCCAGGCTTTTATTTAAATATTCTTGTGTGTGTGTATATATATGTATATAAAGTGAATCAAGGAAAAGTGGAGTACTTCTCACTTTAGAAAAAGGAGGAAGCTTATTATTAATACTTGGCTGCAATACCACATTGTTAACTTTGGTCCACTACCTTGAGTTCAGTGGCTTTACTTGGATTAAGTTTTTGCCTTATAAAAGTCCCGGTTGTGCTACCATTGAAAAAATCAGAGTTTTATAAGGTGAGTCCTTCCTTACAGTTGGCACATGTCGCTTGAGTGCATGTCACTGTTGCTAGGAAGTCTTGAAATGTCAGATCCACAAAGCTATGTGAGAATCATAAAAATGTAGAATTTATTCTAGCAAAATTAGGGAAGAGGGCAAGAATTTATTTTTAAAAATGGTGTCTCAACACTTAGTGTTATAGTGAGATATTTCTTGAGCCTTCCAATCCTTACCAAAGTCCTGATGTGTTTTGTGTTTTTTTTTTTTTTTATGAGGGGAAGAAGCACATTGTACTTGCCAACCCTTGTAGGCTAAGTAAGTGAGAAGGTACAAGAGTTCTCACCCACGTGTGCACTTGCAGTCTCTGGAGCACGGGACACCTAATATGGTGTTGATAATGAAGAGACACAGTAGAGGTGTCATTGTGCTTGAGAAAAACTTGTGAATGCAACCATGCTCCTCCCTGGCAAGTCCTGGCCTCCACAACCCCTAAATATCCTCCCAGGACTGCAATGCGCAGGTATGCACTTCCCTGACTTGGAAGGGGAAGAGCCAACTGAGATGATGAGATGACTCTTCAGCTGTTCTTATGGTCCCTGATCTTAATATCCTTATGTGTTGAGGGAAGTTGCGTTTACCTTTTTGTAACTCAACAATTGCAGATGAATGGGAACAGCAAATACAAGAGCTCGTAATTTATTGAGGGCTGATCACACATCTAGGGCCACTTGTAAAGTACAAGGTAAAAGCTGAGACTTCTACCTGTGTTTTTATATATCAGAAGTTAACAATGTGCTATTGTGAAAAAAACATGAAGTATCCAGTCCTGTTGCCAGCAGTCCGTGGAATATTTGCAATTGGCTTTGATGGGAGCAAGCCCAGACTCTGAGGCAATTGTAATACCATATTTTAGTATTTGTTCTTGGAGAAACGTGTGGATAGGTCAGCTCAGGCCCTTTTATAAATACTTCATTACTCATTCTTCCATGGATGTTCTTTCTCCAAGTGAAGAAGTGACTCAATGCATAACAATTACCTGGGGCGTTACTGTTGCTTCATGGTTACTCAACCATAGCAGAACACATGTATTCTGTTATTTCATTTTACTCCTAAAATACTTCAGAGCACCTGACTTTGGAGCAACCATATTTTTTCCATGTTGTGCAATACCTGCTTTTGCTGTCCTCTGCTAATTGGACTTTGTATCTCAGTTTCCATTTTGAATTCGCTGTTCACCCCATGGAAGAAGAAGAACATCCCTCATCTCCTATGCTGTGTGGCATGAAACCTTGGGAGAGAGACCGAATAACTTGCAGATTTCTGTGTTCTCATCAGTGGGGAGAGTAGGTTTTAAAGGGGTTTTGTAGTTCCAAACATGCTCAGCATTTAAGTTTACATTAGTAGGTAAAAGATGAGTTCAGGGTCAACGTTTTAATGTATTTACTCAAATTAAAGAGTGTGGCAGTTATGTCAACTGTAGAGATTATAAGAATTAATAACTCAAAGCTTTCTCATCTAAGAAAATCACTAGTTTCCCAACCTCAAAGAGTTTAACCATTAGCCTATCAAGTTGTGGTAACTTGAATGTAATTAATATCTGTGCAGCTGTAGGTTATCTCACGTGTTTGAAATGCTGAATTTTAAAGTAAGCTTGCTATTCTGTATTCTTCTGTCACAATGTGCTGGTGTTCCCTTGCATATGATAACTCCCTTGGTGCTTTAAATCAGGTACTCTCCTACGAACATCCTTGATACCTCCAGATTTTACTGTGTTCTATATTTTCCTGTTCTCTTTGCTTTGCTCTTAAATTCAGATATGTTCTGAAAAGTTTTCATTTTAGTTTCTCATTCTGAGACATCTGGGGCCTAATTCAGCGCCACGAAGACCAGAGTACTTGGATATAACTTAGTATCAAGCCACTCACATACAGTAGACTCAGCAAAGGTTTTGTGGTTTTCATTTCTTATTCCCCATAGAAGGAGGGATAAGAATCACGCTTTTTAAAAATAAATGCATCTCCATTATAGTTTAATTATATATATACACCAGTTACTTTTCTGCTAGAAGGAGGAAGACGTGTTTTGTATCGTTGGTTGAGGATGATAGAATCTGTGTGTAGGATTTTTATAAAACTTGAAAAGAAATTTTTGCCACCTCTGGAATGGAAGAATATAATTTTAATGCCACGAAGTGAAGCAAGTGGTGTATTACCCTACTTGTCTCCATTTTGTTTTCAGGCTTATCATGCAGTCGCATGCTAATCAGTGTTGTCCCGTGGGACACTTGTCCTCCTCTAAGTGACACAAAAGAGGAAGCTGATCAAAAACTGTCCACTGCAAAAAGATCCCCACATTTCATATTATCGCTTTGTAAATGTCAGGAGAGGGGACTGGGTTCTCCTTATGCCAGTTTAATTTTTAGTAGTACTAGAGTGCTAGGTGAAACTGAAAAAGAGCCTTAGTATTTACAGGGGGAAACTACTTTCCAAATTCTGGTTACGTGTGTGCATGGCTCATTGAATCCCCAAGCTGGGAAAATAGGACAGAGCCAGTCTTGTTACTGTCATCTTGAAAGCACAGAGAAAGAAGTGCTTTTCCAAGTCATGTGAGACTGATAAATGAAAATAAAGGGGCTTGAATGGCAATTATTATCTGAGACTCTCCTCAGGTTTTCAGAGCAGTGTGATGCATAGCTCAAAAGACCGAGTGGAATCATGTTTTACTGCCATGAATATTCAGTGAATTTCTGTTCTTTTGTCTGAGAGCTCTGGTCCTGAGCAGTCCCACAGCAGCAGTGTCAGGTCTCCACAGTCCGGTAGCTGTGCTAGTTGGTTACATCTTGAGTGTTGTGTTGAAGCAGACAAGCTCTCCCAAATTTCTTGTTTCTTATGTAATATTTCCCAGGTATTGTGAATCTAGGCTGACTGTTCGTGTGCGTTCACTGCCTTATTTCCCAAATTGTGTGAAGGAGTTGCCCTGGCTTCTCATAAAAGAAGTAAAATTGGGCTTTTTTAACAACACAACATTCATACGGCTTTCCTTGTGTCTTCCTTGTTATTGTGGTACAGGGCCAAGCACACCTACCATAAATCTTTGCTGGAACAAGTTCAAGAGTTGGAGATGAAGACCAGAGAGCTGGGAAAAGCCATGCTTCGTGACAGTAATGGAAAGAGGTGGGACAATTCTATGCTGATGTTTAAAAAAAAGCAACAAATTACTGTTCTTGTCCTCTCCTCTTTTTATTTCTCATTGTTCAAATCCGATTGCAGTCAGGTGAGAAGTCTTCTGTCCTATATTATTAATTTGTTGCTATTGTTCTTGTCCATATATTCTTCTTGTTGCCCCCACCAAGGTCAACCCTTACGGTTTTGTTTCTCCTGTGTTATTGCTAGTGAGGCTGTATTTGTAAACTACAGCTCAGTCTCCTGGTAACAAGTGGTGCTATTACCTGGCCGTTGAGCCAGACTGTTTTGAAAAGACTTTGTTGCATATGCTTTATTTGCCATCAAAAAAAGTCAGCCTGATAAGCTTGTCCAAGGAAGAAACTGTCTGTGACTCAGGATATAAGGAGAGTTAGACTGTAGCTAAAGGGAGAACTGGCTAATCCAGTGTTTCCCTACAGCTTCATTCATTCTCACCTCAAGGTGTTGGGTTTTTTTAAATGTTTTTGCTGTTTTCCTCTGCAGGCCCCTGTGTTCAGGGTTCTCAGTTTCTCGTTGTACCTCTCCCTTGTTTCCACACCATATGGACTTGAACATATTGCTATTATTGAATCCTTCATTGTAAGGGGAGAGTATGTGTTGGTATGTGTTGTGTGGGAACCTTTGTCTCTTCTGAAAGAAGCTAAAGAAAATCACAGTGAGGCTTTTGCATCCAACAGTTTCATTTGCCATCGCAGAATGTGGTTCTGCATCAGCTAGTCGGAAAAGCTCCCTGAGTTCAAAAAGGTTTTAGAACTAACTCTTCTGTTCCCTAAACAATATGGCACCACATGACTTGCTAAGAAACGACGTGATCATTAAACTGGATTTTAGCAAACCTTATAAACTAGCAAACTGAGTGGAATGGAGCTTTTAAAAGATTTTGTTCTTACGGGGCAGGGTCATCCTTTGAGCCTTTGATGTGTATTCTGAGGTAAACTAATTGCCATATTGTAGCTGCTGCTAAGATGAGTGGGTCGTAGATTTTTCAACTGAACTTGTGAGTTAATAAGCACTATTTTTAGGGAAAATTATCAGGGAGTGAGTTTAGCAAGATTATAGTAAACTGAAAAGCTTTAAAAAAATGCTTTGTGAACTACAGTGTGTTTGTAAGATGGCCTTAGTGAGCAGGGTTTGCTTCTCAGAGGCCAAGACAAAGTAAACATAGTATTGTTGATTAAAATCACTTCAAAATGCGTGGTATGCTCAGTTTTTATTGAGCCATTTTTCTGCCCTGACTTTTGGTTTCTACAAAACACTGCACATAAATTGTGCTGGCTTGCAGAAGTCACAAACTGCGCATCAGATTGTTTAAAAAGAAAAAGCAGACTGTGCAGCGCTGGTCAACACCATTTTATGCCATGATTAAAACCAACAAAAATGCCTGAAGTCAAGCATCTAATTAAAAATAGGTGTTGTTTTTAGTTGGCTGAGTAGTCACCTTAAAGTCAGTTGGAGCCAAAGTGCTTGGTACCAAAATCAGGTTAACCTCCCAGCCAAAACACATGAAAGGTGTGACTTTGGGTTGTGAATTACTGCTCATAGACCAATCAGATGCCAAGCAAGTGGGATCCGGTTGTGCTGAGGACTGGGTGTTCCCAGACATGCTGTTCTGATAGTAGGAGCCCCACAGCTGCTGCTGTGGTTCCTATCAGTGTCTGGGACAAAGCTGCATTTGTGTCAGTGAGATGCTTGTGTTTTCCTGCCAGCGTTAAGTGCCAGTTATTGACAGCCACGGAGGAAGGCGAATCCACTTTTTGCAGGCAGAATCTGTGGGTTACGAGGCAGGTTGACATAGTATTCATAATGAGAAAGGTTGTTAGCGTTTAATCTGTTTATATGCATGTGTATGTCTCTCCTAGAGCTTGATGGGTTTCTTCTCTGTTTACAGACAGTCCTGACTTGCAGTAAATTTAAAGACCATGTTGTAATTCACTCATATACTCTATGTTTTCATAGCCTTTTATTTTATTGCATTCTCATTGCAAATTCTCTCATCTGCATTCCTCCTCCCCTGTATAGCTTCACTTCATTCTCGCAACGCTTGCATGGAGATGATGTAAGGAATCCCTCCTGGCCTTCTCTCCCCTTCCCCCTCCCCCACTTCTTTCCATGCATTTGTTTGTTCTCCTTCCTAATTGCTCCCAGATTTTCTGGGTGGTCCATCTGTGAACTAGATAATGGTAGAGTGCCTCTGCCTGCTAGGAGCTGGTGTGCTGTGCTTGTGATGTGGCCTCCAGAGTGCTCTTCAGAGTTGTTCTGCCTTTTATCTCTTTTGTTTGTCTCCTGGCTCTTTCACACCTGCCTGATATAGTGAGCTTGTCCAAAGGGAAGGGTGAGGGTGGGAAAGAGGCAGAGGGACCTTACTGCAGTTACAGCCTCTCTGGTTCATATTCTTTATTTTCTCTTAAGTGTTCTTGAAGCCAGTGGAAATGAGGAGATGCGTGCACTGCTCTCCCCTGCTGCCCACAGCCCCATTGCTCTTAGGATATTACTGGCAATGTGACACTGTGCAGAAAGGGAATATAACCAGAGTCTCTTCATTTCTAACACAAAATGGAGAGCTGTGTTAGAACTGCACAGGTCTGCCAGTCACCTCTGAGTGCCGGTGTCAGCTCTTGGTTGGAAGTGTTCCTGAAACACAGCCATTAGGTGTTGGTTTGTTCAGGCAGCTGTGAAAGATAAGCTTGCTGTCATCGGGTCTGGTTTCCTGTCTCACATAGTAGACGCTATTTTTGTTTCACAAACAACAAAAAAATAAAATAAAAATCACACCCAATTACAGATAAGGGGGATTTAGGGAGCTAATTGCTTTTATCGTTGCCTAGACTGTAGGGGAAATATGAAGTGCAAGATGTGGATCTTTAGGATTATTCTGCTAAACAAAAAGCAATTCACAAACCCTGGAAGGCAGTGAGACCATCTAGATGTTCACAACAGGGTGCCAGCAGTTTGCAGCAGCTCACTTGAATTTCTGAAAAGCATGCACAGAGCAGGACCTGGGTCTTCACTGCAGTTTGGGTAGGAGCGCTGGGAGATCTCATGTGCCTCTTGATACCTAAATACTAACATCCTGCTTTAGGTCTTCACCCTGGCAAAATCTTAGCTTCTTTGGGCAGTTTCTGAAGTTGAATGTGCTTTTATTGAACTGAAAAAAAAAAAAAAAAAAAAGAAAAAAAAAAGCAGGCACATATTTTTGGCTTTACCAATGGTAAGCGAGAAAAGAAATGAGAGGTGAGGACTGGTTGATGATGGCTGGATTGTGCTGCGAAGGGCACTGGCATACAGAGTGCTACAGCCTGGTCCTAAATACCTTAGAAAAAGCACTGGTGTGGTGCTTGAAGGTGATACTGAGTATATTGTTGTGAGCCATAAGGGGTTTCGTCCTCATTTTTTCTCTATATCACATCTGGACATCTAAAACTTTTATTTTTCATGGAAGCTGGAGTGATTACAAAATCAGATGATTCCAAGAGTAAGGGGATTTAATCAGGGGAAAATGCCACATCCCTGGAGGCGTTTGATGCCATATTGGATGGGGCCCTGGGCAACCTGATCTGGTGGTTGGCAGTTTTGCCCGTGGCAGGGGGGTGGAACTGGGTGATCTTTAAGGTCCTCTCTGACCTAAGCCATTCTGTGAATCTGTGGAAATACTTGAAAACTGATGACCAGAAATAGCTGGAGAAGCAGAGGTAGGAGCGTGCAGAGAGGAGTTAGCAAGGGACCCCGTGCTGTGTTCACATTCCTGCTTGTGGAAGATAAGTGCCTGCTCTGGTACTCCCCAGCCTGACACCCAGTGGCACTGGGCTGGCATCCAGCCTGGCTGCGAGGGGAGCGAGCCTGGGTACAGGAGGGGAAAGGGCTCCCTGGCACTCTCGTGTAACAAAGGACAGGATTTAACACTAAATTTACGTGGATTCAGAGAGGTGAGAGGGGCAGTTTATGTGCCAAAGTAAACAGGGACATGTGGAGACACCTGCCCAGCAGAGCTAATCATGTTAACATGTGAGATTTACACAAAGAAAAAAGTTTTTCTACAGATTTGTATTCAAAAGTGGCATTGAGTTCAGCTGCAGCGATTTTTTGTATCTTGAGGTAAGTTTGCAAGTAACCCTTGCCTCGTAAAGGGCCAAATCTTTAAGTCTTCGTTCACTTTTCACTCCATCTAACCTCTCATTGAAGTCAGCAGGAGTTCAGGTGGAGTAAAGCCTGATTAGTGACCAAAGCAAACTTTACTTTGGAAACCCACGTCATTTCAGCTCTCCGATGGCCAACAAGGAGAGCTGTGCAGCACGCTCCTTGTGACAGTAGATTTTCTGTTGCTGAGTTCCCCTACCTGAAGCTCCCTTTGAAGGTGGCTTTTTGGTTGTTTTTCTGTTCTGTCTTGTAATTGTTTAGTGGCTGGGATGAGAGCAGTATTTGATACTGAAGGGTGATGCAGCTTTCACTCTTCAATTGCTTTACATGGAGCTGAAGGGCCTGGGCTGTGTTGTGGAAAAGTGCCTGCATTACTGAAGTACTGGGAAAATTTCCTTCAACTTATTTGGAAAACTGGAAGGCAGTATCTTTTATTTAGCAAAGAGAAAATGAAATGACTGCTGAAGGAGACCCAGCTCCATGGTTTACACATGGTTTACACTTTTTGGTGTGCATTTTAGCTCTGCTTCCAGATGTGTGCTGTTGAAAGTTGGCCGCCTCTTCCTTTCATCTCCATTTTGTAGAACAAGCACTGGTTTTCCATGCACCAAAAACTGCAGTGCTCCCCAGTCTCCTGCTGTCTGTCTTCAACAAGGAGACTCAGTGGTGGAAACTCTCTTTCACTGCAGTGCTTTTCACCAAAGCCGCCTGTTGCTTTAGTGAAACATGCACAACTGGTTCTCACCTCGAGAACAAGCTGTCTAGTGACCTCAGCCTGGGTTTTATAGGGTGGGTAAGCACAGAGGCCTATCTTTTTTCCATAGCTGTGTGAGAAGGTGGGCAGTCAGGCAACACAGGCGCTCAGGGGAGGCTCCTTGCCTCCCTGCGGGGGAGAACGAGAGGTGGGAAGCCTGACAGGGCCTGTGGCTGTGCACATCCTGAGGGCAGTGAGCCTCCTGCCAAGCAGGGCAGGAGTAGGAATGCTAAAACAGACTTAATTTTCCACTTGTGACAAACCCTGAATGAGCTTGAGCATCTGATCTCCTCATTCCTGAGGAAGAGGGGAGCATTTTCATTTATGTCACGAGGAGCAAGGCTCGGGCTCATTATATGTCAAAGCACTTCATCTCTTTATTGATGCATTCCAAATTACAGCCACTTGAATAGAGAGGCTGTGCCAGTAAGGCCCCTTCCCATCAGCAGGTACAACAAATCTTATTTAAAACAAACTTAGTCCCGTGTTTTCAACTGGTTAAACAGCGGTGGGTATTCGGAGCCAAATTCTGCTTCCATGAGTGCCTAGACTTGGGTCTTGCAGTGACTCGGGGTACTCAGGACCACAATCTGAGCCCGTCATCGGGCGTAAAATGAGGTTAAAGAGAGGAGAGCTGTATTTTGGTTTTGAGGTCCGAGGCTTTTTATCAATTTTTCCAGATGTTCTTCACACCATTTCTGGGAAGGAGAGGCGAGATTTCCCCACCAGCATACACAACAAAGTGACTGGCATATTTACGATTTTTTCCTTGCAGTTTTACTAGTAAAAAGATATTAGACTCCTTTTACTAGCAAAATGCACATAAAATGATATCAAGGCTTTTTCTGTTAAATTCTTTGATTCCATATGGTAAACGTTCACGTATGGTAGGTGGAAAACGCTTAATTTTATTTTATGCATGTCCCTTCGCCTCTCTCTCCTGTCCCATGTCAGTAAAGAATCGCCACATCATTTCTTCCTGTTACATACTGTTAATTTCCGGCATTTCTAACCCCTGCATGTGAGGCACTTGCAAATTACCAGGGTTGGCTCTGTTTTGAACTGGGCAGTGTGGATGCAGTGAGGCAGAGGAAGGAGGGAGCAGGAGAGATGTCAGAAGCTGGTGGGGGGATGAGGGGGGAACTGCCATGTTCCTGCTGGCGCAGGCAACCCATGTGCCCAGCTGTCCGCACACACCAGTTGGAGCTGATGTGACCCTTCTCCAGTGCAGTTAATTATTTCACATCCTGATTGTGCCTACCACAAAACTTTGAGGGAGATGCAGTGCCACAAGTAAAATTAAAACCTGGTGACCTGGAGAAGGATTTAGATCTGTGATCACATCTGCTAACAAAGTCAGAGTTGATGGAGGTACAGTATCAGTACAAAGGCCAAAATGAAGCTGTAAATTGAAAGGGAAGATTAGGAAAAAGGGAACATAACAAGACGAGGGTTAAAACTGATTAAGGGGCCAATCTCTCTGATGCCTAATCCGTTGTTACTGGGTTGGGCACCGGGGATCTCCACAGGGGATGGAAGAAGAAATCTCCCCTCCAGGCTGCACAGCAGGAGAACTGCTCCGTAACAACTATTCCAGTGTAATGGCTTTGGCAGTCTCGCCCAGCTCCTCCTGGCTGTCCCAGCTACGAGGAGGGGCAGGACAGTGTGCCTTCCCAACAAGAACACAAAAAAACTGTACTAGATACTAAATCCTTAGTGGACAGTCACAAAATACATAAAAGCTTGAAGAAAAGCAGCTTAGTTTTTTGCAACTCAACCAAAGGTCCTGTGTTTTGCTCCAGACACTTTGAAAACGCATCAGCCTTCCTTGATGCCCTGAGCCGTTCTTAAAAAAATAAATAAATAAAAAATGTAATGAGAGGAGACCTTAGAGTTTTTGAACAGGAGTTATTTTAAGTTTATTCAAAATGTGGAAATATACTTTATTGTAACCCTCCGTTGGGGATTTTTTTGTTTGCTTGTTTAAAAAACACCACACTTTTCTGTAGAGACCAAGCATGGAAAACTTCAACCCCACCAAGGTGACTGCTGCTGACAAAATGAGTTACTAGGAAAAGAATGTTATAGTTGCAACTGCATCGTCACCTTATCTGTAGAGGATATAACCGAGCACCCACTAGAGTAAGTGCAAAGTGAGGCACTTAAGAACAAGAAGAACGCAGGCCTGGTACTGAGGGAGGTAGCTAAAAAGCAGCAAGTCATGCTTAGCCTTTCCACTTCTTAGAGGCTCAAACTGAGTCAATGCCCATATTTCCGAAAGAGCGAAGGCAGAATTGAGCAGCTTCAACTTTAAGTTAGTTGGCTTTGGGACAGTTGACAGTGATGCCCCCCATGTTATGATGTGCATAAACACGTGTAATGTTTGCAGTGCTTACAAATGGAAGGCACTTCAGGTAGAGAGATCTCGTGTATTATACTAGTTGATTTTCAGAGAGCCATGTGACGTTTATAGTGTGTGCTGTTAGCCGTGCTTTTGAATGTGCTTGGTAATACCCCTTTCTGTACCAGGTAGTTCTCTTAGAAAGAAATCAAAAACTAAGGCCAGAAACCACTGCTCAGATGATTTGTGAAGTCAAAGAAGGGCTTTTGTGCATTAAGACATCAGTAATGACAAAAGAAAACGTAAGTCATTCTTGCTGGTCACCCAGAGGAGAAGCTTTTTCCTGCTTTTAACCATACAGATTTCAGACCAACTTGAAGGATTTCTGACTTGAAGTGAAGAATTTGGTCTCGGAACTCAGCATACTGCCCTGGTGTCACCCACAATGCCAGCTGAAACCCATAACGTACCTTGGCCCCTGTTTGCTGCTACAGGGTGGTTCTGCACTGGCACAAGGGGATTTGGAAATGTGGATGGACCCCTGTGCATGGGGCCTGCAGCTGGCTGGCTTCTATGCAGAGCATCCTGCATGCAAACTTCTGAGGTGTAATGGGAGAGCTTCCAGGCCAGATCACAAGCTGTAACAACGGCATTTCTCCAGTGGAAGAGAAATGAACTTGGGAAGCAGCTAGAGGAGAGCTGCTGCAGTAACCACACTCGGGGGTGTCAGTCCATGGCAGGACATAATGCCTCCAGCTTCCTTGGGCAATCAGCTGCTTCTGAGCCTTTTGCTACTCCCTAGAGCCTGGTTGTATTGATGCAGGAGTCACCTGTGATAGGAAACGTCTTTCACATCTCAGCCTGCAAATGGCACAGGCCACGCTTCCCTCTGCACTCCCCTATGCACTGTGCTCAGCAACCCCTTGGTCTTCTAGACATGGTCTGTTTCTTGTTGATGGCTCATGAAGTATTTACAGAAGAATGCAGAAGGGACTTGGATGTGGATGTTGCTTTATTTCAGCTGCGTCGCGAGTGATTAAACTGTGTGTAGACGCTGACTCTGCTAAGAAAATGCTGATTTTTGCTTTATTGTTTGTAAGTCTCAGATGCTTCCTTGTGAAATGCTCTGGAGACTTCCTTTGATTACATTGCAGCTTCATTATCAGTAATGCCCGTTTGCCTTTTAAATTAAGACCTCCTACCCTGATTGACCTCATAGTAAAACATTCCTGTAATCCAATGACAGATAACCAAAAATAACATCTCCCCTTTGCGGACCGAAAAAAGAAAACAGCTGAAGCCTATAGTTGCTACTTTGACTATTCTGCAGGAGGGTGATTTCATTTTGTAATACCTCCATCCCATCCTCTGGTCTTTGGAGACATATTTGCTCAGACAACTGGTCATTGGTTGAACTTTTCCCATGTGCAGCCCTTTCTCCCAAAGCCCTGATTGTTCTGGGTATGTGAGTGCACAGAGTTTTGTGAATCCTCAGCCATCAGTGGGACGCATTTGAGATGTTTTTGCATGCTTGTTCAATTTTGAGCTCCTGGTTTGTAAGACTATCGTGTTGTTTTTTTCCATTAGCCTTATGCTGAGTCTGCTTTCATTGTCACAGAGTTATATAATCACAGAATCATTAAGGCTGGAAAAGACCACTAAGATCATCTAGTCCAGCCATCAGCCCATCACTACTATGCCCACTAGCCACGTCTCTCAGTGCCACACCTCCATGTTTTTTGAATTCTGCCTAACTCCAGCATAACAACTCCTTTATACAAATTTGAGTAATGCATTTGAGTTTAAACTGAGAGAAAACAAGTTAAATCAAGGCCTGTGGCTGTGCTGGAGGAGTGCACTCAGACAGCAGTGAGAATGGAGCACAGAAGGGAGACAAACAGGTCTCCTCTGGCCAATTACCAAGGTGTGGTCAGAGCCTCTGCCTGGAATTTGTTACTCACCCTTTGTCCACCACAGCAGTGATGGACGCTGGAAGTGTTTAAGCAGGGTTACAGTGCACAAGAGGTGAGGAATGGAACTTGGGAGAAGTGAATGCATCCTCAGGAATAATTGGTGTATTCTGGTAGGGATCTGCGAGCCCCTGTGTCAGGTCATGCTGATGTAAAATTAATCACGCCTGAACCTCTGATTAACCTTTAGATGAAACTTTGAGGAATCTGAGAACCAAGAGACTGAAATGAAAATCAACAGTCTGCTTGTAAGCGGTTTGGTGATTATGACTGATCAAAGCTGAGCATGTCTGATTGTTTCAGACCTTTTTTTCCTGTTCTTCATATTTTATGTTGATGCAACTTTCAGAGACGTGGAAGAATGTCAACAAAGAAACAGCAAGCTTTTGTATAAGTCACTGTTTTAGTGACTTATCATCAGTTTTAAAAAGTGAGAGGTGAGTATTCCTCTCTCTTCTCAAAATCTGAGATGACAGGGACAGAAACTTCTGATCTTTTAACTCATTCAGCCACTTCAGATGCTATGCAGAAATTTTCTTCTCCTCTTCCTCCCTGCTGTTGTAGCACAAGTACAGTGAGTTGCAAGAATTTTTTGAAACAGGAAATGAATGTAAGCAGCCAGGACTGCTTGGACAGCAAGATGTTTAATAGAATGTGTGAGTGGGGAAAAAAAAGATGCTAAATGTGGGTTTATCTGCTGTGCCATTCAAGAGCGCATGTGGGTCAAAGGAGCACTGTGGAGTGAAGGGCAGAATTTCAGCCTCAGCTTTGCAGGGCTTTCTGGTTTAAACCACGCCATACAATGGTTTACCTGTTGCGAATGCCACAGCAGTAGCAGAGAACAGAAGAAATGGTGATATATCACCTCTAGGCAGTAGGGCAAGGGGCCAGGGCCTTCCAGCACCTGTAGGGGGCCTACAGGAAAGCTGAGGAGTGACTTTTTATAAGGGCATATGGCGAGGATAGATTTAGACTAGATATCAGGAAGAAATTCTTTACTGTGAGGGTGGTGACGCACTGGAACAGGTTGCCCAGTGAGTTTATGGATACTCCCTCCCTGGAGGCATTCAGGGCCACTCTGGATGGGGCTGTGAGCAACCTGGTGTAGAGGGAGGTGTCCCTGCCTATAACAGGGGGGTTGGAACTAGATGATCTTAAAGGTCCCTTCCAATCCAGCTATTCTATGATTCTATGATCTCTAGCTATTTACATGACAGGAAAAGTGTCCTGCTTGTCCTCTGGCCTTACCCATGACGGTGACACAGGGTGTCTTGCACTGAATGGATGTGCCTCTGCCACAGGTTCATTGGGTGCTGTTAAGGCAGAGGAACAGCAGCTGGGATATGCATTTCTGTGTTATTTGCATAGTTTTTAGCAGCCCTAGGAATGCTGCACTAATAACCCAATTCTGCCTTTAAGAAAGGCAGGAAACACAACCAGATCATTTCATATGTGTCTGTCTGACTTCTGAATAATCCAGAAGGGCAGCAAGTTAAAACAAGAGCAGCCGAGCATCTTTGCCCATTTCTCTTGCATGTGCTCTTCTCCATCTCCATCATAACAAAGCACAAGCTCATTTCGTAGCAGTTCGGCTCATGAGAGAGAAGGGGAGCCCTGAATTTTTTAAGCTCTGCTGTGCGTATGTTTTCTCAGGGAAGATCCAATTTTAAGAGACACCTGCATCCACTTTAACCTTCCCTTTTTTGTGAGCCCTGCTTTGCCACCAGCCAATTAGTGAACTGGGGAGGACATTCTGGGTCAAGCTATACCAAGTACTGCAAATCCTCATTAACGCTAATTAGTCCTCAGTAGGTTAATTGGTGGTGAAGCTCATCTTTTTTTAATTACTTGAGAAAATGAGCCAGCAGGATGTGGTGGTCAGCTTTGAATTATTCTGTTTGTTTTGATGCTCCTCATTTGAATGTGTAAAGCCAGATGTTTGCTGCCTGGATTTAGGAGCTGTTTGCTCTTGTGAAGAGCAAGAGGGGAACACACAAAAATAAATTGAAGATCTCTGTTGACACCTTTGAGCAGTTCAGATGCAAAAATGGAAGTTGTTTTATTCGTGAAATGGGAAGATAAAATGATGTTTTTAGTTTATCTTTTCTTTTGTCGTATGCTTAATGAATTTATGTAATGTTGTTAGCACGGACTTTCAGGCAGACTGAAGTAATCTCGTCCCACTTAGGAAGCCATTGCAAAGGTATTTCTTGTGCATGGTATTCTGTTTTGTTGATAGCAACTGAGTCTAGCTTTCTATGACTTGAATAATTACTTTTTCAGTTGTTTTTTCAAAGTAACCCTCCGAATTGGGCCTCTTTTTTTTTTTTTTTGCTTGTTTTTGTTCTGAGCAACTATTGATTTGTTTAGTTCAAAGCATTCTGTCTGTGTGCTGTCCTTCATGTAATTACAGATAGATGAAGCTTCTCCCTTGCCTCTTCTGAGGTCACTAACCAACCAAGTAAAGCATATTTCACTGTCACTTTCCGGGTCATTGACTCCCATCAGGATGTCTGGGTTTGTGATTTCTTTCACTCTGACACCTTTTTTAGGTCCTGAGTATAAACACAAGCATATCCAGTATTCACCATATGATCTCACGTTCTCTTTTTTGCCCTTTTATTGTGATGCATCTGAAGATGCTATCCTTAGACTCTGGTGGTAGGGTTTCTTTTTTGGCTATCAGTGTCTGGAAAGTAGATTTAACACTTACTTAGAATCATCACATCTAATACTCAGGATTGATTTACAAGCAGTACGTTTGTGGGCAAGGACTAATATGCCTGGCAGTCTGAGGCCATCACTAGTTTTGCGCTGTAGTGAAGGGAGACCAATGAGAAGTCTTTATTTTTTGTTATCTGTTGGTAGAAGAAGAAAAAGAAAGTAAGGACTAAGTTGGTATCAGTGCAGGCTTTGGTCTAGTTAAACAGTCCATTCAACTTCACTTTCCTTTCACGCTTTGTACTGGAAGATCTAATACCTGTAAATAAATCATACTTATCAATTTCAGAAGAGTTGTGTTGCATTTACTGCTGTATATTAGGAATTCATTTTATACTGCTTGATAGGTCTCGACATGCAGTATATTTAATTATGACTTGCACTTAGAGCATGGTTGTCCAACCTTTTGACTTGCCTGAGCCGCAGTGAGTGAAGAGGGAGTGTCTTGGGCCACATATATGTAGGTCACTCCAAGAATAATGTTTCCTATTTATTTCCGTGGAATGGATAAGAGAACACAATAAGAGTGAGCAAATTCTCAGCTAGGAAACATTATTTTTCCGCGTAGTCACCACCACAAGCTATTCATTTTTGCCAGCAATGAACTAAGAGCCTATGTGGCACGCTCTTAAAAGTTTGCAGTGGCAGAGCTGACCCACTGTCACTGTTGTCACCACTGAAATGCACCACCCACTGCCTCACTGTGCTCACATCCACTGTTCAATCTCCATCAGTGTTCAGCAAGTGTTGAGGAATGTCAGTGGGTGCCATTTTTTCTGCATAGAGGAACTCAGTGCCTCACATGCACTTCCATTTCAGATGCCATTCTGTCAAACTGCCCCTCTGCTGCCAGCTGTCACATAGCAACTGCATTTAATGGGGGTATCGGTGGGAAGGTTCAGCCTCTACTGCCATACCACCAACATCCACCTCTGACTTTGTGGGCCAATGGAATAACATAGGAAGCATTACTTTCAATGCAGCCCTCCTTAAATATATACTACAGTTAATGTATATAAAGTAACAAAGCTTATTTTAATTATTATTTTTTTTTTATTAAAACATACAAAAAAGAGAGCAATGAAACCGTAAAACTGCTGAGATATGTGACCTTGTTTTTGTGAAACTAACACATCAGTCGGGTTCAATGGCAGTGGTTGCAATTCGTAGTGAGTTCTCAAGGTGTTCATCAGAGATTTTTGATGAAATTTTACTCTTCCTGTACTTCATCCTTCAAAGTAGTTGCTCACAAATGTATGTGATGCCAAAAAGTGATGACACAAGTAAGGGCTGACTGTGAAGTGAGGGATGTGTCTCTCTGATAAGAGGACTTTTGTAAAAGTTTGGTAAAGAGATGACCAAATTTTGGATTGCAACTCTTTACATTCCATTTGAAAATTCACAAGTAATGTATTTATGTTAACTGAAAATGGAGTTGCAATTAACAAAAAAAATTGATGATTTTTTCGGCAGTCTTGAAACATATTCTCAAATTCCTTTATCAAAGTGGAAGGCACAATGGCTGCATGTTTTCTGCTCTTCCCAAGACTGTGTTTAGCCAATGTGTCAAAATCCGTAAACGTATTTGCCATCACTTTTAAGTAGTCCATCCAGAACTGGCCTCTGGTTTCTTGCTGAGATGGGTATGGAGAAGATGGGCAGTCACTTCTTCAGCCACGGACCTTCTCTCAGTCACGGACCACTACTAGGTTCAGATTGTTTGCTGCACATATGCACATACGGTGCATTCCCACGTGAGCTGGCAGTCCACAGGGTGTTGGGTAGTACACACACCAGCAATGGTGGCTTCTGGAGGCTGACAGCCTTTTAAGCTTAAGTTAGGAAAAGTTCGTTTCTCCCTTTGTACCTGCCATCCTCTTCTGTGATGACCCTTTGTAGTATGTTTTCTATTCTGCTGCATGCCTAGAGCATTTGGGTTTTTCTTTGTATGCTTGGTTTTCTTTCAGTCAGCCAGTCTTTTTTTCTAAGTTGGATCTTCCAAGATCTTCTGAAGTTTCCATACTGCATCTCTGTTTTTAGTGGAAACCTGTAATTCTCTCTCTTTTTTTTTTTTTTTTTTTTTTGAATGCATGCAGATCTCATCATCCAAGTGAGCTCTTAAAGGTTTTTTGACGCTCTCAACTGGTGTCTTTCGTTTTGCTTCCAACTTCTGTTGAAGGAAAATGCTACCAAGGAAGTAGAACTGACTGCAGACAGGAAAAGCAACCTACTGTATCTGTTGCAGGCGTGATTCTGCTGTGGCCAGGGAAGGAGGGAAAGAGACCAATCATCTGAAAATGTTGACAGTTTATAAAGATATTACAGGAAAGGTCCATAGGGTATGCAGTTTCTTAACCTGGCTGTCTGGACTTACAGATCACAGGGGGAAAAAAAAATAAAAAGAAAAGAAAAAAGAAAAAAAGGAGGATTCCTCCCTTTCTTTCATGGGCATCTTGTTACTCACTAAACAGGGGCTGTGCGTCTGGATATTAACCTAATGGAATATTAAGTGGAATATAAGCCTGCGTGGCTGGATTACACATTATAGGCGTATTGGAGATTCTTTGCTTACTTTCTTGTTTGAAGTTAGCAAATTGCTTCAATGAAAGGGAGTTGTTTGTTTAAAGCTGTTGTGAGCTTGTTGGCAGCAGCAGCTGTGCTTGCTGGGATTTCCATTTCATGTACCAAATATATGTGAACTTGTAATCTAACCCAAGAAAGATACCGGCGTTTGCCTTTCAAATGTGTATCCACGTTTATGGCATAACCAGTGGAATTACTTGTGAATGAGGACATGAAAGAACAAGCAGACTAGAAATGGAAGCAGGCAGCATAAATGTGGTGTAAATGGAACAAAGGCACTGCAAGGGGCTGCACTATAGACATCTGCTGCATGCAATGTTACCATCTCAGTGTTAGGAACAAGTATGAGACAGGGAAAAAAACAACCCCATCTTACAGGAGCTTTCATAGAATCATAGAATGGCCTGGGTTGAAAAGGACCATATTGATCATCTACTTTCAACCCCCCTGCTGTGGGCAGGGTCACCAGCCACTAGACCAGGCTGCCCAGGGCCACAACTTTCAACTAAAGTAGACTGCAATATGCATTTCTTAATCATCTGATATACAACAGTTCCTGGAAGCCCCAGTCCAACAAAGTTTGGACACCTATGCTGTCATCTGTTGCACTTTATGCCACTTGCTTATGTAGATAAGTGCTCTGAAATGTCTGGATGTTAGCCATTGTCTATTCTGGACATACAGTTCTTGATGAAATGAGCAGTGTCTGTAAAAACTAAGAGTGGACGGTGACTCTAATGATACGCATATATGTGTCAAATCCAGTTAGTTTTCTCTTTCAACTGCTTGAAATCATATTTTTCACCCTCAGTTTGTGTTTTCACTGTTGGAAAGTTCAGGCTTCTAACATGCGCTGTGTAAAGCAAAGGGGACTTTTGACCAAAAACTGAATTGAAAGCTTTTTCTCCAGGATCAGAGATGAAAATCTTCAGAAGTCAACAACAGTGCTGCCTTCAGTTATTCCAAGCACTTCTGCAGGTGTGATAGAGGCCTCTTGCCATGTGCTAAGCCACAATGCATTGCTTCTCTCTCTAAGGCAGTTGGTGGGTGCCATCATTTGTGTACGTAATACTGGAAAGAGATCTTTGAGATACTCCAGTTCCACTCGATGTTGAACATTTGTTATGGCTTGTAACAATTTATAGATGTCTTACCTTCAGAAATCACAATGACTATGATATTAGGGATGGATGAATTAAATGTAATCCTTAAAAAGTGGCCTTAGAAAGGAAGAGTTTCTATTATTAGAAAATATTCTAGGTATTGTGCAGTTGAGAGGAAAGGTTTATTTTTTCATGCTGCCACCATCTCAAATACTGACAAAGCCAAAGCTGACAAGTACTTTAAGTACAGCTGACATTTATCTTAAAATTATCTGGTTACTCACTGATTTTTTTTTTCTTTCCCTCAGTGTGAACGAACGTGATCATTTGTTAAAAAGGCTCGGCAGGAAAACTCCTCCGAGCCTTTTCCGTGCTCATTCTGTCCAGCAAAGTGTATCACGTAAGTAACGGCTCATGTACGCATGTGTGTTGCACAGCAGTCAGTCCCAGATGAGTGAAGCGAAAGGTGATTACTTTTTAATTAAATTGTAGGTAGAGATAATCTAGTGCAGAAGCTGAGCTGCCAACCAGGAGACATACATTTGGAAGTGGAATTAGTGTATTTGGCCCTAGGCAAGCAGAGCTCAAATGTGGATAATTCCCTAGGATCCAATCAACGGGCCCAGATGACAAAATCCCAACATACAGATTCTCTAAACGTAAAATCCTGATAGTCTCAAGAATGCTGTGAAGTCAAAAACTCTGCAGGATAAAATAAATGTTGTGATAGAACCTAGCTTAAATAGAAATGGCTTCTTTATTCATAAGGTCTTATTAGTTGTGGTTAACTGAGAATACAGTGATATTTCAGGATGCTGACTGGGAGTTATGTATGTGTCTGATGAGGAAAGCCGTGGCATGCAGAAGTGCATTGCTCCTCTCCCTCTTTGTCCTCTGCAGGGAGGAGAGGTGACCTCACACCTCCTTGGTGATGCTATTTGAAATAAATAGCCAGTGTTGAAGTCATGCATTTATTCATCTTCCTGGAAAAACACATGACAGGCGTCTATCTGCCGGACCTGGGTTTTTTTGCTCATCTTACTAAGGAAATAACCCCCTGCATGCAGCACTGCTGCTCTGAGGGCAAGGGGCAGGCAGTGGGGATTTGGGTTTTGTGTCACTGTTGCAATGAGAAGTTAGACTTATTGACTGCTCAAGACTCCCAGAAAGCTAACTGGAGTCGAATCTCACTTGTTGACTGTATTGTTTTCTGTGGCAGAAAAGTGGTTCATGCTATGGTGGCAAGGCTGGGGTTTAAGAACTCAGATGCCTGAGGTATCCTCGTTTTCTACAGGGAATTTAATCAGAATGGATGGAACACTGGTGAATCTGCTTGTCTTTGTCCTTTACAAAACAGCTGTAAGGATGTTGCTGTCAGTGGGATATTGGGTCTTTAGTGACCCATCTCACTGCTCCTGCCAAAGGAGATTGATGTGCCAAGCAGCCCTGTGGACCACGTGCTCCTTCCAGCATCTAATGCTGTGAGTCAGGGAGATCGGGATGCTGACTGCAGCTCTGCTGTGGGCACACAAATGTGTTCTGTGAGGGAATTCCATGGAGGATGATTGGCGGAAGGAATTGTAAAATACGTAAGTAAATTGCTGTCAAGGAAGTCTGCTGTAGACGCCACAGTGCAGAAGGGAGATACACCAGTAGTGAACGGTCAGACTTGATATGTGCTTTTAGTTTGGCGTAGCACATATCAGTATGTTAATAAGCAAATTGCTATTGGGAAAGAAAAATGAGACATCAAAATAAACTCTAAGTTCAATAACGAGTTGAAGTGCTAAATGAGTCAGCGCAGTCAGGACAGGTTACAATCAGCCGTCTGTGTTTCACATGAACATAAATTTGATGGTGAAGCTGTTAGGTTTCAAAGACTCTTTCTACAGCGTGTCCATGATTCTTTAACATTTCCATCATCTCTTGTCAAATGTATTTTCAAATGTTGCATAGCTGCTGTACGTACAAGGCCATGTGAAATTCGGAGAACGCATGTGCTGTTTTCACAACCCTAAATTGCATAACTGTTTACTAAATGCTGGAAATCTTCAAAGCAAAGAATTGATGAATAGGGCAGTTGCCTTGACTTGCTGGGCCAGTATCTTAAATCACACTACGTGCACTCTGTTTGAAGTCTTGAACTGTTCATGTGTTATTGCCAGGCTCCAAGTTCTCAGCCTGTGAAGGCCGCTTCTTCCAAAAATCGCTTGTGTGACTTCAGCTCGGAATCTGACACTTGCAAATAAAACATTAGAATGGTTTGTTTAGTTAGGGCTGACAAAGGCTTAAGCAAATCAACTGCTTTGGTCCCAGCAAGGAAGAAAAATGAGGTTAGACTTCCTAGAACAGATTGTAAAGATGCAGTACTGCTTTGAGATGAACTTTTGACAAAAAAAAAATGTTTCCAACTTTTTGGTGAGGAAGCGATACCTATGTAAACTTGTTTCAGTCCTATGGAGATAAGTGCTAGAAAAATATTGCAAGGAGTTTCAAGGCTACTTCTGGTGGTCTGTAGTGGTGGGAGAAGATGACGGAGGGTAAAGATGACGGATGGGGCCCTGGGCAACCTGATCTAGTAAATGTGGAAGTTTGGTGGCCCTGCCAGGCAGGGGGGTTGGAACTTCATGATCCTTGAGATCCCTTCCAACCCGGGTCATTCTGTGATTCTCTAAACATGCACAGCCCTGTGGTGAGTGGGAAAGAGGAGCTCGCTCAGCGTGTCTCATAGCTTTCTGTTGGTGAACCATCCCCTTTCCTAAAGTCTCCATCCCAGTTACTGGTCTTTTCTTTTTTAGCTCTGACTTTGTGGAAGTAGCAGTTCCTTTAGACAAGCTCTGTGGATACCAAAGACAGTTCTTGAGTCCCCTGTCTTCCTTGCATGACTGGCTTCTGCCACCTGTGTCCCCAGAGCCTCACAAGCAGGACAGGAGGGTGATGCTGTCCCATTTGCTCAGTTGCCTTCGTCCTTGGCTGTCTCTAAGGAATGTGCAATACAATCTCTCCAGTGCAGATCCACTCTCATAATTCAGAGTGCCCTGTCAGTGTTCAGTTGTCATTTGTCTCTGCATGCTCTTACAAACAGAGCGGAATCCTCCTGTTAAGCACTGCTCTGGCAGAACTCCCCTTGAAATGCAGAGTGCTGTGGCTGAATGAGGATTAACGTGCTTGGCCCAGATTTCCTATGTTTGCAAAGAAAATCCCTCTTCCTTCAACAGTATATGGTGATTGCATAGAGTAAATGTGAACACAGGGCGTATGGTTTGCACCTTATTAATCAATGGGAAAAAAGCACCTGTCAGCTGAGGTTTGTTTCACAGCACGGAGGCTGACGAATAATAAATAATAATAATGTGTTCATGCTGAGGACTCTAATCTTACCATTTATTTTCCACTAGCAGACACCTTCTTCCTCTCACTTTACTCCTGGTGCATTTTGATTTGAAAAACAACAGGGTAGCTACCTCAGAAGCTTTTAAAACTCCATTCCCTACTATCTTACATGTGTTAGAAATATATTATCTCTTTTTTTTTTTTTTTCCAAGACAGCAACGTATTTGCTGACTGTTGAGTAATGTGACTATATTTTAAAATCATCTCAAGGAAAAGAAGTGGGAATAGTTAGTTTAGAATCGATGCTGAGGCATCTGGCTCTGTATTTTACATGCACATACCCATAAGTTAGTATCTGGGAAAAGAGAGATGGGACCATTTGTCAGGAATTCCTCTTGGGTCCTTTAGAAAACACAGGCATGGTTTATCAGCAGGGAAATGAATGATTTCTGTAAGCATCAGTCAGAATGCAGAAGATTTAAAGCAGCTCTTGCTTTCCCAGGATCAGTGGAAAAGGGTTCTCTGAGAAGTCAAAGTGGAGTTTGCATTTACAATTTAATTGGGAGGCGTGAATTGTGACATCTTATTAAGCCTCCTTAAAAGCCATGGCAGAACAGTGTTTGGCCTGAGAGAGAATTTGGCTGGCCAAGCAATGCTCTAACATTGATTTTTGTTTTGTCAGGGATTTTGGTAGACACGGCACTTGTTAAAGGATTTTATTCTATTTTTTTACAGTTCATTTCCATTTTAGCGGATTTGAATCCGGGTGTTTTTCTCCCAAAACAAACAATACGATGGAAGGAGGCATCTTACGCTTCGGGTGCTAAACTGCACACTGCTGTGTGTATGAAATAGCGAAATGCTCAGGAAGGAAAGATTTCTGGGAGGCTCCCAGCCAGAATCACTGTTTGTTCAGCAAACCCAGCAGTTCAGGTGTATCGGATGAGCACAAGGAGCAGGAAGCCTCCAAAATAAATCTCGGAAGTACTTAAAAATGTGCACAGTCTTTCAGTGAGCAGATTTTCACGCCATCACAGAGTCATAGGAGTCAGAAGGGACCTCTTGAGATCGTGTAGCCCAGCACTCTGCTCTCTGATCCCCATCTTGGAAGCTATTGCACGTGAGTGAGCTGCTGAGATGGAGCAGTGTGCTCTGCACATTCAGGATGTGTGCAGAGAGGGTTTCTCTGATCTAGCGTTGCATGGACCATTGCAGGGAACAGAAAATGATTCTGTTAAATTAGAAATGTGGTGGGAGACTAGATTCTGATCTACTAATAGTATATCAAAGCTTTAAATTAAAAAAGCAAAACACCAGAATTCTTCTAAAATTCCTTAGGTTGCCTGATAGTATCGGGTACCAATGAAACCTTAGATTTGATGAGAATGTATGTGAATCTCCGCTTAGCAAATGAGCCACGCTGACAGAGATTTAGATGTGCTCCTTCCCTCTGTTAACAGGAGGTCTCTGTGGACAAAGGTTCTTCCTTCTGCAGCGGCCGCGAGTGGCTGTGCCGACAGCCCCCAAGAAGCGCGCTCCATCCTGGGGCTGGAACAATGGGAGCCTTGTTCTGCGGGCGGGCTCCTAGGTGTGGTTTTAAAGCCAGGGTTCAGGGAAAAGTTCAAACTTCTGAAGTGTTCCCTAGTAACTGGCTGGTGGAAACTGTCATTGTTTTTGGATGGGGTCTGAAAGCAGTGGAAATGGAGAGTGGAAACAGAGAATGTGGATAAGACGTGAGCGTTCACAGCATTCTCATTCTACAAGGCACAGACAGCTGCCTGAGCAGCTTGAGGCTCAAGCTTAATCATCATACAAATTAAAAGTATGGTATGAAATGATCTTGCTGTATAGAGATCAACGGTAAAAGCTTTAAATATACTGCCAAATGTCCAGTTTTGACTGAATAGGGGCATGGTGCAACTACAGGGATCACAGCCTTTCCGCTGACAAATGCACAAAAACCTCATTGCTGATATTTCAGAGTGGATTAAGAGCATGAGGACATAGGAATGCCAGTGGTATTCTTAACCACTGCTCATCTTAATCCAGCAAAACTTTGTAGGCTAAGGTGTTTTCTGCTGGTGCGTGTTAAATGTCTTTATCTGACTGCATTTTGCTTTGGCTTTGCAGAGTGGTTGTTCTGCCTGGCTGTAGCACTGGAAATAAGCAGGTAATGGAAAGATACCTAAGTCTGACAGGCTGCACGCAGTTTGCAGTAAGCAGTGTTTTCTGCAGTAGTTACAGCAGTTGAATCTACTGAATCTACTGGTAAGCCAGTAGGGCAAAGCCATCTCAACGCACACCACGTTATGGAGCACAGCTGCCAGGCCGTTAGGGCTTAATCTTGAAGTCTTTGACCAAACTGACTTTCCATTGAGAGTTTTGCCAAAAAAGCTAACAGGAGGCTGGTCCTTCAAATGGAAGAATCCCACCAGAGGTATTTGTTAGGCGTGAGTCCACCCTTTTTTAAATGAAGGGCTGTTTTGTAAATATTTCCTTTGCAATTATACAGGATGCATATAGTTTTTCCAAAAGAGTTGTATTTCATGAATTTGCTTCGTGAATCTTCAGCTAGAGACAGGAAAGACAGGTGTACCTCTGTAGCTGTATGTATATTGGCATGGAATTGCTCAGGGAAAATCAATGGGGATACCAGGATCAGTCACATAATGAAATCGAAGTTCCTTCAGTGTTACAATTACTCCAAGTGGGAAATGTGATTGCTGTTAGTTCTGGATGATGTATTTCTGTTTGAACCTTGTCCATCTGCTAGCAAAACTTTCCTGCCGTGCTTACGGTTCAGGTCAGTTAGTCTGCTGGTGTGCTCTTCTGCTAAGGTAGGGTACGTTCTGCCTTCTGAACTCAAATCTCCAGCAACATCCCTGTGGCTTCAGAGGTGATGTTGACCCCCATTCTGTGAGAGGAGAAGACCCTCCCAAGTAACTAAACGAGACTCTCTTCCCAGCAAGGTCTCCTTCATATCCTGCTCTGGCCTTTTCTCTGTGGGTACATGATCCAGGGGGAATATGGCTTGAGCCTGTTAAGGGAAGACTCCTGAAATACGTCTCTGGGTAGTACTTGGCACATCTGTCCCCTCTCACCTGGTGCTGCATTTCTCAGCCTGGGGTGGCTATGAAGCAGAATTTGAGTTCATGAGCTCCCACTTCCAGGGCTGTGGTATCATTCCTAGGTTCTCCCAGGCAGAATTCACACTTGCTAACTCTTGCCTACTTTCTTACCACAAAGCCTTATCAGGTTCTGTGTAGCCTGTGACATTTTCTCTGTATTTTGAAACAATGCAAGTCTTTTCCATTCTGACTACTCATTTTCAGTGAAAGTATCCTTTCTCGGTGTCACAGAGGATATTGTGGTTTGCTCTGTTCAGAACTTTCTGTAAACTCATGGCTGATTTTAATATTGAGTTTCACTGTCTCGGTCCATTAGTTGTTGTGAGTGTGGTGTTTTGCAGATGATGGCAGAGACGTTACTTGCCTTGTCCACAATGCTTTAAAAGAAATCAGACATGTAGTTCTTCTCATCTGAGTAATTTCTAGGGAGACTAAAGGATTATATTAGCTCACAGAATTAACTTGTGCAAAATAGAGACCTCCAGAATATGTTGAAGTTTCATTTCTTCAAGATTTGGGTGACTAGCCAAGAGTTTCTCAATGCAATTTGTCAGGCGACACCTGGGAACTTGTTAAAAACGTAAAAGAAATTCCTGAATGGACTTAGGAAGATGTGACTCAGATCCAGCTGTGGTGTAGACATTTCTGTGTTCCTCCAGGCAGACCACAGATACCAAGCAGACGATAGTGTCAACCAAAAATGTAAATCTCCACCTGCCCGTTCAGTCTTTAAAGAAGCTCTGCTACTGTGGGAGTCAAGCTGGTGTCCAAAATCTATGCAAAGTTTGTTAGCTGGGTCAGCTCAGAGGAAATGTTGACCATGTACACTAAAGTGTCCTGGGAGGGAGCGGTAAGGCAGAGCTGGCAGGCATCCACGTGGGCACAGCTGTAGATGACAGAAGTGCAGTGTAGAAATGAAGATCATTCCTGTCTGTATTGTAACTTCAGCGATGCCTAAAACTGTTGGTAAAAACAGGCTGTGCCGTTGAGCTGAACCGCAGTGATTTTTCTTCTTCCTTTACTTTTTCAGATGGATATGCATTTTCTCAAGAAGAACACGGTGTTGTCTCCCAGTCACAAGTTGTTCGATCCTACGACACAACCAAAAGGAGAACAGAAATGGAATAAATGGTTCTTTGCCTGATGGGTGGTGGGAATAATGGGATTTGGATCAGTGCATCCACTCTTAACACATTCTTGACTAGGGTTGGCAGCAGCAGCCAAAACACCAGAGAACTCATTTCTGTGGCCTTAGCCAACACGTTTCTGTATTCTCCCTGCAAACCTTGAGTAGTAAGTATTGTGGGGGGAAATCATTGTTTGACTTCAGTCGCAAAGCTCTGCCTAAAGTTTTGTTTATGTTGTTATGAAGCATTTGACTGTGCTATGTGAGGTGTGAAATTAAAAACAATGTTTTACCACTGTTTAAAGCATCAGCATAAGGTTGTTCTGGGAGAAAAGCTGAAAATTTATGTTCCATGAGAAATCAGCCTTTGCTTAATTGGAACAGGGTGCTGAGATTTCCTGTTTTGTTACATACAGACCAGGAGCACACGGCTGCATGTAGACCTGATTCCCTCCAGCATTCACTGATTACTAGATTTGACTGAAATATTTAACAGACAATTTGGCATAAAAATTTTGATTTGCAGTGGAAACGCAATCTGTAGCTAAAAATGCTTCCTTGCCTTCTTACAACAGAATAACACAATAGCAATGAATTACATAGAATACTTCTTGCCCTCTTACGGGACTTACTAGGGCTCTATCTTAGCTTTCTGAAAACAGATTAATAGCTTACTCACACAGCCAGGCTGTGGGAGTTGGAGAGCTTGCCACGCAGCTGTGTGGGGCACGTGGCATTCTCACAAAAAGGAACTCACATAGGTAACTCTGCAAGTTGCGCTTCGATGTGCGCTTCAGATTTAGCCTGGGATTTCCCTCCATTACCCCATTCCCATTTTAACAATAGAACGAACCAGTGGGGGCAGAGAGGTAGAAGCTTTTCACATCTGTAGACAGAAGAGCGTGTGCGCGCGCACGGGAGCCTTGTGCCGTGATCCTACAGAGGTGTTCCTCCGGCCAGGTGGGATGGGCAGGCTGGGGGAAGTTAGGAAAGGTTAACATGCCCATGTGTGCACGTGCACACAGAGCTGCTCATTGTGGAGAGAAGACCTGCTGTTTGTTTGTGCGGCCAGAGCGGGCCCTTCTCTAGAGCAGATCCGTCCGCAGGCTGCCCGCCCTCTGCTTGGCGAGCCCTGGGAGGAATGCTGCCTTCACTGACTCGCTCTGTGAGTGGGGCAAGCGTGCTGCTGCATACATTGGCACTATGGAAAAAGAGGGAAAACTGGGGCGTAATTTAAAGCTGAAAGAGCTCTTAGAAAGCTTATGCTGTCCTCCAGACAAGTTCTATTAATTTTAGTCGCCAAGCCACGTTTCTGAATAGCATAAAGTAAATACTGCTGTGTTCTAGCCGGGTTTTGTGGTTAATGTATATACTGCATCTGTGCGTTTAAAAAGTTGGCGCTGTTTCTTGCCCTATTGACCGTCATCCAGAACTGTTGTTGATTTAAATATATCCGAAAGCAATTTGAAGATGAATATTTATGCTTAGCAAAGAAAAGGAAAAAAACGGCCTGGCTCAGTGGCTTCACCTCGCTGACGGGCTGTGAGTGAATGCCGGTGCTCCAGCAGCAGGCCGGTTCCCAATGCCACCTCAGGGGCCCGAGTCCCCTCCCGCGGTAAGAAGGTTTGGCTTCTGCGGCAGCAGGCGGGATCGCTCCTGGATTAGGTCGATGGCTCAGAGGGAGAAGTCATCACCTTCTTTCTGCAGTGCTAATGAGACGATTATGCAATAAGGGGGAACTGCAAATAATTTTGCCGTAGGCGCGAATGTCGAGGGGCCAAGCGTGTGCGTGTGTGTGTTTTTCTGGGAGATTACTTTTGTTTAAAGGCAGGAATTCTGGGGGAGAGAATAAATAAGAGGAGGCTAAACCTGATCCCGGGAGCTTGCAAATCTTAATCCTGATCTAACCTGTTAAACAGTTTCTTTCATTTAGAAGCAAAATCTTTTTAGGAAATGTCTGGTGTCTTCGAAACTGCTAACTGCTTCTTCCTTCTGTAGCGCCACTAGGAAAATTAACTTCCTGCTGCGACGAAGTGAGATCAGCTCACTCTTTGTATTCTAAGGTACACATAAACATCGGTATGTAAACAATTCGGAGGTTTTTCTTGAGGATACCAAAAAAAAAAACAAAACCAACCTTTTAAAAACTTCTGAATAATGGAGAAGGGCAAATAAATGTGTTGAGCAGAGAACAGAGAACAGAAAGGATCCCGGAGTCTTTTCTGTTCTTAGCTTGGTCCAACAAACGTTTTACAGAGCCAATGAGAGGTGCCAGGGAGGAGCAGCTGCCATCCGACGTGATTTATTTTATTGGCGCAGGCCGTGGGCTGCATCACTCTGACCTCTCTGTAAATTGAGGTCAGAGGGGGGCATGAAGACAAACCCTCCCTCGAGCGAGTGGGGGCTTGGATCGAGGTACGTGTGTTGGATGTCAGCTCAATGGGAATTACACATGGGGTTTGTCACACGGCTATACAGTATGTGACACCGGGGCTGGTGGGTCAGGCTTTATCATCACTATAAGGCCTTAATCTCTATCTGAGTTAATCCTGCAGAGCCCACCCAGGTCAAGGCCTGGCATTCTTCTTGTTCTTTGGAGTCATTACAGGAATTAATCTGTTGTAATACACTGTAGGCTGGACGTTGGAGTTGCTTGCTGTTGTGAACAATGATTAGGTGTATTCCAGTGTCACGTTAACAACAGGAGAAGGGCAGCTGTTCTGTATCAACAGGATTCCTCGTTCATTAACACACAGGCACATAGCAATAACAGCGATCTTTGAAAGCACTCTGTGGAGATGTCATCAGCTAGGCAGGGTACTGGAGCAGAAGGAATGGGAAGTTTCTGCTTGACTGTCCAGATTTAACTACCAGGGGTTGAGTAGAGAAGGGTTTCTTTGGCAGCTCTCTGCACTGACCACAGTGGTGGGGCTTGGTTCGGTTCGGGTCTTTTTCAGTATTCAGGTAGAAGTCACGATCTTCCTGAGTTAAATCTGGGTCTGGTCGCTCCTTTTCGTAACACCGCAGTCATCGTTTGCACACAAGCTGCCCTTCCTCTGGCAGCCACCTGAGCAGCAGGGAGCTGAGCAGTGCTGAGCAGCACAGCAACATTTCCTTTTCCCTGCCAGGGCTGCAGGCCTTGCTGTGGGGGGCTAGCTCGGGAAGTCAGGAATTACTTGTCAAGCAGAAATGGCAAATAACCAATACAAGTATCTGAGTCAAGCTAAGCTGCTAATGTATCTGAAATTGTGTCTGGAGTTAACACGAACTGTAGGGATGTAAATTAAGATAGCAGTCAAGCCTCACTAGTCGGCACTCCACCAGCCCACACACTTGTCCATACGTGCCAGAAGTGTGCAGGCTCGGCCTGCCCCGCCAGCAGCACACAGCAGATGCTGCAAGGAAGGCCTCTGTTCCTCAGCTTGCATGATTTTTGCAGTGTGTACTTGGGCGTGTTGGCTGGGAGATAATCAACGTTCATAAATAAAGAAGGGAACGCTTGGGTGGACCGGAGTACATGAAATCTGGGGACTGAGGTGGCCAGGGGCACGCTGGGTGCAGCTGGGCTGTCTGGACACCCCCAAGGCCCTGGGGGAGGCACACGGTTCCCGTGCTGCCCATGTCCCACAGCTTTTGTCCTTTGGGGCTAAGGCACCACATCAGTGGTTTTGCATCGCCTCCAGTCATCAGTGCAGTAATGCCCAGTTGACATTCTCCCATGGTTTTATAAGTAATGACTTAATTTTGTTTTTAAGTACGCTGGGAACAGTGTACTTAAGTACTGCTATTATGCCTCACAGGTCAGGTTTGAAGTGGAGCAGCCCTTGAGCAGGTGCTCACCCCCAGCAGCACATCGGATTTGTCAGCTAAATCCCTGGTTTAATGGCACAGAGGGCATTTTACCTTAGTTTTGGATCATCACATTATCAACGCCTTAAAACTTCCACCCGTTTGCAGGGCACACACCTGGCCTCTCGCTGAGCCTACTGCTGAGCGGGATGCGATGACAATAGGAAACACCACAACAGGTCTTTCCAGCCATAATGGATTGGGGGAGAAATTGGCTGTGTCTGTGCTGTACCTGCTCCATTTGGGCAGCAGTGTGCTTCTGAAATGCGGCACTGCCCACATGCTCAGTCTCTGTATCACTGGGCTTAGGCTGCCTAAGAATTTTCCAGCCCTTCCAGGACAAACCATTGCATTCACCTTTGCCGGGCTGCAGCTCAGCTCTGCACAGTGCTCAGCCTCCTGGCCTGGCTGCACCAGTCCCTGCACCAGTCACACCGTCACAGCTGAATGGCTGTTAGATGTAAGCACTAGTGCTGTGTATGGAGGAGGCCGCAGGACCTGTCAGTGCAATGCATGACAAAGGCAAGCCACATATGGGTGCAAAGAATAACTTACCATACCTTCACCTGGCAATAAGATGAATGGAGGCTTTGAGCCTTGTTTACAAATGAGAACTAGAGGGTGCCCTGTGCTGCTTGGCTGCAAAGGCGCATCCCAAAGGTGATTGCTTCTCTGTGACTTGCAGATGGCCCAGATGATCTGAGCGTTAGCTGGCCTGCCATCTGCTCTGGGATGGGTGGTCAGGAAGAGCGAGGGAGCTAGGCGTGAAATGGCTGGGCAGGGACTGCTGCAGCTGCTGGCAGGGGAGCGGCCATCCCCAAAGAGCCATGATAAAGCTGCTTCCTTGGGTTCCTTCCTAGACTTCTGGGCTGGGAATAGGCACGCTGCAGTGCTCATATCTCCTGAAGCTGAGGTCTCTCTGGCGCCAAGCTGGGTCCTGAGCTTGGAGAAAGGGAACACATCACTGCCAGCAGCCTCTGCTGTCCAGTGTAGTTGCCAGTGGTTGGTTTGGGGGACAGCTCACAGGATTGCTTGCTGGCTGCTGTTTGCCCCAGGGACACACAGGGAGCAGACACTGGGTGGCTTCAGCTGTCCAGGGAGCAGATTTCTCAGGTAGAACTTGTCAGTGGTGTTCCTGGGCTGGTTCCTGTCCTATGGGCAGGTGGAGGGGCCCTGTTGGTCAGGAAAGCCTGCCTTTTCGCTTGAAGGCTGGGGGCTGTTTCATGCTGACTTAGGGCCTACTCATTTGTGGTGTGGACAAAAGGTAAACATCTTCTAAAGCCTTCCTTTATGCGCAATGGTGAGACAAGCTGCTTGAAATCTGCAGGCTTTCTCTCATAGCATCTCTATGGATGCTGAAGCGAAATGTAAGTAAGTGGGTAAAGGACTGATTTGGTGCAGGCAGGCCCCAGCTCGGGGCAGTCATGCAAGGCCTAACAATGAAGGAAAGCCAAAATATTGCCAAAGTGTCACCGTGCATAACCATGAGGTCAGCGTCCCTGTAATTACAGAGTGATGAAGCCGAGGCAGAGAAAGCCAACATTAAGAGAAAGACGTGATTGTTTTAGGTTCTGGCCACCTTACTGGGTGGCTTCCCTGAGAAGATGTTCCAGATGTTGTCTTGGCATAAATTAATCCCCTTCAAAACATCTGCTGGGCTTCTTGGAAAACATAGAGTTGAACAGCTGCCGTGTGTGCTCTGCTTTGCCCTTCTGGTTGATATTCTGGTTTAGGAGGTGAGTGCACACACACTGCTCTTACCTCCAGCAGCGCGTAGACTGAAAGCAGCCCCAAGCAGCTCCCAGCTCTCCTCAAGCAGGGCCTGGGCTGATCCCCAGCAGTGAGGCAGCCGAGCCCCGCGGGCCTGCGTGGGAAAATCCACCCTGAAGCACAGCCATCAGTTGGGGAGGTCACACATTCGGTGGTCTGAGTGACAGGATCCTTACCCACATCTTTTTCATCAGCGAGCAGAGTCATGTGCCCACTTGTCTGTCATATCTGTGCTCAAATTGCTTAAATATTGTTACAGATAGATAGAGAGGTTTTAATCTGGATATGCAGCGCGGAGTGGTGCTGTGGGGGAATGTTTAATTGGCTCCCAGCAGAGCAGCGGGAGCTGGGTGCTGTGTGGGTTTTCCTCCAGAAGCCTTCCCATTTTCACCTTCTATTCATGTCCTCTGGTCGTTTCAGCACAGCATCGCATTACAGTGGGGCTTGTTTCCCTCCCAGACTGAATACAAATGAAGGTCATTTACTTGTATTTTTAGAAGGTTCTGAAAACTTAGCAAATTTGTAGCTTTGAACAGCAATGTTGACTGTTGTCTGTCTGCACAAAAGAAAAAAAAAAAAATTAAAAAAAAAATTCCAATAAACCTTTTATTAAAGCAACTCAACAGACTCAGGCTTGCTTGTTTTATCCATCCCACAAGTTTTGCAGCGAGAGCTCAGCACTGAATGCACTGGACATTTCGCCTGCAAAGCTGCCATCAGGGTTGGTTTGGGTTTTTATTACCTTCTGGGTATGGGGACACCTCTGTTAGTGCCACGGGCGAGACCTGGGTTCTTCACAGCGGGGTGAGTCAGACCGAGCCACAAGGAGAGCGTCTGGGTAAGAGCAGTGCCGGCAGGCTCACGGCGTGTGCCTGGTGTTTGAATGGTGTCTGGAGGGGGAGAGCCATCTATTCCTGTAAAGTAGGTGGGCAGGCTTCTCTCCTACAACTGCTGTGTGTGATCTCACCATGGCTTCACTATAATGAGATCTTTTTTAACATCTAAATCACACAGACACAGCCGAGTAAAATGAAGCCCTGGACTCTCCACTGCTCTTGTTCTCAGTTTGCAGGAGGATGTTTACCACAGGGCCTGCACGCTCCAGGGGGTGAGGATGGCCTGGTGGTGCACCAAGCCAATGACATGCGGACGTCAGTACTGTTGTTCCCCAGAGTGTCCTTGAGTGCTGCCCTTCCCCAGAGCACCCCAAGGACCAGGGCAGGCACCCTCCTGCTCTGCAGGCAGAAGAGCACAACACCCAGCCCTGCCAGAGGTCCTCTACTCCTCGCTTGGAGGAGCACCTCTCGCACTCACTTTCCTCGTGCAAGACTCGCAGCCCACGGCCTCACACAAGGGCTCTCCTGACCCAATCAGCTCCCGCAGGCCCTGGGGGACACACGCTGTGATCCTCTCCAGCACCTGACCTGGGCAGAACATGCCCAGCCAACAGCAGTACCAGGTGACTGCTGACTGTTAACCATCAGCCCAGTAGAGTTCTGGTGACCTCAGAGAGCGAGAATCGCACAATCCCCATGGAAAGTAAAAGTGCATGGGCCTTAGCAAAGAGATCTCTTTGTCCAGATACTATTAGATACTGGTGTTAAATAGATTTCCGCAGGAACAAAATGCATATTTATATGTAGTCTGGCTAAAACTGTTCCTCTTTAGGGTGCTATAACTTGACGTTTTTTTCCTTACAGATTGTCGCACTGCTGACTGAGCCGTTTTTAAGAGCCTAGAGAGACTCGTTTCAACCAACAAATTACTTCTGGATTTTTTAAATTTAGGAAACAAAGAGGGGTTGTAAGCCAAGTTTCCCCATTTTGCTTTACAAGTCACTGTTCGAGCACATTTCCAAGTGCTTTTATCCCAGAAGCCCTGGTACCTGCCTCTCCTTTCCTGATGTGTCCCCCTGTGCCACGGCCTGGCACCGAGTACAGGGACCCCTCACACTGCCAGGTGAACACCTGCACCAACATCAGACTGGTGATAGACCTGAATAAAGCTTTATTCACCTGGCTGTGGGAGAAGGTGATGGCTCCCTGCGCTGTCCTCTGCAGTGTGCTGGAAGCGAGATAACCCTTGGAATTGCTAAGCGTAACGAATTGCTTTCTTACACCCCTGATTAGAGATGTGAGCGAATGACCCCTCTGCACCCCCAGCACTGTGACAGACGAGCGCCCGCTGCTCGCGTCGCCCGGCACACATTTGCAGGAGCAGCTGCTGAGGCTGTCGCCGGCATCCTCTGTGCCTCATACCAGACCAAAACGGAATCAAAGGCCCCAAACCCTGAGATTAATGCTTGAGTCTGAAATGGGAGCATTGAAAAATAAAAGCGTAACTGAGAAAGGTCCGGTTGAGGAATGTTAAGCGGGAAGATTTCAGAAACATAATCCTTTTGTGTGAGCTTGCTACGGCAGCACCCAGCCACCGAGCACTGCCCTTCCCCAGGGGCAGCTCCACAGGGAAGCAAGGCATGGCACCATCACTGAATGCCAGCCTCAGGCATCCAGGGTGAGGAGGGAAGGTGAGGCCCTGCTGGCAGTGCTGGGTAGGTGTATGCTGCGTTTTCATGCTGTGTCAGATCCGATTCATGGTGGATTGACAATGGAAGAGGCAGTCCTGACCCCTTGCTGTATTTGTCGTGGTATCGGATGCTGCCCCACCAGGGTCATATCTGCAAGGCAGTGAGAACTGGGCTTGCTGGGGTACGCAGACATGCAAGTGAGTGCTGACACCCTACCCTGAAGCTATGAGCTTTCAGGACACCAAATCCTGTGGTAACATGCATGGCAGTGCTCTCAAGCCTTGTATCTGACAGTGCCTGATGGCAAAGAAGCCTCGGCACAGCTGTCACAGCCAACAGCACTCGTTTGCTGGCCCTGACAGATGCTGCAGGTTGGTGGTTTGTGCTGGAAGCCAGAACCCAGTGCCTGGGGGGAGAGGAGACTGGGAGAAGGGGGATGCTGGGTAGGGCTGAGTTGTCTGATGCACTGAATTTACCACCACGCTAGTTGAAATCCTTCCTTCCCTGCCCCACGTTGCCTGCTGAAGAAAGAACTGTCGTTGCCTGCTGAGGAGAGAACTGTTCCCAAAGCACAGCAATGCAGGATTTCTCCCTGGCAGAAAAAAAAATATATGGTCGTCCTACAGTGGGTAGATATCGATGTGAAGCCTGGCATCAGAGCTTGAGCATACGTATCTACACTGTAAACACGAATTCAATTAAGGCCCAGTTCATAATGACCCTTCATATCTCCCTGCACACAGCAGGATGCAGGTCTGCCTTTAAACCAAGTCCCTGGGTGTGACGGTGCACCAAGCACAGCCGTGGTGTTCAATTTGCGCTGCAGGAAACTGGGAATCCCATTTTCCCCACAACGGGACATTCGCAGTAATGCAGACTGTCGGGTGTGTGAAGGCACTGGGATTCTTTTTCTCAAGAGCAAACACTGACGGAGGCAGCAGCTGCATAAGCCAATATTTACTTCCGGGGTAATAAATCATAGCACAGGCTGTGTGCCACAAGGGATGCTCACCTCAGAGGGACATCCTGTGCAGAGCCAGACCTGTCCCTGGAGCACGGCCCATCCATCTCTGCAGGCCTCCTGGATGTGGCTCATGGCTGATGTGCCTCAACGACTGGGGAAGAAGGGAAGGCACTTGGTTTGGTTGTTCTGTGAGTACAGCAGCACTCTGACAGGATGCCACTTTGCCCTGGCTAAACAGGGCTGAGTCCTATTCCTTTTGTTTCTCCTACTCCTTCCTACTCAATTTTTAAGTCAACCTACAAACCAGATGAGGTCGTGCCCTGATGTGCTGCAGCACTAACCATGAGACCAGCCTGATGGGAAGCAGCTCATCCTTTTCTTTTTTTTTTAATTAATCAATATTTTCCAGCTTGAGGTATCATCGTTCTCCTCAGTTCTGCTGGAGGTTTCCTGAAGGACTGAAAAGGCAAATAATGGTTTGCTTCTCTGAAAGCAATGGGTAATCATGTTCAGAAGGGATGTCTTTACCGCTCTTACATGGACACTTGAATTATGCTTTTGCTATCAGAAGTCTACCGAGTGCAAGAAAGGACCCTGCAGTAGCAGACAAGGGGTTGTCTTCAGTGTTTGGGGTACGTTTTCTTTCAGATTTCCTCACGCACGACTGACAAGTCAAACATGAAAAGGAAAGCACAGCCTCACTCCGAGCAGCAGATGCCACCAGGTACAGAACAGTGGCATCGCTGCCCCACCGGGAACAGAAATAAACACCCAGACTGAGCACTATTAAGAAAATGAAATACTTTACCAAAGCTTTCCATCTGGGAGCAGAAATAAGCACTCTGAAGGCCATGGCCCACGTCACACCCCAGAGAGGGCTCTCTCTGGTTGCCTAATGAAGAAACAAGGTCCCCAGCTGCGTGCTCTGAGCAAGCTGTGTGCCACGCATTTGCTTGCCAAGTGCTTTCCTTCCTGCAAACACTGCTTGGAAAACCAGGAAGGCATCACCTTTGGTGGGAAATGGGCTCGTCTCCCAATAAAGCTGTGCTGCTACCTAACTCCCCTACCTCTCTGCACGCTGCTACCTGCGTGTGGGATGCAGGGAAATGCTGCAAACACTATTGAGGACAGAGAAATAACATAAAGGGACCTACAGAGGAGCAAGAAATAATACGAGCAGGAAACAATAAAATGAGCTTCAGCTTGGAAAAATACAAGGGAATACACGCAGGGAATAACATTTAGTAACAACTTCAGTGGGAGGAAAAGAATTGGGAGAGTAGAAAACGTGGAGGGGAAAGGAAAGCTCCAGCAAGACCAAAAGTGAGCAACAAATGAGATGTTGTGGAAGGGGGGTGCTGAAGTTCACGTGCTGATCCGGGACCTGAAATCTGGCTTGCTCTCATGTGGGATCACATTCCAAATTCAAGCACAGGATGCTGATTGCACCGAGCTCCACATCAGTGCACGTGGAAGTGCCTGGCAGGGGCTGTACGGGGGCTCTCAGATGCCAGCAGGGGTGGGGGTGGAGCACAGGGCACGGAACCCCTAAGCGCTGCCCGCGTCCCGCTGGCTGTTGGTGGTGCTGGGCTGCCCTGGTGCAGCACAGCGGCTCTCGGTGCCATGGGTTGCTGCCAGCCTCCGGGCCCAAAGGGGTTCAGCTCTGGTGTGGGGATTCGGAACACAGACAGCTGCTGCTCTCACAGTGACTGGTTCCTTCTGCCCACAGTACTGGGCTTGATCGCACACAGCACTCAGGGCCAGCCCTGCCCCAGCATGGAGGACACGTGCCACAGGATGAGGCAGTGACGGTGGCTCTGCTCCCCACCACCAACACTCCTAGCTGGCACAGCCTGCTCCTGACCACTGCTGAGAAAAGAGCCTGAAATCACTAGTAAGGTATTGAAAAAGAAGTACTGAAAAAGCACTCGGTACACATCCAACTGCAAGGAAGCGAGAACAGATTTAAGAGGTGTAAACAGCGGGACAAACAGGAGGAATTGTTCAGGGCAGTCTGGGGAGACGAAGCTGAGTAACAGGACGAAAGCTAGCAAGGCCTACAGGCACACAGCAGTCAGGAGGGCTGAGCATGGAGCTGCGGGGGGACAAATTAGAAAGGCGGGAAAGACCGAAACTCCTGCATAGCAAACACCCATTCTTCTGCAGCACCCAACAGCCTGCTGAGCCCACCTTCTCTTGCTTTCCTGCTTAGGTACACCCACACTACAAGGCCCTGTTTCCTATTCCTGCCTCCACCATTCGCCCTTACAGCACCTCCAGGGCAGCGCTGCTGCGGCTTCCAAAAACTGTCCGACAGCACAGCCTTGGCTTTGCTGGGCTGGGACACGTCGTTACAAAAAGGGGCAAGCGGGGCACTGACTGAACAGAGAAATGACTGTGACAAAGCAAACAAAAGGAAAAATCACACCATAAAGTATTTATTAAGAAACAAAGGGGGCTTTTTTCTTCATTTGTAAGAAGCACTTCAAATCAAGTGCCCTTTCAGAGATTTAAAAGCTATATCAAACGTTAACATTGGTTTTACATTATTATACATGACATTAAAAAAACAGCACATCTCACAAACTTCCTCTTATTACAACTCGGGTCGCTTTTCCTTCCGCTGTAAATTATTTTCTACAGATTTAAATTTAACTTATTCTTTTTTGTTTGTTTTAAACAAGTAAACAATATACAAAGTGTCACCTGAACGCCACGGGTCCCAGCAGGCACCCGGGCAGGGGATGCCAACCACCCCAGGAGGCCACCAGTCCCAGCACAGCGGGGGTCAGTGCCACGCTTCTGGGAGCTCGGTGCCTGGGGAGAGCCCGGCCAGTGAGAGCAGAGCTGATACAAGTCACCCATTCGCCTTTGTCCTCCGTGGTCACAACCGCTTCTTCCTTCTGCAGATGAGTGTGTGTGCATGCAGTACGTTTACAGGCAAATCGTCACATTTGGCGACGCTTCCACATATCCACATGGTTTGAAGAGAGACATACAGAAACAGCAGCGTCCGGTTATTGCTACGTACTGATGCAGTATCAGACAAGGAATCCTCTGCCGGCTCTGCTCTGCTTGTCACAACAGCTCCAGATTTTGCCCTCCCCACACAGCTGCAGCACTTGGTGCCGCTGCTGGGGATGCTGAGATGGCTGCTGCTGGAAGGGCCTGCAGCCACAGGGTGGGCTTTGTCACCAGCCTGGTGGGTCAGTGTTTGGGGGGTGATGCTGACACAAGCGCATGGAAGTGGCGGCATGAGGTCAGCTCCGAGGGGAGCCACTGTCCTGAAAGCACTGCTGGTGGCAGGAGGAGCAGGCACCTCACACCCTGCTCGTAGTAGAAGTTCATGAAAAGAAAACAAGTTTTGTGCCAACCACTACTGGTTCTCAGCCTAGAGGCAAAATCAAACCGAGAAGGGTTTCAAGTGCACCAGAAGAAAGAGCCGAGCAATTGGTGCGCTCCTACACAATGTAATTCCTACATAAATACTGGGGAAGCTGCTCTCGCAGGACCGAGCACCGCATGGCAGCACACCCCACACCGCCACAGGAGCTGGAACCAGGAACCAAGCACACGAGGGATGCCCTGCCCGGCTCTGCCACTGTCTGTGAAGCGGTGGGAAATGTCACTAGGAGGTGGGATGAGGAGAGGAGAAAGGCTTTGTGAGCACTGCGCTCTCATTCTGTGTAACAAAGCTCTTCTGCGAACTAATTAGGCAAATACTTCTGACCATGTCACACCTGAAGGGCACTTAATGGCGGCGGCATTATCTCACAAGCACAGTGATCTGAAATGCATATGCATTTCCAGCATAATCCTTTGCCACTGTAAATCATGCACAGGAATGGAAGCGTATCTGGAAATGTTAATTCAGCGGTATCATCCTACGGTTTCTGGCAACGGACCTCGATGAGAATAAATGGTTTATAAACACTGTCTGACACGCATGAGCCTTTCCAAATTATTTACAAGCGCTGTTCAGGGAGCCGCGTTCCAAAGAAGTATTTCTCCTCTGCTCAGTTCAGAAAGTAAAAACACACCGTGGCAGGCAGCTACACGGTGACCGCCGGGTACATCTTCTGCTCTCCGCCGGCATGTGGGTACGGGGACTGGATCTGCCGGTAGCCACCCTGCAGCCCATCCAGGAACTGGGGCACAGGGGCGAGCGGCACCGCATCGTGTGGGACAGCGTAGCCCACGTAGGGCGGGTGCAGGAACTGGCCCTGGTGCGGCACGATTTGGGTGGCCTGTTGGCAGTTGAGCACCGAGAAGTTGGTGGGCATGTTGACGTAGACATTGTTCATGGTGCCCTCGGGCAGGCAGCAGTTGGTCTGCGAGCGGGTCGGAGGGGCGCGGGCGCCCGAATTGGCGCTGGAGCTGGAGCTGGCGGCAGTGCTGGACTGGCGCGAGGAGGAGCCGCGCGACGCACCTGTGCTGGCAATCATGGGGATGGTCTCCATCAGGCGGGCGCCGGCGGGAGCGTGGCTCTGCTGGGGTTCCTGCTTGGGCCGCAGGCAGCGGCAGCAGCAGGCGGCCACCAGCGAGCCCAGGATGATGAAGGCGACGAAGACAGAGCCGACAATGAGGAACGGCACGTAGATCGGCACTGCAACGGCAAGGAAAAGGTGGGCAATGAGATGCGAGTGGGACAGCCCCTCCTCCCCACAGCCAAACCACCTCTGGGCCACATTTGGCATGTGCCATGGGGCAGCCAGAAGCAGGGCAGCAGCCCAATGAGCATCCTGGGAACAACCGTGGCATCTGAGCGGACTGTGTCTCCAACCAGGAACACCCAGCAGGAGAGCAGAGCACCCAGCCTGAGCAGTGCCCCAGGAATGGGGCCAGGTGCTGGGGCAGCCCCAGGGACGACCATCACTGCCCCACACATCAGCCCTGGCTCTGCACAGGCACTGGGGCTCTGCCATCATACGGGGTGGGATGGGAACACAGGGCAGCAGCGGTGACACAGCCCTGCGAGGGACCAGGAGTAACGTGGGGACGCAGCCTCCCTCCAACACTCCCCAACGCTCCTGATGAGCCTGGGTCTCACATCACCGCCAAAACCCACCCAGCTCCTCCTGAGAAGCCCTAACAGCGCCCAGTGCACGGGCTCAGGGCCGGACCCGGAGGGTGAACGAAGCTCTGCACCACGCGCGGGGCTGCAAGGACTGCGCTGAGCTCGGCCGGTGACCCAAAGGCCGCGTCCTTCCCCATTACTCCTGCAACTCCAACACGGCCGAACACGCCAGGCTCGCACGGCACGACGCCCGCAGCGACACGCGGCACCCGGCTCCCGGCAGGTGCACGCACTTGCTGCGCTGTGCTGCGCACAACTTCCCCGACAGCGAACCTGCCCCGCTCACAACATCGCTGCAATGAGGCGCAACGGCAGTGGGCGCGCTGCAGAGCCCCCGGGGCGGCTTTAGAGCAGCGGTATTAAGACTCGAGATGATTCCTGACGTTCCATCGTACGAAAAGCCGCTCGCAGCGGGGCTGCAGGGGCTCGAACCCCCGGAGGCGTCACGTCGCCTTCCCCCCACCGTGCGGTCCGTTCGGTTTTCCCCTCCGTTTACAGCCGGGCTGCAGCGAAGGAGAGCAGCGGCGGCGCCGCACGCACTCAGGACGCGAGAAGCGCCGTCCCTCCGCGCGCTCCGAGTACCGGCACACCGCACGCCGGGGCCGAACGGAGCGCCCGCCCGAGGAAAGCGCGGCCCCGCCCCGCCCCCGCGAGCCGCCCCGGCCCTCACCTGCAGCCCCGTCGGGCCCGTCGCGCGGCCGGCCCTGCTCGCCGCCGCCCTGCCGCCGGTCGTTGTCGCAGCCGCCCTGGTCGAGGCGAGCCTCGGCGCTGGAGCAGCAGTAGCGCAGCGCGCAGCTGCCGCAGCAGATGGTGGCGTCGCCGCCGTCGAAGCGCTCGGGGCACTGGAAGCCGTCCCGCCAGCCGCCCTGCCCGTCCAGCCAGCCGTGGCAGTACTCGCCGCTGCCCGCCGCTCCCGCCGGCAGCAGCCAGCCCAGCGCGGCCAGCAGCAGCGAGCAGCGCCCGCCCCACATGGCGCCGGGTCAGAGCCCGCCCGCGCCGGGGCAGCGCCGCCCGCCCCCCGAAGGCTCCGGCCGCCGCATGCCCGGGCCTCGCCCGCCGGGGTGCGGAGCCGGGCGGCAACGCAGCTCCACGCGACGTTAACGCTACGCCCCGCCCGCCGCCACGGCCCGGCCCGCGGCCGCCATGGGCGCGGGGACGCCGCGAGCCGCCCGCCTCCGTGCGCCCCGTCCGGGCCCGCCGCTGGGCGGGGGGCGCCGCGCCCCGCCCTTATAGTGGCGGCCGCCGCCCCCCCCCGCGCATGCGCTCGCCGCGGGTCTGCCCCCGCCCCGACGGCGCGGCCCCGGCCCGGCCCCTCGGCCCCTGCGGGAGCGGGGCGGCACCTGCGCGGCGCGAGCGTCGGAGTCCGGAGGGGCGGCGGCGGGAGGGGATGGGCGCAGCCGCGGGGGGCGCGCGTTGGTGCTTCCCGACTGCCTGAAGCGAGCGGGGCGTTCCCTGTGCTGCTGAAATATCGGGAAAGTTTGTATTCCCCTCCGGAAAGGCTGGCATCCTCCGAGGCTCCTCAGCAACAGCCCGGGGGTAGTGCCCGGCCGTTGGGCGCCTCGCACTGCACCTCGACCTGCCCGATCCGCGGGGCGCCGCTGCCAGCACCGCCCGGTTTGAGTTTGGGCCGCACTTGCATTTTCATGATGAGAAAACCCGCTTTGTTATCGGGCACGAGCCCGTGCGCCCACCCCAGCGCAGCGCTCGGCCGTCCCAGCGGTCCCTCCCGGCACCCCCAGCAGCGCGGCAGGGGAGCCTCGCCCTGCCCCGTCCCTGTGAGCCCAGAGCTCGCTCCGCTCGCGCCGAGCGGCACCGCGATCTCCGGCGCTTTGAGGAGAGGCGGATTTCTTTCATTCTTAGCTGCCTCCAGTACGCGTCTGCGTGCCCAGCCGAGCCGCACGGGCAGAGGATGAGTTCGTGGCTGAGCTCTCACCTGCCAACCCAGCGGCACGCAGGCAGAGCTCGCCGCAGCGTGGCCGTGCTGCCCCCGTGTGACAACGGCGGGAACGGAGCGCCTCGCCCGCACCGCCAGCGCGGGGCAGAGCCCCGTGAGCCGCTGCCGTAGGGCAGGCACTGAGCACGGCTAGAGAGCCCCAGCTGCTGCTCCGACTGGGTACTGCTTGCGTAGGGTGGACACTTCTATTTTTTATTCCTGCTCAGGGAACACGTTTAATGTCCGTGCTTTAAAATACACGTGTATTCGTGAGAGAAAGGCTTTCTTTTACTGGCTCTCGTTTCCTGAGAAATAATTAAAGCAAGGCAAACCTCACTAGTTGGGACAGTAGGATCAGCCCAGGCTGCGGTGACTGAAGCTCTGTCACCAGGCCCTGGGCAGCAGCCACTGCCACCATACTGGCTCCAGTAACTCCAACACCTCCACTACCTCACAGCCAGCTCCACAGCCAGCTCCACAGCCCCACAGCTGCTGGTACAGGACAGGAGCTGCACCCAGAGTCAGGCAGGGGGCTGAAAAAGGTGCTGCTTGTTAATTACTGCTGCTATAACCCAACTGCTCCAGGTACCAGCAAACAGAAAATACATCTAGTTACCCACCCCAGATAAAAAGAAGGGAAGAATTGCTTCCTAGGGACTTGGTTGCCCAGAGAAGCTGTGGATGCCCCAGCCCCAGGCATGCTCAAAGCCAGGATGGATAGGGCCTTGGGCAACCTGAGCTGGTAGGTGGCAGCCCTGCCCAGGGTTGGAGCTGGAAGGTCCTTTCCAACCCAAGCTATTCTATAACTCTACAACTACACCAACCTTTCCCAGCCCGCTCCCTCACAGCAGCACGAGGCAAATAGGCAGGGCAGCACTGTCATCAACTTACTTCAATCGAAAGAAAAACCCAGAAGTAAAGAAGCTTCCCCTACTCACACTGCTTTGTGCCAAGCCGAGCACAAAACATGAGCATTCTAATCAAGGGAAGGCAGAGAAAACACAGTTTCACACCTGAGTTTTAACTGTTGCTCACCTCATGACGCAGTGCCAGGCAGCAGCCTTACACCCACAGGCACAGCGCTGTGGAAGGAGCACCACCACGCAGGTGCGGCCCAGCTCACCGCCTGTACAGTGAGATTCATGTGTGCTTAATGTGTGGGTTTGGGTTTTATAGTATTAGGGCAAATGAGCAGAAAATTAAGAATGCATAAAGGAGTATTTTATATATTAGGAGATATTAGCATATTGCTTGCAAAACTTGTTAAAGACTATATTTGCTTGCAGCATTGCTATTTTACTTAGCATCAAAAGTACAGATAAAACCCGACTTAGAGTTCTACCCTCGTGGTCTGAGCTGTGTGAGCTCAGCCAGCGGCTCAGGCAGGGGATGGGCTGACTTGTGCTTCAGCAGTATGAGGCATGCCGACACCCGCCTGCTCCTACAGGGCTGTTCCTGGGGTTTGGGCAGTAAGCTGTGACTGTGGGGTAAGCAGTGCAGTGTTAGTGGTAGTGAGCTGCTTTAGACAGCCATCAGTTTCCATAGTGAGAAGATGAAATAACAGCGGCCCCGACAGCCAGGAAATGCTATCAGTGCTAACAGCATTAGAGACCTGTGATATTCAGTTTGGAGGAGCTGCTATTTAGCTACCTAACCGTGGAGCTAATAGACCAGCTTCAGCTACCCAACTGCGTTCGGTTTATACTCTTTCTCCACCCAAGGTTTCATCCAACTGAAAGTAAAAAAGCTTCTTGTCACTTTTTCCACGCCTGTAAGAGCTTACACCAGATAAACCACTACTAAATTTTGAGTATTTATCAAGGCTTTTCCTTTTACCATGAGCACACCCTACTGCCCAATCAAAACATCACCATCCTGGCTCACTGTTGTGACTGGGACGGTCAGCCCAAAAGCACACAGTGATCGTACAACACAGCACGATAAGGACACACAGCCAACAAGGCACTTCTTGCCCAGGAGGCAGATATCAGCCTCTGGTCAGAACAGGATTTTGGAGACAACTGCATGACATTTTACAATGGTGCTGTCCTTGGGCTGCCCAAATACATGCCGTACATTGACACCTGCATTGAAAAGAAGAGGGAAAATTGATCAGTTTGAGAGCTCAGCTGAGCAAACCAGAAAAACACCTTTTGTCTGTTCAGCTGTTGACCTGGTTGTAGCAGCCATACGCTTTCCAAGTTCTCCATGCAAGAGTTCAGCAGAGCTGACCCGCTATCAGCTCTACACCTAATTTTGCAGAAGCTTCTAAACTTAAGCAGCTCAGAGTAAGCTAGAATTGCCTTACTTCCAAAAGGTTAGGGGAGAAAGGAGCATGCTGTTCTCTGGAAACACTTGTGAAGGCTAAAGCAACATCTGGCACACTCACCTCCTCTCTGCAGCGCTCCACAACTGCAGCCCAAGGGCCACAACAATTAGATTCCTGAGACTGAGTAAGAAAGCACTGAGTAACAAACCTCACAGCCAAGTCAGTCACAGGGATTGCTCAAATACTGGTGAAGAGGAAGAAAACCTTACTGCCTAAGAGAAAGGTGCAAGAAAACGTGAGCGTCCTGGAAACAAAAGGTGGGGCTGCGCATCTGTGCCTGTAAGGGCTTTGTAGGGGCTGTATGAAAGCGGCCCTCTCCTGCCACCTGGTGAAAGCGGCATTGTCTAACAGAGCTATTGGAATCCCAACGGAAACCCTTAGGGCTGTATTTTTCCCCCTAGAAAACTGAACTGCTACACTCATCCGTTTCTACTGACTAAATGCGACATTTAACCAATAACAAAAACGTGCACTGCAAACTCAGTTGATTTAGAAGCACAAAATGCCGGCATGCAAACACTCAGCACTGAGCTCAGAAGTGACGCCAACACGAACCGAAACCAGCCGTCCCACTGACAGCAGGAAACCTCCCGCTCTGCACCCCGCCATCTCCCGCTCCTTCCCAGCGACATACCTGGCCAGGTAGGTGGGAGGCTCCGGGCCACGGCAGCACTCTGCCTCACCGCCTTCCCAAGCCCAGCCCGGGACGCCCACAGGTTGTGCAGCCCTACAGCTTGGTACGTAGAGCTAGCAGTGCCTGCGGGCAGTCACCACGTGCTCACAAAGGTACTGGGCAGGGAAGACAGGAACAGCCAGCCAGCAGAATCCCAGCAGATAAAAATGCATAATTTAATGCTAGACATTCATTTATTGCCCCTTATTTTCCCCCCCTCTGTTACATACCTCAGGAGTTCTCAGAAAACAAACTTGTATAGTGCATAATGTATTTGCATGCTACAGCATGGATGCATTTTCCTATATGGTTACTCCCAATTTCTCACTAAACCCTGCACATTACTGCTTGTTTACCCTCTGCTGAGGCATTCCAGGTACCAGCACCAACAACAGGTAACAGATGACTTAATAGAAGTAATCCAGAGTCTGTTAATAGCTGAGGACTGGGAGGGGGAAAAAAAAGAACCACCCAAATTACCACCAGCGTCAAAGAGGAAAACACCACAGCCTAAGGTTCAACATATAGTCATGTTAAGAATATATGGTTAGAATGGGTGTGCCAGGATCTGGATTTCAGAGGCTTGTGGTGAGGAAGATGCATGAAGTCTTCCCAGCTCCCCCATTTCAACCTCCTCCCCCTCCCTCCCCCGCCCCCCCCCAAACTGAAAGAAAACAGTAGATGCGCATGGCAGGCAGCACACAGCCAGCTTGTCAGGGACACAGGCAAATATGGGTGTACAGGTTCTGAGGTGATGGACCAGGAAGAGGCTCGCAACGCAAGCAAACAGGCTTAACTCTGTCATACCTCCTCTTACAGATACTGCAGTGAGAATAATGGAAAACCCAAGGTCCTTCTGGTGGAAGAGGCCACATAAATCAGTTCACACCACAGCTGTACAAGGCCTTAACAAATAAAGAGAACATCCCACATCCATCCCACTTCAATCTTCCCTTCTTGAAAGAGCAAACTCCAGACTTGATTTCATTCCACTGTGGGTAAATACAGGTCAGCTTCTTAACATACCTTGTAGGAAACCGTCATCCCTCGAGCGTGTTTGTGTTTTGCACAATAACTGTATTGCACAGCTTTACTTTGAAAAAATACTTGAAACAACATCTGCAATGCTGAACCATGGAAGTCATGGCTAAATTCAACAAAGTAATATTCTGGGAAGGTAATTATTTCAAATCCAATTTCAACCACTTCAGTTTGTACTACAGCATGCAATTATTCCGTTATGTAAGCAACTTCTCCACCTAGGCTAGAATTAAGGAGATACGGCTGTCTTAACATGAAGAGAAACAGAACAGATACACAGGAGGCTCAGACTGCTTTAGAACTGACAAAAAACTGACCTAGTGCTACATTACAGCACAGCCTCATATAGCTCAGTGTGAGGAGGCTCCAGACAAAAACCACAACCATTCCTCCCTGCCCGGCCCTTCCTTTCACTCCAGGGGTGGAGGCCCCAACTTCAGCAAGAAAAAAATACCCCTAACATTCTACATGAGCTCATTATGGTTTTGGTTCTCCTACATAACATAGGAAGACAACAGGAAACGACCTTTCAGATAGGCAAATATGTATTACAAGGATCACAGCATCTGTTTTATTGTTCGCACAATGGCAAGTTGCACATATGGACAAAGAGTACATACTTGGGAGTTAGTTTCACAAATTAATACATTACAAGTCCAGTGGTTGAACATTAGTTATTAAAAAAGCAATAACGAAAGAATAAAAACATTGTAGTTTTGACTGCAGCCCAATGTAAGTTTTTTAAAAGGTGAAATCAGAACCAAGTTCACTTTCCCCAAACATGAGAAACACACACTGAATTCCTAAGGGACGGCTTGCGGGGATGCAGTAACACAAGTGTGCAAAAGCGAGGAGTTCTGTGCTCAGTTTCTCTGAATTCTGCCAGATCGAGTGATAAACATCTGCCCAAAAGCAACCACTGCAGACAGCACTTCCGAAACATACAAAACAGCAACAACACTTCAGTAACTGAAAGCAAATAACCCGATGCTTGAAAAAAAAAAAAAAAAACAAAGCCAGAAACCCTTATGCACTTTAACTGCTTCAGCAAAAAGGTGCTGTTGTGAAAATGACAGTGAATATTCATTTGATGCATCTTGTACACAGAAAGCAACACTCAAATCCAAAGTTCCACATTCACACTTCAACTCGCATAAGGCAGTATGTACCTCCTTACGATGCTTTCCAGATGTTTCTAGCACACGCCAAATTGGAAATGCAGCACAAGCAGCTACGATGTAACACACCGGATTCATACTCCACTGTTGCTGTAGCTTAACCTCCAAATTACATCATTTTTCTCAATTCTTCAGCAGCAACTTACTGTACTATAGCTCACATTGAAGGCAGATATACAACTGCTTTCATGCCTGTGCTAGCAGCACTGACTAGAAGCAGAGTGAATCAGCTCTGATTTGTTACAGTTAATTCCAATCATGGCTTACAACGGTACAACCTACCCTACCTCCAGCTGCAGGGAAGAGCTCATACAGGTTGACAGCTCTGCTTGCAAGCAGACCTTGTGGAATCCTGAAACCCTGCAACATCCTGCTGTGCAGCTGAAGGAAAAACAGTTTGGGAACATTACCTAGGAAATGTCTGAGTCAAGATCTCAGCTTCTTCTTTAAGAACTGGTTGAGAAATGGCTAAAATGAAAAAGCTCACACACCGCATCCACTAAACACTGCATACAAAACTGCATGAGATAATAAACATTGTACTTCAGCTGGTCCTAAGCAACAAAACACGAGAAGCAATGATCACACAGCCCGGGACCCACCGTTTGAAATCCATAGGACGTCAAGATGTGGAACCACAGAGCAACGTGGACGAACAGAACACCAAGTAAAGGAGACCTGTCTGTGGGGAAAGGTTTGCACATCTGGTTTTATTTTATACATATACATACACACTGGTGTGTGCGCTGTACTGTATATATTTACATCCATATACACAGAAACACCCTGAAGTAGATTTAAAGGCCATATCCAGGAACAGAAGATATGAACTCTAGCATTCGTACTAGAATATATTTTATCTGTACAAAAAACAAATATGCATATATTCATATGGTATAAAGCTTATTAACAAAAAAATATTCTGCTACTAACATTAGTTTAAATAGATGGTTTTACAAGAATCTTTAATAATGCAGTATAGAACATTTCTAAAACTAGGGCCAAAAATAAAGATACATAAACAGGTTTATATTCACAAGAAAATAGCTGTTCAGTATGATCCATTTTGTGTTTCAGACTGGGGAAAAGTAGCAACTTTTTTTTAATTTTTATTTTTTATAAATCTCATGGGATGCAATTTAATCAATGCATCGATCTAGAAAAATAAACTTCTCAGATGAACAAAGTTGATTCACTTCCACCTCCCCAAGAGGGGTGCCTATCTCTTCCCTCGCTTGTTTCCAGCTGGAGGTTTCTTCAGCTGCAGAAGTTGCCCTCCTGTCCCAAAGCCTGCAGATGCAGGATTAGACACCCCGAACGTCAAGCCAGCTGATGCTGTGATACCAGGATTGCTGAAGTTAAACCCAGATGTAGTCGAGCTGCCAAAGCCTTATGAAGGAGGGAAAAAATATTTTAAAACATAGGTTATATCAGGACTGTAGATTTGTTTCTCCTTGGAGCTGTGAGCATCAGCTACTTTATTCTATATTTGTAGCACTTTATACCAGCGCGGATCTACAACAGTGTGTCATATTACCAATACATGTGGACTTGCTATGTCAGTTGGGACATTACAGTTCTAACACAGTCTACCTCAGTGACCGTAAGCAACTCTAATCTTAGACCACAGTCTATTTACAACACCACTATTCGATCGAAGTGGCACCCACAAGTCCCACCGAAACTGCACAGTAATTGCAGTACCATCACCCCCAGGCTCCCAGCACTGCATATTTAGATACATATCATATATAAAGCAGTGGAGAGGGAAGGCAGAGGTACAAGCAGACCATGAGCCTCACTTCACCTCACAGCAAGTTAATGACAAAGCTGGAAACAGAGCCCTCTGCCCTACTCACTATGGGCTACCACCTTTCCCTGTCCTCACAACGTAAGGGGCACAGACCCCACATTACATAAGAGGTAGGAAAGGTTCAAAATCTCCGCCAAATTCCTGGTATCTGAAAACACCCTTTATGACTTGAGTCAAACAGCAGCCTTGTAAGCAAAGCTCTGGAAAAACTGAATGAATAGGTGAGCAAGTTCTGCTGTTGCTTACGTTTATATAACAAGGGAGGGAGGAGTTACAAATTGGATTGTAACGATTGGATGTTGTGTTGAGGGCCATGGTTTAGTGGGAGTTATTGGTGATAGGTGAACGGTTGGACTGGATGATCTTGTAGGTCTTTTCCAACCTTAGTGATTCTACAATTCTAATAACAAAAGAAAAATTCCATTTGGTTCAGCTACAAAGCAAGATCAGCTGAAGAAAATCCATTCACCATTTTCAGCAAGAGTAACACCACATCATTTTACTTTCTTTTCTGAAGTATAACCAGCTTGATAATACTTGAAAGACAGAACTAGAAGATAAGTTTCCAAGTACTGGTTAAGAAGTACAAGTTCATTATTCTTTCATTCTCTCAAGAAACCAAATAAAAAACAATCACACAACAAGTATGACGTGCAAGCTATGATTTCAAGTAGCTTTATACAAGTTGCACATATTCATTATTAAAACATCAGAAAAACAAGAGTGATTCACAAAAGAAAGTTTGTTCTTAATAAGCATTACTTAATTTCACCAGTTCTCTGGCAGACAGTAAAAGCAATCCTTTATTATATCAGCATCATCAACTGAATATCTTATCTTTAAAGCCAAGAAATTAAAACCCAACTGATTTACTTAACAGAATCCAAAGTTGCTTGTGTGAACCTGATGCCTTCTGTTCTCTAGCTTAGCTCTTGACCTAATGCTGCAGTAACATTTAAAATCTAAGGTGGAATTCTCCCCCCTGTAATGTTTGGACCTGGATCAGACAATCATGCTACAATAACTCATCTTGTTGAGAGAAAAACCAAGCCATTACTGATTACCATCATGGCAACTGCAGTCCTTCAGCATACACTTGCCTGTGCACAACTCGCTGTGTAATAAGCACGTGCATCTCAAATATGTCTAATGATATTGTTCATTTGGGCTTCATCTAAACCTTCTGGACTAACTGGTCTCTCATCTTAGAAGGGTGAAGCAGATGTCACCATCCTTCCATTTGCCTGTTAACTCTGAGTACTATGTAAGATTTCAAAAGAATAAATTGGTTTTTCATCTGGAAATCCCATGAATGAAAAAAATCTTTAATAACACAAGCTGTTCTTCGTGAATTAAATATTTTTACTTCAAGTACGTAGCTGAGATAGCACATAAGTATTGGTTTCTATAGAACACATCATGTATACAATTCACAGTAAAGCTGTATGTGATCCACAGCGCCAGGAGTAAAGTGCATGTGAACTACCTCCATGCAGCTGCTTCTGGATGCAGGGCTTATTTTGAACAATGAAGGGAAGGCAGTATGAACGTTGAGCAACGTCAGAAAAAGAAAGATGTATAAGCTGTGTGTGATAGGCAACTGAGAAGATGTTTAATTTACCTATGGCCCAGGAAGCAATAGCTGTATGAGTGCTATTTAGGACAGCCACGGAAGTGTAGAAAGGTCAAAGGGAAATTAATCTAGAAGGCTCTGACCTACAAATTCTTTTAATAGTTTACACAGAATATTCAAATGAAAGTCTTTAGAAATCAACTTTCAACAAGACATACATTCAGTTTTAGAGGGATGAGTAGCACACAGTCTTGAACTATAGCTACAACATGATCAATAATTTCCTGGTTGAAACTAGCATTATTGTTTATCAACAATTCCTTTCAGGAAGTAAACAATCACCTGCCCTTTGGAGGCACAAACTTGCGTCAACCTTAAGGACCTTAGAGTACACTTTGCTCATTGGGCATTTGCACCTCTGCTTCACAGAAGTTGGAAAAGACCTTCAAGACAATCAAGCTCAACCATCAACCTGGCCTATGAAGTCCTATCAGACACACTCAAGCAACTCAAACTTCAGGCAAACCCTTCAGAGAGGTAACACAAAAGACACAAGCTTTCTCATAACAGGTTGTGGTAATTTGCTCTTGTTTGTTTCAGTGCTACAGTTCAGCAGACGTCAAAAGCAATCTCCTCCTCCCTCCATATCACAATAGGTACTCATTTGAAAGCATGCTTAGTATCTCAGTTTTCACACACCCTCTCCCACACAATAAAAGTTCTCTAAAAACTCAGTGGTGTTTTCTCTCCTTCTCTCACCGTTTTGGGAGTCAGTGCTCTTAACAACATTCCACTTAAACCAGTCATTTTGGTTGCCATTAGATAAATAAGGAGTTAGGAATTAAGATGGACTTTTCATTATGAGTTGGCTTTTCACAACGGAAGGAAGCTCTGCCTGCATTTCAGAGTGAGATATAAAACATCTGTTTCATTGCACAGTTCCTTCTATTGTTTTAACTGCGCCACTTGGCTTGGTATCATCAGCAAACCTGCTGAGTGCGCAGAGTCCCACTCCTGAGAGACTGACATTGAACTGAGGGAAAACTAGTGCTGCCTTTCACCTACTGACACAATGGATACAGAGGCAGCTCCTGGATTGAACTCAACCTGCTATGAAAAGTTGCTTAAGTACCTTCATAGCACAAAATTCTCTTCGAAAAACAGAAAAACAGTAATATTACTAAATATCACTAGAAAAAAATATCAAAGTTCTATAACAAATTTATGCAACTCAAACACTCAAAGGGAGCACCAGGAGAACCTCTCATCTTCGTTCTAAACAGAACAAACTGATGGAAAACATGGAGGAAAGCTGAGGCATTACCAAAGCAACCCATGATAGGATGGCAGAACATATCCCTGTGACTTGGGCAAAACACAGCTAAACAAAAGCAGTAACATCAGTACAGGCACACGTGCCACCCGTCCTCCCACATCTCTCAACTGCTGAAAAGACAAATTCAGAAACAACGTGAAACTACTTTACGGTGGGTAATAAAACGTTCTTGTTTCAGGATCCTGGTAACGTTACTTAAGAAATGGGACATACAAGCTAAAACTTGTAAAGCTTAGTAGCCTTACAAGTCATTTATACATGCTTCAGTATAATCAAACTGTCACGGAAATTTCTATTCCACGATCCCAGTCTGGATGAGGATTTTCATGAAAACTATTTTAGAAAGTACAAAATAAGAACTACATCTAATCCTTAATGTTCCCGGTTATCACCTTCTGTATCTGGGACTCCTGAGATGCTGAAAACAATTATAACCTTACTGTGTCAAACTCATTCGTGCTGCTAAAAAGAGGCTGCAATATTATTTGAAAATGTTATTATGAACAAAAGTGTGAGCAGGACAAGTTCGTACTTGTTTGATATTAAAAAGATTTAAAGAAAAGGCTGATGCTTTGTGTGCTGCAAAGTCACATGTTCTACCAGAAATGCACCAGGCTGTTATACCTTCATGCTGCTACACAGCCAGATCAGTGAATGATCACCAGCTTATAACACAAAGGTTAAGGTACCTCAGAGGCCTATTTTAAAGAGTGATCCAATGCAAACCAGAACACTAAAAATTCATGGGAACTGAGAAGATGCTGGTCCACACTGATCTACTGGGCAGTTACTGAAAAATAGCAGCCAGTTATTATGGTTACAATAACAGAAGTTAAAGCTTCTTTTTTAAAAAGCAATCAAGCTACTAAAATCTGATTCCTGGAGACATGATGCTCCTTCAGTCTGTCACTGAAGAAAGGCTAATGAGCTACATAATTCAAAAACAAGCTCCAATTTAGGTAGTAAATAGAGATGCAAGCTGTAGGAATGCCTGTAAGATTTCAGCTATCCGAATGAAGGAGAAACTACATCCACATTTTCATCTGCTCAAAGTAAAACAAAGCAGTGAGATGATGCTGACACATTAGCTCAGCTGTCAGAAAAATAGTTTCATTTCAAAACAACGAACACATGTATTATAGGCAGATACCTATAATTTACTATTCAGAATATACAGGATAAGAAAAAAAACAGTTTTAAGGAAGCCTTCCAGACATCTGTAAAACTTTTACTTAAAAATAAAATATAGGAAGTGGAATTACTGGTTTATTTGTCTCTAATTCGTGCATTAATTTCAATAGCTCAGCAACAGTACGGCCTACGCATTCGGGCAGTAACTGCATTTCTATGCCTCAGACTGCATCTGATTCAATGTGATGCATCTGTTCTCCTCCTTCAGCTTTGACAGACACCATTAAATGAAAAACACCACTCACCCGACACTTGAATTAAGTAAACAAACCAACCAACCTGCACTTAGACTTCCTGATGGTTTACTTGTTGTTCCAAACCCAAATGACGATGCTCCTGTGGCACTGCTTCCAAAGGCAGAGCTACTTCCAAATCCTAGCAGAACAGTAAAGACACACAACAAAAAAATTATAGGCACAGCAATTAGGGACATACAGGTTTTGGGCAACTATTCTAAAAACAAACAGTTCTAAGCATTATTTGGTAAAGAAATATTCCCCAGGCTACCACCATAGGTGTATCTTATTCTCTCAGCATTGCTTTCTGTAAGAAAACAGTGCTAACAGGAAAGCCTTGGAGAAAAGCATTTCTTTCAGAATACAGAACTGAACAAAACAAGCTGAAAGTGATTACAAGTGAAGTATCTGAGCTCACCAAATTGCTAATAAATTGCTGTTAAATCAAGAAAGATTTAAGCAAGCAAGAAAACACTGTAACAAATGAGCCAAAACTAAGAAAATTCAGACAAGTTACATGGCTTCTATTACAGAAGGCTGTTATCTTCAGCCACTGAAGCCATCCAACAGAAAAACTCCCTGGGCTGAGAAGAGAGCAGACTTCTCCTTGAGTTACGTGGCTCACTTCAGGGCTTATTTCATCCATCCCTACTTCTAAGCTGAACAGTGATAAGCTTGATATAACAAAGTAAGTTAGAATCCAGAATAGAAACATAATTTCATAATTTTTAGTGGAAAAGTCATCCAAAAAAAGGGCAGCCATAAATATTTAACTGTATCTTCATTTTGCAATTCCTATTTATAATCTCAACAAATAAATTTCAGAATTTCAAACTGTTATTGGCATAAAGTAACTTCAAGACAAAGGAAAAGCAAGCTGATATGTGCAGTTTGAGATTAAGGACAGATCAACAGAAGAAAAATATGTTCTGTAATCTCTTGAGACAGCAAAAAAATATGAGAATGAGAACAGTATGTTCGAGGAAACAAGGCCCCCATGTTAAGTGTGACGTGTTAGGTAATATACTTCATTGAAAATGGAGTCTCCACCACTCCTTCAGCAAAGCAATTTTTACCTTTTAAAACTAGTCATGATTGGATACTATCTGACGCTGCATTCCATAGTCTTCCGTTGTCTTTAAACCAAATAGAGTTTTAATTTAATATAACAGAAAATATCATCTGAACGTAAGATATTTTGTTTTGAATGATGCACCTTCTTCCTCCTTTCTAGCTGGCAATGAATTACCAAGGATCAGGTCTCTATCAGCAAATACTTCATGAAGCACTGGATCAATATGCTGCTTATCTCACATACTGAAGAGCCAAAGCCTGGATGCTTATAATCGACCAATTCATAAATATTTATGTTTCCCAGCTAAAATGCAGTTTCAAGAATGTTAAAATCGTACTGATTAAGAAAATTCCAAATGTCTGAAATATTCATTTGGCTCATTGGATTCCAAGAGCACCGCTGCAGGATAGTTTGCATGTATTCCTTGATTCTTCTACAGTTGCTTTCATGAGACAGCTTTCTTGATTTGCCAAAAGACCGAATCTTTACAAATTAATATAGAATAGATGAAACAAGCGACTGTATACTTTGTTTACCAGGAAGGCAAGATAGGCCTCTAATACTATACAAGAAGCAGATGTCCACCAATTTAAAATAGAACGCTCTTAATATTGGCAGAATTGATAAACACAAACTATCTTTAGACTATAATCTCTTTGGTTGAAAAGCTGTATGGATTTAAAGCATCTAAAATATTGCAGGAATAACAATAATCCAGAATTATTCTCCATTCAGCTCACTGTTGTTATTTCTCCTTTTTGTTGTCGTCTTATAGACTTTCATCTCAGAAAGCTTAAAATCCGATGAGAAAAACATACTGGTAGACTTAAAGATAATTTCACGATCATCATTTAAGGTAAAACTGACAATCTTCAAGTATTATATATCACAGCAGTTAAGTGTTTCCAACAGCCAGTGATGCTGACTGTTTTTAAATATGCTACAGTAGCAGTTCTCACACTTTGAGAAGATTCAAATGCAGGGATGCAGAATGCAACTGCAGAAAGGATGTAATAAGAAAAAACACAGCGCACCATTTGTGCTCATCATATATAATTGTCTTTGTAGATCTTACACAAAAACTTCAATAAACACTGCTGTCTTTTGTACTGTAGGAACCGGTGACAGATAGGAACATTTGTATGCAAGTATCATATTTCTAGTTGTAGTCCTGCTGAAAATGCATTACATTCAGATGAAAAGGTCATATATAAAGTTTTCTTTCATGTGTCTCTTACTAGCACTATTAACATTTTGAAAGTATTTTATCCCCTCACTTTCAAATGTTGCTTTGCTTTACAGGTTGAGACAGACTTTCTTTTCCCTACCTTACAACTGATGAACAGAGCGACAGCTAGAGCAAACATTTCACTCAACAGGATCCCAGAACTGTACTGTTTTCTAGCAATCAGTCATATCTTACTCCAATAAGAAACTAGCACCCAGAGTCAAGAGCTGTACACAACAGGTGAAACATTTCTGTATATTAATTATAATATTCCCATGTGATAACTTTCAAATACTCAAACTGGTGCAAAGTGTAGTTACAGAAGGATGTTCTTGATTCACTTCCCTACAGCTCCTGGAGTGGCTTGGGTTGGAAGGGACCTCAACGATCGAGTTCCAACCCCCCTGCTGTGGGCAGAGATGCAAACCAAGTCCTGTGTGAGAACTTCAACCTGGATTTTTACTACAGTATTGTATTAGCCAAAGCTAACTCTTTCTGTAAGGCACGAAGAAGTCCGTGAAGTACAGACTGCTAACTGTAAAGGTCTTGCCCCAGAACAGATCATCCTCTTGGTGAAGTTTAAGGTTTACAAGAGATTCAGATGTGCGATATAATAGTTCAATGAAACATTAGAAAAATTAAAGTGTACCTCCAAGGCTTGAAGAACCTAAGCCACTTGATTGCAAGCCAGTGCCAATACCTGAGCCGAATGGCGTTCCAAAACTAACTCCCAGAGATGGTTGTGGCCCTGGTATAAAAAAAATGAGAACAAACTTGCCTTACTCTTTCATAGTAAAGAGGTCCTTCATTTAGTTAATTACTTGACCATGTGAACATCATTGCTTTCATCAAATCCCATTAAGACTCTAAGCTTTACGTTACCAAAACGCCTCACTAAATTGCCTGCCTTTATGTCCACATGATAAAAATCTAGGAAAACACTGATTGTAATGAGGTAAAACTTGCCCCAAACCAGTAACATGACAATCACACCATTTACCATTTCAAAAAGTTTCACCTTGAACTTTCATAATCGAATCACTAATCAAAATCCTGACAGAACTATAGGTAACACACTGCCACTTGTATTAATGGAACTGGAAAAGTGGTAACCGTTAAACCAAGAACAAAAGAACTGACACTACTCTATTAATTCAATAAATAGGAATCTTCAAAATTACTCAAGTATTCCATCCAAATTTAAAGAGAACACTAAGATAAAAAACAAGACAATGACTTTATTTTATTAAATTTATTGTTCATTTTTTAAGCAAGTCAATTACACAGTAACATGACAATTTGATTTTTTTTTTCCACACAAGTGATAACTGAGTTCTGTTAAGCTCTGCTACATTACACCATTCAGTAAGGTAAACTAGTCAAACCACCTGTTTCGATAACATTTACAAAAGGCACAATTTTGTGTACCTTAAGGAATTAGATACATTCAAGATTTCAGAGTCAGAGTTTGTCCCATAACTAACAAAAGTTGACAGTGGCTTCCCTGCACATTTGCACTAAAGGTGCAGGACTGTCAAAAACCATTTTCAATCTGCCGAGATAAAATTTACAGCCTCAGTTCATTTTATTTTTCTTACCTTTTTTAAACCATTGGGAATAAAGAATCAACTTCCTAGCCCATTACTAACACATTTTAAAATAATTAATTTTGATAAATTAATATATTCTAACAGTTTTCACAGTACAATTTTATATTCCTGTCTTTTCCAAGCAGTTTTCAGTGCACTAGTCAGTTTCATCACAAAAAATACAGTGCCAAACTCTTAATCCATAGGCATTTGCACCTTTCCTCAAGACAACCTTGTCTTTGAACATCCTTTATTTACTACGTCTGTGAGAGTCACAATTTATTCAAATACTACTACAAAGATCCAACGATTAAGTCTTTTTCCTTAACAGCTACTAAAGTTTGGGTTTAATTCCAAAAGTGCTCCTTAATACCACAATACCTTCTGTATATAATATTTATCTGAAGTTTTAAATTGTAAGCAGTTCAAGCTTTTAAAATCATTTAAGTTTTTGAAGCTTTCAATGGAAAAATCACTTTGAATCAAGTGAAAGGCACTGTATATTAAAAAGAAACATTTCTGCGAGGAACACAATTCTTACGTGATCCAAGCTGAATGACATCTGCATACTTACAAGTAGTGTTAAACTAAATTTTAAGAGCAACTCAAAGTTGTTGGCTTTCAGTCTCCGCTTGGCGGGGAACAGTTGGAAAACTCAAGCTAATCTTTCAACTGAAGTATCCCAGATGCTTTACCTACAGATTTTTCACAAATTCCAAACTAGAATTGTTTACATCCAGTTTAAGTACTGATATAGCTATCTAGCAGCTCTTAAAAAATAAGAGATTTCATCAATAAAAAGAAACCCTAAGCAAGCCAGTCATCTAATAAACTAAAAGAATCCCGGAACACGAATCCAGTTCTTTCAGAGTGCACAGGTTTTCTATCTCAGTAGGAGGCACTGTTAGTGGAAGACCTTAAAACAAAACACTACGGTCTTCCAGGCAAGGCTTTTATTTCCCCCTCCAAATGCAATACTCTTTTAAGAGCCGGTAAAAAACATTGTTCTAACACCTCAGATTATATAAAACAGGATCACATCTCTTAGGCTAACAAGCTTTTCACTGAGCAACAGTATATGATATTCATCGATTTTGTACCATAATGTGCTGAAGGCATCATCACTATTTAAAGTTATTGTAAGTAAACAATTTTCGATAGCAAAAAAAGCCAGTAATAAAAGATTCCTCGATGCCAAAAGTACTAGCAAAAATTAGCACTTCTGGTTATTATAGGTACGAGACAAATTCTTTAAAACATACAATTTAACAGCTCTATAACTTGCTATATTTGCTCTGTAGAGCATTACGGTTCAATTAATTGGACCCACAACAAGGAGTCCAGACAGGTCAGCAAAATTTTCCAAAGTGACATTCTTCAACTTTTAAATCACAGCTGGTCCTAACAGTGAACAAATTCAGTGTCACAACTTGGATCTAATTCTGACAAAGTAATACATTGACTACTCTTAACCAAGGTTAGTACCCAATTACACAACAAAAAAATTAAGCGCTATGAAGATTTGAGTATCATTTTCTATCAACACTTTCAAGTCAAAACACAATTCGGTATGCTACGAGCTTGATTACACATTGACCAACTCTGCACTTCACCAGTCAAGGAGAGAGTAACTAAGTTCTCGGGGTGAGGGGTTATTTGTTTTCTTGAAAGCAGAGGGAAAGTGAAATTGAAAAGCATTTTTTTATTTTTATTTTTAAGACAACAGTCTCGCCAGCAAAATATCAGGTTCAGTCTCATGGGTTTGCAGCTCTTAGCTCACTAGGCAGTAGCTTCCATTAATATCTTCCATTTTGGAATCACCAATAGTAACAGGTAAACTAGCCACCATCATTTTAGCTTCCATGCTGTTAAAAATTGCTCAGGGAAGATGCAAGTGGGGCTATGATTAGAACTGTAGCTACTGCTGCACAAAAGCATAACCAGCCCCACTGCTATCACTAAAGATGCGCTCAAAGTAAAAGTGCTAAACCAGGGAGAAACGCTGCATGCAGACAAGATAAATGTAATTTTATATTAACTCTGGTTTCAAAAGAGCAGCACGAAAACCGTGCTTTACCGTGCACATCACAATCCTGGTATCGTGAATACCTATCCCAGGAGATCAGTGCAGTGCATCTTTGCAAGCTTACTTCCATATGGCCAGGATATACTGGCTGTGTTTCAGACACGCCTTGGCATACACAGAAAGCAGATGTGGTACATGTCAACATCCAGGAACTGGGGATACAGCCCTTGATCCCACAGATCCAGGTTTAAATGTAGCTACTAAACCTTTGACTTCTGAACACAAATTTCAAATAAATTACCTTTTTCAGAGAAAAGACAATAACAATAACTCTAATTTAACCTTACAAAATAGACTTAACCATGTAAACATCAAATGCTTTTAAAGAAAAGACTAACCTTCCTGATCCCCCAATATTACAGTACCACACATTAGATTTTAAGCGAAAAACAAAGCTTTCAAGTCCAGATTAATCGACTTGTGTTATTTTTATCTTAAAAACAGCAACAGCAGGTCAGGTATTACACAGACCATCCCCCTTCTCTATTCCATACACTTTACTTCATAATCTTTCTCATAACCTTCTACTATCATTCCTATTTCCAACTCTAAAAGATCTAAATCTCCCAAAGAAATACGCATGATTAACTTCCGGTGGATAGATTATCAACAACACAAAGTTAAATCAAGCGTTTGCAGTTTTACTGCAGGAAATGGCACTGAAAGTTTTTCCTCAAGCAAGGAAAAGAAGACAAAGAAAAAGCAATCTTCAAATACTCAAAAGATTCCCGCAAAACTGAAATAATAGATTCTTCTCTACTCAGAACAACAAAAGTAGTGGTCTTGGGTTGAAGCTAAGAAGTTTCAGGTAAGGTGTTGAGAACAAATCAAGAACTGTCATCAATAGTTTAGGAAGATTATGAAATGTTCCTTCAGAGCAAGTTTCTAAGACTTGAAGATCTCTCTGGAATAGTTCAGACTTGCTGTCAAGCCAGAGGGTAGGTAAGATGACCTCACATTCCATCTAACTAGTTCTTTTTAATGATATTTTCACTATTCCAGAAGTGCCACTCAAAACATCATTCTACCGCTGGTTCTCCAGGTTATCAAACAAGTTTCAAGGAGGGCAACGGTATTTCAGTTTAAAAAGCAGTAGACTTAAGTTCTTGACTACTCCTAATGGCATGTGCAAGATAAGTTTCAATGGCTTTGTTCTATCTGCACCGCTTTTGCAGCTGGTGCATTTTTGGCTTTTGAGACACTGTCAAAAAAAAAAAAAAAAGCCAAACAAAAACCCCATAAAAATCTACCACCACCAAACCAACCTAATAAAAAGCAAAACAAAACGAGAAAAAAAACACAACCAAAAACCCACAGGAAATGTTGTGCCCTTTGGCTCCTTCCACTACAAAGCGTTACAAAAAAGCTCTGAGGTATGAAGTCACCTTACCTCACACCTGCTGATACACATCAAGTCTGCATTTTGTTCACTCCTACTCCTATGGAATATTCATGGCTTGCCATCAGTGGCATCAAATCACTGAAGTCCTTATCAGTTATCTCAAAACAGGACCAAGAAAAGGAAATTTGAATCCCTTGCCACAACTCATGAAAATGCAAGTAAAAAATCTAAATTCAACATCTCAATTATGTGACTTGCACACAATCCTACAGTGACCACAGACAGTATTAAAAAAACAAAAGAGCCAAGGAGAAAGACAAAAGGAAAAGGAACTATTTTGGTAGCATTAATATGGATGGAAGTGTGGAGGCCTAAAAAAACAACCAGTGCAACTACATTACTTTGTAATGCTTCTGCTTGAAAGCAGAACCTTTTGTTGGCATCACTTCAACAGGACTTCCATGAATTACGACAGCAGCAAAACAAGGAAGACCAAAGCCTACAACAGAAATTTAGAATATAAACATTTCGTAACTTCCTTTTCTGCTGCATTCAAACTATTTTGGCGTAATTGTCTTTTAAGCTTATCTCCCTGCCAGGGCTGGAAGCACATTCTAGTTTCCTTCTACAGAGAAGGACAAGGACTGCCTGCTAACAAATGAAACTCCTAGGGTAATTGTCAAGCAAGCCTCTTATCAAAATCTTTCAAAGTTTTTGCTGTAAGACAAGGGAGGGAGAAAAGTTGCTAATTTGACTTCCAGTACAAAGAGGCACACATCTTAGAAAAGAAGCATTAGAATGCAGCTAACTAAACTTCCCATAATTTGCCGAGGCACGTTCAAGTAAAATTAAATGAAAGGCTATTATTTCTGCCAAATAATTATACACCAATTAAGTTCTCTATGTTCAAGAATCCCTCTCTGAGAAGCATTGGTTAGGATACCTATTTCAATTAAGGTGCCATAAGTTACTTCTTTAGCTATACATACTAATACATAGTAATTAGCAGCAGATCAGGTATTTCTTCTGCTTTAGTTTCCTCTTACATATACATGCATTACACAGAATCACCAATCCACTTTACTTTCTCTACTAATATTCACAACAACAGAACAGCCAGCAAAAACTACCCCAACATCACCCTGATAAAGGGGTTGGCTATAAAATAGTAAGACACCCACACTCCTATCCCCTACAGATTTTTGTTCAACTATCCTTCCTGTTCTGCAGTATTTTTCATTTTACAGTTCCAAAGTGCTATATAAAATTGCATTATTCATTTTACACATGAAAAGGGTGCTGTGTCTTTAGATATTCTCTCCTTACTGATTCTTAAATAATTTACTATTACCACACAATTCTGGAAAGAGGCTATGCTAAACGTATTCAGAGATGTTACCGAAGAGCAAAGACTCACATTCCAAGGGGGTAAATTAGAACAATACAGTAAATATCACTAATACAAATAAATCCACAAGCTTAAGTATCTCTTGTATAATTATTGCTAAGTCTACCCTGCTTTTTCTATTGGCTATGCATCAGTAACTTTACTCATCACAACGTTTAGAGTTTTAGTCTAACACAAAGGAAGACTGCATAGAAAATGTTACACAAATTTACTACTGTTGTAACACTAATAATCTATAACTTGAATGCACTCAGACCTGTAGCAGGCTGTTGCTGCTGAGTAAGTGTTGCAGCCATGGCAACGGCTGCTGCATTTGGTATGTTGCTGAAAGGGGTCGGTCCAGTGGTAACACGTGGCGCGCTCTGCCATTTCTTAGCTTCTGTTCGTCTTGCCTCAAACACATCCATGGCATCTCCCAGAAAGGTTTTCCTGTAGCCAAGGTATTGGTCCTTGAGCATCTGAAGGGGTGGGGGAAGCCATTTTAGTTCAGCATATTTGACAGAAAACTGTAACTTACTAAGAAAAAAAAGAAACCAAGTTATAAATATCATTCCCTTAAATTCCTTTAAAAGACCCGAAAGGATCGAGGCAAATTAGAAACTCCATAGCCAGAAGTGTTTCTTTACTTATACACTGCAAAGGGGTTAAATATAATAGAGGGACATTCTGAATGATATCAAAGTCTTTTAAAGTTGGTGTAAATGAACACAATTTAGCTTCTGTCAGTATATTAGCTGACCTAAGAGGCAAAATGCAGCAGCATTATTCATCATAACTTGTGCTACCCTTATCACATAAAAATATCTTTTGCTCTTTTTCACCTCTATTTCTGCCTATTCTTGCTTACACTCCTGTCTCAACACAAGCTCAAATAATGTACCAGAATTTTAAGAATCGTTCTTGTTTTCAATACGTTTTGTTAGCTGGGTAACATACTGCATTTGCACTAAATCATTCCTTTGCTTTAGACTACCAAGCTTGTTCCCCTTTCCCCTCACCCTCAGGACCCCACCTTCTGTCACAATACCTCACTTTGTCTTATGAGGCACTTCTACCTCTGTCACAGATAAGGGAAATACGGATATCTTAGGTAACATAAAAGGACTAAATGGCTTCACGTAACAAACTGGTAAAACTGATTTCATTTACAGAATATCCTGAAATAAAATAGGTTTACTAAAAACAAAATAAAACCCAGTACATTTAACTGAATTTTATGGAAGATGTACTGTTTCCCAAGCTTCTGGCTAAGCATATGCTTGTTCCTGAGAAAAGGAGCACGTTTAATAAAAAATTCCTCACTCCGGATGAATCCAGAGTCTGAATCTATCGGAAACAGCATCTATCAGAAATAAAGATTTCTCTCATCATCGTAACAGGAGTGCTATCTTTGGTGAGAAAAGATGCTTGTGGAACTTTGAGATCTAATACAATGCCAGAGCTCAGAAATGCTATTAGATAATCCAGAGCAGGCCCTGAAGCAGAATGATTAAATTACGTACTCCACCCTATTGTGCCCAAGCACATTTTACTCCTCACTGAATCTGGATATAGAACACATTTATTATATAAAAACATTTATCAGCTAACCGTGCGCAAAGAAACTTCAGGCCACATTTTACTACAGCTTCAGACTTTTGAGGTAAAGTATATATGCAAGCCTAAAAGCCTTCTTCAGACAAAGGAATGAGTTGTGGTGGTAGCTCTGCCTTCATAAATCATATTACAGCCATCAAATGAGGAAGAGACAGCACTTCCAAACTGCTCTACCCTCCTAGTGTCTATCAGTTGACAAACCAAATCAGACTGTTTGAATGTCCCTCTTCAGCATGTTAATTTCCCTCATTTTTCGAACCTTTAGTTGCAATTTTGTTTTCCAAGATATCAGCCATTGCACTCGTAAGACTGGATCGACTGGATCTCCCAATAAGAAAAATCCTCCAAACAACCCCTTATTTTCAGGCAATAATTAAAAAAACAACCTCTTTCATACTGAATCAGGACAACCAATTACTTCAAGATATCACCGCTAACACTTGCATACTAATCCAGCTCTTCACATCAAAGAAGAGATGTATCACCACACAGATCACATTACAACTTTGGGCACACTCAGATCTCAGGAGCAATAAACACAAAACACTTCTGGGATCCTTTTTGTTTAATTATGCTGAAATTATAGGAAAAGCTGATCTATTCTGTACCTGGTATTAAAATGAGTTAACTAGAGCACAAATACCTGATGGTAGGTAGCTGTAATACAGTAAATATCCATGCTGAACAAAGCAACAAGATACAAAGAATCTAATTCCTACAAGAGCCTCCACATTCTTTAACTTGTCCTTAAAGTCAGTGTCTGAAAGTGTTTACAGAAATAGCAATACAGCTTTTTTGGGGTGGAAAAAAAAAGCTTTTTTTTTTTTAACCTATTTTGCAAAACCAAACACTTGTACTTCACTGTTTTATTGTGCTGGAGGTTGTTTTTTCATTACCACAAAGAGTTCTGATACTTACTGATTGTAAAACACTGACATTTTGTCATTATGTCCAGAACTGTAACGAGAAACTTGAGCTGGAACCTATAGTGGAAAACCCAAGCCTACCTAGGCTCCTCTGATGCCCTACTGCATCACTACTCTTTCAGTGGTAGTTATTTCTTGACATACATAATTACTTTTCATGAAAAACAGGTTGAAAAAACAAAGCCAGAACACATTTTCCACCAACATCCTTCATATAAAAAATAAAAATAACATGTATCTTCTTCTTCCTGTTACCTATTTGAGTAAGAGCATACATAGATTGTCTTTGCTTGATATCAAGATGTCACTAACAAGCACAACATATCCACATGAGCTCAAAAAAAATAAATCAAGAACTGATTAACAATGAAAAAGAAATTACATGAAAAACAGGCTATAACTTAAGCGACAGCTCAGTTGCTGCCATCACTATAGGCAAATGTTTCAAATTAAACTTCAGCTGAAAGAAAGTTACCCTTTTAATCCAAGCACATTAGCCAACTGTTATTTTTTAAAAGAATTTAACAGAAAAAAGCATGGTTGAAGATATCAGTTATTAACAGTGACTCTTCAGTTCTTTCACTAAACGCATAGAAACGCATGAAAGCAACATACCTTTACATTTTCATGTATGGACTGAAGTTGTGCTGCTAAAGCTACAAACGTTTGATAGATTTGCTGCATAGCCATAGACAAATCTGTAAAAGGCACACAGAATATTGGTAAATGACAACCTTACTTCCAGGAGGAAAGGTTTAGTGTTTATACTATAGCAAGAAGCCCACTCTGAATCCATACAGAACAAAGCACAAGAAGACTGTATGAAAATAATGTCTATGAGAAAACCAGAATTTGTGATGTAAAGCCCGTCCTCCCACATACAGAACCAGCTTTTGAAGCATTATTTCTTGGGGCTCCAAACTTTATTTTGTGAGGAAAAAAACTAAATAAAAACACCCCACCAAAAACAAAACCAAGAAAACCAGAGAGTTAAATCAGACTTCCTTGCAGTTGTATATATTTTCTACTCTGAGTAAATCCAGTAGAGCACTCGATTGATTTTGCAAAGAGATGAGAGAATAGAAGCCTTACATACACTTATAAATCACGATCAACAAGCATCACAGAAACTCTTTCCTCCTACTCACAAGCACATCATAAACTGAGTGAATTACACCAGTGGGGCTTTGTTGCCTATAAGTCCCTAGATTTACAATATCCTACTTTCCACACAGATATGAAATTGTCTTCAGTGTATCTAAACTATTGCAGAACTTCAGGATTAAAGATGAAATCACAGAAGGTTTGTGTAAAAAAAAAAAAAGTGCTGACAAGAAGTATTTTCTAAAAGAACTGCATGTACCAAAATGAAGGATGGAAAGGCGATGTATGGATCTTCCAATGAGATTAGATTGTTTCATTTTTCTTGAAGGAGGTACATAAGGCACTGAAATCCGAAGAACAGCCATAAAGTTCCAGAAGATGAGATTATTTGTGTACCAAAACCATCTGCAACTTCACAGGGGAACTTCTCCATTATAACTTACAATTCTTTTTGAAGAAGAAAAGCTGGGGAGTTTTTGTATGTCATCCTGTAGGTATGTGGAGCCAGTGGAATCTAGGAATACTGCTTCCAGACTCTTCAGAAAGATGTGGCCAGTTTACTGACACTGAACCCAAGACACTTCAAAATTCAAGACATTCTGGGTCATAATTTCTGAGTTCTCTCTTATGCTGAAAGGTCAACTCTCTACACATGGAACACACAGCTGACTAGATTTGCTGACAGTAGACTGGCACAGCAGATAAGTCCTTGCCGATGCAAGCAGAGAACCTTTACACTACAGCAGAATACTGCTGAAAAGCCTGTGGAAGACTATCTTGGGAAAACCTCTCATCAGAGATCTGGATAAAAGGACATGGCAGCAAAAAGACAAAGTCTTCTTAGTCAGAGCCAGCTGCTACAAACATTTGTTCAAAGTCGCTCTGACTAAGAAAAGTTCCCATTTTGATTGCAAGTGGTCAGAGCAGACAGTACTGTTTGTCTACTCAGATGGAACACTACAAGACACGAGGTGCCGTATATCAACCTAGCTAGATGGGACAGAGATGGGTATCTCAGATGTCAGTTCTCCTATTTTATGCTTTGCCAGAATCATCCATCAAGCTCAAAGACTTATGGCACAAAAATTGCAGAATATCTTTGCCAGAGAAGTCACCTTCATTCCTGAGCTTGCCATTTTGATAGTCTTTAGAAAGGAAGATTACATCCCAGAGTCAAACCATCTTCACCACTTCTGACGCTCATGTACAGTGGTGAAGCTTTTTTAGTACTTTCCACAGAAGGGCACCTTTACTGCATGAAGACCTCATGTTAAAATAGCAGGTAGGTACACAAGACTCATTAATGGGGATGGAAGAAGGAAGGAATGTAGAAACTAAATGGAAATGAAATCAGATTTTCCTCACTATAACATTAAGAACACTACACAATGACAAATGAAATGAGTGGTCTGGAAGCAGAACAAACAAAAAAAAAAACAAAACCCCAAAACCTACACCGAACTGCCAGGCAATCTTGAGCCAAATTAAGAAAAGACTGAAGAGCAGGGTGATTATTCCTCTGATACTTATGAGATCATTAGGAATGTAGACAAGGAAAACAAGATGGCAAACGCGTACACACTGCCAGAAAGGGAGCACAGAACTGGTCTTAAGTATTCTCAAAACGTCTCAGATACACCCTGAAGAGCCCTGAACTTCCATTCCCAGCTCCCATCCAAGAGCCCCAGGTAAATGTAGGAATGACTCAGAAACCACTCTCATGAAAGAGCAAAAGACAGACAGAACGCGAGTGTAAGAATATAACACATTCCTTTACACCCTCATTTTCAGATGCACAGAAGTTGGGATTTATATTCCCAGGCACCTTCCAAAGTTTCCAGATGACACAAACCAAGCCCACAAACTACACCTCAGGAAACAAATTCATTTTACAAAGCTTAAAAGACTTCACAAATTCAAAGTTATATTCCAAACCACAGAATTTATCTGAGCATTTGTTTCTGTACGTTAGATAAGGAGATTACTGTTAATTTTAGCTTTTTATTATTAAGGTTATTATAGGTATAATATTAGCTTTTGTGTATGAAACATTTAAGTAGAAACATTTACCTTGTGGAGTTATATGTGAATTATTTGCTTGAGTAGCAAGATGATTTTCCAGTTCTTCTATTTGTTGCCTATACTGCTGCAGTTGTACTTCAAACTGCTCTACCAAGATTCTGAAGTAGCTAGGTGAGTAAAACAGTGAAGTTTAATCATATGATTTCATTATTTGCCACCATTTGAAAACAAAGAACACCACTGCATTAGCTGCCTATTTTCATTTCATTACTTGCAGCAGGTATGTTCTAGTGACATTCTTGATGTTCTTCTACTAGTAGAAAAAGAGCAAGGACTGCATTTCTCATGTCTATGATATAAAATAAGCACTGACACCGGGAAGCATTCAGTACAGGAATTACAAGAAGAAAAAAAAATATGTCAATGTCAGAAGTTATATTATTGCCATTTTTTCTTTTTTATAAGCAACAGTAACTCACTCTGCCGGGGCTGTGTTCTCATGCTGGAGACCAGGAGGAGTTTTCTGCGTTCTTAATGCTATTTCTGCATTCTTTAGCTCCTAAATAAATAAGGAAAATTAATAAAATGTAAGGTTCTGAATTTAGTGTTCAAAAAGAAAATAACTACAATTCTAAAGTTAATTCACAAACATGGGAAGCAAACATTTTGTAAGTCAAAACTACAATAGAATCTGACCAGAAATTCTTCAAAGAATAGATTGGCATGAAGTTGAAGAACTGCAAATATCAGGATATGTTTAGACAAGAAACAGGCAGCAGAACACCCTCAAAGCTTGCTCATCATCTAGTGCTTTTAATATCATCTAGTCAAGCCCTCCTACTATGGGCAGAGACTTTCACAGGTAAGGTTTGCATTCCGTTGTACTTCAGATAGCCTGTTAATTTATTGAAGACTAAGGGAAAAAAGAAAAATAACGGTTGAACGCAAGAAAGTAACATGCCTAAAAGAATTAGCAAGAAGGGTTATTTTTGCCTTTAAAAAAGGCTTAATAGTGTGATAATGCTTCTTTTCCATAGGAAAAGATCTTTTTAAGCATGATGATTACACTAGACATTGTTTAATACTTTCTAATAATACTATCATTAATCATTTCTCAGTGCCTGGCTTTGTTACTAATCATAAGGAAATTAGACTGTTACTAACAAGTTTCTTGCTTTCACAGCAAATTATTACCAGAGCACAACTACACAGTTATCTCTTTTCAAAATTTTGGAGCATGTTTTCACTTTAGAATAAAATACACTTAGAAGAAAGCAGTCAGGACAAGCCAGATGAAAGAAAGAGCGACAGAGCTTAACTTCAAAAGCACCTGAATCAAAACTTGAGCTCACGCTGGTTAGACAGTTACTATAAAGACTGGTGGACAGAGTTGACTCCTTCATTAAATAAACACTAGACATAATTAGACACTCTGGTCCCAAATATTTTTAATATTTTTTTAAGTGATAAGAAGAAAACATACTTGCATTTCCACTGCTCCCAGATTTCAGCATGTGATGACAAAAAAGCCTTCACTAACTAGCAATTGAATAGGCAACTGAAACCAAACTACAGTGGGTGCATATTCCCTTCTGTTGCCTATGTAAGTGGAGTGCTTTCCTGAATAAAGCTCTCCTTGCCGTTACACTTATCTGAAAATACTGGCATCAGATTTCAGTCAGTCACCTCTGGTAATTTCAAAAAGATCAGAAGGGATTCAACTTTTCACTTTGTTTACAACTGCTTCAGTTTGGAGTTTTAATGCCTTAACTTGAGTGATAGAGAAGGGTGTGTATCCTACAGGAAACAATGAACACTCAAACTCTACTTAACAAAAAGTGTGCGATACCTGCGCAGTTTCCATTTTTAGCTTGTCAATATTAAGAGTGTTTCTCTGTAATCCACTGGCAACTACAGAGAGAAGCTGTTTCAGAGCTTTAATATCTTCCTGTACTTTAAGCATTGCTTTAGATGACATTCTACTAATTTCTTCCTGAACTTGTTTTTGTTCTTTCACAAATTTCCTAGAGAAGGGACAAAAAAAGGGGGGGGGTTAGTAGGAAAGAAAATAATGTATTCAACCTAAAGTACCAGAGTGTTTACTTTAGTTGCATTATTCAAATAGTAATGAAGTTAATTTTCCCAAAACCAAGTACTGAATAGTAAGGTTATGCAGAGTAGCATTAACTCCTAATATGCTAATACTGTAAAACAACAGCAAACAAGACTTCAATAGTAATTGTATAATCATGTTACGCTGCACCTCGACAATCTAAGCTACAGATTTATATATACATAAAATCCACATAAAGCAATTACCACATTGAACTCACAAATGCTCATACAGCCTCTGACTAGCCTATAACCTGCCTCTTTCCTGCCTGAATCGAGGCTAACTTGCAGATCTCTTCACTCCATCCAAGTTTCACAGTGCACATACACACAGAATTTGATACTTAATATGCATACACAAGAGGCTTAATGCTCCCAGGGAGGGCAGGATAAGCTTCTAGGAGCATGTTCCTTGGGCATGCCCATTTGTGGGAATGGGATTGAAAACTACAGTGGCAGAAGATAGCCTGAACCATCAGCTACTGGAATTATTCATCTACTCTGATCCCATCATTAATCTCCTCTTAGGCTCAGGCTAATACGTTTCTCCTGCACACAATCTGTAGTACTGCTTTTTATGTTGTTGTTACAGAGCATTAACAGAATACAATACTTAGAAACACAACTGTCAGAAATAAAAAACACCACTTACTGTAGATTTTCTACATCTTGACAGATTACAGGAGGTAGATTTTCATCCTTTAGCGCTTTGCTGTCTCTACAAGAGACAATGCATGTTTAGATGGTACTTCAGTACCGCCAAGCATTTTCACATGACTACTAAGTACCACGAAAACTTTCAAGTGACCAATCACTCAATTTTGTACCTGTCACACACACGCTGCATCCAGAAACAATCTGAATTAATGAACAGCCAGAGACTATGACAGTATCTAACTCCAAGGTGTAAATACTGCACACAATTTACAGAAACCATTTTTCAGGTTACATGACCAGTTTATAGTAGAAAGCAGATGAGCAGTAGGCATTGCAATTTGCTCAAACTGAAAGTTTTAGAAGTATGAACCACCATTATTAAGTAACCCATATTGCAATAACTGGTTATTTACATTCATGCCTTTTCAAAGATTAAAGTAGTAGACAAGGTAGCATATCAGAAAACAGCTAAGCTTAAGATACCAAATGCAAAGAATCTGAACACTTACTCTGGCCTTGTTCCTGTTTTGTCACCTAGAAAATAAAAATTGTAGATGAGAAACAAAACTCAGAAGTATTGACAAAAAACTTTAATGAGATTTTCCATTAAGAAATGATTAGTGCTATCTGTGCGATTTCTCTTGAAAAGATACAGCATATAAGGAAGATTTGAATTTATCCTCCTCACAGCTAAGTATCTTTTCAAGAGCAACGATTCACTCATTCAGGTGCTAATCTCCTAGCACAAAAATTAATGTAAAACATCTTGTGTCACTATACAAGTACCTTCAAATGCATGAGCAATTGCACTTACATAAGAAATCCATCCCCACCTAAGCTTGCTGGATTTTATTTTATTTATTTATTTTTTTTTGAGTTCTACTATTGCACATTGTCCCGGAATAAACGCGATTTTACAGAACCAAAGGTGTTACTGCTTACCTACCATTTACAGACTGCAAGCTAGACATCTACACATCTAGATCAGAAGATTAACCAAGATGCCAAACATTACTCCTGAAATGCAGGAAGGAGCTGAAAGCAATATCACATGAACATGCAAGCCATGACTAATTCTAGTCACAGCCACGGGCAGTAGCTGCATCTCATATCAGAGCAGTTTGCTAGTAAGCCTGTTCAGACTAAGAACCAGGACACCTCTTCAACTAGATGCCATTCAAATCCTTACAGCACCAGCAAGCTGAAAGGTAGCCATGAAGATAACGTGAATACCAAAACTTATGCTGTACAAGCCAGTGGTCCTGCCAGGAGAAGCTGCTTGTTTAAAAAAAAAAAAAAAGCAGTAACTGCTTAGCCCATCTGCACTCTGTCATCCAGTACCAGAATCCAGAGTCTCATACCTATTCCCTATACCTTTTATAAATATACCTTTTGCAAAATGAACAAACAAGGATCAATGCCCCCTCCCTCCTCCACTCAACCTAAACAAAACCAACAACCAAAGAGAAGCTGCATAAAACTGGGGGAAAAGAAAAAAGATGACCCAAATAAATACCAGAATTCAGACTCCTCTCACAGCTTACTGCCTAGGCTGTCAAGAAAGTTTACTCTGCTTTCTCAGTCACTAGTTTTCCTAGCTGTACTTTATCTGAACAGTATCTACAAAGTGGAAGACAGACTTGAAATCATACCTAACTAATCTGAGCATATGCTCTCTTTTTTGGGTCACATGCAAGGAAAACTGACGTACAAGAATAGCTCCCAGTAGCCATCTGTAAAGAAATACTAGGCAGCCACTCTCCTCAGTCTTAAACAGAAAAAAAGCACTAACAAATTCCAGAAGACAGCATAAAGGTGCCTATATTTCCTGGTACCCCACGAACAGTAATCTCACAAGCACTTCTTTCTAGCAGCCATATCTCCTTGTTCCTTTTCTTCAGGAAGGGAAAAAAGGTTAGAGCCACAAAACCAATACTCTCAAACCTCACTTATCACAGTCTCCTCACACAGTTGTGCAAGCAATTGTACCATCAAGAAACAAGCAGTATTGCAGAAGCAGGAATATTTGTCAAGGCTACTTAAGTCAACACTACCCATTACAAGAAAAGTCCCTAAATTAAATTCAGAATTTTGCAAAGTGAAAATTCAAACAGTCCCCTTCAGCGTTTTCTACTGCTTAGCTTAGGAATCTCTTCACTCATCACCCTGACAGCGACAGCCACACACACCCACAGCCAACAACCCAGTTTCAGTACAGGACAGGAAGTTGGGTAATCAGCTCCTTGGGGATTACATCCTAACAAGTGAGCAAAACAATGCTGAAGAAGTCTGTGGTTCTCTAGGCCATATTTTAAGATTCTTGTACATTAGGGAAGAGTTGTGCAATCCTAATATCACAATAATGGAAACCCCATGAGAGCCAAAGAACTGGAGCTTTTTCATCACTTTCAGTAATAAAGTGAAAAAAGAAAGTCAGCATCATGCTGCGCACTCCAGTTTGGACAGCCAATATGCAAGCAAAAGGAGCTGTGTCTCCACAGCTCACAGTCCTTTGTAAAGATGGTTTCATGAAGCTTCTATCAGTTTTCAGAATAGCTGATTTCAGAAATTTTACATTTGGCTCATTAGCGAAATAAAGATATTAATTTAATAGTTCTGATTGCCCAGAGAAAATAGGCATTTTATAATCAACTTTAGTTTAGATGCTTTAGAGGTATAAAATCAAGCCAAGTAAGTCAACATCCACCTGTCAATACTCAATATTCCCTTAAAGTACTTTGAAGCTACCTCAGATTTAGGTCTTAACTATTGTCAAGAACCTAATGGAACATAACAGATCCCCAGCACTAGAACTGCAGTGTTGAAGAATAACAGGTGAACAACAGAACATTTTTATTCTGTAGGTTTTGAAGAGGAGGAGAGAGGGAGGAAAAAAAAATAAACTAAATGCATAAGCCACCTCCACTCCACAAGTTTAAGAACTGCTACTGTTGGAAAAAACTGTTTTCCAATGAGCACTTTTTGTATTTACAATGCATTTCTTAAACATTGCACTGTTCCCCCATCTAGTGGCCAGCTGACCCAACTGTTAAGAAATTTACCATGGCTTTTCAATACACAGTACTATGAGTCTTTTATTCCAGAAAGGCAGCAGTATTTTGAACCCTGGTTCTCAAATATAATGCTTGTTTATACCTACTTTAAAGAAAGTCACATTATACTGCATTTGCAGCCAAGATTCCGCTTTTCTATACAATAACCATAAATGAAATTAATTTATACTCTTCATAAAAGAAAGAAGTTAAAACTGACAGCTTTGGTTCCACGTTCCAAACATTGTAATAAGTGTCTCTGCTGTAGCATTCAGACAATTTGTCAACAAATTAGTGCACACGGTATCTGTTTTACATATTTTAAAAACAAACTTACTCTTTTTATCTGAAGAACTACTAAAATCAATGCCACCAAGACCTTCATTAGCAGTACTTGAAGGAGCTGCAGTTGTCCCCAGAGTCAAGCTCAAAGCATTTTGCCCAAGTCCTATTAAAAAACCCAAACAGAATTTCTGCATTTAAAATGCTGGTGGTTTACTAAAATCTCAGACTACCTTGCTTGCAATTTCAGAGTCCATGTACTGCATTTGGATTAAAAAAAATGCAAAGAAAAAACAGATTTTAATCAAGTTTCATACATGGTTTCTATATAACTTCCTCAGAATATTTGTGAAATAGATAGGTAACCTATCAGGATTGTCAATACCTTTCTGTTTCATTTTGTTTAATTTTTCTACTAGAACTAAAAGACAGGAAGTCAGTAAATACCTGGGGACAATATCAAGTTACAGGTTTTATTCAGACCAAAAGCCACCAATGTAAGGAGCAATCAACCTCTCCACAGTTAAGCAAGATATTAAGACAACGCCCTCCCTCATTTACAGTCAGCTTCCTTGAGTCAATTATTATAAAGATTTTTCTTGTATTTTCATTTATAAAAATAAACAAATTTAAACATTAGGAAGAAATGAATTACTTCAGATTATTTTCTATGGATAGTAGCAGTTTCAAACAGCAATGTTTAAAGTGACTTTTACAGCATTAAGATTTTATACAAAGTAAATCTTTGATCATAATTTAATACAACAGCACAATCTCAAAATTTTGAGGCAGGAGAAGGAAAGAAACAAATCAATTTTCACCTGTTGCTGCTGTGCTTGTATTCTGGAAGAGTGAACCTCCTAAACCTGCTAGGGTTCCTCCCAAGGAGAGGCCTGTGGAGGCAGTTGTAGTTGGTGCAGTTGTTCCACCTAAATTTAAGGTAAAGCCAGTAGTACCTGCAGAGAAAAAACCCAACAATAAAAAACAAGCCTCATGTAGATGCTGCATTCAAATAAATCTACAGAAAGTCTGACATAACTGAAATAATCTTTATAGTAACTCAATAAAATCTGCTAACGCTTTTTTTCCCCTGCAACTTTCTTAAACCTCCTAGAGACTTTCAAATTGTATGAAATTTTGTTTCACAATATTGTTGCTTCATTAGTTCATCTGCAACTACAGCAAAACTCTGAGAGCTACCCAGAATGCTAGACAACCCAGAACTTTACACTGATTTTACAGCCTAATGGATCTAACAACTACTACTGATTTTTCAAATGCCAAAATGTTTGTGTTAAACATTGAACTACTTCACTTCCAAGTGCAAGGTGCTGCATCTGGGTCAGGGCAATCTCAAGCACAGATACAGGTTGGATGGAGAATGGCTTGAGAGCAGCCCTCAGGAGGATTTGGGGGTGTCGACTGATGAGAGATTCCACACGAGTCAGCAATGTGTGCTTGCAGCCCAGAAGGCCAACTGTACCCTGGGTTGCATCAAGAGAAGTGTGACCAGCAGGTTGAGGGAGGTGATTCTGTCCCTCTGCTCCGCTCTCCTGAGACCCCATCTGGAGTACTGCATCCAGTTCTAGAGCCTCCAGCACAAGGACATGGAGCTGTTGGAGCAGGTCCAGAGGAGGGCCACAAAGATGATTAGGTGGCTGGAGGACCTCCTCTACAAAGACAGGCTGAGAGAGCTGGGGCTCTTCAGCCTGGAGAAGGCTCCAGGGGGACCTCATAGCACCCTTCCAGTACTTAAAGGAGTCTACAGGAAAGCTAGGAAGGACTTTTTATAAGGGCATGTAGAAACAGGATGAGAGGAAATGGTTTTGAATTGGAAGATGGTAGATTTAGACTAGATATTAGGAAGCTCTCTACTGTGAGGGTTGTGAGACACTGGAACAGATTGCCCAGAGAGCTGCCAGAGAGAACACCCCCTCTATGGAGGCATTCAAAGCCAGCCTGGATGGGGTTTTGAGCAACCTGGTCAAGAGAGAGGTGTCCCTGTCTATGGCGGGGGGGTTGGAACTAGATGACCTTAAAGGTCCCTTCCAACTCAGACCATTCTATGATTCATATGGGGCAAATTAAAAAACAAACATCTCATTGTTGAGTCCTCTGGAATCACAGAAGGACCATTGGCATAAAGTGACAGAGCATAAAAGACACAAGTAACTGTGTTTAAATGTAGGCTCCTGATGTAAAAAAATATGCTAGTCTTAATTATCATCATGTATGATGCAGTTTAGGTGAGTTACAGCATGATGCAAAGTGTTAGACTGTAGAAGAACTACACAAGGAAAAGGAAGTCTCATTTTACATTTCTAGTTAACTATTTCATGTTGCCTACAACAGGTAGACATTTTTCAACTACAGAACATGACAAATCAGCTGTTGCTACCCTTCTAATGACTTGGATTACAGGCTGCCTAAATTACAGAATATACTGTGCTCTAAATAAATACGAACCTTGACTGCATTAGGCTCCTCAAATTTAGAGCTAGTAAAATTCAATGAACCTTTTGACTGAAGTACCATAAAAATATGTAAATACTAGAATGAAATAGAATATAGCATGTTTTAGAATACAGTTACATTGTAAAAACCCAACAAAGCATTTTCCTACCTGCTGCAGGAGTTGATGTAAGAGCAGAAGACAGTGACAGGCCACTCGCTGAGGTAGAAGTAATAGATAAAGCAAACGGCGTGGCTGAACCTGCAGGTTTGTTGAAGCCTAAACTAAAGCCTGTGGTAGCTGCTGACGTGGTGGCAGGTGTGCCTAAAAGAAATCCCCAAAATAATGATTAGTTTTTTGATATTTTGTTTGAGAATGAGTACTTAATCTTATCTTCTAAGCTAGTATCTTCTTGCTATGTCTGAAGAACTGTCACTAGCATCACTGCACTTGAAACCACTGCAGCCAATGAAGTATTTCCATAGCACCTTCAGATACATTTCAAAAGGTATGTTTGCTCCAGAATTTCAAGCAATCTTGGAGTACAGATTATATCAAGAGGTAATTTAAAAGTCTAAAATAAGAACTTCCACCAAACAGATCTGACTGAAAAGATAGCAAAATATTGGTAGATGAAATAACAGTGTCCAAAATACAGATAAAATTCTCCCTTTGACGTGCATATTAGCATGAGAACAGGTACCCTTTCAATTTGCAAACAAGAAAAACATGTTGAGATGTTACTCCCTCCAACTTTGCTTTTGAGCACTTGCAGAGTTAAACAAAGCTTCTACTTCCTGCTAATTACACAATAAGAATATGCCTTCTGTTCTAGAACACATATTCCAAAGGAACTTACACATACATCACAATAACAAGCATAAGAAAACCACTGTATTCTCAGTAAGCACTGTGTATCTGTTTCCAATGACATTTCACTCAATCACAGAAAAGAATTAACATTCACATGCACAGCACTGCCATATCTGATTACACACATTCTGGGTTTGCTGTTCCTCTCTTCTCCCATCTGCTTCACTTCTTCAACCAACACCACTTTCTCCCAATTAGCACAGCTTCCAAAGCTCTTGGACACCAGTCCGTCCTGTAGCACTACCACCACCACCCTGACCCAACCACTTCTAATTACATCAAGCTCAGTTGCTGGTGTTTCAACAATAAAAACACCTACACATTCCTGTAATTCTAATGATGGCTGACGAACAGTTATTACACATGTATCAGAGAAACAAGAGAAATATATTCCTAATATCCTTTCCCAGTTCAAACCTCTTTACTCTTCTACCAGAGGGAATTAGCAAAAAGATCTGTTCTCTCAAAGTTCACAACAGAAAGAAATTCTGTCTTAAGAATTCTTTGATAATAGACTCTGCTCCTCTGCTGAAGAATGGAACTCATCAGGGGATTTAGATGCAGGTCTAGCTTCTCACTGTGACTACTCTTACTGTTGCACAGGAATGGAATAACCCTTTAGCTCCACTCTGGCTCACAGCCTTAACATTGTAGACTGCAATTAACAGTGACAAAAAAGCTTGCACAAATGTTAACCTCTGACATTATAAGAACCAAATAGCCTTTTTTCTCTGCCTGTACATCACTACCATCCAAATGAGGTCCTTACCCAGAGTCAGTGCTGGAGCAATGGTTGTTGCTGTTCCTGCTTCAAGAAGAAAAACAGAGTAAGAACAGCGAGGCCCACAAAGCAGCTATGTTACTAACAATCATAAATATTTACTCCAGTGTTTTGTTTCACTACACATTTTCTGTTACATTATATAGCATCTTGAAAGCAAAGTAACTGTCACATCAAAACCACCATTTGTAAACCGCAGCTACACAAATTAAAGCATGAAGCCTTTAAAACAAACAATTTCTTCCTATAAGAATCCATTAACAGTGAAGCTGATGTAGCATATCAATACTAAATTTCAAATAACTGAAGGTACACAAAAATATGAAAGCTGATAATTCTATTAAGTATTTTTTTCAGTCACCTTAAAGCACATAAAATGGATTTATGACACAACAGGATTACAAGGGTTTTGTAAAATGCTGTGTCTTAGCTTAGGATGACTGCCCCAATGGATATTTGGGGTGAGGAACACAGAGCTATGCAATTTCAGACTTTAAACAATTAGAAGATCAAAGAAATGATTCAAAGAGCCAAGACAGAAATGGTCCCAACACAGTGAGACAGGCTTTTGGTCCACTGAAGAATTCATTTCTAACAGTGGAATCCCTAAGAACCAACCTATTTATTCATATAGATGCAGAAGAAAAAGAGCGTTCTCCAAATTTATTGAAGCCAAAACAAAATTCCTCTTTGTGCAATATCGCTGAAAAACAACTCACGACTGAAAAGGCTCATTACTTTATACACCAATTTTCAGAGGACTATAGACTGAACTATGGACCTAAAAAAAAATTATTATTTTCTTTAACATTGGTAATACAAATAAATTCACTATTGCAAGACTGCCAACACTAACAATTTCACGCTGATTTAAGTATCTTTCAGATCAAAACACATTTCAATCTCAAATCATAGTTTCAAGTCTCTCGAATGAGGAGGTAAATTGCAAAATACATACAATAATAATCAGCATTCAAATGATGGCACAATTTATCCATATGCCCCATTACAGTTTCCTCATACCTGCATTTATGTTTCTGCATCATTGGTACCGCACACTTCTAACTTATTTAACAGTTCAATTAAGTTACTTTTAAATTTGATTTATTAATGTGACATGATATTCTGAGCTACAGATCTGAGTTACTACAAAAAAAAAAAAAAGAACCATATGATAATCCTGCTTTTATGTGCATATGGTGCATTCCTTCACCATTGCTTCACACGTCTGCTGTACAAGTGTTTTCCCTACCTGTACTGGTGCCTCCCAGTGTAAAGCCAGTGGCTGGTTTTGATCCAAAAAGTCCACTCCCAAATCCCACTGAAGGAGCTGATGTAGTTGCTGTAGCAGTGGAAGAACCCAGAGTTCCAAAATTAAGTCCTCCTGTAGAGCTATTACAAAACAAGACTGTTAACATCTATTATTTCTCAAAAGGAAAAGATCCAAACCCCCTTATTTCTGTTTCCTACACCATCATTCACCTCTGTGAATTGGCAGAACACAGCTGAGCAGGACAGTCAGAGCTCAGTCCAACCAAAGAGGAATCCATCTTCCTCACTAGTACAGTTACCTCACACTGCCATTGCGAGGCAGAGTCCAGCACCTGCCGAATACTTTGCTGAACTGATACATCCAGCTAAACCAGCCAAGAACTTGCACTTCTGTCAGTTGCCTAATGATGCCCCCTGAACTACAGGAACAGGGGAACAAGTGCTATGGCAAGAACAAAGATGACAAACCTATAGGAGCACCTTTTCAAAGCACACTGCAAGTACACTTGGATATGTCTACCCAGAAACCTCAACCCATGCTACTTCACCCTGAAGCAGTAAGCATACAGACACATCACACCAACAGCACAGCTTTGTCCTGTCTTAGAAACAGGAACAAAAATGTTTCCGTTGCCCAAAAATGCAAATTGCAGATGACCCATACGTACATTTCGGATATTTTCTTTCCTAAAAGTACATTGTGCAACCTAATTAAAGAGATTAGCTCTCAGATCTATTTTCACAGGGAAGATACAGGAAAGAAGAGACTCAGAATCTAGCAATCAAAAGGAAAACGTTTATTTTTGGGTAGCTACACACTGTAAAAATCTTCTAGCAAACACAAGACAAGCATTACATTTTGCACAAAATGCATTAAGTTACTGCACAAAATATATGAGAAATACAATAATCATTATCCCTAACCTGTGAAATCAAGGGTAATAGCAGCCACATAAATCAAAGATTACAGAATTTTGGTTCTTAACTGATGAAAAGCAATGCAAATAATTTCTTTATAGTAACTTCCAGCTCCCACAGGACGGCCTCTTGATGAACTACTCAAGTTTCCTTCAATTGAGACATCTGGCACAGAGTACAACAGTAGCAATGAAATAAAGCACAGTTCAGACTTTAGTGTAACACTCTTTACAGATTGTTTTAAGTTTCGGATGTTTAATATCCTCTCTTTATTCCCACACCTCCTCTCTTTTGGTACAAGCACACCTCCTATGCCTAACAAATTAATCACAATCCTTAAGAAGGCTGCTGCAGGTTTTTACATCCTAAGTTTTGGAAATAGCTACACAACTGATCCTGCTAAGCCCATCAAAAGGTGGTGCAAGTTCAAAATCTGTGTGAGTTCTCCTTAAAGGCAAGTAACTCAGGAAATAGAGGCCGAGAAGTTAGAAAGACAGAAGCCAAATAACCATACAATTTCAAAGCTTTCAGCTTTTTTTACTCTCAGAATTTCAAAATGCCAAACTGCAGCAGCATGCCCTAATTGTTCATCAACCTGGACATACAACATGGAGCTTCTCTCTCTTGCTGAGAGCTTATGTTTCTCATCTTTTCCTACTACAAGAAAGGACGATTTTTCTATGTTTTTTTTTTTCCCCCCCAAGTTTTGGCATTTCAGTAGAAGAAAGCTGAGGTGCAACTGATTCAGCTCAGCACTATGGGGAAAACAAAAACCAAACAACAGCAAATACAGAGAAATTGAAAAATAAAAAAAAAGGTTTAACTAAGCCAAAACATAGAGGCAAACCAATGGCAGCATGGGAAAGCATGGACCACAGGGATTATTTACTACTGCCCACAGATGGAAGGCATTACCTTGGCATGGTAGCTCCAAGGGAAAACTCTGACTTTAGAGCTAGAACAAATCATAGAAAGGCTTAGACTGGAAGGGACCTTACAGCCCAACCAGTTCCAACCCCCGCAATGGGCAGGGTTGCCACCCACTACATCAGGCTGCCCAGGGCCCCATCCAACCCAACCTTGAACACCTTCAGGGATGTGGCATCCACAACTCACTTGGGCAACAAGTGCCTCGAAAAACACTGTACCTGGCTAAAGCTGGATATGGAATACACAGGGATTACATAGGCTGCCATACCATACTCCTTAAGACACAAGAATATAAACTGACTGATCCGTAACAACCTATGATTAGACAAGAGAATAAAATCCCCTTTCCCCCAACACTTGGCAATATTGCCTTCAGCTCTGCAGAGAAGAGAATCAACAACTTCAACTCTTAAACACATTTTCAAGTAAACCATCCCACAGGTATACTCAAGATTCCTTCACTAACCATCCAACAGTAAAAAGGCCTCCTCTTCTGTGATACTCTCTGAACAATAGCCCTGAAGACTCATCCTACTCATGGAAATAAAGATGAATAAAAATGCCAAGTACACCTCTGCTACTAATTAGCACCTGTTATATATTTACTTTTTTTAATGATTTTAAAAAGTCAGCTACAATAGCAAAAAAAATAAACACCTATAAAAACATTTAAATGCTACAGGAAATCTGTACTAACTGCATCAAACAGATGAAAGAAGTTCTCAATTACGGTAGCACATTTAAAATAATGGTTTGGAATTAAAAAAACGGACTATTCATTTTACTCATAGGAACTCAGCATTAAACAGGCATGGGACAAAAGAAAACTTGAAAAATTCTTTACAAAGCCCACAGAAGCTTCATTGCAGGGAAAAGAATATGCTCAAAAACACCATGAATCTGCGAGGATGGGACAATTAAGGTATCAGAAGAGACTCTGAAGCCTCACCCCTCCCATTAAGTGGTTCCAAACAGCAATAAGGCCCTTTAACCCACAGAATCACAACATGCCTTGGGTTGGACATGACCCCAGGGATCATCAAGTTCCAACCCCCTGCCACAAGGAGGGCCACCGATCTCCAGAAGATGCTCTTGAATGATAAAAGGGACCCTTAAAGGTGATCAAACTCAAACGATTCTGTGAAGATCCTACGTCCCCTTCCTGCTGCTAATTCCTACCAATGTTTGGGGGCGGGCACTCTCAATTACACCCATTCGAGATTAATGTCCTGAGTAGCTCACTTATATTATAACAACTAGTTTGGCACGATCAGATTTGGGAAGAACTCCAAAGTTCTGAGAAAGCTCCAAAGCTCCACTGTAACAGTCCTAAACTTCAGTAAAAGCATAGCAGCAAGAAGATCAGAAGAAACAGTACACACTAATACACCTGTATGCACATACACGGAAAAGAAAAAAACAATCCTGGAACCCAGATTTTACTCAGAGACCCCCGCACACTAAGAGGGCCTTTAGCAGAGCCACGCGCGGGTCAGCGCACAACAGTGGCGCTTCGTTCCCCTGCACGCACCGGGCCGGACGGAGCCCCGCGCCTAAGGGCCGCAGCACCCGGGGCCCTGCGGCCACCAGATGCCCTCCTGCCGGAGGGGCCGGGACTGCAGCCACAGGGAGCGGCGGGAAAAGCGCCGAGAGACCCAAGCACGGGGCTGGCTACCTGCCTCCCGCCCACCCCGAGGCCTACGCAGGCCAGGCTGGTAGGGGAGGCCGGCGGCAGGGCCCAGCCGACTAGGGTTGCAGGGAGGGGGCCGCGTTACCTCGGTGCGGTGGTGCCGAAGGAGAACCCGCCGCCTCCGCCTCCTCCTCCAGCTCCGGCGGCAGCGGCCGCTGCGGATCCCAGGGTGCCCGCGCCGAAGGAAAAGCCCGCAGACATGGCGGCAGCGGCGGGAACGGCGGCAAAGCGGAGCTGAGAAACGGCGTCAGGCGGCGGAGAGGTCCCGGCAGGGCGACAGGGGCCTCCCAAGGCGCGGCGGTGCCCTCAGCGCCACATGGCGCCCCGTTACGCCTCCGAACGCGAGGGCGGCAGCGAGAGAACGGGCGGCACAGAGCACGCTCCCTCCGCGCGCCCGCCGCAATGCACCACGGGATGGCAGCGCCGCGACCGCCCGCTCTTAAAGGGACAGCGCCCCCCGCTGCCGCGGAGTGGCCGGTCCTGCGCCTCGAGGATCGGTGGTGGGTAGCCGGTCTGCTGCTTTTACGTGGTGTAACGGGAAATGGGATTCGTTAAGGACGTGGTTTTAATAACCCTTGATGGCCTGCGGGCATCATCACTCAATCACATGAAAACTCAGCGTTTGGGAAGTTGATAAAATAAATTCATTCCATATAAAATCTGTATGCTGCACCATTTTTAACTGAGCTGACAATGCAGCAAAGCACACGTAGTCCATGCTTTGAGTTTCTTTATCATATAATTGGTAAAAGGGCTGTGTATGCTGGCACCCACACAATTGTGAGGTACATGACTCACAGCACCGTACGCCTGTTACTTCAGTACAGCCTAAAATTTCCCCATTTGCTGGCATGCATTATGTCAAAAAGGGAAGAAAGTTGGAGGACAGGTTCAGGTTGGTTATTAGGACAAATTTCTTCTCAGAAAAAGCGGTGAGGCAGTGGCACAGGCTGCCCAGGGAGGTGGTGCAGTCGCTGTCCCTGGGGGCGTTCAAGACCTGTGTGGGCACAGAACTGAGAGATGCAGTAAGTGGGTGTCGGGAGATGGGTTAAGGTTGGACCAGATGATCTTTCCCAACCCCAATGATTCTGACTCTGCTCCACACAAGGCCCAAGGATCCAGAGAATGATTCTTTTTTCCACAGGCTCCCTAATAGCAGCCGCCAGGAGAGGTTCTACAGCCAGTACAGAACTCCGCAGCTCCTAGGACTGCACGCTCATTCCCTTCTTCCCCGACCGCAGCTCCCGTGAAGCTGCGAGGACTCCTTGAAGCGCTGCGAGGCACTACCAGACACGTTAACCAACACCCCCTGCTCCACCACCATCACACAGGCCCTTACGCCGCCTTCATGACCCCAATATGGCACCATCTCCTGAAGGTACATGCGCAGGAAGTGGTGAAGACGGGCTGCGCACCCTCCAGCCCGCATGGGGCGCTGCAAGCAGTTAGGCCGGGCTCCGCCCGGCCCCGCCCCGCCCCGCCCCGGAAGCGGCAGTAGGTGACGGCCAGCCCGGCCCGGCGGCAGTACGCACTGTTTTCAGCCGTGCGCTCGGGGTCGTCATGGAGCACATCCGCACCACCAAGGTACCACGGCCTCCCCACCGGTACCGCGGGAGGGGTGACAGTGCTGCTGAAGCTAGGATGGTTGCTTGTGGGGGGGTCCTGGGGCGTGTTCGGGCCCATCGTGTCCCAGCCCATCGTGTCCCAGCCTCGCTGTGCGTGAGGGCGCTGGTGCCTCCTCCGCAGCCGTTACCCTCCTCCATCCGCGTCCCGACCGCCTTCAGGGCGGTCAGTACTGCTGGGCCTCTCGGTAGAGCCGCTGCGAGGGTAACAGCTTCCCGTTGGGGGCTCCCGGACTGAGCTGTCCTTTTTATGAGGCTATTCTTTTTGTTTCTTTCCATTTTTGTCCTGTTGGTTTCCTTTATAATGAAAAAGAAATGTAGTTTATATCCGTATGCATACATCTGAGCTCTTTCCAAGTCATAACCTAGTAGTGTTTTGTTGTTGTTTTTTTTTTTTATCTTCCTCATCAGCCCAAACTGCCAAGTCTGCTGTGAGGACCACCTTTTTCTCTGTGGTGCTTTGGGAATCACCAAGCAGGCAGTTCGTAGCCTGGCAGCCTGGCTGCGGTCTAGGCTCGTAGAGTATTTCATCACATTCTCCACATACTCAAGTCTGATAAATTTATAGTCTGTATTAGGGAAATGGCTTTTAATTTTGAGGGAATAATACCTGAGTTAAAACTTGATACAAAATGTATATGTCCTATTTCTTTGTATGTATGTGTGTATGTATAAACCCATAGGATGACCTCTAGCAAAGCTATTCTAACACTTCAGTTAACTGCATTGGGATTTTTTTTTATTTTTTGCCAAGTTGGCAGGTTGGGAATGAGGTTTCTTTATCAGCCTACTTATAAACCTGTCACTCTTTATCTGGATATTTCATATTGTATTATTACAGTCTCTAGTGAATTTCAAAATAAAAACTGGACTGGAAGTAAAATATCTCAGCGATCTGAGTAGATGTTTAAGTTTCAAACCTGAATTTGAGGCTACAAAGGCTGCAGATCAGGTCGTTGACTTCTTTGTATCCAGTCCTTGTGCTAGTTTGTATTTTGGGGCCCTGCTGGGAAAATCCTTTATGGAGCAATGTAACTGGTTGAAGAGAGAAATAGGCACTGTATCCAAGTTGTAGGATACAGGACCTACAGTTGTTTCAGTTGATGTGTTGTCATGTTTCCCCCCCTCCCCTCCAATCTGTTTTAAAATGATGGGTTTTATGGCTAAGAGTAACATATCTTTTTGAGTTGTCATGCTTTTTTAGTTTTGTGTAAGCTAATGGTTTCTTGGGTATCAAGGTGATTTAAAATACATGTATGCTAGCCTGTAGTAATTGCGATTGTTGCACTTATAGGAGACACAGTTACTAAAGTCTGGCCTCTGCACTAGCTGCCACACAGCTCTGTGCATGTGTAGCCATGAGTTGGATTCCATTCTGACTGCTGGGAGATTAATATGCTTTTCCTAATTTAAGTGGTAATGAGCCTTTGAATGATATAGTGTATTTTTATCTCCTTATTTGATGTAATGTGATTCTTCAGTGTCTTTAATGCAGGACATCATCAGAGAATTTTAGCTTTCCTTTCTGTACTAGTTCATCTGTTATATTGAAACATTTCTTTATTTTTTGTCTTCAATCTGTAGTTGAAGTCCTAACGAGCTGTGTGGTTATTCTCTTTCATGGGAATTGGGTTATGTTATCAAGGTATCTGATGATGTGGTATCTGTATCACTGGCTTGTTAGTGCTAGTTACTGCCAGCATATTACTTCTACCTCTTTAAGTGAACCTTGTTTGCAGATGTGCTAAAACTCCATAGCTGTCTTCATTATCTTATGAGTCCATTCTCTTCAAAACTGAACAAAAAAAAAAGAAAAGGCAAGCATGTCCTTGAAGCAGGTGTGTGCTTATTTAGCTGAGTATCCATTAAAGCTGGCTGTGTCGGGTTTTACTGAGCATATCATCTATGGAGGCTGGATCTAAAATACTCTTAATCTACCTGTAAGCAAAGTACATCTAGAAATTGGCCTTCAGAATTGGAAGACTTTAAGGAGTTGGAGTACTAATACTGTCCTCACATAGCTAAGGAGTAACTGTTTTGTTATAGGAAGAGAAACTGGAGCAGTTTCTGTGCACTTGTCAGTTTGCTGGGGAGCACAGTGCAGATCTGCTGGTAATAATTTTCCACGTTTGCACTCTACTATATTGATCATGGTGCTCTGTTTCTGAGCACTGGTACATTGCTGATTGCAACATAACATATTTTGAGCTACAGATATATGCAACTTCCTTCCCCTCCCTCCCCCCCCCCCCTTTTTTTTTTTTTTTACCTTTCAAAGCTAGAATATTGTAGTAGCGGGAGCTGTGAGCTGAAGCTTGCATTCCCTGAATCCTCTTGGATGCATTACATGGACTTTTTTAGTTCTTTAAATTTCAAAAAGAAATTTAGACTTGCCTAGATTTCAATGATTGCAAAAAATAACTGAACAGACAATATTTTTTTTTTTTAGTGATTTGCATGTATTTTTAGTAGATAATTAACTTTGTACATGTAAATTAAGGCCTGTCTAACATCGGTGCTGTAGATGTGAACTTGGATCTGGGTGCTGATCTTGCTAGTTGAAAGCCTTTAGAGCTCAGTCACAAGTGTAATGCAGTAGCATCAAGCTTTGGACTTCAAATTGGTGCTAATGAGCCAGTGCTGCCAAGAAATATGGGAATGCATAGAGATGAGCCATTCACCGTGCTCCTTTCTGGAATCATGTAATGGTTGCCTCAAACAAAGCAAACAAGCCACTAAAGTTACCAGCACCAGATAAGATGAAGGGTATTTGAAAATTGCTTTTCTTTGAAACAATGCTGATGGAATGCCAGCAGAGGAAATGTGTCCTTGGAAGTTTCAAACTTGAAGTTTCTTCACTTCATATTCTAGCATGGTCCCTGCCTTTCTGAGAGATATTTCTCTATTTCTAATATAATGTTTGCATTTCAACTTATTTTATCTATAAGGAAAAGTTGTTTAATTAAGACTTTTAAAGTTGGGAACAATATAAACAGTAGTAGAGAAGTCAGGAGAGCATTATTTTTATAGCTGTGATGAGGGTGCAGCCAGCAGTTTGGAGGAGGTGTGTTCATCTGAGATGAGCTGTACTGATATGCAAACAATAGAAAATGGTTAATGTGAGATTGCTCCCATAAAATACAGCCGTCTATGTGTTTAGAAGTTCAACTTTTTAAAAAACCTAATACCTTGATCTCTTACTAGTAAATAACCATAGCAGCTAAGTATTAAGTTCCGCTTTCTATCACATTTTTCTTACAGGTAGAGCATGTGAAATTACTGGATAGGTTCAGCACCAGCAATAAGTCTCTGACAGGAACTCTGTACCTTACAGCAACTCATCTGTTATTCATAGATGCAAACCAGAGAGAGACTTGGGTAAGGATAACAAGTGCCCATGGCTCGAAAGCATGTTTTTTTTCGGGTGCATTTGTTCTTCCTGAATGTTGACTCTGTTTACTAAAATGTTTATCTAAGCTTAATTATTCCCTACACGCTCCTTGTTCATGATATCTTAGTAACTTAATAACTCAGATTGTACTCTTGCATGATGCTTTTGTAGTTGAAATCATATGATGTTGAAAACAATTTTTGTATTCTGAAGTTGCTGTTGTTTCTTCCCTGTAACCTTCACTTGTATTCCTGACTGAATGTGCAGTGTGATGTTGTTTATTTTTTTAACATCTGACTTGCACCGAAGTTCACAGGTGGTGTGGGAGATTGTTGGGTAACTTGAGCTTTAGGTTTAAAGCTTCTCTATTACCTTTATCATACCAGATTCTGCCTGGGTTAAATGAGACAGCAAAATCCAACGAGTTAGGTTTGGTGATTCTGGGTGCTTGTTCAGAGGGTTGTTCATCTTTAGAATGAAAGAATTCTGAGGGGACTGCAGCTCCTTGATGACTGTGACCATCACTGTGCAGGAAATGTACAATAATTCCCAATAGTTTCTCTTCCCAGTTCCCTGGTGGCTTGTGTGTGCATCAATTCTAGCTTCTACTGTCTTCAGTCTGTGCTTCTCCAGGACAAAATCTCATTTCCCTGGGCATATGCTTTGCAGTTTTTTCTGCAGGTGGAATTTCTAACACTTAGGCACATAGCCTGGTTATCTGGTGTTTTCAAGAAAAAAAAAAAAAAATACTTTTTCAGTGATATGTTCTTGGATACAGTGTACAATTTTGTATGGTGTTACTATTAATTGTTGTCATTTGATGTGCAAGGAGATGTTGGGGAGAGCTTCAGAAGCCTTGTTTGTGTCTGCTTGTGCACCGCTTTAAAGGTCTTACTTCAGTGATATAAAACCTGCACTTTGAATATTGCATTTATGCAATGATAATGCAACTATCAAGTATAATCATAACAATGTCTCTCTTCAGAGTAATACTTTATTTATAAATGCATAATTGGCAGCATAGTTTTCAGATAACTAATTCTGATCAATATTTATGAGGAGGAGATGATTGCTTTGGTGAAGTAATTGAAATGCTGTTGAGAACATCTTGTTCAGATGAGGTAATGTATCTGTGGCTTTCTTCCCAGGATTGAGCAGTCGTTACTTTCTCATGTGTTTCCCAAACTTTCTGTGGATTTAGCACAGATACCCATTCCTGTGACAGTCTTTTTGCAAAATTAGTTGAAAGTCACTAAGTTAAGACTGTCATGTCTACAAAAACACAATGGATAATAGTATGGGAGAGGTTTCTGTTATCCCTGTGAGTGGTTTGAAGTTGTACTCTTGGCTTGAATGCTAGAAAGCTGATGTAAGTAGATGACTGATGCACAAAATATTGACTGCACTGACAGGCAAACAATGCTAAATATTGTAATTGTAAAGTTTTCACTGTCTTCCATATTTTGTTACTTTCTCTCATTTATTTCACAGACCTGCGAAGTGCAAGGAAGCATGTTATCTAGATCTATTAAAGGAAAAAAATAATAGATAAAAGAAGTCATATAACTTGTATTCAATTAGGTGGGGTCCCAATAGGTAGGGTTCAGTTAGCAGCGCTGTAGAAATTACCCCCATGGAGTTCTAGTTCTTGATTTCTATGTTTAGAAGGATATGTTATGTCTTTGTTTTGCTTGTTTTTGTATTTTAATGTTAGGTGACACTTCAGAATATGAAGAAAGAATGCCAGAATTGGGTTTATTCTTCTAAATATATTTTTTTATAAATACAAGATTGACAAATCTAATAAAAATCCATATTCAGCTGAGTTTAATCTCTCTTATCTCTGATCTTGAATATAGTGTGCTGTTCTCATTTTTCACCAGCATGCTTAACACTGTGAGTTCTTATATGCCCTAGATATTACATCATCACATTGCTGCAGTGGAAAAGCTTCCCTTGACTACTTCTGGCTGCCCCCTTGTCATCCAGTGTAAGAACTTCAGAATAGTCCACTTTGTTGTTCCCAGGGAGAGAGATTGTCATGACATCTATAACTCCTTACTGCAGCTGTCGAGAACAGGTGAGACTTCTAACTGCAGAAAACTTTGTGATTTATACCTGGGTAAAAAGTTGATGAGAAAAATTCCATCTGTGGGTTGTTGGTTTTTGTTTTGTTTTTTTTGAGAAATGTGCATTTAAAAAGTTTGATGTGTAAAAAATGTTATTAATGAAGTACTGATCTGTACACAAATTCAGTAACTGCTGTGTTGGCTGGCTTTTGTAGCTCGTTGATGTCCAAGAGAATGCAACATTCCTGTAGATTCTGCATTTCAAGTGTTATTATTAATTACAAATTAATTAAATACATACAGTCTCTTTAAACTGATGTGTTCCATAGGTTGAATGCTACTGAACAAGTACTAATGTTACTGATTTAATGCAACTGGAAAAAAAAAAAAAAGCTGAAGTTTTGATGCTAAAGTAACACTATCAATTTAGTTTTAATAGAGACTCCTGTCACTTAGTGTGGCTTTCTGCACTTCTTAATATTTGGAACAGTATAAATTCTGTCATATGTAACGTGAGTGGTGTATTAGAAATATATTAGAAAATATTTTGAAAGCTTTTTCAGTTTGAAGAAAGCTTTAACATTGCTTTTAATGTTCAGTAGATTTATGTGTTTTTCACCTCTAAAGATCATGTCTGCTCTTCCAGCTTTTGTGAAGCTTTTTCTAATAATAGGCTATTTTACTAGTCTTCATTTTGTGACTTTTGCTTTGCCCTAATGACTTCACAGATGTCCCTACTGAAACAGCCTGTTCTTTCACGAGGGTTTGTATAACCCACCTTTAACTGGAATTGTCTGTTAACTGTACAGAAGTTGCAGAACAAATATTTTAGAAGTGCCAAATATCTATTAACTGTAATGTCTGAGAATCATGAAGTCTGAAATTGAATGGTTTTTAAACTAAAAGAGGGGAAATGCAGACTAGATATTAGGGTGAAATTCTTCATTATGAAGATGTTGAGGCACTGGCACAGGCTGAAGGTGTTAGTTGGTGACGCTGGGCAGTGTGATTGAGTAGGAGGTATTCCCGCCTGTGTCAGGGAGGTTAGAGCTGAATGGGCTTTAGGGTCCCTTCCAACCCAGATCATTCTTTGATTCTTCTTCAATATGAGCTTTGTCGACTGTGCTACCTTTTTTTACCCCCCTGTTTTTGGGGACAGCTCATTATACGATCTTATTTTTCTTCACCTTTTAGCAAAATATGAAGAGTTGTATGCCTTCTCCTATAATCCAAAGCAAAATGAATCTGAGCAAGTCAAAGGCTGGCAGCTTATTGATCTAGCAGAAGAATATAAGAGAATGGGAGTGCCGAACGATTACTGGCAGTTGTCTGATGCAAATCGTGATTATAAGGTAAGGGTTGTAGTGGAAAAAATATTCTGCTCTGTGACTGTTTTTTGCTTTATTCTGTGCCTGTGGTCCAACAGAAGACACTAATACTATGGGTTTATTTGGCTTGCAATACAAGCAAACAATTTCCAGGTGGAAAGAGTTAACTCCTTAATCAGTAGTCAGTCTCACAACTGTCTAACTCAAGTTTATTTTAAAAGGCCTCACTCAGAGTGCATGGATGCATACTACATTCTTTGGAATTGTTTGGGGAGACTTAGTTGTTTGAAGCCCAGCCCCAGTGATTCAGGTGCTCTGCAGTTTTGCTCTCCTCTCTTAACTGAGAGGGACTCTGCTTTAGGATCTGCAGTGCTGGATGTGGTAGGTGATGGCTCTGGTGCTACAGCTGCTTCCCAGAATAGATTATTTTGTCTTTCTTTGTGGTCTGCAACTTTAAAAAATGATGGGAATGGCTTTGATATCTTATTTGGAACTCATTCTCAACAGTTCTACCAAAAAATTGAATTCTTAAGGTGAATGCTGATATAGCAGTGCATTTCAGCACTGACTGGTTGTCAGTTTGACCTTAATTTATACCCTTTTGTCTATATTTTCTCTGTGGAGATACTTGCATGTATATAAAAAACTATGTTGGAGTTTTCTTTTAACTGCTCTCAAAACTGGGTGCAACAAAACTAGTGTAGGATTTTGTAGCTAGTTACAGATCTGTGCACTGTGCTTATTTGTACGTATATATGTTTCTAATGTACCTTTCAGATCTGTGAAACTTATCCTAGAGAGCTTTATGTTCCCAGAACTGCAAGCAAACCCATAATCGTTGGTAGCTCCAAGTTCCGAAGCAAAGGAAGATTCCCAGTGTTGTCCTATTATCATAAAGATAAAAAGGTATGGTCTGTTTTCTTAATGTAAGTGATATGAAAAGTATTTCTCAACGCTTGCTGATAGTTCAGGGTAAGAAAGCAAGTACGCTGACTTGAATTAGAACAGTATAACTCATTATAACCTTAAATGGGGTTGACATTAGTAGTGTCTAACAAGATGCTGAATTAAGCTAAGCCAGTTTAACAGAAATCCTTCAGTAATCAGTTGAATCTATTAAAGCTTTCAGAAGCTGAACATAAGACCAACTGAAGGATAGATTTTTTTTTTGACAAGTTCTCGATAAATTGAGAGTGAAGTCCGTTATGTCAAAATGGGCAAGGGGGAAGAAAACCGTCCAAATAATATAATTCGTCCAGTAAGGAGTAATTTTCAAAGAGAAAAGTGAGCTAGGGAGTGAAACGTAAGATTTTTGCAAGGTTGAGTAGATAGTGGTATGAAGCAACTTCTGCCTGCCTCTAGATAAGTGTATCTTTGAAGGGAGAGCAGGATTGTCACCTTGGTGAGCTGAAGAATTTTTGAACAATAAGTATTGAGTTAGTGGATACATTTGAAGATGATTACTAATTGGAAAATGTGCCCGATACCCTCACAAGGGTAATAGATCATCAAAAGTGATGTGGTGAAAACTACATCAAACTGTAACATACACTTGCAACAGTAAAACCATACATGAAGCAGTAAAACTAGCTGTAAGTTTTCAGATCAAGAGAAATTTGCTTTATTAAGGTACTGAAGTGCATCTTTTTAATTTTTTTAGCCTGTACTTTTTGAATTTTTGCAGTTAAAGTTTAGGCCTGGGAAAAATGCTTTGATAAAAACTTTAGGTTTAAATTGTGTGCTTTATCTGTTTTAAAATCTGCAGGTTAAAATACCTATCAGTATGGTTATCTGTCAAATAAAATTGTTTAGATGTCTTCTTAAAACTTACGGGAAGTGTTTTCAACTACTGATACTAAACTGACGTTAACCTGTTATTTGTTTCCTATTGTAGGCTGCAATTTGCAGATGCAGTCAACCTCTCTCAGGCTTCAGTGCTAGGTGCCTGGAAGATGAACACATGTTGCAAGCAATCAGTAAAGCAAATCCTTCAAATCGCTTCATGTATGTTATGGACACCAGGCCAAAGGTATGTAGGTCTACAGACTAGCCTCTCTTCCTGCATGTTAGAATACTTAGATAACACTTAATCTTTCCAAGTTACACATTAAGTATGACTGTATTGGCTATTCCTTAAAGGTAAAGATAAGTATCAGTATTCAAGTGATTAAGCACTTGCTTTCTTAAATAAGTCAAAACACATATACATGATCAAGTTATGGTTAGACTTGAGCTTGAAGGTCTTCTCCAAGTGAAATGATTCTATGTAGGTCACTCCAAAAGTAATGCTTCCTATTTATTTCCATCGAAACTACAACAGATAGAATAATAGCACTCAGCTACAAAACACTGCTTTTCAAGGTAGGCACCACCATTAGCTGTGCATTTTTGCCAGTGATAAACAAGAGCCTGCGTGCTGCACTTGTTTAAAAACAAAACAAAAAAACATCTGCATGGCTGTTCAGAATGCGTCTTGATTCTCACACCGTTACCACTGCTGAAATGTGCCACCCAGCACCTCACTGTACTCACATCCACTATTTGGTCTCCAGAAACGTTCAGCAAAGGTCAATGAATGTCAGTGAATGCTTTTTTTTTTTTTTTTCTGTGTAGGAAAATTCAATAACACACTTTTGTTTCATATGCGCTTCCATGTCAGGCACTGTTTTGTCAACTTGCCCCTCTGCTGCCATCTGTGGCAAAGTGATAAAATATAACAGAATATTGGTGGGAATGTTCAGCCTCTACTGCCCCACCACTGACATCTGTCTCTGATGTCATGGACAACATAATAAAATAGGATGCATTATTTTTGGAGCAGTCTTTGTATGATTCTGTAATTCTGAGTGGGTTTGTTTGTTTGTTTGTTTTTTAGGGAGGTGCATTTAAAATATACTTAAAACTTACTTAAAAAGAAACGAGTAGTCAGAATGAGATCCAAGCTATTTTAATGGCTAGGAATGACATTATTTTTTAGGATTATTGCTGGGGGGACACAGTGGAGAGAATAGGAAAATCTCAAACGCATTGTTCAGATGTGTCAGCTTTGAATGTAGACTTTACTTTCTGTGTGCTATGCCTTTCTTACACTTGAATGTTTAACAAACCGCTAGTTTTCTAGACGTGATTCATAGTATGTGCTCTTATGTGTTTTTTTGCCCAGTGTATTCCACTGAAGTTGCATGATTTTAGTCCCTAATCTGACATTTTGTGTGCTGATTTTCAGTATTTTGATTTTGTTGTTCTTAGCTTAATGCAATGGCAAACAGAGCTGCAGGGAAGGGCTATGAAAATGAAGACAACTACTCTAACATTAGGTTCCAGTTTGTTGGAATTGAAAATATTCATGTAATGAGATCCAGCTTACAGAAACTTCTGGAAGGTATGTTCTAACTGTACTATAATAGTGTTTATGAAAATAAAATGAGTATTCTGACATACTTAATAACAGTTTAAACTGTACTGAGATTTCAGCATTTTGTCCAAGCTTCACATTTAGCACCAGCTGACTGTATTCCATTCTGGTAGTGAACTACCTTAAACCTTACTGTTAAACTGTAAGCCTGGTGAATAGTTTTATTTTGAAGAAAGAACTGAGTGGCACCTATTTTGATTGAACTTAATTACTATGCCAGTGGCTTGTGGGAAAGACCTCCCTTTTCCAAGTATGCATGCATATATACATACAGGTATGTGAATATATATGTAATAAAATAGTGTATATACGTGCATCTTTGTTTATAGAATGCTAATTGTTCAAGGAGCACTTACTTGTGCAGAACTCAGAATAACTGTATGGTTTGTACAAAACTTGAACTCTTTGTCTTGGTGAACCACTCCTATGCTTCTAGATGCATCTTATGGAATGTCTGGGGGGGGGGGGGGGGGGGGGAGGGGAGGACCCAGGTCTGGGACCAAGTGACCCAGTTCACAGTATGATGAAAGCAGTGAGGCAGAAATCTATGTTAATGGTATTTTTCTGATTAGTTTCCTTAATGTTTTACTAAGGTAAACAGCTGAAAACAAATCTAAGACACTTGGTGGAATATTAATGCTGTAATTACAGTGCAGTGGCAGAAGTGAGACTTACAAGTGTGACTAATAGTGCGTATATATAAGCACTTGCCTTCTAGAATTATTCTTATGTTTCCAGGCATGGAGAAAGCTTACACTTGTCTCTTAATGAAGATATTCAGGCTATGCTGGTTAAGAAATTTTACTGGCCAGTGGTGTGGTCTTGCTTCATTTTCATTGAGCCTGTATCTACTGCTAACCTGTTTCTCAGGCATTCTATGTGAAGTAATGCTTGAGCTTTGATTATGTATTTTTTGTGGTTGTTCCTGCATATACTTTATTGAAGGGAAAGATGAGAAGTGGGAGCCTGAACTTCAATTTTTTTGGAGGTATGAGGTAATCCTTATTTCTCTCGCGAATCTCTTCAGTTCCAGAGAACTAGCTCATAAATGTTGGTTTATTTTAAGGTACTGCTCCTGCATAATGAAGCGATACATGAGTGTATGCCTCACAGTAAAATTTTGGACTTTGTTTCCACTTGATGTAGCATCCTACCAACAGATCCTTACAATGTATTTTTCTTTAATAATGCATTTCCTTAAGGATGGAATATCTTCTGCATTTGAATTTGTGTGGAGAATGGGTTTATGTAAGTTGAGCAACAACCAAAATGTCTCAACAGTTCTACAGTTGTTCTCTAATTGAGGTTTTGAGGTAAATGGGCACTGTTGTTCCAGCTCTGTTCAGCTGGTCTGTGAGTAAATGGTTTTTTTTAGTTTGTCATCACAGCTTCCTCCATTTGTATTTGTTGCCAAACAGGCCTTGCAGTAAGATCTTGCTTGCTAAATCGTTTATCTTTTGAACATTGCTATCATTGTCCCTTCAGACTTTCTTTGAGATACACTGGATCTAAAGGTTAGGATTGTTAAAATGAGGTGTTTCTAGATTTTAGGAAGCCCTACATAGCAGCAATAAGACAAATTATTGGAAATCTATGATCTCTTGGATTGTTTAATTGCTGTTGTTGCTCTGAATACATTAAACTCTACATTTTACGTAGGAGTAGTAGAGGCAAAACACTTCCTGGCAGGTTTTTGTTACTGGTGTTTGTACCAAGTTCCTAGCCAGAGAGTACTAATCTGAATTGTGCCATGAATCTTCTCATCTAAGTCTTGTTGACTTTCAAGGATGTCTTTTAGCAGCTTACTTCTTTCAAATGGGAAATTCAAAACTTTAGGCTGTTTAAGATGATGGAGTGGCTGTCCTGGATTTCTTCTACACGTTCAAATGCTGTTCCTACTGCGAAGATGCTGTTACTGTTTACCTCTTGGGATACTGGAAAGGGAAGAGAAGAGGGGAATGGAATTATGTCTTCCATGGGAAATATGAAATATGCATCTTTAGTGGCAGGAAGGACTTTGAAAACTTAGAGGCATGCAGTAAGTAACCTTAGATCTTTGCAGAAATCGGGTGTTAGTAAGGTGATCAGGAAGGAAAAGCTGTGAGAAAGCTTCATAACTTTGAATGAGGAAAGTACCATTTAACTTCTTCGTTTGGGCTTTCTTCTAGATATGCGGAACTGAATGTTCTCTAATCAATGGTGTGATACCAATGACCCTATTCTTTCAAGTCTTCCTAACTGGGACTGTACTTGGTTTTATTTATAACAAACAACTGTTCTTCTTTCAGCATGTTTCTCATCCTAAGCTCTTTGTCTGCCTGACTTCCTTCATAATCTAATGAAAGGGTTGAGAGGACATATTCCATTTGCAGGTGAATAAGACAGGATCTTTGGCAACATCATTCTCTAATGGAGCATGTTAGGGGGCTTTTTAGTCTGTTCTTCTGATTCAGCTGCTGCTTTAAGGGTCCTATGTGCAGTGGAACAAAACTTCTCTAAAGTAGTCATCTTAAGCGTGGACGTGATGACTGCTCTCCTGATGGGCAGACTGTCCATCTCTACAACACTCATCAAAGATTCTTTGCATAGATTATATTTGTGTCTATGCTGTTCTATTAAACAAAAAAATTGACCTTTGTATATTTATTTGAAAATATACTATTACACGTCTGAGAAGTTTGGATTCAGATGAGCAAAAAGGGATTAAGTTTTTTTGCATTAGCAGTTCAGCAGCATGTGTTTGGAGGGAAACTAATAGCCATTGTGATCTGCTGCATATATGTTGATGGTGGAAGTCTGTTTACCAAGTGTTTTGAAAGTTACATGGAGTGTGGTGGGGTGGTTCTTTGCTTAAAAATGACCTATCTTAACTATCTTAACTTACCGTGCTTCAGTCACCAGGTTCTGACTGCAGGATCCAGTCACCTTGTGATGCCACTGCAGCCTGAGCATAAGGACAAATGTGTAATGGAACAACGTAGTCCTTTGGACCCATGTGCATGCAGAGCATATCTTTATGATGGGATCCCTATAGCCAAAATTATCTTAAAGAATAGTTATTCGTGAAGTAGCTAAACTACTTAATGGTGCCAAAAACAGTCTTTTACTCTTGGGAAACTTAAGGGAGTGGAAATTATTGTTTAGCACAAAGGTGTTAATGCAGTTTCTTTGATTCAAACGTAGTGGTATAAAATGTCTGTGTTAATTAACAAAAATAGGAAATTAATTATTGGTTCTTTGCATATGTTTTTATTTTTGCCTTGAGTTATGAAATGATAGAAGTCTGGAAACAGAAGATACCAGACAAAGTATTTCTTTCAAGCTGAAAATGCTGATCAAAAGCTGGTTTTGACAGAAGTATCTGGGTGAAAGCAAATTGAGGACTGGGAACCTGTTTATTTTGTCGCTAACAGCTTAGGCTTTAAGTCTTAAGCTGCAAAATGTAGGGGTGTGAAGTCATGAATAATGCCTGTAGTTATTGCCTTCTCTGTCCAGTCTGTTCCCTGCAGATGTTTGGCTTTCCAGATTTTTGGGGGGATGTTTTTACTTTATCCTGGAGTGGTAGACGTACTTATGTGCTGTTGTGGTTTAACAGGTATATAGAAACACGGGTAGAGAGAGTTTTTCACCGATTGTTAGTGACAGCAACTCAAAAGTATCTGGTAGTTCTCAGATTCCTCTGCTGTCACACAGAGGATCTTTAAGAAACAAAACTTTTGCCTAATTATAGTACTTTATTTTTTCAAAGACCACAGAAAACTGGTGTGATTTTTGCTGATTTAACTGATATTTGTAGGCTGCCCTTTAAAATTAGATCTTGTATCCAGGAGTATGCTGGTGTTTTGTTATTTCATTGTACTGTGCTTTGCTAGCTCTTGTAGTTAAGGAAGATGTATGGGCTTTAGAAAAAGTGCTGCATTACTTGGAAATTTATTATTACTTGGACACTTGTCTTTGTTATAACATTCAGCAGCAGCTAGCATAATGAGTCCTCCTGAGCTATAGGGAGTATACCAACTGTAATTGAAAGCTAAAAAACACATAATGTGGGTGCACGAAAGCTTCAAAAGGAAATTTTATTGTTGGTTGGGTTTTTTTTGGTGGGGGTTTTTTTTTTTTTTTTTGAGATCTTAGTATTTGTTACGTCAGGTTGCTTGCGTGAATATGGAACTGCATCACAGAATGATGTAGTGAATTTTGTCCTTGACTTTCCCTGCTGACTCATTTCCTCCCTTAGTCCTGCAAGGACTAGGTCATCTGTCTCATTTCTGAACTGGTAGCATCCCTGTGAGAAAATGTCTGATCTACCTCTGCACCTCTTGCTGCTATACTGTAGCAGCTTGCCTTTAATTTGAGTTCTTCTCTTCTCCCTTGGTTGGTCTTACTGTTGTGGGATCAAACAGGAGAATGGTGAACATCATTCACTGTACCACGTAAGTTCTGGAGGCAGACAACATCTGCATAGTTTTTAGTTCATCACTTTCTCCTTCTATTGCACTCACTTTGTTCTTCTTGGCAGAGCTGAGAGGGTGATGAAACACATTCTGACTGCTTGAAACTGTATCTGTTTTTTGGCTGCAGTTACTTCGTTAGTTCTAGTAATGATTTGTAAGTATTTCTGGAAAGCTCTTTGGCATTTGAGTTCCTCTTCTTGATAGGATAATGGTTATTGCTCCCTGTTGGGGGTAACCAATGTATTTACTTTGGATAGTTTGTCAGATCTACGTGAAGATCTTACTCTCATCACTTGTCATTGCTCATAGTTCTGTGGAGTAGAGTTTTGGATGAAAAGCATACTTTGTACCGCCTTTCTCTTAATTGTTTGAGTGTAGTGGTTTCCTAAAAGAGATGTCAAATCAGCTTAGAACATAGCAAAATAATTTTATACTGCTGGACGCACTCTTTCCATTGCAGGATGAGCTGCAACTGCTTATGGCTTTCTCATCTCTTGTTTTCTTTCAGTCAGTGGCACAAAGGGTTTGTCTGTCAATGACTTCTTGTCTGGTTTGGAGAATTCTGGCTGGCTGCGTCATATCAAAGCTGTGTTGGATGCTGCTGTCTTCCTAGTCAAGGTACTTCGTATGCTGTTTTTGAGGGCAGGTTGACATGCTATAATATTGTGTGAAATGTAAAGCTCTGCAAATACGATTTCTTCACAGAGAGGGAATGGCTTGAAATAGCTGTCTTTCTGTGAATGCCCTGGGTTGAAAAGGACTTCAAAAATCATCCAGTTTCAACCCCCCTGCTATGTGCAGGGTCGCCAACCACCAGACCAGGCTGCCCAGAGCCACATCCAGGCTGGCCTTGAATGCCTCCAGCGATGGGGCATCCACAACCTCCTTGGGCAACCTGTTCCAGTGCGTCACCACCCTCTGGGTGGAAAAACTTCCTCCTAATGTCTAACCTAAACCTCCTCTCAGTTTAAAACCATTGCCCTTTGTTCTATCACTATCCACCCTTGTAAACAGTCATTCCCACTTCTGTTTATGTGCTCCCTTCAAGTATTGGAAGGTCACTATGAGGTCTCCCCAAAGCCTTCTCCAAGCTAAACACGCCCAGTTCCCTCAACCTTTCCTCATAGGAGAGGTGCTCCAGCCCGCTGATCACCTTAGTGACCCTCTTCTGGACTCATTCCAAGAGCTCTGCATCTTCCTTTTACTGGGGGCCCCTGGCCTGGATGCAGTGCTCCAGTTAAATAATGCAACTGATATGCTGTTTTAAATCCCCCGTGATTCTTTATGGTTGGAGATTGTAAATATGGTAGTTAATATTTAGGGATTTTTTTTTTTAAGGCTGTTTGGTCACCATAATGAGAGATGAAGGGATTCTGTCAGCTGTTTATGTAACTGATTTGAAGGTAGAACAAACTTGTACTGTACTTGGGGAAAATAGAACTTATGGGGTGGTAATTGCAGAGAAGACAAATTGGTTATGCTGACTTCTTCTAGAAAGGAAATTACACTGATTTTAAAGAATTTCAAGGAGCAGTTGTCAGAGGTGCCTGGCAAAGACATGAAGGGCTTGATGTGAAGGGAGGGGAAAAAAAAAAAACAGGCTCTTTTTTCTTACGTGAAGTAGCAAAAAGTACCTTAATTAAAAGTGGGTGCTTCTCCTAAAGATCATATAGCCCTAACCTATTTGGGTTAACAAGATTTAAATTCTTAGCTGAAGCCACTGACTGCTTCCTGGTCCCTAACTTTTTGTTTGTTTTAAAACTGCCTGCTATGTAATGTGTAGTGAACTTCTTTCTTAACATTCATTGTGAGGATCTTTCTGGTTTTATAAGGGGTGGAAAGAGAAATGGGAACAGCTGTAGAAGCTCCTGTAACCTTTATTGAGGAAGATGGTAAATTTTCTTTCTTTAATAGGGAGTTTGCTGCAGTTCAGCGCAGAGATCCCTAGGTTTCTGGTAGCAGCTAATAACTTGTCCCATAATATTTTTATTGCAGTGTGAAATAAAATGGACAATGCTGTGAGGTTTGGATAAACATAGCTTTGATGCGTATTTGCTAAGTTGTGTCTGAACAATGCAAACAACAGAGCATTCACTAAGGGAACAAATGTTTTGCAGGCAATAGCAGTTGAGAGCGCGAGTGTGTTAGTGCACTGCTCAGATGGCTGGGATAGGACGTCCCAGGTTTGTTCTCTTGGAGCTCTCTTGCTAGATTCCTATTACAGAACAATCAAGGGGTTCATGGTAAGGAAGCTTTTGTATTGTTGAATTGTTGTAAATCAAAGAATGTGAAATGTTTGTGTGGAAGTGAACAGTGTAACTGAAATGATGTCTGTTTAAAATAACCTAAGAGACTGAAATACAAATAGCAGATTGTTTTAGGCACCGTGTGGAAATGTAATACTGCCTCTTCGATCTAAAATAACAGAAAGCTTACCTATGAAATACAAGGATTCTGAAGTGCTTATGAGATAGCTGCTAGGATTTAGTCTATGTGCTTTCATTATTTGTCCCTAATCATATCGCTAAAATCTGAATGACGTCCCCTCCGCACAGCCGCATGGAGACCTGAACATATTTCAGCAACCTAAAGCACTTCATCCTCCTCATGAGAGGAATGAAGGATTTTAGTGTGGTTATTTAAAATTTTGGAGTAGGAAGATCAACTGTGTTCTTGACATGGCTTGGTGTTATGAAACACTTCAGTTAACATGCGAATTGCATTCCATGTATTCATTACAGGCTAACTGCCACAAATAATACAAGCCACAAAAGCTAGAGTGAGGAGGAATTGGTGGGTAAACTACTCGTGGATAGTGAGAATGTCAGGAATCTTTAAGGACCTCATCTAATCATTTATTTTATTTGTCTTTAGTCCTCACTTTTGATTAGAAGTTTTGGGAAACCTTCTGCAATGAGCAATCAGTCCTCTGCTCTTTTTAGTGCTTGATATTACAACTGGAGTGATAAAACAAGCTAGTGTTGATAGTAGCCATTTTACTGCTATAAAACGTTAAGATGAAATTGTTTGATTTTATGGGAATTTTAGCACTCCTGCTATTACACTTTCCCATACGCAGCAGTTAATTTTTTGTAAATTGATAACTCATTTATGTGACTCATTTAGGTGTGAAAGTGTCAGCTTGTTCAGCTCTTATTACTGATTTTAGAAATATGACTTGCACATCTCATGTAGGAAAGCAAAAATCTTCCAGGAAATGAAGGAACTATGAAGTGATGCACAATTGCTCCTACTGGAGTCAAATTGAGTCAGATTTAAAATATGGCACATCGATCATCTGTGAGGTTAATTCTGTGGATGCAAGACTTGGTACAATTTTGCAGTAGATGTTTTGTTTTGTTTTTTTACCCTCTAGGTCTTGATAGAGAAAGACTGGATTTCTTTCGGGCACAAGTTCTCTGACAGGTAGTTTGCTCTTCCAACGTAGAGAAATGTATATGGTGAACTGAGTGACAAATATTACAAAAAAGAGTGGCAGCATTTTTGCTTTAATACTTGGGCATGTGTATTAAAGAAAAACAGCAGAAAACTGCTTGTACATGTTAAACTACTGTGTCATTGCTAGAAAATGTGCAGTGAGTAAGCTATTTTCAGTAGATGCTGCACTTTCTGTATTGTTATTTAATTAAATACCTAATACCTACTGAGTAACTGTTTTATTGCAGGCATAAGTCATTATTGCCTTGTTCTTAGATTCTTGGATTTGCATGTACCCTTACTTGAGATGATGAAATAGCTCACTTTTTTAGAAGTTTTGTGCGATCAGGGCAAGTTAAAACCAGAGCTCTTTGTATCATTGCGTGTTGAATTGTCCCAGTTCTCAAAGTTAGGTCTTCAATCTCCAAATGAAGAGTTGTCTCAGATTAACATGCTTAAGCTAAAAAAAAACAAAACATAGTTGCACTTGTTCTCAATTGCAAACTTAAACCAGTGCATCTGATCCTGTTCCAGGTGCTGTCAGTTGGATGGTGATCCAAAAGAAATTTCACCAGTGTTCACTCAGTTCTTAGAGAGTGTGTGGAATCTGACTGAGCAGTTCCCACAAGCCTTTGAGTACAATGAAGCTTTCCTCCTTCAGATCCACGAACATGTCCACTCGTGCCAGTTTGGGAACTTCCTTGGAAATTGCCAAAAAGAACGAGAAGAACTGAAGTAAGCAGATGCGTTGTCTGTTTGTTTGTTCTGGCTGACTAAGAACTTCTGTGAATCTTCTCTATTGCACTCTAATTTAAACTGGCAAGAGAGACAGCGACATTGAAGTGCGTTGAAGAACAGCAGTGCTTTTCATGCTTTTGCATGCTGAGTGCTTTTTTTTGTGTAACTGTGGGAGAAAATCCCTTACTCATCTTTTGTAGAGGAAGTCAAAGCATCTTCCTCCCTCCTTTTTTATAAAAATGGATATGCTTAAGTTGAAAGCATCACCTCATTGCTTCCCCTAGTCTGTTTTCAGGCAACTTTAGAATTGTTTGCCTTTCTGACTGACAGTAATTACTGTCTCAATGATGTCATTGATGTCTCAATGCTTCCAGTTGGAAAACTTCTGGAAAGTTTTCAACCTCTCATTTCTGTTTTTAAGTATTTAAAAGGCATTTATTGCAATGAGGAGAAACTTGTATATCACTTTCTTCTATAACTGGTATTTTTGTTCAACATTAGCATATGACAGGAATAAGTCCTATTATCAATTTTGAATTAAAATACTTTTAATTCCTTCTTTTAACTTTTTTAAAGAATAATCAAAGATGGATTTACTGTGTTGAATAACTTCTGTTTTTTCTTACGGTCAGTGTCTTGATTTGATCTCTTGTTGCCTTAAGGTTAAAAGAGAAGACATATTCCCTGTGGCCTTTCCTTCTAGATGAACAAAAGAAATACCAGAATCCTCTGTATAATCCAAGCTTTTCTCCAAATCTAACTCTTTTGGAGCCTAACACCGTGTCATTCAATTTTAAGTAAGTTAGAACTACATACCATACTTTTCTTCAATTTTATTTATATTACACATAGTTAAAACTGTCTGCTACATGCAGGTTTTGGAGAAATATGTACCATCAGTTTGACCGCAGCATGCATCCCAGGCAGTCTGTGTATGATCTTATTGTGGGCATGAGTGAACAAAATAAACAACTGGAGGAAGACATTAAACAACTGGAAGCTGTAAGTATTACAAGATGAGTGTATTTATTTGTGATGTGTTCTTCAAATTCATGTACGAAGCCTGTACTAATGCTGCTACCTTTTATATAATGTTATTGTTCTGTGTCCCAGTACTTGCTCTACCTAGCGTTGAATTCGCCTTTCACTGTATGCTTCTATGCTTTTAAATACACGATACAGTTCTTTGGTAAGGCAAAACAAATTGTAAAACTGCTTCTACTACCAAAGCAAAACTGGAGATTGTGTAGTGCAGGTTAAATTTGTGGAACTTACCTTAGATGACAGGCACTCATCATAGCTGCAAACTGTGGTGCTAAAATAAATAGGCTAAAAATATTTTATCTCAGCTGTAGCTATGCAAACAGGAGGCCCAAATCATTTTCCTTCTTTCCTTAGCTTCATATGGAGATGCACAGAACTTTAAGTTCTTAACTATGGGATATATACATTGGATTTACTCTTGTCTGCAAGTAAGCATTACATGGAAACCAGTTTCTGTGACTGCTGGTCTGCTACAGTAAACGGTCAGGAAGAACTGAACAGAACATCTCACCTGATGCTGCTGTGGATTAATGAATGGTGTATAATTGATGCTGTTTTATGCCAGTTAAGGTGCTAAACTCCAAAATAATTTCTCTTAAACTCAAAAATTTTTCTAATGTACGTGCAGTGGAATTGTCAGGTCATGGCCTGAACCAATGGTTGAGCACCAGGTGAGAAGGTATGGCTAACCCAGGGAGCTCAAGTGCAAGCAACGCACCTGAGTCACTGGAAGGAGTAGGCCCTGGGTCTGCCCCTCTGCCCCTCCTCACCCGCATTGAAGTATTGCAGCTGGGGGAGCAGTGTCTTTCTGGCATTCCTCTCAAACCATCACCAGTTGTCAGAAGGGGTGAGCTAATTTTTGTTTCTTGTCAACTTCTGTTGCTCCATAGCGCTTGTGTCCCAGAAGGCACTGTTTGTTATTGCTATCTTCTGCTGCACAGTACGAAATAAGGGTTGTATTTCTTTTGGTTGCTAGAATTGACATCACTTAACTCCTGCTTATTGTGTTTTTTTTTTTGAGGGGGAATGTTTTTATGAAACTATACCCTAACATAATGAATTCAGGACTCTAAAATTAACTCTATTTCAAGTCTTAGTTATCTGTTTAAGATGTGTTACATAATCAGTGGATGAAAGTGAAAATTGAGGATGAAGCAGGATGCAAAATAAGCAAGATGAAAATTCAGAATGGAGACTTCATTTTTCTAGAATCTTGTAGAAAGGTGTGGACTTCACATGGGCATTTCTCACCTGAGTGAATTTAAAATATTTTCATAGACGTTTCTGCTGCTGTCTCCATCTTCAAAAAAAGTTAGTGTTAAAGACAGTGAAGTCTTCTGGATTCAGTGTGGGTTGTAGTGGAGCATGAAGACATCAACGAGAAGAAAAAAGAACTATTTCAAACTCTGAGTTATGAGTGAGACAGTTCGAATTTAAGAAAAACCAATCACCCTACGCAGATCTTCTCTCTTCTCTTGCTCTGTGCTTTCAGAGTAGGTGGGCTTCTACTTTCTAGTTAAGTCTTGTAGGAAGTTTTTAGGAAGGATGTAAGGGCTTATGACACTGCTTTTTCAGTCTGTAAGAAACTCCTTTTCTGCTGCAAGATCCCTGCTTGCTGTTAGTATTGAGGCCTCTGTCTGTATTCCAAAATGTATTCCTGTCCTAATAGCAATGAGACAAGGGACAAGCCTGGAAGTATTTCTCCTTCACTATGAACTAACAAGCAACTTTCTCTCTTCTGCTCAGCTGCTGTTTGTAAGCATACGGTGCTTGTAGCATCTATTGTAAACTGTAGAAAAATGTTGGTTTACCCAGTGGTGTAACACTTACCTAGTTACGTATCCAGTCCAGGGTATGTAATAAAGGGTTCTGCAGAAGTTGAGCTGGTGAGCAAAAGTGCATTCATCTGCATTCAAGCCAGAATGTCATCGGTGGTGCTTACTGTTAGTAACTGTTCTCTATTTCAGAAAATAAAGCGGAAGAGTGGGCAGTCAGATGTAGTCCTTCTGAAGGAACATCAGCAGTCTGCTCATCCTGCACCTGTGACGCTGAAAACCCCTCCATGCTTCAAGAAGGACCAGCCTCTGATCCCTTTGAATGACGCTGTAAGAACTATAGAGGGCAGCAACACAGCAGACAATCGCTACAGTGAATTCATGGAAGAGCTTTCAAAAGCTGAGCCTGCTATTGTCAGCTTGGAGTACGGAGTGGCCAGGATGACCTGTTGAAATCTGGCACGGCGCCCCTCTGTCTTAGACTTAAAGTTAGACTTAGAGTTAAAAGACAGATTGTATTTGCGGATGGGTCTGTGCTGCATGACCAAAACATGATTTGTATATCGGCAAGTTTTGTTGATGTAGACTAGAACAGCATGCTAGTTGTCAGGTGTTTGCTGTTCTTTATATGCATATAAAAAAGTGTAGTTGCCTCTATTTCTTTTAAAATACACTTGGTAAGTAGTGACTAAAAATTGAGGAGTGGTATGGTTGGTATGTCTTTGGACTTAACTCAGACTGCACTAAATTAAAATGGTAATCTTACTTTGTTCAGCATAGGAAAACACAGGTGGTCTTTCACAAATTGATTTTCTGTGGGCAAAAAAAACTTGAACTTTCTATTTTGGGAACTGAAGCTGTGTGTGTGTGAACATCACATATGGTAAAATTATGTATATTCTTGCTAAATGTCACCCAGTACTATTATTCAGTATATTAAGTGCCATGGAAAAGCATAATATATTTCAAATCAACAATCGTTGGCCTTAAACCTGTCAGATCAGTGATACTGGTGTCTGTGACTGCTGCAGTCCGTAACCTGACTCCATGTATGCTGTATTTGCTCTAAGTGTTCTTTCCTTAAAACAGGATTGAGCATAGGGGATGAAGCATGCCTGAGCTGGCGTAGCCTTTCAGCAAATTGCTATATGAATGTTACTACTGAAGATTGGTTTTTTTTCTTCCAGCTCCTCTATTGTTTAAAATATAGATTGGCCTGATATCATTCTCCTGCAGCTCAGTAGGTTGAGCATATTTGAAGCTCCAGGTCATGTATTTGATCCTGAATGTTTTGATCTGTAGCTAGTACTTAAATGTAGAAGAAAGAGTAAAGCATGTCAGGAAAAAACTTGGCCAGTATCTGAATGGAACTGGACTATTCAGGTTGTTTAACTCCGTGCTGTGCAGTTGTCCAAGTTCTGAGAATGGAAGCGGAAATCTTGGAAGTGTAGTCAATTAACGTTGCTCCCATGTACAAAAAAGCTGCTATTTGTGTGTCTGAAGCTCATGAGAAACTGAGTGCCTCGTACTAAACTTTCTTTAAGAAAAAACTTTAGTTATTAGGCTCCCTCTTCTCTTGTGAAAACCTGTCCAACCTGTGCGTTTTTAAGCAACTTCAGTACAGTCTGGAGATATGTAGTTAGGCAAACTTCATCTGGCAGAATATAGTAGACTTCCTGACATGTAAGAGGGGAAAAAAAAAGTAAAGGAAAATCTACCGTATGTAAGCTTAACTCTGTCTGTAGCCTTTTAGTAAGGGAGAAGGTTTCTGTCAGTTTCTATCTCTTGGCTGATTTTCTGAGTAGGTAACAGAACAGAGAAGTACAACATCAGTGCCCAGTTCTTTGGTAGGTGTACAGAAGAATACTTTGGGTATTAAGATCCCTGGATTAATCCTGCTGGTTGTTTATCTTTTGGATTAAAATCCTTTTTAGTGATAAGTGAGAATGAGTTTATTCTCATCATAATCCCCGAAGTCTCTTTTATTACGTGACATAATTGGCAGTTGTCCCCTTGGCACCAGCTTAGATGCAGGACTCTATGAATAGCGCTGGTATAGGTGGTGATTGAATTGCACTTGTGAAGTATGGGTGAAATTTAACTCTAAGCTCTGTATTTGGTGAGTATAAGTCGCTGTTCCTCTATTTTATTTTCTAAAAGTCTATAAATGTAAATAAAGGTTCATAAGTCTTTTTATTCTCAGAGAGATGGTCATATTTAAACTGCACTGTCCATGTTCTGATTTTTTTTTTTTTCACTGCAGGTTTTGATTTTCACATTTGCACGGTGGTGCCTTACGGGGTTACAACGAGAGGTTTCTGTGCCTTGTTAGTTGTTGTCTGCCCTTCACCTTCTGTATCAACTTGATTCTCTCTGGTTTTCCTTTGAAAAACATCTTGTGTATTAAGTTTGTGTTGTATCACACTAGTGAAACAAACATCACTGACAATATAGGCAATGTTACCGATTTGTTTAATATTTAGCTGCTCTGACGTGCCATGTACATTTTTTCATATTTATTGTTTAGAGTTTATGGACTCAAAAGATTATATTAAGCTTTTTTGCAAATACTGTTGTATGTGGTTTTTATTTTAAGAACCATCCGAATATGCCCGTGTATAGAAGGCTTTTAGAAAGATCTACTTTCAGTACTGTTAAAGGGATCTTATTTCAGTCTTCAGGCCTGTTTCATCGCAAGAGGTCACTTACAGAAAACAGTTGGGATGGCATTTTATTTTGTATCAGAAATTAAGATGGTAGACATTAAATTAGCCTTAAAATGCACAAAACCTTTTTCTTCATTTAAAAACAAACAAACAAAAAAAACCCAACAACAAACAGTACTTCCTGGTTCAAAGAATCTTGCTGCAGTAGTATGTGGTAGTTACGTAAGGTGGTTGGGTAGAGCAGCTTTCGACAGCTTTGCCAGTTCAACCCCCAGGGTCAGCAATGAAAGAAGGTCCTGCAGAGAGGCAGCTGTCTGTTCTCCTTTGCTGTCTAGGCTCAAGCCAAAACTACCTTAAAGCACATGGGACCTGTGGTGAGGTAAATAGATGGCAGCAAAGCGAGCTCCAGCACAGAGCTTGGCAGGATGGCCGGGACTCAGCAGGGCTGTGCTGTGTCCTTCAAGTCAGCTGAATGGCTGTGGCAGGAACCTTCCGAGAGGAGAAGGAATTTTGATTCACAGCGGAGTGGGTGAGTTTGCCTTCATCACAGACGTCTTGTTTCAGAAGCAGTTGCAGTATCAAGAAGGGGCTCAGCACAGCTCAGAACTGTTTCCAGTGGTGTCTTCTAACTTCATAGCTGCTGCACTGACCAAGTGGGAATACGATGGCCCAGACAGAAATTTGCTATGGTTGATTCTGCTTCATTGGCTGCAAGGATTTGGCACCTGTTGATTCTGTGCTTCATTATGAGAAGGTCATGGTAAAGTCTGCTTGATTTTTATTTTTTTCCCCACTTTTTTCTCTCTCTAATCAGAGCACTACTGAGGAGAAATTGCACCTCTTAACTGACAAGCTGGAAGTCTCACCTGAGCGACTGAAACTGTTTTTATGTTATACTTGAGGCAATTTAAAATATGGATGTCGCTAGTACAGAAAGAGTTGGGGTTATTTTTGGGTGGCTACGTATTGTCACGATGTATTCTCTCAATACAAGTTTAAATATCCAACTGTTCTGTTTTGTAGGACAACTGCCAAATCAACGGACTAAAATTAATTAAGCAACACTGCACTGAGCCTGTGCATTTTCCACACGCCCAATTACTGGTGACCTAAATCAAGGGCAAACGCCTGAAGTCTTGAGCTTGTTTAGAGAAGTGATCCTTCCATAAAACTGCACATCTCTATCTTATGTGGAACATATGTCCTAAAATAACATCAGATAGGGTGAAAGCTATTGTGAATCAAGCTGCAACGGTTCAGTGTGTTTCTTACTGTAAGCACACTGGAGAAGGCCTTTCAGGAAAAGGGGATGTGTTTCTCTGTAGCTGCTGTTTTCCAAAGGCCTTTTATTAGGCAGTAATACTCAGCTGAGCTCTGGGAACTTGCTGCTCCTAGTCTGGTAAACTAACACAATGCCTATGTGCTGTTGTTGCAGTCCCTGAGCTCCCTTACAAAAGAGGGGAAGTGGGGCTGGCATAACTTGATTTAACTACTAACTTCTTGAGGAAAATTACTTAAGTGATTTAAATTCTGGGTTAAAATAGCACAGGACCCATGCTATTAGCTTCTCTCTTTGAAGTCCTACCCTGCTGTTGAGCAAGCGTAGCTACTGTGAGGGCCTCGCGTAAGAATCATTACTGCTTTCTGTTTGGTTTAAAGGTGACCCAATTTCAGGCTTGATCACTCTTCCCTGCTGGTAGTTGATTCAACCTTTGGTCAGAACCCAAAGCTTTGCTCTTAAGACTCAGTATTTAGCAGCTGATGGTTCTAAGCCTGTAGCTGGTTGTAGATGGCAGTCATGAAACCTGTTTTACTCTTTAGATTAGATCTCTATATTTGGCTGGTCTGCTGTGGTTGCTTCCACCATTTATGCTGCACTTTAAGCATTGCTTGGCATGGTGCTTGATAAGTCTTTCAGTTAAAATAGACTTCTTAACATTTCAAAAGCCTGAATGTACCACGGTTTTCTTCCAGTACTCTGAAGGTTTGGCTCAGCCTCAGTGAACAGCATGGGTGTGCTGATGTTTAGTCCAGTTGGCTTGACCTGCCTACATGTTTAACAGCATTGAAGATCAATTCAACGATGCAACTTCCATATGCACAATAGGCTGAAAAGGAAGGATGCAGTCAGCCTTCCCATGATGGCCTGTAGCAGGGAACAGCACCCTGCTGGGACATGGCTCACAAAAGCAGAAGCAGCAGAGCTATTCTAATGGCCAGCAGCACTGGGGGTGTGAAGTGGAAGGTTGGGGCTATGCTTCTTGGTCAGTTTCCAGGTTCACATGAATTTAAAAGAAGCTATTCTGGTAAACATCACTGAGTAATCCTGTGCTGCCATCAAATGACAGAATAGATATACATCTATTGGTTTTCCTTTTTTTAAACTACTAGCTTCTAGTAGTTAATGGCCTGATAGTGACTTTCAAATGGGAGTGTAGTGTTTCATTTAATCCTGTTTATAGTTTAACTCTTCAGGTCATAATCAAGTGAGGTTTATAATTAAGTGAACTTACAGACTTTGGCATATACTGTAATATCTTTCCTATCTTACTGACGATGGTGCATACATATCTCATGCTTTGTGTCTCTGCATATCTCTGGCAAGTAGGCAGTGTTTGTGAAGTGCTGCCCCACAACATTGTTCCTCAATACCTGGCATTATGTCTGCACCCACCCACACTGGTTTGCTCGCTTTGTCTTCCTCTTGCTCTTCAGTCTTACCATTTATCCTAGCAAGCTGTTGATGAAGCCCCTTGACGAACATCTTTCTGTCAAAGAAAACAGGTGTGTATTTCTGTGTCTCAGGGATTTGTACCCCTGCACTTGCAAACTTGAAAAATACTCCTTGTTTTCCCTTCCAGGGCTTCTAAGTGCCTCCTGACTTCCACGGTCAGTTTAGTTACAGCATTTTAACTTCAGACCTGGCTATTAAAAAAGTCAATTAAATGCTGGCTGTGGCAATGGATGGAAAACTCTTCATTATGATGTGTCTGGAAGGACTGGCTGTCCTGACTGTTTATTGCTCTGTAAAAGCCATTTATCTGTGTGCTGGAATGATGCTTGATATTCATGGAGAAACTTCAGTGAATGGAATTTTGTAAAGTATATTATTTGTACGTGTTTTGAAAATCCATAAAGCTTAAAATAAAACGATCTTAGTATTGCCAATCTAATTGAGCATTAAGCAATCCCTTTGTAATAGCAGTGTGTAGACTTTAAATCTGTTGAATAAAAGTTAATTTTAATGGGTGAAACATCTGATACAGACTGCGGAGCACAGAAATGACTTGGCCTATTGATTAGTTTCTTGAATGAAGATTTTGGAGACTGGCTTAGCCTCCTTCTGTGTTACTGGCTCTATGCTGCTGCTCTTTAGTTACAGACACTATCCTGTGCTCAACCTTGGTGCTGTGAGAAGAGAGCTCTGCATGTTTTATCTAGCATTACCCTTACTCCATTACTTGGTAATCCAAATAAAAACTTTCAAAAATGTCCAGCAAATTAGGGTACCAAATTGAAATGCCACCCTATTCTCAACAGCTTTTTTCAATTAAATATTTAGAATTATTTTCTTTAATTCTTAGCTCTGAGGCTTACTGGGACTACACTGTTCCTTCAGTAAAGATAGCAGCTGGTTTTTGATAAAGCTCTTCCTAACTCTTGCTCAGCCTTTTTGCAGGAGCATTTTGCTTGTAGTTTGCAAGATAATTATATGGATTATAAGAATTGTTTGAGGTGGGAGAGACTCTTTAAAGGCCATCTAGTCCAACTTTGTGCAGTGAACAGGGACACCTACAGCTCTATCAGGTTGCTCAGAGCCCCATCCAGCCTGACCAGAGATGTGGCACCCACCACCTCTCTGGGCAACCTGTGCCACTGCCCCCACTTACTTAGTCTGCACTGAGCTCCATCTTGGTCTGCATTGACAGTATGGTTTCTGTTCATAGTACAATTGGAAACAAACGGACTGGAGCATTGGGCTCTGCAATCTGTAGACAATGTTGTCATCTTTGTTACAGACTGGAACCTACCTTCTGTGGCTGCATGCAACCTAAAGGGCAGGAGGTTTTTTTGAGCAGCTTTGTTTGGAATACTGGAACAGCACTGCGAGAGAATCTGCACAGTTCCATCAAGGGAAAATGTCAAACCCACTGCAAGTCACAGCATTGCATTTAAACCATATGCCACAACAATCCCAACATCTGTCAGCATGGTTTGGTCTCTAGCAGCAGTACTGTTACATGAAGTGCATCAATGTGCTTATCTATGTGCATGCTCCATAAAGGCAGAGTTGGAGATAGACTCAGCCCTGTTGACCTTCATGATGGCCACGGAGGGATGTGGGGAGGAGGGGCTGATGCTGCAGCAGCATGAGAGCCTTGATGTTGGCCATGCTGCTTTTGAAGTTTGATGCAAGACAGAGCAATCCTAAAAATGTTACTGTTTGCTTTGGGTTTCCAATCCATCCCTGGAGCGCCTGAGGATAAAGCATTAAAGATGGTTGTCCTCTTGCAAGAATGTCATTTGGCTGCTGGCAGGCTGTTCTCAGAACGCCCAGGAGTGCTGATGCTCTTCAGAAATACTGCTCAGCTCCAATGCTAGCAGCTTGGCTGAGTCCCTCTCCATGAAACAGTCCTGCTGCAGCTTTGGCTTTTGTCTGAGATTCGTGTGAGATCACTTCAATGGGGAAAACTCTCCCAGTGGTTGCAGCCTTCTTTCTTTGTCTCCTGATCCCACTTGATCTTGGGATTTTGGTTGTGTGCTGATGAAAGAATTGATTTTTAATACCTCCTTGTTTTCTTGCTGGATTTTGCAAGGCATGGTCTGGCATTCCTAAGTTATTTGATGACGTACAAGTGGTCACAAGAGAGAAGCGTGAGCACTCCTGGTGCCTGGTATGGGGCTTCATTGGGGTGAAGCTCTGTACATATTAATTTGGTGATGCTTTTTAATGAGTCGTGGTGAACTGACTTTGGATGGGAAATGTATGTTGTGGTGGGAGAACATGAAAGAGAAACATGGGCTGTGGATGTTGTGAAATAAGGCGCAGAGGGAAGAGCGCTGAGGTTTTGGTGGCTATAAAAAGGACAAAACAAAAACCAGGAGGCTGAGCTGAGCTCTGTGATTCCTTTCTCGTATCCCCCAGCACACACAGCTATCTGCAGTGCCAAAGGACAGCCTGGGAAAGGAGAGATAACTGCTATCTGAGTATTTGCTGATACGAACCGAGAAAATGAAGAGAGAGCAGCTTCTCCAGCAGAAATTGTGTGGAGGATATTGAATACCAAATGTGGATCATGAGGTTGTAAAGGCATGAATTTCTGCTTACAGGCAATAGCAGGAGGAAGGATGGTCAACTGGATTTCAACAGTGGTACAAAGGGTCAGGGTTAGCCGTAAGAACTAATTCCATTTATTAACATTTGCAGTGTTGTAATGTATGGAGAACTTTATTTATCTAACCCTACCACTCAGTTTTTATACAGAAATTCAAATTTCTGGGTTTCAATTTGGGTTGTTCTACTTAAAGATGGGAATCCACACGTAAAACTTTGTTTTGCTTTCCTATCCTAAATTCCTGCCAAAAATTATTTGTAGACTGCAAATGGGTGTAACGTTTTGCCTTGAGGCCTACATGCTTCCTTGGGGTTAATGTCCTTGTGGCTATTCAATTTCTGGTCCACTCTGCTACTTGCTTCTCTCTCTCCTATCCGCCCCTGTTCAGTCAGACCACGTGGCCGCTGAGGCACAGAAGAGCTACTCCTATGTAGCTCTGGAGGTTGGCCAAGGAACAAATGTTTGCTACTGAGCTGCTCATCTTGGTCACAGCCAGTCAAGCCAGCAAGGTATAAAAACGTCACGTGGGATTCCCAGCAATAGCTCACCACGCTTGTCCTGAGCTGCAGAACAGTGCAGTAACTACAGCAGGTTTGTAGCAGAACTAAAGGGCTGACCCCTTTCTGAAGAAGACCATTAGCCAGGCTCTGCCAAGGGCTCGGAGGGCAGTGTTTGAGGATGTGGAGCCATCGTTAGGAGCATCAGGAGGAGCTGCTCTGATTTACTGCTGTTCAGAGGAGTTCTGAAATCATGCTGCCTGTGTCTAGCCCTGCCGCTTTGTAGGCTTTGCAGTGTAACAGGGAACTGCTTCTAGAGTTAACTACACAGGTAGCAAGAGTGTTGTGGGCCTGCTTCTTCCCTGGGATGGTTTTAGAAATCAGTGATCACAGCCTAGGAAGAGCTAGGGCATCTCATTGTTACAGGGTCATGGGATCTTAGCTTCTAGCAGGGTTTGGGTCATTAAACAGAACTGCAGCTGTGCCACAGAGTGAAGTTTGTCCAGCTTCAGGGAGACTTTTGGGCTCACTGTTAATATCTGGTTACCTTCTCTGTAGCTTTTCACATGGTGGCTTCACACCCCTGAAGGGGGTTGGCAGGGTTTCTCCGAAGGCACCAAGATCTCAGTGTTTGCCGTTTTCCATGCACGCAAGGATTTTTTTCCCAAGTGAGCTGTTGTCTTGAAGACGTTCCTACCTGGATGCTTTGCAGAGGCAGTGAGAGAGAAAGCTGTTGAGCCTTTATACCTTGATTGGCATTAACAAACTCAGCTAAGCCTCGTTTCTCTTTCCAGCCTTCACTGGGGTGAACGGCTCAGCACAGCAATGCATTACCACTGCCCGTACAGCTGCTTCCTCCTCCTCAGGGACCTGGCTCTGTGGGCATGAAGTGAAGCAGAACAGAAGTGAGGTAGTGGGGAGATGGCTTCTGCTGTGGGTGAAATTATATCATTTATGACAGTGAAAAATTGCATGCAGTACATTTGGCTTCGTGTGTTTATTTGCGTAAGGGGATAAAAGCAATCAAATTTAAGTACAGCTTGTTACAAGAATGTACGGTACTCATCACTGTCTTTATGGCGAGCTGAGAATTGAGAAATTAGCTGCTGTTAATGTGAGACAGAGAGGCAGCTCTCAGTGCTGTGTGTGGTTCCTTAGGTTTAGTGCTATTCAAATGCTGCTGTCATTGCCAGATGAGCTTTTGTGTGCCATCCAAACCAGGTTAGAGCTATGGAAAGAGCCCGAGGCTCCTTACATAATGCAGTCATGCTGTTGTTACGTTATCGTTCTCAGCTGTAATGCTTACAGTACCAATAAATCAAATTACCTTTTTTCCTTACTGTGGAACAAAGATTATAGAAACTGCCCTCTTTTCCCTATTACTGCCTATTTTAGTAGACTTTCATATCTGGTTTGTTTTATCAGGCGTTAGTTTGACAAGTTAAATACAATCTATTTTTCAGACATTAAAATGGGAAGCCATGTAACAGCAGGGAAAATGTCTGTGCCATGTCTTAGGGAAGATTCTTGCAGACTTTCCAGCAAGCCTTGTGAGACTGCAGCTGGGATCCCAAACCTGCAAACTAATGGTGAGGCTACCAAACAGTGTGGCAATCCTGAAAGCATTCTCAGTTATATCCAGAATAATGGATTTGTATTGCTTAAAGGAGCTGTATGAAACACAAGTGAATTTTACGTGTGAATTTGTACAAGAAAGTCATGTTCAGTTCTTCATGCAAACTGTGTTAAAGTTGCCCCAAGAGATCTTGGTACTAACTTTGAAACAGTACACAAGTACGTAGAATCATAGAATGGCCTGGCTTGGAAAGGACCACAATGATCATCCAGTTTCAACCCCCCTGCTATGTGCAGGGTCACCAACCACCACACCAGGCTGCCTAGAGCCACATCCAGCCTGGCCTTGAATGCCTCCAGGGATGGGGCATCCACAACCTCCTTGGGCAACCTGTTCCTGTGGAATGGAACGTCAAAGCTGTGCACTGCAGAAAAGCAAGGGGAAAGAGATGAAATGACTCTGGTAGCTTAAGCCAGCATCCAAATAGATTACCCTTGAAGGAGTCACCAGTTGCTGGTACGTGGCTGGGTCCCAGTGCCACCTGCTGGGGTCCATCTCCCAGCTCTGTGACCACTTCCATGCAGACATCGCTTTGGGGCTGGCCATCCTTGGCTCTACATGCAAGTGACCAGCTGCTCTGCTGAACTGGGTTGTAGCAAACACATGGGAAAACACTCCTTTCTCTTGTTCGAGTGTGCAGGGAGCTATGGGTGACCCACTCAGCCATGTAACAAGTCAGGCACTGAGTCGTGTCCCTCTGTTTTTACAGGTCAGCAACCTCGAGTCTGGGGTAGATTAAAAACGTGGCCCAGAAAGTAAAGGCTGGCGTGGGAGCATGGTGCCCAGATGTGAAATGCTGCCAGGGTTTGTTGGCGGAGCGCTTAATGGCAGTGGCCACTGGAGCAGCTCTGGAGAGGACTGCAAACCTCCTGCACACATGGGGATGGCACTATTGGCCATGACAAAAGGAGCAGATTCTTACTAGCATTCTTTTATAACTTTCTCTACCTTTTTTTAATTGCTCTGAAATAATATATTGCTGTTCTGACCACAGGCTTAGTTCAAAAACCAGGGCCATAGAATCATTAAGGTTGGAAAAGCCCCCTAAGATCATACAGTCCAACTTCAGCCTGCCCCACCATGCCCAATGACCACAGCCCTCCATGCTGCACCCACACAGCTCTTGAGCACCTCCAGGGATGGGATGGTGACTGCACCACCTCCTTGGGCAGCTGTGCCACTGCATCACCACTCTTTCTGAAAAGAATTTTTTCCTAATATCCAACCTCAACATCCCCTGGCACAACTTGAGGTGGTTACCTCTCATCCTCTCAAAGGCCACGCACCTAAAGAGGCAGGAATAAGCGTTGTAGTAGGCGACAGCGAGGATACTATAAGCAATACTTAGTGAGGTGACAGAACAGCAGCAAAGCAACTAATGGGATTTGTTAACAGTTCACGTGGTGACACGTGGGAGTACATTTCAGAGAACTGCTACAGATCAAAATCCTGCCTCCTGTGTAGCAGAATCACAACTAATATTTCCCTCTTCCCTGCAGCAAGCATTCAGACAATTAAGATCAGTTTCCATCCCTCTGAGGGAGCAAAGCTGGTCTCCTGATTCATAGTCAAGGTACCTGATATAAAGGGGATGAGAGGGACATAAGAAGGAGCGTAATTTTGTGAGTGCACCTGGCTAAGAAGATGATAAAAGCCTGGTCTTCAGCTTCCTAGGGATCAGGGGCTGCAGTGCAACTAATTCAGTTAAGGGAAAGCCTTCAAACTATGGTCTCAACCCCAGGTAGAGAGATTTGAGCCAGAGGAAACTATTCTAAACAGAGGTACGGTTTTGATTTTCAGATCAAAAAGGGAGTGTTTCTCTCCTGTGAGAATAGTGTTGTGAAAGCCACTCCAGAACTGAGGAACTGATTTGTGCAGAGTTCTGTGATGCTAAAAGGAGAGGCACTTTGTGTGGTTAACCCATCCCCAAGGCAATACTGCTCCCCATACACCTGTGTCTCCCAAAGGGCTTGGTGACAGTGGTGTTGGATCCTCATTATTTTCCGGGCATGTTCCAGATGTGTCGTGATACCATGGATACACCAAGGTCTGAGGGGAGGAAGCAGTGCCTGTGGTTGGATACACAAAACTGGGGAGTAGAAGGAAAACATCTGTTGTGCTGAATGGATGTACTGAGGTGTTCCTGCAGTGCTCCGCTGGAGCCAATCTCTGTATGCTCTATACAAGCAAGACTTGCACTTCACTGGGCTCTAAGAAAATCCTCTTCTCCCATCTCTCTCAAAACAAAGAGTTGAAATAAAGAGGTAAGTTGACATCTGTGTAACGCAAAGAAATTGTGTTACACACCAAAGATGTTTATTTGTTGCCTGTTAGCATCATCCTCTGTGAAGCTGATTCACACCACAGTAAGTGTGGAATAATGGAACAATCAGTACCCAAAACAACGTTTCCTTTTAGCGTGGCATAATATGTGGCCACTCTAACAAAACTGATGGTGTGAATTATGTGACTTGCTTACAACAAAGCATCTTCAGTAGTTCATAAATATTCCTATATAGCAGATTCTTCAGGCAGTGCAAGCAAAAAATCTTTGTTGTACCCCATCTCTCTGGAAAACCCATTAAGCTGCTTGATGCGGAGGAAGATACTTGATTTCTCTTAAGGGACACTGTAGTAATTTCCAGACTGTAATAAAGGTTAATTCTTTCTTTTTAGTTTTGTTCATCCCTGATGATTGTATGAAAATACGAAGATGGCTTCATAGTTAGATCTAGAACTTTGGTAGATGTGATTTTGATGGCTGAGTCAGCTGCAGGCTCCTTCTGACCTCAGATAAGTCATTTAATTTCTACGTTACTCCTGTTTGCCCGTGGAAAACAGATAATATCCTCTTTTCGTCAGTTCTCCCTTTCGTTCGCTTAGATTGCAATCTATTCAGGTCAAAGATTGTTCCTCTTATTTTATATGGTGCTCAGACCAATTTCACTGAAGGCCCTGAAGCTGTTATTATCTGTGTGTAGATAATTCTGTTTTCCAATAGCGTTATCTGAAAACTATCTGTAATTAGTCCATGAAGAGGTACTAAAATCACAGTGAATAACTATTCTTCCCAAACTGCTTGAAACTTCTATCAGATTGCAGAATGACAATATGATATCTATTGATTAGAACAGCAGCGTACAGTTGGCAGATGAAGGTCCCCAGTGTTACAGCCTGGCGTTTTTAATGCTGAAGAGCTGTTTTTACTCTGAGATGGCTGAGGCTTACACTGAGGCTTTACACTGAGGCTTATAAAGCTTGTACGAGAGGAAGGATAAGTCCCTGAACTCCGGCAGCTTGTGACCTCCGCCCTGGGCAGGCTGTTCCATGCCCACCGCCCTCTGGTGCAGACCCTTTCCCTCACCCCCAGCCGCCCCTCCCCTGACGCAGCTCCATGCCGTTCCCTCGGGCCCTGTCGCTGTCACACAGAGCAGAGCTCAGCGCTGCCCCTCCGCTCCCTGCGAGGAGCTGCAGCCGCCATCAGGCCTCCCCTCAGCCTGCTCTGCTCTGGGCTGAGCACACCAGGGGCCTCAGCTGCTCCTCACACACCTCACCCTGCAGACCATTCCCCATCTTTGTAGCCCTCTTTGGATGCTCTCCAATAGCATCCGTCATTCCCTGTTTCTCGCTGGATGGGATGTGCCTGAACTGGGAGCACAAACAGTTATCATCTCTGTGTGTGAAGGCTTAATGGCAAAACACCCAAGTCCTTTGTATGTGATTGTACTTGACATGCCTAATGGCCATAGATTACAGTGGTGGTCCTAGAGATAACATCCTGCTTGTCTCTTCACGTTTAGCCATCTCTAATGCTGTTGGTTACCCATAGCTCCCAACAGTTTGGAGAGATGTTCTGGATAGGCAGTGCTCTAGAAGTGTGAGGGAAGTAGGATTTGATTACTCTTCATTTGACAACTATTTTTTTCTACCTCGTCTCTTGGTTTTTGAGAGCCAGAAACCATACACTTTGCTTTAATATCCTCTAATTAATGCATACTCTCTATCCACTATCAGCACACCTGACATCTCTTCTTCATGTAGTATCTAAACATGATGCCTGTTTTTCATGTCAGCAACTAAATTTCTCATTCATGTCATGCACCAACCTATGCAGGTTGGATCATCAGTGCTTTCCTGAGCAGCTTAGTCTATTCTGTGTCCTTTCTTAATATCCTTAATCTCTGCTTCTGGCAAATAAGATACTGACCTACTTTATTTTTCTGCCTTTGGAAAGAAAAACAAAGTGCACGTGGTAGAGCAGCAGCTGCTGCTGTTTCCTGACGGCAATAAAGGGGCAGATTGTCCTGGTTCAGGGTTTTGTTAAAGCCACTCCTGCTCTTACCTCCCCCTCTCTCCACCATGTGTCCAAATGCTCACTGCGCATCCCTCTGCTGCTACTGCATGTGTGCTGTTACGTAGGTGGGGATATAACAGAGGAGGAACCTCATGAAATGCAATGGCCAGTGGATGAGGATGGGTTAACTATGGGACAGAGGACTCAGGGGCTGCAGTTCCCTGTGTCGGTGCTCCCTGCTGCAGAAATAACTCATTCACACAAAACTGGAAACACCAATAGCTCCAGAGGCTGCTGCCGTACACCACACAGTTCCTCTCTGACCTTCACCTTAGCTGCCACTTAACTGGGATATCTGTGAGGAGTGGGGACCATGGCATTGTGTTCTCTTTGCATGGGAATGGCAATGCTTGGTGGGGTGGGGAGGAAATGGGGACATCTTTCCCATGGTTCATCTTCCCCCCCTTTCTGTAGCGGGTGACGGATGGTATCAGCATTGACTGCTCACTGCTGCTTGCTCCATGGGCATCTTCCAGGAGCTCACAAGAGGACTGCCGTACAGAGATGAGAGCTAGGCACCAAAATAGAAAATCAATAGTATGCAAGCAGCCTCCTCCCACATACGCTTTTGAAAATCTCCCCCGCAACCTTTTACATCAACACTAACCAGATTTCACCTATAAATCTGCTGCAGTTAATCTCCCTGAGTACCTCTGCAGCTCCCGCCTCCCATCTCCAACTTAAGCTCCCTTATTGACAGATGTACATAAACAACTTTTCCCCCCTCCTGCCTCAATCCTCCATTGTTCCAAACCAACATGTGACAGCTCTGGCAGGGCTGCCTGCACTCTGCTTGTGCTCCCTTGTGAATAGTTTGAAGTGGGACAGCAGAGCCTTGCCCCTACCTGGCTTTCACAGAGCTCTTTGTGAGCGGCAGACAGAGCTTGGACCCCAATTCAGGAGCTGCTGTGGGCGCCGCTACCTTCCCTGCACAGCGCTGGCACACGTCTGTGCGGCTACACAGCAGGGCTGGATGTCCCACCCTTGGCTTGTCTTTAGCAATGTCTTCAAGCGATTGTTTGAGAGCTGCCTGCTGCCACATCAAAGCAGTAGCCCAGACAAAGCACATTCAGGCTGGGAGCTGGGGTGGAAAGAGGGAAATCTGCAGCAGAGCGCTCATGCAGGGCAGTTTTTCTTGTGCTTCAGTGGGAGTGAAGGGCATGTGGGAGACCTGCTGGCAGAAGGGAAATTTTATAGGTGTGATCCTGGCCAGACAGAAAACCAATCCCATCCTAGAATGCTGCTAGCTGCTGTTTCTCTCTTATTCTCCTTTTCTTTCTCTCTTTCTCTCTCTCTTTTCTTTCTTCCTTCCTTCCTTCCTTCCTTCCTTCCTTCCTTCCTTCCTTCCTTCCTTCCTTCCTTCCTTCCTTCCTTCCTTCCTTCCTTCCTTCCTTCCTTCCTTCCTTCCTTTCTTTCTTTTTGATTGCCAAACTGTTTCAGCAGATACTGGTAGGAAGTGCTGGAAGGAATACTGAGACGAGAACCACAGCAAGAAGGGTTAACAGAATAGCTAAAGCTAACTGTATTGGCTCTTTCATGTAGTAAAAAATGATGAGTAAGCTGAGAATCATAAAAAGAACTAATCTCCATTTCAGATCTTGTTTAAGAGATTAATTATGGAATATTGTAGACATAATTAAACACATAATCAAGGGCAAGTAGGCGCAGCCTTACACCAAATAACAGAAATGTATAAAACATGGTGCTGGAACAGGCTATATTTCTGTACTTAGAAAGCAAGAAACAGCTACTGTCTCCTACATCTTTCATGTAGAATAAAACAATAATGGAAAGAGAAAAGCTCTCCTTACGTTAGCTTATAAAATCTACAGTAAATAACAACTAGTGACCTTGTATAGCCACAACGGCTATGAGTTTAGTGGCTACGAAGAGTATGCACACTAATTATTCATAGAATCATAGAATGGCCCGGGTTGGAAGGGACCTCAGGGATCATCAAGCTTCAATTCTCCCGCCACAGGCAGGGCCACCAACCTCCCCATTTAATACTAAACCAGGCTGCCCAGGGCCCCATCCAACCCGGCCTCGAACACCTCCAGGGACGGGGCACTTGCACAGCACTATCAATCTACAGAGCCTAAGTGACCACAAAAAAAAAAACATGAATTCAGCTTATTGCTAATCTGTTGAATAGTTAGAGAAACAGAAACAGGAACCTGAGTACTGATGTGGTGCTCCTGTGTTCTCCCAAAAACTTAGCAAAAATAAACTAAAATAGACATATATGTAAATCAGGAGTCTTGACATTCGGTTGTTCTGTCAAGATTTAAGGATTTAAGGAAGTCACCTGGTGAACATTCAAAAACAAACAAACAGAAACACTCCAGAGGATGTGAAATCATAGGTTGAATTGAGAAAACTGCTTCCAGGCTGCTCTCGTCAGCAGGCAGCACCTGGGTTTGAGGTTGTGCTTTTCAAGGAGCTCTTATGTGCTCCTTGCTGACTCTCCAAGTGTTCATCAGTTAGCAAAACTGGCAGATTTCTGTTGTTTAATTCTTTAATGATTTTGTCTGTCACAAACACATCAGTTTGGCCCTCTGCACTCTGCAGTTACTCAAATCACACATGACTGTTGAATCAATCGCAGCCTCAGGCAAAGGATGCACACATATCCATGCCTGTCTGCATACTACACACTAGCTATTTAATTCAAAGTGGTTTTGATGCCTTTTTCTGCTCCAGAGAGAAATGGAGCCGGTCCTTTGCAGTGTGGGCATGACAGTGACCAATTGTCCATCGGTGCACATTCCGGAGCAGCCGTTGCCTTGCTTACAGATCTCCTCACTCCCAGTACTTGAGTTGCTCAGGACACTGGTGGGATCTTCTCAGAACACAGCATTACACTGTCACCATTTCGGCCCTTTCCTTGTCTTTCCTACACACCTGTTTAATGCCTACACCTATCTTCAGGCCCAGCCATTAGTCAGACTGTTGATACACACCAGTTTGTTCCCTCCTCTTCATTTGTTACTTCATCTCTTTTTCTCATTCATTTTCTTGCCTCGTTCTTTTTTTATAACTGATCTGTGTGGGGCACTGCATTTTATCCTATGCCCTTGGCGGTGGCTCCCCAAAACACAAAAAGGAAGGAAGGAAGGAAGGAAGGAAGGGAGGAAGGAAGGGAGGAAGGAAGGAAGGAAGGGAGGAAGGTAGGTCGGTCGGTCCAGGCTACTTCTGAGGACAAGAATACGAAGGGTCTGTTTGAAAGTAATGTTGAAGGTAATGCCTCATCCATGGGTGTGGGAAGAAAAGGAGTGTACAAAGCCAACGGTGTTACATTCAACCTTTGAAGAGCATCAAGGATAACTCTAATCTTACAGAGTGTACCTTTCCCTCTGGGGATTTTTAAAGGACGCAGCTGAGAAATGACCACAAGTAAGGGAGATAAGACAAGTAATGACCAGAAACAGAAATCCGAGGAAGGGGTTTTACCAGGGGCTTTCTGTGGAGCTCAGCCATTTCCCACACTGCTCGATTCCTCTCTTGACTGTGTTGCCTTTTAACAGCAACAGGAAACTGGGAGATAATCTGGAAGAACCAGAAGATCAGTGACAGGTGAGCTGAAGTAACTTACACTGGTGATGATGTGGTAGAAGCTCTGTCCCTGCAAGCAGTCAAGGTCAGGCTGGTCAGGCTCTGAGCAACCTGATCTAGCTGTAGGTATCCCTGTTCATTGCAGGGGAGTTGGACTAGGTGACCTTGAAAGGCCCCTTTCAATTCAAATGAATCTATGATACTGTGATATTTCTTCAGTCAGATATGGGAATACTGGACCACTGCTGGAATATGGCTTGTGGCAGACCAGCTCTGGAGACCTTTGGGGCTCAAATAATCTCATTTCTTCTGAAGGTATTTTTTTCAAGATTAATTTATTTATAAAGCAATTATAAAAAACCCAGGTGGGTTTGCCCTTGTCTGGAAAGGACAAAAAAGAAAGGCATGAGTCCATTTTTCCTTCCTCTTATCCTCATGCAGCACTAGCTGCAGGTTCAGTGATATGACATTTCCATGCTTTTCAGCCACATGTCAAAACCAGGCTGGCCTCAGAATCTTAGGCACTTCTCACCTGCCAAAGGAGCACCCTACCAGCAGCCTCCCCCAGCCCAACTGGGGAGTGGCACTGCAACCCCAGACAGCAAAAGTGACCTTCCCATGGGAGACTGAAGTTTGGGGTCCCCTGGGTCCCCTCAGAGATCTCCGAGCTTCAGCCTTTTTTCTAGTTTGTTCCTGTGCCACCAGATCTCCTGGGGAAGATTTGCCCACTCCCTGGAGGGACAAAGTAACCCAAAGGGTGCTTTCCTCAGCCCCAGCCATGGCTGCTTTTAGTTTCTTGTTCCTCCTTTTCTCTGCTTGTTCTTCTTCCACGTATGCAGATTTCAAGGGGTCATGTTGGTGTTGAGCTTCCGGAGCCCACAGAGGTCTCAGGAGTGACACGGACTGAGATGTGTCTCCCCAGGACCCTCTTCCACTTCTCCCACTGCTTTTCCAGTTTATCTCCAGAAGACAGTAAAGCTAATGTTATTCTGGTCCCACTTCCCATGCCTCCAATAGTCAGCTACCTTTCATATTTGCTTTCAATATCAAAGCTCTGCTGAATGAGGCACCAATGTGCATAGTAAGACTGGCATAAGTGAATGCCCTGAATTTACATTTAGTCATTTCAAGGCAACCAGTGGCTGTTCTACTTTTGAAATGGGGAAGGTGGTTACTGCAGTTACATTTCAAGCTAAAATCTATGGCTTTGCTCAGCTTTCAAACAGAATGTGAAGAAAAGTGAAAAGGTGCTCTGCTAAACGTGAGAGGTGCGAGAGCTGTTTTTCCCCATTGCAGAACTTAATCTCGTGTTGTTTGCTTTAAATAAAATGAGTGGTTAAGATTTGCAGAAGTGGAAATGTCAGTGGAGAGGCGGGTCCTGCAGAGCCGTCAGAGGTGTGGGACGCATCCAGCTACGTCTGCAGGACTCACCGCCTTGTCCCAACTGAGATGACTGTTTCAGATCTGAGATTCAAGCCACTTTTTCCTACATTTATGAAAGTAAATGCCATTCACTTCTGCTTTGGAAATTGCAGCTTCTGATACACTGCATTCTATGGGACCAACAGAATGATGTGCAAAAGTTTGCAGTATCTCAGGGCAAAAACTCAAGAAACGTGCTCAGAAATGTGACTTTCACAAACACGGGAGCCACCACGTGTCCATCTGAATGGCTGGGGACTGGGCCAGAGCTAATGAGTTTTACAAATGTTTCTTTTAAATCCTGTTAAAAATTTATTGCCTTAATAGGACAGTAATCCACACGTGCTGTAATGCTGGTTACTAATTAAATCAGGTTGAGTCTTAGAAACATAGATAAAGCAAGCAGGGATTAAACCGGTCCGGTAGTAATCATTTCTGTAGGAAATTCACAGTTGAATTTTTGCAAAACACTGTTCAGATGACTTTAGAGACAAGGAAATACCTATTAAAAAATCCCTGTTTACCATGGGAAGCTTGAATATTTAGTGATAAAAATAGTGATCTCATTGCGTACACTGAGGGAAAAAAAGGTGTGATATGTATGAGGTTAGTACTTGCTGTAATTCAGTAACGAATCCATTCTTCCACTTGGTTACTGACATAAGGTATCATCCCAGGGCAAAAACCCAAAGCTTGAGGTGTATCAAACATGGCCCGGAAGAATCCCAGAGACACTGTGTGTAACTTAGACACAACGTGCCTCACCAGGAAGGATGCATTTTGTATTTCCCTCAATGCCATCCACAACTTTTCCCTTTGGAAATGCTATGTCCCCTGGAAGTTCTTGATTCCTCTTGGACAGGGCTGCAGCTCTGAGGTTAGAGGCACCCACTTCTCATACAGTTCTCACGAGATCTCCAGGAAAGGGAAATTTTATTCCAGATCCGTGTGGAGCTTCCAGGCTCACACTCCCACAGGAGCCTCCACCCATGGGAGTGGGAGCAGCAGGGAACCAGGATTTTGAGAAACCACACCATGAGTGGATCAGGGCTGGCCCAGGTGCACCCAGCTGCCCTCGCCAGCATTGCCACACCTGTGCTGCCTCTGCTCAGCCCCATCTTTGCTTAAGATTTTGGGGCCTGACTGAGCTCCCAGTTACATCAGCTGGCATTTTTGTATGATGACTTTGATTTTTGGTGCTTTCATTTAACAGCTCGTTAAGATGCTTCAATGCAAATGTAGGCACTCGAGTTATGGTTTATACATTGCTTGGATCTGTACTTCTCATTTGAAAACGTGTTGATGCAAATCCCCACAAAGGGCAGCTTTCTGCATCTCTGGTGCTGTCTTACATAATCAGGTCCCCAGGGTGTTACAGATGTCATATAAAAATAGCTACATTTTAAAGTCATGCCTTTGTAATGTAGACCAGTGGTGTGACTGCCCAGCTACGGCCAATAGCAGGAAACCCTCAGATAAGAGGAAACCCTCTCAGCAGAGATTTGTAGTGGCATTCTTCGAAGCCTTCTCTCCTCCAAACACGTAGAGTGAAAAACATGTTAGTAGTTTGAAATAAAGGAGGGGGGAAGTGTTTGGTTATTGCTTCCCGCCATTTGGTGAGGATTCTCTGTTGTTCTCGTTAATTCTTCTTAAATTTAAGAAAAACATGACAAACTGCACAGATGCCTTATGAAAATGTACAGAAACCTCTCAAGAATACTAAATTCACATAACTAGTAACAGGTTTATGTATTTCCTTAGGGTAAATGTCTTTTCATTTTTGATGTTAAGAGAAACTGTTCCAGTTTCTTTGTCCTTCCTACCTAGGAGCAAATACTTCGTAATGGTTTACTACAATGAGACATCTGTAATGCTCATAAAACAAAAGAGACTCTTCCAGTAAATCCCCTATCAGTACTGTGCACAATTAATGGGAAAGCATCATTCCCTTAAAATGCTTCACCATATATGCATTCCAAAAGTAGAGTCAGGTACTGGAGTCACGCCTAATTTACAGTGGCGTGTGCTGCTGTGTTCTGCTCTACCTACACATTCCTGTCACTGCCTAAGTGACATCTAAGTGCTTTCTGAGTGTTCAGTATAGGAGCTAATTGATGTGATCTTGTCCTTTTCTTACCTTTTCCCTTTTAATTGCGCAATGAAGTATTTTGGTAGGGTTGGTTTTTTTCAGGTTACACAGAGCTACATATTTACAGTGGCAAAACCTCAGGGCAGAGAGTCATGACACTGCCTCCAGACCCTGTGAGAAACACCTGATGATCTCAGTCTGTCCTAGGACAAGCGTTGTCTCCCTCTCCTGCAAACTTCACCCTGTGTGCAAGAAGTCCTGGTCTGCCAGAGGTGAGTTTCTGATCACTGCTCCCAGCCTGGAGACCATGACCTTGACTTGTCATCACTTCCACCAACACCTCACCACCAACCAGTAGTGCTGGATGCCCAGTGGCAGCCTCATGTGCTGTGCCTTCAGAACTGGGCTCTCTGGTTTCTAAGGACACTGCTCTGAGAGCTGAATTTGGGTCATCCTATTTAGGTCTCCACATACACCTAGCTGCCAGCTCCAGCCCTCCAGCCTCCTGAGACAGCACCACACCTCTGTGTTCAAAATCTTCCTAGAGAACGGAAGGAGCAAAGATTTAAGCCGATTCACAACAGCTTTAATTAAAACTCAATTAAACTCATTCAGATTTAAACATCCAGGAAACAGACACATGATCCTCACTTAATTACTGCAGCGCAGCCCAGTGCCCTCTTCCACACACCCACGAGTGCTGGTTTTGTGTGGGGTGGGCCATGGGGTGCAGGGCTCTGCTAGGCTGCTGGAGATCCTCATCTCCCTGTCTCCTGCTCCACAGCCACCCTGCCCCATCCCCACACAGCACGCCAGCAGCTGCTGAGCAGCAAGGCCGCTGCTTCTGGAGCTGTGCTGCTGGGAAGGGGCTGCTTTCACAGTCACAGCGGCAAGTGGGACCTAGCAGCGGCTGCAGCCATATGGCTGCTCCAGGGGCTTCCTGGCACAGCAGCCAGCAAATCCTCTTAGTTCAGCTTCATCCCCCTCCATTGGTGCTGGCCTTGCCTGGCTTCCTGCTCTGGTCTCGGTGCACACCATAAGCCCTGAGACTTTCACGGCCTGGTGGTGGATGTGGCCCCAAGTACTCACAGCTTAAGGACAGGACTTTGTGGCTGTGTCTGCTCTCTGCACAAGGTCTGCGGTGAGACAACTGGCATACACCTGCCCATGTTGGTGCCATTAAGCCTTCTCATCCTCCAAATCCAATGGATGCATCCAAGTTAACTTGCCTGCTGCTTTTATATCTCTTGTGGCCACATCATGGAGGTGAAGCAGCCTAAGGGGACCCAAAGAGGCACCGTCCGGAAGCAGAAACAGTGAACCGCTCTAAGAACCGATTCTCCTCTTAGATACCTCAGAAAGGTACCTGTGTTCTCCACAGGCAGCCAGTAAGTTCAAGTCTACTTTCCTAAGGCTGTACTGAGGACATTTGCTACACTTTAGAGAATCAGAAAAGCAGGAAATAAAGTGTTGTGTGGAGTGGAGATAGGTGCATGGTCTTGGGCACCAGGACGGATGTATTTATATGAACAAGAGCTTGGTGTAATGTATTCCATTCCTCAAAACCTAGGTAAAAAGAAACAAAAATCCCTGCTGATGCCTTGTCAATTTTGAAGCAGCACGATAAAAAAACATCTGCTGAAGCTAATGACTGCATTTGCATAGATTATATGTGACAATCCAATGCACAACAGGGTGCCCTGCCATGTAGACGAGAAGGCACAAGGGCGGTTCACTTCTTTGGCAATTGCTGCCAGAAGTCAGATGCATTTCTGCAACAACAGCATCAGCTCACTTCCAGGAGGGCTTTGGCTAGCAGTGATGGAGAAAATTCCTCATGAAAGGTGGAGGGATCTCCCCTGCCAAGTGCGGAGGAGAAATGGAGTGGTGAAACTGGCTTTCATGGTGGCATCCATAGAAAACCCTTCTGGAGTGGCAGGGGGAAGGAGCCCAGTCTGGTGGGCTGCCTGTGGTCCCCTGGGGCTCTGGGCTGGCTACAGCCCTGCAGTGAGCCAGAGCCCAGAGAGGGAGGGCGGGTGCTGTCTGTGGGGCATTGTGGCTGGATGCCATGCTGGTTCCAGGCAAAAAAAAAAATCATTCCTTTGTGTTTCCAGCACAGTATCTGCATTTACGGTGTTGCTTTGTTGCTCCTGCAGTGTTGGCTATGGACAAACACAAGAGGACAATTTATACCCCTAGGCATACTGGCTCTGATATGGTGCTACTGCTTTTCGCTTTGCTTAATTGGGCTAACAGAAAAAGACAACAGCTGCAATGGTGGGAAGGAAAAATGCCTTTGCTTGTCCTCCTTGTGACAGCAGTCAGTCTAGCAAGGGTTTATCAACTGAATTGAGATGAATGTTAGTGCTGAATACAGTTTGGTGTCTGTTTACCCCCTCAACTGTTTCACAGCTACAACGGCACTTCAGAAAATAAAACAGTTATTTTTGAGGGAGAGTCCATTTGGAAGCATGTTTAAATAACAGCAGAATGACAAAAGGAGAAGAATCTCAAAAAAAGTGTTTTAGAAATTCTGTGTGTTATGTGTGCACACGTATGTGCGTGAGTGTCATGGAGAGAGCAACTAAAAAGAGACACGGGCCACGGGCACTTGTTTTTGAGAAAAATCAGGTCATTTCCTCCAGCTTGTTTCTTCCAAGACTGCGGATTCGACACAGTTCTTCCTTCTGGCCTCGTAATCCATGAGTGCAGGCAAAACTACGACCACCTGTCAGCCTATTTTTTGTGAAGGGCCATGAAAAAACTCCTTGAAAAAGACTGGATGATCTTGACCATCCTGACTGATACACGTGACATCTTTTACAATAAGGCATGGGTTTCGCATTCAGTTTTGCTGGACACAGAGGATGATATAACTTGGCCAGGAGTCGAGAGAGGTAGGCCTGGGTGACACCAGGGAAACCTGTGCTGCTCTTTCCTGCTTGCTTGTTCCGTATCCTGGGTACCCCACCAGCCAACTCGTAGAGCCTAAACCTGTGGTTCCTACATGCACTGTGCGCAAGTGATACCTCTCCAGAAATTTGCTTCATCCAAGCAAGAAGAGCAGGAGTGCAAACCCCAGTGATTATCCTCTCTTGGTGTGAATCTATTCTTAAACTGAACTGTGCTCTTTTGGTATTTTAGTGAAGCTGTCATAAATCAACACCCACTGCTCCATTTATCTTTGTGACACAAAAAAAAAAAAAAAAAAACAAGAAAAAAAAACCCAAACCAACAGAGAAGCCATCCTTTAGCTGACATTCAGTTAGAATTGATCGAGTGATCTGCTTTCAGAGCAACAGCACTTGTCAAAAATAGCCCTTTGGAAAAACTCTGGTATTATTTGTATGGCGTGTGCCTCGCAATGCACTTTAGTGAGAACAGGGTGTCAGAGACCAGTATTAGAAAGAGATCAGTGGCAGTGCTGTGTGGGAAATGAATCATGTGCCTCTACAAGCTACCAGTCCCTGTGACTGTCTCAAGCTAATGAGCTCACCGGTGTGTTTCAAGGCATCATATTTAGAAAGAGCACAGGGGGCTGGATTTCTTTAGAATCCCTCACTGCTCTGAGGGACCAATAAAACCAAAATCCAGGCTGCACCAAGCCTTCCCAACGGTGCAGCTCTGCCCATGGTCCCTGTCCTGCCGGCTCCCAACCATGGCAGTAGCTCCACTGGGGCAAGAAATGGGCAACAACAGCTGCACACAGAGCAGTGTGTTTTTTCACTGGAGTTGGTGGGAAATGTTCTATTTCTGCATAACATTTTCTCCAAATGGAAAAAAATGTTGGCTGAAAAATGTTGGCTGATATTTTTGGGAAAGGGAGGAAACAACTCTAAATCCACAAATGCTGAAACATTTGGAGAGGGGCGGATCTGAGCAAACACAGGTGCTGCTGTCTGGATGTCAAACTTGGGCTCCCTTTGCGATCAGCAGAGACAGAGCTTTAGGATAAGATTTATCTCACTCAGATGATGTATAAAACAGGCCAAATAAATTACACTCTATCATTTTCCACATTCGAGAAAGGTGATTTAAGCTAGAAAGTGCAGTGTAGCTGTTTATCCTGTAGCTGATTAAAGCACGGGGAGATGAAACCCACTCTTTCGTCTGAAACAGATTGAAACCCATGGTTCCGACGGGTTTGCAAGGCATAGCCAAGTTTTTAATAGCATCTTACATTCAGCTCTTTCAGATGCTAGAGACGTACCCTATTACAAATATAGAATGTGTAATGTCTTAAGTGCAGCTTATATAGTTGCTGTTCTGAGAGCTATCAGAGATAGTGAACCCAGACAGTGAACTCTGCTATTAGTTTTGGAAACTTGCCATGATATGATAATAAGCCTGACTATTTCTCTCCTCCATGATGGTCCAAGGCACAGTTTTACTTTCGAAGCTTTCTAGCAAATTTCCTTGTTTCCCATGTGCTCAGGTTTCTTTTCCCTGTTTCACTTTTGACTGTGTCTTTTCACCCCACAGTGATGTGGGGGAAAGAAAGAAAATGAGTCAAAGCACTCCAGAAATCAAACCAATAATGTATCTATCAGTAATTATAATGAAATATAAGCAGCTGAATCTATCAATAGTGTTGATGCTGGATTTGAGAAGTATTTCTTCTTTTTCTTTCTTTCTTTTTTTTTTTTTTTTTAAAAAAAAAGCAGAACAAATATGACCACATCTACGTAGGTATCATGTTTAGTGAGGTTGAATCTTGACTTAAGGGCCCCATTCCGATTTGTACATCCACTTACTCTAATCAGAAGGATTTCTTTTGAAGTCAGTGGAAGGGCCTGTGACAAGACAAGGGTGAGAATAAAGCCCAGGCACCCCCAGTGAGTTTTTGAATGCTTACCTCTTGGTAAAAAATGTCCTTTCTCTCCTCCCCAGATTATTCCATCTGTTTGAAAAATACATTCATACCCAGCACACCCATCCTTCCCCTAATCTGTTTAGACTTTTGAGCTTTTAATTAACGGTAGTGGGCAGGACCTTGTCTCCTGTGGTACTATTGTCTGCCAGGTCTGCTGGGATTGCACAGTCAAGAGCCTGTTTTCATTAATTTTTGAAATAGAAAAGCTTAAGCAGCATGATTAGGAACAGAAAAGAAGTTCCTTATGTATCTGAGATACCGCGAACACTCTAAGAAGAATATGAATGGCTGCATGCCTATGTAAAAAAAAAAAAAAAAAGAAAAAGAAAACAAACAGAAACAAAAAATGGGGGATTTGGGGATTTTGTTTTTAAACATTTCTCTTTTCAGTCCATTAGGTCAAGGAAAATAAACTCTCCACAGTTCCAGTAATCACAGTGCAAGTAAATCTGGGATTGGGCTGGGTTAATTCTTAGAGGTTTTCGCTGCAGTGTTACAGTGGGATTAATCTTGAGTGGGCTTTTTTGGTTTGGTTTTGTTTCTGATGCATGGGCAAGGGCACTGACATAATATTAATCAGAAATAAATCTGTCCCTTGGGGGGGACTACGTGCACTGCCTGCATTTTTAATGTGTTTGTAGCTTTAAGACAAATGAAGCGTATTTTTCCCCTCTCATTTTCTCAGCTCCTTCCTTATTTTCATGTAATCCTTTTGTTTTGCATTAAGAAGAACAGTTGGATAACACAAAGAATGTGTGCATAAAAGCCATTTTTTCAGCATTAGCTGAACCAGAAAACACTGAATTCTTTTATTTTGGGTTGAACTTATGTTTTGTTTCATTTGGGGTGAGTTGCTGATTTCCTATTTTTCTCTTTAAAGTAGCATAAAATAAGCATTTAAGCAGAGATGTCATTTCAATTGAAAAAAAAAAACCACAAAAAAACAAAGTACAGTAATGTCCTTCTTTCTCATTTCAGACTTTTAGCTGATCTCAGAAAACCCATCACTGTTTTGCTCAACCTGAACATCCCATTTAACGCTGAATTTATCTATTTTTCTGATAAAATTGCACCCAGAAGAAGCGCTGGGGCTGAGTGATAGCGGTAAACAAAAACTGCTGCGGCCATAGCATTTCTTTCACATGTAAAGGTGTTGATGGCCTTTGCGTCGATTCCATTACTGGTGAGAACAAGAGGTATCTCTCCTAATGAAGTGCTCACCAGCATTCTCTGAGCTCATACACAGTCTTCCAGGCTCAAGAAATGGGAACGTGATGGCTGCTTTTCCTTACCTCCACTTTCATATTAAAGAAGCACACAGTCACTTATATTGATTCAGTAATCCAGCAAACAGTATCTCTTCCAATTTCTGATCCCGGAATGCACCAAAGTGCTCTTCTGTGCTGTACCACACCTGACCAAGATGAAAGAAGAAATGGCAGTGTCTGCAACAACTTTTCAAGTAGTGGGTCTTCTTTCCCTATCAGCCTGCAATTGCTCTGCAGCTCCCTTCACTCAAATTCTAGAGCTGGCACAAGAATTGTTTAGGGCTTCTTAAAAGCCTGCTGACTCCCTCCCATCTCCAGTCCAGGTCTAGAAGCAGGCACCGTGCTGGCTGGAGCCTTGCAATTCATGTTTTGCAATTTAGATTCCCTACTCATTATCAGGAGAACCTACCAGTTTTAAATCGTTGTAACTTTAAGTCCCATTAATTATACATGCACTGTAGTATATATATGAGGGTAGAGCATTCTAGAGAATTCTAGAGAATGCTATACAAACTAAAAAATGTAAGCTAAAGAACTTCAGAAGGAAATGGGTAAACTCTGGCATAAAACCGAGCACATTAGGAGTACTATGTTGAGAAGGTTGCTCTGTGGAGTCACTGAAGCTGCTTAGAAATGAAGATGGAAGATAAAAATTCCTGCACCTGCAGGCTTGCAGACTCCTCAGTCTTGTAACACAACTTTCTGTGCTCCCATTCAGATCATGAGACAACCTCAACACACCACAAAGCTTGGGGGCTTCTCCAGGTTGGTTCTCCAACACTAATTCATACTGGGAGAATCTTAGGATTTTTATTCAGTATTCTGTGCTGTATGCTGCAGGCTCCAGGGGAAATGAAGGAGCCTGTCTGGACAAAAACAGGGTGATAGTTCTGCTGCGCTGGCTGGTGGGTGCAGTTAGTGGTGTCCTGGTGGCTCCTGCATGCTGCAAGGAGCAAGGACAGGATAGGGTCTTAGTATCTTGGTCACAGCAGATGGCAGCTCAGATGAAATGGAGCAAAGCAGTGGCTACTTGAGGGTCTCAGCATAGGCCAGTGATGGAGCCACAGCTGGGAGCTGGTCCAACAGTTTAGTAACCCCAAGCAAGAAGCCCAGAAAAGCTCTAGGGTATGTCCAGAGAATACGGAAAAAGGATAGCTCTCATCTTGGAGTCCACAGCTTCTATCAAAGTTTATATACCTGCAAATGCTGTGTGTTTTTTAAATGATCTTTTCTGAATAATTTTGCTACATAGTGTTACATGTCTGGTATATGCATTCCACAGATGAAAATCAATCCACTTTCTGAAACATTTCTTCCGCAGATTCTCTTCTGGAATATAATCTGCTGGTGTTGGCTGTGACATGCAGCCCAGTGTGGGATCTCGCCAGCTGTGCTAGATGCCCCTTGGGATGAGATGTGTCTTACATACGTTTTGTGCAAGGTTCCTAGAATATAAAATCAGGTAGAGTAAAAGAGGCTAAAGGGGTGAAAATGTCCCTAGTTCCCTCTCATTCAGGTCCCTGCTGTCCTGTTCCAGAAACCAACACAGCTTACCTTGGAAATGCATTGGTCCTGTACCCCTTTAAAGTTTTGCAAAAATGACACCAGGTGATTTGTTTCCAGTGGACTTCCTAGTCAAAAGCAGGGGGAACAAAAAGAGCAAGGAGTCTCCACTCAAACTCTTTGTAAAGCTTCTAGTATTTGTGAGGACTGGGATACAACAGATTATAGAATCATAGAATCACAGAATGGCTTGGGTTGGAAGGGACCTTAAGGATCATTGAGTTCCAGTTCCCCAAGATCAAGTACTAGACCAGGCTGCCCAGGGCCCCATCCAACCTGGGTCTGAAAACCTCCAGGGATGAGGCATCCACAGCCTCCCTGGACAACCTGTGCAGGCACCTCACCACTCTCTCAGTAAAAAACTCCCTCCGACATCTAATCTAAATCTCCCTTCCTTTAGTTTAAAACAGTTTCCTCTCGTCTGGAAGAGAACATTTTACCTCAACTCCCTCAATCTCACAGCTCTCCCATGCCCAAACATCAAGAAGATTAAGACTGAATTTGCATGAATATAACCACCTCTTAGCATTATTTGTATTATTTGTCTTTAGTTAGAAGTGAATGCTTTGTTGAAAGGGCACGTTAACCAAAGCATGTCATGGGTTCATGCTGAATTCATAGATGTCTTCATGTTAAAACAAAACATATACTTAAAAAATAGGAATGTTTAATTTGTCACTTTCAAAATCCAGTGCTTTGATTTTTCATTTTAAAATGAGTATCCACTTCCAAAGGTACTTCAAGATTATTTAAATCGCATATTAAAAAGTGGAAAAGGATTGAGAAGAAAAGTGTAGAAAAATTCAATTTGTCAAAACACTTCTTAAATAGTAATTTCAGACTGACCCCAAGTCACTTTCTTCCATTAACACTTGGATTTTAAGTTGACTGAAAAAAAACCCCTAAAGTCCACTCTTTCCCTCATGGCTGCAAATATTCGCACACACAAAAAAAAAGAAGAGGGCACAATAACTTGTCTGTTCCTGTACAGCTGTGAAGCATTAAGTCATCTGGCCTCATCCTTTTGTATCTCTCTATCCCACTCCTTTGGACTCACTGTTGGAAGAAGAATTGATATAATGTAAGGAACTGGTGAAATGTAGCAAAACACAAGTACAAAAAAGTGCAAAAAATCACTACGTCCAGCCATTTGGCCAACTCTTATTTATTAAATGTTTTGCCCACTTTTATACAAGGTATGCGACCAGGGTTCTACCAGTTTTTCAAAGGACATCTGTGTATTTGCATTTGCACAAGAATATTTGGTACCTTCTCTTTTTTTATCAAGATCCATCCGACTAGAGAGCAGAAACATCCCAGGGGATGGGGTTTGATGGAGACACAAAGTTACCTCCTGCCTTCATGGCGTCTGGGTGCTATGCAGATGTATGCAGTGTACATTGTGCAATGTAACTCAACCCTCTTCCAGCCACAGTCTTGGCTTCTGTCTCATTTGTCCTTTATCTCTTGCAGAAGGCAGGCGGGACACATATGTTGAATTATGTGCTCATATTGCTCTTACTGAATGTGCAGCGATTGTGAATGCAAATGGAACTTTTAATAAATGAAGAGAAGAAGGGCTAAAATCACTGGATAAATCATTCACAGCCTGCTCTAGTGGGAAAGTGCAATGAACGTCCGATGATGTTAAAAAGAGAAAACACAGCTCATCCTTCCAAGCTGTAAAGTCAGTGGCAAAACCTTTTACTAACTTCAAAGAGGCCGGAACCTAGCCCCAAGCCAGAGGGTTGACATGTAAGTTCTCTTTAGCAGATCTCAAATGTGTTCAGAACCGCTTAAAAGACAAGAGGATTGTTTCTGTTTGGAGGGGCCCAGACTAACTCTGTACAGTGGTCATTGGATGACCAGGTTATGTGGATTATACCAGCTCCAGCTGTAAGCAGCTGTCCCACAGCCAGGTGTGGTGCACTGCTCCCAAATCAAAATTGCCCTGCCTTGATAGTGCCTTGGTAGTAGTGCCATCAAGCCTGAATCACAGAGTCACGGGATGGCTGAGATGGGCAGAGACCTCTGGAGATAAGCTGGTCCAACCCCTGCCCAAGACAAGGACATGGAGCAGGGTGCCCAGGGCCACTTCCAGAAGAACATGTCAGGCCAGGTTAATTTCATAGAATCACAAAATGGCTTATGTTGGAAGCGACATTACAGGTCATCAAGATCCAGCTCTGTTGTGGGCAGGGTTGCCAACCACCAGCTCAGGCTGCCCAGGGCCCCATCCAACCTGGCCTTGAGCACCTCGAGGTATGGGGCATCCACAGCTTTCTGAGCAGCCTGTGCCAGTGCCTCACTGCCCTGAGTAAAGAACTTTTTCCTAACATGAAACCTAAATGCCTCCACTTTTAGTTTAAAGTAATTCCCCCGTGTTCTATCACTATCAGACCATATAAAAAGTCAGTCCCCCTCCTGCTTGTAAACTTCCTTCAAGTACTGGAAGGCTGTGATTAGGTCTCCCTAAAGCCTTCTCTTCTCCAGGCTAAGCAAGCCCAATTCCCTCAATCTTTCCTCATAGGAGAGGTGCTCCAGCCCTCTGATCATCCTTGCGTCTCTCCTCTGGACCTGCTCCAAGAGCTCTACACCCTCCTGTGCTGGGGGCCCCAGGCCTGGACACAGTACTGCAGGTGTGGTCTCCTGAGGGCCGGGCAGAGGGGGACAGTCCTCACTCGCTCTGCTGATCACCCCTCTTTTGATGCAGTCCAGGATACGGTTGGCCTTCTAGGCTGCAAGCATGTGGATGAGAGGCTCTGTGGCCAGCATGCCACCTGCCACCCTGATCCGGGCATGCCACCACAGTGCTGGCGGCAATGAACCACGGCCACGAGTGGGGACTGTGAACACATGAGGTGGATGTGGGGCTGTGGGTAAAGCCTTGCACGGGGGCTGCCATCCCGCAGAACCTCCCTCAGCAAGAGGACGAGCGGCCACCGCTCCCCTCCAGCCACCGGCGATGGGGACACGTGGCCCCGGGCACCGCAGAGGGAAAAGGGACACGGGGCTGTGCGGCACGAGGGCTTCCCTCAGCGCCCGACCGCCACGGCGGGACGCGTGAGGCGAGAGCCGCGCAGGACCACACGGGTTAAGTTATGTAAGCCCTTCTGGGGAGGGGTGGAGGAAAGGGGCGCTGCCGGCGTGGCTGCGGCGGCTCAGGTTGATTGAGGGTGGATGACAGCGGCCTGGCGCAGGCCCACGGCGGAGGAAAGAGGCTTAGCCCCCTCCGGGTTGCCATGGAGATAGGCGGGCGGCGGCGGGAGCGGCGGCGGCGGCGGCGGGGCTGTCAGTGAGGCAACACCGGGCACCGAGCGGCGGCGGAGAGGAGGAGGAGGAGTAGGAGGTGGAGGAGAAGGCCGCGGCGGGGAGCGGTGGCGGCAGACATGGACTCGCAGTGCGACTGTGCCGAGCCTCCGGCCGCCGAGCAGCCGTCGGGGAAGATTAACAAAACCGCCTTCAAATTGTTCAAGAGGAGGAAATCCGGGGGCACCATGCCGAGCATCTTCGGGGTGAGGAGCAAAGGTGGGGAGGGGAAGGGCGCGAGCAAGACGGGGATGGTGCGGAGCAGGACGCACGATGGCTTGGCCGACGCCGTGCTGGAGAGCGGCAAGAAGGAGGACGCGGGCGGCGGAGAAGCGCAGGGGAAGGATGCTCCGAGCAGGGCGGCCGGCGGCCTCGGCGGCTCCGCCAGCAGCTCGGTGGCCAAATCACACAGCTTCTTCTCCCTGCTGAGGAAGAACGGGAGGCCGGAGAACGGCAGGGCGGCGGAGAATGCGGAGCAGCGGGCTGGCGGCAGACAAAAGAAGGGGCTGAAAGGAATCTTCAGCAGCATGCGATGGCACAGAAAGGACAAAAACGGCAAAGAGGAGAGAGGAGAAGCCTCAGAAATCCCGTCCGGTCTTATTATGCCGGGGTCTCTGACTGCCAGCTTGGAGTGCATCAAAGAGGAGACACCAAAACCTTTGTCTGAAACTCCGAACGGCGCAGGAGACACCGGTCTCGAATCGCAGCAGGAGAAGCGTGGTGGAGATGCATGTGGCTCGGCCGAGGAGCCCGAGGTGGGAGGGGGGGAGCCGCGGGACAGCAAAACTCCCCCCGGAGAGGACCCTGCTGCTGCTGGAAGGCGACTCGAGGAGCTCTGCGGTGAGCGACCGGACCCGGGCGCTGGAGAGGTTGGGACTGCGAAGGATGCGGCCATAACAGGTGACATTCCAATAACGACTATTCCCCCTGTTGAACCTCACTGTGATAGCGGTCAAGAGACGGCAGCCGCCCCTGACCCTTCCTCTGTTGATCCACCCTCAGAGCAATCGATTGATCGTATTTGTTTGATGTTTGCTGACGTGACTTCACTGAAAAGCTTTGACTCTCTTACAGGCTGCGGAGATATTATTGCGGACCAGGAGGAGGATGTGGGCGGCGGGAGTGGCGGCTGCGAGAAGAGCACCCCCGGGGCCAGCAAGCTGGGCGCCTCCAAGAAGCACCCCACCATGGTTGCCTACCAAGGAGGAGGGGAGGAGATGGCCAGCCCAGACCAGGTGGATGATACCTACCTGCAAGAGTTCTGGGATATGCTGTCACAGACAGAGGAGACCGAGACAGGAGGAGGAGGAGGAGGTGGAGGAGGGACAAAGACACCCGAGGGGTTGAAGGATAACCGAGGTACTGAGGGGGCCCAGAACAAGGTGGTGGTGAAACGTGGTGGCCTCAACCAGATCCCCATTCACCTCAACAACAAAGAGGAGCAGAAGAGCAGGGAGAAGGAACAACATGAAGGTGTCCCAAATAGCGACGAGGGCTACTGGGATTCCACCACCCCCGGTCCCGAAGAAGACAGCACCACGAGCATCCAGAAGGAGACCCTTCCCAGGGACAGCTACAGTGGGGATGCGCTCTATGATCTCTATGCTGAGCCTGATGAAAACGCACCAGGAGGACCTCCAGAGGAAGAGGTCACCTGTATGCCACGCTCCAAGCCAGTATCTCCAATAACGACCACATGCTCGCTGAAAACGCCCTCAAGCACAGTGAAGGACTCCAAAATACCTATCAGCATTAAACACCTTACATCGCATCCTGCTAGCCATGGAACAGATACCAGTAACAGCCATCACGTTGCACACCATCACCTGGCCAAAAGTGAAATGCACAGAACAAAAATTCCTGTCTCTAAAGTACTAGTACGCCGAGTCAGTAACAGGGGCTTAGCAGGGACAACGGTGAAAACTGCCACATACCAGGACAGTGCCAAAAAGTAATTGAAGAGCAGGTGGAGATAAAGATGGACAGCAAGGTCAGTGTGTGAAAATCTGCACAGGAGACCACAAATAATATGTTAGTTTTGCATTGCCAGAAGGAAGGAACCTAAAAGGCTTATTTCACTACACTACGTAGGCCTGCACTTCTGAATCTGTATGGCTAAATACAAGAAGACAACTTTTCAAGCACTTTTTTTTTTTTTTTTTTTTACATTTGTATCTTTTTTCTGCAGCACTAAATACTGGGGAGGTTCATTTTTACATGCCTTTGTGGAAGCAGAACTTGGATTATGAACCTAAATGAGTATCTTCCCTCATGCAAAGCAGTGCCACATGTTCTTCAAGGGAGCACGAGTTACAAAAGGAGCGACATAAGAGGTTCCCCACTACACTTATCTCTTAATTGTTCCTGGGGAGGAGTGGAGGGAGGGTGCCTGGCGCCAAAAGTAGTGTTTGGTCTTCAAGATGTTGGAGAAAAATACCAAGCAAAAAACAAACAACCTAACAGGTATTTCACCTGATGTGGGAATGAGAGCACTGCTCAGCAGCAGACTTGATTGACTTGTGTGCAGTATCTAATTGAGGAGTTAGGTGGATTTGTCCAACAGGAAAATCTATTTCTGTTTGTCTGTCTGTTTGGTTCATTTTGATCTGCTCTAATGTAACTGGGTAACAGAGACACCTGACGTAGGTTCAGATGTTTACATCAATACTTGTCCAATAATGCATATAATCAGGTTCAGGGAAACAATTTACTAAATGCCAATATATACACACTGTTCACATTTATACAGTAACTTGCTTGCCATTTGTAAATATATACATATTTTAGCAGATTTACTCGATGATACAAATTTTTTATAGAAAGAAATCACCTGTCTGTATTATCTAGAGTTTAAACAGAAGTTAGTTTTTATAGGTAGATAATTTTACAGTTCTAAAATGATAGAACTTACTTTGTGTAAGTACCTTAAATTAGAGCAAAACTCTGTTTTGTATGGGCTCATGCATCCCCAGCTAAGTAAGTCTGAAGTGCTGATTTAATTCGAGTGGCACATTCCATGTCAGAGCAGAGTTTCTGACAGCATTGCCATTGCAAACCTCTATTTTCAGGGGTTTAGACAAAATTGCTCTGGGCTTAAACCTTACGGAGAAGGAACCCAGGAAAGAAACAAGTTTTTTAATTATTATTTTTTAAAATATATAAAATTAGTTTTTGACTATTTAAAGAAAGTCTGGGTTCTTGTTGCTTTTTATTTTCATTCTTACTAATAATTTTACTTCAAGAGATGAAAAGAAATATGGTAGGCTAATGGTCCATAAAATGGTCTGATGAGCTTGGATCTTATGAGAAATGTATTAATGGCCAGGATGTTTTTGAACAGTGGCTACTGTACATGGACAATGACAACATTTCCAAGAAATTTATTAGGGTTTTAATGTGCCTGAGGACATATTTTTATGATACACTGAAAAAGCTCCAAAAATCACTGAAGATTAAAAGCAAATATTATGTATTTACAAAATATTTTGATATAAGTATTTAATCATCAGACCACAGTTAATATAAAATATATGCTCCGGTGTATCTTGCAAATAATATACATTTTAAGATTATAAATCTATATTATGCAGAGAGTCCTAAATTCAAGTAACTGAAGCTAATGGGTCTGATCTTGTATAGCAGTTGGTTTTATTGTCTCTTAAACTGAAAGAAAGAAAAAAAAGGAAAGTAAATATACAGGATATACATTTGAAGGATATTAAGGTTATAGATAAACCATAAAAAGCCAGGAATAACACATAAGTATGTCTTATATACGTGATTCACTGAGGTAATGACCTTATGGTCACAAGAGGAGAATTGGCATCTGGCTGTGCAATCACTGCAGGACGGAACACTGAGCTGCACCACCCCAGTGACTAGGGAGAAACTGTTCTTTTCTGCTCAGTCCCTGTTTTCATGGTTTGAGTAAGAACCTTAATACACTTCACAGAAGATAATTTCATATGTCTCCTTTGTAACATACATGTGTGTGGTTTCCTACATGCCTACTCACACAGACACGTTGTACATATGCATGCGTAGTCAGAGTGCACCTCGCAGCGCACATGCACACGGGCAGACACATACCCTGCACACTCACACCTGTGCGAACATGACCACGCACGCACACTCCTACATGTAGACTGAGGGGATGCACCACCAGTCTGTTTCACAACACGCTGGTGATGATTGCCTGAGAAAGAGGTTTGCATTTGGCCTAACTCTGCTCACGCATTTTAGGAAGTTAAAGCTAAAATACTCTCCGAAGGTTGGATGTACAGAACGTGGAATGTTATCCTAGTGTTCAGCCCTAAGCCTAACATCCTTTGTTCTGTTTTCATGTGACTATAAGGAGCACATCTTTCCTTGCATGACAGCTCTGCTAAAAAATCGTAATTCTCTGTTATGTTTGATGGACAAATTGTACAGGGAGATGCTATAGGGTACTGGAAGTCGAGAGGGAGGGAGGATGCGGTAGGCTTGGGTAATACACGGAACTGAAAGCACTGATTGCAGATAGTATCAGTGGTGCTTCTTTGAATCACTAGGAGGTATCAGCTACCATTTCTGCAAGACTTGTCTGTGGCAAATTATTCATTGTATGCATTTCGTTTGCGTTGTGGCATGTATGTATCAAGAAACCAATTGACTAACACTAGACTAGCTCCCTCTCACCTACTGACTAACAAGAATCATCATTAAAATGCTTTGGCTGCCCTTCATTTTCTCTCTCTTCTGTTTTCTGCCCTGTTTTCGCTCCTTCCCCTGCATGCTGGCTGCTCAGTGCTGACCGTGGTGTGGAGCGGGCAGCCCCGAGCTGGAGCCCAGCGTGGGGTGGGAGCACAGCCCTGCTCCCCTGTCAGGCCAGGTGCTCTCTGGTCATTTCTGTCATGTCCCCATGTAAGTACGTCCTGTAGATCCCTTGGCTGTTCATTTGGCTGCTTACTATGTACATATTTTAAGGACAATCATATCCTTAAAAGGAAAATGGGAAAGTAACTGTGTTAGGGCGTCAGTGTTTTGAATCATTGCGACAAGCTGACATCGATTCAGGGTAATGGTCGTGTGAGAGTAAAGATACAATTTAATGCTCGGATTAACTTTGTATTTATAAAACTCGCATCTGTCTTTAAGCCATCTGTGTTAATATTTCAAAAGGTAATTGAAAATGTAATATTTACCAGGGCTTTCAATTCTCGTGGAAATATTTGTATAACTCTGCACAATGCCTAAAACAATCACTGAAAGGAAGTTCAAAGGCTTTCTTTACACCTATGTTTAATTCCTGAAAGATCCCTGTAAAATACTGTGAGATGCCTAATAACAAACATTTAATGGCCTGCTGGATTTAAAGGCTGAGACATACGGAGGTAATAGTCCTGAGGCATTCTGTGGTGGTTTGCATCCTTAGTTATATTACTGTGTTCAGGCATCTGTTTTCCTTGGCTTCAGTAGGTATCGAGGTAGGAGTGGTGTTCTGAGTCCCAAAGATAACATTCCCAATTCTGTAATTGTTTTGTTTTCTTAAAGAATACTTTTGTTTATTTGTTTTCTTTGTTGTTTTGTGGTCCAAGTGATGCTTTGTAATTACCAGCTTGTATGTCATTCATAAAGGATTTTATAGATCAGAACTTGGCATTAGTTCTATATACTCTTTGCACTTCCAGGTCACTGCTGATTTTGTATGTTCTTAGGCTGTTTCTATATATTGCGTAGCGTTTTTAGCTATCTGCTGTGATTTCAGTGGTATACATTCCTCTCCTATATATATCAGCACAAGAGATTTCCCTTTTTTAGCATGAAATGATGTTTTTGTGGACTTCTTTTGTCACGATAGGAGTTATCTGTACTATACGTGTGGCCTGCCCCAGACATAAAGGCTCTTACGTTACCTGTAGTGCATACGCATTTTGCTCTTGCCAGTAATAGGACTCAAATACACGTAATAGGTTTCAGGAGAAATTACATGACTAGAATAAGAAACATCTATGTTCGTTATCACTCCATCAATCACCAGCACTTCCTTCATCCACTGTGAACGTCCTTACCATTATTCAGGGTAGTAGAGGACTGAATTTTAAAAATTACGTGCACAGATGTACACTATGAAAATTAATTCACTGATTATTTTTTAATGAATCTCTTACTAAATTATTTATCTAAGCTAAGCGAATTTTGCACCAAAGTCTTCAAAACGTCTGATACAGATGGCATTTTCAGTAAGACGCTATCAGTGCAGATGAGCCAAATTAAGAGGCTTTGCTTAGCAAAGCAAACCCTGGTTGTTTTTTAGATTTGTAGCGCTGAACGAGCTTGCAGATCAAAGGGAGCCATTGATTCTGCTACGTGCCCGTGCTCTGAGGAGTTTTTTTTTGCCTGCTCTAATGGACTACTTTCAGAAAAGGCTTTTCAGCAAGATAATGGTACAGACAGTTCACGGTAACAATAGCCACTTATAAGGCACACGGTTATCTAACAGTGATAATGGGGGACTTCAAGCAAGGTGGCCTGGAAATGTATTTTCATAGTAATCGATACGAAAGGCTAAGGCTTCTGTCTCAGGAAAGCAATTTGACAACAATTAAAGATGTTGCAGAATTGACTCTTGGCAGAGCTTACACGTGACAGTTTCTGCAGTATTTTTTTTTTTTTTTAATTTTGGCTTTTCTCTTTTTTTATTTTGGTTTTGGTTTATGCTTTGGTTTTGTTCGTTTTGCTTCGTTCACATTTTCATTACGATGACATAACCCTATTTGTACTGGCAGAACTGCACAATTGACTCATCTGAGGGCTGCTGTCACCCGTCCTTTGGTAGCCTGGGACTGCTCCCTGTGCAGCATCCCTCCCTTCCACTGTGGGTTTCCCTTCTGATGGTTCACACGCTGTTTGCTGTGAGCAGAAAGCATCCAAATCTGTCCCACCGTTTGCTTTCAGAGGTCAGCTGATTTTTAGTCTGACTCACAGAAATTTTTTACATCATCTTTAGCTCACATCTTGTCTTCCGTGTGAGCATCTCGGTTGGAATGGTCAGTGTGGATTTGGTGTTTTCTATGTCCATTACTTGTAAAGGGAAATGGAAGAATCTGCCTTATGTAAAGGGATATGTCATATGCAAAGAGCTATAACCACTCAAGCCACAACCTGGGGGCCTTTACTACTGCAAAAGCAAGTTGTTAAATCTCTTCCTGCCTTGGGGAGCTTCTCCATACAAGCCTATTGCCTAGGAACACCTTCTCCAACCACCCCCCTCTGTCTCTTGTTCTCACTCAACCATACTGCCCTAGGTTGGGAAATGGAGACTTTTGCCCCAGCCCTCCATCACTCAAAAGGAGGAGCTGCTGCCAATGTGATCTTCAAAAGGGCTTTACTCCTTGGTATGGAAAAAATGAATTTGCTTTCAGAACAAGTGGCACAGATTCTTAAAATGTGCTGTGTGATCTCATACACGTGGGTGAGGATGTTGAGTGATATTTCGCACAGAATGGCATATATCCTTCCACTTCTCTGTTGTGCGCAATTTATCAAATCTAGCAGGGGAGCATGTCGCACATGTGGAAAAGCCTGGAGGCTGTTTGTTATGGAGGCTGTTCCCAGATTTTCTTTATCTTTGGTAAGAGCTGCTTTTCTTTTTCCTTTCTGTATGTGTTTAAATAAATAGAGCCAAAAGTGTACTGGAGAGGGGAAAAGGTTCTATACTTCACAGAGCAAGGAAAGTAAACTGTTCTGTTAAGAATTCTTATAGCAATGGCTAAGGGAAGATTTCTTTGCCTGCAATATCACATCCAAATGATGCTCTGAAGTAGAAGCTAATGCAGGTATGTCCACAAAGCTGGAAAAGTGGCATCTGCCAAAGCAGTTTGACAATCTATTTCTAAGGCCCAGTTCTGCTGTGGCAAAGCTTCCACTGACTCCAGTAAGAGCTGAAGAAGGTTCTTAATCTCTTAATCTTGAAGGAAATAGGAAGTGTTTCTTAAATAAGTCTTCCCTTTTTTAGAAGATGAACATTATTCAGGTGATTGTGCAGTCTTTTATATTGGTGTAGTTGTACTTCCACTGATCTGAATGCAAATGTCTTTCTATTGTTTTTCCATTTTAACAAGCAGCCACTTCTGTACAGAACTCCAGGGCTCAGCATGTTTAAATTTCAGTTAACACAATCATTGCCTTCCTTAATTTAACTTCTGATGGCAAAAACAGGACCAGATCATTTCCAGAGCACTAAAATCCCTGTTTACGACGTCTTTGCTCTTGTTTTCTTTTTTTTCATATAGTAACTTATTATGCCTCCCTTTAATTGTTTCATCTGTTCAAACTTGAACAGATTTTTATTATTTTGGATGATATTGCATCAAAACAGTTACTATTTCAGTATCAGGTTGCTTCCATGGGCTTTTTATGCAGAGGCACTGGAGTCTTTGAACGTAATAGGCTCATAAAAGAACATTGGCTACCTCTGCTTTGAATTAAGCCTGGCCTTATAGTGTAAAAGCTATGCATCTGGTGAAGTTCATGGCAGCAAACCCGAGGGTCTGGCCCAGCCCACCTGTACCCCATGGGCTGGGGGAGCAAGGCACTTAGCTTAGGTACTTCTACACCTTCTGTAGCCCATGACCACTGCATGTTATGTTTGGTTCTCATTTCATCAGGGATGTGCAAAGATCTGTGCCCTGGCAGAGTAGTGGGGACTGCTGGCACCTTTATGGCCAAGGACAAGCTGTGGAGGGAGTGTAGTGGGATGAGGCAGCCCCAAATTCTAGGTAGGGGGCACGTACCTTTCTGTAGCACCTGATAAAAGTAATGTTGCCCTGCTTTCCAAAAGAGAGAGCAAGATGAAAGCTGTTGCCTTCATGTAAAGTTGAAGTAAATGCTCTGCTGTGGGATGGCGTGCAACAGCTCTGCCCACCAGTGTTCCCGCTGAAATCAGTGGCCCTGTTAGCAGTGTTGGTTGGTTATAAGGCTGAGCAGAGATCCCATGGTTTGGCCCCATCTGAATTTTCCTTGCTATGTTTGTCAGCAGTCTGTCTCAGAAAAGACCTAGTGCTGTGGCTTGTGGCTCTGTTGAAAGGGCGAATGAGAGGTGGTTGGTGGAAAACGCAGATTCAGCAAGCCCAGGAAAGAGAGAAGGTCCTCAGTCTGTTATCACAGCTCAGCTCTGCTTAAATATCACGGTGTGCCTGAGGAAAACGTAGCAGGGACTGCTCCACACTGCATCTGACAAACTGATGCTCCTGGGGCTTCCTGTGTGCTGAAAGGGACAGATGTGTCCTGTTAGAAGTCACTTCATCTGTTTTTACTTGACGTGTTATAGCTGACAAATCGTTGCTTATTACAATTTTCCCCTGTATTTTTTTGTCAACCACCCCCAGCAAGGTGTCATGTGACCGATTCCAGATAATGAGCGAGGAAAGCCAGACCTCCCTGCTCTTATCTAAATGGTTTGCCAAAGATCTGACCAGCCTGTGCAACAGCTTTTTCAGAGTGAAAGATCAGAACACTCCAGGGGGTGGTTCTGTACCATATTGTTAGGTGTATCTTCTCCTTTCCACCTCTGCAAACTTTGATGAATACGTGTCTCCTTAAATCACTGTATTCTTAACATATGGAAAACTTAACTGATAGCAATAGATTACTTTCTTCCCTGGCAATTCACGAGGATATACTAATCAATGTTTATTTTTAATTCTGTAAATATTTATTTTGGTACTCTGCGTATTTATTGGCACTGGTTCTGGTGTTTGCTTATGTGTCATTGTAAATGTTGATGGTTTCAGTAGTCTTGCTTCTAATGAATGTAAGGAACTCAGACTAACTGCACTTTTCTTCCATTCAAAAATCTTACAGTGAAAAACATTCCCACTGTCATATTACATGTTGTAATGAATACAGTTAATAAAATCGGTTGTCACTTTTCATTGATGAATGTGGAGGTTACTTTTTGATGTTTGAATTAAAGATAGAGTTGATCTACTCAGTGCACTGGAAAATACTAGGCGTTTGAAAGCAAGACATCAAGGAATGATGTCCCCAGAATAGCACAAAGAGAGTACTCACGCATGTATGCACTTTCATTTTAATGTAGAAATGCCTGTAGCACTTTTACTAATAACATCTCAAAATAACTAGATGATTGAATTTGCTACTGAGGGGAGGGCTTTCACAAATCTGAGTGAGTCTTCGAGTTCTTCTGTTTCATCAGCATGTTTTTATTTTGTTAGGTTTTGTTTGCTTTGCTTTTAAATCACTAAAACAATGGAAATGGCCTGGATTTCGTTCTGTTTTTCAAATCACCTTTGCTCCCTCGTTCCCCTGGTTGGGAAGCCAGCAGGGAAGCTGGTTCTCTTGGCACACATCAACTCTGGAGCCACTGGCATAACAACTAGAAAAGGCTACTGCCACGGAAAGCTTTATTTCTTGCCTTTAAGCCTGGGGCTTGACCACTATGTACGTGAAGTGATATTTGTTAGAATTGTTTTGCAACTTTCTCTACATTTCATGCATTTCAAAGATGCATTTTGCATTTGCATCGATTTAGTTGTAACCTTCACATTTGTTTTCTTCACTGAGCTGAGTTTCAAAAAGCCTCCCCCATGCTACCACTTGTCTATTTAGATATTGAACCCTACAGAATAAGAACTGAAATAAAATCTGCTCAAACATTTTTGTGGAACAGCAAAACGAAAGGTATGAGAAAGCTCATTATGCAAGTAAGGAGCAGGACATGGTGACACAGTATGACACAGACACTTCTTTCTAGTAGCTGGAATGAGACTGAAAAAAGGTTTTCCCAATGATTTAATGCATAAGCAATTTCACAGTCAGGCCTTCTTGGCCTATGTCCCCTGTTGCACTTTCATGTTTTATCCTACACATCTGGAGGTAAAAGACTTGTTGATTAAATTATTCCCTGCTGCAAAAGATTGCCTGATGATTGCATTGCTGGTGTCCAAGCACAGCTACTGGGTTTTTGAGGGGGAAAAGTGTTGCAGTGAAGTGTAGAGCAAACGTACAGCAACCATATGAATCTTGGAAACTGCAGGTGTGTGATGTGGCTGTTAACACGTTCCATGAAACCAGGCTACAATAGCCTGGCAGATCCGTTGTGATGGAAGAAAATTGAGAAGAGCGACAAAAACTCTTCTGAAATCAAGATGCTGAGTTTCTGTTATTCAGCTAATGGTCCCTGCCCTCTGAGAACCCAGGTCATTCCCAATAGCACAACTCTACAATATTCATGGCCATCTTATTAGAAAAGTGTAATCCCCAAAATGTTTGCAACAGAAATAATGGCTTGGGAATCTCCCTCTGGCCCATTTGTTGAAGCTGAATGCTCCATTTTGCTAAGTTATCAAGCAAGAGAATATTCTTGACTCCTAATAATTGCTAAGGAATATTGACCAGACAACTGACTGTGAGTGCCTACTAGTCTCATTTTAAATAATTTCCCATGAATCATGGTATTTTTCCCTTCTGAAGTGATCATACAGAAGCTATTTACTAGGAGCTCACACTGAGCATAGGCCCGCTCCTACCTACCACACTGCACATCTGCTTCCAATTAAAACCATTCCACAGTGCCCCAAGGGGGATGTGGAAGGGAGGCTCAAAGGTTTCTGCGAGGGGTTATTTCAGCAGCCGTGGCTGCTGCTGTGGCAGATGAGGAGTACGAACCTGCTTCATCTTTAATGACATATCACCTCGTTTGCTCTGTGAAGACCCGGAGCACTTGGCTCAGACACTCAGATGCTGGGAACAGGAGGTCTCTTGTTCTGGCTAATGAGGAGGACTCGTCCTTGACTGCTACGTGTATTCTTCCAGCTAAAAAAAAATGATTGTTTTAAAAGATAAGACAGAAATGGAGCCCCTAGATACCATTTTAAATAGAACAAGACAAGTGCAAGGAGGAAAATACTGGAGCCTGTTGAAGTATATCTCCCACTGCTACTCCAGGCTAACAGATAGTCTGTGCTGATAACAACCTGTGCATTGTGGTAAGAGTCAGAGATGGGCCCTTCTTCCAGCTGTGTTGGCCCTCTCTGTTGGTGTCATTTGGAATTCAGAGGCCCCTTGGACAGAGCAGTGAACTTAGATCTGAGTGAAGTGCTAAGTCGAAGCCCCAAATAAGCAGAAGTTGACTGATTAGAGGTGCAGCAGCATCACAGAGGTGTGCAATGATGAGAGACACTGAGGCAGCTAAACTCAGGGCAGCCAAGAGTCGTGTCAGCAGAGATGTTCTTGCCTGCTTCATGGGGTGGTGGTTCCTCTGAGGTTTCTTTGTGTATCAGAGTGCTTCAAGAAGTAAACGAAGACATGTAACTTCACTTTCACATCTATAATATGGGATAAAAGCACTTTTCTATCTCACAGGAATACTAAGGGCAAAGTTTATGCTGTTCAGGCTGTTCATCATGCAGATGTTGAAGTAGTGAAGGCATTACAGATACTGTGCTACATCAGACAGTGAAACTGGTGGGATATTTACATGGTGTTCTTCAGCTATGAGCTACCAGAGCATGGGAACAACCTGTGCTGAGCTTCTTGCTCGGGGCTGAGAACAGGCAGGGCAATCTTCAGAAACCTAGACAACCAAACAGTATATTAAGGACAGAAATTACACCAAATCTGTATGTCATGTAAAGCACATCTTTTCCATTCCTGCCCTGCTACATTTGATCACCTGTAAAGATGAAAACATAACCAAATTTTGCAATAAAAGTTTCGAATAAACACAGTCAATGTGTCTCAGTAAAAAATCCGACCTTGAATATGTCTGTGAAGATAGAGATTAAAACCTAAAGTAAGCACAGAAAACATGTATTCTGTTAAACAATCAAAGGATCAAAAATATCACAGTAATGGAAATCAGATGGATTGTCTGAATATTACTTTAAAACAACGACATTCAGGAATCCAGACAGTCTTGGTGTATTGTTATAGTAGGAATATATTGGACCTACCTCTGTATTTCTCTCAGTTTCTACCCTTCACATTCTGCACTAATGGTGTGGGTTTTTTTTACTGACATATAGCAAATCATACAGAAGTGTGGCACTTACAGCGAAGAAATTGGTCCTGCTATTCTTCTGTTTATAGACATCATTTTTTTTCCCCCGTGATAACAAGTTATTTGATCTTTCTAATTAAACCAAATCCAGTCATTATCATGCCACGTTTAGGATCTGATTTTGCAGTCACTGCATCTGAACACGTTCATTCAAATCAGTAAGAAATGCTCCAATGCAACAATTGCATGAAGGATGCAGTGCTGCCTATTGCTTTCTCAGAAGCTAAGAATATTTACGTCTGTGATCACTGCATAATGTTGAACTGGCCTGTTGTTGCTTTTTTTTTTTTCTTTTCCCCATAGGATCTGACAATATCCCGTAAATGTGCAAGTTATATATAAGAACACTTGGACCAGATTACATGGTTAAGTTGACTTGTCTATGCTGAATCCTAATTCTCTCTCAAGATGTAACATGTATTCAGACCGATTTAAAATAAATGACTGTATCAGAAAACAAAACAGACATCAGAGCACAAGCACAAAGGCAAATGTCAGCCCCTGGCTCTGAAACAACTGGGATTCTCAGTCTGAGCCATGAAACCTTACATTTCTGCCTGAGCTCAGGCAAACACTCAGCACTATTTATAGCACAGCCTTTTACTACCCTTCTGTTAGAATGGGCTTCATCGGAGGATTTACATGACTAACCAAAAGCAAAAGCCTTTTGTACTTTGTTTCCATAAGAGAAGGCCAGTGTGAAGCTGGTGTTCACTGGGCTGAACTGCAGAAACTATCAGTTACTAGAAAACCAATTACTAATTCAAAGGCATCTGTTACCATGGCTTAGGTCTCCTCTTCCTTCTCCATGCCCCAGATTTAAGATCAGTGATGGGAGCTTAGGGAAAACTCAAAGAGAACACTTCTTACCATTCTGTAAGATAAAGTGCATAGTCAAGGAAGACCACATGGTTTCACAGTAACTAAGGCATAAAGAGTAAAGACCTAGGAGATGGCTCTGAACCAATAAACAGCACAAAAGACTCCTATTAGTAAATCAAGAGCCCAATGTGCTCTCGTTTCTCCCTTTGTTTCTCCAATTAAGCCCTTTGGGCCACAAAGTTACTGTTCATGCCAAGGACAACAACCGGCACAAGGTGATTATTTTAGATTCTGCTACATACCCTGAAGTCTCATGAAAATGAAAACCAACCCTCCCCTCACCCTCTGTTCCAGTTTCCATGGGCAGGCCTACCAGCTAGTCCCTATACTTTGGTCTTGCAGTGCCAGCTGCAATCAGCCAGACTTTCCCTAGAGATGCCACTCTTTCACAGACCTATGCCTCTTCCCGCCTTCCACATGGCAGCAAGCTTTTTAACAAGTTCCCCAGTTTCTCTTTCCCCATTGGGACTTCATTTCAGAGCTATCTTGTCACCTCTGTTTCTCTCCAGTTGGATGATGTGCAGGAGCATGTCATGTAATGTTTCCTTCAGGGGTTGCTGACCTGTAGTTCCCATGGCAGTTTCAGAGTTCCCAGTGGAGAAGCGCAGCAAGCAGTTAGGATCAATGATGCCCTGGTGGGCCAGGAGCAGCCCTGGCTGCCAAGCAGAGGTTAGGATCACTTTGTTGAGGTTTGCGGGCTGCTTGTTGCCTTGTCTTGATCTGCATCACTGAACTGACTCTCTCATCCCTAGAGCTTTTCCACAGGGCTTCACGAAGCTTCCCAGTGCTGTTTGACATGGTTGGGAAGAAGGAGAAAAGCTGGAGAATGGCAGAGGACTGTAGTCAGGTTGCGACAGCCTTTCACAGATGTCCTCTGTGACCTTCCATACAAAACTCCACCTCTTTGCTATTTCTACCTCTAAAATGGAGGTGGCGGTGATCCTGTTGCAGAAGAAGCTTTGCAAAACAAAATACTTCACATTTTACCCCACTGTCTGTGAAGTAATGTGAGATGTGGGTTAGAGCCATAGTGCAATAGTAACATTTTCTCATCTCTCATCCTTCCCAGATTCACCAAGGGTGGATGCGGCTATAATCTGATTAAGAAGAGGGGATGAAAGGCCCTCATTCCTTTTTTTTTTTTTTTTTTGCACAGGATGACAGTTCTAAGACCCCAGCATGATGATGTAGCCATAGAGAAGAGTAGCCTTGCAGCTTCCTAATTGCTCTGCAAAGGAGGGATTAAAGAGCTGGAGGGGAGTGGGAGAAGAGGGAAATTGGCAACATCACAAAGAAGTGTTAGAGGGGTGTTCCTGTTCTTCCTCAGTTGAAGTGAGAAGATGCTGCTAGCATGCCTTAACCCCCTTGATACATCTGCCTGTCCTGGCTACAGATGCTCTTGACACCAGATGGCATTTCTTCTGGGTCCTGCATGGCTTTGACCTGCCTATTGCTGCAGGCTCTCTACTTTCACGAAACCAGTTGAAGAAACACCAGACTAGGAAGTAATGCCAGTCACAGAAGAATATTTTACTTCCCCCCTCTCCACGCAACCTGTGTTATTGCTCTGTCACCCTCCAGAAGTGCTCGCTGGTGTTCAGATGGAGCCTCCTGTGTGCCAGTTTGTGCCCATTGCCTCTTCTTCTGGTACTAAGCACCACTGAAAACAGCCATGCTCTAACCTCTTTGCAATCCCTCCTTTACGTATTCGTACACACTAATGAGGTCCCCCCGAACCTTCTTTTCTTCAGCCTGAACAAAAAAGAGATTCTCCAGGAGTGCCACAGGTCACAGCACTGCCAGAACCACGTTGAAGAGAGGTGCTGGGGTTGGGGACTGTCTGGACTCAGCACGGTCCCCACAGTGACAGGGGACTTGCAAGCCCTCAGGCTGTGCAGCGTGGATTGGTTCTTGGAGGTGGTTGGGAGGTGTCAGGAGGGACGGAAGAATTTCTTCCTAAGCAGCAGCAGTGCCAGCTTGTTCTGCCTCAGACTGGTGCATAATGGCCTGAAGGGGCTCACAGCAGGTGTAGCGAAGCTGATGCTGCTGATAGCACATGGGAATATTTATCTCCAAGCCTCAGCTCACCCTTCTTTCTCATGTTAGGTACTCCCAGGAAGGGATCTTGCCTGTGTCACAGCCTACCCACCTCATCACTGGGTATTCACCCACAGGTGTCCCACAGCAGCTGCAGGAGAGGAGCCCTTTTCTTGGCTCCGCACAGAACCATTCCAAATCCATACCCTGTTGTCTGAGAGTGGTGTAGAAACGCTCCCTGAACTCCATCAGTTTGTGCCCACTGCCCTGGGCAGGCTGTTCCATGCCCACCGCCCTCTGGTGCAGCCCCTTTCCCTCACCCCCAGCCGCCCCTCCCCTGCCGCAGCTCCATGCCGTTCCCTCGGGCCCTGTCGCTGTCACACAGAGCAGAGCTCAGCGCTGCCCCTCCGCTCCCTGTGAGGAGCTGCAGCCGCCATCAGGCCTCCCCTCAGCCTGCTCTGCTCTGGGCTGAGCACAGCAGGGTCTGCTCTTCATGCACCTTGCCCTCCAGATCTTTCTCCATATTTGTAGCCCTCCTTTGGACACTCTTTTTATGTCCTTCTTACATTGTGGCACCCAAACTGCAACCAGTGCTGGAGGTGAGGCCACACAGCACAGAACACAGGGGACACGCACACCCCTTGCCTAGTGGCCATGCTGGGCCTGGGGCGCCCCAGGGCACAGCTGACTGATGCACATCAGCTCCACACTGTTATTCACTGGCAGAGCTTTGCCACCAGCAAGTGAGATACCCGTCTCCCCTTCATCTGTAGCTATAACCATCCCTCCGGTGAGGTGTGAGAAGCACACTGGTGCATGGTGCTGCCCACCCTGCCAGGCTCTGCCCTCAGCTCCTGATGCCCACCCAGAGCTTTACGTGTCACTGCAGCTGGGAGAGGCTCAGCTCCCCGCAGAAGGCTTTCAACCCTCCCCCCCCAGTGTTAGAAAAGCTACAGTGCTTGCAAGGCACAACTTCAACTTCTGTACAATTTTATCATTTCCTTTAATTGCTCCAAGCGCTCTAATTTTTATACCATTGTGAAAGGATCTTTGTTTACACTGATTGTGGAGGGCAATATTTCTAGCACGGGTAACCATGGCAATGAATAATTCTATTCTCAGGAACTGTGCCAGCTGCACTAATGCCTTATAGTAGAACTCCAGCAGTTTGCTAATGAGAGACTTCTAGTCTGTTGCAGGAGGACATTTTCCCCTGTCTATGCATTAGCCTGCAGTTTCTTAAAAGCACATTCTTTATCAGTAATGTTTGGAGAGAAAAATAAACATAACAAGCAAATCTCAGCTACACAGCTGTCCCTGCAAGTAAGGTTTTCCTGTCTATTCTTTGAGACTGCATTATGATATACATTATTTAAGAAACCGTGCTATGCAATTGTCTGCTTTAATTGCCACTTTTGAAAACAAGGATGAGGTTAGGATGCTCCAGAGCAGATGTCTGTTGTACAAAAAGATTTTGCCCTGTAAGCTGCTCTGGTCAGATGTATGGCTTTTATCGCTAAGGAAAGCGTTTAACAATTTTAGCAGATTCTTTTTAAAAATAATCTACTTTGAGTAAAGGATCTTTTAAAATCTTTTTAATCCTTCCTATTACTTTATAGAAATAGATATTACACCTTGGAGTTGAATTACTGTGACACAGGAGCATTGAAATTGATTGAAATATTCTCTCTCATCTAGGTATAAACATAGTTGTTCTATATATTAAAAAACAAAAACAACTGTAAAATAAGTAAAAACCCATATATTTTATACAATTCATTATTTAAGTGTTATTTAAATTATTTGAACAATGGTAGTTCTGACATTGAGTATTTTTTAGCTTAGTTGTCTTGGGGAAACCCTCAGTTAACAGCTAAGCTAAAGTTCCTGTCATTGCATGACCTGTGGTCTCCAAGTATAAACCCAATCAGCTGGGGAAAAGCATCCTCTCTTGTTTGCAGAAGAACATTAACAATCCTGAGTCTGTTATCCCAAATAGATATCCTTAAGGAAGATTTATGCAAACACTGTTGAATTAGTCAAAGCAGTCTAGGATGGTCATAGCTCAAGGTTTCTAGAAAAGCATTTCTTAGCCTTGTGCCTTGGATCAGACAGAAGACTGAACATGTCCAAACAAACACCAACAAGTCTTAAGATTTTTTTTCCCCTCACATGCTGCAAAATGAATTGATCTCTACTTTGTGGTTAGTGACCCAGTGCCCTAATTTGAGGCTCTGCTGTCACCAGTCTCTGTGATAGACATCTGCCCAGAGCCAGCTGTCATGCCTGGCCCCCTCCCGGGGCTCCTCTCATCATCCTCCTGTGCTCTGCTCTCAGAACAGGTGCCTGCCCATGTCTCTAAAGACAAAGCAGGATCCAGCAAATACACTTTCCCAGAAAATTCAGCTTGGGTAGCTTTAAATGGGGAAAATGACCCCCAAATGGCAGTTCAGCTCAGATTGGGACTGCTTGGTTTTTCTGTGGCTCAGTAACACCCCCACCTTTCCAGTGCATAAAAATCTAGGTCAGTCCTGAAATGAAAACAGCAGTGAAAAGCTGTAATGTTTTTCCACAGAGTTGTTGGAACTCAGTGGTTGTTTTTTTTCTTCCCAATTTTCTTTTCCCAGGTGAGAGCATTGCTTCTGTTTAACTCACACCAGCAGTTCCTCTGCCTCCTGAAGAAAGAATGATAGAATCATAGAATTGTTTGAATTGGAAGGGACCCTTAATGGCCATCTGGTCCAACTCCTCTGCAACGAATAGAGACACCTACAGCTAGATCAGGTTGCTCAGAGCCCCATCCAGCCTGACTTTAAATGTCTCCAGGGATGGGGAATCCACCACCTCTCTGGGCAACCTGTACCGGTGCCTCACCACCCTTATTGTAAAAAACTTCTTCCTTATATCCAGTCTAAATCTCTCCTCTTTTAGTTTGAAACCATTTTCCTTTGCCCTGTCAAGGAGATGCAGATTTTCTGAAAATATGCCCTCTGGGGTCCCTTCCCACCTCAACCACCCCGTGATCCTGTGATGTCTGAAGGGCTAGCTCAGATAGCTGTCCTGACTTGGTGACCTTCTCTTTTTAGTTGTTTTTTTTTTTTTCCCCTTCTTTTTTAATGAAAAATGTACATAGGGAGAGGAAAAGTGGAAGAGACAGAGGAAAAAGAAGAAAGAGAGAGGAGAGAAAGCGTCGCTTCATGCAGCTTACAAGGGTGGCAGAAGCCCAAACCCAGGCTCTTTACTGAAGTGTAAATCCAGGCCAGTGCTCTTCAGAAACTCTCTTCCTTCCAGGCAAAGGGATGGAATGCCCCAAAAGCTTCCAGTGAGGGGACCAACACCACAGAGGGTTAAAGCATTGCCATTTCCCAGGCAGTCCCCAGTTTATCCTTTTCTGAGGGCTGCGGTGCTGCTCATTATAAGCAATTAATCTCCAACACCGCTCTCTGCTGTCAGCTTGTGCCTCCGTCACGCACCAGCTGAGCCGTGAGGAAGCGGCTGGCTGTCCCACGCTGCCCTGTGCCTCCTCCTCCAACTCGTTTTGCTCTTGTTCCCTGCAGGTGGTTTGGGTAAGTTTGTGTGTAGACACATGTTAATGGTGGTCAGATCTAAGTGTGAGCCCCACAAGTGAGGTAGAACCTGGGCAGTGTCAGCTGCTGCTGAAAATTCAGTTTGAGGTTGAATTAGATACAGTCATATGAGCAACATATGAGCCATTCCCCAAAGCTTGGGAGTTCTGCACCAGCTCTGCAAGGGAGGGCTAAAGAGAAATCAGCATGCTGTCTGGGAAGGTTACTTGTATAGCTCTTTTCAGTTATATCAAAGTCAACTGTACGTTGTGTTCTACATTGCCATACTTCTCCATGTAACCCTCTTTCTGGATGAGTGCTTCTGTCACCAACATTTGGTATCACTAGGACTGCAGGACAAGGCATTACTCGGCCAGCTAAGGGGATGGTTTTCAACACTTTTCAGCCATGTACATCATCGTTCGGCCTTTCTATAGCCTGCTTTCCCTTTTCAGCTATGCCTAATTGAAGGAGCTGGAGTCAAGGATTTCATTTTACCAGCTAGCCTCTGAAGCACTCTATTCAAGCACTTCCCAGTAGGCATGAATCAAAGCAGCTGACAGCAGCCAGTCGAGGCAGCAGAACCTGGTCTGGTTCTTTTTCTCCCATTTACTGATCCATCACCTGTAATACAAACCCCAGTTTTGAGACATTACAGTTATTTCTACCACAGATCTCACTTCTCCTCAACACCATGGGAGACCCTGAAACTACCACCTGGGAAAGGGCCAACTGCACACACCCTGGATCAGAAAGGCTGCTGATACGATCATATAAAAATGCGTATTTCATTTGAACTTCACACCACCTGCCTCACCAGAGCACACTGGCATAGCTCTGGTTTGTCCTACACCCATGTGCCTACCTGTGCGCCCATCTTTTAGGATATTGCCAGCAGCACCCGCTGATGCTCAGAGCTGTTCTGCTCCTGCTGCTGCCTCTGTTTGGAGGAAGAAAAAGATGAAAGCCTCCTCTTCTCTCACAGGCCAAGAGGAGAGGAAAATCCCCACCCAGCAAGGTAACACTGGTTAGACTCATGGCTGGTGTGCCCACCACTTAAAGCACTGGAAGGGTCACTGACTAAACACACCCACAGAGCACAGTGCCTGCAGCCTCAGGGGAGGAGCGATGGGGATGATTTTGGCAGTGTTTCCTTCCTCCTAAAAGCCAGGCAAGTCGGGAGCTGAATACCAGGAGCCAGACCTTGGCAGCTGGCACAGCAGGAGGGACAGACAGCAGATGCAGACGGACAGACTTCTGTCTGCAAGCTGCTGCCTTCCAGCCTTGCAAAGATGGTCGGCTCGCTGGTGCGTGCTCTGATGTGCTGCTGCTTCTTTCTCCTGCTGCTGCTCTCATCCTGCACTCTGACACGGTGCCTTCGTGCTGCAGCTCCAAGGGATGTATGCATAACTCCCTTGGGAAGTTTATAACAGAATTTTCAATAGGGGAAATGAACTTCTGAATGTGGAAATAAAGTCTTCCAAGTTGAATCTTTCCTTTTTTATTTTATTTTATTTTTGGAAAATGAATGCCGTTGCCGTTATCTCCCAGCCGTTGTTGAGGCACAACCTGGAATGACTCACGGTGCTCTCAGATGTCCCTGCAGACCAGTGGGACCCATGGCTGGGAGTGGATGGAACAGTTTGCCCCCACCCTGCTGCAGCTGTCTGCTGTGCAGTGACAGGAGGTGGAGCATAGAAGGGGAAGATGCTAGAGTTGCAGAAATACAATTATTTTACCTCTCTTTTGCCAGTAAGTCACCCAGCAGGGAGAGCCTCCTCAAATCAGTAGAGTTATCAAATCAAACATCATGCAGTGCAACAGCATACCCTCAACACCACCCCTCCTTGGCACAGGCTTCACCCAGTCTCCATACTGTAACAGGTCCTTCTCTCAACTCATTCTCATCCATCTATTTCCCAGTCCACCTTGTTGGTTGTTTTTTGCTGATGTCTATGCAGGCTTCTGAGCAGCACTGCACTTATCTGAGATTTCTCTTCTGCACATCAGGTTGGGGTCTCTTGACTTTGGGGCACTAAGGAGCTCAGTATGGACCGGTCTGCCCTGTCTGAACTCGAGGGCTGCAGAAATGACTGAAAAACAAACAAAAAAAATCAGTGGGGAAATAACAGTAGCTTGGCCACTAGTTGTTGATTTCTATTACAAAGGAGCACCAGAGATTATCCCAGTATTTCAGTGATGTAACCCAGCCCTTTGGCCATGGGCAGGATCTGGCCCACTGACTCCTGGCACAGGAGGTGGAAGGAAGCCATGGAAGAGGGATCCACCAGGATGCGTGCATTGACTTGATGTTTTCAGACATAATTCTCAGAGTTAAGCTGCATGAATAGAGATTTTACACTGAAATGTATCATTTCCTCCAAATTTTCTTCTTTTGTGCCTCCTGCATGTGAGCTTTTGTTAGGCAGTTGCTACACAGCATTTTACTGTGTGTCTTTTGTTCAGTAGTCCTTTCAGCTGTCACACTCTGATCACATTCCCCATAGAGGTATAGAGCACTTTTTGTTTGCTTTGGGAGTTTTGTAACGAATGTTTCATCTAATATTCAGCCTTCCTCACTGTTGTCAACAAGATCAACATCCTGTTGAATTTCACTTGGAGTAACCTCAGTGCTGCATCAGTGGGCTCACGTCTTGCTTCGTCCATAGCTGCAACCAGCCACAGGACCGTCTGTGCCATCCCTGGGTAGAAGGGAAGACAATAAGGACCCAAATACAGACCATAATGGGAGTTATCCTCTCTTTCCTCCTCTTCTCTGCCACTGACCCTTTTTTTCCCCTTATCTCTTTCCTGGTAAATGTCTAAAGCTCCATCTAAGGGTGTCCTGTTGAGGGAAAAAGAGAATTATCTTTGCTTTCTTTCCTTGTTTATGTTGCGTGGTGCATGATTGAAAGGCTTTTCCCTCTTTATCCAGTAATATTCTCTGGCTTTCATTTTATAATAACTCCAAGGGGCTGTCGTGATGGACTTGCTGGATAACTGAAGTAATACAGATATATTTGAAAACTAAATTTCTGAAAGGAGTAATGATTTTTCGTTAAGGCTCTTAATGTCCTTCTGGGATATTATTATTTTTTTCCTGTTTTATTGAAATGTTTAAAATATGTAGAAGAGAATATACTTGATAAATGCTTGGATAAATCTGCCATCTTAGCTAAGAGTTGGAAAAACCCTGCCTGAGATATCCTGCAAGTTGTTTGGCAAAAGTTGACATTTTATATGTGTATTTTTTTAGATCTATAAGAAAAATCTTCCCCAATCCTCTGATGTCTTTTCATACAGAAATATAAGTACAAGCAAGAGAACAAGCCAATTTCATTTGTGTTCCTTGCCAGGTCACAGCTAACAGAGTTTTTGAAACCGCAGCAACTGCTGCTAATCCTGACCTGATTTGGAGTCTCTTCAAAGCATACAAATAAAGACAGGCTGACGAAGCCCAGCACAGAGGCTGCTTTGCCTTCATTTATCTCATCTGGGACTGCCATGGGGGCAGGAGGAACGTCACTGGACAGATCAAGTGATGGTGTTATTTTCAAAATAGTTTATTACTCTGGAGAAGTAGACCCAAATCCTATAAACTTCCTGGGATTGTGAAGCATTGGCCATGGTAGCAGCAGTTGCTGTTCATGAGCACTGACCTCCAGAAACACTTGCTTTCCTTTTCTTTCCCTCTTAGCTTTTCTTTTAAGCTTCCCCCCCACACTCATGTGCACCTTTAATGCCTGCAGCACCTCCCTAGTATTCATTCCCTCTTCTGCACATTTATGTCCATTGTTTCGGTCTTTAAAAAGCCATGGGAAAAGGCTTCCCTTTCGCTACAGATGTTGCAGATTTGCCCTATTTCTCCCACACTACAATAGGGCTTCAGACTCACTTCTGGTCAGTCATTCTGACAGGATTGGTAATGTCAGGAGAGGAGGTCTAGGTGGGCAAAGGGATTGACTTTAGTACCATAATTAACATTCTGGCTATAAACACATGCATGTCCGCATGTCCCATATTCTGCAGTGACTGTCATTAATCACGAGGCAATCTCTGTTCACAAGGGAGGTTGGGAATGATGATCAAGGCTCAAATCAGGACAGCTTAATTTAACATGAGGTGTTTGTGTTGGGTGTGTTGCAGCATCGTCCATATTTGCAGTCGTTCCGAGACACTGATGTTTTGTTATTCTTCCCAACTCTTGTCTCTAAACACACAGGGTCCTGCTAAAGACTGATATCCTACAACCTGCTCTCTCTGCTGCTCCTCCTATAGTTCACCTCCTCAGAAGGGAGTGGTGCCAGATGTGATGCTACCCGTCCTCTGCACATCAGCCCTTTTCCAGAGCCTTCCCCTTGAAATAGAGAAAAGAGATTTCCACCCTAAAGATGAGGTTTATCCTCATCACAGAGCTTTTAATATTGTGTAATACATCCAGTATCTCTTGTCTTTATCCATAAAATAAAAGCACTAATGTCCCCATATGTCAAAGGTTATATATAAACATTAATTCTCCCAGGATGTGATAGACATCCCCATTTCCTTATGAATAAGCACTGCTGCCACTTCTGCCCTCGCTCCTGATCCAGGGCAACAGTCTCAAAGAGCATTTCAGAAGATAGTCATGCTCTGCTTGTTCATTCTCACTTAAAGCATTTACCCAAACATGGATTTCCACAAGTCATCAAGTACTCAGTGTCTGAGCAATATTTTAGTGCCATAAACAGGTAGCTGATTTGAAGCAATCAACAATAATTTCAATTTCTGGGGCTGTTCTCCAGCAGATAGATTAAAAGCCTGCAGCCTTATGCTTTTTTCTTGATACATTTTGTATTCTCTCAGCTCAAAACCTTGCTTGGTGCACTTTCCATGATGGTTGTCATTGCTCTATTAATTCCAGCAGCTCTGGGGTAAATTGTGCCTGCATCTTCCTGCAGCTACACAGCATATGATCTGTTCTCATCTGCATAATCCATCTGTTCACTGGCCTGAGATCTGTGTAGCCTTAAGTGTCAGGGAGCACGGACTTTGTGTGCTGCTAGGAAATACATAGACAACCACCTTGCACAATTTTGGACTTCTTAGCATCTGATTAAATTGATGTGATTCTGTTCATGAGTCATGTAATGCACGTCTATTTCTCTTCCATGGCACCTGTTTCTGTGAGGAGATGAATGTCTGCAAATGGGGTTACAGGTGCTTATCTCATCTCAGGACTTCATCTGAAGCAGTATCCATGGATACCATGGAGCACCCCAAATCATGTGGTGTGCCCCAGTGCCCTGAGCACGTGGTGGGTCTGGCACATGGGTCCCAACCCACCTGGTTTCTGCAGCCTGAGGACTTTAACAGGGGCAGAACCTGCTCAGCCTGCAGGAATCCTGGGTGTGTGCAGAAGACAAACTGAACAGCTTAAACACCATCCTGGGTGATGGTGGTTTGGGGTGAGAGATGATTACATCTGGCATAGAGTCATAGAATGGTTTGGGTTGGAAGGGACCTGTAAGATCATCTAGTTCCCACCACCGTGCTATAGGCAGGGACACCTCCCAGCAGACCAGGTTGCTCAAAGCCTCGTCCAGCCTGGAAGCCTCATCCATCAGGAGTCTCCTCAGAGAGGCCAGTACAGCAGCTGCAGAGGGCACCTAGCCCTCCTGCACTGGTGCAGCTGTGCTGTATCCATCCCTCAGCTACCAGCTCATGGTGGTACCGGCAGTCTCCAGCAGAATTCTGTCCATAGGTGCGACTTCCCAGTCGGCTTCTCATGTGGCTGTGGTTTATTACATTTTTCTCTTAAATAATTTTAATTTACTTACAATCTGCAGTGACCTGTGGTAGCTGGTCCAGATGGACTGGGAAGCTGACATCTCCCATCACTATCACAGCAACATCTGGTTCTGGCCTAATGCTCACAGTATATGCACAGCGGTAACTCTCTCCCTGTTCCTCAGAATTTGGTGTTGCTGTTTTGTTTTTATTTTTATTGGATTTTTTTCATTTAGGTAGGGCTGGCTGTGTGACGACATAGGGCCAAGGACAGGCAGGAAAAGATGAGAGCATCCAAGTTGCTGGATCTTAGGGAAAGATGTGTAGAGATTCCCAGTAATTATACATGCTGACTGACCTTAATGCAGCTATTACAGAGCCCACAGACACATTCTGTAAAATGCAATTTGGATGAAGATAAGGGATGTGTTCACTCATAAGTTGAGCAAAACTGTTTTGCTTCTCATCATCTTTTTTTAGCAGTTGTTGCTGCGTTCAGACTCTTCCAGCAAGGAACAAACGTGTTTTCTTTTTCCAGAGAAGTGTCTGTCTGCCTGTGCTAGAGCCAGTAGGCATATCCCAGAGTTGTACAATCTCGTGTTTTGAGGAGGAGAGGAGCAGTCGCAGACTGGGCTGGGTACCAAATATGTGCCAGCAGCTCACTGCCTTCATGCAGGCTTTCTCTCTCCACAAGTGAGCATGGTGCTGTCTTGCTAAAAGATCTTTGACGTCTTTTCTTTAGAGTCACTCTGGAATTGTTATTGAAATGACAGTTTTGTCCTGAAAGTTTCCTGGCAACTCACTCTCCTGCCAGAGCAGGCATTACTGGTTGGTTCCCAGGTTTGTGCAGAGTTGAGGTCTGTGCTAACCTTGTCTCTTTTTCACTGACTACGTCAGTGCTACAGGGAAATGGATGTGGGGAGAGACCTAAGGAACTGGGATGTAAAACAAACAGCAGGAAATAATAGCTTGTAAATGAAGATGGCCTCCGAGGAATCCCAGAGATGAGAGTGCGGATCTGCACAAATAGAGTAACAACAGCAAAATACACCTAGCAATTAAGGACAATGAAAAACAGGTAATATTTCACAAGGGGGGTTCTTCTGATGGCCAGCCCTCCTGGAAACCATTAGCCCTTGAAACCATCTTCCCTGACGGATCCCCACTGCAATGCAGCTCACAGTTTCCTGGATACAAGACCCAGAAAGGGATTTGGTTTCCAATCTAGCCAGCAGTTCACCAGACTTTTTTATTTATAAATCTTTGAGTTTTTTCTTGGTGGCAGGGAAACACAGCCCTGGACTCCCCAGAATCTCTCTCCTGATGCTTGAGGCCCTCTTGGGTCATGTCCTTAGGGTATCACTAGGGCATCAATACGTTAGTCTTCTAATGACTGCTTGCCACACAAGAAGCATATGTACAGGTTCATGGCCATTTCTTCCCCCACATGGCCCCATGGACCAGCTTGCAGCACACTGGCATATCAGCCACTCAGTCTGATTGGGGTAACTGGCCCGTCTGGTCCAGGAGAGGATGCACACGAGAGGAGAACTTGAGGAAGAATGAGCCAATTTTGTGTGTTATAGCACCACTGCAAGAGAGAAGACTGGCCTGGTTCCAGAGGTAAACATGAAAAGAGACTTTGAAAGGATAGGTTGTTATCAAAAGGAGAAGCATTTTTAGTCCTGAGCTCTCTTCACTGACTTGAGTAGGTTCAGAGTATATCTCCACAGCCCCATGAGACTCCCCATTTTGCATAGCATATGTATAACTTCACTCCAAGAAAAACCAGCAGATTCCTCCCAGGATGGAACACACTGCCAAGAGTTGGGATCCTCTTGCTCTAGTACCTTGGCAGAAGACCTGTCTCCTGGCAACATCTCATTTAGTGATTGGCAACCCTCCCTGAAGCAGGAGGGTTGGAACTAGATGTTCTTTGTGGTCCCTTCCAACCCAAGGCATTCTATGATCTCTATGATCAACCCATGAAGGCAATCCTAGCACAGGGCAGTACCCTGTGTCATGATCCTTTTCTTCCTCTGTACCCCCTCTTGGGGTACGGGACACCCCTTCCTACTTCTCCCGTGGCCCTTGGGACATGAGTCACCTCTACTCTTCTCCAGCCTTTCCTCAAAGGAGTGCCAGACAATCCTGAAAGGCACAGTGGCGGCAGGAAGAGGTGAGTGGGACCTGACTGTGTCCCCTCCCATCCTCATCATTGTGCAGAGAAGCTGAGTGCATTTTCACATTTTGGCACTTAGGGAGTGGATCCTGACAAACAGCAGGGCCAGAGGGAGCAGAAGGGAGAGCACCGCTGCTGGGGATGCAGTGGCAATAACTGTCAGCTCATAATACTGCTGCTTTTAGATATTTTGTGCATTTAGAATTGTGACATTTGCCACAGTGTTGATACATTCCCAATCACTAAGGATAAAAGCATTGTTACAGCTTGAGATCGCTCTGGTTTGAGCTACGATGCTCTGGGGCTTTTTCTCATTTTCTTGCGCTAATGTCTTTGGGTCAGTCTGCCCAAATTTAAGTTCCACTTCTGAAGACTCGCTCACTGGTCTTCAGTATGTGACGTGCGACATGGCCAATGCCTGTCTTTGCGCTTTGATTTTAAGAATGCTTATTACCAGGGGGAAAACAGATGCTTCCCATCCAGACTAATCAGGGAAGAAGTTTTACCCAGGGGATGCATCTGTCCAAATGTAGTTTAAATGTAATCAAACTGGTCAAGTTTGAGAACCAGCTGAGCTCTGCTATGAGGGAAAAACAAAGGGGGTGAATAAAAATATTAAAATCCGCACTCAAGTGATTTTGGAGACCGTGCTGTGCACTTTACTAGGAACTGAAATACCCCAAGGATAAAACAGCAGCTGGGATTATAACAAAGCTGGCATCACTCCAATGAACCAGTAAATCATGTGGGATTATTACTTGCAAGAGATTTTACTGGTATGGAAAGAAATGAAAGTAGAAACTGATTTCTGATAAACAAAGGAATTAATTAAGAGGAGTCTCTAGTAAAACTAAGTCATCATTCTGCAAAATATCAGCCCAGTTCCTAACATTAAAATTAACAATATTTTAAACTCTAAATCCATTATATCCAAATGGGGTTGGGGTTTGAAAATGGCTGTACCAATCTGTAAGGGATTATTTTCTCCATTCAGTCTACAGTGTGACATATGAAAGGTGGGGAATAATCGAACGTGTAAGGATTTCTTATCTACAATATCCCCTTTTCTTTTTATACAGATTTTGAATCTGAACACAAGGGAGAGCAAGAGTTTGGTACACTAGAGAAGAAAGGCAAAAGAAAAGAATGGAACACATGGTAAAAAGAATAGGAAATAAAAGAAATCCATAAAAACACACTGGAGCAGAAGCGTCAGAATGGAAACAAAAATAGGCTCCCTGATGGATGTGACAAGTGGTACAGAACCAGAGCTTGCTGTAATCAGGTGTGCAGATGAAGCATCCCACATCAACCATCTTCCTGGGGAGGCTCTGCACCACTTGCTAGAAACCAGACTGCTCATAACTGTCTCATTGCTAAGGTTGAAATAACTGTGTTTGAAAGCTGGAATTCTTATAAATGTGAAAATTAAACCATCCTCATTTACCTCCACCCATTTTTACAAAGGCAAACATTATTAGATCAGCTACTCTACAGGTTTTTTGTCACAGCTAAGGTTGAGTATGCCTTGGGCTTAGCTTTGCTGAGAAGCATAGATTAATTCCATGCTACTCTTTCTTCCAAGGCTCCAACACAATTAATTCAAAGGAAAAGTGTTAGTACAACCTGCACTGAGCCTTGCATTAATTGAGATTGCTGCAAGGCAGATGAATAGGAAGTGGCTGCAAGCCGAGCATCACTGGAAGAGAGGAATGTGAGTATTCTGGGCTGAGAGTTGGTCAAGACTCAAATCTGGCAGTTCACGGCACATCCCATAGCCTCTGGCCCAGATATTTTGCTAAATTCATCACCTTACAGTTTATTATAGACAACCTACCAGGAATTCACATGTCTGAGTAGCATCCAGGAAATTGGTACTGTGAAGGCTGTCATCTGTTATAACTTCAGTGCCTAATTGTGAAGGGTATATCCATATAACACCTATTCACATGAAGTTCACACCAACTGTATTTAAGTTTTTTATCATCCCATATCTTGGTGTCTGAGTCGTACATAGTTGGCAGTAATAGAAGAATAAATGAGGACACTAGATCATCTGTTTCTTTGTACTTTTGTGTTTCTTTGTAGGATATGTAACCAACCAGGTTCAGAATGGAGGTCAGGTATCCTTCATCCCATCTTGTAGTCTCTGGAGCATTTATGTACACTTTGTACAGCCACGGTTCCCTTCACTAAATACATGTGCAAGTCAAAGGCACTTCTGTATAATCCTGCTCTGTTTTATCACCTATGTAATGACATTCACTGAAAAGCATATCAGGATAAGAAGAGTCTGGGATAATTTCATTCTTTGAAAAACCTGCAATATAACCTCAATGTCAGAAGATGGCAGCAGTAACGCACAGTTAGGGTCTCTGTCCGCGGGCTTTTTTTGTTAAAAACGTGTTTTTGTTTCAGAAAGAGGCAGATTTATTAAAAGGTGTCACTTTTAACAGTCACATCAAATATGACAGGCATCCTTCCAGTAAACATGAATGCATCACTGCCTTTCATCTAAATGGAAGGCAGGTATCAAGAACAGAATGTATCTTACATGCAATCACGCTGCTAGAAAAATCACTGCTCTTTTATCCTCTGGGAAAAGTGTTCCATTTCATCCATAAGAAAAAATAACGTGGTTCCGTAGATGTCTGTATATACATATATATAATTATGCAATATGTTGAACATTTTCTGAATTTCAAGGACCATTTCTTTTCAATCAAGATACCCATTCTTACTGCAAGTAGTTCTCTGCTGAAGACCACGTTTTAAACTCAGAAAAAGCAGTGAGAATCTGCAGGGGGAGTATTCATCAGCTGAGTGAGTGTTCAACATTTTTGCTGCACCTTGATGATCTGTGAGTCTGTCACATTCACGCACACCTTAGTAGGCTGTCAGGATACAAAGTGTGTTTGATTGAGGCTTTATCTCAGAAAGAAAAGCAAAAAGAAGAGGTATTGTCACTGAGTTTGTGTCCTCTTCTGCAATAATAACTTAATGTGTTTAATAGACCATATTCTCAAGGTTTACTATCTCACATGACTGCCAATACGCCTTCTGTATGTTGGCACGCCATCTCTGCCCTTCTGCAAGGTCTGACCTAACCTGTGGTGTCACTTAACTGTATACTCACAAATGTCATAGCATTTCAGCCTCACTTCAGGGAAATTCAAAGCAATTCTATCATCAACTCTTTCCCAGCACTATAAGGGGAAAATGGAAATGCTCCTGTGCAAGACAAACCAGATGCTGGTTTGACAGTCTGTGTCTGAGGTATAACATCAGTGCTGCATGTCTATAGATGACATTGTTATCCCCTCAGCCATGTACTTCACCCTCTTCACTTCACTGGAGATGACTTACACCATGATGTCTCTTTCTGTAGCTACTGTAGAAGAACAAGAAGCTTTTTTGCAGCCAGAGTTTCTCAAGCGTTCTGCTCTTGCAGAGTGTCGCTGCAGTGTACCCATGGAGCGTGAACCTCCATTGGGAGTGATGAGCTCTGAACAGCCTACTGACCATGCAAGAGAGAGAAAAGGCAGCTTAAATCTGGTGCCATCCTAAGTCTCAAGAACCATCTGAATTTCCAGTTGCTATTCCAGATGCTCAGAATGAGTATTTTTTTAAGAAAAAAATTGAAAATTGAAAAATTGAAAATTTTTTAAGAAAAAAAAAAAGACGAGTTAGGTCAGAGATATGGAGATTTTCACCCTGGATTCTGATATATAAAGACTGTGTGTTGTAAATCTCTAATACAGACTTTCACAAAATAAAAACATCTAAATGTAACGAATGCATATGTATATATATATAGTTGGGGAGAGGTGAATTGATGAAATCAGAGTAGACAGAGCTACAAATATCATTCAGTCACTCATCCCCCTCAGATAAAGGATGATGTTACATTAGCTCTGCACATGACCACAAGGAGGATTTAATGATCTTCCCTGTTTTGCTGTATTTAAAAGCAAGCTTCAAATCAGATTTTCTCAGTAGAGAGAGCTTTTATATGATATTTGATTGTTATCAGTAATAACAAATGGACTAATGACTGCTTTATTCCACTCAGCCAGTGGGGCCAGACAATAAACTAATCTCTCTCCTTTTCAATCTAATTTTGCCATGGGAATCATTGGTGCTACTTGGCAAAATCCCTACACAGGAGGAATCCATGCTGTTGAAGAAATGAAACAAAATCCTTGTATACCGATGCTATCTTGATAATGCCTAAAAATCCATCCATGTGCCAACTTTCATTTCCTGATCAAATCAGAATACATGAAGATAACTTGTAAGAATGCCTGTAAAATCTTTGATTTAGAATTCTATCTATCTGGGAAAACCACTCAGACATTCATGACACTAATGAAATATATCCATGGACCTTTCTCATGCATCCTCACATAGTGAGATTTTCTTCACTATCTATGGTTATACTTTCATTGTGGCTCAAAGTGAAAAATGATGTAGCTGCTCCATCTGAGGCATGGCAGATGTTCCCATATAATAAACGAAGCCCAGTGCCTTCCAGAGAGAGATCTCTAATCAGTACTAGCTGGGATGTATAACAAAACTTAAACCACCCTTATTCATACTGATATCCACATGGGACAATCAAAAGATCAAGTTCATGAACAAATTGGCTTTTCAACGTTTGTGTGTTCCATCTTGAAGCTCTTAATAATCCAGCTCCCTTGTGAGGAGTCAGGACCCTGTATCAGCAAGGGCTGATCAAAGTTCTCAGGGCTGCACAAGTCAGTACTTGTAGTACTGTAACCCTAAGAGTAGCCCTCAGTGAGCTGGATAGGAAGTCTGATAAAAGAAGTTGATGCTTGGGCATACAAACTACTGTCCATGGAAAAGAGAGGAATCTCAGGATCTTGTCAGTTTTCACACCATTGCAGTATGTCATTAATCATAAATTGCTAGAATGATTTGTCCTGGAAGGTACCGTAAAATTCACTGAGTTCCAACCCCCTGCCATAGGCAGGGACAGCTCCCAGTAGACTGGGTTGCCCAAAGCCTCATCCAGCCTGGCCTTGAACACTTTTGGAGATGGGGCATCCACAGCTTCTCTGGGTAATATATTCTACTGCCTCACCTCTGTCTGAGTAAAGAATATCCTCCTAATGTCTAATCTAAATCTATCCTCTTTTAGTTTAAAGCCCTTGTCCTGTCAGTAGAATGCCTGATAAAGTGTCCCTCCGCATCTTTCCTCTAGGCCCCCTGTAGCTACTAGAAGGCCGCTATAGGGTCTCCCTAGAGCTTTCTCTTTCTCCGGGTTGAACAACCCCAGCTCTCTCAGCCTGCCTTCACAGGAGAGGACCTCCAGCCTTCCAGCCATTTTAGTGGCCCTCCAGTTCTTTATTTCTACAGATTTTGAGGAAAATGCCTTTAGTAATGAGAGATGCTATTAAGGCAACTTTATTTATTGGCATTGTACACATGAGAACTTTAACACCTTCAGTTAAAGCTGGAGAGCTGCAGGTAACATATAATCAAAGACTTAAGGTATCTGCAACTGGTACATGGCTCTAGATTACAATGCTGTTGTTACAGGTTGAGATATCCTACATCAGAAATTGGAATGGGTACATTTTTAGCTCTAAGAATAGCTTAGGCTATTAATACCAGTTCACTTCTACATTCAACACTTGGAAATGAAACCCGTTTCTTCATGGATGGCTAAAACTTGAAAGTGTTAAGAGTTTGAAAATGCAATCCTTGTCTTGGTGTTCAGTGGGACATTAGCTACATGCTTGTTACTGATAATCGCTTCTCCATAACATGGGGAGAGTACTGTAATTGGTGGTAATGCAGGCTCAACATGCAAGGCCTGGAATACCAATTTTTCCGTGTTTGTCTTGATTGGTTGGTTGTGAAAATAGGATGTGACACCTGCCTGGGCTCGTATGTGCAAAATAGCAGCTGCACGAGATATGATACGCAATAATTGGCTGCCTGCAGAGCAAGAAAACACCCACATAAATGACGTCTCTCTCTCTAAAATTAGGCATGGAAGCCTTTCAACAGGGGTCAGGCCCCTTATCAGGAATGAGCTGTCAAATCTGTGTACATCATTGTGGCTCATTAAAACAGGAAATGCAGCTCTTCTAATCATCAGTTCAGACAGAGCAACATCCCATCATCCATCAAGATGGTATAATTGTAATGTATTATTTGTGTCAGTGTTCATCATAGCAGAGTTTTTGGAGACTTCCAGAACACAGTTTTTCTCCTCTTATAGAAAAGCAGAGAAGTTATTTGAACTTAGCTATAAAATTAGAGATTATTTGGAAAGAAATAGAAAACAACATGAAAGGCACTGTTGCATTTCCATAGCACAACTATACCTTGAACACTGTAATATCTCTTCAAGATGATGTCACAGGAAGAATATGGGAGAATCAAAGAAGGGAAGCAAGCAAGATCAAAGAAATGGCACCTGTGTTAGGAATGAGTAAATGATCCAAGTGCCTTCAACTAGAAAACAGACCACTTGGGGAGGGAGGGTAATATCGTCTTGCTTATCAAAGTCTACATGACATGAAGCAGGGAGAGATATTCACCATTTCTCCTAACAATGCAATTATAGTTACACAATGAACTTGTTATACTCAAAACTGTTCAATTCCTAACAGGAAAAGGGATGAAATTTTTCATTTAGTACCCAGCCAAATGGTAGAACTTATGCCATAGAGTATTTTGGATCCCAAGCAATGAGCTCACTTCATGAGTTTGTAGAACTCTGAGAATTATCATATAGAAATTACTACTTCTGCACCTTCTTGATGAGGAGCTCCTCTGGACTGCTGAAATTTGGAAGGTATACTGCATGACCTACTTTTACATTCTTATTTAAGCACTAGTTCCTGTAAGCTAGATGGATCTCAATGTAAGCCAATAGACTTATTTTCCAATAGTAGGAATAGATTTTATTATTGTTGATAGTCACTATTACTATTATTATAACAATACCTTACATTAATAAAACCATGTGTTTTTAAAAACACGAGGTTTTCACTTTGCCTGGGACTGAAAAATAATTTGATATTACAGTCAACTCCTTGAATCAATAACAAAGGCTAACAAGAAGCCAGTTTTCACATGGCCTAATTGTAAGCCAGTTATGGAGGTGACCCGAATGTCATTTTATTAGTGAGACTGCTCCAGCCGCTCCTGCCTTAGTTATAATTGCTTAAAATGAAATGGTTTTTCTCCATCTTTTCAGGGCATTCCTTCATTTTCCTATTTTAAAATTTTGAACAGTAATGTTTTCTTTCATCTGTAGCCCTCACCTGGTTTCAAATTTCATATTATAAAAAAAAACCAAAACCAGAATCTAGAAGCATCTAAAAGATATATCTAAGAAAATACACTCCCTCTGTTTTGAACACCTATGAACAATACTACTGGAAAGTCCTAGGAAAATGACATCTAGAAGTTGTCTCAAGCTTGCAAAAGCTCTGCTCCTCCTCAGTCATGCGTCACCTCCTCTAAAATTCCAAGTCATATCTGAAAAATGAATATGGAAGTGACACTGTCAGCAGTGCAACTCTCACAGCTGTGAATCTATTCAGACCCAGAAGAAATTCCTGTATAAGAAATGCAGCACAGACATGAGACACAGCAGCAGCTGGCTGGCCAAACTCAAATTCTGGCAACATGCAGGTGTTAGCCAGGAAACTGGTAAGCAAAGGCATTACCTTTGCGCTATGATTTGGCCCTGTTTAGTCCAGCACAGACAGGGTACCACCGGCGGTGGATGCCAGGAAAACAAGGAACTCTTCGAAGCAGCAGCATCAAGAATGGTAGGTGTTTTCATACTGCTGTATCTTTGTTTGCATTTATAATAATCTTTGTTAAATATGAGCTTCAATTAGCATTAAGCTTTCTATTTTAAATAATCACCATTTCTATTCTAAATAAAAATACTCCACACTAGGAAAAATATGCTTGATGTCCATGTCTTTGACATCCTCTAGGAGAACAGAAGTGGCAAGCTACTTCACGCCATCCTTCCAACCCCCTACTGCTGTCTCTCTTTTCCAGCCTCCCACTTTATCCAGTCAGAGACAAGAACAAGATCTGGACTGTGCCTGAGTTTCTTTGTGCTCTCTTCCTCACTTGGGTGACAGCAATGCTGGAAGGAAAGTGGGGACTGGTGAAGAATGGAGAGAGGCTGCCTGGACATGGTCCTGGGTTCTGCTTTAGGTGACCCTTATGCAGCAGGGATTTTGTCGGGATGACCTTGGAAGATCCATTCCAACCTAAACAATCCTGCAAAGCAGAACCAAGTGGTTATGGAATACCAGCAGGAAGCAATATGAGATGTGGCAAAGTCTGCAGGACTGGACTCAGGGTACCTGGATGCCTCTGAGGTGGTCAATGAATAACTGAATGGGGGTGGGAAAGTCACTTTCTCTTCAAGTGCTTCTTTTGCCTAGTCTTGTAATGGCCATAAAAGTGCTCACTTCCATCAGACAACTTTTTGAGGCTTCTGATCATAGAATCATAGAATCACAGAATAATTTGAATTGGAAGGGACCCTTAAAGGCCACCTAGTCCATCTCTCTGCAATGACAAGGGACACCTATCTCTAGTTCAGGTGCTCAGAGCCCCATCCCGCCTGACCTTGAGTGTCTCCAGGGATGGGGCATTCACTATCTCTCTGGGCAACCTGTTCCTGTACCTCACCACCCTTCATGTAAAAATTCTCTTCCTTCTGTCCAATCTAAATCTCCCCTCTTTTAGTTTGCTATTGTCTCCCCTTGCCCAATCACAACAGATTACCATGTAGAAGTGAGGAATTTCACTGTATTTTTTCTTTTTTTTTCCCCCTAACTGTGTTTTATATTGGTTCAGTCACAACCAACCACAAGGTTAATAGATTAAAAATACAGTCTGGAAGCTTAACTGCTAAAGTCACCGTGGGGCACTGGGCACAGACCTCTTGCATCTCCTTCCTGTTAGAAATCTGTGGTGATAATATCTCAGTGGGTTGCTGCAGGGTTTGAGGTTCATGATTATATGCTGTTTTGAAAGTTCACTTGCTGGAAGACTATTGATATTAATGAACTGGACCCTTGTGAAATTAAATTAGTCTCACTGCTAGAGAGGAGCAGCGAATACTCAGGAGGCACTGGCAGTTTCTGAAGGAAAGACGCAGACTGCCCTAAACCTCTTCTACTCCTCCAGCTTGCCATCAGGTCAGGTCAGCCTGGTGGCGCTACCTGGGAATACTTGTGTTAAATGGGACGGCACAACCCACATTCAGCAAACACAGCTTTTTGCACTCCCTTCGTCCCAGCACAAAGTTCACTTGTAAAACAATAAGAATCAGTCAAAAGGAAGTCATTTTCTGCCAAACGAATGCCAATGCTGAATTTGTACTCCCAACGTACACGCCACGTGCTCTCACAGGCAATACAGGTAGACCTAATGGAGGGATACCACCAAATAGCCCTTACCTGTCCTCCCAGTTGGATGCGTTATTTTTTCCCAGTTGAAAGCGTTATTTTTTCCCAGTTGAAAATGCTGAACTACAAAGACAAAGCAATAATACAAAGGCTGGTAATGATGATATCACCAGATGTCCTGTAGCTTTGAGTTATTAACATCACAGTAAAATTTATTAGCATGTCAAAACACCAGAGCAAAGTATGCATGCAGACCAGCATGAAGAATTAGGGCACGAAGGACAGCTTATGTGGGGAGTCACTGAAAAGGGAAAAAAAGAGAATGTTTTGCTTAGGGCAATTCTCATTCATCAGAGTCTTGTCAGTACAGTTAGAGACCACAGAATAAATGTGTCTAACCACATCTTGTTTGGCCACACAGAACCAAAAGAGAAGTGATGAGGGTATCTTCCAGTTTTCTCTATGCACCAGCCAGAGATGCAGATGTGTACCAGCCTCATCTCTCTGTCTCATCAACTTCCTTTCTGCTGTAAAGTACATAATGCCACAACATATGTTAGAAGATACGTAAGTCAATCCATCTTCTGACCCTCTAAATTGAGGGGTTTATATTTTCAGGTGATGTAAATTGCTGCAACCTCCACGAAGGCATCACAGTAGTGTTTAGAATGCTAAGGTACCAGACCTTAATGTGCTGCAATCTGCAAAGCTCTTGCAAGCTGGCTTAACACTTCCAAGGATGTTCTTCCATCATAGATACAGTGGTGGTAATTAACTACAGTCTCTGTGAGGTGTTGGGCTGTTAAGGGTCGTTTCAGTGCGAAGGCATGCTCAGCTGCTGCATATGATGCTTTCCAAGACATAAAACTGATACTTTGCATTTACAATAACTGTTTCACGAGGAAGGGTAATGCTAATAAAGTCTATTGTCCTATTTACATCCCAAACCAGAAACTTGCTCCACTGCCTGTTTCAAGGCTTTATTTGCTTACCATGCACAGTTCTTTTGAGCCCTGCACAGTTACATGTTTTTGCTGGGTGTGGTTAAACCTCTGGTTTAAAATTCTCCTAATTTTATTTTAACTGTGTCTCTCATCACAGGTTGAGACCTGGGTACCTTCTGCTTTAGAACTTGGTGGGCACTCTAAATTGAGGCTGCACAGATTTGGCTGCCTTACCATTTCTATCTGTACAGGCAACATGAAATGAGAGATTGTCTTACTGACATTAATGTTCAGTGGAACTGGAGCAGGCCTGTATGAAAAATGGATGGTGGTTAACTAGCAGGTGTTAGGTATGAGTAATGAAAGAAATGTGGGAGGCAAACTTTGCCCACTCAGTTTGTGTAATACTTGTCTCTCTGCAAAGAATGATCTCTTTGTGCAGCCTTGCATTCATTTCCTTCTCTGATGTTATCTAGAGAATTTGAGTGACCCTGATATGCCATTAAGCTTGGTCCCTATACTGAACTGCTCCTTCCATTTTTATTCAGATCTTGGCATTACTGGGCATCCCATTTTTCTCCTCCACAGGTAGATCAACACCCTGTAATATTCAAGGACTAATTTTGTGAGTAAGTCATACACAAAGCAAATGCGATCTAGTAATAACAACCACAGCATTTGAAATGGAGTATATGGTAATGTGATCACGTTTATCAGACAAACCACACTGAGCCAGCTCTCAAAGCCCTCAGAGGTTCAGTATATACAGTCTAGACTATAGATAGCCTAAAGGCCACCTATCTATGGTCTTCCATACCATAATTCTAATTCACTTTTGTAATACAGATTTCACTATGGAGGCAGGACATGATTTTAACAATTTGAGTAGATGGGCTAAGAAAAAAACAGATGTTCCAGATTTTCCAGATGTTTCCAGTGTCAGTATATGTTGTGTATGTTGTTACATGCAGCATATTTTAAATGCAAACATTGTCATTCAAGGTTATGTTCTAAATCATAATTCAGTATGGAATTAGTATTGAACATCCTACTATAAGAAATGGTTTTCATATGTTTAAATGTTATTTATTTCCTATATTCTCATTCTCTCATCTTCTGTGTTCCTGTCCTTAAGCAACCCATGCTGTCACTGAATATATGGCAGTAATCTGATGTACCACAGTCACACGGGGAGGTTTAGACTGAATGGAGGCATCTGATACCCATGTTTTGAAGTTCAGCAATGTGCAACATTGGAACTACAACAATTCTTCAGAACTTTTCTTTCTTATACATATAAGTATAAACATATTTGTTTTTCTAATTTAATCTCAAATGCCATCGTGATTTAGGGCTAGAGATGAACATAGAATCATAGAATCAGAATCACAGAACCATGGAGTTATAGAAATGTTTGTGTTGCAAGTGACCCTTCAAAGTCATTTAGTCCAACTAACGGGGGCACCTACAGCTCCAAGTGCTGTAGATCACAGAACAATTTGAATTGGAAGGGACCCTTAAAGGTCACCTAGTCCATCTCTCTGCAATGTCAAGGGACACCTATCTCTAGTTCAGGTGCTCAGAGCCCCGTCCAGCCTGTCCTTGAATGTCTCCAGGGATGGGGCATCCACCGCCTCCGTGCAATCTGTGCCAGTGCGTCACCTCCCTTAGAGAATTACAGAATTGACACAACTGTCTGCTTTGTCTAATTGAGGTCAATGCACTGGTACAACTCATTTTTCTCAATTATTGGAACATATATAGGAGCATACGAATTAAATGTTCTATTTAGTTATAATTTTAGTATCTATTATTGTTAATATGTTGTTAAGTAGAATTAAATTGATGTTTCCATACCATGAAGTAAGAGCCACTTCACTTCCACTTCACCATGCATCTTTCTTTCAGACCACACTTCACAAATAACAGGGCCATTAATTTGAAATGCGGAGAGAAAATAAAACACCCACACCGAATATTTTCATAGACAACGTGTGAAGGTTTAAAAAAATGTGTCTTTTATAATATGCGGATTAAAAGTACTGCTAATTACGTAAGGAAAAGAAAACTTCAAAGTGCATCATGGTTTCCTCTGGCAGAACTGATCAACTGCTGGCACCACTGACAGAAAAGACAAACTTCAAAGTGGAGAGTCACCTTGGAGTGCTCAGAACAAATGAGATGCTCTTGATGCACCTGGGCTGTGAACGAAGAGGTACATTTCCATGGCCATCAATCTCTCTCTTTTTAGTTCTCTTAGAAAAAGAAGCACTAAAAGGAAAAGTACTGCACAGACCCAAATATCATAAAGTTCATTTTTTGTTCAATAAGTTTCAAAACATTTTAAACAAATTTCTTCACTCATCGGGTACAAAACATTGACCTGCTAATCTGATCAGTAGCAGGTACAGGAAGCAATACTTTCTGTACTAGCTTAAATAACAAACCAAATCATCAATATAGCCGATTACAGGCTTGCATTTTTTTCAAGCAAAATAGCTGAGTCAGTGAGTCAAATGCTGACAGTTTTGAGTTACACAGTTCTGATGCTTCTGCATAGCTTATGGCTGCTCACACTGCTGCAGCCCCACGTCTGTATATCAGCTCAGCTGCACTCGGCTCCTCAGCAGAGCCTTCTCTTTTCCATTCAAAGAGATCTCTGGCTGCAATTCCCAGCATGCAGTAAATGGCCCTAATTGACGTTGCTCAGCATTCACAGAAATGCAGTGAGAGTGAGAGTGGAACTGGATGTGGTGCAGGAACCCTCCCCTCCCCCTCCCCCCCCCCCCCCCGTAATTATTTTAAAACCACACTCCTCAAATTTTGTGTCTCTAGTGTGCATCTGCTGCTGGAATTGGGAGAGGGAGGAGAGGAAAGAAGCAGCTTTCTTCTGAAAGGCAGCAAGAGATGATTGCTTCCTATAAAGCTGTCAGGACTGGGGAAGGCCTATTTGAGCTGAGGGATCGTGTTAGCAAAAGAGCAGGAGAGTACTAATTGCAGGAAATTAGAAGGTGAGTTTTAACTGCCAGGGCAGTCTGATTTTAGAGGAGCCTTCTTCTAAGAGTAACGAGGACAAAACAATGGATAGGTCCTAAATCTGAAGTTTATATACTGCAACAAAGTCTTGTGGTGTCCTCCTTTCCTGTGACTACTGAGAACTTGACTCAGTGTCTCAGGAGCAACGTTTTAAGCCTGTGTTCTGCAGATATAGAAAGAGTCTGTATCATCATTGCATGGTCCCTGGGAGACTCTTAACCAGGTCTCCTGGTATTCATGACCTCCACCTTTATGTTCTCACAAGGCTGCTGCAGGAGGCTGTTGCCATGTGCTTGCAGAGAAACACTGTGCTTCCTTCAAGGAGAAATTTATCGGTGTTCTTTCTTTTTATTTGCTAAGAACACAGCAAGCAATTTTATTTATAACTTAAACTTGTGAAATTTGTTCAGAGAACTTTGATAGAAGTTTTTTTCGGAGCAAGGCTCCCAGACCAAAGAGCTATAGCTTGCTTGTTCGATGAGGGGATAAAGTGAGGAGATGTCAATGAAAAAGTAAGGCCACTTTTGAGAGTGGCAGTTTTAACATGACATCAGTTCTGGTAACTCTCTGATATTCTCTTGATATTAGCCTCCAATAAAGCAGACACTTGTTTTCCTCAGTTTCCCTCAGACTTGGGTTGAAGACAACCCAGCTTCTGTCCAGGATGCTGATTAGGAAACACCACAGGGCTTAATGGGGGAGAGAAGCAGGGAGAGATCTCCTGACTCATACAGCTCCAGTGTGTGCTGGATGTCCCAAGGCAGGAGATGTTAACAGGCCTTAACATCGAGGGACTGAGGGAAATGCTGCTGCACTTCTCTTCAAAACTGGGATATTTCTTCTCCTTAAAGGACCTTTGTTAAACTGCCCTAAGTAACTCAGGCTTAACAAAGCAGGGCCATTGGCCTCCATCTTCCCAATCATATGCAAAATAACTTCAAAATCACAAGAATTCTCGAAGCAATGATGTTCAGTATAAGGAGTAATGCACATATCATGCTTATAAAAAGCTGAGTGTAATATAAAATTCCAGTGATAACTTGGCACTCTGAGAAATGCCCAAATCTCTGCTAGCAAAGGAGAGGATGGAATCACCCCTCTGGACAGGATGGAGGTCACCTCTCTTCTCAAATGGTCAGCATGACCCTTGAAATAAAGACCTTGTCCTAACTGCCCGGGACTCAGCTGCAGTGTGGCAATGTCACCATAATGTCACTCACACTGCAAAGAAAAGCTCAGAAACTGGTCCAACACCCCTTGAAGTGGAGCACTGAGCAATGGTGAGCTTTTCTTCTCACCAGGAATGATTAAGGGCTCTTCCCAGTTGGATCTGAGGTATAGAAAGCACTCAGGTGTGAAAAGGAGTTAAGACAATAGAGGGGAGACTTTGTTTTGTGTGGGTTTGTTTTGTTTAGTTTGTTGCACATTTTTAGGCCTAGCACAAGAAATGAACAGAAAATAACTTTCTTTCCTCCCACTGGCTGGAGAAAATCTCTGGCTTTAGAAGCTGTCGGGCCCTCCAGTGATTTACCTGCTTTACTTACATCTTTGCAAATTTCTGAGTTGACTTTGGTAGCAGTATGTGGTCTGTTCCATGCAATTTATAGCAAATTTTTAATAAAAGACTAGTAAGCAACCAGTGGTTGTTTAAAATATAGTAACATAAATATTAAGCTCGAAGTAGAAGGTGCTGCAGAAAACTGCAAGCAACGTGCTGATAAATGAGAATCTACAACATCCATGAAACACACAATAGTCCAACTACTGATTAGGTATTAATTCTTGGTAAAAAAAAAACACAAAACAACTAATATCTCCAAGATGGTCAGTATGCTGTTCTCCAGAAGAAAGGCAGAAGTATAAATATATATATTTTTTGGATTACGATGGCTGTCTGAGGAGGAATTAAATCTGGCAGGAAGGTTCGGGAGGGAAAGACTCCCTGTGATTCAAAGTGTGACAGTTCTCAAGAGTAACAAATCCTTAATTAATGGGGGATGGAAGCCAGAGGCAGTTAGTTTAAAAATAAACTTGAAAGCAATGCAGGAATTCCTTGAAACAAAGGCTTTCCGTTGCCATTTTCTGAGAACACGTTGTTTTATTGGCCTATTTGAGAGAGTATTGGTCCTGGCATTATAGAGGCATCATTCTAATTGTCACTGAATACAAGTTTTATTTTATTTTATCCTAAGCCATCTCCATGCATCTCCCAAGCATGGCATTAAAGAGAATTGAAAATCAAACAAGCTACTGAAGAATTGTCCTTTGACAGAACTGGGGCTCCCAGTGCATTTTAATTTTTCTACAGACTCCAAGGGGTGGAGGCAGGGCCTTCTGTGTGACAGGTGGGTTGTTACCAAATAGTAAGCAAAATACCTGATGTAAAGGCTTGGGGTAAATGTGTGCATTTAGCATATGTAGAGATAGACGAATTTACATATGGAATTACTGCAGAATTTGAATAAAGCCAGAGAGATGATGATTATTGCCTTGGTAAAAATTCAGCTTTCTAATGCACTTGTATCAAATGTGGGTAGGCAAACAGTTCCAGCTTTTCATAGCGATTATGCTACAGAAGCACACAGAGATTGCCAGTACTTGCACCTACTTTTTGCTCATAAAAAGATTGTGCATAGTTCATTAAATATTGCGAGTAAATTAGCTACTTTATTTTCCTTGCTTAACTACATGAAGCATTAATCCCAGAAACAGTGGGTAGAAATCTAGTGTTGTAAGTAGGTAGTGATATGTAACATCCTCTCTTTTTTTATATTCAGAACAAATAAAAAAGATAGAGAGGTCGATTGGTTCACTTTACCTGAGTTTCTGGTTGAGCAGCTGCTTTGAAGGGAAAGATTATTTCTTCTTCATGCATTTCATTAGGTCTCACTCCAGTGTCATATTACAACAGAGAGAGCCTTGATGATGATAACTGCATTTGATGGATACGGCAGTAAGGAGCACATAAAAGCATCACCAGAACCAGCCTGTACTCATTAATTCATAGGCTTTTCTGGAGTTATAATTCCTATAATACATGAGGCTTTGTAAACTGCAAATGTTTTTCTCTTCACAACACTCTCATAAGAAGTACTGAAGCAGTTGCTTGATTTTATAGATGAATGAGAGGAGTGCAGAGAACTTTAGGTGATTACAGCCTAACATCATTTGGAAAGCTGAGCAGACACCCCAGGTCTCTTTGTTCCAGCCTTGCCCTAAGGGTGCCTGTGCCTTGGCTGTGTTTTCACAGTGCTGAGTGCCATAGGAACCCATGAATTCCGTGTCACGCTAGCTAGCATTTAAACATATGTTAGTTTAAAATATAGTGATAGCATCTATATACAGTATTTATTACAAATAATGTAGTACTTTAATATAACATGCATAGTATTTTTTTAATGAATAATGTGATACACTTTTCATGTTTTATGCTCATCTTTTCATCTTCAACATACCTTTGAAACAAACATTAACTACCTGAGTTGGAACTTGGCCCTTTATTTTCATTGATCTCTGTATCATATGCGGTTGGACTTGATGATCTTTGAGGTCCCTTCCAACCTGAGTGATTCTATGATTCTATGATCTGCGCTGATGTCAGAAGAGATATTCAGTGAGCTCAGGATCTGACCCGTGACAACTAGGTCAGCTGCTGGAAGCTTAAGGATTTCTTTTTCATTTTTTTAAATCAGTTTTGTGATATTCACATAAGGCACATCGCTTGTGCTGATGGCTTGGAAGGCAGCATTACCTGTAATTTTAATTAAGCTAGCAAATGTTCTCATGGATTTTTCTTGTGAAATTTAATTTCTGTAAACCAGGGGTAAACAGCATTGACTTGACTGAACGACAGAGCTCTCTAATGAGATGTTTGTAATCCTATTAATTTGGAATATATTAATCTGGTTTTATTACAATGAATGAATGGATATTTTTTGAAAACTGTTCTTATACACACGCGCACGCTCACACACCCACTCCAGCTAGCGAGCATAATTATTTGGATTTCTGTGCTGGTTGTTAATTCTCAGGAAATTGATCTAAATTTAAACTGCTGAGAAATAGTTTGTACTGGTTTGCTGCTGGTAACCAGCAACCAACATTCAGTATGATATACATATCCCAGAAAGGCTAACTACGGTTAGTTATTACACTACTGACACTGCAGCTTGTTACATTTTCTACACACTCACCTAAGAACAAAGGCTTAATTAAGCACATTATATTATAAATGTAATTACAGAGTAGGCAAGTATTGCATGCTTAGAATTGGAAAACAAAAGTCTGACAGTCTTGCTTAGCTATAGAGACATTAGTTTTTCAACAGGGAAGAAATTCTAAGTAAGTATCTGCAAAAAGATATTAATTCATTTGTATCAACTCAATAAAACGCAGCTAAGAATAAAGTGAGGATTTGCAGGTGATTATCTAGATGACAAAAAAGTTTTATAAAACAAGGTCTTTTTACAATGAGTATTTCAGGAACTGGCAAAAGAAAATTGCAGATACAACTTCTAATCTTAACTGCCAGTTACTCATTGTTGACTGTGACATATCTGTTCCTATTTAAATTATTTATGCTGGGTAAACAAGTTATTTAAGAGACCAATATTTCCTTCATTTCCTCTTTCCGTGTATAAACTATGCTTTCAAATGGTACTTCAGATCTGTCCATTGCCTGTAGGAAAGCATACAGTGGGAGTCTCTGTTGGGTATCTCAACTCTATGCCTAAAGTGAGACGTTATTAATGTTGGCCTAAATCCCTATTTCTTATTCAGTCAAGATTCTATCCAAGGCAGAGCTTGGTATCAAGGAGAGAGTTGCCTTAAGAAGGGCTGTCATATCAGGACATCATCACAGGATCATAGAATCATTGAATGGCTTGGGTTGGAAGGGATCCTAAAGGTCATCTAGTTCCAACCCCCTGCCACGGGATGCCCATACAGTGCAGCAGTTTTAAACAGCGCTAGAATACAGCTGGCAAGAGATGACCAGGCCCCCCCCCCCCCCCCCAAAAAAAAAACAACCCAAACAACATAAAAAAAACCCCAAACCAACCACTTCCATAGCTCCAATAACATTAGATGAAAGCTGTTATATATATTTAATAAAGCAAGTGTGCATTATGCAAAGCATTCAGTGGTACAAAGGACTGAACTCACCCTTCTTTCAGAATAAAACAGTGCCAGCACTGCTGACATCCACGATGTGGATGGAGCACAAAGGAAAATGGGCTGTGTGGGGCTTTCCCTTGGGCAAGTGGCTGTGAACACCAGCAAATGCAGTCACGTTCATGAGATTTACACACGATTTCTATAAGCACGCTTCTCCTGTGTTCATTTTGGGGAGGTATTTGAGCCATTGAATTTTATTTGCACAAGCGCTCACAGAAAGTTGATTTTAATCACATAAATAAGTAGGGTTGCACAAACCCCAATTCTGAATTTGCACTTGGAGAAATGGCTTAAATTGTTATCCGATTAAGGGACAGAAACAACAAACAGATTCTGTAATTAATTGCCTCCCCATAAAATATTATTCAAATCGTAAATATTCAAGATCAGTAAGGAAGAAATGAAAATTATACACACGAAGCAGGTTAGAATAATTACTGTACTTGAGGACATTGATGTTATTTGGATATATTTCATAACATGAGAGGGCTGCTTAATTTTATCATCTGCTTTTTAAAAATAGACTGCCATTACATATCCTATAAAAAAATCTTTTTTTTTCCTTTTCTTTAGCCACCAAGGGTGATAACTTGTATACATTTTCTCATTTTATTTATGATACATACTAGCAAACAGTATGTCTTTTACTTAAGAAATCCATTTCAGAACCTCAGGGTATTGCAGGAATTATTTGACCATAAGGTGATGGCAAGAATGTATGTTCCTTACATACCCTCAAATGATACAGATTCATTTTCACAAGTTTTATTAAAATATATATCCCCAAATGATTAAGTAAAGAGCTGGCTTCATCCATGTAGAAATGTAATTACTGTAATTAGCATGCTTACTAGCACTCAATTACTTATGAAGTTGCAATCAGGAATCTGACAGATGAGGGATTAATTCCCCAGAAGCAAGGTTTCTTCCCTCTTCTTGTTATGAACATATGTGTACAGAAGAAACAGATCTGAATATGCCAGATGAATAAATTAAGAAGTCTAGGGTGAAATAAAACAGCTGGAAATGTAACTGGTGATAATTGAAAGCTAATTAACATCAATGAACAATTTTCTACCAGGTGTTTATTTAGCCATATAGAAACTAGAGAAATTGCATGGACTGCATTTTCATTCAGAAATGTGATACGAACTGCTGCTCTACCTATGTGGTAATTGGAAAATGTCTGTTATGGCTATAAATATTCATGTGACTTTGTCTGATTTGCTGAACTCCTTTCATTTCTTTTTAACCACTGACTTGATTCTATGTGTCCTTTCTCAGAGATGTCTTTCTTACTTTGAATAATAGATAATTAAAAAGAGGAATCTGCTTTTAAGAATACTTTTGAATGTAAAAGCTCTTTCTCTGACATTTTTTGTCAGTTCTGACTATGCTTTATGTACTTTAGATGCTTCTAAAGATGCCTGTTGATACGGATTGATAGATGTGGTTAGCCACCGAAGCATGATAGTTAAGCAGAATAAATAAGAAAACTGAAAGATGTGATAATTCACCTGTTGTTATTTGTTTTTCTGCATTGACTGAGGAACATATGTGACTTAGATTAAGGCGGTTAACCTTTAGACATCTGAAAGTAGGTCAGGTGAATCCCACCATAACTGTCTGTAAGAAATGGGGGATCTCTAGAAGTCCCTTCCAACCCCTACAATTCTGTGATTCTGTGATCTTTCTGTTTTGAGAAGAGCCATTAGTAAAGGCATGAGGCTGTTACTGTCTTCCAGTGTTATCTTGGATGTTTTCTTTTTGCTTTAATGAAACACTGAAGTTTTAATTTTACTGGAGTATTGCCTGATTGCAGTACGAGTATGAGGGTTGCCTATGGAAAAGGAGAAAACCCATTTGTTGAGGATTTTAGCATTTCTATTGAGATTACCTTTCTATTATATGTTTTCATGTCTTTAGAACAAACATTTAATGGTCTCAATCTAAAATATCACTCATTACATTATAGCAGCTGTTTGCACTTTGAGATCAGGGAGAGGAGAGGGAATATTGAAGGATTGCCATGGGAATTCATATTTTTATGATCAAAGACACCTTCATAAGCAACAGAAGTAACAGAATCAATATAATTCTCATTATTTGCCGTAACAAAGAATCTTAAAACTAATTAAGTAGAGATGCCTTTTTTAAATGACATCAACAAAAAAATTTTCCCTGTAATTGTCAGAGGTTTGGTATTTTGTTACTGATTAATGAGACTTCTGGAAAACAACTTCTTGCCTGAGTTGTTTTAAATCTTGGAGTTCTGACTAAATTTTAATTTTATTACAGTAAAGGATGAAAAAAAAAAAGGCAACAGCAGTCAGAAGGTCACTTCTGCAGCACCACCAGTACAGGAAACAACATTTACGAGAATGCTTGTATGAGATGTTCTTACAAGGTTCAGAAAATTTCAAGTTAACTATTAATAAACATTGCCATGGTAGGAAGAGACAGAGGAACAGGCAGGAACAGCAATAGCAATAATTACCTCAAACTGTATTCCTGGGAAGCCTGGGTATTTAAAAGCCTGTTTAAAGGAAAGTATGTGGGTCAAGACCTGTCATTGCTCAACAGAAAATAGTCATTTTGTAACTCATTTCTTTATTAAAAATAACATCATAGAAATCTTGGTACCCCAAATGGCTCAAGATCAGAAAACCTTGTATTTTTGTGGGAATGCTTTAATTTTGAAAACTGAGCACAAACTCTTTGATTATGGTAAAAGAATTTTACCTGAAGTGGCCTACAGGAAAGCTGGGGAGGGACTTTTTATAAGGGCATATAGAGGCAGGATTAGGTGAAATGGTTTTAAACTGAAAGAGAGTAGATTTAGGCCAGATATTAGGAAGAAATTATTTACTGTGAGGGTGGTGAAACACTGGAACAGGTTGCCCAGTGAGGTTATGAATTCTCCCTCCCTGGAGGCATTCAAAGACGAGGCTGTGAACAGCCTGATCTAGAGAGAGGTGTCCCTGCCTATAGCAGGGGGTTGGAACTGGATAATCTTAAAAGACCCTTCCAACCCAAACCATTCTATGATTCTATGAATTCTGAAAGCAATTAAGCATTCTGAAGTTTAGACATTAAAATACCTCACCAAGTTCTTTTCTTTCTTTTATCTTTACCTCCTTGCTGATAAAGAATTAGTGTGATCCAAGCGATAAAAGAGAAATGCAAAGTAACACTAAAGTTAGATACTGACTTCCAAATATGGGTAAAAAAAGGCAAAAAACATTTATTCAGTGGTCTTTGGTGTCTTCAAGTGAGAGAAAGAAGTATGTGTTCTTGACAGAGATGTCCTAAACGCATAATGCTTAATTCCCATTTTTGCTGAAGGTAAGATTTATATGGATTTATACGTGCAAGTGAAGCGCTGCTTTAAGTCAGGCTAGTTAGGTGAAGATGTTGACCTATGTTCTGTTCAAACAGGTGGCTCACACAGCAGTGTTCCCAGCCATAGGCACTGCTGGATGTCATGCTTTGCCTTCAGCCTCAGGAAAAAGAATTCTCTCAGCATTTTCCTTTTCAGGACTTCGTGACAGTCGTCACTGGGCACAGTAGGAAATTAATGATTTCTGGAACTAAACGCACTGAAAAGTTAAAAGCTAGAAGTGCTACTGGCAGAGAGTCCCACTGTCCCACTGCCACAGCCAGGAGCAAGGCAGCATGGGCATGGGGCCAGGACATGGGCCTGTGAGTGGGCCTGGCTTGGCGGGACCCGTGGCAGGGCTGTGGGGAGCTGGAGCCTGGCCCCACTGCCACCTCTCTGGGCAGGGGCTGAATTGGGGCCCTAGGCAGGCGGGGAGAGCTCTGGGAGGCTCTGGGTGCCCTCAGGTCCGCTCACATATTAATAAGATGCTAGAATAAAGCAAACGATCAGTCATACATAACTGTTTCGGGTGGTGCTTGGCATGCTTTTATTTCTATTTATTTATTTATTTAGTGCAAACGATACTGTTTATGGAGCACTCGATTGATTAAGTCTCAGTAGTAAAAAAAAAAAAAAAAAAAAAAAAAAAAAAAAGATACTCTGCAGTGTGCTGGGAGGGAGGAGGGCAACCACACCTCCACAGTGCTGGCACAGCTGATACAGGGGTAGAGAGCTGAGTGCTTGTACTGGGTGGTGCTTGCAGGCTGACTTGCAAGACCAGAGTGAAAACAGAGCTCTTAGCTGGTTTACTACTTTGTGTCATGCTCTTTTTTTTCCTAACTTTGAATGAGAGAAAGTCTAGTGAACTGGGATTCACCAAGATCTTCCAAAAACATAGGTGTCTATACGTATTTTGTAACACAAAAGTGTATTAAAAAGGTGGTGGATGGCTTTTTGTGTGTGGGGGAGTAACTTACAGTAAAATTTCTGTAAAGCAATGAACATTAACTATTTTAGGAACAATCCTATTGTCCTCATTCTGATTTCCATTCTTCATGTAGAATAGCAGATACAGCTCATTGCCTGTGAATGCATCTGTGATGGGTGACCAAGATTCAGAGCCCACTTTTGATTCAAAAGAAGATCACTACCACACTGGATGCTGAATCTTGCATTTTGCTGCTCTTGAAGTTGTCTGGTGTGCAATAGTATGCAATGATATACACATAAGAATACACACCATTGTTTTATTCAGAAGTAGTAAACCTCTGCTTTATCCCTGTTACTGAGCCTCTGGAAGGAGGAGCACTCCCAGAGAACATGTAATTGCCATTGGTTTGTTAAGCTGCATGCTGTCCACTTGACTGTAGGTTTTACCATCTCTTGACTATATTTATACAAACCATAGAAACAGCAGAGCAAGGAGCTGTGTGTTTAAAATACATAGATTTGTATTCCATTTTACTTGGTGTATTTGTGCTTCTGCCTGGATAGGTTACTTAGTGTGAGAGACAGGTGGAGAGTAAATGGGATTGAAGAGATTTAGAAGAGTATAGTACATATCTACAGCTATTTGCTTCACAAAGATGATGACGTTTCATCGCATGCTAATTCTTTTCCCAAAGCCAATAAAAGAGCAGTTTTTTCTACCTGAAATTGACTTAGAAGACAAAAAGTGTAGACATTTTCTTTTTTAAAACTGATGGCACATAAAACGTAGGTTGCTATGACCTTGTTCTTCTCCACACTTAAGTGCAGAGGTAGTGAGCTTTAAGGGCAGGAGGTGAAGGATTACTCAGGAGGGTGCCTGTACAGACACTTCCATTTGGGACTATGATTTGATGAAGGGCAGAGCAAAGGAGAGGAAGACGAACAATGGTGAGTAATATTCTCTGTACTGACAGAAGGGAGAATTTACTTGGTGAAGTAAAAGTGTCCTGAGAGAGGACATCAGCTTTTGAAATATGTGCGCTCTTTAGCTAAGGTTGGATAAAACACTATTTGTCTTCTGCCCTGAAATACTTAAGGAATAAAGGAACAACAGCAAACCGATCACATTAGAATCTCACAAGGAAATTCTGACTTCTGTGAAGCTGACTGTAATACTCTTCTTGACTACAGTGACAAGAAAGATCTGCTTTCAATTTATGGTGAATAAAACAATGACACTGTGTACAAAATCTGGTAGAAGGAACAAAAGAAATCAGAAGTTAAGGGTTCAAATTTGTGTCTTGTGCCATCCTATCATGGTTTCCAGATAGCTGCTGCACAAATACATTTCTGACTGGAGTTAAAAAATGTGATTAAACATAATATTGCTGAAATACTGCTGCTTTGCCTAGGACAGGTTTTAGACAGCCCAAAAGACAGTAATAAAAATTACAATTTGTGGCTTCTGCCGTCAGGGATGGATGCTACCCTAGTACGGATGTGGTGTTCAGAAATGACAAACCATCATGTCTCAGAGATGACAGCAGGCAGAGATTTTAATTTACTTGTGTTTCAATTCACTTCTATTCTGACATCCTACTTAATCAGACTGAGTTTCATTTAACTCTTTTCTGACAACTGACCTGCTTATTTTTCCTCTCCCTACAAAAGCAAATGGCTCAATGCACAGATGCTCATAGGCGGTAAAGCCGAATTAGCTTTGTCTAACTAAATATTTTCAAGGAATTCCTGATTTGTCAGCTATTGCTTAGTGTATCAAAGCCAAAGGCATAATGTTGATGTGCCTTCTACCTGAAGAATTCAGCTCTAACTTTGCAGCCCTCTCGTACTAACTGTGCATGTGGACTCATGTAAGCTCATATTCTGTGTCCAGTGGTTGCAGTGTCAAGGAATTGATTCCACTAAGAAAGAGGAGAGATGATCAGGTTTGGAACAAATGAGGTAATTATGATCTAAAATGTATTGTTTGGCAAATAACTGAGTATTCATAGGTTTTTGGAGACGGGGATTATGTCTTTGTTTTGCATATAGCATCTAGCAAAAACAGAATCTGTGCCATGACTAAACCTCAAAACGCTACTGCAGCAGACATAATAATAAGTCATAAAAGGGAATATTACTCATGTTTTGAAAAGAGCTATCATTTAATTGTCCATCTAAATATATTTAAAATTCTGTACTCTGTACTCTCTCTCTCTCTGTTTAAAAATAATGTCAATTTAACTTTGCATAAACTGTTTGATTGATACCAACCACTGAAATGAATATTTATTTAAATATGCCACATATGGAAATAATTACACGATGTTGGAAGCTGGACATTTTGTTTAATTCAATACAGTGATTTGTTTCACTTCCTCAGCAAGTCTGGTGCCTGCACTGCCAAAAGCAATTCCAACATTTAAATTGTTTGCTGTTTTTGTATTGGGGTTTTATTGTGGATTTGATGTCCAGCTAGAGTTTAATAATTAGAAAACGTAATGGCTGCAAAATTAGCTTTTGCAGCTTTTAGGTCAGCGGACGAACGCATTTCACAGCTTGTCTGTTTGAAATCACTTCCAGCTAATTGAAGATTTTCTCACTCCATTTAGCTGTTAAACCCTGGCATATGGGCTTCTGATCAGTTTTTGTATTCAAACAGATCCTCAGAGGGAACGAGTAGTGAATATGCTATTAAAACAAACAAAAAAAAAATCTAGACCAAATGAACTTAGGACAGTTTATTGTTCATGTTGACAGCGCTGGAACTGTCCTCAACTCATCAGTATAGAGGGTTCAGTGGAAATGAACCTCCCACACCAGCAATCTGCTGGAAAGGGGTGCTTCTCAGAGGCAAAGAGCCCAGCAAAGTAACCCTTGGATAACTGTCTCTATAATTACCAAATACTGTTTGGAAGTTTGCTACTGCTCAGGAGTTGCTGAAATACTCCTAGGGTAGCAGTTGGACATATGATGCTTATAGTTTATCTGGACAGTGTTTTTAAAATTATTTATTTATTGTATAGGTAGGTTAGGGAGATTTAAATAGCTTGGGCATCATTAGGAAAAATGTCATGAATTAGGAATAATGGATTAACTGTACTAAAAAGTATTCCATGATAGCATCTGATACAGGAAATGGTAGTGATTATTTTGAACAGTAAAAATATCAATTCATATTCAGTTTGTATTTTAAAGAAGGAATCTTCTTACAGTCCAACAAGTTGTTCCCTGTGAAGGTTTATCTGTGCCAGAAATGTTTGACAAGAAATTAGACTATATATGAGGACTGCTCCAAAAGTAATGCCTCCTATTTTATGATGTTGGCCTACAATGTCAGAGGTGGATGGTGGGATGGCAGCAGTGGCCGAATCTTCCCACAGATATTCCCCTCCATTTTTTGCCTTGTGACAGATGGCAGCAGAGGGACAGTCTGACACAATGGTGTCTGACATGAAAGTGTGTGTGGAGCAAACGTGTGTGATTAAATTCTTTGAAGTGGAAAGAAATGGCGCCCATTGATATTCATCAACACTTGGTGAATGTTTATGAAGACCACATAGTGGATGTGAACACAGTGAGGTGGTGCATTTTAGCAGTGGCAACAGCAACATGAAAGACAAGCCATGTCCTGAATGGCCACGCACAGCTATTACACGGCAAAATGAAGAGTGTCCTGATCAGCTCATCTGCACAAATCAGGGGATTATGACCAGGGAACTGTGTGCGACTGAATATTGGCTTCAGTGTGTTGGAAACAGTGGTGGCAATGTTGGAATATTGCAGACTTTGTACCAAGTGAATCCCACAGCCGCTCACACAGGAGCAGTAGGAACACTCTATGCAAGTTTGTTAGAACTTTCTGAACAAATACAAGGCTGAAGGTGACCATTTCCTGGATTGCATCATTACTGGTGACAAAGCATGGTGTCACCACTACAAGCTGGAGTCAAGTCCATGGGGTGGCTACATGGATTCCTATGAACCCTATGGTAATAGGCTGAAGGAACTGGGCTTGTTCAGCCTGGAAAAGAGAAGGCTGTGGGGAAACATCATTGCGGCCTTCCAATATTTAAAGGGAATTATTAACATGAGGGAAATAAACTTTTTACAGAGTTGATAGTGATAGGACAAAGGGGAGTGGTTTTATGCTAAAGGAGGGGAGATTTAGATTATATGTCAGGGGAAGTTCTTTTTAACTGAGAGAGTGGTGAGGTGCTGGAAGAGGCAGCCCAGAGAGGTTGTGGATGCCCCATCCCCAGGGATGTTTTAGGCCAGGTTGGACGGGGCCCTGTGAAACCAGATCTAGTACTTGATCTAGTGGTTGGCAAACCTGCTTGTGGCAGGGGGGTTGGAACCTGATGATTCTTGATGTCCCTTCCAATCCAAGCTATTCTGTGATGAGGATTCTATGATGATGAATTATCCGTGAGAGAAAAAGTTCAAGGTGAAGTCCGCAGCAGATAAAGTTATGTGCACTGTCACTTTGATAGGACGGGGCTGATCCTTCCGGATTTCCTGAAACACAGACAAACTATCAGCTCTGACTGCTTCATTGTGATGCTGGCTAAGATGAAGGCTTAAACTTTCAGAGTCAGGCCAGAGAAGATAACATTTCTCTTGCAACATAATACCAGGCCCCGTGTCAGTTTTAAGTCTGTGGAGTGCATTACCAGTCTTGGCTGCACTGTCCTACCACACCCACTATATAGTCCAGTTTTGGCACCTTCTGACTTCTACTTGTTCAGGCCAATGGAAGATGGACTGTGGGGGCAACATTTTCCTAGCAACAATGCCATCATAGCAGCTGTGAAACAGTGTGTCACCTCCTCTGGTGCAGATTTTTATGGGCATTGTATGTAGTCTCTTGTTCATTGCTGGCAAAAATACATAGCTGGTGGTGATGACTGTTGAAAAATAGTATTTTGTAGCTGATAATTTCCTCTATCAAATGGTGTTATTGTGCTCTTTGTTGTTTCTGTGAAAACAAATACAAGGCATTACTTTTGGAGCAACCAACGTGCATGTGTACTGGCCTCATGTGGTTAGCTACCTTGCTTCAGTAGGATTGCAAGATGTGCAGATAAATTGTGTCCTGGCTGCCTTTCATTTTTGTGATGCAGAGAGTTTCTGCCCTTTTTTAAGAGTTATTACCATTCTGGGATGATGTGTTCACTTCATCAGTTAGATTTGGAAATTTTTCACTCTTCAGATGGAGAACTGCAGGGGAACTTGAATGATGTCTTTGTGTGCTTGTGTTGGTGCTGTAGTTCAAAAAGCAATTGCAAAAATGAATTGCAGCAGTGGAGTGAAATGAAACCTCACTTGACCGGACTCATTCTCATATTTTCATTATTCTCTGTAGCTAAAGCCAGAGATGACAAAACTGTGCTCTAAGTAGATGTGAAGATTGCAGGAAAGGAGTTTGCCTGACATCAGCAACCCCATAAAGGGACTGAATTTCATTAGCCTGTGTTGTGAATATTGAACAGAACAGAGTACATGTTTGTATGTTTACTGTCTTACAGAGAAGATGCATGTCTTGGGGGGAAGGCTTGCTTTCAGTTTACTTCAAAGATTTTAAAACAAATGGCTGTGAAAATATTGAAATACTATCGGTGACATAAATGTAACCCATTCATCAAATTCCCATTACAGTTTTTTTTATTGAAATCACACCTTCTTTTTTAGAAAAATAGTGTTAATGAAGTATTTCCTGCTAGTTCAAAGTATGGAGATTCTGAGTGCTTAACATCCGTATACAAAAATGACAGTGATTTCACTGTGTCAGTGGGGTAGAAGATGAAATCAGAAGTGAATTAGATTTCATGAATTTGGCAAATGGTAAGAAAGGAACAGCTTCCATATAAGAAATTCTATGTCAGGGTGGAGGCCCGTCCCAAGCGGTGTGCCTCAGGGGTCAGTCTTGGGATCGGTGCTCTTCAACATCTTCATTGGTGATACAGACAGTGGCATCGGGTGTACCCTCAGCAAGTTTGTGGATGACACCAAGCTGAGCAGTGCAGTCGATACATTGGAAGGAAGGGAAGCTATCCAGAGGGACCTGGATAGGCTGGAGAAGTGGGACCATGAAAACCTAATGAGGTTCAACAAGGCCAAGAGCAGGGTGCTGCACTTGGGTCGGGGCAGTCCCGGGTGTTTATACAGTCTGGGTGAAGAACCTCTTGAGAGCAGCCCTGTGAAGAAGGACTTGGGGGTCCTGGTGGACAAGAAACTGGGCATGAGCCAGCAGTGTGTGCTTGCAGCCCAGAAGGCCAACTGTGTTCTGTGCTGCATTAAAAAAGGGGTGGCCAGCAGGGAGAGGGAGGTGATTGTCCCCCTCTACTCAGCTCTTGTGAGGCTCCATCTGGAGTACTGCGTCCAGGCCTGGGGCCTCAAGCACAAGAAAGACACAGAGCTCCTGGAATGAGTCCAGAGGAGGGCCACTAAGATGATCAGAGGGCTGGAGCACCTCTCCTATGAAGAAAGGTTGAGGGAACTGGGCTTGTTTAGCTTGGAGAAGAGAAGGCTCTGGGGAGACCTCATTGTGGCCTTCCAGTACTTGAAGGGAGCAAATAAAGAGGAGGGAGAATGGCTGTTTACATGAGTGGACAGTGATAGGACAAGGGTGAATGGTTTTAAACTGAGACAGGGGAGGTTTGGGTTAGATATTAGGAGGAATTTTTTCACGCAGAGGGTGGTGACGCACTGGAACAGGTTGTCCAAGGAGGCTGTGGATGCCCCATCGCTGGAGGCATTCAAGGCCAGGCTGGATGTGGCTCTGGGCAGCCTGGTCTGGTGGTTGGCAACCCTGCACATAGCAGAGGGGTTGAAACTAGATGATCTTTGAGGTCCTTTCCAACCCAGGCCATTCCATGATTCTATTTTATGAGTCCATGAAATTACAAAGTAGTGTGGCACTTTTTATTTTTTTTAAAGAAAAAAAAGATAATACTAATTATTTTCCCACTACAAGGCTGCTTTCTGAATATAGTCCAAAAGGGATGTTTCAGAAAGCTTGATAATACAAGTCCCTGTAGAAGACTGACAGTGTGGGATGTCTCCCGGGCTCTGTAGTGGTCTGTGGCAAATCCTTTAGGAGTGAATGTTAATTATGTTTTTGTCACCTTCTGGTGTATTTTGATATACTGTCCACATACCCCCAGTTTGGATCATGAATGATCTGAAAGGAACTTAATCATCTGAAGTTATTAACATCTCTGTAGTCAATCATATGTTTTCACTGAACCAAAAGTACTTAGTGGATAATTTTCAGATACTGTAATATAGAATAATGATATATGTCTTCCCTCTGTATCCTGCATGTAAAAGTTATAAGCAACATTTTCATGCTGTAAAAGACTTAGGAAATTATCCTGTGCTGGATAACATCACAGCATGACCTCAAGTATCTGTTTTTCTTGGAGAGAAGTGTATGGTGCCTAGCCAGCAGCACGTGTATCAATATCACAGAGATTTTGGCAGTAATAATGTAAGCAAGTAGGAAAGTTGGGTATGTTAAGGGGCAGTAGGACTGAATAAAATCCAGTAGGAAATCCTCAGTGGCTTTGAGGATTTGAATGATGCCTAAAATTTGAATTAATAATTTAAATTAATTTAAATCCACACTAGGAAGAGAGAGGGAAAAAAATAATAAAAAAAAGAATTCCCTGATTTCTGTGGCAAGCTGTACATGAAAAACATTGCTAACAGTGGAAGATCTGAGAAAAGAGGACTTTTTCCAGTTACTGGAATTCTCCTTTCTTATCATTCTGTGCTCAGATCCAGGCTTTTCCATCTTACTAATAAAGGGGGCTGTGAGAACACAGTAGGGAACATCCACACTTCTGGTACTATAACAAAAGCATTAGCCCTGGGGAAAGACAAGTCACTAAAACCAGTTTTCAGGACTATTTCCCCAAAAAAGTAATGCCAGGAACTGTTCCTAATAACTGAACTGTTTTGATTCAAACTTCCCCCTAAGTTCTGCCAGCAGCAGAAGGCCCAGGCAGGAGCTTTCTGGCTCGGTGTCTGACATCTGGCAAGCACTGGAGAACTGGAGACAGGTTCCCAGGGCAGGAAGTATCGCACGATATCAGTTCTAGTTGTCAGCTTCACTTCTCATCCCTACGGTAAAAGTTATCATTTCAGCCACTTCAAGGGGTGCGGTCAAGCGGAGAAAAGTTCCGTGGGGTAAAGGATAGCAATGGGAGAACTCAGGTGGCCATTGATATTCATGTTGAAATGTTTCACAGAGGTGCTAATCAGAGATCCCTTAAGTCTACACAGTTTGCAATCCAGTATGAGCAGAAATCACTTTGTTGATTATCATTTTATTCTACAACTAAGCCAGAAAGTGATATGGTAGGCAGTGATTTTAGATAACTGTGAAATCAAGTATGTCTTAACGTGAAATCTCAGAGCTATTAATTCAAGCCAAACTGTGCCATATAGTTACGTTCGTTATTCCCTTTGCTACAACATTGTCTGCTGAAGACAACGACCATGTGATACAGCACTTTTAAGCAATTATGGCCTGTATTGAAACTTACTGAAGCTCAACTAATTGTCTAGCTAAAATTCAAAAGGATAAAGCTTCTCTTCCACCTCTAAATTCCCTTTGCTCCTAGTGAAATTACAGACACTTGAATTGATGCAAGTTTTGCCATCGATTTCTGCAAATCCAAAGAACAACCATGAGTATTTATTGCCTTCTTCCACTTCTCATGTGGCTGACAGAATATATTTTGCAATAATTCCCGGGTGAGGCAGTGAAATCTTTAATTTCCATTTCTTCTCTGAATGACATGGGAAGTATTTCTGTGTAAATAGTACATACAGTAGAGTTTGTGGCTTTGATGTTGACGCTTTTAATTTCATTTTCAAAACAGGTAGCAAATTTCTACTCAGTATATTGCATATTTGAGTCTAGCACGTGCATGTTTTGCTACTATACATCTATGTAGATTAAATAAATTTCATTTAGAAATAATTAGGTGTAAAATTGATGACTGGAATAATAACAGATATACACTTTTTTTGCAGTTTTTGCAAAAAAATGGCATATTTGTGTTCAGGTAATTTTCTTTGAATTCTCTTGGTTTATCATGGGCACTGAATACACAGTATGCTACTTATACGTTGAATATTCCTACTTCATTTCATCAGAATTTGGCTTTGTGTCACCCATAAACACTTGATATCAATATCAGAGAGGCTAATAGATAATTCTTTTCCATAAAGCCTTGAAAATTAAACGATAATTTTGATTTGCCTGTTCAAAACTACTTTCTGCTTGGCTCTTTGTCCAGGTACAAAGATTTAAAGGTTTGAGCAGGTGACTGACCACAAATGGTTTTCAAATTGTGTGTTTATTAATTTGTTAAATTGGTTTGTGGATTATTCATTTATTTGTTTGTTTGTTTGTTTGTTTTGTAATGGGAAAAAAAAAACTAAAAAGAAGGAAAATCAGATAAGTAAAATATATGTTTAGCTAACTGAAATATGATTTTTCTCTTCCTCAAAGGTTTTAAGCATCTGTCACCAGAAAGCTGCACACTGATAGAAGCTGTTACTCTCTTATGAAATAAAACCAAGCTATGTTCCCTACAGATACACATGAGCACTAATAATCTCCAAAGCAATCATTTCTTGGCTGGTCTGAAACACATTTCATTTGCTCATGTGCTTCCCCCAGAGGAATTTTCAGTGTTGTGAGCCCAACTGAGTAATACAGCTTCATCACACAGCTCCATTGCATTAATGTTTTCTTCCTCCATTTTGTTTTTGTATCACTCACTGGTGCCCTTCTGAATGGAGCTCTTAAATTTGTTCTATCTGCAAAACCTGATGTATTGTGTATCACAAAGGTATGCTTCAGCACTAGAGATTTCTAATTTAGTCCCTAGCATCTTGGCTAAATTGAAACAGAAAATTGGCATGCGATAATAGACCTTGGCTTCAATAGAATTTATAATTAGCTTAACCAAATTAATTAGATTTAGAGATACTCATTCAGAGCTTTCTGCAGTTGAAAGGAAAATCTTAACACAAACTTATGAGCTTATAAACAGGGTGGAGACCAATATTTTACTTGGGCTGATAGTGATATGACAAGAGGGAATGGTTTTAAACTGAAAGGGGGGAGATTTAGATTAGATAACATGAGGAAATTCTTCACTCATAGATGGCATGGCACTGGAATAGGCTGCCCAGAGCGCCAGATTGGATGGGGCCCTAAGCAGCCTGGTCTAGTGGATATCATCCCTGCTCACAGCAGGCACATTAGAATTGTATGGGCTTTAAGGTCCCTTCCAACCAAGGCCATTCTATGGCACTCCATCACAGTGGGCTCTTCTTGGTGCCAGGTCTCCCAATGGCCTGGTGACATAGTTGAGGGCGGGCTGTACAGCACCAGTCAGACCTTGTGACTGACTGAGGCCAGCCCAGTTCCTGGTCATTTGGGTCCCTGGGCAGCCTCAGGCCGCTGGAACTCCTCTGGGAATCAGCAGTGGGTGGAATGCTGAGGTGGGGATGGAGGTGGTGTGGGAATCCTGGAAAACAGCTGGCCTTTTAAAAGATGGATCTGCCTGCATGTTACCTTGGGAAATATGCTCATCGTTGCCAAGTACGTGCATAATTACTTGCACCAGAAATGTCTTGGTGTACTTACTTAAAAAACATTTCTCAGTTGTGGTCAGCCTACTTGGTTTGTTACATAAATGTTCTCTTTGGCAGAGAGCGCCAAGGTCGACCAAGGCCGTATAAACAGGATGATGTGAGTAGATGTGACCAGAGCTCATATGACATTTGGTTCTGGGCCTCTGCCCCTTCCCTCCCTGCTCCTATACCTGGCAGAAAAGATTACTACTTTCAAGAATAAAATCCACTGAAACAGTGGGAGCAGGCAGTGGCTCTGCCGTGTCACCTAAAAATACTGCACTGTGTTTCAATAAAGAAACCTGCAGGATATTGTGCAGGTAGGCAGAACTTCCTGCCTTTAGGTATTTTGCTCCTAAAAGAAGAACTTATGAAGTGAGATGACGGTTTTTCCTCTGCAGCATGTGTGCCTAGTACTGTGGGCTAATGTACATTGCTAAATGCTGAAGCAAGAGATGTGGCAGTTCACAGCGTAAACTTTGCAGCATTTTAATTAACCTGCTTATTTTGTATAGAGAGTGCACTTCTAAATAGTATCCCTTAAACCTGTTTGCATTTTTCTATTATTTCCCCTCCGGCCATGAAAGAGCTTTTTGTATTAGAAGAGCACACAAGAGTGTTAAGCTGAACTCCTTTAAAGGGTCTGATGCCTGTCAGGTCAGCTTCTGCACTACTGGGGGATAGATCACTGTTGCTACGGTGGCCCTCATTCTCTCAGCACATCAGTGGCTGACTGTGTATGGTGTGCATAAAAAGTTACCTGAATCTGGGATCATTTGATAATACTGCATACCGGCTTTCTGTAACTCAGAAAGAGTTCTCTTCCCACATCTTACTGACTGCATCTACGCCAGAGCCTCGTTGTATGCTAACACTGTAGTGGAAGAGAATTATGCCTTTCAATAGAGCTTTGCACCACCTCTCTGCCCAGCCTTGGAAGTATGGATCTTACATCCTAGGATGTGGTGATGTACTTTATCCAGGCTGCAAAATGAGGACTGTAGGAATGAAATGAAACAAGAACTAAGCAGTAGAAGTAGTCCACACAGATAGTTGTTTAAAGACAAACAAAAGCAAATAAATTAAAAAAAAAAAAAAAATCCAATAAAAAGTAAGAAGTATTCTTCAAGAAAGCAACAGTTTAATATCTTAATCCTGATCCTTCAGTGAGAGGTAAAAATGTCTCCAGATAATAGCCTAGGAACTGGGAATCGTGGATCCAATAGAAAAACTAATTGGCAGTGTTTTCACTACACCGTATCCTCTATTAAATCCTCACTGTTCTGTAGGCAGTAATTACTAATTTCTGGTCCCACAACATCTATAATATTATCACCCCTTTCTGCTAACATTTTCTTCTGCCTCCTTGGTACCCACTGTCCTTTTCCTTGAAAAAGACAAATTCAATTAAATTTAAATCAGAGCAGTGATTCATGCTCTCAGTTTACCTTGGAGATTTAGAGCTGAAAAAAGGGTTTATGTGCCTGAAAGTCTGTAATTGTTTTGCAGCTCCATCAATCAAAGTTACCCCTGTAAACGTTGCCTTGTTCAAATCCCTGGATCACCATAAGCCACAACATCGCATTACAAAAATGAAGCATCGTTGGAGATTGAAAAGAAGAAAAAAGTGCATACAATCCAATATTACTGAGAATCTGCTTCTGCTCTCTGTCTCATTTCATTAGCTTTATTTTTACTTAAAAAAAAAAAAAAACAAACAGAAATTTGTATGTAGACCTGATACGGCAGCAGGGGGGTTGCAGAGGGGATAGCAGCATGTCTGACTTGTGTTGAGTTAGCCTTAATTATTCAAACTCATGAGAGGCTTGACAAACACCAGTCATTGCTTTCTCTCTTCCTCCTGCCCTCCCTTTGGCCATACCATTTTCATTGTTTGTTGGCATCTGTTCATGTCAGCGCCTGCCTGTGACTGGTACAGATCAGCTGGGCTGCTGCATCCCAGGCAGGGAGAACAGCTCTGCGATTGTCCATTTATTAGAAATCAGTTATTGTGATGTAAAAGAAAAAGTGCTCAGCAGTTTTATTGGTCAGTGATCTATATGACAGCTTTCATCTAAAGATGTCGAAAATACAGTGAAATAATTTCTGATTATCTACATCCATAATTCTAAACCTTGTATAAGCTTTGCCAAGCCCTATTAGAGAAATGTGGTATTGAAGTGAAAAGTATTGAAATTGTGAATGCAAAGTGGCAGAGTAGCAAGGATCTTACACTGTATTTGTTCAGCCTTTCCTGAACTGAAGAAATAAAGGCCGCATTTGGATGTTATCAGATGACTTTTGTGCTTTCTCCATTAAAACTCCAGGAGTAGTCCTTGTTTCTAGGTTATTTTCCTATTTTTTACTGTGAGGGAAAAATGAACATAGATTTGTTTAGTGCTCAGTTGAAGCCTGGAGATAAAAATCCTGCTGTGGTTCATTAAGGGATTATTTAAAGTTGTATGTGCAACAGTAAAACTGAGAAGTGTGGTTCATAAGCAGGACTTTGTTGATCTGATGCTAACATCTGTACTAAGGAATGAAATAGGCCAAGTCCCACTAGTTGGAGGGTAAACAGCACATCCTGGAGTCTGTTTCTACCTCTAAATTCTAAATTTGCCTTTCTCTTTTCTCATCCTCTTGTTTTATGCTATGTCTCCAGCCTATAGCCATTTACTGGGGACCTTAAAACTGGGCACGGTACTCCATATGACCTTAGGAGCAGAGAGAGAGATCATGTCCCTTAACTTGCTGACTATGCCATGCCAATGCAGTCCTCTGTGTAACTGTCACGGGAATATGCTACAAACTTTCAAAGGTCCTTTTGATCAGAGAGATAAAGTATGAGATTTGTGTGTAGAAGAGGTGGAAGAAAGCAGTGATAAATGTAAATGTTTTAGTTGATCTTCTGTGTGGGGAAAATGTGGTCATGTTAATGCATTTGAATATTATAGTAATAAACACCAGTGTTTTAATGTATTATCAGATACTGCAAATTGGGTACCCGTATAACGAACTGCTATGCAACACTAAATGTTGTTCATTCAGATGTTGTTTAATACTTAATACCTCTTTGAGGTGGTCAAATAGCAAACTGGAAGTTAAACAGAGAACCAGAAATGTTACTGTTTTGCAAAAATCCACTTAAATTGTCTTTTTTTCTTTTCCTTTATCCTTTATTTTGCTACCACACAAAAAAAATCAAAGCATCCCAGGTGAATGGGAGGGCAAAATTCTTGAAAGAATGACTTGGCTAAGTTTGCACAATGAAAACATCAGTATTAAAGGTGTCCTAGGAATCTTTGTTTGATAGGAACCTGACCTATCACAACTTGCTTGTCCAGGGGAACTCAGGTGCAATAGGTGGGACTTCAAGTGTGTGAAATGTACTTAATTGAAGACCAAAATGTCAGAAATTGATCTCACCAATATTATTTTACCCATTATGTGCTGACTCCAGCATTACAATATGGGACCTCATTAGGCATCAATGCTTACAGATTTTATTTCATTTGTTTTCAAGCCTCCTATTCTTCAGCAAAATGTTCTTAAATTGGAAATGTTATTCCTGGGTAAGTAATACATATCTGATCTCTTGGGTCTTCTAAAGCAAACCTTGACAAAGAGAAAAATCACTGACAGCAGATGGGAAGATATGACTAATTTCTCGCTTTTATCTGTGATTAAGTTTTACATAGACATCTTGAATATACAGTTTTCCATATAAAAAGCTGCTATTAAGGACATGAAGAGATTTTCAGGGATTAACAAGTGCAGTCTGGGACTTTCTGCATTTCTTAATACACTGTATTTCAGTGCATTGAGTAGTTTCTTTTGTCTCTTTCCAGAGTTTCACCATGAAAGCCATCAGTGCTCCTGACTTGGTAAGAACAGACAGTCTTTTCCCATGTGATACTTATCCTATTGATTTTAAGAGAAACACACTTTTCTTGTGCTTGGAGATACGCAGAATGTTTCTAAAGAGCAGTGAATTTGCTCAGTCTTGGCATCTTCATTCTTAAGAGCCTTTTCAAAATGTAAATTAGAGACCAAGTCTACAGAAACAGAAATTTTAGAGCACATGCTAATTGCAGAAATCTGAGATGCTTGCTCTGAATGGTGGGTTGTCAGTCAGGCTTGCATTAACTTGAGCCCTGTGGATTTGTATCGCTAGCTTAGAGCAGCTCAAAGAGGAAACATGAACCTTTTCTCTTACAGGGAGCGCAAAGCTAACTCCCAGCTCTATTCTCTTGCCCCTGAAGCTCTTTTAATTATTGAGATCTTGTTCACATAATTCAACAACTTTAAATATGAATCATATGCAGATCAGTTAGTGAGGAAGTGAAATGGTGTTTTGTACACTGCAAAATTGTAGCATTACACAGTCATCTCTATCAGAAAGCTCTGGGGCCGTCCAAGGGGTTTCAGACTTTTTCTGATGACTTTTTCTGAATGAATACATTTGCATAATAAAAAATCAACCAACCAAATCAAAGCAAGAACATCTCAAAATCCCATAGTCAACATTTGCTTTTTTAAGCTTTAGTTTTATAAATACATCTGTTAATAAGAACTGTAGAATCATAGAATGGCTTGGGTTGGAAGGGATCTCAGATATCATTTAGTTCATCCCACTCTGGTGTGAGCAGATTTGCCAACCACGAGATCAGAGTGCCCAGGAACCCACCAAGCCTGGCCTTGTATGGCCCCGGGGATGGGGCATCCACAGCTTCTCTGGGCAGCTGTTCCAGTCCTTCACCACCTTCTGAATGAATATAAAGAGGTGTTTATTTTTTTCCTACTGAACAAGTAATGACTCTTCATTTAAAGAAAGCTTAGCATTTAGATAGTTTAAATATGTGATTTTGTGAAGATAATTTTTAGAATTCATTAGAAACTGGAACGTGATGAGATAGACAGCCAAGCAAATGCATGGCGAGACACAGTGTTGTAGTTAACACTTGCAGTAGTCACAGAAGGGACTGGTCAGAGCTCATGGCTCCTAGTATATTTCTGTCTTAGCATCATAAAAGAGACTCAGGCTGACATGTGTTTGAGGTTTTGGGGCTATTTAAGCAGTTGTTTGTCCACCCTGCATGTGGAGGTGCCTGGAGCAGAGTCACTCCAGGACTGTCTCTCTCTGAGGCAGTTCTCCATCCTCTGTTGATCACAGCCTTGCTTACAAGTGTTCAAGGCTAACCCACGGTCTTGATTATGTTGCTTTGTTCTGGTGAAAAGAAGGTTTCAGGAGTTTCCTATAGACATAAAGACAAACAAGCCAGTCTTACCAGCAAGTCAAAGTGCGGCTGTTTTGGCTTTGCAAAAGAATGGAGGTGTGAAAATTTCTGGAAAAATGAAACGACAGAGGATACTCTGAGTTTGACTTGACTGCCAAGCTGCTGTCAGCATCCTTGCACCAGTCTTTTAGAAATTATACAATCAGGAAGAAGATAAATCAGTCCAATTTAAATCACAAGGGAAAGGTTCAAGCTGAGAAGCAAGTATGGGAGTTCTAGTCTTCATCTCTATAGGATTATAACAAATCTTTCCACTAAATTTCCTTCTTAAGACTGCCTCCTTTAAAGAAGACAAAGATCGCAGTGGTTGGTAGCACAACAGGCATCATGTGGTCAGAGTGATGACAAATATAAGCTCTGGGAAACAACAGGATGAAATGTTACTGATGGAGGAGAGAAGGGGATGTCTCTTGCATTCTGCAGATATACAAAATAGTTTCACTGTCTCGTGCAAGAAGCAAATGTACCAGGAATGTCCTTGCAGAGTTAGGTCCTGCAACAGGAATTCTTCCCTTCACCAGCTCAGCAGCTTTCTTTGTGTAAGAGGGCAGAGGAAGGTCCTCCAAAATTAATGTTGCTAAACCGTAAGCCACGAGAACTGTGTCTGTATTCTGCCTGGGACTTCTAAGTACCAGCATGTGATTTTCCTTCACGTGACAGTGGTATGTGTGAAATTTGTGCCCTGGAGTGAGGGCTGGATAAGGTACTAATGTATATGGAATTACACAGTACAGAGGAGACGCCTGCTGTGTGGAGTTGGTGAGAATAAACATTAACGGCAGCAGAGAGTATTGGAGGATCTTGAATGCTGTGAGTGGGCTTATGCTCCTGGCTTGTGAGTCTGTCTCTGCCAGCAGAGCTGCACAGTGGGGATGAACATAGTACGTGTACACATGTATGGTGCAACTGAATTTGGGACATCCTCTTTAAGTTATACTCAGCCTTCCTGCACCTAGTGGGAACACTTATGTAATTACTGTAGAGACGGCAAGGGACGCAAGACAGAAAATGCATTCTGATAAGAATTAAATGTGAACTGAAGACATGAGCACTTCTGGCTCACAAGAACAGTGGAAGGGATCTCTTCAGCAGCAGCAAAAAGAATGTATGCAAGTGCAGGGAAGGGGAAAGCTGAAAGAAGTAGACAGCAGAACAAGGAGGATTGTCTTGGAGTATAAATTAAACCTGGAGAGGTGGCCCAGTTTGCACTAGCAAAAACAAAAACAAAAACAAAAACCCAAACAACCAAAACCAAACAATAAATGAAAAAAACTAAATAGCACAGGAAAGAGGAAGCAGAATGGAAGAAATCTCTTGTGGGCTGGATTGAGAAATGACTAGGAAATTAGAAATAAGATTTAGAGTGATTTCCATCTTACTCTCTGTATGTGATTATATCTGAGCAGTGAACCCTTCGACAGTAGTCACGATCTTACACATCAGAAGAAGTGCTATCACTGCTCAAGTATCCTGTCTGTTACTGATGTAGAGGGCATTATGTGAGTTCCTTGTTTGAACAAAAGCAACAGCAGCTCTTGCAGATGATTAATACAATTCCCCCCTTCCAGACACTGATCTTCTAGGAAGGGCAGTAAAGCTGAAACTGTAATAATTTGTCTTTGTAGTTTTGGAGGCCATTTTATTGTGGAAGCTTTGTGTGTAATGTGCATTCCTATATCTTCTGAGCAGTTTGTGTTACCAGGGGGCCAGGCAGTGTGACTAGCAGTTACAGTGTGACTCCCAGGGTCCTCTCCCTGAGGAGATAATAGGCAGTGGAGGGTTTCTTTTGTATGTTTGTGATGACATATTACTGGCTTGTCTTGAGCAGGGCAAGGCTAAAGAAATTCATTGTCCCTTCAGGGCTTGTGATGCTCTGAATGTCCTAGTGATGTTTATCTTTCAATTTTTGGACCAAGACTGTGTTTGCTACAAGAATGAGGTTTTCCCTTTTAGTATGAAATTTATGTTAGAGAACTGAAGGCTTTACCTGTTCCTTCTGACATCACTTTCCTGCGGTCACTAATCACAGCTGGTGTTCTTGGTACCCCAGTGGCTGTCAGCATCTCTGTGATTCCAGCAAATTAATGCCACACTCAGGATGGGCACAAACCTACCACTAGAATCAGCAGATCATGGATCTCTATTTGGAAATCTCTCATAGTCCACACATAGATGTTCTTTTATTCAGCCAGCAACTAACAAACACAATTCAGGGCTCCCAGAGATGTCTGGCCAACCGTCAGACAGATTTCTCCTCAGCATGCAGTTATTCCTTTGGAGATATTTAAGCAGTTCTTTATTCGCTTGATTATGTCTGTTGCACATTTTTAGTTGGGATTTTATTTTATCCATGTACTAACCATACACTCAAACTCTAATCACTGCCAGCACCATGAGTTCACATTTGGATGTGTTCTGATCTTTTCATCCTTATCATCATAGAATCACTGAATGACTTCGGTTGGAAAGGACCTCAAAGATCATCTATTTCCAACCTTCCTTTCATGGGCAGGGTTGCCAACCACTAGACCAGACTGTCAAAGAACCCATCCAGCTTGGCCTTGAATGCATCCAGGGATGGGGCATCCACAGCTTCTCTGACAGCCTGTTCATGATTACCTTTAGTGTGGCTTATCTTGCCCATTGAAGTATATCTTCTGTAAACATCTGACAGTTCTTTGATGGACCACAGAAATCTTGAGCCTTTTATCCATCTGCTTATCAGGTAACAATCTCAAGCCATTCAGTTGCACAGTTTTGATATTTCTCTTTGCAAGCTTTCTGTGCTTTGGACCTATTTTGCATTACTATAACAGTTTTAAACCATAGTCTTCATCCCTGAGCTGGGACCAAGCCACAGAGTGTTGAAAGATGAGGATAGACACATAATCAGTGTTTGGGGAGTGAAACAGTGAGAGCAAAGGACCGAATTTGTCTGTTCATGTCCGAAACTTGGTCAAGGAGATAAGCTGAATGTACTAACTGGATTCCCAAAATACGTGCGCTAATTCTGTAGTGTAGATGAGTTATGATAAGGGCAAGAGCTGCAAAGTCAGTTTCATCACTTGATGGGCTAAAACACCATTTACAGCAAGTATAACCTCTGTAATGAATGGGAGTTATACATTAGCTATACGAGTAGCTCTGGAGGCAGGAGTGCTCTGAGACAACACATTGAAATGGCCAGTTATGTATTCAAGTGTGCAACCAAAGAAACTGAACTATTTTGCTCATCGTTTCAAAACACTTTTCTCTGCCCACATCACCTCTCTTTGCTCACTGACAGCTTTAATACAGCGATCAACACCAGGCAGTGTGTCATTTGAGAGTCAGTGGGTTCTATGCTAGGCACCAGCATAAGTATTGTGCTGGGGTATGCTTTCCTTTTCAGACTTATTGGTTAAGTGACGTATGTGAGGTGGCTTACTTTAGATTGTTTTGTGCCTGCAGGAGGAAGACAACATTTCCTTTTTGATCTTCTTGAATCACAGAGAATACCCTTTCTTTAAAACTCTCTTCAACTGGCCAGTAAAAATATAGATCATGATCTTAAGTTCAACAGAGGAAAAGTGCTTTAGGGTATCTAGAACTTGTTTCTGAATTATTTATGGAAAAGTAGGTAGTTGATTGTCTGCCCATTCAGGTTATTTTTGGAAATTTAATTGTTTTTCTTTAAAATGTTATAAAATTAGATAAACAATGTTTGAATTTATTCCTTTGTTAAAGGAATCTAGAACACATAATGTTTTCCAGTTGGACAATTAGTCCCCAGATTAGACCCTTTTCTATCAATGATGATCAAAAAAGGAATGTTACAGCTGGAAGGATACAATCCCTTTCCAAAGGTGTTATGAAATTATTTGCTCAAATTGAAGATAAAATTTCTGGCGATGATAGCTCAACTGCTCTGATATAAATGCACTCTGACATTCTAATTCCCCACAGGGTTACAGACATCTTTCTGACACATACATTGTCATTTATTTGGTTTGGCTTTTAGTGGCATTACTAACCTTCCCAAGAACATTACAGCAGATATCTCCTTTTAAACTAGGAATGTTGTGACACTAAGTTCCCTCTCACACACACTATGTAGGGAAGCCTTGGAGGTGAGGAGCTGAGCTGAGCTATGGAAGGTGTCATGGTTCACCTCCTGAAGCTGCTATAGGCTTCCTCCATGACAGCAAGCAAGCTGTTCTACTGCAAGGCTACACCTTACAATCCTTTTTTTCACCACTAGGTCTCACTGCCTTCAGTAATGTGTCTAGACGGATCTTTTTTTGGATGTGCACGAATAGGGGTCTTCCCACACAGTCTATACAAACTCAAGGCTGTGGATTAATCCTCATAGAACCCCAACCGTAAAGCACTGTAACAAGAAACAATCCTAACATTTAAAGGAGTTTTGTAAATTAGCAGAATTTTATTTCCAAAAATATTTTTAAGTGTTCTCCCTTACCAGAGGCTCTTTAAGGAACAGTTAAATAACCGATTAAATAGTTGGATCATAGAGTTATGAACAGATGGTTAATTTTCATGATAGAGAGGTAACTTTATTCTGGCATTGTTACATGGCAACTCAGACAATGCTTTTGTCACTCACGCTGATTTCAAGTCTTTAGAAGACAAATGGGAAAGAGCATCCCACTGGACACAGTGAACCCATTGATCTCAGGGCTGGTCGCTTGCTCCTGAGACAGTTTGGAGTGAGAAATGGATTTCTTGCTTTAACAAAGAAATGGCCTTTAAGAGATGGGCCTCTGAGGGCTACAGAAACAACCATATGAAGAAAATGAGTTCAACTCATTTTTGTGGTAACAAAAATCTATGGAGTTCTGAATGTCATGTGGAGGTAGAAAAGAAGTAAAACCAAATGCTTTATTATTTATCTATTTAACATCTTTATTAACGATCTTGACGAGGGGATTGAGTGCACCCTCAGTAAGTTTGCAAATGACACCAAGCTGGGAGGGACTGTTGATCTGCCAGTGGGGAGAAAGGCACTACAGAGGGACCTGGATAGACTGGATCAATGAGCCAAGGTTAACTGTATGACTTTCAATAGGGCCAAGTGTTGGGTTCTGCATTTTGGCCACAACAACACCAGAGAAAGAATTACTCTTCATGCTTCTGGAAAAGGGACAGAGACTGTAAAGCTGTAGGACAGGGAGCCCTGCAGCAGCTGGTGCGACAGGTACGGCAGGGGCTGCAGTGGCCCGGGGGGGGGAAACAGGAAGATCCTCCATCATGGTACATGAGCAGATGCATAGGCAGGGCCTTGGCAGCAGGGCTGCACCCAGCCAACTCTCACAGGGCACAGCCTTGTCACCAGCATCGCACTGTGCAAGCCTGGGAACCACGGGAAGGGCTTAGAAGAGCTCCTGGCAATCGGAGGTGTGTTTCCAGGGCCTCATGGGTAGGACAAGGTCAGAAGTGCTCCTTTCAGCCATGGGAAATAAAGGCAATCAACAGGCACTCAGCCGCATATGCATGGACTCTGAGAAGGAAAAAGTCCTCCTCCCACTGCTGTGCTATAGGGCCCTGCTCCCCCTCCCTCTCATCACCTCCTGTCTGGCTTCCCATGGAGATGGGAAAAAGGGAATGGCTGTGATCTTCATGTTCACATGGCCTAAGGACCATCAGACACAAACTCAAGAACAACTCATTGCTTTCTTAATTACACGGACGGCGGAAGGCAACAGCCCCATCCCAGGCAGCACCAACCCCGCTATGTCACAGCCACATAACCAGGGGCAGCAACCAGCTCCAGGAACCACCCTGCAGCTGTCAAAGCCATGTCACAAGGGCACAACACTGCTGGGGGCTGTGTTCCAGAGTGAGCTGGATGTCACAGCGGCCTGGAATGCTGACCAGAAGGGCAGTGTCGGGCAGTGCCAGACAGAGATCGCCACTGAGCACCTGAGTGACCGCAGGCTCTGGTGGGCAGGAGCGGCCCATGCGGATGGATGGCAGCTTCACCTCCTCTGCCTCACAGCTGCACATGGTGATAGGGACACAGCGGGACAGGGACAAAGGAGGACGGCGAGACGCTCTTGTCCTCACCCTCATTCGTCTCCCTGCAAGAGGATCGTGCTCTACAGGATAGGTAAGTTTTCCCATACAATAGCCCACGCTGATCCCACAGGACCGTGGAACTTCCTCAAAAACCCCTTGCTGCAAATGCAAGGTAGTCCCGAGGTTTGTAAAGGCTCTTGGCCGAGCCCTGGACCCACTGCAGGTGCTGGCACCAGACCTAGTGATTGCAGTGGCCCTATCAACGCATGGACGTGGAAATGGCTGGCTGATTAGCAACCTGGCGAGCAGGGCAATGCTGGGAAGGCCACACAGGGAACCAGGGCACATCTCTGCTCCTTTCTTCGTTCCCGTCTGCCTTCCAGAAGGGCATCCAGACAAAGATGGAGCCAGAGCAGGACGCACGCGTATACTCAGCTCCCAACTGGTCTCCACGCTGACGTACAGAACGGATAAGTCAGCCACAAGCAGTACCCCTTCTAGTTCCAAAGGGACCCTGGGAGCTCCCCAAGATGCCCCTGCCCTCACCCGAATATTTTATACCTCTTGGCCGAGCCCTGGCCCCACTGCAGGTGCTGGCACCAGACCTAGTGATTGCAGTGGCCCTTTCAATGCACGGATGTTGAAAAGGCTGGCTGACCAGCAACCTGGTGAGCAGGGCAATGCTGGGAAGGGCCACACAGGGAACCAGGACACATCTCTACTCCTTTCTTCGTTCCCGTCTGCCTTCCAGAAGGGCATCCAGACAAAGATGGAGCCAGAGCAGGACACAGGCGTATCCTCAGCTCTCAACTGGTCTCCACGCTGACGTACAGAACGGATAAGTCAGCCACAGACAATACCCCTTCTAGTTCCAAAGGGACCCTGGAAGCTCCCCAAGATCCCCCTGCCCTCACCCCAACATTTTATACCACTTGGCCGAGCCCTGGCCCCACTGCAGGTGCTGGCACCAAACCTATTGATTGCAGTGGCCCTATCAACGCATGGACGTGGAAATGGCTGGCTGATGAGCAACCTGGCGAGCAGGGCAATGCTGGGAAGGCCGCACAGGGAACCAGGGCATGTCTCTGCTCCTTTCTTCGTTCCCGTCTGCCTTCCAGAAGGGCATCCAGACAAAGATGGTGCCAGAACAGGACGCACGCGTATCCTCAGCTCTCAACTGGTCTCCACGCTGACGTACAGAACGGATAAGTCAGCCACAGACAATAACCTTCTAGTTCCTAAGTGACCCTGGAAGCTCCCCAAGATGCCCCCGCCCTCACCCGAATATTTTACACCTGTTGGCTGAGCCCTGGCCCCACTGCAGGTGCTGGCACCAGACCTAGTGATTGCAGTGGCCCTTTCAATGCACGGATGTTGAAAAGGCTGGCTGATTAGCAACCCAGCGAGCAGGGCAATGCTGAGAAGGCCACACAGGGAACCAGGGCACATCTCTGCTCCTTTCTTCGTTCCCGTCTGCCTTCCAGAAGGGCATCCAGACAAAGATGGAGCCAGAGCAGGACACAGGCGTATCCTCAGCTCTCAACTGGTATCCATGCTGACGTACAGAACGGATAAGTCAGCCACAAGCAGTACCCCATCTAGTTCCAAAGGGACCCTGGAAGCTCCCCAAGATCCCCCTGCCCTCACCCCAAAATTTTATACCACTTGGCCGAGCCCTGGCCCCACTGCAGGTGCTGGCACCAGACCTAGTGATTGCAGTGGCCCTTTCAATGCACGGATGTTGAAAAGGCTGGCTGACCAGCAACCTGGTGAGCAGGGCAATGCTGGGAAGGGCCACACAGGGAACAAGGGCTTGTCTCTGCTCCTTTCTTTGTTCCGACCTGCCTTCCAGAAGGGCATCCAAACAAAGATGGAGCCAGAGCAGGACGCACGCGTATCCTCAGCTCTCAACTGGTCTCCAAGCTGACGTACAGAACGGATTAGTCAGCCACAGACAGTACACCATCTAGTTCCAAAGGGACCCTGGAAGTTCCCCAAGATGCCTCTGCCCTCACCCGAATATTTTATACCTCTTGGCCGAGCCATGGCCCCACTGCAGGTGCTGGCACCAGACCTAGTGATTGCAGTGGCCCTATCAACGCCTGGACGTGGAAATGGCTGGCTGATGAGTAACACGGCGAGCAGGGCAATGCTGGGAGGGCTGCATGGGAACCAGGGCATGTCTCTGCTCCTTTCTTCGTTCCCATCTGCCTTCCAGAAGGGCATCCAAACAAAGATGGAGCCAGAACAGGATGCACGCGTATCCTCAGCTCTCAACTGGTCTTCACGCTGACGTACAGTACGGATAAGTCAGCCACAAGCAGTACCCCTTCTAGTTCCAAAGGGACCCTGGAAGCTCCCCAAGATGCCCCTGCCCTCACCCGAATATTTTATACCTCTTGGCCGAGCCCTGGCCCCACTGCAGGTGCTGGCACCAGACCTAGTGATTGCAGTGGCCCTATCAACGCATGGACGTGGAAATGGCTGGCTGATGAGCAACCCGGCGAGCAGGGCAATGCTGGGAAGGCCGCACAGGGAACCAGGGCACATCTCTACTTCTTTCTTTGTTCCCTTCTGCCTTCCAGAAGGGCATCCAGACAAAGATGGAGCCAGAGCAGGACACAGGCGTATCCTCAGCTCCCAACTGGTCTCCACGCTGACGTACAGAACGGATAAGTCAGCCACAACCAGTACCCCTTCTAGTTCCAAAGGGACCCTGGGAGCTCCCCAAGATCCCCCTGCCCTCACCCCAACATTTTATACCACTTGGCCGAGCCCTGGCCCCACTGCAGGTGCTGGCACCAGACCTATTGGTTGCAGTGGCCCTTTCAATGCACGGATGTTGAAAAGGCTGGCTGACCAGCACGCTGGTGAGCAGTGCAATGCTGGGAAGGGCCGCACAGGGAACCAGGGCACATCTCTACTTCTTTCTTTGTTCCCTTCTTCCTTCCAGAAGGGCATCCAGACAAAGATGGAGCCAGAGCAGGACGCACGCGTATACTCAGCTCTCAACTGGTCTCCACGCTGACGTACAGAACGGATAAGTCAGCCACAGACAGTACCCCATCTAGTTCCAAAGGGACCCTGGAAGTTCCCCAAGATGCCTCTGCCCTCACCCGAATATTTTATACCTCTTGGCCGAGCCATGGCCCCACTGCAGGTGCTGGCACCAGACCTAGTGATTGCAGTGGCCCTATCAACGCCTGGACGTGGAAATGGCTGGCTGATGAGTAACACGGCGAGCAGGGCAATGCTGGGAGGGCTGCATGGGAACCAGGGCATGTCTCTGCTCCTTTCTTCGTTCCCATCTGCCTTCCAGAAGGGCATCCAGACAAAGATGGAGCCAGAACAGGATGCACGCGTATCCTCAGCTCTCAACTGGTCTCCACGCTGACGTACAGTACGGATAAGTCAGCCACAAGCAGTACCCCTTCTAGTTCCAAAGGGACTCTGGAAGCTCCCCAAGATGCCCCCGCCCTCACCCGAATATTTTACACCTGTTGGCTGAGCCCTGGCCCCACTGCAGGTGCTGGCACCAAACCTATTGATTGCAGTGGCCCTATCAACGCATGGATGTGGAAATGGCTGGCTGATGAGCAACCCGGCGAGCAGGGCAATGCTGGGAGGGCTGCATGGGAACCAGGGCATGTCTCTGCTCCTTTCTTCGTTCCCATCTGCCTTCCAGAAGGGCATCCAAACAAAGATGGAGCCAGAACAGGATGCACGCGTATCCTCAGCTCTCAACTGGTCTTCCCGCTGACGTACAGTACGGATAAGTCAGCCACAAGCAGTACCCCTTCTAGTTCCAAAGGGACCCTGGAAGCTCCCCAAGATGCCCCTGCCCTCACCCCAACATTTTATACCTCTTGGCCGAGCCCTGGCCCCACTGCAGGTGCTGGCACCAGACCTTGTGATTGCAGTGGCCCTATCAACGCATGGACGTGGAAATGGCTGGCTGATGAGCAACCCGGCGAGCAGGGCAATGCTGGGAAGGCCGCACAGGGAACCAGGGCACATCTCTACTTCTTTCTTTGTTCCCTTCTGCCTTCCACAAGGGCATCCAGACAAAGATGGAGCCAGAGCAGGACACAGGCGTATCCTCAGCTCCCAACTGGTCTCCACGCTGACGTACAGAACGGATAAGTCAGCCACAACCAGTACCACTTCTAGTTCCAAAGGGACCCTGGGAGCTCCCCAAGATCCCCCTGCCCTCACCCCAACATTTTATACCACTTGGCCGAGCCCTGGCCCCACTGCAGGTGCTGGCACCAGACCTATTGGTTGCAGTGGCCCTTTCAATGCACGGATGTTGAAAAGGCTGGCTGACCAGCACCCTGGTGAGCAGTGCAATGCTGGGAAGGGCCGCACAGGGAACCAGGGCACATCTCTACTTCTTTCTTTGTTCCCTTCTTCCTTCCAGAAGGGCATCCAGACAAAGATGGAGCCAGAGCAGGACGCACGCATATACTCAGCTCTCAACTGGTCTCCACGCTGACGTACAGAACGGATAAGTCAGCCACAAACAGTACCCCTTCTAGTTCCAAAGGGACTCTGGAAGCTCCCCAAGATGCCCCTGCCCTCACCCGAATATTTTACACCTGTTGGCTGAGCCCTGGCCCCACTGCAGGTGCTGGCACCAAACCTATTGATTGCAGTGGCCCTATCAACGCATGGATGTGGAAATGGCTGGCTGATGAGCAACCCGGCGAGCAGGGCAATGCTGGGAGGGCTGCATGGGAACCAGGGCATGTCTCTGCTCCTTTCTTCGTTCCCATCTGCCTTCCAGAAGGGCATCCAAACAAAGATGGAGCCAGAACAGGATGCACGCGTATCCTCAGCTCTCAACTGGTCTTCCCGCTGACGTACAGTACGGATAAGTCAGCCACAAGCAGTACCCCTTCTAGTTCCAAAGGGACCCTGGAAGCTCCCCAAGATGCCCCTGCCCTCACCCCAACATTTTATACCTCTTGGCCGAGCCCTGGCCCCACTGCAGGTGCTGGCACCAGACCTTGTGATTGCAGTGGCCCTATCAACGCATGGACGTGGAAATGGCTGGCTGATGAGCAACCCGGCGAGCAGGGCAATGCTGGGAAGGCCGCACAGGGAACCAGGGCACATCTCTACTTCTTTCTTTGTTCCCTTCTGCCTTCCACAAGGGCATCCAGACAAAGATGGAGCCAGAGCAGGACACAGGCGTATCCTCAGCTCCCAACTGGTCTCCACGCTGACGTACAGAACGGATAAGTCAGCCACAACCAGTACCCCTTCTAGTTCCAAAGGGACCCTGGGAGCTCCCCAAGATCCCCCTGCCCTCACCCCAACATTTTATACCACTTGGCCGAGCCCTGGCCCCACTGCAGGTGCTGGCACCAGACCTATTGGTTGCAGTGGCCCTTTCAATGCACGGATGTTGAAAAGGCTGGCTGACCAGCACCCTGGTGAGCAGTGCAATGCTGGGAAGGGCCGCACAGGGAACCAGGGCACATCTCTACTTCTTTCTTTGTTCCCTTCTTCCTTCCAGAAGGGCATCCAGACAAAGATGGAGCCAGAGCAGGACGCACGCATATACTCAGCTCTCAACTGGTCTCCACGCTGACGTACAGAACGGATAAGTCAGCCACAAACAGTACCCCTTCTAGTTCCAAAGGGACTCTGGAAGCTCCCCAAGATGCCCCTGCCCTCACCCGAATATTTTACACCTGTTGGCTGAGCCCTGGCCCCACTGCAGGTGCTGGCACCAAACCTATTGATTGCAGTGGCCCTATCAACGCATGGATGTGGAAATGGCTGGCTGATGAGCAACCCGGCGAGCAGGGCAATGCTGGGAGGGCTGCATGGGAACCAGGGCATGTCTCTGCTCCTTTCTTCGTTCCCATCTGCCTTCCAGAAGGGCATCCAAACAAAGATGGAGCCAGAACAGGATGCACGCGTATCCTCAGCTCTCAACTGGTCTTCCCGCTGACGTACAGTACGGATAAGTCAGCCACAAGCAGTACCCCTTCTAGTTCCAAAGGGACCCTGGAAGCTCCCCAAGATGCCCCTGCCCTCACCCCAACATTTTATACCTCTTGGCCGAGCCCTGGCCCCACTGCAGGTGCTGGCACCAGACCTTGTGATTGCAGTGGCCCTATCAACGCATGGACGTGGAAATGGCTGGCTGATGAGCAACCCGGCGAGCAGGGCAATGCTGGGAAGGCCGCACAGGGAACCAGGGCACATCTCTACTTCTTTCTTTGTTCCCTTCTGCCTTCCACAAGGGCATCCAGACAAAGATGGAGCCAGAGCAGGACACAGGCGTATCCTCAGCTCCCAACTGGTCTCCACGCTGACGTACAGAACGGATAAGTCAGCCACAACCAGTACCCCTTCTAGTTCCAAAGGGACCCTGGGAGCTCCCCAAGATCCCCCTGCCCTCACCCCAACATTTTATACCACTTGGCCGAGCCCTGGCCCCACTGCAGGTGCTGGCACCAGACCTATTGGTTGCAGTGGCCCTTTCAATGCACGGATGTTGAAAAGGCTGGCTGACCAGCACCCTGGTGAGCAGTGCAATGCTGGGAAGGGCCGCACAGGGAACCAGGGCACATCTCTACTTCTTTCTTTGTTCCCTTCTTCCTTCCAGAAGGGCATCCAGACAAAGATGGAGCCAGAGCAGGACGCACGCATATACTCAGCTCTCAACTGGTCTCCACGCTGACGTACAGAACGGATAAGTCAGCCACAAACAGTACCCCTTCTAGTTCCAAAGGGACTCTGGAAGCTCCCCAAGATGCCCCTGCCCTCACCCGAATATTTTACACCTGTTGGCTGAGCCCTGGCCCCACTGCAGGTGCTGGCACCAAACCTATTGATTGCAGTAGCCCTATCAACGCATGGATGTGGAAATGGCTGGCTGATGAGCAACCCGGCGAGCAGGGCAATGCTGGGAGGGCTGCATGGGAACCAGGGCATGTCTCTGCTTGTTTCTTCGTTCCCATCTGCCTTCCAGAAGGGCATCCAGACAAAGATGGAGCCAGAACAGGATGCACGCGTATCCTCAGCTCTCAACTGGTCTTCACGCTGACGTACAGTACGGATAAGTCAGTCACAAGCAGTACCCCATCTAGTTCCAAAGGGACTCTGGAAGCTCCCCAAGATGCCCCTGCCCTCACCCGAATATTTTACACCTGTTGGCTGAGCCCTGGCCCCACTGCAGGTGCTGGCACCAAACCTATTGATTGCAGTGGCCCTATCAACGCATGGACGTGGAAATGGCTGGCTGATGAGCAACCTGGCGAGCAGGGCAATGCTGGGAGGGCTGCATGGGAACCAGGGCATGTCTCTGCTCCTTTCTTCGTTCCCATCTGCCTTCCAGAAGGGCATCCAAACAAAGTCGGAACCAGAGCAGGACGCACGTGTATCCTCAGCTCTCAACTGGTCTCCACGCTGACGTACAGAACGGATAAGTCAGCCACAAGCAGTACCCCTTCTAGTTCCAAAGGGACCCTGGGAGCTCCCCAAGATGCCCCTGCCCTCACCCGAATATTTTATACCTCTTGGCCGAGCCCTGGCCCCACTGCAGGTGCTGGCACCAGACCTAGTGATTGCAGTGGCCCTATCAACGCATGGACGTGGAAATGGCTGGCTGATGAGCAACCCGGCGAGCAGGGCAATGCTGGGAAGGCCGCACAGGGAACCAGGGCACATCTCTACTTCTTTCTTTGTTCCCTTCTGCCTTCCAGAAGGGCATCCAGACAAAGATGGAGCCAGAGCAGGACACAGGCGTATCCTCAGCTCTCAACTGGTATCCATGCTGACGTACTGAACGGATAAGTCAGCCACAACCAGTACCCCATCTAGTTCCAAAGGGACCCTGGGAGCTCCCCAAGATCCCCCTGCCCTCACCCCAACATTTTATACCACTTGGCCGAGCCCTGGCCCCACTGCAGGTGCTGGCACCAGACCTATTGGTTGCAGTGGCCCTTTCAATGCACGGATGTTGAAAAGGCTGGCTGACCAGCACCCTGGTGAGCAGTGCAATGCTGGGAAGGGCCGCACAGGGAACCAGGGCACATCTCTACTTCTTTCTTTGTTCCCTTCTTCCTTCCAGAAGGGCATCCAGACAAAGATGGAGCCAGAGCAGGACGCACGCGTATACTCAGCTCTCAACTGGTCTCCACGCTGACGTACAGAACGGATAAGTCAGCCACAAACAGTACCCCTTCTAGTTCCTAAGGGACCCTGGAAGCTCCCCAAGATCCCCCTGCCCTCACCCCAACATTTTATACCACTCGGCCGAGCCCTGGCCCCACTTCAGGTGCTGGCACCAGACCTAGTGATTGCAGTGGCCCTTTCAATGCACGGATGTTGAAAAGGCTGGCTGACCAGCAACCTGGTGAGCAGGGCAATGCTGGGAAGGGCCACACAGGGAACAAGGGCATGTCTCTGCTCCTTTCTTCGTTCCCATCTGCCTTCCAGAAGGGTATCCAAACAAAGATGGAGCCAGAACAGGACGCACGCGTATCCTCAGCTCTCAACTGGTCTCCAAGCTGACGTACAGAACGGATAAGTCAGCCACAGACAGTACCCCATCTAGTTCCAAAGGGACCCTGGAAGCTCCACAAGATGCCTCTGCCCTCACCCGAATATTTTATACCTATTGGCTGAGCCCTGGCCCCACTGCAGGTGCTGGCACCAGACCTAGTGATTGCAGTGGCCCTATCAACGCCTGGACATGGAAATGGCTGGCTGATGAGTAACCCGGCGAGCAGGCAATGCTGGGAGGGCTGCATGGGAACCAGGGCATGTCTCTGCTCCTTTCTTCGTTCCCATCTGCCTTCCAGAAGGGCATCCAAACAAAGTTGGAACCAGAGCAGGACGCACGTGTATCCTCAGCTCTCAACTGGTCTCCACGCTGACGTACAGAGCGGATAAGTCAGCCACAAGCAGTACCCCTTCTAGTTCCAAAGGGACCCTGGAAGCTCCCCATGATCCCCCTGCCCTCACCCCAACATTTCATACCACTCGGCCGAGCCCTGGCCCCACTGCAGGTGCTGGCACCATACCTATTGATTGCAGAGGCCCTCTCAATGCACAGACATGGAAATGGGTGGCTGATGAGCAACCGAGTGAGTAGGGGCCTGCTGAAGAGGTCAACACTGGAAACTGCTTACCTTCCCATTTCTGCATCTGGACAAAGCACTTGCCGAAGAATGAGGAAATCACATATCCCACTCTGCACTTCACGGGGGTCCTACAGGGTCTGATGATCCACACTGCATGACAGTGGTAGCTCCTCAGCACCTCCCAGCTACAGACCCCACCACGGACCAGCACACATGGATGTTCTCCTCACAACGCAGCTGCTTATGTCTACCCACCTTAGGATGGAGTCAGGACCTTGAATAGCATGCACATCAGCATCTCAAGGAACCATATGGACTGTCTACAATTGAGCTTTGGAGATAAGGAACGAACAAGAAGCTAAAAAAATGAATGGGCCCAACTGTGAGAAATACCAGAGACACCACATCCAGAAGAGAAGGCATAGGCTGTAACTGACCATGCTTGCTCCTGAGATCGGGGATGAAAGTTTAGAATTGATGAAGAATGCCAGCCTTCCTTCCTCGACCCCCAGGCAACCACTGATACGCTATCACAGAATTAAAAAAAAAAACAAAAAACTGCAAAATAAACGTTGTGATTAATTAAACCCACGGTGCTTCTTCCATCTCATTTTATCTATACCACAAACTGCTTTGGGGAGGTTTTCCTTATTGTCATCATCTCTGGGTATTAATGCATCTGTATATGACAGGATCACAGAATGGTTTGGGTTGGGAAGGGACCTTGAAGATAATCTAGTTCCAACCCCTCTGCTGTAGGACAGGACACCTCCCACTAGATCAGGTTGCTTGCAGCCCCATCCAACCTGGCCTGGAGCACTTCCATAGACAGGGCATTCATAACCTTGCTGGGCAACCTGTGCCAGTGTCTCACCTCCCACACAATAAAGAATTGATTCCTAAAGTCTAGTCTAAATCTATCGTCTTCCACTTTAAAACCATTTCCCCTCATCCTGTGGCTACATGCCCACACGAAAAGTCCCTCCCCAGCTTTCCTGCATTTTTGTTACAACAACCCCAGACAACCCTACAGGCTCAGGAAGGAGTGGCTGGAAAGCTGCCTGATGGAACCTTGTGTACTGATGGACAGTTGGCTGAATATGAGCCAGCAGTGTGCGCAAGTGGCCAAGAAGGCCAATGGCATCCTGGCTTGTATCTGGAATGGTGTGGTGAGCAGCACTGGTGAGACCTCACCTTGAGTACTGGTTCAGTTATGGGGACCTCAATCCAGAAGGACATGGGAGGTGCTGGAGCAGGTCCAAAGAAGGGCAGCAAGGCTTGTGAAGGGCTTGGAGAATATGCCCTACGCGGAGTGACTGAAGGAACTGGGGGTGTTTAGTCTGGGGAAGAGGAAGCTGAGGGGAGACCTTATCTCTCTCTAAATACCTGAAAGGTGCTTACAACGAGAGTGGGGTTGGTCTCTTCTCACTGGTGACAGGTGACAGGACAAGGGGAAATGGCCTCAAGTTGCACCAGGGTAAGTTTAGATTGGATATCAGGAAAAAGTTCTTTACAGAAAGGGTTGTTAAGCACTGGAATAGGCTCCCCAGGGAGGTGGTTGAGTCACCATCCCTGGATGTGCTTAAAAACCATTTGGATGTGGTGCTCAGGAACATGATTTAGCAGAGGGTTGTTAGGGTAGTATGGTTAGGCTGTGGTTGGACTCGATGATCTTTAAGGTCTTTTTCAACCTGAACAATTCCATGATTCTATGATTCTAAAGTATCATAATTCAGTTATAGAACTGGTCATCACTTGGACCCCATAGAAGCAAAAAAAGTTAATGGCTTCAGAGAGAAAATGGGAAGAAAGTTGCTCGAATATTACTTAACACAAAATGACTTTGGAAGTCCCTAAACAAAGATTGCTGAAAGCTGGAGTGATCTGTCAGAAAGCCATGGTATATTCACCCTGATCCTTGCTTCTTCCTAAGTCCCCAGCAGTGACTGCTCTAGCAGGTCAGGAGCTGGTTGTACCTTCAGTTTGAACTTCTGCGGTTGTTTCTTATGATGACTGAGAGCTAAGGACACTGCTCTTCTGGTTCACTTTGGTTTTATGCTGGTATTCATCAAAGGCTACTGGAGACAGAGGTTTTGTTTTCTCTGCAGTCATGTGGTCTCTAATGGAATGGAATGGAATGGGCTTCATATGCAGTTCTCAGGCACATTGTAATTAATAGTTGGATAACAGCCAATTGAAAACATACACAGTACACACAATGTAGACTGACATGCTCATCGCACAGCTAGGCCTGCTGGTATTTGCATGGGAACCCGCCATGTTTTTTCCTTTCTCCTACCTTTAAGCGTCAAACAGTTCCTCTTTGCCCACAGAAGTCACTACTGACTAGCACAAGGCACCCTGACTGCAAGCCTCTTTCTTCAAAACTTCCTTCTGAATGTATTCTTCCAGGGCTCCAGAGAGACAAGTCTTACATGTGCCATTCAGGACGAGAACACGTCCATCCCAGCACAGAATCACTCACTGCTCTCCCAGGGTGCATTCTCTATTTCTTGCAAGCTCCTCCTGTTCCATATCATGCCCATTTACTTCTTGTGTAATATGGAGCACCCTTTGGACACACAGTTAATAATTGCTAACACTGAATTTACATCTAGAAAGAACTGGAACCAGTTGGCAGAAAGCATCAGCAGTCAACTTCAAACTGATTTTTCTTCAGTATTCTGAGTAAACATCAGATCAAAGATTAACATGAAGTGAAAAATAATCATTTTCTTTACCTGTAGGATTAAGTTCTCTTTAGCGACTCAGTCATGGTATCAGCTAGGCCAGATCCAAAAATTCATGCTTACGTCTGTCAGGGCCACTGACAAGAAAGAATTCCTCAGAATTCCTGACTCTTACCACTCTTCATCCCATCACCTCTCTTCATGCTTTGTTGTTCACAGTAGGAAAGGAAATGCACAGTAAGATTGTGTTGGAATGAGATGAAAGGATGATTTCCTAGAAAACTTGTCTCCTTTATGAGAGGAATGTAAAATATAGCTGGTGTGGCATTTTACTGAATCTTAATTTTTATGTGTTGTTTTTTTTTAATTGATGCCATAACTTCTAGCTGTTGCTGTTCTGTGTGATTACTGAATGAATAGTGCATTAGTGCCGCATTGCCTCGAGCTGACTGCAGTCAAGCCTTTTCATTCAGACCACCAGAAGGAGCTACTGAATTCAGAAAGCCTTTCTTTTGAAGCAGGAATTCTTTGTATGGCAGTGCAAGCAGTAGAATAATGGGGACAGCATGCAGCCTTCCCTGCAAAGTCTTACTCTGGGCCACAGAGGAAGTTCTCATTTAGAGTATGCATCATTTTCTGATTTTCAGTCTTGTAGCAATCAAAACTGACTTTACAGGATTTCAGGTGCTTTGGGGAGACATTTCAGGCATCACTCCTTAAACATACACTAATGAATACTAACCAAATACAAAGAGATGGGAAATTCATCCAGGCAGGCTTAACCACATATTTTCAAAGCACAGGAAGTGTGGAAGCTGCCATTTTCCATTTGGTCAGATGGAAGATGTTAGGCTAAGAGACCTGCAAAATGCATGAGAGAGTTAATGGCGCTAACTGCAAGAATAAATGAAACCTGAAATTCTACTTATCAAAGCTGATAGTTAATCAGAAGGCACCAACCATCATGTGTTTTCTGAGGTGGTATGAAAGCATGTGATTATTTGTTGTTAGCTGTTAACAGGCATCTCATGATAGATCCATAAAATCAGGTATTGGCATTAATAAATGTCCTTTTTTTTCACAGAATCACCCAGCCGAGAGTGTACCATCATTTTTCTATGAGTTTTGCCCTCCGATTTCAACCAGAAAACGTTATGCCAGTGGAAGGCAGATTGTGTTTCTTCTGCCTGTCTTTCATTTATACTTTTCATCTGAGAAGTATACATTCATTCATACTTTTCAGCAGCCTGAAAATCTGTGGTGGTGGTTTGCGGGTAGTGCATTCTGTGTAAGTGTATGTGGCCTTGAATCAGCCTTAGGGCTAGCTTCAATGCTATTGTCATAGAATCATAGAGTCATTAATGTTGGAACAGAATAAGAACATCTAGTCCAGTCATCAGCTGTCTACATCATGCCCAGTAACCACATCCCTCAGTGCCAAATCTCCATGTTTCTTGGACGCCTCCTGGGACGGCGATTCCACCACCTCCCTAGGCAGCCTGTGCCACTGCCTCACCATTATTTCAGAGAAGAAGTGTTTCCTAATATCCAACCTGAACCTCTCCTGGCACAACTTGAGGCCATTCCCTGAGCCTTCTCTTCTCCAGACTGAACAATCCCAGCCTATATCTGCTCCCTATAAGACTTGTGCTCCGTACCCCTCACAGCTCCATTGCCCTTCTCTGAATGCACTCTAGGGCCTCAATGTCTTTCCTGTAGTGAGGGGCCCAAAACTGAACACAGTGCTGAGTACAGAGGGAATTGTATCCAGAGGAGAGTTATGCGGCTGACCTGTAGGACACTATCAGGATGCAATGCCACGTATATTTCACAGCATGAAAGCCACATCTGTCTATGGGAGGAGCACAGAATATTGCTGTCTCAGTTAATCTTTCTTGTTTGCTAGAGCTGACAGGTAATCTGCCTTTTTGGATGGATCTCAGAATCTGTGTCTACAGTTGTTGCCACTCTGAGATATGCTTCTGGATCTCATTGTTTCTTTGAGAAGGAAGAAAAGTGTGGGGTGTCATGGAAGAACAGGATGCATGCTGGCATATAGGTATTGGAGGGAAAGGGAAGTGAAGTAATGATCCATAATGGGTATTTCTAAGTATGCCATAAAGTAGTACTTGTCACTAAGCTCCCAGTTGTGATGTCCTATGTAATTTGCTAAGTCAATGTAGTCAGCATATTAAAAGTATGTGTTTTAAATAAAAGTATTACTCATGTCTTTGGATTAACAGGAGAAGAAAATATATCTGAAGAGTAACTTCTCTAAATATTTTAAGGCAGTAGATAAGAATGGCTGATCTCAGCACAGGCTTGTTTTAATATGCTGAGCTTGACTGACAGTGCAGCAGTGCTCCAGAGGCCCTGCTGGTACTCAGGCGTAAGTTTGGGGCTATATGTAGAATAAATAAAATGTTGCCCTGAGGAGTTTACAGTACAAATGAAGACATGAAACTTGGGTATCAACCATAAAGTAGGAGGAGACAAAGGAGCAGGGTATGATAGTGAAGCATAATGGAGAGAGGAGGAAAATGTGTACTGAGTTGGCTGAGCATCTAGTTTGGTGGTTTTCATTCCCTTATATTTCATTCTCTCTATCAGTGTGGCACAAATTACCAAGGGATCAAGACTTGAGCATTACTGCCTATTACAACAGTTTTTTTATAGGAACAGCAGCATTGCTGGCAACTGGAAAACAGTTTACAGGGAAACTGTCTTGGAAATGAATCTTTTCTCACAAAGGAAGCTTTCTCCTTCAGATTCTCAGTAAATCTGCACTTAAATCATATTGGTTACAAAACTAAAGAAAGAAAATACATTTTATTTTGCCTCCACTTCATTGCCTGGTGATTGAATAATGCTAAAAAAATCTAAATAGATGAATAAATGAAAGCAGACCGCAGGAAAAGCAAGTCAGTTATAGAGGGGAAAGAAGCACATTTCATTGTGCCCGAGTCTCTTCAGAAATGCACAAATATATTACAATTAGTGCATTATTTGCCAGGATCTGAATCTTATTTTCTCTTTATGGAAACAAAAAGCCCACCTAACACCTAATGCCAGCAAACAGATGACTTCTGTCTGCCTAGTCAATCATGCTTATGTGACAGGACATATCATTCTGCTATTATAGACTCATAGAATGGTTTGGGTTGGAAGGGGCGTTAAAGCCCATCCAGTTCAAACCCTCGTGCTGTTGGCAAGGTTGCCACCCTCTACATCAGGCTGCCCAGGGCCCCCACCTACATGGCCTCCAGGGATGGGGTTATTTAAAGGTGGGCATCAGATCTGTGTGGCTGTGTTCAGAGTGGGCTTCCTACAAAATTCTTCTATCACATCTTATTCATGTTGAAGGTAATTGGCACTGGCTGCTTGGTTTGTTGTCCTTCTTGGAAGGTTTTCTGGTACTGGGAGTTGAGCTACGAGGATATATATATATATGTATATTTTTTGGATTTTGAATAATGGTTTTGTGTCATAGCTTGTGTTGCCTTTGCACACTATGGGCTTCAATTCTGCTAGCGCAGGCATTGAAGTACAGCAAGATATCCATATGCTGTCATCAAAACGTCTGGTGCAGTTCATTAGCTTTGGCTTGTTCTATGGCTTCTTTGAGGCCACAAGAATTAGATTATTAGGATAAGTGAATTCTTACAGGGTCAGATTATCAATGTACTACTTCCCTTGGTGAGTTGTGGCAAGTCTAATCTGGCCAGTGTCAGTATGACTGTTGTATGAATGTGGGAATTCATTGGTAAGAAGAAGAGGATCTCAGAATGGCCTCTTTCCACCATCATGAACTGTCACTCGTAGAATCATTACTAGTTAGCAGAACTCAGGACATTTTGATGACCTCCTCATTCTGCAGCTAACAACTGCCTAGAGTCACAGAGCAGTCCCACTGAGCAAGTCAGAGGAAGAAACTGCATCTTTGAACCCTTAATAGAAACTTTGAAGGAACGTACTGATCTCATGTCATATCATTTTTTTTCTGAAATGACAACATATGGGCTGCTTCTTTTTTAGTAAGTGGTGAGAAAGAGGCAATTGTTGAGGGCAGTTGATCCTACCCATCTTCTTCCACTGGCAGAGGAGGAAATTAGTTAGAAGTATAGACCTATTTTTTGGAAGGTTAAATACAGATGAGAGATGTTTTCCAAACTAACTATGCCTTTGCATGCTAGTAGTGTTATGTGTGATATCAGGCAGAGCTGACTGCACCTCCTGTGTTCATCGGGGAAGAATCTTCCTCGCACAGTCTCCCACATCAGGTAATGCAGAGCTCATGCATTCAGCCACCCACTAACAATAGCGGGAAACGGGCTCCTACACTACTTGATTTGCTTTCCTTCTTTTGTCTTCTTCATTTTCCTTCACCCGAAGATAGATCTGCCTCAGACAGAAGGACGTAAAGTTCTCAGGTTGACATGGGTTGGGGTTCATGACTTGCTCGTTGTCCTGTCCTGTCCTTAGGTTTGAAATACGGCTGTCTGTGACCCCCATTACCCAGCCCTGTGCAGAGAAGCCCATGTGACCGATCCCTTGGCACAGCCAGCATGTTGTCTTGGTGGTAATGTGGGATGAAAAAAGCACAATGCTTGTCTTTTCTGCGTGGGGCTTGTTTATCTGCACAGCATCCAGGCCACTTGGGGAGAGATCTCCTGTTGGTGACCGCTGGCAACCAAAAATGAATCACATCAAGGCAAAATTAGAGGAATTCCCCTAGACAAAGAGCTGCTCTAAAACAAAGCTCCATTTTCGCAGTGCATTGTCCGGGCTCTGTGTGAGTCTTGTAAAGAGACAAAGGCGAGCAGGAAGGAAATCTCAGCTGCTTAGTAAATGCCCTAATTTGATTTATTTGCTGCTCCCTTCCCCCACCCAAACTGTTGTGCTAACCTGTTAGTCCCAACTCAGACAAGTAAAACCAGCTAATCTGATTAGTCCTGACACACAGGAGTGAGGCTGCTGGGAAAAGCTGGACCCTTACAGCTGTTTCAGGCTTCAGCTTCAATCATAACGTTATGGGTTTGCTGCATGTATAGCACAGTGTGACGGGAGCCCGGCAGCATGTACACAAGTGAGCAGTGTGACCGTCACTGAGGATTTCTACCGTGGATCTGAGGCTGCTGGAATACTAACCATGTTTCGTGTCACCTTCAATGTAGTGACAGAGAAAGTTACCTTCACCTTGGCAGCCTGCCCCTCCGTCACATGGAAGGTAAGCTCAGATATGCATCGCACAACCATGCTGGCGGCACAGGGAATGACAATTTAAGTTGTGAGCCATGTTGACAAAATTTTAAGGGGAGTGATAACATTTTAAAGGAGCTGCACTGCAAAATGATGTATACATGACTGGTTGGAACTAGTCAGACTAAATGGATCTGAGCCTAGAGAACAGATTACTAGTTGCATTTTAAAGCTTCTATCAGCTGACTTTCAAAATATCCAAACGCAAAGACACTTTCCTCTTTTCAGTCTGGAAATGCTACTGTATTTACAGTGACAGCAAATGCAGAGAGGTGTATAAACACATAAACTTACTCATTTCTGTAAGGAAAGAACTGTGTTTGCAGAAAACTTTCAAGCTTCCTATATAAAGAGGATTAAAAGGATATGTGAGCTGTACCAAGATTTGATAAATTCGGAACATTTGCATCCCTACAATCAAGGATTTGAAGCAAAAAAGCCCAACAACTCTACAGACACAAATTACCTGGCATGTGGTTGTGATAAAACTTGGCAGAAGCCAGAGCTGCTTTGCATGTCAGCTGTTATTCCCTTTCAGATATTCGGGTCAGATCTTCGTTTCTTTGAGATGTGTATTCCTATCTCATCTTGAGGATCCCAGCACTGTCAGGGTGAGCTGGGACAGACTGCATTGCCTTTCCTTTCTCTGTCAGCGAGCGTGTGCTTTCATGGTAGTGCAGTCGGAGAATGAACCCACCTGCTATCTTGTGAAGTGCTACTTTAAAAACTTCATTTTAGATTCAATTATTTACAGAGCAGTGACTGTAGGAAAGTTACCTTTATCTGTTTTTAGGCATTTAAGTTGTGAGCCAATTAGGAGAAATTAGATACTGTGACAGAGGAGGGTAACTGCTCTTGCTTCAGCTCTGTGTGATTCACACTGTGCAGGTAGTTGTGATATACCTCTGCTGTGTCCCCTTCTCAGACTTTGACCTGTCTTTTCTCTTGGCCTGTGAGGCAGACACAGCTAAGAAGCTGTTATTGGAAGTTCTTTAAGGTGCCTGGCACAGTGTAGCCACAGACCAGATCTATACTATTTGTAGCATAATACCCTAAATAAAAATCATCTGCTGGGGCAAAGTGACTTTGGAATAAAATTCACACAAAAGGAATGTTACAGGAAGCTTTCTTTCTGCATGGGAAATCTTATCTGCCCAAGCTGAGTATTCACTAAATGGTAACAGGAGGGTCATTTCAACAAAAAAATACAGTGGCCTTACACACACTTGCTAATGGTGTATTGAAGATTTTTCTGCTTTCATATCAGAGCTGTGGGGACTTACAACTCCATGCCTTGAGGCTGCAAGGCATATAGAGGAGGGTACTGCAATGGGAAATGGTCTGAGATCATTCCATGCTGTGGTGCTCCTTCCTACTCCTGGCTCGTGGGCTTTTGGTACTCTGCAGATGTGGATTTGGCTGTAACCCAACTCAGTGCTGCATTCTGTTGCTCATTTTCCTCATCATTCTGTTGATGAGGGCCGCTAGATGTAAGTGCATTGTAGTAAATCCCTATGGAACAAACAAGCAAATACTGAAAAGTGCACATGGCTGCACTTTTCCAGTTCTCCAGTTGTTCTGTTATTTATTCAGTTTATATTATTTGACAGTGTGTGCAACGTGCAATCAAGAGCAAATGCTTAAAATTAAAAGTTAAAAGAAGTTATGGTGCAGTAGATCTTCCTGAAATGTGGTATGTTTACTGATGAACAAAGTAAAAATATATGAAAAAGTAGGCACAGAAAAGCAAATGAGATACTAAGCCAGCAGTAAAGCTGACAAGCAAAAAGTAACCTTCTAAGTTAATTTAAGAAATGCTTTGTGGAGGGACGTAACATTTTTATTGATCAGTCCTCACAGCTGGAAAAATCCAACATGGTTTCAGGCATGCAAGCCTTCTATTTTCATAGTAGGAAGCTGATGAAAAATATGGTTTCCCCACAACCCTGCCTTGCTTATGTCCTAGTATCAGCCAGAACAGCACTGGTAGTGAGTTAACTGAAGTCCTTCAAAGCTGGAAGAGGTCACATCGTTGCTGGAGTAGGGAGGACGAAGACATCTACCTTCAGACTGCTGAGCCCTTTTCTTTCAAAAGTAGTGGCCCAGCCTGGAGATAGTGTGAGATGTTCTGCCTTTGCGTGCACCATAGCATGTCAAGCAGGCAAGCCTTGTGCCGTGCTGTGAGGCCAGTGAGATGTGGGCTTGTGCTGCAGACCTCCTGAGGCCAGGAGGAGTGGTGCAAGCTTTGTCCCAAATCGTTATCCTTCTGCTATGAAGCTTTTATTTCTATCAGAAATTAATTTCTAATTAGAAATACTGGTGAAAAGCATTCAGGCCAAAACCTGCTCTGATTATAGGTATAATATTCATTTATAAGATATTTCAGAAACCGTGGAAGAAAGGCAGGACTCCTGTTGCAGACATTTCACGGTCTGCAGGGCACAAAGCTCATTGCTTTTGTCAAAATATTGTTTCGTAAAAACTGGTTTAATTAGAAGTGGGGGGAGGGCATGAGTACAGGAAGGCTGAGGGAGGTGACAGCTGAAAGGCTGCTGACAAGTGCGAAGGGCTCAGGGTTGAACGCGCCTTTTCAAGTAGGCACCAGGCCTGGAACACCAAAGAGAGAAGCATCTTGATTATAAACCACAAGGATCTTTGTTCTGAAGCCTGGAGGAGGGGATGGGGCTGCTCTTTCTCACAGCTCTGCTTGTTTGCCTCCTCCTCAGAGAACTGGCTGCTGACACTTCTCAAGCTGTCAGCGGGTGTGGAGCTGGTAGGAGCAGGAGCTGAGTGCTGTGTGATGATGTGCCTGCATCAGGCTGGGGCTGCTGTCAGCTCAGCCAGAGTTCCTCTCCAAAGGGCTTTTCAGGTATTGCTCACGTAAATCACTGTTGCGTTTTCCATCATTTTCCACTAAAGATAGGGGAGTCTAGAGTTGCACCTCTTTGAGTTGCACATCTTGATTTAAAAAGGGATAATGTGCAGCTATTGGTACACCAACTAATGCCTACCACATATTTTCTAACTAGAGGACAGAAGCATCCTACAACTCCCTGAAAAGAAGTTGTGGCGAGGTGGGGATCGGCCTTTTCTCCTGGGTAACAGCAATAGAATGAGAAGGAGTGTTCTCAAGTTGCACCAGGGGAGGGCCAGGTTGGATATTAGGAAAAATTTATTCTCTGTAAAAGTGGTCATGCACTGACACAGGCTGCCCAGGGAGGTGGTGGAGTCACTGTCCCTGAAGACGTTAAAGAAATGTATAGATGTAGTACTGAAGGTCATGGTTTAGTGAGTGATATTGGTGGCATGTGAATGGTTGGACTAGATCAGGGTAGTTCAACCCACAGCCCGCAGGCTGCATGCTGTCCAGCACAGCTCTCAACATGGCTACCGCCTGCTGCTGGGCCATCGTGGTGGTGGCTCTGCCCCACTGAGCACACCCATCGCTCAGCAGCAACCACACAGCAGACTTTCATAAACCGTCTCTTACCAGAGAGAAGTACTCCTTGCTTCACAGTCGCTCCTTATTCATATCATCACTTTTTGGCAGTACATACATTTATGAGCAATTGTTGTCAAAAATCTGACAAACACCTTGAGAACTCATTAAGAATTGCAACCACTGCCATCAAACCCAACTGATGCTTTAGTTTCACAAAAACAAGGTCAAGTATCAAGTGTTTTTATGGATTTGTTGCTCTCTTTTTTAATGTTTTAATAAAAATATTAAAAGTTAAAATGTTTTGTTACTTATATACCTTAAATATATTATATATTTTACAAGGACTCCGAAAGTAATGCCTCCTATTTTATGATGATAGCTCACAACGTCAGAGGTGGATGTTGGTGGTATGGCAGAAGAGGTGGAACCTTCCCACCAATACCCCATTACCTTTTGTTGCCATGAGACAGATGACAGCAAAGGGGAGGTTGGACAGAATGGCATCTGATATGAAAGTGTATATGAAGCAAAGGTGTGTCACAGAATTTCTGCATGCAGGAAAAATGTCACCCGCTGACATTCATCAATGCTTGATGAACATTTCTGGAGACCAAACAGTGGATGTGAGCACAGTGAGGCAATGGGTGGTGCATTTCAGCAGTGGTGATGTCGGGGCACTTCCACTGGTATGGATTTTGATGAGCATGCCACTCAGGCTCTTGCTCATTGCTAGTAAAAATGCAGAGCTAATGGTGGTGACTATGTTGAAAAACAGTGTTTTGTAGCTGAGTATTTGCTCTACCAAACAGAGTTGCTGTGCTCTTTATGTCTGTTGTAGCATCCATGGAAATAAATAGGAGCCATTGCTTTCAGAGTGACTCAAGAGTGACCCAACATGGCCCAAGACAGTTCCTCTTCACTCAGCGTAGCTCAGGAAAGCTAAGGGGTTGGACAGTCATGGACTGGACAATCTCAGAGGTCTTTTCCAACCTTAATGATTCTATGATTCTGCTTAGATGAGTGCAGTTCAAATTCACGAGATACAAACAGGTACAGATACAGAGTGTACTCACTTATTGAGATTTGGCTGCACACGAATCCCATTGACTTTCTCTTCCTGCTGACAGTCCTGTTTTGCTGGGTAACATTTGAACTCTAGGAGGTGGTGGGAACACAAAACTGCAGTAGTTAGGGTACTATGGTTAGGCTGTGGTTGGACTTGATGATCTTTGAGGTCCCTTCCAACCTGAGTGATTCTATGATTCTATGATTCTGTGGTTTTCTATTTATTTGAGCTCAGGAAGTTCACCTGATGGGAACTGGCCTGTCTCAGGGGTCTTTTACCAGCTTGATGCTGCTCACTGCCTGACACGGATACATGAATGGGCTCGGGGCTCTTTGCAGGCTGCTGGAAGCCAGCACAAGCACAGTGCCAACTTTCAAATGATGCACAATGGTTCACTATCCCTGCCAGCTGCAGATGCTGGGTCAGAGTCCTGTCATCTGAATGGTTGTGAAGGAATGGTGATGCCAACTCCTTCCTGGGAATGTGAGAATGATGCTTCAGTCCTATAAAATGAACAGTTAATGTGATAAGAAAACCAGAAAAAAAAAAAAAAAATCTTACTGATGGCTGTGGAGCAGGAGGGGGCTGTGGGAAGTGGGTTGCAATGCACAGCTTCTCTGCCTGGGAGCAGTCTCTTGCCAAACCTTTATGTGAATTTGATTCAGAAGGATTCAGGCAGGAAAAGCACAGAATCAGACAGGTCTGTGATGCGCGTTCAGTCCCCCTGTTCAGCAGCAAAGAAGCAAGGGCAGAAGGAGGGCAGCATGACTGTGGTACATGCAGCAATGGATTACTCTAGGGCTTAATCTAGGAAGAGCTTGAATTAGCCCAAGTAGCTTCTTTGCTGCCTGGATCCTAATGAAGTCAGGAGGTGATGGAGCTGAGAATGCTCAGCACCTGTGAGGAAGCTTGTCACTTTATTCTTTAAATTGGATGTTGTTTATGGCTTACCAGAGCAGTGCATTATTCCTTGAACTTCGTTTCTGTTAAATACAGAGTTGCTAAACTCTTCCAAGTGTGAGTTCCTTGATAAGCATCCAGAAGCAGCAATTGCTCTCCTGAAAGCTTTTTCTACCCGTTTTTAAGGACCTCTCCAATATGTTCAGCAGCTGTTTTTACACCAGCTGCAGTGATCCTTGCTCACTAGTGCACGAAGTGTCTCTTCACTCTTGGGTGCAGGGCACCCCATTTTATGTATTAGTCAGTTGTTTTTGCCACTTTGGGATTCAGCCGAAAAGGAGATCTACAAACTCCCTTCACTTTTCACAGTATTATCTGACCAGTAGTAGTTTATGACCCCAAATTCTTGTCTCAGCAGCCAGAGATTGCCACACTTGGGATTAGGATGCCTTATTTGGGAGCTTCTGCCATAGAAGCATGTACTTCCTGAGGTGATGACTTCTTATTCCTAGCAATAACACGAGAGCTTTGATACCTCAAGCTGTGATGGTAGACCAAGGCTTTCTGCCTTTTATTACGTATCTGGGAACTTCACAGTTCCTGGGAGTTATTGCTACCAGAGATCTGCTCATCCATAAAGGGCTGAAATCCCTCCCTCCATGTCTCCCTGGTTACTTGCTTACACTACAACGTGTCCAGCTTTTATGGCTTCTTGCCACACAGCAAAAACTCAGCTTCATATCAAATCCCTCAATGAATATGACTCAAAAAGGGTCAGGTAATAAAGGCAGAAAAGCAAACAGGTTTGTATGATTGCTTGGTCCCCAACCCAACTTCACCAGCAGATGGTAGCAAACATCTCCATCCTCTGTGATCCCTGGCTGGGGCTGTCTGACTGCGACCGCCTCACTGGAGTCACTTGTTTCCAGAAATAAGCTGTAAACAAAATTGTTGTGCAATTTGGAACAAGGGAGAAGAAGGACAGAACCAAATGTTTCGGATGTCCTGGGAAATATTGCAGCAATCGGGACAGAAGAATGAAGCAGAACAAAATCCCTGCAGTGACTTGCACTGAATGGCATGAAAAGCATTTTGGTGTCAGTATTATTGTTCTTGCGGTGACAAAAAGGGACCATTATTTGCAATGTCGCAAATGACCAACATTCAGAACAGCATGACAGAATCAAAACTGCTCTGGGTCAGCTCTGGCTGTGTGTGCTGACCCTTTGTCTTTTCAGTGAAGACATGGAAAGTTCAGAATGGGTACTTTGCCTAGAGGCTGTTTCTGGTCATTTATTTGTTTTTCTTCAGAGCCGTACCAGTTCTGGTTCTTTCATATTTGATGTGGTCTGTTGATTAGCACTTTCTTTAACTCCATTCTAATTTTATGGCTTGTGACCACACTTCTCAGCTTCTTTTCCTTCACAGCAGCTAAGCTGAGAGGAAGAGAGAGAGACAGGATAAAGTGAAAGCTGCTAAACTGTGCTGTGATTCCCAGAAGGAAGTGTCTCTTCATTTGTAGGTCAGTACTGGTTACAGCTGGGCAAACAACTTGTGGCAAGTTGCTGCATACATTTTGCCATTACTGTTTTCTGGAGATTTGGAAGTTGTCTACTTCATGCAAACACTGGCCAATTCTGCAGGCAGTTCCTGCACAGCATTCCTGTTATGCTCATTTGTCCATCATTAAGGGGTGGGTGATCAGAATCCTGAGGAGTTGGTTCTGTTCTCTGATTGGACTCCTAGAATGATCTCTATGCTTATTTGCTGGACATGAAAAACAGTCTCTGAAATGCCTTTTGAAACAAGGCAATGGCTTTTTATGGGTATGGATATGTATTCTTTCTACAGTGCTTGTCCTGATCAGAGCCAGAACATCTTTCTCATTCAAAGTTTTGAGAGGAGAAAGGAACGAATTCAATTACTGTATTGTGCTGCATGTTGTGCAGGGCAGTTTGCCCTGGAAAGCAGTGCAGAATGCTGATGGACTAGCTGTACCTTGCTCAGTGGTTTTGCTGTGTATCTGAGGACTTCAAGGTTTTTCTTTGGATTTAAGTCTTGCAATTATTAGAAATGCCTTTTTGCATCTTTGGCAGACCTAATGCTGGTGTTAATCATTTTAGCTCCATTGAAATCAGAAAGCTGTGTTGGATTCATATAAATTGTGTTGAATGTGCTGTGCCCTGTTGAAGCTGTCACAGTAGGACAACACTGCCTCTTACGGTGTGCTAGCTGTAGGCAGAGGAGGTGATGAGATTGTTCCCGGAATAAGCCAGGGTTCTGTTTGGGAGATTTTGGTCACTGTTCTTCAGTATGAAAACACGCTGGGAAAGATTTGGGCATTGGTGGGCTTAACCACATATCTGACAGAGCTGTAAACGGAAGAAGACAAGTGCCTGCAATTGTAACACCACAGGTTGGCGGTGTGGTGAATCTGCCAGTAGAGAGCCTGGTGCTTCATCACAAGTGTCACAGCCAACAGAAGCCAAGCTCCGGTTTACCAAACTCACTGGTGATTCAAATCGGTTCAAAAGCATTGATGGGTCAACTTTGTACTTGCAGACTCTGTGCCAGATCAGGTATAACCTGTCTGCATGTTTTGATTTTAGATCTGTGCAGTTATTCGTTGACATCATCTCTACCTTTAGGCGTCCTTTATTGCCTCAGTGAGACTTTAGAGGACAGAGATGATAGCCTTGCAAGATGAACCTGGGTAAGAAATAAAAGGGAAAGAGTCAATACATAGAAACTGAATGCAGCCACCAAAGAGAATGGCTAGAAACCCAGGGAACTCAAGGACCCTGTTAAAGAAGTGTTAATTTGAGCATTAAGGAGACTGTAAATGATGATGGCACAGCAACAAAGCAAAGAAGTGAGTGTATGGGGAAGGTCTGAGGAGGTGTCTTGTGGAACTGAAGCATCAGGCTCTGACTGCAAGGAACAAACCTGCTTTATGTGAGATGTTGACTCTGGTAATAATACATCACGGAATGATAGAGCAGCTATGTATTTTACCCCTGAGATTCAGTTTCTGTTCCAGTGCAGATGTGTAGTGCTTGGTAATCATGGTAGTGCAGGAGTATTGCAACTCTCGTAGCCACTTGATGCCTTATTTGAAAATATCCAAAGCTCCTCCCACAATTATTGCTAAAAGAGCAGTCACAAACTTAGTGCTGTGTGTAGAAACCTCCTACAGTGACAGTTCATTCCTCTTTATAAAATACCTGTTATCTTTGTGCAGCTAAAAGCATCCTAGGTGCTTTACAAATCATGACAAAAATGTGGTCCCTGGCCTAAAGTGCTTTCTACTTCAGTTCAGACATGATGTGGCATGTGAGAAATGAGAGTGAGATGGTCCAGGGATGGGTGAGACACAGAGTTCCTGCAATATGAGCAGCCTGCTGTGATGTTTATACAACATGAGCATAAAGCTGTGTCCATGCCCCTGCGTTTTCCGAAATTAGCCTAATTCTTGGCAGAAGCAAGAGCTGTAGGGCATTAACTTGGCATTGAAAGAACTGACTGATGACAGCTTCATTTTTAACTTTTGATGAGAGCTCTTGTGAATCACATCACAACCTGCAGAATTAAAGAAATATGTCTCTGTTGACCTTAATATGCCATTCAGTAAATCATAATTTAGCTGCAGCCTTAGAAGAACTTGAGCAACCCCTGCAGCAGGGATAGGGACCTCCAAGTACTGGGAGCAGCCGATTAAGAAAATGGATTACAGACACCATTTAGCTTGCAATCTGGTCACAAAATGTGGTGGAAACATTTCCTTGTCTGCATCCTATTAAAGTTTCTTATAAGGCCAGCAAATTTTAATCAGACTTGTAAATCTCACTAGGTCTTTGCAAAATCGTTCTCAGCAGCAGGGAATGTTTAGCTGTGTCTTTGAAGCTCATCATGATCTTCAGACAAAAATGGCCTGAGGCAATACCTCCTCCTTGAGAAAAAGACAAGTAAGTTAAAAAGTCTTCATTTACAACCAGAAGGAAATGATCCTTTGCCTTATCTTCTGGCTGCTGTTAATACTACTCACCTGTTTCACAAGGAAACTGGCCAGTTAATCCATGACTGACGGATCAGGCTGCCCTGGCCCCACTGCTGCTACTGATCCCAGTAAGATACCGTGTGGAGTCCCCCAGATCTTACTAACTGAACCCAGACATGGAAAAGCGTCCCTCCTGCTGTCTCCTGTGATTACAGTTGAGGTAGTAGAGAAGCTGCCTCCAGCAGGCACACTGCTCTGCTGTTCAGGGACAGCGGTAACAGAGAGGCTTGCAAACCTCTGGAGGGACCATGCTGTTTATTTCCTTTGGTGCTTTCAAGCGTTCCTCTCTCAAATCTCTATGACAAAGCAGTCTTAGCTGGCTCTGAGTCAGGTAAGATCAAATCAACATCCTAAAACCAGGGGGAGGGTTTCTAAGGACCACATTGCTCAGACAGCATGGAAGATGCGTGACTGCACTGGTTGTTCCACCTTCAGCTTGCTCCACCCCAAGCTTGGGATTTGCACAGCATGGCCTGTCTAAAGGAAAATACAGTATTTAGATGAGGAAACTGAAATGAGTAAAAGTTTTCCACTTAAAATTTATCAATCGCTATGTAAAGTGAATCAAACAGTGAGCTATGTAGATAGCTCAGGGTACAGAGCATGTAGTCTGGTAGACTTCTTGTTATCTGTTCTCTGTTTGTCTCATCACCCTTCCAGCAATAATATAACCAAGCTCTGGATAAACACTATAACTCTAGGTAAGCTGAAAGATAAGCTAAGATGCTTTCATTATTTAAACCTCTTTAAGTTCCTAATGCACTGCCAGGAGACTTATGTAGACTAAAAGTTACAAAACAATTACTTGTAAAAATATTTTCTTTCATTTGTGTGTCAAAATTTGACTTCAGTCTTGAAGCAGAAGTCGTGGCATCACCATTTAACACTGTGGCCACCACTTCATTCATCTGGGGACAGCACTGTCATCTCCTGCAAACACAGAACCCCAAAGCTGTGATCTGAGAGGTCAGGAACTTGCCTGGGTGCAGCCTGTAGACTTTCCTTCATGGAAGACTATATGGGGCTTAATAATTTTGTAGAACCATGGAATGGTTTGGGTTGGAAGGAACCCTAAAGCCGGTCCAGTTCCAACCTGCCACGGGCAGGGGCACCTCCCGTCAGATCAGACTGCCCAGGGCCCCATCCAGCCTGGCCTTGAATACCTCCATGGATGGGGCACATACAGCTACTGTGGGTATCCTGAGTCAGTGCCTCATCGCCTCTGAGTGAAGAATTTCTTCCTAATGTCTAATATAAATATACTCTTTCACTTTCTTTGGTTCAGCATTAGCAAACCTTCTCTTTGCTTTGAAAAGCTGCCATTTTGACCTATATCAATCTGTTAGAAAGCAGTGACAGGCTCAGTTGTATGCAAGAATTGTTTGCCCTCTACAAACTCAGATTGACTATGTCAGTAGGATATTATTATGTACACTACTATAACCATTAACTAATGACTCCTTAACACAATGAATCCCTGTACTTGAGAGAACTACACTACTCAGTGGGTCCAGTGCCCGTTACCTCAATGGCATTTAGACCAGGGCTTGTTTCTGAATTACAGGAAACATTAACCATCCTGAAACTCATGCATCATTCCCTTCAGTTTCTGAATCCTTGAAATATAAGCTGATTCATTTTGTCAAAATGTTAAACTTTTTCACAGTTTTCTCTTGGCCTTATTCGGAGAACAGCTCTGAAGTGGTCAGTGGTTGCAGACTGTAGTGACTGGAGAATCTCCTTAAAGCAGATCCATAAGGACCAAGTTTCTGTGCAAGGAACTAAATGGTAGTGTGACTGCTGGAGGAAACCTCACGAAGTTTAGGTGTGCTCAGCCTTCCCTTACTGGATAGAGTTGCTACTGTTTCCAAATGGTGTGCCTGGCATGACCTACAGTGTCCCAAGGTTCCAGTCCTTCCATCATCTTTACAGAGAGGAGTGCTGGACTGTGCCCTGGATCCCACATAGCTTCAGCTACTTGTTTATCCAGTAGAAGCAGCGTGTTAGACTAAGGCTTGGGAAACAAATGGAGTATATTAAAGACTTATTCCAACAAACAAGTGAGACTCGGCCAAAGAATGAACCTTGATGCAAGGGGTGGCAAGCATTCCCAGGTCCCAGGTTAGATATTGCCAAATACCAAGTTCATAAAAGGGTGGGGATAAGATTCCTCTCTGTGAGAAATGCACAGCTCATTAGTTCAGTAACTAAATAACTGGTAGTCTAAGCTGATGGATAATATGAGCTACTGTGTTTCTGAGTTTAAAAATGTTTTTAATGAGCATTAGTCATAAGGGTGACTAATGTTCGTGTTTGTGCTGATGTTTAGCCAGTCTGAAAGGATGTAGGTTTAATAAATGATCTCCAGGCTTTGAGATTCTGCCCAGTTCTGCACCCAAAGCTCACCAGCAAGAGGGAATCATTGATACCAGACTGAAATAAAGAAACAACAGAGTAAAATCATCAAAGCCGTGGGACAAAGGCCTGGTTTAGCCAGGGTACAGAGAAGTATTCAGCAGCTTCTGAAAGCTGCCACTGCGGCCTCCTCTCAATTGCATGGCATACATTGCAACATAATTCCTGCTCTAAGTGGAGGAGGCCAATTATAACTTATTGAATCCATAATTTAGAAGAATTTAGACACAAAGCCTCGTGTATAACTCAAGTAAGATGACCTGAGTCACTTGGGATATCATTTTTGCCTTCTTTCTGCTGAGGATGTGAGACACAAGAACTCATCTGAGGAATTAATTTTGTACTGTTTAGCAATCTCATTGCTGTCCTTGTGCTGTGAGCTGTTCAATTTGTTCCATTCACTGTTCTTTCCAGTTTTGTCAGCAGGACAATTTACTGCAGACTGTCAATGTGCATTGAATCTCTAATGAATTATGGAAATGTACTGTGAAAGCCTGACCTTTTCTTGTGTTTGTATTGGGATTTCCCAGTAATTCTTTTCTTGTTTGTTTTAATGCTCGAAGCAGAAAGTAGTCGTTTCAAATATTGCAAAGAAATTCATTTTAAAGTCTCCCCAGCTATATGAAATCTCATCCTTAAAAATAAAAGAATAAGTATTTCCTGCAGCTAAAAAATGACACGTTATTAGCTGAGGGGAGCTATTGGAGAACGTAACCGGCTCCTCATCAGGTATAGAAACAAGGCATGTGGAGTTACTATGAATGCAAAGAAGTCTTTACGCTACAACGTCTGATCGTCATTAATGTGGATTTCCAAAAACTTGGAGACGGTGTCTCTGTTTTCTCATACAACCAGAATTTATCTAAACAGCTATGCTAGCAAGATGCATCTTCAAAGTGTTGTATTTTTTTTTGTCCTAAAGAGAGAGAGTGCAAAAGCTAGAGCAAGAATTAATCAAGTTAGCCAAATATTGCCTGATGTCTGGTAGGAGTGTGATGCCCATGTGGCTGCAGGTTCTTGCAATATCTTGGCAGCTTTTCCATTCTCAAATCTATATGCTTTACATAGTAAAGCACCAGTTCCAAGAAGTGTGCTGAGCTCATGTCCAAACTCCCACAACTCCTAGTGTGTTTTGACTTAAAGTGGAATAACTGTGACTGACAGAATGAATCAAACCCAGTACTTAGGTAATTTTCATCATTTTAATTCCTTGAAAATGGCCAAAGCCAGAGACAAAGCTGAATTCTGAACCCAAGAAGTCCACCCTCCAACAGCTGATTAACTTCATCAGCCCTTGGTGGGCACAGGATAGAGTATGTAACCTGGTGAGAGGGTACAGTGCTCTGGACATATAGCTTCAGATCTAAAGCTCCGTGAATCCAGGGAGAAGCTTGCCAGGCTTTGAATCACTCTTTTTAGATCTAATTTAGTGTCAAGCCAAGCTGGATCTGTTTTCTAAACTAGAACACAGATGCAGGCAGATAACAGAGGAGCTGCTATATTCTTTTAGACAAGCAGAAAGGGAGAAGATTTCTTTCGGAAGCCTCAACATGATGCCTCATCAAAAGACGCAGAATAGATGTGCAGGTGTATTCTCTTACAGCTACTGGGAGTACAGCATTCCTTGATTTACTGACAGTGTGGTCAGACATGCACAGATCATGTTAAGCTAAATAACTCTAGCACAGGGTAAAAATCCTTTGCATGAAGCTGGTTTAAGGATGCTTTCTTACCATTGTCCCTGAGGGATTAGAAATGTGTCCCTTGGTCTCTTTTTTCTTCTTGGGATGTCCTGGTTGAACCATTTGTGCTCCTGACCCTGATGTTCTGGAACATTACAAAAGTTGTGGAATTACCTGCTGGATGTGAGAGAAGAAAGCAAATGTGAATCACTTGGTCTACTTCCAGCATTAGCTGGTTTGCAGTCTATGCACAGTAGCAGTTGTATTACAGTCAAATACATCCACCAGAGTGGATCGAATGTGTATTCTTGCACAGGTAGGATGGGTACACCACTGTACCTCCCTTGTGCTTTAGAGCTGGAACTGAGCCCTAGTAACACTGATAGCACTGGAATATGATGTCTGGGGCAAAATGCTGGCCTTGGTAGTGTATGGTACTTCTTGACTTATCTGTGCATATAGATCTGCTTTAATAATTTTATATTTATTCAACATTCACAAGATATTTTCACAAGGGAACCGCATGCTTTTAGATGTAAGCTATATGGATATAAAGATTTTCTGCCCCAAAAGATTTACAAATCCGTAATTCTAGTTCAGTTTAAACAGAAGTTATTTCGTAAGCAAAGCCCTTAGTAGTCCCTTTCTCCCATATTCTATAGTGACTTCTGTATTTTTTGATGTGCTGGGAAAGGAATTGCCTAAGCTAAACTAAGGCCTGATCTGAACAAACTTCTAACCTGACTGTGTGATAGCTGAATATATTTAGTTCCCGGTGACCCGGGTTTGTTTCACTTGGGACTGGAAGTTCAGGGCCTGTGCTCCCGTTAGCAGAGCTCAGCTACACCACAAAGAGAGCTCTTGTGAAAGTCAGACTGCTTCATCAAGTTTCACTCTTGCTATCTAAGCCACCACTGTGCTCATTTAGTCCAGAGACAAAAGTCCTGTCTATAGTGGGGAGTGGGAGATTGATCTGTAAGTAATTCTAAATGGATTTTGTGACAGATATATATATATATATATATATATATATATATATATATATATTTCATCTAAGAAACTATCCCATGGTCTAAATGTCTTTGTTTTTAAGGAATTCCCTTTGTTATTTGATCTAATTGTTCTGTAACTGTGCTTCATCCCAATGTCTGTACCAATAACACCTGAATGTGAACTCGTGATAAAGCACAGTTCCTGCAGTTCATTTTTAATCAGAGTACTTGAAAATACATTTGAAACCTGCATGATATTAGCAGATCTTATTATCAAAGCCCTAGAACTATTATAATATGTAGCATCTCCTCGTGACTTTAATAGAATCTGAATCTTATCCTCATAGGGAAGACTTCTGTGCTTTCTTTTCCTCTATAATTTTGAGAACTAGGTGGCATTTAAGTAGCAGAGACTGTGTAGAAAAGCATGGAGAACATTAGCAAAGCTCAAGGGACTACTTACCTGACTTCCTGAAAGAAGATGTTTTGCTACCAGGTATGTTCATCTTCTTTGTGAATTCACTTTGAGAGCTTACTGATTACCGTTTGTTTTAGAATAATCTAATATTCTGTTTCATGAACTTCTGAAACAGAGGTTTCCTTTAACAAGACTTAGGGTGTGTTCCAGGAGAGCTACAGTGGTCCCTACACCTTTCTATGAACTTGCAACATGAGAGCTTACCACCAGTGGGGATGGCTCAGCTCCTGTCACAGAAATGCAGTCTGACCTATAAAGATGAGGCAGCTCTGATTTCAGCTGTCCTTAATGTATCAAGATATATGGTATATCTTTTTCAACATTTGTGAGCTGGACCACTGAACTATCGTGGTAGTGAGAACGGTTTGGCTGCACTGGGATGGGAATGGCATCAAGCTGCCACAGAGGCAGTTCACAGGGGTGAACAAACATGGAGATGTGGCACGGAGGGACATGGTTAGTGGGCATGGTGGGGATGGGCTGACAGTTGGACTTGGTGATCTTGGAGGTCTTTTCCAACGTTAACAATCCTATGGTTCTATGGCTAATCGTAAGTTCTACAGAAAATTTCCCCCAGCAGCCAGTTTGGAAGCCTTTGAGAACAGAAGCTCTGCAAGAATTTTGTTTCCAGTGTTACAAATAAGCAATCATTTTATTTTATTTTATTTTATTTTATTGAGGTGTTTTGGTTTTTCTGTGTTTGTTTTTCAATAAAGTCAGAATGTGTGGAGGAAGCTGAAAATCAAACACAGTAGATAAGCCTTTTTCTCCCCCCTCCCATACTATAAAAATAGCCATTTCAAATCAAGTTACAAATGATCCTTTAAAACAGGATAATAATCCAAATGTGCTTTCTCAGCCCTATTAAACTGTCAGAGTGGGGTTAGGCACAAATCATATGCACAGATCAGATTGACCCCGGTCACTGCGTGGGAGCTGAAAACCCATCAGATTGAGGGTTTGTGAGTGATCTCTCACCGAGTACCAAACCATTTGGTACCCTCCCACTGAGTTTCTAAGCGCCCTTAATCTAGATCAGGTGAAGTAGTTGTTTACATGTAAAATGCTAAACATATGTGCAAACCTAAATTCTCCGGCTGATGCTGATGGTGCTTTCACGAAGCCTAATGCTGCAATTAGCGAATACATCGCTAGAGGTCCCAAGAAGTCATAAATGGGACGGGTGGTTCACTGCCGGTGCTGTGGGGTATCCAGAAATGTGCATTGTGCCCCAGTTTTACTCTTGCCTTCGGTTTCTTACTTAGATCTGTATGTGTTACAGCGCGAGATGTGAAACTTGGACTGTTTTCAGGACCTCTGAAATATCTGTTTCTGATATTAAAGGCATAAATAAATTCTTCATAAAGTTCTTTGCATGTTTAGCTTTTCAAAGAGGAACCGATGAGTCACAGGTTTCTGAAGCATCTTGTTCCCAGCATTACACTTTTGGGACACTAATTAGAAAGCATCAGAACAATAACAACATTCTTCCTGCTGCCTTTGGGGAAAAAGAAAGAAAAAAGAAAGCGAAACAAAAGTGTGGATCTAATTAATTTGAATGATTCTGTTTTACAGAAATTGCATTAGTCACAGGTTTAATTTTCCCTTTGATGCCACATTTAGTAAAGTCAAACCAAGCAGAAACAACAGGAATAGGGAAGGAAGAAAGTATCATTGTCTTCTCTTTGTTTTCAGCAATAACCTAATGAAAAGACCCCTTCAAGATCTCAATGCCTTTGTTGTATCCCTTCTCTTTTCCTGAAGCTACATGCCAGAACAAAAGGCTTCAGCCCAAGAATCAGCACAAAACCATGAACAAGGATCAACGGAACAAACCTTCTGCCAATCTAGTGCTGAAGCCTCACATTCTGTACATCAGGCTGAGGATTTTGTGTTCCTGAAGGTCAAGATTTGGGTACTTTTTTAGCAGGCCTGTTTCTGGGCTTTTATTTTGCTGATTTTGGGAAGTGATATGTTTGCATAATTGGCTTTAGGAGTACTGGTACACTTTTAAAGCACTCTGAAAATACTTACCAGCAGATTAACTGAATGACATTTCTAATTCCCTTTGTGAAATTGTTCTCTTCAATTAAAGGACAGTATTTATTTTATGTTGAATGGCCCCCCGAAATTCTCTATGGAGTATATGCTTTTGTTGCTTTTATATGATCTCTTAAGAGAGCAGTAACACAAGCCTTACATTTTCCATCCGATTTCTGACAACATTCCCAAAATGCAAATTTCTACTGATGTTGACAGTGGGATCCAAGTGCATTTTTCAGACAGCGATATGAACAGTTCCTTTAGAGGTGACAGTGCAAATCCAAAACCAGTATTTCAAATTCTGTTGTTGTAACCACACTGTCTGCATTATCTCTTCTTCTTTCACCCTAATCTTCAGCAGTGGTGAACAGCTGCAACAAGTTCCCCGTGATCAGTGATTTCCTGTCCTCATAGGACCTTGTGAAGCTCTCTGCTTCCTATTTCCAGATGAGCATTCAGAGGTTCAATTTAATTAGATATTGAAGACACTGACTAAACATAATCTCATTTTGTTCCCTGAGAACGCGTTTTTCTTACGTTTATGAGAAGGGCTTATATTTGGGTTGTCTATTGGATTGATTTGTACCTGGAGAAAGATCCAACGCCCAAAGAAGTGCCTATAGGTAAGAATATCACTAGTTATCCATTTTCTAAGTTTCTTGTCCACAGTGTTTTCTAGAGAAAGTTTGAGATATGGGCCACAATAATTGTTTTGGTTTGGTTTTGGTCCTTCTCTCCTCTACCTTCCCCTCCCCTTTCCCTCTTGCCAGTCTCCAAATGTGGAGAAGTATAGAGGCTTCTATTTCTCAGAATATTTCCATGGGTCATGTTCTGATTAAAAATGTATGCATCTTGTTAGATGCATGAGCTGCCTCCCCTGAGGTTTGAAACTTGTGACCCACTTTGGAATGAGCACCAGTACAAAATTTCCAAGCTTGTACTGGGCCCTTTCTCATCCAAATCAATTTCCTGTGGTATGCTGGAAACTGCTTCAGATGTGACCTGCTGCCACAATAACTCTTGCTGTCATCCATCTTTGTGTTGGCAAGCTTCCATTTTGTGCCAGCATTCCTGCAAGAATAACTGAAGAGCAACACTGAATCATGTCAAGTCAGTGTAATCCTTTCTCAGTTAAAGAGGTTTATTTTGATAACCTGAAGCTCTGGACGCTGTGGAGCATTGGGACGACTGGGCCCCCGTTCCCCTGGCCTTTGGTAGCTGTTAGCAGATAATGACATGAATCTGACATGGAGTTGGGCTTCTATATTTCCTTCTTCCTTGCATTCCAGGTTTGAATTGCGCTGTGCTGCTTTGCAACCTCATGCAGCGCAGAACTGCACTGAGAGAGGCTGGATGAATAGCCTGGGTGGATGAGCAGATGTCCTCTCTTTCTATGCTCTCTGTGGACAGGAGGTGGTACTGGAGTCCCTCTCACATCAGCAGGCTGAAGGGGGAAGAGTGCACTTGTGTGCATGTATAGACTTGGCGTTGGTACAGTCTTACAGAGTGGAAGGGGAATTTTTCAGTTGAAAGGTTTACTGTAAAGCATGGTAAGATGTGATGATTTTATAAATTCACCAGAATTTGGCAACTGCAGTCTCATTTACTTCACAGTGCTTGCAGCTTGATAAGTATTTACAAAAGAAAGACATTTTGTGCCTATGTTCCCCTTACGAGTTTACTGCAAATGAAATTCATCAAACTGTCCAAAGCTGAGTAGTCAGATTGTGCCACACGTAACAGGGCTTTGTAACTTGGGCCCCAAAGCACACAATCATACGAGCTAAGACATTGATCAGACTTAGTTGAATAGCTGCGATCGAGGAGTTTTGTTTAATAATAAGAATACAGTCTGTCAGTTTTATGACAAAAATTCTTTGTACCATAAATTTTACTATCCCTAATAAAATAATAATAAAACACGATGGACTGGCAAACAACAGTTCAGATGATATTAAATTAAAGAAGTTATATATTTGGTTTGCTTTTGCCTCTTTAAGATTAGGGAATCTCAAATAAAACGAAATTAAATATATATACATTAAGTCTTGTGAAAGTTTGTAGATCAAAAGATTTGATCTTTTTTGTTTTAAGTAAAAATAATAACTTTGGAAGAATTTCATGATAAAAAAAATCATTAGTTGGTGAGGGAAAATGTTCTGCTTACTAGAAACAACAGCGTGGAGTAGTCTAGGTTTGGACACGAAGTGAAGAAGCGTTTGTGTGGGTTGCATGGATGGGGAACTGTAGCTTTTTAGGTGCATCAAATAAGGTTGAGTTTTCTCTTACCTAAAAGCTCTTCAGTCATACCAGCACATCACTGAGTTCCAGCTCATATGCCTGCAGAGAAAATAATAGAATATTTAAGCATTAAAATGCAAGACAGAAGCAGTAAAATCCACTTGGGAAAGTCAGCACTGTGGCACACATAGTTATCCTAAAATAACAGAAGCAAATACCTCTGGTTGTCTCTTGCCACTATCTCTATCGTATCCATTCAACCACATTTGCAGCTATAACTCTGCTGGTTTTCCACAGCAGCCTTCCAACCACACTGTGAAGTTTCAGATGACCAAAAGGGCACAGGGGGAGACAACACAGTGAGTGGGTGAGCAGAGCACATGTAGGTGTGTTTGAGAAATGGATGCAAGCGAGCAGACATTTCTGGTTGGTGTTGGGCAGTGGCCATGTGTTTGCTGCAAAGGGAAGACAAGCCGTACACTGTTCTGTTGCTTAAATTTTGTTTTTACAGACATTACACGCAGTAGAAACATCAGCAACTGAATGGAAATGTTTCATGCGTTAGCATTCAAAATTTTATCATATTTTGCCTAATAGTCCTATGAATCACTTGGGGCATTATTTAGATGTTCTACGCCACAGGTAAACTGCTTTTGGCATTTCCTAGAAATCAAATAGAAGCATTTTTTAGTGCTGAAAGAAAAAACACAGAAAGAAAAAATTAAAGCTCTACACAGAAAGAAGTTTTACGAGTAGGTAGCATAACTGCTGAAATTCACTGGAGGCACTGCACACAGCAACCTGCCTGCTTTAGACAACAGGCCTGTTCTGCCCGTGCTACCTTGAGCACTCGTCTGTTGCTTCCTTGTGGATTACTGATTTTGGAAGAAAATCATGGGATCATAGAATTGTTTGAGTTGGAAGGGACCATTAAAGATTATCCGCTCCAACTGTTCTACAGTGAACAGGGACACCTGCAGCTCCATCAGTTTGCTTAGAGCCCCGTCCAGCCCAGTCTTGAATGTCTCCAGGCATGGGGCATCCATCACCTCTCTGGGAAATCTGTACCAGTGCCTCACCACCCTTATTGTAAAAAACTTCTTCCTTATGTCTAGTCTAAACCTCCCCTCTTTTAGTTTGGAACCACTTCCCCTTATTCTATATCACAACAGACCCTGTTAAAGAGTCTGTTCCCTTATTTCATATAGCCCCCCTTCATATACTGAAAGGCTGTTCTCAGGTCTCCCTGAAGCTTTCTCTTATTCAGGCTGAAAAGCCCCCGCTCTCTCAGCCTGTCCTCATAGGAGGGGTGTTCCATTTCTTGGATCATTTCTGTGGCCCTCCTCTGGATGCACTCCAACAGCTCCATGCCTCTCTTGTACTGAGGACTCCACATCTGGATGCAGTACTCTAGGTGAGACCTCACCAGCACAGAGCAGAGGCACAGAATCACTCCCTTGCCCTGCTAGCCATGCTGCTTTGGATGCAGCCCAGGATATGGTTGTCTTTCTGGGCTGTGAGGGCACATTGCTGGCTCATGCTCAGCTTCCCATTCACCAGAACCTCCAGGTCCTTTTCCACAGGGTTGTGCTCCATCCTTTCATCCTCCAGCTTGTATTGATAGTGAAGGTTGCCTTGACTCAAGTGCAAGACCCTGTACTTGGCTTTGTTGAACCTCATAAGGTTCACTTGGGCCCACTGCTCCAGGTTCAAACATGTTAACTGTACCACATAGCTTGGTGTCATCTGCAAACAGCTTGGTGTCATCCACCAAGACCTCTCAGTAGCTGAGCTGACAGGCCAGTGAGTGAAGTGTTGGAGAGAAGTGCTGCTAAGCTGAACCATTCAGTCAGCATGACCAAATTTTGAGAGGTGAAGGACAAATTTGTGAAGACGTGGTATATCTGCCTGCAGAGCAGAACTGCAAGTGTAATGTTCAGTATCGCAGTGAAGAGCAGTGGCATTTCACAGCACAGCACGTGGTGGGATGTGGCCGCGGCCTTTCCCCTGACATTCTTAGCAGAAGTTGCACTTTGTGTAAGTGGCTCACAATATGTGCCAGCTTCTGTAGTTAGGGAACGTGCCTGTGCCCTCTGGCACCGTTAGAAACCAGTACCCAAAGCAGTAAACAGACTACACATTTTTGGCATTTTGGGTGAAGCTGCTTTTAAAATGTTCCTCTGTACTTGAAAGGAGAATATGACTCAGTTAATGCAGTTACGTTATAAATGCTGGCTTGAAAGTGTCCCATAATAGTTCTTTCATTGCAGGCACTCTGCTCACAGGGTCTAGGAAGTATTCCCTGCCATTCAGACCTGCTGCCCTTTTTTTTCCCTTGCTGAGGCAATGCTTTGATGCAGGCACACAAACAGCTGCTCGCTTCATGTGGCCAGATGCCAGTGTTCCCTGACGGGGTCCCTTGCCTGGCCTTTGGGAGATCACTGCACCCCTCCTCTGACACTCCACCAGAGGTCCTTGGAACAGCACAGGGGGTTCAGAGCAGACTCTGTGAACCACCACACTGTTACTGTTACCTCAAAGCAAAGCAATTGGTTTGCCAGTGGTGGAGAGAAGAAACATCTTCTTTGTTTGGTAACTGGAGAAATTGTCTTCTAATTCTCAGATGTCTTTATTGAATTCGTCTCATTAGGAAAATTGAAACTGATGTTCAGTGGCAAAACTAGAGGCTGTAGTGAAAAGCAGTGGGGAATAACTCCATACACCAAAGAAGATCCATGTCACCATGCATGTGAGGAGCAGATCTGGAATTGAAACACGTGTTATTTACTGCAAATCAATAGCTACACTAGGCACGCAACTAAGAGGAGATCTAAAGCAGCTTTCTTATCTGGAATAAATCAATGCAATTAGCAAATTTAAATCTGCATATTTCATTTAAATGGCCAACATTGCGTAGAAACAAGAAAACATTTCAGAAAATGCACACAAATATTGTCTATATAATCTCACTGTAGAACTTAATGAGATAAACAAAAAAGCACTAATCATAAGTAATTATCAGTGTGTCAACATTAGGAATTAGTTTTTAATCATACAGGCAAAATTTCTTTAGTAAGAGTTATATTCTGTAAACACTTCTAATTCTAACCAGAAGCCCGGTGTTACTGACGGTGGTTGGTCACTAACTAGTGAGGCCTGCGAGAGAATGTGGGAGTCATCCAGTTAAGAAGAAATTATTTACAGTGTGTGCAAATATGATAATTTTGTATTGTCTTCAGTCTATAATTCTGCTCTTAAGGCCAGCCAGAGGTTTTGGTGTAGGTTCTGGTATTACCAAACTGTTGCATCTGTTCCCATTGAGGCTTGACACTGGGGGGAAAGGATCAGTGTCATTTCTGATCTTTGTGCTCAGAATAGCTTTAGTGATTACCATGCAGCTTTGCTGCTTATTGTGTTGTAGCACTAAGAAAATTAAGAAAATATTTGTGGTGCAAATATTTTAAAAGTGTCTCCCCTCCTTGTGCATACCTTGGGGCAGCCATTGTGGAAGCATTCAGTTTAGTTTGAGCATGCATTTAGGCATGGGCTTAAAAAATTCCGGTACCAGAGACCACAGCTGCATGAACTGTGTACTTTAACAGTCATCTTATTTGATACTGGTATATCATAGATATATCGGTATTTTCCGTTGTCTATCTGGCTGCAGAGTCTTGGTTAAATCAGGCCTGCAAATCCCTGAGGTGACTGTAGAATATGAAAGCTAGATAAGACCTATACAAATGCAGGATGATTTGGAAAATATCTAAAAGGACTATTCAGTAAGGGTTTGAATTAGCTTTTGCAGGGTTACCTTCTGTTTGGTTCCTTTCTCTTTTGCCTGATGCTACCATAAATAGACGCAAAATATTTCTGACTTTGAACTGACTCTCTTGCTTTTAGGGCACATTGGTAACATGCTGGATGCTCTACTGAGGCAAGGTGTTTGTGGTATATTAAGAACCTGGATAAATGTGACAAACGGGACTTACTGCTATCTATATGGCACTGATTAAAAATCCCAAAGCCCCTACTTGTGCATTTAAGCCTTGAACAGAACCTTAAAATGAGAATGCTGTAAGCAATTTCAAAGTTGGGCATAAATATAAAATATCCTAGAATAATATAGAATGTTGCTGGCTATTTCATTTGCTGAATTAAATATCTACTTATATTGCTGCTCTTTGGCATAATGGATATGCACCTTTACAAAATACCTGCAGCTGGATATCCTTTTTCATTAAAAGAAGACATATTATTAAAAAGACTCAACTCAAACTTAACTCAACTGATATTTCACTTCCACAAAGCTGAAGTGACATACTCTTCCCTCTGACAAAGATATAAATCCAAAGAACGAATTGCAAAGACTGAGAAATAAAACATGAAATATCAAAGGGGGAAATAGTCTGTAAAGAAGAAGGTATTAAAGCAGCAAGTGTATAATTCATTCACATTGCATAGTTGAAAACTCAGTTCTGTAGCATTAGATTTCTGTTTGCCCTTCATTATTGATGGCTTGAGTACAAGGACTGAAATGCTGTGTGATGGAGATAAACCTGGATTCACCCAAGATTCACCAGTGAAACTTTTATTGGTACAATTAAATGAGAGCATGGTCTGAAATGCTGCCTGAAGACAAGACTGAGTAAAACTATTCTCGCTTCTCAGAGGAAAGATTGCTCAATTAAGATATGTGTTGAGTAATACCAGATGTGTTATGGAAGCTCAGAAGAAGTCATTGATTCCAGCTGAGATTCATTTTGAGCTTCTGGCTTGCTTTGAATGCTGATCTCGAAGTGAAACTTAAAGGTCTCATGCCGTTGTGAAGTCAAAGCATGAGATGTTTACTCAAACTTTGAAGATTGAAACTATTCTTTCTGGTACAGCTGCTTCACCAGCCTTTGGAGTCTGTGATCTTGTTAACCTACTAAACAAAGATGTGAGCTGATTCTCTTTGGGTATTGTCTGTTTTCTTTCTGCTTTTTTCTACTAATTTGCTTGTCTTCCTCTCAGTTACATGCAGAGTGTGGAGCTATCAGCCAGGGAAAAGGACATCCCTTAGGACATGGTGCTACAACAGATAGGAACTGTCCCGTTATTCTGTGACTGGGACTGGCACGCTGCCCTCTGGCACCTCAGGGCTGGGTCTGCTAAGGGGACTGGGGCAAGCCACCGCAGCCTGGACCAGATCAGGTGGAAGTTCTGGGCACTCAGTGTGTCATTCACTGCAAGACTGTTTGTTTGGCCCGCAGCTGTCGAAAGGGAAACACAGATCCTCTAAATTCAGTTCTTAATCAGCAGAGGGAAGGTACTTTTGATAGACCAAATTTTCAAGGGTAGTTAGCTAGGCGTGTAAGCACTGCTGTTTTGGAAATTAAAAAGCTCCACAGTGTTTCATTTAGCCAAGCTGTTAACGTGCTGTCATTTATTATTCTATGCTCCCTCACTCCACATTTCAGTTCTGCCATATAAGCCGGTCTCTTAAGCCCACCAGGAAGCAGTGGGGCAGAAAACCCCAAAGCTGGAGCTTTCCCCATCACTAGCAGGGAGACTGCAACATCAGCATCTATCAGCTCTCCTCTTGCTGCCTCTTATTTTGAAAGTGGGAACACACCAGTCGTCTGTCATGAAAATACTGCAGCTTATGACAGGAATTAATAAAGCAGTGAGAACTGTGCTGGAGGCACCAAGACTGAGCTGGCTAAGGCATTTGTCAAGGAGATTTTGTTCCGTTGCACATCTAGAATGGTTATATTGAAGAAGCAAATATGTTTCTCTGCAGACTGAATAATAAATTTAAGACAAGGGAACTGTGCAAAAATCAAGTGAATGGCAGCTTGTGCTCTTTAATGATCTTGCAGCACTTGGACTAAGAGTAAGGATTATTAGCTTTGACCAAGAAAAATGCCAGGTTACATTTCTGCCTTCTTTCAGGAAGTTATTAAATATCTTGCTAAAAACTGTTGTCTGCTGCTATTGAAAGCATGCCATTTTACTCCCCCAAATGTTCTATATCCTTGGGACGATAATATTTTAATGCATGTTTTTTTTTCATAATTTTCATCTAGAGAATGCCCATAGCATATTAGAAACCTAAACTGGTATGAAAACTCTAAAGTCAGCTCCCACAAGCATTTTTTGAGCATGAACCCCAGAACAGCTGAGTAACTTGTAACTTTCTGCAGTAGGAAATGAGGAAAACTGATTCCACATTAAGCCATTCTGAAAAATGCTAAAATTCATTGTTAAAAGTGGTCTTGTGGAAGTAAGGTGACAATTTGCTAGTTAGTGTTCACATGACTAAAGGAAAATGCTCTTCTTCCATTTTGATTCTTCTAACAGTGAAGAATATACAGAACAGAAACACGAATCGCTGCCCAAGCTAGACTCCCTGGGAAGTGCTTAGCTGGTCCTGCCTCCTGTGCTGTGATGTTTCTGTAAGTAAAGGTCAGAAGCAGGAAGATGTCCTTGAGATTGCAATCTGAATTGAACCACGAAAATATTTTGCAGTTGTTTAGCCATGACCTCTGTACTATAAACACAGTCAAGTTGTCTCAGTTCTTGGCAGCAAGGCAGTGTTAGTGCTCCAGTATGAGCTGGTGGTAGCTGTATGACTGGGACATCTCCAAATACTTGAACAGGGACCCTGATTCAGGCATACAGCTCTGATTGCAGCATTGCATTACTTGTATCATGGTATTGCTCTTGTGCGGCCTCATGGCTTCAGAGTTGGCAGCATCCATCATACTTCCTTGTCTACCTGGCAGATCTAAGAAAATCTTACATCCATGCCCATAAGGGAATTGTGGAAGAAAGCAAACTCCCAACCACCCAACTTCTTAATATCAGTATCAATCCATTCAAGATGGCCATGTGACCACTCCTTGATTATTTCTGCTTGGGTATTCTGGCTGAGCACAAGACAGAATACATAGGTAGAATATACACAGTATCAAGGAATTATTTATTGGCCAGCCAGTCATCAGTCAAGCAGGGAAAGGCTGGTCTAAGCTGCTTCTTGGAACTGGCTGGCTTTGGTGTTGCTGAGTTGCCATCTGCCAGTGCTCTGCTTTTTTTTTTACCAGGGTTCTCTGTTCTTCGGCATTTTTCCTCTCTAATACTTGAGGTGCTGTTACCATTATTCAAAAATTTAATCACTGAATGTTTTCATCTTACCTTTTTTTTCACCATTTTTTTTAGTCTTTACCTCATGTACTTTTTGCCAGTAAAATTAAGCTGAGGTCAGAGCCTTGCTGTACCAAGCTATGTTTTGGATAATAGATGGGTGAATCCTGGGGCCAGGGATTTCAGCTGCAACAAGTTCTTTGTGGCTTTTGCAGGGCTCTGATGATTTTTCTCTCTGATTTCATGCTATACCTATAGAAGATGTTTACTGGAACCTATCAATTTCTGCTCTGGATACAAATACAGCACAGAGTCATCCTTCGGGTCTGGTACACTGAGCAATTGTTACGTACTTCAAGAACAAAAGTATTCTGTAGCTTCTAGTTTTTTATATGTCTTCCAGCCATATAAAAAAGCACCAGAAAGAAAGATGAGTGCTGTTTATTCTACTAAAGATAACCTTCCATCTTAAGAAGCTGATCTTGAGTTGGAGTTGAAAAGATGAAGGAGAATGATTCTCATGGCTGTGTGATGGTAACACTGATAGTATTGTAAAAGTCAAGCAAGTGCTCTGGGAATCAAAGAGATCAAAGAGCCAGAAAATCAGGGAGAGCTTAATGCCTGGACATTGCAGGGTAACTGATGAAGCTTGTTTGCCTGCATTCCCTCTTAGAAGAGATCAGAAAACTGGTAATACAAGACAGAATTGTCATTGTGCTAGACTCCTGAATCTGACTTAAACTGGTGGCTTACTGAAATGCACAATGACAGCAGAGAGACACCATTTGCATACAGATGTACCCATTAGTGGTGTAGACGTCTCCACTGTCAATCTTTATGATGTTCTGGAGCCTGAGATACCCTTTCTGAATTATTAATTTTCGCAGAAAAATCAATTCAGCTATGAAGATGGAAGGTGGATAGGGCTGGTGCTGTAAGGTTCTGAAAAACTGACATGCATGGTACCTTTAAAGTAATAAAGCTGACACTACTGAGTCAGCAGTGGGCCAGCAATGATGGATCAGTAACAATGACTGAACACATACTGAAGTTCTGAAGAACTGTGGCCAGTAAACTGAAGAATGTGACCATTTCCCTCTATCCAGCATTCACAAAGCTACATATGGAGTATGATGTCTATTTTTTGACTCTCCAGTACAAGAGATATGTCCAGGAGTCTGCAGAAATGCCACTCAGATGGTCAGGGAGCTGGGGCACATGACGCTGAAAAGATCACTGGACAAAATGAGATTTGCCTAGTGTGGAGATGAGAAAGGTAAAAGGGCTGCAGTTGCTGCCTCCCACTACCTATGGAGAAGACATAGCCATACCTCTTAGAGGTATGCAAAGAAAGGACAAAAGGCCATGACAGAAAGTTGTGGCAGGGTAAATTCTGCCTGGTTGTACAAGAAAAGATATTTTCTATATGAGAGCTTTGAAGGAATGGAATAGATTGTAGAGAGAGACTTTGCAATTTTCATCCTTTAAGATTTACAAAGTTTGACTGAAAAAGACCCTGAGGAAACAGACTTACTATTTGAGCTAATCCAGCTTTCACTATGAAGCTTGAATAGAGACTTCTATTGATTCCCAGCTTGAAGTTTTCATATGATTTTCTGCCTGTAGATACACATCTTACCTTTGTGTTTTTTCATTTGGCTGTGTCGTTGAGCAAGAAGTTTAACATGTAGCAGTTCAGCGTTCTTCCCCAAACTGAAGGCCTCTTCTGCTAATGCAGGAAGGAGTCTAAAATACAGTTGAGACCATCAGATTTCAAGGTGTTGAACTGACTCCAACTCATGAACTCTGCAGTCTGAAGACAGCAACCAATGTTGTATATTAGAGTGAATACTGACAATGTATAACTAAGTGGTCTAATCAGAGTCTCATTTCAGTCTGATAAATTAGCATATGTAAGCCATTTGTGTTACAGAAACAAAGATGCTGAACTGTTGAAAAAATCATTTTTGTCCTAACTTTGATTCATGTCCTAACTTTGAAATATCTCTCTATGAGAAATTTCACCAAGATGGAGAGCTCTGAAATGATTTAGGCACACAGTTGATCATCTAGCTTTCTTTCTAGCCATTGTGAAGAGAAATGCACTTCCAGAGGAAGCTTCAGGCACAAGTTTTATATATTTTGTGGGGAGAAATCATTACTCTACATAAGTTCCATGAACACCTTTTCCTTATGCACAATAAGCTGCATATTCTCTTATCTGAACAAGGTCTGTATTAACTTTTCTTTGGGGCATCTGTTTTTGTTCTCATGTTTATCAGCATCACTTCAAAGACAGAGAAGGAAGTTTGCACTACTCTAAACTGATGGAAAAAATTGTCAAAACCCTAGTTTTCTCTCTTGGGGATCAGAGGATTGGGAGCACCCAGTCAAACAGGCTGCTACCCAGTCCCTTCACTGCACTGAATGGCAGGTCCAACAAAGCATGACACTTGCACATTTTACCAACTCATTCTGTGTTCTTTAACTTTAAATCCATATAAACATGTTTTCCATGCTTTTGTATATCTTCTAGAAGCACACATTGTAATCCAACACATAGCTTCACTTCCTTCCTGAAAGTCATTCTGCTCTCCTGCATTTGCGTTTGATGTGGGCTGGTGCATGTCCCTGCCAGGAAGCTTTTTCACTCTTTGCATTAAACACATCTCTGTAATATGTACAGAAGGCTCTGGATGTGTACAGTGACCCTGTGTGTATGCATCTACCCAGGAACAGCCCATGCTGAGTCCTGGCACCTCTGCAGTGTTCCTTCATGTTGTTTATAATAGAATCATAGAATACCCTGAGCAGATAGATAGGCACTCATAGGGATTATTAAGTCTAACTCCCGTCTCCACACAGGACCACCCAAACACTAATCAAATCTTTCTGAAGACACCAGCATGGCAACCTAGTGCATTAAAAGCTCATTCATTAGCTTTGTGCTTTGCCCCACAGTCTAAGAACACTGTGTGTGGAAAAGAGCAACCAAGCCCACATGGGGACAAAAACTAAATAGGAGCAGGAACTGGAAGCCCTAAGGCAATAATAACAAAACTAAGGAAACCTAGAGAGTGATCAGTGGAAAGTAAACCCAGAGGAAGGAATTCATTATGAGCAAGGGAGCTGGTGTGGCTTGCTGATATGTTATCTTTGCTGGCCATCCTGACTCACCAGCATGCTGGGTCTGTCTGAATGGCCTCAGATATCTTTGACTTGCCTTGTGCCCAGAATCAGTCTTTCCAAAAGCTTTCTCAGACAGCGTGAGAAAAGCGTGACCCGGCTCCTGCAGAGCACGGCTGCTCCCAGGAAAATCGAGTGCTCCCCAGTCCTGCCCTAGCTGGGAGCGCAGCATTGTCCTGGAGCTGAAGGGTGCCAGGAGGACCTGGAGCAATCTGCTGAGGAGTTAATTAAAAGAAAACAAGTTATAGTTTCATCTCATTTGCTGAAGAAGACAGTTAACTGTTTGTTGCAGGAGGCTGCCAGGGAGTTGCTGTGCTGGGATGAAAGCCAATCCTCTGCAATCACTCCCCAGCAAAGCAAAATTACAGGTGTCAGGAAAAGTCATTTTGTGGCAAAATCAGAATGGATTAAAATAGAACAGTTTCTGATCTGCCCTGCGAGGTAGCTGCGAGACATCAAAGAGAGCCTGTGTGCTCTGCTTTGAAACATTGTAGTCAGCCAAGCATTTATTGGAATGCCATGTTAACTGCGTTGTGTCTAAAAGTGTTTCAGTGTCTAATTGTTTGTGTCCCATCTCCTCCATTGTAGTATAGTCGGGTAAGAAATCATCTGGCATGTTCAGGTGCTTCTACTGAAGGAGCTCAAAGACCCACTTAAAATCCTGGGCTGCATCTTTGAGAGTATTGTAATGATGGATAATGGACTGCTTGCAGACCAATTCATTAGGAATAAATCCATAGCTGCATCAGTGGCATTTGTATGCATTCCTCTAAGATTGGAACATTTCCCTGGCTGCTTTGAAAAGTGTCTTCCTTCATCTAAGGAAAGAATAACAGATTGTGTCTAGAACTGAGGTATTTTATGATCCAAAAATTTTCATGTCTTGAAACTCTTCCAGGTAGCATGTTTCAATCTGATACATACTTGACAAGAGGTAAGAGGTTATCTTATAAGATCAGAAATCTGGATCATCTTTGGAACATGCAAAAAGTACATGTGCTAGCTTTTCTGAATACCGCATGCCAGTTTGGTGTTTTAAGAACAGTAAAACTGCATGTGGAAGCTGCCATGTGCAATATTAGATGTATGTGATACTATTTGCAAAGACAAAGTGCAACGAATGATTGTCTGTTTAGATTCTGGTCCAAACAGTCAAACAAAAGGAAAATGCAACAGGAATCTATGAATTAATGAGCTAATGAAAGGGATGGGTAGGAATCACTCATATGGTAGAAGGGAGTTGTTCTTCCTCCAGTATGGACTTGAGCTGTGGAACATTTTTGCCTTCGGATGGTCTGGATATTTCTGTTTACCGCAGTTCAAGAAGAAACATGACAATTTAGTTCAAGAGAAATCCATGCAGAGTGATTACATATGAGGACACCACTCCTGGCTCATGGAGTGCCTGAAGACTGGAAAGGAATCTGGTGAATTGCCACCATATGCTCACTGGGTTTCTTATACTATGACTTGCTAGTCATTCAGCCAAAAACAAGATATTGAAGTAAATAAATCTTTCTCTTGCCACAGTGTAGATACTTCTATATGACCTGCATTAAATCACAATTTAAAAATGCAGGAGCTTTAATAAGGTGAACACACAGGGAAGGGGGAGTGGGACTGCACAGCTGGATGGGTATAGCATTATGGAATGTGACTTGGGGTGCACATGCTGTTCCAGGCAGTCCCACTGGGGAGGCTGGAGCAGCCTCAAGTCTTTTGTTGAGTTCGTACCTATGTAAAAGCTGTTGGCTTGGTTTTGTTTTGTTTTTACAAGTGAGAGTTGGTTATTTATTAGTTAGACCAATATAACTAAAAGTGTGTAATGTTTTCATTAATTTACAAAGATGGCAGAACCTGGGGTAGCTATTGATTACTCAACTGCTATTTTAAATGCTCTGATAAATAATGCACACTTTAAACTTGCTTGGAAAACTGGCTTCCAAAGGCAGAATTTGACTCACTCATTTGAATCACTGCTCTGATTTCCAAGGAGATGCCTAATTTAATTATTTGCTACAAGAGACACAGTAGCCATGTCTTTGGTCTCTTAATTCGGAGACAGATACCTGCACTTTCAGACTTTTATGTCTCACAAAGCTCAGGAGTGATAATACTGGAAGTATGTTTGGGAAGTTGACAGGATTTCATCATTTCTTTGGTTTTATTTTTTTCGTCTGGTTAGGCTTTGCATGTATGAGGGAATATATAATGTGGGAGGCAAACAAAGTTCTTAACCCTGCATAGAATGATTAAAAAGTTCTGTTCCTTTGAACCAGCTATGCAAGCTTTGGAGATAAATTCAAGCATCAGATTTCGGGGATGCTAAGCTACATTTCTCTGCTACTGAATATTGCATTTAGAAGTAGTCTTTACTCAGCCCTTGGATACTTTTGTTTGCACTAGGACATTTTAGCATCTCAGAAGTTAACTTATGGTACTGCTCTGTCATACAAGTTCACCCTGATTAGTCCTGTTCCTTGTCAGTGGCTGGCAAACTTCCACCTTAAGATGTTTTATTTAAATCAACCTAACTTCAGAGCCAGCCTTGTAGGTTTTGATGCAATGCCATGAGGGCAACTTTCACCATTTCCTAACAACTGGGCTGTGCTGCTTCTCCATATCTGAAACATATTTCCATAGTACAAAACAGAGTGAGTCAGATCCCATCTGGAATTGCTTCTCTTGAAAATTGTCACGGTGCTTCATGAAGTATCCAATATGCGTGTTCTGCCTTGCAAGTCATTGCTTAAAATCAGCAAGACTTGATACCAAGATTAACGTCTGTCCTCTGCAACTGTCTCTTTACAAGCTCCATCTTTACCTTGCTGCTTTGCATCAGAATACAGAATCAGTGACCCGAAGTCTGCAGAGGGGAATTGCTTGAATGAAACAGTGGGAGAGCTCCCAGTTTCATCTGGAGGAAATTATATATCCCATCAGGTCATATTTAGCTGCAAGCTATTACTTGATTACTGAAACCCCTTCAGTGTCATGATAGCAGCCTAGTTCATACAGAAAATGTGATTACTTTAGTTTCCAGGGAATTCAGTCAGATCATTCCACTGAACATTTATCAGTAGTATAGAAAAAAAAAATTACTCTGTCTTTATGGAACTGGCCTCTCCATCTTAACCTCAGGAAAAAGAAGCTGCTATATTTCACACTTCCCTAGCTCTGAATCAGAGCCATCTGAAGAAAGAATGAGTCAGAAAGCCAAAATGATTTTTGAAGACCAGTATATCTGAAGAGGAATTACTTGTTCCTGTAACCCTTGTGCTTAGGAGGGGTGTTCCAGTGGCTCTGACACTCTCGGAGGCTTGAAAAAAAAAATACATATATCTATCTGCTCTGTTGCAATCTTTGTTCATGTGTCTGGTAATCTGGGGCCAGATGTGGGAAAGCACAGGCTGACCTAAGGATGCAGAGCACAGTTGTCCTCACCAAGTACCTTGAGGGCTGGTAGAATGCAGTTTGGCACTGACAGCTGTGGCTGGTGTGAGTGGGAACACAGGAGAATTCTGCTGGCTTCTGCCTCGCTCGTGTTCTTGCAAGACTCTTACCCATGTCCTTTGTTGCTTCAGGTCTCTATATGCAATATAGACACAGTACATGCTGCAGTTGGTGCTGGAGCAGCTGACTGAAACCAAAGCCATGCAGAGATCTCCCAGGCAGTACCTATGCAAAGGGAGGACTTGAGTAGGGTGATGTCTACGGTCAGGGGCAGGAAGAGCCTGCTAGGATCCACTGGCAGAGCCAAAAGGCTGAAGTGCACCCTAATTGACTGGTCAGTGCGTGTCCCTGGTAAATGAGTGACCCGTGTGAATGCAGTGCCTTGTAATAAATAAACCATTTGGCCAGAACAGAAATGACTCTGAGACACACTTAACCACAGCGCTCTCAGGAACACTGCAGGCCTCTTTCAGAAAACATTTATCTGTGTCTCTATTCTGTTATTTATTTAAAAAAGAAAAGAGCAGTAAACACTGTGGTCTTTTCAAATCCACGAGGAGATCTGTGTGTGCCACGCCAGCCCAGGCTTAGCTGCATGACTCACACTGGTCGCAACAAACTGAGAGGCTGGAAAGGGTATTTCTTGTTTAATTCCCTGGAAACACAAACACGGTGTTGAAAAAAGCACTGGCACTGCACTGCACAGCTCCTGATTTAACCCACACGCAGAACACCGCACAGCTGCTTGAGTGACAAATCCTGAGGAAGTGTGGCCTGATGTGTCTGCCTCAGGAGGTGCTGTGTCCAGTGGGCCAGAGGGCTTCGGGGTGGCCCTGCTGAGGGGAGGGCATGATGTCCCAGTTGGCCTCACTCACAGAGGGAAGGAGCACAGGTTGCTGTAGGTCCTCTTTTTGGAAAATACACAGAACTAAGACATAGCGCTGTGCACGGGTGTGCAGGCATAAGCACAATCATCCCTGCTGAGGAAGGAAGGTATTCTCAGTGCTTGGTGTCACTGCATGAGTTTGTCACAGGAGTGAAAAAGCACACACAAAACTGCTGAGGGGCATTTGGGGCAGATATAAACCGCTCAAAATGAGTCGTAGACTTATTAAGGTTGGAAAGACCAATCGGTTCATCAAATCCTGCTGTCAGCCCATCCCCACCATACCCAGCAACCACATCCCTCAGTGCCATATCCACAGTGTTCCTGAACACATCCAAGGATGGCAACTCCATCACCTCCCTGCGCAGCCTGTTCCAGTGCCTCATCACTCATTCTGAGAGGAGGTTTTTCACAGTATTCAACCTAAACCTCTTCTGGTGCAGCTTATAGCCATTCCCTCTCATCCTATCACTAAATGCCTGGGAAAAGAGGCCAACCCCCACCTCACCACAGTCTCCTTTCAGGCAGTTGTAGAGAGTGATAAGGTCTCCCCTGGGCCTCCTCCAGACTGAACAATCCCGGTTCCCTCAGCTGCTCCCCATCAGACTTGTGCTCCAGAGCCTTCACAGCTTCGTTGCCTTTCTTTGGGGGCCTCAATGTTTTAAAAGCCCATAAACTGATATTCTAACTCCCAAGGGCAGCATCACAGCACACGTATAGAGCTGTTTGGAGTACTTCGATGTATATATATCTCTATATATAATTAATCATAGAATGGTTAGAGTTGGAAGGGACCTTTATGACCATCTGGTTCCAACCCCCTGCTATAGACAGTAGACCAGCTTGCTCAAAGTCCCATCCAGCCTGGCCTTGAACACCTCCAGGGAGAGGGCATCCACAACCCCTCTGGACTGCCTGTTCCAGCACCTCACCACTCTCACAGTAAGGAACTTCTCCGTGATATCTATGCTATATATATCACTTTAGTTGCTACGAAGGTCTGCGTTAAAAGAATGAGAACCACAGTGACCTTGCTTTCTCCATAACCTTAATTTTTCAGAAGAGAGCTTTCAAATGGGAATACTCACTTTTCTCTTTCTGTTGTAAAATGGAATGTAGAAACAACAAGGTCTGCAAATTTTGAACTGAAATTATGCCTTTGATGGGAAGCAGCAGCCCTCAGAGTCTAAAATGTATAGTTCAGGGGCTAGGGACTTGTTTTAATAATAGAAAATGAAGATTTATCAAAGTAATATTACTCGTGGATTAAGAGAATTTGCAGGGCCAGTATTAGAAAAAGACAAAGACCATACGATTGATCTTGCTGACCAAAGATAATTAGCGAACACTATGTGCAGAAGTGCTCTTACTGAGCAAAACCAGACAAAGAAGCAAGGAGGAAATATTTGACAAATGTCTTCGCTCTGTTGAAACCTCTGTGCATTTACTATGCTTCGTCTCTATTCAAATTTATTTGCCAAGTGATTCCTGAAGGTAATCTCTCTCTGATGTTTTGTTACTGAGAATTCATTGCATTGATGGTTGCCAGCCTCCTCTGTGTGGGTCTTCCAGCCACGGCATGACCTTCCCTCCTCCTCCACTGCCAGCAGCCCTGTGTGTCTGAGAGATGAGAGAAGGGAAGCTCTGTACTACAGAACACCTGGAAGCACTTCTTTCTGCAGCCTTCTACAACTCCTCTCCCCTCTGCCGCTACCTGAGATCTACAAGGAAGTCTTATGCTGGTGCTCCCATCCTCAGTGTATGGCTGGGCTTCATTCTTTGCCAGGTACCAGGGTGGGTCTCTGTCCCTGTGCTTTGGCACTGAGGTGTGCATTGTTATGAGAGATGGAGGAGCATGACCATATCTTGGCTTACAGCCTCTTCTTTCTGTAGCTTTTGATGTAAGCAGTATGATGAGGTCTGGGCAATGGGCTTGATTTTATTTGTGATTGGCACAAGGGAAGTTGTCTTGCTCTTTAGTGTTAGGTATTCATTTTTAATGAGCATGGTACTTCTGCCTGGCACATCTCTTTGGCTTGCAAGCCTTTATGGTCCAGGGACTGCTTCTGTCCTCCCCTTTGTTTACCAATAATGAGCCAATATCTGGATAGGAATTTCTAAGTGCAGTGATAGTAGAGTATTAGAGTAATGTTCACAGCAAGCTAAGCTGCTGCAAGAGCTGTAGAAACAGAATGTAGCAAGAAAACACAGCTTTAACTTGTTTCTGTGTAAGTGAAAATGGTTGAATAATTTTTTGCAGGGTTTATGCGACTTGGACTTTGGATATTACATTTCAGGTAAACTGTGGAGTGGATCACAGTAATTGGGGAGGGTACTGGCACTGTACTAATGAACAGTGGTGGCAGGTTGTTATATAGCAAGGAATTACCAGCCTCATTAATTTCATGCAGTGTGACTGATTGCCTGACAATTTAATATGGATTGAAGTCACTGAACAGTCAGCCTCCCAGATGGTTTTTCTCTCCTCTTACATCTCTATTTAGATATTCTTTATCTCTTTCTTTTTATATGATTTTTTCCATTTACATTTTCTTCAGCAAAGAATTCTTTCCTCCTCCTAACTCCTCTTAACTCATTCCCAAGTTAAGACGACAAAGAAAAGTTAGATTTGAAAGCTCAGGCAAGCTGCAGGAGGACTGAGAAAAACCAAAGTTCATGATGTCTTCCACATACTGGAAGCTGAATGTTCATAATTTACCATCAGTTTGTGAGTCACAAAAAGATCCTCATCCTAAAAACATTTATATCTCTCAGTGAGGTTTTTTGGGTAATTCCATTGAAGAAAATGAAAGTACACACAGGAATAAAGTTATGCTTCAAAATAAACTTACACAGAGGCTCTGTCTGCATCATACTTAAGCAGGGAGAGGTCGTGGGCTCAGGCCTAGGTCACAGTTGCCTTCATAGTAGAAACTAAACCCTGTCACTTTTTGATGTGCAACTTTATGAACATCATTTCTGAGCCACTGTAAAGCTGCAAACAGTATCAGAACCATGAAATTATGCATCCAGTTTGGCCAGATATCTGTGATGATATCTTTCATAGCTCTGTCTGCTTTGAGTTGAAATGATGCTCCACTTACATAGATTTTCAAAGGTGACTTTACATTCTCTGAGCTTTCTGGAGCTTCTTGGAGCTGTTCTGCTCTTTGTCTTCACCCCTTCCTGCTCAATGGGGATCCAGAGATCCCAGTTAGTTCCCAGACTGTGGCTCCCTCCTCTGATCTTCTAGCTCAAATAGAAAGAGCAATCTGGCAGCTCAGCACAGAATGACCTTTCGGATACATTTTGTGACATAAAGACATTGAGCTGAGCCATAGGTCTTAGGTTAGCGATGGCCATTCTGACCCACTTCTCAAGAGAAGAATGGACAACTTGTTCTCTTTGCTGAAACTATTTATGAACTGATGTCTGTGTACAGAGAATGGACCTTTTCTTGTTCCGTTCCACCTTTCCGGAACGTTGTAAAGAGTCATATTCCTTAATGCTCCTCAATAAATACGAAAAGGAATTCAAGCTTGTTATTACAGGAAGAAGTGCGTGGTATGCTTGTAGAGTCACCGGATTTACTAATTACCTTTCAGTAACACATTAAATCCTTACTAGTTTGGAAAACACGACACCGGTGCCAGATACTGTGAAAGTACAACTAAGTCTAGTTGTATTTTCATAAAGTCCATTTTAAATAGACTGTAAGGAAGAGAATAGCAGAATTGCTTTGCTGTGTTAATAAAGATCTAAATCAGAGTGGTGAACGATTTGGCTCAATATTCATGGCAGATCAGTTGCTAAGAGTTTGAGAAATACCTGTCTGCAATATCTGTTAATGTTGTTGCTGAGTAGTCTCGAAATCCAGTTTAATTCCAATGCAGTCTTTGAAATGATGCAATAGCCCATGAGAAAGGTAACTTGCTGGTACTTTGGAAGATGTGCATCAGCTGCTCTGGCTGGATAAACGGAGGATGAGTCTGAAACTTCCTGGAAAAGTCTGAAGACAGAGAACTTTTACTGCTCTCCGTTAGTGAGTGAGCTTGTTGCCCTGCTGGAAGGCTGATGCGGGCAGAAGTGTTATGAGGAGGTCATACGTCTTCTTACAGCTAATAATGTGAAGAGTTAGAAATCAAGCTGTGACACTAAGGATGCTCTGAAGCAAATTTCAGTCCAAAGCCATAAGTAGTCAGTGCTGGGGGCTAAGGTTGTTTTTACTGAGATCCTTTGCTTCATATCTCAGTGTTGTTCCCAACAGTAATCTACCTAATAAAAAACTTAGGGGAGTATGACTGCATGAGTATCTATGAAGGAAATGTAAACAAGGAGAAACAGATACTATTATTGCAAGATTTTTGAGAAATGGTAATGCACAGGAAAAGGTGGTAATTTAGCGTGGCACGTCATAGGAACGTGGAAAAAGAACAGTGATCTGAAATAATAAAACATTTCAGGCTGAGAAGGACATCTAAACTATCATTTTGTACTGTTTTATATAGATTGCAGTACAGATTTGCATCTCTCTTAGCGGTGTCTTTGACATGACTGACATATTTCATGTAGGGCTTTCTTTCCTTTCATTCTGTTCCCTGATAATCACTCTGGTTGTAAAGGCACTGTCTGCCATTCTTTTAATGGAATTGTCGTACAAAATACAATAGACTAAATCAAATGTGAAGCAAGAAACTCCACATTCTTTGAAATCTCAGAAGTCCATTTTTTACAGTAGACAGGCTCTTCAATACAGGCAATCTGTTAGCACATACCCAGTTCACAAAGCATGAATTTACTGATACACATCATATGTGGAAGTTTTGTATTATAGTATAGACAGTAATAAATGACAGATTTACATTGAAAAGCAGTGTTAGTTTCTTCTAAATTTAATCCTGACTGCAAAATTGCTTTTAAAATGCACTGAAAACAACATGGTGAAATGGGAGTATTCAGGAACAGAATATGTTAATGTTGGCCCCAGGAAAACACAATACAGGTTACTAAATTTTTAATAGCATCCAGTTTTCATTAAAAAAAAAAAAAAAAAAAAAAAAAAGTTTGTTGATCTGTTTTAATGTAACCTGAAGTGAAGTGAAATGAATCCAAATACTCTGAAGCACCATTTGCAAGAATTTCTACATGATTTTATGTATGTTTGAAGCCATAAGACTGAGTGATAGGGATCACTTAGAATAAAACACTCTTCCTTTAGAAAAAAAATAAATAATGACCAAAACCATGCCAGAACATAAGGAGAAAGTTATCTAAACTTATCTCCTAGAACATGTGGTTTCAAGACTTAGCCCATCAAAGGCTGCTGATCATTCTCCCAAGGGGAGAACCTCCCTGCCTGAGAACCTTCACAGGCTTTCATAAAAAACAGTCAACAGTGCTGAGGCTGGATTCCTCATCAGCATACTTCTTTTCTCCCTTAACTGATAACAGACTCCTACAAATTCCATTTGAATCCACTTAATCTCCCAAACCCTGATGATAGAGAGAGAATATCTTGGAGAAGAGTGTCAGTATTGGAAGCTGCACTCATTGTGAGTGGCTTCTGGCTGATACATTTAAGTATCAGCCACAATGAGAGATGTTGTAATTAGGTAAATCCAGAAAAAAATAGAAAATTACATTATCAGCTATGCTCCCACTAATACAGGTGTAACATGTATTCTGGAGCTCCCATCCTGTTTAATATGCAGGAATTTACCAATGGCCTTGCCTGTCTTTCTCACAGAACACAAGGGGCAGGCTAGGAAAGCTGGCACACCAAAGGCTACTTTGGGGCAAAGAGCTAAGAGGAACTATGATGTTGAGTCAACAGAGATAATAAAAAATTCTGGTTAGACACTACGTTGGTCATTAAAGATAAAAAAATTTACAAGTATTAGTTTGGATAAGCACTTTAGGTTGTAGGACACACACTCTTCCTAGAAAACTGTACATTAAAGAGATTTCCACCCCCACTGCTTGTTGTCGAATGTGTGAACACTCCCTAATCTAATTCCAGTAAAATGTGCTGGATTAAATAGTTCAAATTAAATAGTTCAAATGATTCAAAAATAGTTCAAAAGCTTATTGTGGTGGAGTTGGGAAAGGGAACGACCATGTAAGGGTGTCTAACTGCTATCAGCTACATCGAGGAGAAACCTCGAGGACAGTGATTTTAAATATCTTTTTACCTTTTGTGCAATTGCTAGAGGCTTTGGTGCATTGTACTTTCATTCTCAATGAGATGGAAAAGCAGGACAGAATCTACACTTGAATTTCCCATAAGTAACTGCTAAACAATGCAGCAAACGAAGTAGTGTGTTTAATTTTGACTGAAGAGGTGAGAAAGCACATCCTCTATGACTACAAAAGGAACTTGAAATTTGGTATACTCTTTCTGCTACTCTGTCCACCAATTCTTATAGAATATTCTAGGTATTGCAAGTGGTCCAGTTGGCAGTTTAATTACTGTGTATAAGGCAGGTTAGGAAACACAATATTCATGGACAATTCATAAAGAGTTGCATGGTCTGCTTGACCTCCTTACCACTGTTAGTCCTGGAGAGGGTATATTGGTCTTGTAGCAGTATGTAAAAGGGTGGATAGACAAACAATTTGTTTCCCAGGTTGTATAGTGAAACATGGCTAGAATTTCTGTTGCCTGAGTAAAAGTGGATAAACTTTTCAACCTTTGGCTGTACAATTACTTTTGGCAGGAACTCTGGGAAGCTGTAATGGAAAAAGACTAGCATAGCTGCAGGATCAGGAGGTGAATGTCTATCTGTTCTTCCTGCAGATAACTGAAAACACATCTCCAATATGAAATACTTGTCCTTTGTTGTACTTTGTGATGTTATGATAGCTTGCTTAAGTGGAAAAATAGAATGTTGGTCACTAACATATGTTTGCTATATTCTAAGGAAACACACCCCCTATTTTGGGTTCCTCCTCTTCAGAATTAATATTCTAAGAATGTGAGACTCCGGGTTTTGCTGAGAAGTGAACACAGTTAAATTCTTAAGATACAATTAAATTCTTTTTTTTTTCTTTTTTTCTTTTCTTTTTTTTTTTTCTGATAAGTTTCCATGGAAAAACAAGATTTTGAAAACATTAAAAAAGAAGAGAAGACTCTTGGAAACTACAAACTGCATGGAAGAAAAATAGTTTTAAAGAAAGTTTTGAATATTAATAAAATCAGACTTGTGTTTTCCTTTTAGAAACAGGAATGAAAGGCTATTCATCATTGCAGGTGACGACATTTCTCTCACCTGCTCTTGAACCTGTAAAGAACTATTTCATAGTTCCAGCTGGGGCACTGGAATATGATTATTCTGCAGATGGGAATTTCTTTTGATGGCATTCTATAGTAGCAGTGCAGAGAAAACACAAATTTCTCATTTCTCCTCAAAAAGTGCCATAATATTTGAGCTATAGGAGCATTGCTTCAAGCCGTGCTTTTCACTCAATTTTGTAATGAATATTTTATCCAGTGGGGAGCTGCAGCTCTATCAGGTACATGTTCATCCCGTGTACTTGAATTTGCAGGTATGAGCAGTAATCAAGAAGAGAAAAGCACCAGAACTGTGAACATATTTTGGAAATGCATTTTGCTAGAATGCTGGGAGATTAAGCTACAATCCTCTTTATGCAGTTGTGTTTTGGAGTGGCTACCCAAGACCTTGGAGCCCTGCCTGCTGCTGGTACATACCCTGGTATTTTGCTCTCAAGGCTCAGAACTTCTGCTTTTTTTCTCAGTGCTTTTATGCCATTAAAGTTCTTGCCTTTGACAGTCCTTGGTGAATGTAATCCAAGACACACCTCACTTTCTGACAGCCTCTTTTAACAGGCATTCCAGTGCATTTTTCATACTTCATCCTTCATGCAGCTTTAATCATCTTCCCTTGAAGGAGAAATGACGTTGATCACCTACAGTACTTCTAAGTATGCATTTCTTTGTTTAAGTTCTCACATTTTTAGATTGACAGTGAATTTCTAAGGAAGCAATGAAGTTATGTAATTTTTCTGTTATTTTTTAGGAGTTTTCGTTTGAGGTTCTCCAGGTGTTTTGCACTTAAATAAGTTTTTGCTGTTTTTAGGAGTTTTGTCTTGCTTTTGTGTGAATTTTGCAGGCTACCCACCAGCTCTGCTCTGCAATGATAGTGTTACAAAAGGTACCACAATAATTCATTTGAAAGTTACACAATCAGTTGATTCTATTTATAAAATGACTCAGTGACATATTTCACAGAGCATCAACACCAGAAACGGTGTTATAAAGATCTGCTTGTTATCAGCTAAATTTTAGTTGTCTTTCTGTGTTGGATAAAGAGGTACCCTGAAGCCTGGCACTGAGGGGCCACAGCACCCGTACCACAAAGGGATTTAAATGAACAGCTTCTTTACACTGTTGACTTTTCTGGGCTTTTGCACTGTTGTTCCAAGAGCATTTCGGACTTCCAAAAGCTGTTAGTGTCAGTGCAAGAAGCGGTGTGCCCTGCCTCCCCTGCTGCTTGTTCCATCTCCAAGGTTGTCTAAGCAGTGAGCTGGCAGAGATAAAATCAATTTGTCCAAAAAGCTGTTTGTAAACAGGATCACTGAATTAGGTGCGTTGATGAATAATCACATGTGACCCACTCCAGTAAGTACAGTAGATATGGTCATTTTCACAGGAGTTCTTGTAGCTCTGATAATTAAATCTGGTATTATAAAAGAGCTAATTAATGTAAAAGCACCATGTTACACCCACGTGAACCAGGGTCATAGCAGGAGGAAAGGAAACAGTGCAGCCATCTCCCAGGCAAGCTCCCTTGGAAACACTGTGCGCATCACGATGCTGATGCCTGTGGGATGCTACCAGTGTGCTGCACAGTCCTGCTTAGCAAAAGGCACTTGCTGCACTGATTAAGCCAGGGACATGTCCCTCTGTTTCACTCAGGTGCTGTTTGGCTGCATGTGAGGAAGGAGGAGCTGGGCTTTGGCTTGTCTCCATCCCAGCCAAACACCTGGAGCCTTGCAGCAATTCTCAGAGGTGTGGGCACGGTGGTGGCAATGTGCCACGGGGCTGTTTGTGCTGGGGCAGGACAGCGGCTGTTCATACCTGCCTCCTCAGGCACAGGGGCTATGATGGCCCCAGTGCAGTCCTCCAGGGCTCCTGCAAATTCATGCTCCTTCCTACATCCAGCTGGATCTGTGTTTCAGGGAACATGCAATAGGTTGAGTTAAAATGTCTTGTACTTATTTCCTGGGAATGAGGTGTTTCTGGCTTCCAGCAGTGCTCCAGCTAGGAGAGGTGCCAGCTGAAATTGCAAATGTCTTCCCTGTGGCTGAGAAAGGTAAAAGAAATCATTGCCTCCATACTGCCTTCTAGCTCCTTATAAACATGAAGACGAGGGCCTGACAGACCACTGAGGCTAAATCATATGGTATCCCAGCATATCCCAGGCAGAACTTTGTTCATGGATGCGTGCTTGCCCTGTACACCTGCCTTACCTATCATCTGTACAGTTTTGAGGAAAGCCTGTTCTTTTCCCTGAGTGCGGTGGCTTCAGACAAGGTGGTTCCTCCAGTTGGCAAAGGGCTCATGCCGGGACACCTTCCTGTGGGCAGCCTGTGGCTGTGGAATGGGAAGGAACTGCAGTCCTCCTGTCCCCACAGGGTCTCTCTCTCATCTTCACAGCTGTGTGTCCTGGGAACGCAGGGCTCACACAGCCTTATTGCGCTGACTGTGCTTAGCAGTAGTTGCTCACTTCTTGCTTTGTATTAAATATGGTGGCTTTCCACATTGTTTGCAACTTGCAGCTGCTGTGGATTTCAGAAACCTTATTTGCTCCCCTCGGATAAATAATAACAACCATCAGTCTCCATTACCATGGAGCAATTCAACATCCTGACATTTATGAGCTCACAGTAGGAGTTTAATTAGTTAAGGATGATTCTGCATTCTTCACGACGTAGATTGGGTTTTTTTTGTTGTTTACATTGTCATAAATAGTCATGTATGTTGGAACACTTCAGAAAATACCCAGGAAGTATGCTTCCCTCCCACTTGGAAAAGATTCTCTCTCAGCATTTTCATGTCTTGTTTTTATTATCTTTGCCTGCAGTAAAAACCCCGAGACAGGCGTGATTTTCAAGTAGAAGACTTCTTCACAAATAGCCCTCAGTGCATGTTAACAGATTTAACGAGAGATTAAAGGGAAGAATGAGATAAATAGGAAGTATGAAAATTAAAAGTAATTCTAAGTCAGTCCTGCCAATATTCTTAGTTCCAATTTTTTGATTCTCTCCCAATAAAATTCGCTCTTCCAATGCGTTGCATCCTGGTAACTTCAGTTTTAAGGAATATTCCAGTGTAAAAAAACTACTATATTCAACATAAAACATATTGACTTTTGAGATTGTGTTTTGAAAAAAATAAGGGGGAGAGAAGGTGAAAAGCAGGAAAAAAACCCTCTGGTGCCAGGAGAGGGAACAGGATAATGCAGAAAGGTGGTCAGACTCCAAGTGGCTCCTTTGCTGTGGATGTGGCTGCTACCATGACGGTACTGGAGCGGAGCCGGATCAAACACTGTGGGGCTAATCCCAACAGACAGATGGCCTTTCCAGCTGCTGTCCAATGAACAAAGCCTCTTCTCCTGCTCAGTGCATCAGATGGGGACTCTCCAGCCACACACACAACAAAGTTGCTGAGCTCTAGGGGTAGCATTTTCCTCCTACTTGCCTTTGTGACACATGTAACTGTTGCGTGCAGCATCCCATTTAGTCAATGTTGGAAGGAAAGTGCTAAGCAGAAATGTGCAGCATGCTATTGGTTTTTGAGAAATTTAAAAAGAACAAAGAACTCTGAAGAACAACTTCCATTTTTTAAGCAGTTACAGTTTCATCCGTGTTTGTGAGTGTATAGAAATCCAAGAAAAAAGAAGCACCAGCTGCTAGGATAACAAGTTCACCTTCTGCCCACCGCGTCTCTTTCCATACTTCAAGTACAAATTAAGGTGTTGGTGCTAGGAAAGGCATTTACCTCAGAAACAAACAAACAACAAACAACAACCAACCAAACAAAAAGAATTTTTAAAAATATTCTGGAATTGAGAAAAAGGAGAAAGAATGGGGAGCTTGGCATGATGAGAAGCAAAACCACATCTCAGGCTTCAGATGTCAGAGAAGGAATTATGTGAGGAAGCACACAGAAATTCCAGCAAGGAGGAGGAGGAGGATAGCATGGAGAGGTTGAGAGCATTCATCCTCCAGTGTGAAGGCAGAAGGCCCAGAGACTAAGCAGGGAGGTGTAAGCCTGGCACAGAGGGGTCTTCCATAATGTGCAAGGAGAATGCCTCAAGAGTACAGTGAGGAATGTGTCTCAGAATGATGAATAAGCATGCCCTGAGCTCTGAATTAACAGGAGGGATGCTATCAATGCCTGCGTGAGCACACCCGAAGCTGGCTTAGGCACATCCAAGCAGCTTTATATTTGCTGCATCTGCTCTGTTGGTAGTGTTAAGCCAAGGCATGAAGCCTCAGTTTAACAGGTCTGAAATTTCTGATAGGAAGCCCTGATACTGCAGCTTCTGGATTCACCCAAGTCTTGGGGCCAGAAGCAGAGAAAGCAAGAAGGAGCAGGACTGGGCAGCCTGATAATTACAGCCCTTAATTCAGGAAGAGCTTTGGGGTTCCATTCTCTTTTACTCAAAATTATCTGTGGTTTTTTACCTCGAGTGCTCAAAGTATGTCATAACCCATCCAAGGGGAGACTCAAGCCTCCGGCATGCCCTTGAACCTGCATGTTGCCCTTGGGCCTGCTTTCCTCCAGGCCTCATGGCTTCTGATGTCCTGACACAGCAGCCAAGCTTTGAGATGAAGCCTGAGATGAGCCTTTTGAGATGATTCCTGCCTGCCCTCTCTTGGGGATTATGAGGTTTGTTTGTGCAGGAGATAGAGGATGTGAACATGAATTCTGCTTGGCCAAGGGATGCAATCAGCGGTCTTTGTTTCAGGAGGCAGGTTGTCTGATCTAAAAGGCCAGATTGGATGGGGCTCTGAACAGCCTGATCTGGTGGGTGTTATCCCTGTCCATGGCAGGGAGTTGGTCTTCGAGATCTCTTCCAACCTAAGCCATTCTACATTTCTATGATTCTGTGTGAAGAGGAAAATCTCTGAGAAGAAGAAGATCGCCTGTTCGCACTACATATTTCATGCCAAACTGGGCAGTCATTGGGAAGCCTGTGGACCAGTAACCATGAAAACATCCTTGGTAATTCCCTGTTGGGTAAATCGCCCATCAGTCAGCTCTGAGAAATGGGCAAGAAGGCCCTGTATGTCTCAGAATTTCGCTTTCACGATAGGGATCATTAGATTCACCCTACTGCTTGCTCGTGTACCCACAGCTAACTTTCACAATTGCCAAGCATCTAGCAGCCAAAAGTCACTGCCATGTAGGAAACTTCCAGGCTGAACAGAAAGCGTAGTGTGTGAATACTAAAGGGAATGTAGGAAGTTTGTATTTTTTTTCATTACACAACAGCACTTTGCCTACATCCCAATTTAGACATCTGCAGTTGTCTAATCTCAGCTTTGAGACTTTCATGCTCACGCTTTTGCTACTAAATTAAAGATTCCCCCAGTTCCTGTATAACTATGTACTTCTTTCCAATACATTAATAATTTGATTCCTTTATTTCTCTTAGTGTAAGACATTTTCTCCAGCTCTTCTGAGACTCTTTTTTTGTGTCTTTTCTTGTTCAACATAATTGTCATCCTAAACCTGCTCAGGGCAATTGCAGATTATGTCATTCTTCATTAAAAATTCAGTGAAAACCCAATACACCCCTGGAGCAACTTGTTACTCTGAGAATGATGAGGCACTTGTCTCAGTCAATGCTGTTTCTCTATCACATTCTTCCTGTTCCCATAGCCCAGTGCATACAAGTTACACAAAAGTACAGTGGTAGCCTGGTAAAATCTTTGCTTCAGAGAGAGCATCTGGTGTAAAAAGGCAGAAATGCACATACAGCTCACATGCATAGTAATTTTCCAGATGTTCTCTGGAAGTTGCTTTGAAACACATTTTTGTGAGAGGAACTACTTTTGTTTGTGGTACAGTTAGACAAAATTATGTATTTGCTTACAGGATTAACGGATCTGTTGAAATTAGCATTCTTCCTTTTATTGCACATTCCTGATAAGACCAAATAATTTTTCAAAAATTTTTATTTAATGATCAAAATATTGCTATCAAATAAAAAGAAAAATGACACCATCATGGCAGTATATGCACATTGTTCAAGATAGTGACTCATATATTTACATACGAATGTTTGTATTCAGATAAAACCTGAAAGCATAACACAATGCCTTGTACTGCGACAGAATCCCACTTCCAGAAGATGATGGCAGTGCTTTGGCATTCCAGGAGCAAATAACACAAAGTAAAATTGTTCTTGTCCTTAAGCATTAAAGAGATGTACAGGTTGTCATTCAGAGAGACATAGATAGGTTTGAGCAGCGGGCCCAGGTGAACCTCATGAGTGTCAATAAGTCCAAGTGCAGGGTCTTACACGTGGGTTGTGGCAAACCCCATTATCAATACAAGCTGGGAAACAACAGGATAGAGCAGAGCCCTGCTGAAAAGGATGGATGGATGGCAAGCTGAGCATGAGCCAGCAATGTGCCCTCACAGCCCAGAAAGACAAGCATATCCTGGGCTGTATGCAAAGCAGCATGGCCAGCAGGGCGAGGGAGTGATCCTGTGCCTCTGCTCTACTCTGGTGAGGCCTCACCTAGAGTACTGCATCCAGATGTGGAGTCCTCAGTACAAGAGAGGCATGGAGCTGTTGGAGTGCAGAGGGCCACAGAAATGACCCAAGGGATGGAACAGCTCTCCTATGAGGACATGATGAGAGGGCTGGGGCTGTTCAGCCTGGAGAAGAGAAAGCTTTGGGGAGACCTAAGTATCTGAACGGGGGCTGCATGAAAGAAGGGGACAGACTCTTTAGCAGGGTGTATTGGAACATGACAAAGGGAAATAGTTTCAAACAGAAAGAGGGGAGGTTTAGACTAGACATAAGGAAAGCAATTTTTTGCAATAAGTGTGGTGAGGCACTGGCACAGGTTGCCCAGGTATGCACATGTGCAGGTGATGGATGCCCCATCCCTGGAGACATTCAAGATTGGATGGGGCTCTGAGCAACCTGATACAGCTGTGGAATTGGAAGGTTTTTTCCAATTCAGAAGATTCTATAATTCTGGTTTAATTTTACACTCTCTACTTCTTGGTATTTTCATCCATTGAAAGCATTACATAGTATGGTTAAGTCATTTCTTAGCCTGTCTAACTAGCTAAACAATGTTGCAATTTTTAGCTTGCCATCTCTGTGCTCTGTGTTTCAAGATGATATACTGGACCTTACTAATGGCCCCAGACGTGTTGCATTGTCATTAGTAGAACGGGAAATGGCCGCTCAACTGCAGGAGTTCCCTCACTGTCACGCATTGGAGATGGTGGAAGGAATTAGATGTAATGCAGCCCTGTGAGAGAAAAAAATCCAGCTCTGGACTACAGGCTGACACTGACTATAGCTGCTTATCTTTAATGAAAAGAAGCTTCACTGTGTCTGCTTATGCTTCCATACTTGCCCACAGTGCCCCTCTTCTTGCTCTGCTCAGCTTTGACTTGCTGTCCTGTGACTTTCAGTGCATACACGTAATCTACGTGCCTATAAAAGCCAGAGATGAGTGTTCTCATTGCCCTGCACCTAGTGCGTAACAGGCTGCAGCACTTCCTGCTATCTTGTTTCCCCTCTGCCATTACAACATCATTTTCATTGTGAGTGAAGACAGATCGTATTCTGTGTATTTTCCTCAGCTGAGCCAAAATCCACACACATGCTGAAATCCATGCCAAACTCAGTTTGGTTGCCTCCACATTAATTCTTAAGCTATGTTTTTTGCCAGGTAGGAGGGATACATATTGGAATGTCTTCAATATTTTTGGTTTGGTTATGGACAGGACAATCTAATTTAGATTTTCAGCCTATGTGCATATCACAGCTTCAAATCATACTCACCTCCAGGCAGCCCACTCAAGCAAGGCAGTTAGAATTGGGACAGTTTATGTGCTCCAGAGTCAAAACAGACACTTTCATACAAACCTCTTGCTAAGTGGCATGAATAAAGTTAGGCTGACCCCATCACTTGTCCTAAGTTCATTACAGGCCTCAGACATAGCTACATCTCATGCAGCCACGCATCTGACAACAAACAGTGTACCCCTCATTTACATTACTTACAGTGAGCCCCACAGATGAGAAATTCTGGATCTCTCACAGATATTCATCTGACCAGCAAGCCTCTAAAACCCATTCTGCAGGCAGCCAGGCATCTGGAACAATGAAGGTTTGCTTCCAGAGTGTCACAAGAGAGCAGACTCTGTGTGTTGCCTCCAAGGCTATTGCTCACAGCAACAGCTGTAACAATCATTTTTCTGTGCAACGTGTAGGAAAATATTTGCAATTCTGTACTAAATTTCCCTTGCATTCTTTTTTCCTGAAGCCCTACCCACCTACCTCTGCAGTCAGTGTGGATTTAGCCCACCTCTGTAGAACATTAGTTGCATGCAATAAAATGCTTATCTGCGTTGCTTATCTCGTACTGCTTGTCTTTTGACAAGATTAGTCCACTATTGATCTAAATCAACTGATTTACTGTCTGAAAAAATTGTACAGAATTGAGTAATTAAGAGATGGAATGATTCTACTTTTCAGCACTATCAGAAGGAGCAAAATTGCAGCCAAGAATAATTTTGCTCATTTCTCAGGGTATCTTTCTTTTTTTCTTTTCTCTGCAGAGACTTGAGATCTTAGCACCGAATTGTGTGAAGCATTTATGTCTTGCCAATAACACTATCTGTTCAGACTCAGTAAAACATGTTCGAGCTTTCCCAACATAAGCACTATGTACTTTATGAAGTCTAAATTAAGTTCTTTATGAAATCAGTGTTGGTTATATAACTACCGTGCTGTTTCATTAAGTATGGATTATTATCAAGAACATTCTTTTTGGAGAATTTTGCAGGCTCCTTTCCAAGGACAGCAGAGTAGATCTTTCAGTCTGACACACGGGAAGAAAGGAAATAATTGTTGATCGTCCATATTTAAATGAAGCACATTTCTGTTTGGCTCGTGCTTCATTTCAACCGGTCTGTCTTCAGACGATGTTAGAGAGGATACTTTCGGGTAGGTTCATCTGAATACAGCATGAATACATTTCCGGGCAGCTCTTCAAAGACTGGCACCCTTCAACACATCTGGTTGTTTTACAGCTCTTCCTGTATTTATGGTCCTGGGTACCATTTGTGTGGGCTGCTGAGCTCCATGGTCACTTCCCTCTGTACAAAGACATTGACTTTTACTATAAATGATGTAGTTGGGCTTTTTCGTCCCAGTCACTCCCAGACTTTTACAGGCTGACTACTCACACCCCTCATAGGCTTAGAGCTATACGGAAAGTGAGCTTTCTGCAGCCACAGGCACTGAGCAGTCACTGCAACTGACTGCAGCTTTTCTGCAACCATTTAGTAAAGACTATTTTTTAAGTGTTTGAAGTATAAGAAGGCTTGTGAACTGATTGCAATTAAGTCAGAGCTACGCTATCAAGGACAATAAACTATGTTTTGTAACTGAGGAAGTCCATAGGCATTTCCAAAATTAAAAGTTTTGTTTCAAAAGTGTACAGGCTTTGCTAATTCACCATACTGTGTTCTATAATCTGCAACATGCATGTTCTCAGAAGCCAGGAAATGAGCATATTATCCGTGGCCCATTATATTCAAGGCTTATGAAAACCAGTGCCTTGTCTTCCCATTATTTTCAGGCTTGCGCTGAGTGGGTTTGAGTTTTTCTTTATTGATTTTTTTTAAACATAATATTCTGTGGTTAGATCCCCTGTGACAATTTCCTGACACAGCTGCAGCTATTTTTGTGATGAGTTGTGCAGTATCTATCCCATCCTTCTCTCTGCTGTTTTCCTGCCCTTTTTTCCCTGCAGTGCTCATCAGGCCCCAGTGCTTGTGGGCTGGCTGAATTCACCCATGAGAAGCACTGCTTGTGCAGCTAATGTGTAAAAGTTTTTTTAGATAATATGGGAGACTGAAACTGTAATCCACAGAAAAAAATAAAGGACTATTTTTTCCTCTTCCATATCAGACCAGTTTGGCTAATTTGTTCTAATACATGAGACAGAAAAGGACCAACAAGTGCAAATAGCATGATGCTTCGGTACCAGACTTTCTGCCACTGCACTGAGACGCATTTGTGAAGAGCAGCCCTCGAACATTCATGGCCCACTAAGGACTCAGCCTCTCTAAAAGGATCTTTGCAGAAGACTCAGGGAAACTGGGCTGCTTGCATATGAGCTGTGCACCACTGTGGTGTTTTGCCTCTGCTACCAAGAGAATACCTAGTTGATGAAGGACACCGTTTTGTATGGGATCTCCACTGCTGTCATGGCGCAGCATCACTACAATAACAAGTTTTGAATATTGACTGATTATAATTGTTTGAGTTGGAAGGGACCCTTAGGGGCCGTTTGGTCCAACTCTCTGCACTGAACAGGAACACCTACAGCTAGACAAAGTTGCATGTAGCCCCATCTAGCCTGACCTTGAGTGTCTCCAGGGATGACTTCCCTCCTCTTACAAGAAACGCAATGTTAGGAGTGCTGCTATAGGCTGTTTGAAGAACTCCCAGCAGACTTGTTTTTGTAGGCCAAGACAAACCTATCACAGGTGTGTCATGGCAAGGATGTAAGAGAGCAGGGGCAGCAGTGACTGACATCACTGTGACACCTTAATGTCACCGAGGAGCTCAGCAAGCTCAGCTCAGTGTACATAGCGGTAAAGGGAGAAAAAGGGAGTAGGAAGAGGTTCAAGGACAAGAGGAGATGCAACCTGAATTATGTGCAATTCACAGTGGTGTTTTTTGGAAAGTCAGATTTCAGTTGGGGCACGGAGAGGGCAGAGTAAATCTCTGATGATTATCTTAAAGTATCTCCAGTGAACTGCTGTAATCCAAGGTAAGTCAACAACCCTGCTCCTCAGAAATGTGCTGTCTCTACAGATATCTAATGGCAAATATACAGGGTCAGAGATTTTAAAAAGTAAGATGGCAAAGATGAACAAAAGAAGTACCTACCTGCATGCATACGTTTGTTTTAACAAGTTATAAGAAAGGGAAAATATAACTAAAAAACTACTACAATTACTGGGTCAGTACTGTGATGTAAATAGCTCTAAAACAAATGAGAAATCTTACATGGGCACTATAAATATTTTCTGCAATGTGTGAAGTTGGTCGCTGTTACATTAACCTGAAAAGAAGCTGTCACGTAACAGCCTTCTGTGCTTCAGAGGGAGATCTGCTGTGGACTGAGAATAACATCCAACAATAATTTTATATCCCTCATGTTGGATGAGAATGTATCATCTCAGCCTTCTCCAGAAAATGAGTTTGTGTGAGATGTCATTTAGAAAGGGATAGAGAGACAGCAAGGAAACAGAGGAGTTCATAATTATTTATGCAAAAGCCTTTTTATGCTACTTTGGCAGTGTATGGAGTCTGTAAGCTGTTTTAATGGCCATGAAAAGCAGCCTGGAAGCTGGAACAAGTTATGGTGCAAAATATTCTTGCTGTGAATGACATCTAAGAGCCTTCTGCTTTCCGTGGCTTTGAACCAGAGCTTCCAGGACTCCCATGGGATTTGGCATTGCCACACTATATGAGAAGAACAATTAAACTTCAGAGAGCAGGGGTACCCCCAGTAGGAACATGTTAAAGAGCAACAAGTTGAGGGTCATTCAATGCCTGGAGAACAAAGTGAGAAATTTGTCATGTGTGGGAGGAAAAGAGAGGCCCACCAGACTTGCCACCAGCGCATCTGCCCTCTGATCCTGACTTTCCCATGTTTGATCCTTTCTTTCTCCCTAAATCTGTGCCTAAATCTGTGGTGAGGAGGTTCACAAATACATCTCTTATTCACCCATGCAGAGCTTTGCTCTCATGTAGCATTGTGGTGGCCAATATTCAGCATGACACAGGGAAATCAAAGCAAGGGATGACCAACTCCATCTTATTATGCTTTTATTCTGTATGAAAACATGGCACGCAACTCAACCCCTCAACCTCTCCCTAACCTGGTGCTCACTTCAGTAGCAAATGGCTTTTTTAATCTTCACCCAAACCACTGGTTTTCCTACAAATACAAAAGGAGGACAAAGAGCTTGACATTTTATGGAAGTGTAAAACTGTTATTAACTACTAAACTGCATCCTACCCAAATGGGATCTATGCAGTTCCCAAATATGTGGATACGCATTTCCACCCTCATAATTCCCTCATTGTGTGCACAGAGTACAGAAATGGAAGTCCACATCTCAAAAGAAGTGCATTTTCAGACTCTCAGGTCAAGTATTCTCAGTTTGCTGCATGTTAGAATAAGTGGTCTTTCAGAAATTTCATGATGAAATAAAATTTGATACTCTATATACCCAATATGCCATCAGATGCAGATTTCTAATACTTAAAGCAAGGTCTTGCAAAGTCCTAGAACCGAATTATTTGCCTTTTGCTTGCAGTAAGTTCTGTGTGAGGTGGGAAGCTTGTGTTTGGGCCTATGACATCATCCCCTGTTCTTTGCTGTGCACACAGTGCGGTTGCTGCTGTTTGCTGATCTGGGATAAGACTTCCTTGTAGAGCAAGTGCTCTGTCAGCCTGTTGAGTCCCCCATGGACTTTCAGTTTCTGCAGTGCTGGAGTGCTCTGGAGGATATTGCTGCTGCAAACAGAGCACGTGATCACAAAATGCAGGTGTCCCACCAAGGAGATGCTGAGATCAAATGACTTTTTTGGCATTCCAAAGAATAAATAGCATTTTTGCAGCAATGCAGTAAAATTATTAGAGTACTAATGTAATACTTACGCTAGTTCTCCTAAATGTTACTATTATTGTTATTAAAATACTACAGACTTACTGGAACAAACAAAGACTGTAGTTTTCAGTGCTTGCCACCGCCAGTGCAAAGTATTCTGTAGGAAACGTGTCTGCCTTTTCAGAATAGCACGAGTGCAACTTCCCAGTAACTACATCTCAGACTTCCTTAAAGCAGCCTAACCTCTCCCCACCTTTCTTTCCCTGCTGCACCACTTCCTGTCCTTTTTTTTCGAGTTGGATCTAACCATCATTTCCATTGGAAAATGTACCCATCAGAAAAGCAGCCATTTGCTTTCCAGCTAGGAAAGAGAATGGGATCAACTCATCCTGCTGCTCCCCAGCCTCTTGTCCCCAGGTGACACTGAGAAGGCAGTGGGGCTGGCTGTGGGGAAGGCTGGGCTGCCTTATTTGGTGACCACCAGAGATGGTGTGGAATTGGTATAACAATGTGAGACACTCCCCCAGTCTCCCATGTCTTTAGAAGTAGTCCCTTGATCAGCAAACCACAGAGGAAAGCCACTGCTTAACTAATCGGATTACCAGCTCACTCACTTCCATGTAATATATATCTAATCACTGCTTAATCTGGAAAACTAATTATGGCCAACACTGAAAGAATATGCATGAGTCTTCAATTATATAGAAAGATGTTAGATCCCCACATTCGTGTGGCTAGAGCTCTTGTTCCAAGGGTTTAAGAATGGTAATTGAATATGATAATCATTTCATCCTGTAAATGGGCTTTGTCCACGCAATATCTGCCCTGAGTTAGATGGCCAAATGCCATCCAGACTGAGCCCAATCCCACCAGAATTGTGTAAATTTGGTACTTCATTGCAAAGCTTGAACTTTTTCCCACTTATTTGTTGTCTTACACCTCTGGTTGACAGTGGCTTAAGAGTTCTGTGCTCAAACTGTCTTAGTTATGACTTTAAGTTAAGCATCCTATAAAGTGAATCCCACTAGGTTTTGAGCTTAATCAGCAAGGGATGTTCACAGAAAACACCAGTGATTTTAGTGCACAGAACGTAAATAATGTCTGCCCCATGACCAGCTACTCGGCCAGCTACAAAACAGCAGCAACACCAATGTATTTACTAAACCCATCCATAACCCCTTTACCCATGAGCAGATGCTAATTTAATTCTGACAGATGAAAGTGCATTATTTTTAGAGCAAACAGTGTCAGTTTTGAAACAGTTCCTTTGCTGATTCCTGAATGAATTTGTCACATGGATAAATTTTGTTTGCACATTTAGCAAAGTTGAAAAGAAGGGTGGAGATGACAAGATCATTTACAATTCAGATTTCTTTTTTTGTGCAGGACTGATTCCACTTAAAAAAGCCTTGGATAAATCCTCAGAAGTCATTCAAAGAGTAATATTTGAACGGTGAGAAACAGTGGAAATTTCCTTGGGCATAAAATAATTCAAACAAGATTAGATCTTGCCTCTCAGCCCTTCCGAAAGCTTTTTTGGCAGTTTGTTCCATTATTTTGAAGAAAAAAAAAAAAGTATGAACTACCTTAAAACCACTTAGAACTTCCTTGAAGCAAAATTCTGATACAGATCCTGTAGATAACACACAAATACATATGGCAAAAAACCCCATGCACCTGGGTAAGACTGTGCCTATTCTGAAACCCTTACTGAGGAAACATACTCTAAAATGAATCCAGTGAACTTCATGGTGCAGGCATGGAGAATGCCTACAACACTGTATCTTTTTTACATAGAAACATACATTTCACAAAACCTTTGCAGCTGTTTTTCAGGTTGTTCCCCCCCCCCCCCCCCCCCCCTCCGCCAAAAGAAGTTCATTCTGAACTATACTGGATTGGTGATAAATTCCACATGGTGTTTATTCAGTTCTGTAGTTTTGTTCATGGAATTTGTAGTGAGTCTCTGTAACAAAGACAATTAGATTTAGCTCTCCATTGATTTCTTGTTAAAACAAACAAGCAAACAACCACCGCCAACCAACCAACCCACCAAACAAGACTACTTTGCTTCCAAGTATGTGAGTCTTCTGATTTCATTTGTATGCTGGATAGATTCATTATTAATTCTTGAAACTAATGAAGAGAAAGTGTCCAACCTGATTTGTGTACCTAACTATGTGATGTGAGAATCTGCCTCAATACAAAGAAAGCTATTACACAGTAAATTGAATTACTTAGCACAAGCACCTTCCTTGTGACACCTGCCCACTAGTTCCACGAGGAAGCTCTTTTCCCTCTTGTCTCCATTCTCACCCCATTCCCAATCCTCTTCACCCAACTGTTCTGCCCACCAGCAGCCCAGCCACAAATGCTGTTACTCAGCCGCACACCTATCCTACAGTGTGCTCTTAGCTCAGCACATCACCTCTGCTGGCCATGCACCACCATACAGAATCATGGAATTGCTCAGGTTGGACAAGACCTTAAAGATCATCGAGACCAACCACAACCTAACCATACTACCCTAACTAACAACCCTCCGCTAAATCATGTCCCTGAGCACCACATCCAGACAATTTTTAAACCCATCCAGGAATGGTGGCTCAACCACCTCCCTGGGCAGCCTATTCCAGTGCTATATATGATTTCCCCCCTGCCCCCTTTTTTGAATTCAGTAATAAACCAACAAATGTGCTGTGTCTATCTTTGCTGCAGGTGGGATTTTCAAAGCTTTTTTGCCTTTCATTGAAGTAAATAATGGCAGTATTACTCTTTAATCAACTGAAGTAAACTGGGCCAGCACGGATTACCTGCAGATACCCTACCCGCCTTTGTCCTTGTTATTAGAAGGAAACACGCTGCAGTTATTAATGAGAGTGAGAACACTGTGTAGGGTAATTCTTCAGTATTTCCATTTTCAGTTTTAACTTTAATATTTGGCAGTGAAGAAATATAAACTCTGTGAGGACTGCAACATGCCCATGTTAGAACACAGGGGAATGTCTCTCCTGGCTTCATGGATGCAGTGGGCTCCAGTGGCTCTTGGGCAGACTTCCATGAGGCCAGGGGTAGCCAAGTTAGCGGGGGAGGCAGAATGAAGCGTTTGCCAGCAGGAATCATGGAAAGTGTTCAGCCAGTTCAAAATCTATGGAGAACTGATGCTTTCTCTGAGGCAAGAAATAAGTAGTTTCATCTTGTCATAAATACCTTTACAAATATATATATGACTTATATATATAAATATAAATACCTTCACAGGCTGGATGTGGCTCTGGGCAGCCTGGTCTGGTGTTTGGCAACCCTGCACACAGCAGGGGAGTTGAAACTAGATGATCATTGTGGTCCTTTTCAACCCAGGCCATTGTATGACAAAAAGCAGGATATCTTAGACTGGCAGATCTACAAGTCCTACAGTTTCCACCAAGGTTTTTATCGTTAATGGGTGTTCATTTTAAAGTAGGTGACTTCACACTGTAAACCACCTTGTATTGATACAACATGTGCTTGCTGCCAGAAGAGAGACAGTAGGGCCCCAGTTGATCCACATGTTTTAAAGAGCAGCAATGCAAATCAGCCTGTGTTACAGAACCACAATTAAATGATTGCAGTGGCTTCCAAGCGCTTAGAGTATATGCATCTGCCCTAAACTGTCTGTGTAGCACAAATATTCACACAGACCCTGGAACTTCTCTTTGAGAACATTTTGAGAAGTTTTTCTCCCATGGAGATTATCTGAGCTGGATTGTTTCTACAGAATCTGGTGGGCTGGGTCGGACCCTTGGGACATCTGGAGGTCTCCAACCTCCTGATTGATCACAGAATCACAGAATCATAGAATCACAGAATGGCTTGGGTTGGAAAGGACCTCAAGGATCATCAACACCCCAGCAGCAGGCAGGGCTGCCAACCTCCACGCTTAATACTAGACCAGGCTGCCCAGGGCCCCATTCAATGTGGCTCTGAACACCTCCAGGGATGGGGCATCCACAACCTCTCTGGGCAGCCTGTGCCAGCACCTCACCACTCTCTCTGTGAAGAACTTGCCCCTGACATCTAACCTAAATCTTCCCTCCTTCAGCTTAAAAACATTTCCCCTTGTCCTGCTATTATCTACCTTTTCAAAGAGTTGACTCCCCTCCTGTTTATAGGCTCCCTTTAGGTACAGAAAGGCTGCAGTGAGGTCAACCCACAGCCTTCTTTTCTCCAGGCTGAACAAGCCCGTCTTCGTCAGCCTGTCTTCATAGTGGAGGTGTTCCAGCCCTCTGATCATCTCTGTGGCCCCCCTCTGGACCCTCTCCAACAGCTCCCTGTCCATGCTGGCCACCCCTCTTCTGATGGAGCCTGGGATACCATAAAATAATAGGAAATTCCTTCTTATCCACTTTATAAGCAGCCTTAATACACTGTTGTTATACAATGCTTGGAAGATGCGAAGGACTGCTGCATTCCTTTGGGATTTGGGCAGGATTTAGGCAAAAAAAGTCAGAAAACCATTTTCGCGCTACAGGCAGTGACACGTAACTGCCACATGAAACAGAAACAGCACCATGTTTTTTGGATACCAAGAAGATTAATCTAGTGGTTGGAGCACTCATCCGGAAGGGGAGGCCCAGTTCAGCCTGAAAGGATTCAAACCTGCAGCTTGACATCCTAGGACATGGCCTGAAATCAGGTGGAAACAGGGATTATTCTCTGGGGTTTCTGTCCAGTGTTGAAGCTGTTGGGCAGGAAAGAACGAAGACTTCAGAAACCCAAAGAAAAGGAAGAAACAGTGGGGAGCCAGGCTCTGAGACTCTTCTGGATTCTTTATTTGGTGGTTTTTTGTTTGTTTGGTTTGTTTTGTTTTCCACATCAGGAATAGATTATGCAGTTTGCATGGAAGAATCTTTGTGTAGAATGGATTCATACTACTAGGAGCAGAGGCTTGAAAGTGGTAGGGTTGCTAAGTTGTACAGTCTGGCTCCTTCCTTCTGCTCTTTTTGAGGTCCCAAGAATCTTTCACCATTTCATTGCTATCCAGTGCCCTGGGTAGGGAGAAAACTAGAAAACTGCTATAAGAACCAGTTGGTCAAAGGGTTTGTGAAATGCCTGAAAAAAAAAGCAAAAAGGTCGAGTTAATGTTTTACACACTGCTGTGTAACAGAAATATGTTATTAATCATGTTTATCATGGCACTGATGAAACAGTAACCTTGAAGGATTGTTGTTGTTGTACAAATTGAGAATGGCAGATGGCTCCAGCTCAGCCTCATGGATTCAGGAATGAGACTGACATTAAAGGTGTGATTCCTCTGGCCAAAGAGAAGAGCTCAGTATGAGTTTGCAGCAAAAAAAACCCATTCATGTTGTCTTATTTAGTGTTGGAGGAAACATCTAGTAAGAAAGACTAGCAAAAGGAGGAATAACATGAAGGAGTCATACAGGGGGAAAGAGGCTCTAGGAGGTGTACATCAAGAGAGTCTGTGATGATGGGACAAGAGGGGAGAGACAGAAAGGGACTAGCTCTTTAGTGAGAGGCATGCAGAGTGCCCCTAATTTCTACAGATTTCTGCTTTGGGGTCTATGGAGACTGTCCCTCCTACCTCGAGCTTTGAATGCAAAACTTCCCAGCAAGGTATGAGCTTGGCTGGATTACATCAGCTCTGGGCCATGGAGTGGTCTCTTTGGCTCTGGGTCCTTTTCCCTGTTGCCTTGGCTGATCCTAGGGCACCCTCTGCCAGCTGCTGTGCTATGCTCCTGTTTAACACCTGTGACTCCATCAGATAGCTGGTATCAAGTTTTTTCCTTCCACTGTGCTTTGATATTAGCCTTGAATCTGCCTTCTGTGTGAAAAGGATGAAGAGATATCTCCAGGTTTAAATGCAGTTCCTCACGTGTAGTTGCTGCAGTGCTGCCAGTGTGTGGGTTTTCTCCTCTTACATTGTGTCTCCAGTGAGGCAGACTTCAGACAGGGATATCTCGTTCACCCAGTATGGAGGTATCATTAAAAGGCTCCTCGTTCATGCAAACAAGTCTCAAGGTGGTAGGATGTTTTGATTCAAGACAAAAGAGCAATTTCTTTGAGCTGTCTGGAGGTACACACCATTTCCAAACTAACATTTAAATCTCACCCGGAGAGGGAATTTAAAAATACAAGTCAGTCAGTGGGACACTTTAGAGTGGAGGTGTATTTTTGTGAGTATCATCTTGAAAGCAGCCTTCCCTGACCAAATCAAGAGTCACCCTGGAGTAACTCATCCCTTTCTCATGGCACCTGTTGACTCCGGATTAAATATTTGTGCATGTTTAAACTGTTCAAGGAGTTCCCCATCTAATGAGAAGACCTAATCTACTCCTGCTTATTGTCTTATCGCCACCATAGGTCAAACAGGAAGCCAAGGGAAGTGCTGCTGGGCACTTGCAAAATGACAGTCAATGTGAGTATCAATGTAAGCATTCCCAGCAGTTACACCAGAGGGAAAGAGAAGTCCTGGCTGCTGGAAGCAGGTTTGAAAAATGGACACAAGTGAACAAGGTTCAGTGAGGCTGAGTGTGAGGTGTTGCACTTGAATCAGGGCAATCCCTGTTCTGTACCATCTAAACCTAGTAGATATCTCCAAAGGACTAAAAGAAGATTGAAGTGTGTAAAGATAGTCTGGAGAATTCACACTGACTGAATGCACGTATTGGCTTAAAAGAACTGATTAAACTTGTTCTGTGGCCAAATGTGCACTTAACATTGTTTGTTTGTTTGTTTTTTACTAACAGTGGATTTAACAGCACTGGATTTTATGTTTCATTCTCAGTGCATTTGACAATTCACTGTAAGCCTCTGGGTCTGCTTTACATAACCACAAGATGAGTCAGTAAATGTCAGCTAATCTCAGATTTAAAGATTCACTTCAGGGCCTCAAGGCCCAGAGTTCAGCACCAAAATTAGCAGCTCATCAGAGACCCTCACAGCAACACATCTAACACTTTTTGCTCCGTCGCTTTTGCACCATGGTTTGTGGTTTTCACATGTGGACAGACATAGTTTGTTCTTTGCACTGACACAGAGGGAAGTGGGTTTCCCTTCTACATCTGCATTACCCAGCTTTTCCTCAAACAAGCTCCTTTCGGGATTGCTGTCCTGGTCTCATGGCTGAGTAGCTGTAAGATAGGTTTTGGTAGATTTCTGTGCTATTTTGTTTTCTTTGGCAATAATAATAATTGCATTGCCCATGACACACCAGCATCAGACAGCTCTCAAGACCTGAAATATAGAGCTGTCTGCTCATGAAATACGACTGTGTGTAACAGATCATCTCTTGGAACCAGCTTCCAGCCATGTTGCTATTAATGCATGGCCCATAAAGGGAAGATGTTTGTAGGATGCTCTCTCCTTTTCCCTCCCAGCTTGTTCTGATATAGAGCACACAGCTGTGAACGCCTGTTATTGCTGATTACCTGATGATGAGCTTGCAAGTGAGGAATCTGTTCCTCTGTAATCAGGGCCTGATGGAAAGCTTCCTGGCCTGCAGATGTCTGAGAAAACTGTTTGTTCTCATTCCATGCTGCACCTTGTGGGTGCTGTCATTATTTTCCCAGAAGCCCACTGCTGGGAGTCTCTCTGAATTAGAAATGAGCATCCGAGAGTATCATCCATCAGCTAAGGCAAGAAGATCTTGATTACGCTTAATGGCTGTGTTACCATGTTGTACCCAAATACCTTTAATTGATTACCTCATTTAAGTCATCTCCAATTCAGAGTAAGAAAGCCAGCTCTCCAGATGTTAGCTTTCTAGAATCACTGAAGGACTTTGATGTTGTGTTTCCTCTGTAGCCTCTTTCTCTCTGGAAATGAAATATGCAACGTGATGCTTTTTGGGGAGGAAGAAGGCATTATTGTGTTTTCTCCTGCACCTTTGTATCTCACTAATGGAGTGAGTTGACCAAGTGATTATAGAGGGCAAGAAACAACTGTTGTATATTGTCACAGTGTTGATATTATGTCATGCCATGATTTGCCAGTAGCTGTGAGGAATACAAGTGTTATTTCAGTTCTTTGTTACTGCGAAGAGGGAGATGCTTGGCTTTTATCTGCATAAGTGCTGGAAGGGCTCTTCCTCATGCGGTTGCTCTGCTGGTTCATGGTGGCCCTGCTCTGCTCAGCTGGAGTAGGACACTGCTTGCTCTGCCTTAGACACACAAGTGTTCCCCAAATCTCACAGCTCCGGGGGCTGAGAATCACACAGACTGCGCCACTGAGTCTACATGCCCTTTCCTCAGGATTTCCTACATAAGTGGGACTAATAACACTGTAAAATACTGAAAGAAGAACTGGTTAATTAAAGCAATGCAGCCAGGACTAGCTGGTGCAAGCCACCGCTCCGAATAAAGCAGTGTTCCAAGCAATAATCTTCCTCATACCTTTGCCTGGCTCCAGGGTGAAGGGAAAGGTAAGGGAGTGACTTTCAGACGGTTCCTTTGACATATATTTTTTTTTCCAATTGCTACTGGAATTTGCAAGGGTTTATTGGGGCATTTGCAGGAGATGATGTGATAAATGTCACATATCTGAGATGTAGGTCTGTGGTAGGCAACGACTGAGGATGTTTCAGCAGAGGAGGTAAAAGTGCTGTTGGTCACTGCAGAAAGACAACAGTTGCACAAAACCACTCATCAGAGACAAGGCACAGGCTGTCAGCATGCCATCTCTGTGTCAGTGAGCTCTAAAGTGGTGTCTCCAAGGCTGGTTGCCATTTCTGGGTGGCAAAGGTCTACCTGAGGTGCCACATAGGTGTTCTTTGTTTCCTAGAGAAGATATGTAAAGAATTTGACTCCAGCGCAGTAAGATAGTCACTTCTCGCAAGTGCTAAATTCATTTATTATTTATTGTTCTTGCTTATTGTTTGTGGAGTGTTGGCTTTTTGCTCAGCATTTCTATGATTTCTGACTTTGTCTCCATTGAGTCTTTCAGAAATGTGACAAAATAGAAAGCAAGAGTCTTTTTGTTAGTGAAGATTAAAAGATGCCGTGAAGACGAAAGGACTGTTACCGGTATGTCCAGGTCCTTTTCCACAGCACTGTGCTCTGTCCATGCTGGCCATTTCTCCAGTAGGGCCCTACTTCTCATCTATCTTACCTCATAATTTTCATGTCTTGATTCTCAAAGGTGCCCATTCTGGAGATAAAGGTCAGCAGGGAATGCAGACTCTATGGGCACGAGACCAACACAGATCTGCTAGAATGAATCTGCAGATGACTGCCTGTGACTATGCTTGTGCCTTGTCAGTGGGTCTGTTAGTGACAAAAGGCTGTCCTGTGGCTGCTATCAGTGACATCAGTATTATGAGCTTTCTTTGGCAGCCAAGTTACATATTCTGCCTTTCTTGAGCTTTTGCCTTTATCTCTCTGCCACTTTCTGGAACCATGACAAATGTGCCCAACAATGTAATAATGTGACCATATGAAGAGAGAAAATACTGTAGTAGAATGCAAGTTTTGGGCCTATTCATGTCTTGTGAATAGAATATTATATCTGGCATTACCACTGAAGAGGTATTTAACTGTCTACACTTATTTTAATAATGCTGAGAGTAGGTTCTGCCTCATTTCAGACTCTAGAGAAAGCAGGAAGCCAATGGGCTCTGACCATGGGTTTCAATTCTTGTCTCTGAGATGGTTTCCAGCTCAAAGCCATCTCTGGGGTCAGTCAGCAACTTTTAGCACATCACATTCTATGTGCGGGTTTTGTGCCCTGTATCTCTCTGAGTGTAATTAGCCAGGCTTGGATTTACCAGGAGAGCCTAAGAGATGTTAACATCCACTCGTCTACCCTTTCTGAGAGCCCTCCCAGGGCCCTCTGCAGCCTGTGAATGAGTGGAAAATGAACTTCATGAGGAAGCCCAAGTCCTCCCTCGTGGTTAAGGCCGCAATGAGTATCTGTTCTATCTCCAGGACCATAGCACAAAGTAGAAACCATGTACTCACAGTCGAGTGTGGTATTTCTCCTGGTAACCCTGTGCTGAGAGTGGTTTAGTGCACTGTGGTTTGGGATTTTGCTAGATTGCAAAAGGAACACTGGGACTCAGCTGATAGGATCTCTGTCGTGCTGGGGTCTTGCATGTGGTTTGTCTCCATCATTGCATCCGGCAGATTCAGGGATGCGTCTCACTCTCCTCATCAACCTGGCTCCCTTTCCTTTGTGTTCTGTAGATTTATAGGTTCTGCCTCATTACACATTGAAGGACCCGTATCCTCCTTTCACTGACCTGGCTTACCCTCATTTATGCAGGGGCCCTTTGCCAGAATTTGGGGAAGGTAAGCTAAGTTTGGTCATTCCTCTGAGCCAATTCCGAGGTTTTCCCCTGCTGCTTCCTAAAGTGAGTATTTCCTAGCTGTCACTCAGAAGTACATCCCCTTTCCATACTGAATCTAGTTTAATGGTTTACTAATTAGTGCAACCACCTTGCTGGCCAGTATTTTCTTGCCCCTCCTGGACAGTTGCATCCCATCTGATATTGACATGTCTGGTCTCTCAGAGTTGCATCCAAGATCGAAGAGCAAGGTCTCGCACCTGAGTTATGGCAACCCCCACTATCAGCATCGTCTGGGAGATGTAAGCATGGAGCATAGCCCTGCCGAAAAGAACCTGGGGATACAGGTGGATGTTAAGCTGGACATGAGCCAGCAATGTGCCCTCACAGCTCAAAAATCCAACTGTACCCTGGCCTGTATCCAAAGCAGCATGGCCAATGATGAGGGAGTGATCCTGCCCCTCTGCTCTGTGCCGGTGAGGCCTCACCTGGAGTACTGCATCTAGATGTGGAGTCCTCTGTACAGGAGAGACGTGGAGCTGTTGGAGTGCATCCAGAGGGGGACCACAGAAATGACCCAAGGGATGGAACAACTCTCCAAGGACAGGCTGAGAGCTGGGGCTGTTCAGCCTGGAAAAGAGAAGGCTCTGGGGAGACCTGAGAGCAGTCTTGCAGTACATGAAGGGGGACTGTAAGAAAGAAGGGGACTGACTGTGCTAAAGTGTGTGTTGAGATGGGACAAGGAGAAGTGGTTTCAAACTAAAGGAGAGGAGGATTAGGCTGGAGATAAGGAAGAAAGTTTTTTCAGTAAGGGTGGTGAGGCACTGGCACAGGTTGCTCAGAGAGGTGGTGGATGTCCCGTCCCTGGAGTCACTCAAGATCAGGCTGGACAGGACTCTGTTCATGGCAGGAGAGTTGCACTAGATGGCTTTTGAAGGTCCATTCCTACTCAAATGATTCTAAGATTCAATTATCATAGTACCCAGAACACTGAACGCAACACCACCCATGCAGCCATTCATTCAGCTGATCTGTTCTCCTTCTGCCTGGGTCCCAGCCACCAGCCAGGAGGACTGAGGAGAACACCACCTGAACTCCTGATCCTTTCAACATCTTCCCATGTGACAGAAGTCTCTTTTAATATTTTGTAATTTCCTTGTTGCAGCCTCCTCTGCCCCAACTTGAAAGAGTAAGAGTGGATAATAGTACTCTGGTTTTATCATACCCAGTAGCTTCTTCTTGATGTCCTGAATGTGTGCCTTCAGCAAGGCAGTGAACCTCTCTTGAGAGATTATCCAGGTGGCAAAAGGGGGCCTCAGTGCCTCTCAGTGAGGAGTCCCCAGTTGCTAATGCCCTTGTCTTTTTTTGACAGCTATTTATGTCCAAAGTAGCACATTATTATTTTTAAAGTGCCATTTCTCACTGTTCTAAGAAGCAGGATTATTTCTCTTTTTTATTTTTTTATTTTTAAATGAACAAACTAGCTTTATTCCTGTTGTTTTAAGTTAGAACCTGTAGGTAATAATTTAGTCCTTTTGAATAGGCCTTTTTAAAGTCTCGGAGGAATCCTAGGCGCATATAATGTTTGTTCTATAGCACATCTGTGTACTTTCACCTGAGTCATTTTCCCCCTACTTGCACTGCCTTTTGTTTACTTAAAACCAGAACCCATGTCTCTGGGCAAAGCGCTGCCGTAAGCAATCCACGTGCTGCTACACAACAGCCCGTTGTGACTGACTGTTCCTTGGCAAAACTGAGTGACAGCATCAGTGGGACCTCTGTGGCCTGGAGGATGATCCAGACTAAAATCCAGAGTGAGCTCTGAGACACCCACAGTGTATTTTTCTTGAGCAGAGAAAAACAGAGAGGCCATTGGCCATGGGCAGGGGCATCACACAAGCCCTGATGGGATGTGCTCCGCAGATCCCAAGCAGGAGGGTGTCCTGGCTTGCTGACCAGGAGCTGGGCAGTGAGTTTCCAGAGGACGGGTGGGATGGCAGAGCTGTCTTGCACAGATTGTCTCCAGTTTTCTTGGAGTTGAGGCAGTGGTATGGATGTCTCAGGCCCTCTCTTTAGCCGATGTTTTGAAGCTTCTCTGCAGCCCTGAGGCTCAAAGACCTTGCAGGGTAGCTCTAAACCATACTTCTTTTCTTCTCTTTTCTAGTAGGCCTCCAAACATCTGGGTTGCAGATCAGCATACGAAGTAACAAAACAAAAAGCTCTGGCTTTCTTGCCTTAGTGAACAGATGAGTAAAAGTCATCAAACTCAGACCGAGATGGAGAGCAAATTCCAGTGCCACTTTCTGCCCTGTCTCCTGCTGCCAAGTGCTTAAACCCGCAGGCTGTAAGCAAGAGATGGCATGTAAAATATGAGAAGTGGCCAAGTTTATTTAATATGTTGGCTTTTCCACTGCTCTTAGTGCTGTTATCGGAACACTTAATTTAGTTACATGGAACGATGTGGAAAAATACTGGTGAGCATAAAAAGAAAAAAACTTCTTCTAAGAACAAATTAACTATTAGACCTTTTGCATTGCTGGAAATCAGGCACTGATTACCTACATGACTGATTAATTTAAAGAAATACTCAGCGTCTTCTTTTTTATATATATTGCTCAAAAAGCCTCAGGGCAGAAAAATATGAAGTCATCTCACCAGGATGGCAGCACTGATAGCACGAGGCTTTCTGAGCCAGCTGTACAAGCATGTGCCTGGACATGTGCTACATGGCAGCTGTGAAATGGCCAGTGCTGGTGTGCTCAGGGTCAATCCTTCCAATCATTGCTTTGGAACTGGGCCACTATTGCCAGGAGATGAGCTGAAGGGAAATCCCAAATGAGACAGGTGGTGAGGAAAGCCCTGTGTGTGACCCAATGGCCTTCCCAAGCCAGCTGGGCTCTACAGGGCTCACAAGGCTCATGTCATGCTGGGGTTGCAGTGAGGCTTTGCTACGGCAACCACTGTCCTGGGCATCCTGGTGGGCACCCTCATTTAGATGTGTTTCTCACAGCCACACTCTGCACTCCCATTCTGTGGCTGATTTTAAAGTTAGTGCAGTGTGACTATGTAGTGCTGGGGAACCATGGCCTCATGCCAAAACTGTGTGAAACATGAGAACAAGCAGTGATCACAGAATCACCAAGGTTGGAAAAGACCTACAAGATCATACAGTCCAACCATCCACTCGATTGCCAATAGTTCTCAACTCTTTGCTTCCGCCTTGCTGTGAACCTTTCTATAACCAGGATGGGAAGACAGCTGCTCACTGAGAGTTTCTCAGGCTACAGCACCCTGCGCAGACCCAGCATGGTTTCCCTCCTTTGTACCTCGTAGACCCCATGTGCTTGCCCTTCCTTGCATCCTGGCCTGCTATTGGGCTGCATTCCTCCTCCTTTCTTCCTCCTGCTATCTTTCTGCCCATATCCTTGCTGCTCCTCTTGTTGCCAGCTCTGGTACGGCTCTGATTACTGAGTCCTATTTTGTTTCCACTTCTTTCTCTTATCGCATGTCGGGGGAGCGAGCAAACGGCTGTGTGGTGCTGAGCAGCTGCTGAATTAAAGCACAACAGGGAAGAGTTCTCTGCAGAGGCTGCTGGTGGACTTGGTGTCACGGCTTGGATTACATGCAGAAAGATCACATTTAAATAGCAACACTATGGCTGCGGCTGATCGAGTAACACTGTGCCACGAGGAGGCTGTCCTTGAGAAAGTATCCATCATCTCGCAAGTTCTGCGTCTGTCAGTGTGCTTTTCCTCCATAGAGAAGACTCATGGCCAGAGGAGGAAGTACAAAACTGCTAGGCATGGCAGAACTCAAACTGGTCTTTCAACTTGCTGGGCCAGCTGAGCAAGAGGCTTGCACACCAGTGCTGCACAACCTTTGAAAGGATTCTCATTTTTAGAAGGCAAAATACCTCCCTATGAACAGGAGAGTTAGAAATTCAACTGAAATTACTCCCGCAAGCTTTCAGTGTGTGCAACCAGTGCAGTGCAACAGCCAGTGAAGTAGGAGGCAGAACGTCAGCCTCAAAGTATGTGCTACAGGATGCAAGACAAAAAGAAGTGTCGTTTCCAAAATGTTTCTGAAAGAAAGCCAGTGGTGACTGCACCAGCCTGCTATGGTATGCTGGCACTCATGACCGATATTTGATGTTCCCTAAGTTTCCTTCCTCCTCTGCTCAGGTGCATTTCCTCATTGGGTGAGGGCTGCCTGGAGGAGGAGGGTGATGTCAGCATACCAAGGTTGGGTGGGAGCTGCTGTGTGCTTACCAGCAGAGTAGGCAAGACTCACAGCGTGACTTGGTAAAACAGAAAGTATCAACTGAAATGAAAGTACACAATCCTGATAGAAAGAGAATTTCATCTGCTGCTGTTTTCTTCCTGTTTGGTTGTTTTTTCTTTCGTGTGTGTGTGAGTGTGTGTGTGTGTTTTTTTTTCCCTACCAGAGTCTTTTGGCTGTCCAGGTACAAACATCACATCATTTGCAGAGGGGTTGGACTCAATGATCCGTAGAGTTCCCTTCTAACCCGTACAATTCTGTGATTCTGTGATCTGAACTGACTCACTGACTCAAAACTCCCAGGGCTAAGGAGCTGCACAGTAGTTCTAAATAGATTAACACTTTCATGGAGTTCTTCCTGTCTATGTGAAAAGGAGCTTTTCCTCTCCCTTCCCCAACAGCTGTTCTCCTGTAGCCTCCTTTGAGGCAGTGCTAGTGTTTGTCTTGGCTTGGTGGTGGGCAGTTAAAATAGAAAAAAAAATCCAGAAGGAAGAAAATGGAGAGTTTTCTGCTCACTGAGTAAGATAATCATGAGTAAGGTAGTCATGAGCGGTGACCCTCAGAGATCCATCGTGGGACTGGTGCTCTTTGGTATCTTCATCAGTGTCCTAGGCAGTGGGATCGAGTGCACCCTCAGCAACTTTACTGATGACAGTAAGCTGAGTGGTGCAGTTGATACAATAGAAAGAAGGGATGCCATCCAAAGGCACCTGGACAGGCTTGAATAGTGGGTCCATGTGGACCTAATGAGATTCAACAATTTCACCAAGTGAAAGGTGTTGCAATGCGATCGGGGCAGTCCCAGGTATGAGTACAGACTGGGAGAAGAACTCATTGAGAACAGCTCAGCAGAAAAGGGCTTAGGATTCCTGGTGGATGAAAACCTCAACATGAGCCAGCAACGCACACTTGAAGCCCAGAAAGCCAACAGTATCCCTGGTTGATCAAAAAGAGGGGTGGCCAGCAGGGAGAGGGAGGGGATTCTCCCTCTCTACACTACCCTTGTGAGGCCCCATCTGGAGAGCTGCATCCAGGCCTGTGGCCCTCCGCTCATGAAAGATATGGAGCTATTGGAGAGGGTCTACAGGAGGACCGCAAAGATGATCAGAGGGCTGGAGCACCTCTCATATGAAAACAGGCTGAGGGAGCCGGAGTTCAGAATGAATAAGAGAAGGCTCTGGGGAGACCTCATTGTGGCCTTTCAGTTCTTAAAGGGAGCTTATATATGGGGCAAATCAACTTTTTACATGGTGTGATAGTGCTAGGACAAGGGGGGTGGCTTTAAACTAAAAAAAGAAAGGGTTAGGTTTGATGTCAGGGGAAAGTTTTCACTGAAAGGGTGGTGAGGCCCTGGCATAGGCTGCCCAGAGAAGCTGTGGATGCCCCATACCTGGAGGTGGGGCGGTCTTTAAGGATTCTTCCAACCTAAAACATTCTATGATACAAAGTCTGGTTTGCTTGAACCAGTGAAGCAGCTACAAAATGAGCTTGGCTTGCTGCTCTGGTTTCTATAAGGTTTATCTCATTAAACTGAAATTGATCTTATCTTCAGCTTTTGTAGGAGTGGGATACAAACCTTCTTGTTTTCTTTGTTGTGTGATTTTATTCTGGATTTCATCTTTTAATTATTTGTGGTCATGGAGAAGACTTAGGACTGCATCCTGCTACACTGAGTAGAATCTTTTGGAAATCATTTGGTGAAACCCAATTCACTTTTAGATCAGCCCTAAAAAGGAAAGGAGAACTCTGAAAATTGACGGCTCCTTTTTGCCACTTATGAAATGGTTTTCAAGACCCACACTGCCAGTTGTAACTCAGCATTGCATTCTGTAGAATAGTTAAGTGTACTTCCAGAGTGCTCACAACCTGGCTTTAGGGGATCATAAGTTTCCCGTGTTGTCTCTTCTTTGTCTCCTCCTTTACATTCAGTACAGCAAGCAAACCTCCCCACCCCACTGTGCAACTTCCCATCAAACAGGCCACTACACATAACCACGTGTGCAGGTCACTCCTAAAGCAATGCCTCTTATGTATTTTGATCTAAACTACGACAGACACAAAAAGCACAAGAACTCCATTTGATAGAGCAGATTCTCAGCTGCAAAACACTATTTTTCAACATGGTCCCCATTATGAACTGCACATTTTAATCAGGGATGAGCAAGATGATGGCTGTCTGGAATGTAGCTCGTATTTCATATTGATGTTCACTGCTGAAATGCACCACCCACTGCCTCACTGTGCTCACATCCAGCGTTCAGTCTCTTCAAATGTTCAGCAAGTGTTGATGAATGTCAGTGGGTGCGATTTTTTTTGCATGGAGGCATTCAGTGACACACCTTCGCTCCATACGCACTTCCATGTCAGACACCATCCTGCCAGACTGCCCCTCTGCTGCTATCGGTCATATGGGAACAACATGAAATGGAATTTTGGTGGGAAGATTCAACCTCTACTGCCATACCACCACCACCTGCCTCTGACATTGTGGGCCAACATCCTAACATAGGAGGCCTCACTTTTGGAGCCATTCTCATAAATAGGTGCCAATACCTAGCCTGAATTAGCCTGAGAAATCTCGCTGAAAATCCATTGTCATGCAAAAAGGACCATACAGATGAGCAGGTAATCAAGAATGGCCTTTTACAGCCTTCACTTCACTGTAAATGTCAACCAGAATTCAGGAAGGATTAAGTGTTTCTAGAGGAACCAGAGCATTTGCAAACACAGCACTAAGCAGCTGCTAATGCTTTGTGCAGGCAGCTCATGGGCCACAGCCCACTTCTTGCATTTACTCCTTTGTTTTCCCAAACCCACCATGAAGGGACACAGGACTTCCGTGCCATCTCCGCAGTGCAGTGGTTCGCCTTCAGTAGCAGTCCCAGTAAGTGCGATTTTGCAAATTTCTGTTATCTCATGAAATCCCGGGGATAATGTTGCCGAACTGCTACAATTCCAAGTCATCTATGTATCACAAAACAGTCTAATTATGATATAATTTATGAGTAAACAGTCCAAGGAGGATGTCACCGCAGTCTGGTCAAGAACAGATTCAGAAGTACAATGTTAACCAGTCTTGGTACAAATGGTATTGTGTATATTTACCGGGGGGGGGTGTAGCTAGAGTCCTGCTAAAAATAAGTTATAGGATGTGTACTACTGTTGTTGTAGCTTATTTCATGAAAATTGCATTCAATTTACAAAAGCAGAGAGACTTAAGTACTTGTATTGCTGCTGACAGCAGAGCGTTTGTCTGTTTGATATGCACATTGTGCAGAAAGAAATCTGGTTTACTTCTGGCATACTTCTGCTAGGTGCTAATATGTTTTCCAAAGCTGAGTTGCTGAGTTTTTGAAGGCTGATTTTACACATCAAGTGCAGAGAATCGCAGGCACTGCACCCAATTACCTTCTGCAAAAGCTCAGCTGTATGGCACTCCTTACCTACATGGAGATACAACAGCGTTTCAGTCTGTGAGATAAGGCAATAGTATTGTCCTGAGACAGCACAGGCACAGAAAGGATCAGAAGGGTGTTCAACATTTGGTGTAATCAGCTGCAGCTGAGGGCCGCTGCTCTGCCCACCAACCACTGCCCATGGTCTGCAGGTAGAAACTGCACAATTACAGTGAGAGCTGCTGAGTGGGGCTGGTGAAATGGAAAATTACAGTGTCTTGGTGGGTTGATTTTGGAGTAGGTCTGCTGCAGGAGCTACCCTGGAGGCCCCAGCACAGGCATGGCACAAAGCAAACAAAGAGAGCAGAAGGGACACAGGGAAAGGATGAGGGGCACCCGCTGTCTCTGTTCTTTCTCTTCTCTTCTGAAGAATTTTCCCATTCAGATGACAGCTTGGGAAACGACTGATGATTTTCAGCTCCTCTCCACTGCTGGGGGCAAGGAAAAACAAGTGGATGAAGATTTAGAGGGACAGGGAGATGTATGGTGTGAGTTAAATGAAAATCACTTGGGTGTTGTGGGGAAAGGTCATAGCCACTTGTAATGAATGGCAGGGTTGGAGGAAAAGGGGTAGTAAGGTACATAGTCTGAAGTCTGAAATACTCAGTCTTTCACTCTATGTATGTTCTGCTGTTTCCAAGCTTAAGCACAGATTTAGTCTTGTTCAAAGACAAGTTTTCTTTAGTAAATAACACAGAATTCAGCTCTTATACAGGTCAGCAAATACGGCAGTTTTCAGAAGGCAATGCTGAGTGAGCACTGCAGTGCTGCAGGTAAAGCTCAACTCAACTCCAGGTGTCAAGGTCCACTCAGTGTGACTTTACCCTCCCCACGTCCCCATCTGTTTGCTGTCACGGTCGGAAACAGCCTTGCAGGGCAGCCTGGCTGTTATGCCCCCCAGTAGCTGTTGTGGTTTTGTGAACTTTACTGGGGATTTCTCAGATGGTTCAAGCATCTTTGAAGGAATCTGAATTTCTCAGAAGGAGCGGTGAGGCAGTGGCACAGCTGCCCAGGGAGGTGCTGCAGTCACTGTCCCTGGAGGTGTTCAAGAAACGTGGAGATGTGGCACTGAGGGATGTGGTCAGTGGGGACGGTTAGACTGGATGATCTCAGTGGTCTTTTCCAGCCTTAATGATTCTGTGATTCTATGATAAATGTAAGAAAATAAATCAGAGGACAAACCAAAACATTTTCAAACCTCCTTACAAGTTTCTAAATTTTTACTTCACTTGTGCTTTAGAAATGAGCCTTATTCCTTTGTTTGGGTATTAATACGCTTCCTTCAAAGAGTTGTGGAAGTCCTTAATATTAATTGCAGCTATGAAACAAGCCCTTGGTTTGGGTGTGAAGTTTCTGATGTATAAACATTCGCACTCTTTATTTTACTCCTTACATAAATAAAACCACAAAATCCAGCGTGCTGCAGGCTGGATAAATCTTTCCTATTGTGAATTGTTTTACGCAACTTCTGAGGGGGGCAAAAAACTTCAGGGTGGTTACTATGCCAACAGCCTGCGGGATTTGGGTGTTTTGCCCAGGGACGCATATCTTCAGAAGGCTGTGGGAGAATTTATGGGGCGTGCGGTGCTGACACTCACCCAGCTGTTCCTCCCACCCAGCCTGGGGGCTGCGGCTCCTGGGCAGCCCAGAGGGGCTGGGAGTTTGGAGGAAGTCGCAGCACCTCTGCTGTCCTCTGTGCTGTGTGCTCTGTCTGGGATCTTCGGCTGTTTTTGGGGGAAAGATTTGTCTGTGCTGCACTTCAGACTGGTCCGCAGGGAGGTAAGATGGATATTTTCCTGCAAGTTTCCTTTTCAGCTACTTTTTCCGCCTTCTTTCCTTAAGTTACAAACCCTATCTACTACATCTGTCCATTTCTGAGTGCTTCTGCATGTGGGGACTGCTGCTGCTGTGACCCCAGAGCAGGGTGCTCAGCTCCGCCGTCCTCTGCAGCCTTTGCAAATTGTGAAACATAACCCACCTTGAGGTGATGCCGTCCCCAGAGACCAGGATTATTTCGGGGTCATATGTGCTTGCTGTTGTGTCGGAAGACCCGAGAGCAGCCTTTTGGTATCTAATGGGGGGCTGTAAGAAAGAAGGGGACAGACTCATTAGGAGGGTCTGTTGTGATAGGACAAGGGGAAATGGTTTCAAGCTAAAAGAGAGGAGATTTAAACTGAATATAAAGAAGCCTTTTACAGCTGGCACAAGTTGCCCAGGGATGTGGTGGATGCCCCGTCCCTGGAGACACTCAAGGTCAGGCTGGACGGGGCTCTGAGCACCTGATGGAGCTGTAGGTGTCCCTGTTCATTGCAGGGGGTTAGATCAGGTGATCTTTAGTGGTCCCTTCCAACTCAAGTGATTATGTGATTCTATGATTTATGAAGTGATTCCTGTTTTTATCTGATCTGCTCAATCAGTTAAAATGGGTAAGGAATGGTGGAAGCCACTGAGGGGAGGTGGGTGCTGCCAGGGACACAAGCAGAGGTACTGAGGATGCCTCTGGGCTGGTGGCTGCCCTATGCAGACACTGCTCCATGCCGAGGCTGCACAGCCCATTCGCTGGCTGTGCCTCCCAGCTCAGCTGTCCTGCATTCCTGCTGCCACGTCCTCATGTACTGCAGCTCATCTGCTTTGGGCTCCCGCTTACCCACGGGATTTTGGAATCCATCACACAAGCACATTTTTTTACAGGGGAAGTGAAGCCAGTGTGTAGCATTTTCTGCTTCGTTTACACCCACAAACTCTCAGTGTGAAAAAGCCACTGCCTTCTTAGCTCCTGTTGCTGGCATCAGCAGGCCCACTCTTGCAGAGACACATGGGGCCTCGTGCATCAGGACACAGAAAATCCGGCTCAGGGCTCCTATAGGAAAAGAGCAGCTGTGTGGAAAGATCAATAAACATGACCAGTTGCTCCAAGAGTCATAAAATGGAAAGACTCTGCAGAAGAAAATGCGTGGCAGGGACGCTGGCTCCAGACACTGCAGGAGAAGTCCTGGGAAAGGCAGTAATTCCTGGGAGGTCTCAGATGTGTTTTGTATCAGTGGTTCCACACATAAAAATATTTGTTTTAGGAAAGGAAATCAGAGGCGTAGGAACAAATACTTACCTATGCAAAAGGAAGGCTTGTTTACGCTTCATACATTAGAGAAATTGTTTCTATGTGGTCTGCAAAATTGTAACATTCGCAGTGCTGCCAAGTGACTCAAGTGAGGTTGAAGTGTTTGGGGATGCTTTGGTTTTGCTCCCTCTGTCCACCAAAAACGCCATTATAAGCGGTATGAAACCTACCATGCCAGTGCAGTTTTCTACCTGTAAAATAATAATAATAATAATTACAAAAAAAATTATTTTCTACCTTTAAAAAAAAAAGCTACCATGTAGCTACCATGTAGCTTTTTTTTTATTCTGTGTATTATTTCCTTCAGCTTTTCAACAGTGCAGAGGACAGAACAACCCCTCAGGAAGGCATGGCAGCGCCGTTTGTTGGCTCTCACGTCTCCAGCCCTGCGGGACCCTATGTCCTCCTGGCAGCCCTCCCTCTCACCACCTTGCTCTCCCAGTCCCTGCTGGTGGTGTCCTTCCCCACCACTTACATCTACCTTGGCTGGGCCTAGTCCTGCTCTCCTGACTGATCCCACCATTGGTCCCTCCAGCCACCTTGGCTTAGTGTTGGCCTTCAGTCCTGTAATTCATCACGTAGAAACCTGCAGTCCTATCAGTATGTAGCACATTGTGTCCCACAACTATACCCATAATACAATGATCCTGGCTAACTTCCCTGCATGAGCAAGGGACAGTCAGTTATCTTCACTGCTGTATTCCCTCTGGAATGGGAAAGTGCCAAGCAGTGTTTGGATGCCTGCCTTTATGATTAGTTTCTTCTCCTTCTGTGATAAGTGTATCCCACAACACAGCAGAGTGCCACAGTGACATGTTGCAGAGCACTGCATCACTGTATGGACTACGCTTGAGCCAAGAGCTCTTCTATGCCAGTGAGTGGCAAACTACCTGTCCTACTGCGTGGTGGTGAAAAGGGCACCTGAGCCCTGTGTGCTTTCAACCTCAAATGTCTCTTTACAGCAACTCTGTACACTCACATAGTTTCCAAAGAGACTGGTCCAGCCCTGTTTGGCTTGGAGAATACTATTTCTGTCCCTGGTTTGTACTGGATGGATCCTGTCATGTACTAAAAGCAGAGGAATCATATGAAAGTCTTGATAAGGAGTTACTGCCATTGATGTCATTCACGGATGTAGACTCTGGGTCTCTGGTTAAAAAACACAGTTAAAAGAAACTGTAGGAAAGATTACTTTGATCTCCTGTATTTTATTTATTTATTTACTTATTTACTTACTTACTTACTTACTTGTGGGATCAGAGAAACCACGTTGCTATTCCACACATATTTGCAGTGACTATGTTGAGAACATCTACTCAGAGCATGGATGTGACAGTTTGTGAACCAGGAGCAAAGCAGAAGTGAACTGAGTACACCAGGTAATCCCTCAGTCCTCAGACTCCAGGAACCTTCCTGCATTTGGGAATCATTTTGAATCTACTCAAGTTTCAGTTCTGTAAAATCCCATGTGTAGACCCCAAACTAGACTCAAGAGCCAGAATTCTCTCTCTGATCCAAAAGAAGACAGTGTTATTTATGAAAGTCCTCAATGTGACCCACAGGGGCTTAATCTACCTTTTATTTGCTCCTCTTTGTGAAATGGGGCTATCATTGATCTTCATTTATCAGGAAGCCACAGTCAGAGTCCTTGCTTTTCTCCCACAGAGAGTGAAGTTACACACTGCTCTTCTGATGCATACACCACACTTTTCTGATGTCAAACCTAAGATAGCTGGGACAAACCTGAGGTGAGGGTATCTGATGTTATCTGAGAGAACTGAAAGATCAGTGAGAGTAGCTTATGTGTGGCCATGATTTGAATATGACAGTGGTCTTCCAAGGACCAACCTTGAAAAAGATGAAGAGATGAAGGCACTGCCTTTCAGCTGCAGGCACAACTTAATTCTAATTCATTGACTGCCATGCAATTACTAAGCATCACGCTGTCATCTCACAAAAGAAGGAATGTATCTGTGCAACACATGTAACAAAAGGTGGTATTTTTGATGCTGACTTGTGGACTGGTATTAGAACCCAAAGCAGTGGTGGAGACATCTAGATCGAATTGGAAAGAGAAGAGCCATAAAACCACAGGGACCCCAGGAAGATGTAGGAGAGCCACATGATTCTGCCCATGGACGGGGATTTTGTCTCATGCATAGGGTGGGCTGTGCCTCCCTAAAACTTGGGACTTGCTGTGTGTCCATCATGCATCACAAGATGTGCACATAGATGGCAGCAACATATCTGAGGAGCTCATAGGCATCGCAGCCTCTGGTGAGCTGTAATCCCCAAATTTTTGGCAAATGGTCAACTTCCTTCTGTTCCAATCAGACTATTTTTTAATTATATATATATATTTTTTTTAATGGAGAAAGCAGCGCTGTTTGAGCTGGTAAAGCTAAGAAAGGAACTTAAAACCACGTTGGTTTTTCCTTGCCCTCCTTTTTTGTGCAAATTAGCTGGCATAATTTCTAAAGATACAGCTCATCAGTTCAATGCCCAGCTTCCTAGAGAGAGCTGGATACCAAGGTTTCCATGTAACCTTTGCAAATCTCTTCCAAAATCTTTTGCCTTTCAGTGGATTAGTACAATCAGTAAGCAAATCTCAAATAAATGAGGAGCAACCAAACATGTCAAAGTGGTGAGTGACTAATTGGTCCTTGTCACCATTCTTCCAATTTGCAGTGACGTTCCTACTGGTAGCACTGAGAGTCATCTGTTCTCAGACAGGCCAGAAATCTTGTTGGAGGATTTCATATGTAATTCTATATTTTTGTTTCTCTTTCCCTAAGCACAGTAACGTAATCTCCTGCAAGGTTTGAAAAGAACACCAACCTACTGCATCTGTTAGCATTCCTCGTTTCTTCTTCTGTTCTATTTTATCATCCAAATATGACTACCCTTTAGATTCCGACTCATAAACACAAGGAGCAGTATAATTTGACAGTCCTTGATATCACTCACTGCATGCTCCATTTCCATAGCCTTAGAAGGACATAAACAGAACTCACTTCCAAGAGTTTACGAAGCAGTTCTGATAAACAGAGACTGTTATTCAGATAAAAAGTTGATGAGTTGGATGAATTTTTCAGAAATACTTAAAGGGAAGGGAATAAAGGGCAATGATTTATGCCTGCTGGAAACATTTCATGGGGCTACATCAGAAATATTTATATTTTGTGAGTTGTTTTAAAATTTTATTGTAAGCAAATGAGGATACATTATTTTTAACTGTTCCCTGTTCAACTGAACATTCCAAATCACAAAACTTATATATATTTTTTTTTTTTCTTTTTTTTTTGTCTGGCAGAAAATAGTAGTGATGCAATTGCAGATCATCAATCAGGCGATTTAGATGTTTTATATCTCATGAAGTGGTGCTATTGTAGTCTATTCAAAGCACATATAAGAGTCAGACAGTAGCACTGAGTCAGTCTGTGGGAAGACGAACTCTCCAGAGGACAGACACCCTACAGATTTCCCTGCTTGCTGTGACACAGAAGACTGTTGCATGGATGTGTTTCCCAGCTGAGGTTTGAAAGATAAACTTGAATAAAGCTCTAGATGCTTTTAATTAGAGGATTCTAACAAGCTTCCTACCTAGGCAGGGATTCAACCAGGCTGTTTACAGCTGTGGGAGTTTCTGTGGCAGTGCAGCACATTAGCAGCTATCTTCATATGCTCTGTGCTTCACCCTGTGAAACCAAGTAGCCCAAATTTCACAGCCTGAACCATTAAAATGTAATTTAAAGTTCTCTTGGTCTGATTTAGATTTAAGCAATATAGCTGGTACAATCAGTAATTGATCAATTAGTAAAGTGAAGCAAAATCACGAGTTCTAATCCTCTGACTTAGATATTTTATTCCTGGTGTGACACATCCATCCCTCTGTGCAGACCATCAGTAACTGGCAGTACTGACTAAAACATGAATTGCAAAATATTGAGACAAGCATGAAGCCAAGGACTGAACCTGGCTCATGCCATGGACGGTCAGGACTTTGTTGTAAGAATAATGTGGTAAACAATTATATACACACGGGAACATGCATACACACATACATGATTTTAATGATGGTAGATGTGCTAGGTATGTAATGAAAACATGAAGTGTATCATGGTGCACTGCTTGCAAGCCTTCGTTATCTGAATTCCCCCAAGGCAGAGTTTTAATAGTTGCTATGTGTTAAGCCATATGTTTAAGAGGAGAGGTGTGACTATGGATCTCAGCATGTTAACAGTGCCTGCGCTGGGCAAGGTAGTGCTGGAACAGCAGGAGCTGTTTCAGCTTTTGGGGTGTACTTGTAGCTTTTCCCATTACCTTTGGAGAAGAACAGATCAAACTGATTCTTTAGAAACCATGTTACACCCATAACATTGCATGACTTTTTCCTCTCCTCTCCTCTCCTCTCCTCTCCTCTCCTCTCCTCTCCTCTCCTCTCCTCTCCTCTCCTCTCCTCTCCTCTCCTCTCCTCTCCTCTCCTCTCCTCTCCTCTCCTCTCCTCTCCTCTCCTCTCCTCTCCTCTCCTCTCCTCTCTTCTCCTCTCCTCTCCTCCCTTCTCCTCTGTATACATAGTTCCCAGTCATCTACTTCTTTATAAGTAGTTCCTCTTCACTGAAGGCAATTTCCCAGCTTTCTGCCAGCCATGTTTGCCTTCAGATCTGTGTGTAAAATCCCACCCAGCTCACAGTCAGACTAAAGAGTCAGCTAATAACCTAGGCAACCCTCCCCCACTTTTTTAAATTAAGCATTGCATTTTCTTGTCTTCAATCACACAGTATTAGCCTGTATTCATTAATCATCCTTGCTAATGCACAAGAAATGCCTCATTTTGGTTAATACTGTGTTCTGGGGGAGAGATGGTTCTTTGTATTTGTTGGTCCTTTAAGAATTAGGTTTTGCTGTTCTCAAAGTATTAACACTGCATGGAGCCACGTGGTCCTGGAGGAATTGTTCCGCTGGTACTAATGGGATTACCTTCACGAGCAAGAAAATGGTGTGCAGGACTGAACTCCCAGTTCATAGAATCATAGATTCACCGAGGTTGGAAAAGACCTCCAAGATCATCCAGTCCAACCATCCACATACCACCACTATTTCCTCACTCAAACATGTACACCTAAATGCTTCTTGAACAGTTCCAGGGACGGTGACTCAACCGCCTCCGTGAGCAGTCAAACACAGTAGTGTTCAACAGTAACACGTACCTGTTACAGAATTTTAAGCCAGCTGCAAGGAGTAATGGAATGCAAATTTCAACAGCCAGTCTGTTGAACAAACAAAATCTTAATCTATATGTACTTATACTGAAGGCATGTAGTGCCAAATTAACAAGGAAAACGCCTACATTGTTAGAAAGAATTAAATGTCTGAGATATTGCATCATTAACTTTCTGCATCTCTTGTCTCCCTGGTGCCTTGTCTCCTGGTGGGAAAATTTAAAGGGAAAAACACTATACCTGTTGCAAAGGAAAAACAACAAAAATCTTCTGAAAATGAACTTCTGTCTAAAATCTCAATTCAGGACGCTTGATTTTTGAACCAGTAAAGTTTCTCAATATTGCTTACCACATGATCCATAGCAAAGATGGATTTTTGAATTGAAATAATTTTTGAATATGTTTTATGAGGAAGAAAAGTGAAAATATTAAGCATCCAAGTAGAATGACCATAAATGGAGGCAGATCTTTACCAAGAGCTTAGTTGCATTAGCCATTGGCTGTAATGGTGAGAGACTTGAAGACAATGGTGGGTACTTCCACTGATCTGCTGCAAGTGGGAACCCAGTATATGTTCTGATTTCTGTGCAGACCACACTGCACTGTTAGGAGGATGGCAGCAAGAGAGAACTTTCTAGCAGAGTGGTGTATGTGAAGGCCAAGTTTGGCAAGAGAAACAAAAGGTTGTAGAAGACAGTGAAGTCCCAGAAAGAGGAAAGACGTGACTATTGAGACCTAAATAGATAGGCTGAAAATGGAAACTGTGCAAATATCACAAGTGTTAACACAGAGAACAGCTGAGGCTTTATCCTTTCCTGGAAGGTACAGACCCATTTCAGTTTTCAAACCAGCTTTATCAAGCTGTTTGATTTATCAAGCATGTATAGCGTCTTTAATGTTGTCTATTATGTACAGAGAAATAATCATTAGCCCACCAATTAATTTAGACTCAGAAGGCAAAATGTAGATTAAATGAAGCATTTTTTTTTCCTTCCCTTAGAGAAACATTATTGTCAAAGTGTCATTAAACAGAAAACCTCTTTTTTTTTTTTTTTTTGCATGACATTAAAAAAGTCCCCAGAGAACTGGAGAGTACACCCCATTCATAAGTGTGCTCAGAAATTTGCATTTGGGAAGTAGCAGGGGAGACTGGAGCAGTGGGAATGCACAAATTCACTCACATGACTGGTGGGCTGGTCCTTACACACAGCCTCTTACAAACTGATGTCCTACCAGTTGGCATAGAAATCTGGTAAATCACAGAATCACAGAAGCATAGAATCAGCCATAGAATCATAGAATGCCTTGGGTTGGAGGGGACCTCAAAGATCATCTAGTTCCAAGCCCCTGCTAACCACCAGATCACGCACTAGGTCAGGCTGCCCAAAGCCTCATCCAACCTGGCCTTGAACATCTGAGGGATGGGGCATTAATCATTGACATTTCATCACAAATAATCACAGATAAATTTATTTAGTCTTGCCTCCTTATTTTATGCTTTCTAACAGATCTGTGTTGTTTTTCTAGTACAGTTTGTCAAAGGACTGTTTGTCAAAGTCTGGAGTCCATATGAAGAGATAGGGGCTACTTAGCATGCACAAACTGCAGGGAAAAGCCCACTTAACCAAGGTCCAGTCAGGAGCAAGCTCAGTGCCTGCTAACTCCCACCGCTTCCTGCAAGTTGTCTGCTGACTGTTAGGGTGGATGGAATGCAGAGGTTAGGGCTCTGACAGCTCTCCTGTTGTGTGTGGGCTCTCTCACCATGCTATATCTTTACTTAAGTCTGAGGGCCAGGCTACAAGTGTCAGTCCTGGGCTGTGGTGGAATCCTTGGGAGCTCTGCTGCTCCTGCCCTTGCAGCGAGGCTTCTTGACCACAGCCTGGATTTTTCATAGGTAGAATGTTGTATTTAGTGTTTCTATGCTTTGTCATATTTCTTCATGCTGTGCAAATGGTTTATGCTTCCAGAGAACATTTGATTAATTGTGTCAAACAAACTCAGAAGCAGTTTAAGCACACTGTAACCTGGCTCTGCTTATACACTGGGCTCACTATATGCATGATCCTGGATGTCATCACTGCTTTTTTGGAGGTCATTTCTCCCACTGCTGCGTGCATCAATAGGAGTTAATTTGGTGTACAAGAACCAGCTGCCTCATATATATTTCTTTCTTTCACCCAAACCATCCCTTTGGACTCAGCTGTTGCATGCTCATTGAAAGTGACCTTGGTTTAAGTACAGTCATCAGCTGCATACTGTTAGATTTAGTAAGTAATTCACTTCTTTCTTTTCTTTATCTGTGCCACCTTTCTTCATTTCTTCTTTTGATGAAATTAAGCAGATATTTTAAAGACATTTTTGTAGCTTACTCTTTCAGCAATTTCTATTTTATTACATTTGTGGCTCTAGCTCAAACTTCCCACCACTGCTGACACATTCCAAAGTTCTCTTTCATCCTTTCATCTCTCCTACATTTCATATGATGGGAAAATTAAAAAGGCTTTTATACACACGTGTGGCAGTAGAAAATAAAAGTCTGTTGTAATGTTCAAAGTTCAGACATTAAACAGCTCGCCGAACTGCCCACTCAGGGCAGGACAGACGCTGCAACAGCTGCTGAGCTCAACTCGTATACTTTGTCAGATGTTTCCTTCCTTTTAATGAAAGAATCTTCTCACTCTACAAGAGATCCTGCATTCATTTTAACTATTGTTAACATTGGCATGATGAGGAGTGTACTTCCTTATTCCTGTTCTCTTCTATTTTCTACTAACTCTTAATTATGATAATTTTGTGTTCTACTTGCATATGGAAGAACTCAAGTGAAGTGCTCAAATGAAACCAGGATCTGTCCCTGCATTAATACTGCTGCAGAGACTGAACTGCAGCCAGAATGCTTGTTTCTAAGAGCGAGATGTCACAGTCTCCAGGCAAAGAGTCAATAAAATGGTTCATCCATTTAACAGATCAAAGAAACCAAATTAAAACCCGAATAATAGTAATAATAATAATAGTAGTAGTAATAATTATAATAATAATGAGGCAAAATGCTCCAGTTAGCAAAATAAAATCAATGCAAAAGTGTTAAAGACAAATATCGTACAGAAACTATCTTTAAAATGAAGTTCCTGTCTGATGCTATCAATTTGCAGATTAGAGATAACTAATGGGAACAATTTGGCAGGTTATGACACTGCAAAATTAATTATTGAAAGCTGACTTTTATGAATTACCAGCTTTCTGCAAAGGCCCACAAAAGGACTTTAAATTCACCCTGAGCTGAAGTGCTTTCCTTTTTGCCTTTGCAACTTGTTCTCCTAGCTTATGACAAGGCTCAGCATTTTTAAGTACAGTGATTTGGAACTGTTTGATGTTCCAAAGCTATTGCCTTGTTCCAATGTGTTAATCGGGACCTTGTAATTAAAAGTAACCTCTCAACAATGAACCAAGGGCTGCATGGCTCCTTGGTATGCTGGGTGGTTAGCTGCTGTGTAAGAACATTTTTGTTCTTACAGCTTAACTATCCAGGAAGAAAGCAGACCTGGTGGATAAATACCTTGCTGCTACATGCTTGTGTAACACACTAGAGAAATGACTGATGTGGAACACGGTATTCTTGATGTTCTGACTGCTAAGAGAGGAATGAGGGATTTGGGGGAACTGATGGCATTCATTGGCAGAGCTCTGACTGTGTGGCTTGCAGAAAGGTGGAGTGAATTAAATACATTTGTTACAACATGGATGACAGCGTAAAATACGAATAGTATGTAGAGAACCTGGGGAAAAAATATATTAAGAACAGCATACATTTAAGGAATGAATTCTTTGTTTATGATTTATATACTGCAGTCATTGAGACAAGGAATCCCCTCTTAATGTTAGAAGAAGCAAGAATAACCATTGTTTAAATATTTGGGCAATAGTCCACAAACCTAACTAGTATATCTGCCTACATGCCCTTTCTCATTCCCCCCTGGAAAGCCATCCTTCCTGTTTCTTGCATCACCTCCCTTCCAACATGTCTGTCTGCAGGGCTGGAGGCACCCAGCGCTCCGCTCCCTTGGGCAGGATGAGGCTTTCAAACAGACACAGCATCGCCTAGGTATGAGATTAAAATCAAACTAAAGGGAATGCATTTCACCCACTGTACAAGTTAATTATGGGAAGTCAGTGAATGTGGGGATGTGGAAGCCAAAGAATTAGTGAAAATAGAAAGGAAGCAAGAAAATTCATGAAAGACTGTCAGAACAGAACAGAAAAACAGTGCGTTCTGGATGCAGCTGGTGATTTAGGAGGACCCCAACCTCTGTATTGCCACGAGAAAGTAAAATAGAGAACAAACATTTCTGTGTTTGTCTTGTTTTGTGTTCTTCCTTAAGCCTCTTGGAGACAGGATGGTTGGTGAGATGGAATTCTGGAAGTTAGTCCAGTTCTAACAACTTTCTCTTGAGAAGGAGATTCAGACATCTGGCTAAAAGTCTTGTACTGGATCTTTCATTACTTGTTTCCAGTGTATCTGTTTCTTGTTTTAAGTATTGACATCCATTTGGTATCTTTTCAAATTCACTGTATTTTATTAGCTGCACTCTAAATTCAGACTTGCTCACCACTGGCAGTACTGAAAAGATAATGCCCTTAATGCCCTTGATGAAGATCTTACATCGTCTTCCTTACGAAATGAGCTTCTATTTTTGAAGAATATAAACAACTTCTGTGATTCCGAATATAATCTTTTGCAGAACAGCATGACAAAGAAAAAGAGGGAGAGAGAAGATGGCTGGAGCATTTCCATCTGGCTGCAAGGACTTTCAGGGCAAAGGACACCAGTGTCTTTTTTGTACTGATGCTAGCAATAACAAAGTGCTATCCCTTCAGAATCCTGCAAAGAATCTTCTGGTGTTGAAGATTCAATTAATTAATCAGTTTACCTTAGCAGCAGCAAGGTACTCAGCTGTTTGGCTGAGGAATTAATCTTCTCAAAGGCTTTAAAATGTTTTTAAAAATAAAACCAGATCACTTAGAACACCTTTTCAGGTGATGGTTGTTAATCAGATCTCCTCTGCATCTAATGTGCAGGCCTAATTGCCTTATATGACCTCGTGATAAATTGATCTTATGAATGAGGCTACGCCTGGATTATTTGCAATTGCTAACTTACAATTCTTACAAGGCCTACTTTGTATAGCATGGAGCTGTTGAGATTGAGATGTCTTAATGTAGTTGATACAGCAACAAGCAGCCTTGCCTCTTTTTGTCTTCTTTTTCAATTTAGTGGATGAAAAAACAGCCAACAATAAATGCTTGCAGCCTGGAAGGCCTACAGTATGCTGAGCTGCAGCAGAGCAAGGGAGGGGATGGTCTCTCCGTGCTCTTGTGAGGCCCCACCTGGAGTACTGACTCCAGGTGTGGGGCCCCCAGCAAACAAAAGACATGGAGCTGTTTGTGCAGGTCCAGAAAGGGATACAGGGATATTCAGTGGGCTGGAGCTCTTCTCCTGTGAAGAAAGGTTGAGGGATCTGGACTTGTTCAGCCTGGTGGCCTTCCAGTACCTAAAGGGAGAATACAGGAATAGTGGATAGGGACTCTCTATCAGTACCAGTTCTAGTGGCAGGAAAAGAGGTAATGGTGCTAAACTAAAACAGGATATTTAGACTAGATATGGGAATGAAATTCTTCACTATGAGGTACTGTTACAGGCTGCCCAGAGAAGCTGTATATGCCCCATCACTGGAGGAGTTCAAGGTCAGGTTGAATGGGGAGCTGGGCAGCCTGATTTGGTGGGACGTGTAGCTGTCCATGGCAGGGAGTTGGAACTGGATGGCCTCTTCCAACACAAACCATTCTGTGCTTCTATAATATTATGAATTTCTTTTTGTTGTTTCTCTGTGTTCCGATTTGTCATGAACAGATAGTAAGTGAACCCTGGCTCTCATGGGGAACTTCAGCTGTTCCTTTATCTGCTAGAGGGATGAAACAGCAGGGCACAAGCAGTCTAGAAGTTTTATGGAGTGCACTGAGGCTAGTTTCCAGTACTGATGACTGAGACGCCAATGAGGAGAAGCACTCTGCTAAGCCTTATGTTGACAAAGAAGAAAAATCTGATTGAGTTGAGAAGGTTGGGACCAGCTTTTGCTGCAGTGACCATTAGTTATGCAGTATGGGATCCCGGGATGAGGGCAGCATCAGAACATTGGACTTGGTTAGAGCAGACATTGGTCTCTTCATTAAAAAAAAAAAAAAAAAAAGCATATGTTAGAACAAGTATAGAACAAGTATAACAGGCTTCACATGCTCTGAGGGTCTGACTAACTCAAGTTTGTTAGGTACTTCAAGATTCTGAGATTAGAGGTACAATTCAGGTACAAAATATAACGATCTATTGTTCTAAACAGGAACTTCATGAAGATATTTCAGTTACTGAGTTGCCAAAGTTGGACTGGACTTTTCTGCCAGTCTTCCCAGAAATTGAAGTGTCATACAGCTCTATAAACTTTGGTCTGTTTTCTATAACAGAAGTTGACGTGCCAAGCATAAACAGTGGTTCCTGTGTGGGAATAACAAAATCTGTAAGAAAACTCATTTCCCACATTTGTTTCTCAGTTGTTTATTATTTTATTTTTTCCTATTTATTCTGAATCCCAAACCTTTTCTTTGTACTTGTGAGCTGCCTGGAGATGTAGTACCATCTGCGTTTCAGTTTCTCTTAACATTTCAAACCTCAGAGTAATATGTGATATTCTCTTCACTTCTTCTCACTCAACCATAATCAAGATCAACAGTCATATGGCAGCACCGCAGATGAGAACCCTGGTGACTGGTGTGAGACCATGAAAATAATTTAGACTTTGCCTTTGTTGAAATCATTACTTAAAGCTTGATAGAAGCAGAGGAAATTGCCTCTTTAACTTCAGTGGACCTTGTATCTGGCTCAGAAGGCTTAAAATGGTAAAAGACCAACACTGAATGAGGAGTATCACAATGACAAGTTTGCTTTTCTCTTTTCAGTGAATGCTCTGAGCGTAAGTCAAACATGGAGTCATAGTTCAGCTGTTAGACTCTTGTGGTTAATTTTCTTGATACTTAGATTCCAGTAGAGCTTTCAGCTGAAATGAACATTACTAATAATTAGAGATTCAACAATATCTGAATTTCACATTATTGCATGAGATATATCTGAAATCTTATACTTCATTATAAATTATTAATAACGTTTTGAAATGCTCTTGGGATATGTAAATGTGTTACTGAGGAAACCTGTAGGCATCTCTACTTTTAAGAAGTAAATGGAATGTTGCTATTAAACATTCTCTTTGTGATTATTCACAGAATAACTCCAAGAAATGTAATACAGAAATCCATTTCTCTTTGAATCAGTGTTCTCTTGCATTCAGGATTACACTTGTTCTCCACATTATCCTATTCAGAAAAAAAGTACGCAGTGAAGTTGGATGGCTGAGTTGGTTGTTCCCTCTGGACACCAGGAAGCAAAAGCAGGGAACCACATCCTATCTTTCTGGCAGTTTTTCCACCCTGTATTGTTCTGCCATAATAACAACTGAATAGTAACTCAGCTCTGCACCTGCAGTGGATTCTACACAGAGAGTTACTTTCGTGTTGTGCTTTGCAGCTCTCAGAGACGTCATTTAACCTTTGATTTCTACCTCTTTTATTTGTTCCGGTAGACGAGCAGGTGTGATTTTGGTACTTTGTTCTGCTGCCAACACCTGTGAATACTGGAGCTAGGTAGTAATGTTTTGGGGTTTGTTCTTATTTTTTTTGTGGAGGAGTATTTAGCATATGCTGCTCTTCCATGTTGGCTATGCTGCCAGACGCAATGTGCACCGGTAGGCTCCAGCTGGTAATATCCAACTCTGTTCATGCAATACTTAACTAGAGGTTGCAGCTTTAGGTTAGCGCTTCCTGGACTGCTTAACTTCCCTTTCACCAGAACACTTCCTCAAACTTTTTGCTTTCATATGGGAAACATATAAGTACTGTGTATGAAACTATGCAGCAAACAGATTTTAATGAAATGTTCATGTGAATATACTTCTCTCTCATTACAGTTATTGCCAGTGTATGTTTAACTTGCTGATTTCACACACAGCTGTGCAGCCCTTTCGTTACACATTAACTTGAGACTCGAGCCTACAAGATGCAGATTGTCCTGGCCATGCTGAGCTTCTTGCAGGGCTGTGGGCACATGGGCACACACATTGCAGCTCCAGCCCTGAGCCCAGACAAGCTTTCTGGAACAAGACTCATGCTGTGCAACGTTTTATACTATGAGTTTTCAGATGTTTAGATTAAATCTTATCCAGAACAACAGGTCTCAAGGACAACATAAATATTTAGGTATGCACTGCGGTAATTAATGATATTTTACAGCTATGGTTTTATTAGTTATTATAGTTAAGTGCAAAACCACTAGATTGAGACTAATATTTAATCGTTTGTGTGCTGGCTTCAGTGTTCTTTGCCCCTCTGTTAGTGTATGTGGTTTTTAGAATTGCAGGTAATCTGTGCGGCTCATCGCGCAGTGCTATGTGGGCATTGTGCATTGCTGCACTTCCATAACCCACAGCAGAGCACTTGGTGTGCCACGAGCTCGAGATGATTGTTGAGATGTGGGAGAAGCTTCCCTGGCATTAACTCTGCTTTCTGGAGCCCTTTCAGCAAATGCCCACCCAAATGTGGACCAAAGACAATGGCTACTCCCCATACTGGTGTCTTTTCACTGATTGCAACTGTGCTGGGCTACTGCACTTTTACACACTGTTAAGTCAGGTGTTTACCAAAAGGGCATGAAGCCAATCTATTGCTTAGATTTTGGGAAAATGTATCTTAATGAGATCAAGATGTGGTGCAGCCTGAGCAATGTTAATCACTGCTCTCTCTCTGAAGCCTGCTTTGCGAGAAAAGTATGGTATTGGTCTGTGTTATAAAATCTGAAGTATTTGGCACAGAAAATGCTTTGCAATTACTGTTTCTATGAAGTTGTTATCACTGATATGTAGATGAAGACCGCAATTTTCCATTGTTAGCAAGGAAAAGCAAGGGATACCTGTAAGTAGTGAGGTTTAATTCAATCTAGGAGCAAGGAAACAGACTTCCAAAGCCGCAGCCCCCACCGTCTCTGTGAAATCACCCAGCTATCATTAAGCAAGCAAGGAGCTAGGCCAGGGGAACAGTTCTGTTCTACTGACTGCTGGAGGAGTCTTACTTTAATGCAAATATCTCTCTGTGTTGAAAAAAACGGTATCTTTAAGCCATCGTATTATTGGCCTTTGGCCCCACTTGTACAAATCAAACATCAGTTGTGCACAAACTTACCTGTGGATTATCTGATGAGATAGGGGTGATTTTAAGCTTGCCACAGTATAGAACTGTGCGTGCAAAATGTTTGCAAGACTGTAGGTCCAGTTGTGTACATAAACTGAAGTCAGGGTAAGGAATTGGATGGCAGAAGGAACAGCTTGCTGACTGCCAGTTTTCTTGGAGTAATGGCCAACAGGTCAGCTGTGGTGTGTTTCTGAGGAGTACGCAAAAAAAAAAAACAAAAAAAAAACACAAAAAAACAAAAAAAAACAAAGCAAATACGAAGGAGAAAGAGATGTTAGGAGTTGTTAGTAAGTGAGGGAGGTTTCTATGTAACTTTATGTACAATCAGCCAAGCGAGCAATACTAAGAAGTTGAGTCGTTTACCCATTAAAAGAAAGTGGGGAAATAGAAGTTTATGTGACCGAGAGTGGACTGATGATGACAATGAAGTATTTTCCAAAACTTGAAGTGTAGGCTGAAGGCACCATGTGATCTCCTACGAGAAAGCAGTCACAAGCACTCCATATCCTTCCTGGGAAAACAGCTCCTGTTTTGGGGTAAATGAGGCTGGGGTTGGTTGCATGCTAATTCTCCTTCATTAAGACGTGTTAGCAAGTTTAATTCTTTCTATAAAACCTGGATTTTGCTCTTGTTTAATACTAGGCTAAACCTGGAATAATAAATTCTCAAAAGCTTAGAGGCTCCAGTACAATAAGATTTGTCTATAAATTGCATGTTGGTTTCTACTGGTTATGTTGTAGCTTTGGTGCTCTAGGCAGTAGGAAAAGTAAGACTGGTGAGAAAAAGAGTATGTATTTTACCAGCACATGGGATGAGTTAGTAGAAGCTGTGACCTCTTACTGCAAACATTAGGAAATAATTATTTCTCTGGAGAGCCTGAACTCCCTCTGTCCCCCTTTCCTTAGACTTCAGCACAACGAAAAACACAGCAGTCAATTTGGAATCATTTCCACTTGATTTTAGTACTTCTTTTAAGGGTTGGGAAATGGAGATGTAGAATGTTGTATACGGCACCTGATGGTAGTTATCTGAGTGTTTCTCAGAGTATGATCTGAATTCCGCATGAGAGCTGCTTATCAGCTGAAAAACAGCAGGACTTCTGATAAATGAAGTATCTCCTCTTGGCCTGGGAGGGTACTGTAGTATCGAACCTGGCTTGTTAAAACGGAGCATCTTGGATGCATTGGTTAAAAAAATATTCTGAAATACATTTGTATGTGGATCTTCAGGACTTTTAGAGTTAAAGCTTTTATATAAATCATGCCTGTGCTAGGAAAATTCCCCGATGCTGACAGGGGGTGTCACCAGTAGCTCGGCTCAACATATGCTGCATATGGCAAAGCAGGAAGACCCGCTGCTTCACAGGCTGTGAGAGCAGGTTTTAGACCAGCAGATTTCAGCATTCTGTGAAAGGTTGGCCTCTACACACTGCCCATCCAATTACCAGTAAGGCTGAATAGCTATTTGAGCACAGATTGGTTTATCACATTCTTTTCTGCATTAAAAAAATAATAATTAAAAAAAAAAATTGGATGGCATCTGTACGTATGAAGAGTACAGCACTCCCTGCACTGAGACTTTATTTGGATTATATTTGTGGTGAGGTGGAAATTGAAACAGAATCAGAATCTGAATACAAAGCAGATTAAAATCTCTACTTGCAGTAAATGACTGATTTTAATCTCTGAATATGACCCAACACTTCATAATAAAGCTCAATTTACTCATTTTCTGGAGAAAATATTTTCCTGCTTTTCAGAAAACACACTTAAAAATATTTCCCATTTGAGATGTTGCCATAAGTTTTTGCATGTCTTTGTGTTTCTGTTGCCAACCTGCTCCCAGCACCCACTGCACCCCCATGTCACACCCACACAACCCTTCCCCATGGCACATCTCTGTCTCCCCAGCTCCTTCCAATTCACAGCACACCTGGGCAGCTCCTGAAACAAATTTGGAGTCTGAAGCCATTTCAGGAGTCCTGTGGCTCCTGAAAGGAGGAGCTTCCACTTTCCTGCCTGTGCTTTCCTCCCTGCCCTTGGATGTTTACCTCCGTATCTGCCTTGCATCAGCTTGGGGCAGCTCAGCAAGCTGGCTCATCACAAAAGCACAGAAGGAGTGAGGTGGGAAGGGGCCTCTGGAGGTCACCTGCCCAACCTCTGCTTTGGTAGAGACACCCAGACTGGGGTGCCAAGTCCCACATTCATGCCGGTTCTGGAGATGTTCAAGAATGGAGACTCCACAGCTTCTCTGCATCCTGTGCCAGTGCCTGATCACCCACACAAAGGAAAAAGATGTTTGCCGATGTTCAGTCAGTGCCTCCTGTGTTTCATTTTGTTCCCACTGCCTCTTGTCCTGGTACTGTATCACGCTAGAAGAGCCTGGCTCCAGCCTCTTGGCATCCTCCCTTCAGGTACTTATGGATATTGAGGAGATCCCCCTCTTCCCCAGGCTGAGCAGTCACAGCTGTCAGCCTCTCCTCGCAGGAGAGGTGCTTCAGCTCCTACAGCATCTTGCTGGCATTCCATTGGGCCCTCTCCAGTATATGCAGGTCTCTTTTATACTGGGGACCCAGAACTGAACCCAGCACTCCAGGTGCAGCCTCACCAACACTGAGTACAAGGGAAAGATCACCTCCCTTGACTTGCTTGCCATACTTTCCCTAGTGCAGCCAAGAATATCATAAGCACATTGCTGACCAATGTTCAGCTCAGTATACGCCATCTTATGTCATTGCCTGTCAGGAAAAAGCAGTGGAGAGGCCAGGTAGTGGCATGCTTTTAGCCATCACTTCTCTCACAGAAACTCAGACTGAAGGAGATGACCTGAACAGCAGCAGGTGGTCCATGGGGAGCAGCAGCATTTCCGGCTTGGTGTGGGATAACAGGGGAGAGCAAAGCAGCCATTCTAGCCCCAGCACAGAAACAGAGGGTTTGCTGAACTGTGCTGTGAAAATCAAGAGGTGGGAAAAGATCTGATTCAGGAAGCTGTTCTGTTCAGTATTTCCTAGGCAAAAGATGGCCCTAGGGTAGGATTGGTACTCCCACGTCCAACTTCATATTTTAATTATATGACCCTGAGTACTGAGGGAAAGGCTGCTAAGGTTTTTTGCATTAGAGCTTCATAGCCTGCACCTTATCAAGGCCTTTTTAAAAGGGCCACAATGACTGACAGAACTTGAAGCGTCCATGCGTTCCAGTGTTTAGGCAAGGACAGCTAGCCAACATAAATTAACTTCTGTAGTAAGAATGCATTCAGTCTTTCAGTTCAGAGCTGTCCTGTGCTGTTACAACACATAAATTATCAGTCTGACCTGCAAGCTCCAGCTTAGAAGATTAATGGAATATCATGAAAATAGCCAAGTGAGTCTTAAAACAGGCACTTTATTCTGAACTCCTTTAAAAAACTGGATGCTGGGGTTTGTCCTCTGCACTGGTAGATAATGGATTATTTTCTCTGTGGGTGCACTTTTTGTAGCTCTCACCACCGTAAGCATCAAAGTGCCAGAGAAGTATTGATGGATTTGTCCTCGCAGGCCCATAGGTTACAAGGTACTGCTCCTATCATCACTTATTTTACACATATGGCACTTTAGCTGAGACAAGTATGCTGGACTGCCAAGGTCAGAGAGAAACAAAATCCAGAATCCCTCTTTCCCAGTCTGTCAGAAAGTCTGTCTCTCCAGCCTGAGATGTAGTGTTCATTTTTCCAGATAACGTAACATTACTTCCAGGGCTGGTAAAAACACTGGTTGTTTAACCTCAACTCATGGGAAGAACGGTGTAGGAGCCACCAGTCAGAAAAATCTCTCACGGCACTAGTTCTTGTTGTCCCTAATTAGGGCAACTGCTCAATTTTGTACCTTGGATATACACAACAGACTCTATCTCATGCTACTCGAGTTAGATTTTCTTCCTTATCATTATCAGAGGACAACTGCAATAGCTTACAGAGACAGGTAATATTCATTACTTGTGCTGCTGCCCAGAAATAGATTAAACATTAGAAATGTTACCAGACTGCACAAGGAAATTTCCTGGACTGTCCTTCTGATGAAATATCTAATTCAGTATGTATGGCTGTGTTTCACAGGACCAAATACTAGCCCCAAAGTCACAAGTTTGTATGTATCTGATTCCATGTCTACACAAATAAGTTTTCAAGTGAGCATCATTGTGTGTTTTCTACATCTTTAAAATTAAGTCACTTCTTTTCCTCACAGAAGGAATTTGATTGATTAGCAGTTTGATTAAATTTGATCATTCATGTTTAAAAAAAAAAAAAAAAATTCCTGATTTTAGTGTTACTGGTGAAGGAGGTAAAATGTTAACACAGCACCAAAGAAAAAGAGGGATGAGTATTCGCTGAAGGCTTGTCGCTAGTTAGAAGTTCTCAGATAGATTAAATTCATAGCGTATATATATATTTTCAAAAGCCTTAACATTATGATAAGAGATATTCCCAAGCACGCAGTTGCTACTGTAGCACTTCACTGGCATCCACTCTGTTCAGATTGGTAGTTTTTATAGCTTTTCCACTCTGTAAGATTTTTTTTTTGTTAGTAAATTCAAACAAAATCTAGAAGTTTCTGGGGTGTTTTTTTTTTTTGTTTGTTTGTTTTTGTTTTTCCCTGTAAAAAACACTGCAGAGATGATTCAGTCTTCTTACCAGAAATGTGTCCATGAACATCACTTGCAGTTCAGGCCATCACAAAGACATTACGTTTGTCATTGCAAAAAGAGACTAAACAAAGGAAAGTGTTGATAACTAATTGAAAACACCCATGTAGTTCTGGAAGCACATGGCTGAAGCCAGCCTAGAATCCGCCTCTGGTTGCACCAAACCTGATGCTACCCACAGATTGCTGCCTGCTCGTCCTTTCCTTAACTCCAGTGAGACACGCTCTGCTCTCGCCTCAGGAACACACCAACAGCTGTAATTTATCAGGGCTTTCTGCCCTGTCCACCGTGGAGGCAATGAATGTAAACAGCTGCCTGCCTAGAACCAGCTGGGTATTGCTATTGCATCACATTGGGCCACTTATTCTCCCGAGACCTGTTATTTTATTCTAATGAGCATCAGGAGATCTTAAATAACTCTGCATAATTTTTCCCAGTATGGTTTTGCTCCCAGGGGAGCACTACCCACTTCACTTCTAAAGCACCTCCATCTCATATGGTGCCTGTGGGACTCTGCGTTCCTGCGATGCTGCCGTGTCCTTGCTCCCTTCTGCAGAGCCATGAGTCAGGCAGGGGTGAAGGGCAAGGCCTGTGCCTCCTCCTGGGCTGTGGAGCAGTGCGCAGAACCACACAATCACAGAGTCACAGAATATGCCTAGTTGGAAGGGATCCACAAGGACTATCAAATTCAACCCCTGGCTCCATGCAGGGCCACCCCAAATCCAATCCCAGTGTCTGAGAGCGCTTTCCAGACGCTCCCTGAGCTCCTGCACCCGGGGCCGTGCCCACTGCCCTGGGCAGGCTGTTCCATGCCCACCGCCCTCTGGTGCAGCCCCTTTCCCTCACCCCCAGCCGCCCCTCCCCTGACGCAGCTCCATGCCGTTCCCTCGGGCCCTGTCGCTGTCACACAGAGCAGAGCTCAGCGCTGCCTCTCCGCTCCCTGTGAACAGCTGCAGCCGCCACCAGGCCTCCCCTCAGCCTGCTCTGCTCTGGGCTGAGCACACCAGGGGCATCAGGAACTCCTCATACGTCTTGTCCTCCAGACCTTTCACATCTCTGTAGCCTTTCTTTGGACCCTCTCTAATAGCTTTATACTGTGGGCCCAAACCCACACCTGGTGCTGGAGGTCAGGCTGCACAGCACAGAGGGGACACCCCCTCCCCCTGCCCGGTGACTGTTCTGGGCCTGGGGCACCACAGGGCACGGTTGGCCTTCCTGGATGACAGGGCACACTGCTGCCTCATGTTCAATTTGCGGTTGACTGAGATCCCCAGATCTCTTTCAGCAGGGCTGCTCTCCAATGAACTGATGCTGGGAAATAAAATACATTGCTCCTTGCTATTGCTCATGCAGAAAAATGAATGATGCCTTCCCATTCCTCAGTCCTGAGCCTGCACCTGCTGCAGCTGGTCCTCAACTCTCCTACCCCTCAAATCCCTTTCTGTATGAATTTGTCGTTCTAATTTTTTTTTATTTTGGCTTCCTGGTTGTCTAACAGGGCACCTTCATATCCCTGGGTAACTTTGGAAGACCGCAGTTTGAAGCAGAGAGGCTGGGACAGCAGGGTAATTATGTGGGAGGGGAAGGAGGCTGATAAAGAGCTCCTAATAGTCGCTCTTACATGCTATTATTTCAAGCAAGGAAAATAAACACAGAATGGTTGTGGGGCAGTCAGACAGGAGAGTGAGGGATGTGACATGAAGGAATGGCAGAAAAAGCCATGGAGAGAGATGGAAGAGATGACAAATGGCAGCAGGAAGAGATGACAATTCCAGCTCGCAGGGCTTGTACCCTTTCCTCTCAACTATTCCATATCACTTCCATTTAACAAATCCATTTAACAGAAAATCTAGATTTTTTTTTTTTCAAGAAAAAATAAAAACGTATGTTATGGGAATATATATATATATATATTACTAAACTCTTTTCCTTTCCTTTTCAGTCTATTTTCCATTTCCATGATCACTTTCCTTCTTATCTCTTACACTTTGTAAGGCACAAAATAAAGGTGGAATTCAGCCTTCCTAATTGGTAACTGGAAGTCTTCTTTATGTCTCAGCACAATGGTCTGTTTATTGGGAACTGCCCTTCTGTATTACCAGCCATCTCTTCATGTCACGCTGCCTGAATAATGCCTCTTGAGGATGACCAGAAAGAATAGCATCACAGCCAGGCTCTGGGGGGCTGTAAATAGCATTATGCCTGGCTGAAAGGCTGAGGCCATCATTAAGTTGCCTGCAGCTGGAGTGGTGTAGGTGGGTGAGTAAGAGCAACTGGGAGACGGGACAATGGTAACCTGGTACACAAGGGTCATTTTTCTTTGGTGCCGTCGTTCCACTGGGCTATTGTGCTCACCCTAAATTGCATCTCTGTGTTCAACAGAGCTGAGCAAGCTCAGTGAAACAACCTCAGCAAAGCACATTTAAAATAAAATGTTGAAAGAACAAAAAGAACAGTTTATTATGTGTTGTGATTTCGACTGAGCTGTGTTAAACTTCTACTTTGCTCAGTAGTTGTCTTTATCTATATTGAACTGGTTGTGAGGTAAGGGCATACAGCTAAGTAAATGCAACAGGAATGGGCCTTTAGAAAGTAGTATCCCAGCTCCCCGTGCGCTGGCAATGATGGCTTTCATTGGGCAAATTAAGAAGTTAATCCATCAGTTTAACCCAGGCTGTCCTTTGAGTGCTTTCCGTAGCAACATGATTCATTTTCTGGAATGGAATTTTTCAGTGCCAGGATGACAGAGCTCTTGAATTTGGAAAATCCCTTTCGATTTGTTATTACTGATTTGGTTACAGATATACACAAATGGAAAAATCCTACATTAATTTCCCACACAGTTTACACATAAAATGGACAAAAATTACTTAGTTCAGGTTTTCTTACACAGCCATACTTCCCTCATTTCTAAACCATACAAATTGAGATCTTGATCCTGCTCCCATTGAAGTCAGAGGGGGAGTTGCCCTTAACTTCAGTAGATATATGACTCAGTTTAATTCCCCCTGTGGGACCTGTCAGTGTGCAGAGATTCCTCGGAGGTTAATTGCTTGCAAGTGAGTCCTTCCCTGGGATGTAGAAGGAAGGTGCAAATTTCAGAACTGCTGCATTAGCTAATCCTGCAGCCTGGGAAAGACATTGTTTAAAGCAGAGATATCCTACTTTAGTAATTCTGCATCATAATAATTACATTCAGTCGCTCGTTAATTTAAAGGATGTGTTACTTCCTTTTGCCATCCTGCTTAATATCTGTTGAAGTATGACAGATGTTTTTATTACATTTTCCTGGAAGTATTCCCTTTGGCTTTTTTTTCCCACTCTTTTAAGAGTACAATTTTTAGAAAGTATTTATCAAAGAACCACAAAGGAAACAACAGAGCTGTGGGAGTGGAAGAGAAGATTTCTAAACTAATCAGGGAGAATCATTCTTGTTTAGACTTTTCAGATTTAGATGAATGACTTTCTTATTACTTAATTGTGCTCACTGCTATTCTGAGAAAGCTAAAAGATACATGACAACTTATTAAAAGTTTTGGGGGCTGTTTCTTCATTAAAAATCTCAATATTCTTTCTCCCACGTCGCATTTTTTGTAATCCTTTCCCACCTGTATTACACTTAGAATAATCCTTCTCATTCCCTGTCACATGCACATTAAACCTCTTTCAAATTAGAGACTTTGAGCTCCTAAAACAAGCATTTCATTTTTGTTGCGAGAAGTGCGATCACCATTATCAAGCCATTATTAGCAATCTTATACCAATCCAGATATCTTTTTCTTGGAGTACTTTCTTTTCATAAATGACCGTACTTGGTCAGCCTCTCAGCTCCATCCTTTGTTACTCATCTGGAGACCGTCTATGAGCCTGTAGCTAACAGCACACATTGCTGGGTTTTTTTTCAGAGGAACCTGTAAAAGTGCAGCACATTTGTTCTTACTGACATTTTTTAAGCATTCTTAGGGACAAATAATATTCATCTTCTCGAGAAAGTGAAAAGCTGGAGTTGCCATTTCAAGAACACCTATTTTTTCCATTAGAAATTCGGGTGATATTTTGCTTTTCTATGATTGCAGAAAATCCTTTCTACAGGGAGGAATGATTTACTGAAACTTTGGTTTGTGATTTTGATGGAACACTGTACCTTGATTTTCTTTGAATATTGTAAGGTACGGAAAAGTGTTGTTGTTTATAAGGTCAGGAGAGTGATCTGCCTTCTTTCTCTTGCTGTGTTGATAAATTTTGTTTTGCATCATGTTACTCAATTTAGTGCGACTCCACCTAAACATATATACAGTTCTGGTTCCCAGCCTTCAAAAAATCACAATTCAGATTAAGAAAAGATTTGGGTAGTTATTAGTCTGCAGTACAGAAAGTTAATCCTGCTCTCAGACACAGCATGCTCTTTTAGTGTCTGTTCTTCACATTGCACTCGTATGGAAGGACAGACTGCAACTCGGTGATCCTGCATCAGGGAAAGGTGAGTTTGAGCATGAGACCATCAGAATGTCTGTTATGAACAGATCTGGAAGATGAAAACTGTAACATTTACTGTTAGGAACCTGACAAATGTCTGACTGACCCATTACTACTATTCCTGTAATTTCAATTTTCTATGTATTCCTGTCATAAAATTTAATGACATTTGGGGAATGCAACATAAAATCATATTTTACCTAATCGTCCAAACTGAGTGTTTTAGCTTGGTTTTGTAAGGAAATTCAGTTATTGTGAGCAAATCCTTAGTCTGTCAATACCTTCTGCTGTCATTTCTGTCTCCTCAAGCAGTTATTAACAAGCTGTTGAGCTTTAGGTACATTTAATAGAGGGATTAAATCTCAAACTTATCAGAGTTTCTTCAGATTTGTGAACACTGCTGGGTGGGAAAAGGAAGGAACTGAAGTAGCGACCCAGTTCAGTTCCAGCTCAGTAGTTTTCTCTTTTTTTTAATCCAGCTGTTAGATAGTAGAACTGAGGATTCCCCTCCTTTAAGGGGACTTGTGGATTGAAAAGGCCTCCTCTGGATTACTCTGTCCACATCTGGAGTACTGTGTCCAGATCTGGGGCCCTGAGCTCAAGAAAAACATGGAGCCTTTGAAATGGGTCTAGAGGAGGCCATGAAATTGATCAGAGGGCTGGGGCACCTCTCTTATGAAGACAGGCTTAGGGAGCTGGGCTTTTTTAGCTTGCAGAAGAGAAGGCTGTGGGGATATTTCCTTGTGGCCTTCCAGTGCTTAAAAGGAGATTATATACAGGAGGGAGACCAACTTTTTACACAGCCTGATAGTGACAGAACAAGGGGGAACAGTTTTAAACTAAAAGAGAGGGGATTTAGGTTAGATGTCAGAGGAGTGTTTTTCAGTGAGAGAGGGAGGTGAGGCACTGGCACAAGGCTGCCCAGAGAAGCTGCGGATGCTCCATCCCTGGAGGCCTTCAAGGCCAGGCTGAACAGAGTCCTCGGAAGTGTGATTTAATGCCTGATTTAGTGGCCGACAGCCCTACCCATGCCATGGAGTTTGAACTAGATGATCTTTGAGGTCCCTTCTAACCCAAACTATTCTGTGATTCTAGGATTCTATGAAAAGGCTATTCAGAAGGAAGATACAGGAGCATAGGAACATGAATTCAGTGAAAATCGGGTTTGAACTGCTCTAATTAGAAGTTTTTAAAGGGGCAAGCACAAACCTCTAGAGACAGTAGGGAAGACCAGTTTGCAATACTGTTGAAAGCAGTTTCACAGTTTACATCTGATAGACACACACATTTGTCTCTTTGCCATTTCAGCCCCAAGCTCCCCCTCAGAGGCTTCTTCTTCCAAAGACCAAAAGCAGATACTTCTCATTTGCTGACCGGAGAACATCTCCTGGATAGTCTCAAGATGACAAAGATCACCAGAATCAAAGAATTGTAGGGTGTGGAAGGAGCCTGTGAAGATCATCTAGTTCAACACTCTACTAAAGCAGGTTCTGCCGCATAGGTAGCACAGGAAAGCATCCAGGTGGGTTTTGAATATCTCCCGAGAAGCAGACTCCACAACCTCTCTGGGCAGCTTGTTCCAATGCTGACACAGTGAAGTTTTTCTTTATGTTTGTAGGGAACTTCTTGTATTCCAGTTTGCGCCTGTAGCCTCGTGTTCAGTCACTTGGTACTACCAAGAAGAACCTGGTCCTATCCATTTGACTCCCATCCTTTAAATATTTATTAACACTTGCGAGATCCCTTATCAATCTTATGAACAGCCCCCCGTCTCTCAGCCTTTCCTCATAAGGGAGATGCTCCAGGCTCTTTATCATCTTTGTGGCCCTCCGCTGGACTCTTTCTAGGAAATCCATGTCTTCTTTGAAGGGGGGAGCCCAGAACTGGACACAGTACTCCAGATGTGGCCGAGCCCAGAACTGGACACAGTACTCCAGATGTGGCCTCACCAGGGCAGAGCAGAGAGGGAGAATCACCTCCCTTGACCCACTGGCCACACCCTTTGTAATGCATCCAGGATTGCACTGGCCTTCTTGGTCACAGGGACACACTGCTGGCTCATGGCCAGCCTTCTGTCCACCAGGACATTCGGGTCCTTCTCCACAGAGTTCCTCTCCAGCAGGTCAGCTCCCAACCTGTACTGATGCATGCTGTTATTCCTCCCCAAGTGTAAGACTACACCAGCCATGGTTACTACAGACATTTCCAGTCTTACTCTCCATTTGCCTGTGCCTAGTGCTGTAAAGTACCCAACTCAACACTTCACCCACTTGTTTGAGTCATTCCTAGAGGTTCACTTCTCCGACAGGTGTACATAAAGCCAAGCCAGGCAAGTGCCAGGCCATGCCCTCTGCTGACTACCCAGAATCCTGTGGTCACTGCCAGAGTTATTTGCTGCCTCATTTGACCTACATCCCTTAAGCCCATTTGTTTGCCTTATCCCCTAAGTACACCTTGCCTTGGAGAGAACGTCACCGCTGCTCTCCAGAGATGTAATTACAGTGTGCAGTCACAGTCACAGTTCTGGAGGACAGGCTGACGGCCTTCATTCCTTTGTCAGGGTGTCCGTCCTGCTGTGAACTGTGCTGCCCCTTTGTCGTTGTGCCTTTGACCCGAGTCGCATTCAAACTGTTTTAGTATTGACAAGTCCAGTCCGTGTGTAGGAATATGCTTAGACCATAAACAATTTGAGAAGGAAGTACCAGTGTTTATTTGCCTTTGCTGGGCATCCTGAGATGGGGCTCTAAGACAGACTCACACTTTTTTTCTTCTACAGTGTATGAACATTGTTCGGAGTGAGGGTGAGTTCACACTGCAATGTCTGAAGAAAAGCAGCAAAAATGTGGCTGGTCCAGGACAGCGGGGCAGCCTGGGAGCTGAGCGGGGCTCTGAACAAACCTCTTGGAGAAGAGGAGGCTCAGGAGAGACCTTATGGCTCTCTACACTGCCTGAAAGGAGGTTGTGCTGAGGAGGTCAGCCTCTTCTCCCGGGTAACAGCATTAGGACAAGACAGAACGGCCTTAAGTTGCACCAGGGAAGGGTCAAGTTGGATATTAGGAAAAACTTCTCCAAAAGTGTGTTTGAACACTGGAATAGGCTGCCCAGGGAGGTGGTGGAGTCACCATCTCTGGAGCTTTTCAAGCAATGTGGAGATATGGTACTTAGGGACATAGTTCAGTGGGCTACTGGTGGTACGCGACGGCTGAATTGGACGATCTTAGAGATCTTTTTCAATCTTTGTGATTCAGTGATTACAGCACTTCTGTCTTTAAGCTTAATAAAGCAAATGCATTTAGGAGAACATACTGACACCTTCCCCAGCGATTGGCACTGTAAACACATTTTGGGGCCCAGCGCAATCTAAATATCAAATAAAAACGTGCTTTCTGTTACGGATTGCAAGGTTACGGCATACGCAGATAGCCACTGAGTACACTTCGGTGGGGCATAAAAGGCCGCCAGACATCCGGAGGCTTTATTTCAAAAATGTGGGGCTTACCAGGCCCATGTAAGGAAGCGAACCCTCGCGTCCTCGGTCAAACTCTCCGACGGCAGCGCAAAATGAGCGGGGGGAGCGGGGTGTCCTCGCCGCCGGGGGTGTCCCTGGGGCCGGGCCGTCCCGCCCCCCGTCCCCGCCCTCCTACCGCCGCGGCGCCCGCTGCCATAGCGATGCGGGAGCGGGCAGCGGCGGGGCCGGTTGCGGGCAGCGGGGCCGCTCGGCTGCCCCCAGGTAAAGGAGCGGGGCTGGGCGCGGGGTGGGTGCGTGCTGCGCGCTTCGGTTCCTTTTTTTCCGATTCCTTCGCATCGCATTTGTTCTCCTCCCTCCCCCTGCCGCCCGCCCGTTCAGGTGCAGAAAGCGGCTTTCTTCGGGAAGTTCTCTGCGGGGAGCAGCGGCGGGTTCTCGTCCCTGTGTTTTTGTTTTTGTTTTTACTTTTTTTTTTTTAAAAATATTATTTATTATTATTATTTTTCCCTGAGCAGTGCGGGCCGGGGCCCGGAGCTTTGTCCGCTCCGCGGTGCGGGGTCGAGCGGAGCCCCTCCGCGCAGGGCGGGTTCACGCTGCGACCGCGTGAATGGAGGGGATTAAAAGCGGCGATGCGGAGGATCTCCGGCGTCTCTCTGAAACACGAGAAAACCCTTTTATCCCCGGAGGTTCGGAAAACTCCTTCTAAAGTTGCACTTGGGAGGGAGCTGCCGGCCCCAGCGCCGCCGCGCTCTGTGCGCTGCCCCGCGGCTGCCGGCCCCATTCTTATGGAGATGCGTAGCCCCGCTGTGCCCCGCGGAGGGGGAAGGGGCCGCGGCCCGGGAGGACTCAGCCCCCGCCCTGCCTTGTTGCCCGGGGCCACCTCTCCCCCTCTCCGAGCCCCCAGGCCGCCTGACCCGGGTGCAGACAAAGAGGAGGAGGGGGCAGCGCTGCCTCCAGGACCCCCGCTCCTCGCTGTGGTCTGGGGACGAATCCCCCGCAGCCCGTGGCTTTGCCTCCACGAGTCCCCCCTGGAGGCCATGTGGGTGCTCGGCTCCCGGACACCCCGCCCGGTGCAGCGCATCCCGGTGGCTCCGTGGCACGATATTGGTCGCACCACCGTTGCAGCTGCTGGCATTGCGTGAGGCCAGAACTGTGCCCCCCGTGTCACTCCGGGCTTACCTGAAAGGGGACAAAGGCAGCTGGGGGTAGTGCAGCCAACACGCGGCAGCAAGTGCTGGGAAGACGTGGGTCTGTCCTTTCACTGTTTGAGTGCTAGATTGTAGTATGTGGCCAAGCTCAATTCTTTCAATGAAACAACTTCTCATCTGTGTTGCCAAACAGTTTTTTCTCTCTAAATATGTGTGAAGATTACATGTAGTGTTCTAAGGTAGGTGTGGTAATACTGTTGAACTTATTAGCTCATTAAGCCTTAGAGAAACAAGCACATATTTAAATTATTCTGGTCTCTTAAATTGCCAACAAATGCAATTATACTTTGAGGGTGTTATTAATGTCCTCCCCCTGCTGCAGCGTACCTTTGTGCGGCTGGAAGGAACTCCTTGAGCTCACTCATGTCATTAGTTCTTACAGTGAGGTCCAAACTTCTTTTAGCAGGGGACTTTGTACTGAAATTTCCCTAATGGTCACCTTTGTGTTCTTGGCACAGGCGGTGCAGCCGGAGGAGCTCAGCTCAGCTGGTGAACGTGGGAGCAAGAGGAACTCAAGTGCAGCAGATGTGGGCCAGGCAGCAAGGGCAGCCGCTGGGGACGGCAGCGTGGCTGTGAGCTGCCCCAGCCTCCAGCTCCATGCCTACAGCATCGAGGGCATGACCACATTTCAGAATGGCTGTGGGAACAGCAACGCCATCGCTTGTATCGTGATGGATAATAAGGAGCCTCCGAACCTGACGACCTCTGTCAGTCATAACGGGGGGTACAGCACTGGTGGCAGTTGTGAAGAGGAAACACAAGATGAGAAAATCAGCCCTTCCAAAATCATGCGCTTCTTCTCCACCCCTCGGAAACGAGCGAATTCCAGCTCTGACAGGCCTCGCTCTCTCATTTTGATGGGCAACTCTTCCACGTGGAATGCTTTATCTTCCATCAGGAAAATGGGATCTTTCAAGAAGCTGAAATCATCTGTTCTGCAAGGGATTCAGGCAAGGGAGTGCCCCGATATCCTAAATGAGAACGGTGTAGGCAAACACAACTCAAATGGGGCAGTGGTGAGAGTTCAGACTAACAGATATTCCTATTCGGGGCCTTTGCAGGATTTCCAGAGTGCAGTGGATGGTTTGGCATCTGACTGTTCTGATGCTGAGGAAGGCGATGAGTCCTTCCTGAGGAACACCCATCGCTCACGCAGCATCCGACGGGCTTATGGTGCCGGCCGCATCAACCTGCTCGACACGGATAAGGCTCAGAGCCACCACAATGGCACCAGACCAACATCTCCTGTCCTCGCAGAGCCAAAGATCTGTGAGATTTTGGTGAAGGACTCTGAAAACAACAGGATCATCTATAGGAGAAGCAAAAGTTCGGATAATTTGAACTTTCTGAAAAAAAGCTCGTTCAAACGGAAGTCCACCTCAAACCTTACTGACCTCAAGGCTGCGAATGAAAAACAAATGCCGGCAAGGACTGTGAGCGTTACTTCTGCTGACTCAGACAAAACAAATGGGAACCCCGAGAGGAGATCCAAACGATGGAAGAGCCCCATCAGGGCAAAGGATTTTGACCGAGTTCTGAAGCTTGTCAGTAATGTTACAGATGTTGCATGGAAGAAGGATGGCCCTAAGAGCACGGCTCCTTCTCCCAGTGAGCAGTCCCAGAGAACAAGGTCAAACAGCAGACTGCATGATGACTACTCCCGCAGGGTTTCCAGTAGCACAGATCATGACAGAAAGAGGTGCACCTCCTCAGTATCTAGTCTAGATTCTTCATCACCGGGAACACCTTGTCTACAAAGCCCTGTGGCTGCTCAGGATAAAGAGGCTGAAATGAATGCAGCTCGTGCTGAAGACAAAAACCTCAGGACATCTTCGGGTATCGCAGAATCTGATAGCTTGTCCCCTACTCTGAGTGACATCGGGCCATTTCCCAACGAAGTTTTTGATACAGACTCGGATGAACCAAAAGCCCCCCAGCAGTTTGTATGTGATGCTGAACATCCTCACATCCCTGTCAGGCCGACTGCTCCAAAACCTCAAAGCCCCAGCACGGAGAAGATGATGTGCAATATGGATTTCCAGTGCTCAAACCATCATAGCACACTGTCGCTGAGCTCCACAGAGAGTGAGGAGAGAGGCGAGGTTGGGCCAAAGCTGGGCAGGAATCCCGTCTGCTTCCAGGACACTGTGCAAACCGTGTACTATGACGATGGAAATGAGGACAGTGGCATCAGCAGTCACTCTCAGCTGAGCCTCAATTTAGCCCTTGGTGCAGAAGAAAAAAAGGAAGAGGTAAGAAAGAATTCAAAATCTTTTAGAAGTTATGTATTTATCCATCAGGTTTTCTCTTTATTAATGCAAAACAATGCAAACAATGCAAAATAACCGGAATACTAATGGCTATTGCAGCTTGTTATTGCTAAAATATGCTGACAGCAATTATTTTCTTTAATATGTTCTCTTTGGAAGCTAACATCAAATTATTTTCCCTTTGTGCATTAGCATCCAAGAAAGTTTTGGCAGCCAAGCTGTTCATGTACATTTTCAAGGGCAGCTTATTACACCCTGCAGTTATACCAGCTTGTCATGTGGGCTTGTCAGATTGTACCAGCCTGGGCAGGGTCTGGCTATGTTTCTTCCAAGCCAAAAGGTCTCTAAGAAGCCTGTACATTTGGAAATAGTGTTGATTCAGTGTGAAACGCTTCTCCTGTGGCAGCCTTGCAGAACAGGATGATATTTGTAGAGCAGTATGTCTTGAAATATATGATACAGAAATTTAAACGTTCAGTTGTTGTCAGTGTTTTCATTGTGCATTGGTGGCTATGCTGAGTGTAGGCTATTTGGATATTTGCTTGCCGGCTTTGAGCAGCAGAGTGTGTTGTCACTGAAGCATTAGAAAAGCCAGCAGCACCCCACTATATCTAACTGGTATTTTATACCCCCAGAAGATCAGTAGCTGTGCTGAAGTAAATGCAGTCCTAAAACTGAAGCTCTGTGGAGGGTCTGTGTGAAAATCATTTACAAAATTAAACTGCTAGTGTTTTTAAGCCACCGTGGTTTGACTAAATGTGTCATATACCTTAGCTATGTACACACTTCAGCCTTTCATGCTAGTCTAATCATGTCTGTGAAGCCATCTTACTTTTATAAGCCTGGCAGGCTTTTTACAAACTAACTAAGGATGGTTACAGAACTTACTGATACTGCCAGTCTACTGGAGAAGTGCAAGTTTGGTTACTGTAATGCTTACAACTATGGTAAGATTGGAAGATAAACCCAGTATGTACAAACACTGGGGTCCCGGGATCGCTCCTCATCCAAAGCTCCAGGGCTGCCACATCCCTCCATCCCTCCACCCATCCACCCATCCATTCATCTTTCAATACCCTCACCTAGGGGTGTGTTTGGGGAGACACTTCTACGCTGCCAAGGGGGTGAGAAGCTGTGATGCATGCAGGTGCCAATGATGTCTCTCAGGAGCAAAATGAGAGGATTAATGCTACTCATCTACCATCTAGTGGTGATCTGGGCTCATGACACAAGAGAAATTCAGCTTGTCCTTCCCCTTGATTCCCCAGAAACAAATATGCCTTTCAGAAGTTCTTAAATGAATGTCTGCATTGGATGGATAAAAATTACTACTGTTGTAGTTTTAACACCACATTCTGTTATTATCTAGCATGCAATTTAAACTTTATGTTAGAATATATTTTAAGTTATTTGTGAGTGCAATTTAATGCTCTCTTAAGTTGTCTACAGTATGCTGTGTGCACTGGTAGCAGCTGTTTGTGTAGGGGATGCACAGGTGGTGTAGGATGGAGCCCTTCAGGAGATGAGGGAAATGACAGTGACAACAGGGATAGGCCTAAATGGTGCAGCTGCACCCAGATTTCTGTTCTGATCCAAAAAAGCAGTGTTTTTGGGAGTGGGTGCCGGTACAGATTGGAAGCATGAGGTGTGCAGGACGGTTACTGCTGTCATATTGTGCAAGGGGTGTAAGTGCTGCCTTCTCTTTTTCCAGACTTGCTCCCCACCCCATGCACAACCTCACAGCCATGGCTCTCAGCACGAGCATGAAGCAGGAGGAGCAGTGTGGTTTCTCCCTGCCATGTCTTTGCAGGGTTTCATTGTACATTTACTTCCCCTCACTATTATGCATAAAGGTACCTTGGTACCAGAGATGCCAGTTGTGTTTTTTTTTAATTGGAGCTTATTCAGCCCGCAGGCACTGTGGCGAGTGCCACATATTCACACAGTGAGGTCACTGAGGTTTGAACTTTTGACTATATTTCATTTTTAAGTCTACCTCACACCTCTGCATTACAGAGCTGTACCCATGCAGAGCATTGTTTCCTTGACAGTCAGGTGCTTGATTTGTTCTCTGCAATTGTTTGAGTCGTAATCCTGAGCAATGCAAATCCAAAATTTTAAAGACTGAACCCTAAGTTCACGAGCAAATCTACACAGTTTCCCTGTTTCACACATCTTCTTTTAAATGTGGATTTCATGTAAAAGCCAGCATGTAAAAGCCATTACAATCTCTGTGGCTTGGAGATGTATTTCTCTACAAAGTGCTAAGCAGCCAGGCGCACATCTCCACGCATGCCCAGATGTGGAAGCCACCCAGCATTTCCCTAACGCTGTGAAGATGATTTCATGGTATTCTCACAAGGACATCTACTGATTCATTTGAATTAGTGTCGTGGGGTTTTTTTTCCCCACCGCAATTCAGGCTTGACATCTTGTCACTACTGTCCTATTGGTTTCACCTGAAGACTGCAGCAGGTCAGGTGTTTGGCCTTCTCAGTTGCTGGTCTCTGCAGGTGGTGCTTCCCAGGGAAGAGCTGACTAAATGCAGCGTGGGTCTGTGTCTCAGCACGTGTTAACTACAGGTGTGAATCACCAAAGCTCGCCTGTAACAGTCCATGCTCTCCCAGTCTCTGCTTTTGACAGTGTCTCCCATACCCCCAGTATGTTGCTTTTGAATAGCATCAGGAGATGCTTAAGTACAATTTCATATTTGGACTGTTTTACACAGTTTGTATTTTCCTGAAGAAAAGTCCCGTGTCAGTGTACATAACACAACTTTGGACTGGTGTATGTCAGCCATGAGCTGCAAAAACAACACACTCTTCTGTTCTTGTGACAAAAACCCAACAGTGAATTATTTGACGTATTACCTCGTGTTTCGCAAGCTCTTGGAGCACCTGCTGTTTAAGTTGCCTTGTTGGCATCTGGTTTCATGTTACACTAGACTTTCTTACTTAAATGCAACACCTAATCTACATGACTGTAAGTGAATGATAGTTTATAGTGAAGAGGTAATTCAGCTGTACTCTGCTGGGTCATATTTTGTTTGCAGATTATATTTTAACTGCTCTAAAAGATCAATCTGTTGACTCACTTATGTCCATGCCATGAAGCATTCAGTAGTCCCACCTCATCCACATCATGCAGTCCCCCTGAGCTCAGCTGTTTGCAGGGTCATATGGCTGTAACCTGCTGTAGCGCAGGACTAGGATGGAGTCGCCGCTGCCGTCTTTTCCTTACAGATCTCTGGGATCTGAATATTGCGCTTAGATGGCTTAATTTGGGGTAAAGCTCCTGGAAGAACTGTTGGAGTGGGAACATGAAGATTCAGCTCTGTCCTCAGTGTTCATCCTCTGGCAGTGCCAGGTCAGCTGCTCTCAGCTTCCTGAGATCTTAGTGTTGTTATTCATCTCCAGGTCATCCACTGCAGTTAGGAGTATGGCTTAATCACCTTAATTGGTATGACTGAAAACTGTGAAGGATTAAGTAAATAAGTGTGAGAACTTCTTCAAGTCCTAAGCACTCTGGTGTCACCCCCAGTGCTGCTCTGGCCAGGGACAGCAGACAGCACTGATGGCAAACAAAGATTTCCGTTAGACTGAGTGGTGCTGCATTTGTTCTGAGCTCTCTGGGCCGCCTCATACATTGCCACACAATGGTTCCACCTTTCACGAGGTGCTCAAAGGACAGTTTCCAAGAGCACTCACACAGAGCTTAGCCAGAAACCAGTGTGCCTCGCAGAAACCCCAAACTGCAGAGCTGCTCACTGAAATGATACAGCACAGAGTCCTCAAAGTACACACACGTCTTTCTTCCTGTCATAGCATTTGCTGCTGTATCTTCTGGTAGGAAGAGGAAGGCAGCGGCAGACAGTAATTTGATTTCTGGATCTGGTTAAGAGTAACTCTGTAGTTCTGAATAAAATAAACCATTCCTAAACACCAGTAGAGTAACATGAGATTGTAATCCCTGCAAACATATATTCTAAAAGGGGATATGTGAATGGGCTTCACTGTGTTTGCCTTGGAGGAAGCTGCTGCACTCCTCCTGCCTTTACAGAGTATCTGGTACTTGGTTCTGGTGCCCTGAAAGTTCGGGTGCTGCCAGGTGCTGCTCACACAGGTCAGGGCTTACACCCCAGGCTGCAGAGTGCTGCCTCCGGCCGTGTAACTCATGTATCATAGAATCATAGAATATCCTGAGTTGAAAGGAGCATGCAAGGACCATAGAGTCCAATTCCTGGCTCTGCACAAGATAACCCAAAATCCAAACCCCATGCTGAGAGTGCTGTCCAAACGCTCCCTGAGCTCCAGCAGCTCAAGGCTGTGCCCACTGTCCTGGGTAGTCTGTTCCATGCCCACCGCCTTCTGATGCAGACCCTTTCCCTCATCCACAGCTGCCCTTCCCCTGCAATGGCACAGGTTGCCCAGAGGCTGTAGGTTTTCCCCCTTGGAGATCTTCCAAAGCAGCGTGGGCATGGCCCTGGGCACTCCGTCTGGGGGTCCCTTTCTGGATCTGGGAATGGGTCTGATGGGCCCAGAGGTCCCTTCCAACCGCAACCATTATGTGGTTCTGTGATACTGTGATGTCTGAACGGAATGGAGGCAGCCATTGGGTTTCCTCTGAGCTACTGGCACTTGCCCTTTCTGGTACCCAGGAGCTGCTGGAGATGCAGCTGAGCCCCTCATGCATGGAGCAGAGGGGGAGCACAGCAGGCTCAGCTCCTCCAAGCCTGAGCTCAACCACAGTGGCCTCACCCTCATGCTGTTCTCTAGCAACTAATAGTTTGCAGACTTCGAGTTGCCCAATGCAGCTCCACCCACTGCAGGCTGCAGGCTGCAACTGTTTTTGGGACCTGCTGCCTGCTTGGGCTTGGGTTTGGGCTCTGGCAATGAGACTGTCCTCTGGAAGGGTGGGGAGAAGGGGAACAAGGGAACCTCCTCCTGGAGAGATACTTAAGAGTCTGACAGCTTTTTATGTTCCACTTTGTTTGCAGAAAGTTCCACTTTCAAGCTATAGTTAACATCTGGCTTTTGAGGTTTGCCAGCGGATGTTACAGAAGCTGCAGGCAGACTATTACAGTTGTTTCACCAAATAAAAGGAAGGTGGCTATTTTTAGTCCTCCTACGTGCTCTGGGGTGTTCCAAGTCTTGATTTAGAAGTTTTATCGGGATTATCTATGGGCTATTAGTGCTTGTACATCTTGAAAGTCTCAAAAGATATCAGTGCTACTTTACTGTAAACGGCACACTAGCTTCTAATTTAGATACTGAATTAAGAAAGAAGCAGCGTTAGAGCATCATCCAGCAATACCCAAATATCAAGACACCAGAAAACTAGTGGGAACCTTTTTTGTTTTTAGCATGCCTGCATTTCATATGTCTGATGGGATTCTTTCTGCAAAGCAAATACATGTCCCTGCACCTCCCCTCTGCCAGTCAGAAATGTGCTGGCTGCATTTGGCTTTGGAAATGCGTTAAATGACAGAGGGGAAGATGAAGGAAATCCCTGAGGCTGAAGAACAGATTGGAGTCAGGAGATCTGCTGGTCATTTCCAGCTCAGCTGTGCTCTCCCTGTGTCACTTGAATTACCAAACTGCTTTATGTCTGCTTCTTATCTGTGAAATGTGAATATTAAAGAGGTGAACTCAGTAACCTTTGTAAAGCATGTTGGGAAAGCATTAGCCTTGCTGATGGCGATAAGCATGCTTTCAAGGCAGGTGAAAAGAAGCAAACCTGCATTAAACGTGCCTTTGAAATGTATGGCCATCTTTGATTCGGGATCGTATCTGTACAGATCTTCTGATGTGATTTATTGGTAAATTTATTAGTTAAAATTCCATAAATGCTTTAATGCCAGCAAACCCCTCAAGTAGAATTATACACATTTTTTTTCTGACTTTGAAAGCTTCCAAAACAAGTGCTTACTGCAGCAATACAAGCTAGTGGGGATTGATTCTTAGCACATTAGGAATCAAAGTAATGCGATTTTACTGCCTTGCAATGCAAATCTTTTGTGCATCCATCCGAGGAGCTCACACTTGCATAGTGCAGCAGTAGTGCTTTAGCGGTGCCCCTTTGAAGCAGAGCTTTGCCAAATTTCAAATGGATCCACCCAATTTTGAAAAAAAAATTGACAAATGATCCTGCTGTAATGGCTTTGACTCCCAAGCAGCTACAAATTTGCACTAAAATTTGAATGTTGCATTACTTCGATTTCTTCTGCTTTGCTTGTTAGCATAGGTGTCAATGCATACGGTTTTATATAGTATTTTTGCAGCTGTTTCACAGATCATATTCCCATCTTACAGACCACAGGTCAAATAGCAATGTATGTATTCCAGGCACAGATAATCAATGCATTTATTTAGGCCTTTCTCAAAAGCTAATTAGGAGGAGATGTGTATGAGCCACTGGAATGGAAAGACAAAGGTTATAGTGCAGCTGTCATTTAACAAGAAAGGAGTAGATGAAAAGTTTCTTTCTGTAAGTGAATTGAACAGGTTTAATAATTCAGGTTGGTTTCTGATAGAAGATGCATACACTGACTGAATAAGTGTTTGTTTTTTTTTTTTACATACAGCAAAGACAGTCATTTCCATGGTAACCACTGCTGTGATGGCAGCACTGGAAATTGTCAGTCCCATGGATAAGTGGAAGTAACTGGGCTCTGATTACACTTCAGGACCTTTTAATAAAATTTGGAAGGAAAGCAATAAATATGCTTTCTCTAGGAGGCTCTGTTGTACCCGGAGTCTCCTAATCTCTGTGTTTTTGACAGCAGTTTGGTAATAAAATTATTGATCATGTCCATAAACAACCTTCTAACCTCAGTTAGTAGTGATGATAAATGAACTACAACTAGTGTTCCCCTGCTGCTATTTTGCAACAAGAAAAAGTGCAAAGGTTACCTTTTATCACGCTCCTGGGTGGAGACACACTGCCTGGACTTTTACTTAGTTAAATGATGGTGATAAATTTATTTATGACACCTAGGTCACGAGTACTTGGCCCTTTACATTTTTGCTAGCTCATATGAATTGAAAATCGTTTTTAATACTGCTGCTAAATTCCAGGAATTTGGCAGTTCTTGTGTTGTGCAGTGGTAGTTCAAGGATTATGCAGAAATATCAGCTATTTAATAGTCACTGATTATAATACCAATAAATAGTTGTCGTTGCTAGTATAATGTATACAGTTTACCGTACAACTTCGAAATGAACACAGTAATGTGCACTTGCAATGAAAGCAGAGATACCTACACCAAATAGCACAAATACCACAGTTTTTCCCTATAAATACTCCGGAATCTCTTTTTCCTTATCATTTACAGAACGTGACCAATTCTCCATCACATTTCAGCTTTCATTGAAAATATGGCATTATAAAGTGTGCTCAAACTTCTCAGACGTTCTTAAATTTGGATTTTCTCTCCTGGCAGAGGGAAGGGTAATGGAGAAAGGAGATGGGAAAAGTCTTTCTAGAGATTTAAGTGTCCCCTTATACTTTTATATATTTATAAATGATGAAGTGTTAACTGTGTTGGTAAATTTAGAACATAAAAATACAAATTAAAAATCCCTGTTAGTGATGGTAGGGCTTGGGAATGAACATGAGCAGGCAAGGAGCCTCAGCTGTGCACCAGGTTTATAGTGTGATTTTTACTGGGGAGCTTATTGGCAAAACCAGATCAACAAAAGCTCTTGAAAATATGTCCAAAGCTTTCAGCCCACGACTGGCTGAGTCGAAGCCATTCAGAGGTAAGTGAGCACCCAGCTGCCACACCAACAGCTTCAGCACAGAGGGTGAGGCTGGCCCTTTTGGAAGGCCAAAAAGCTTTTGAAAAGCAAAAGATTGTTTTTGCATTGCCAGCATAGCAAGTGCACCAGTGGTAGCTGTGTGTTGTGTTGCATTTATAGTTGGGTTTATTTTTTTCTGCAGCCAAGCATGTCTGTTGAGTATGGGATGTTATTCATGATCGATGTAATTGTTCCAGCAGAAGTCCCTCCGTGCAATTTCAGGTAGTGGCACATTTTTGCCATTTCAGTGATAGAACTTGCATCCTCATAAGCAAGACTGCCCATAGTGCACAGATCAGGTCATGGTCACTGAAGAGAGTCACAGAATTGTTTGAGTTGGAAGGGACCTTTGGAGGTCAGCTAGCCCAGCTTCCTGCAGTGTACAGGGACATCTTGTGCTGCTCTGGAGAGTTACCCTCGCCTTGTGTAACACTCCCTCTGGAGGCAGTTTTTGGTGCCAAGTTTATAAAATGTACACTGTAATCTAAGTAGTAATTGCAGAACCTGGCTCTTGTATGACTGCAGTGGCTAAGTGAACATTTCAGTGGTTAAACATCTGAGTTGATCTTGTGTACATTGGTGTTAATAAGTAACAGAGAATGCCAGTGGCAACAATGCTCCCCTGAGTGCAGCAGTGTTGTACTTGTGCCAGATTGAGGTGAGAGCAGAGCTGAGCCCTTGAAGCTGCCAGACCTGCACTGGGAAATCAGTTTGGGCCAGGTATAGGAGAAGTACATCCCAGCTGGCTGTGGGCTCTGCGATGCAGGCATCTCTTCTAACTGGGCTCCTCGCCGCATTTTGGCCACTGGCTCCTGGTGCTGCGTGGCTGAGTTTTTTTGTATGCCATGCTGATTGTAGGTCCCACAGATGCTGTTGTGTGGGAGCTCAACTTGATTGCTTGAGTGTAAACACTTCTGGAGGTGCCCTGCGCAGTTCCCCTGCCCTGTCTCCAGGGGCTGCTTCAGGATGGCCCCGGCCTCCTGTGGGGCCTGCACTGCACTTGCATGATGCATATGGGGCATGGACATATTGCAGGTCTCTTAGGATGCTAAGTGGCAAAATATTGGTGGTAGGTGGATGGTTGGACTGGATGATCTTGGAGGTCTTTTCCAAGGTTGGTGATTCTATGATTCTCTGTGTTTGAAATATCACTGGGTGACTGTGTTTAGGCAACAGAATCTTGCTCCAGGTTTCTACAGATTACAGTGAGAGCTTTAACATCTGGCTAATGTAGAGACAGAGGTTGCAGACATCAGCGTTTAGGTGTGGGTTATCTGGAGCTGAATACCACCCTAAAAGTTAAGATGGACATGTCACATGGGAACGGTAGCCAATAAAAACATGTAGTCTGGATTGGAGTAAGTGTTCATTTTAAATGGTTGCATCTGTAGAAATACTGCTGGCAGGAAAAAGAAAAAATTGTTGAAATACAACTCATACACTGCTATAGGAATGTCCAGATAAAATTTGTTAATCTGCATCAGTATAAATCATTAGATCTGTTTGTGTTTGCAGACTTAAGAATCTTAACTGAGGGCGCAACCTAAAAGACGATGAATGATCTTGCTTGCTAACACTGGTAACCCTGTGCCATAGCCTGCCTGGCAGGCGTGAATTTCAGAAAGCCCAGCCTGGACTCAGCTCTCATTAGACCTTCAGTTCTCAGGAATCTTGAAATTCCTTGAAATTTCTGACCAGCACTTAGAATTCTGGAGTCAGTGCGTGACACTTTGGTCTTTGCCCTGCATTAAGTGCCATGCATATCTATACCCATGTCTGTAAATGTCAAATATAAACTCAATTTCACTTGTAAGGGATTAATCAAGAGAAGATCATTCGAGGTCAGTGGTGCTACGCCAGTATGAAGCTGGTGACAGCTGGAGCTTGCTTAAGTACCTGAAGTATTGGAGCCTATGAATTTCACACTGGGTATTTTATTCCTGGCAGTCAGCGTCTCTTGATCAGGCCCCTCCTGCCTGAGTAGGTCATTTACAACGTGAGGTTATCAGTCTGGTTTCCTCTGATTTTTTGCTAGGAGAAGATTACTATTTCTCTGTTACTACTATTTTTCAGTGCAACTTATGGGTGCAAGCCTAAAAATACATCTCCTTCAGGATTGTTTATTGCACAGCAGATCAGTCTCGCTGTCATTCGAATCAACTACTGTAGGTGGAGTGCTACAGAAGGGGAACAGTCCTCTCTTTGCAAATGTTATTGCTCAAGATAAGTGTGTAAAAAGCAGATTAGGAGATGACATGTGACGTGTCCTTCCCTCAGTCTAAAAGTGCAGGTCATGAGGTGAACTTTGCCTGACTGGTTATGCAGGGAGTTTATTTGCACTCGTGGTTCTTAGTGACAAGACTTTGAAAAATAGAAATATAAAATGACTCTGATGAACTCCTGTCTCAGTTACTGTGTATGTGGAGACCCTCTACCTGTGTCTGATTCGGAGGTAAGAACCTTGTTTAACCTATGCTTTTGCTGTCATGACCTCAGAGGGGGCTTAGGGCCAGCCTCACCCGCTGTGCTGAAGCTGTTGGTGTGGCAGCTGGGTGCTCACTTACCTCTGAATGGCTTCGACTCAGCCAGTCGTGGGCTGAAAGCTGCAGGGAAGCTCAAGTGATCCTGAGTGATAGCTGTGATGCCACAGAATTCAGAATTTATGAAAGTGTTCTATTTAGGGGAAATTTCCTGTCATAAATGGAGGAATTGAATGTAGAACAAAGGACGTGGATCATTTTTCATATTTCAATTGCAGTAATCATATTCAAATGCTATTTAATAATGCTGCCTACTAGTTAAAGTGGTTTCATACAGTGAAATTTCTCTTATGCTGTCAAAATCTGCCTACTCTATCAGGTGCTAGCAAGGGCTGTGCTGGTTGAAAATGGCACGTAGAGCAGAAGGTAACAGGATGAGCCATTTTATACAGGCTTCATTGTAAATCAATGGCTCTAAGCTAATAGTTGCTTTGAACATGCAGCACTTGAAATGCCTTCATCTCATCTAAAACTGAAACAAATGGTAGCCAGAGACAATCAAAATGTAGCCTCTCTCTTTTTGGAGTATTTTTTAGCTTTGAACATTGTCAGAGATGCACTTGGACAGTGTAAAGATTCTTGATAAGGAAGTAGGCTGATATTTATTACAAAAAGGTCAGAATTAGTTCTTAATTCATAGAAGAAATTACAGCAGGGTTCACTTGCTCACAGTGAATTGGAGTTTATCACTTGCTCCAGCAGGCAGTCATGAAGATCCAGCCGAGAAACACCTGTCTTCCCCTCTCTATTTTTTTTTTTTTCTATTCTGTATAGATGAGCCTGGAAAGGCCAAGGAAACACTGAGAATTTGGAAATTTAAGGCAAAAGTGAATACAAATTTTTATGTGCAATATTTTCTTCTCAAAAACTTAGGAAGTTTCGATAGAGAAGTTCACGGCAGCTTTACTCCATGTGGACTGAAGTCCTTCAAAATGTTGCCACCGATAAGTATCTCAGTCAAGGCTGCTTTAAACTGGACTTGCAGTGCTAGTACAGATGTGACACCTATGGGCATTAACCTCAGTGGGCCAAATGGGCTGCTAAATACAAATGACATTTGTATTTTCTCAGCTTTCTTTCTGGAAAGATTAATTTTCCTATATTTGTGTTATAGTGTTGTATCACTCTTTCTACTCTATCTGAGTGGAGAGATAAGTAATTTCTCCCTTCCAAAATGAATCATCTCACTAAACCAATTTGCACACAGCCACACAATCAGTAGATCTGACACTAGAAAGAGTGTGGGAAGGGTGGTAGGAGGAATGTGATCGCCCGTGTTGGTTTCACATAGAGTTACGTGACATCGGCAAACCTTCACACTGAGACTCACAGCTTGTTTCCATCACTGGGTGGAGGTAAAGCAGAGGAAAATGTGTGGGTTTATTTATTTATTTGTTTAGCAAATGTTATATTTATTGTTTCCTACGTCCATGAAGTTCCACAAGTGCCGTAAGACAGGACTAAGTGAATGCAGTATTCACGATAGTGTCAAAAGTGCCTTTAGACACTGCAGAGGTCATAGGTGAGTTACTAATGGTATTAGTCATGTTACTTGCCTAAGAGGTGTTGCCAATGTAGTGTTAACTTCACACAGCACAAACAGCTTGTGATATCTTTCCTTTGCAAAGTTACTGTCTTCCTGAATTGTCAGCTGTATTTGTTGTATTTATGGTAACGCTTTCTTTTTAGCAATGTTAAGTTGATCTGCCATGTGAAAAACAATTGATTTAAGTATCAGAAAATTCTGTAGCTTATTTGACTTGTTCACATTTAAAAAGGTTGTTTCTGATGACCATTGGAAGAAGTCCCCATCCCAGGATGAAGAAAAGACAGACACGCAAAGGGTCACGCCCAGGAGATGGGGCTCTGGAAAAAGGTCTCGGCCCAGACCACTCTCAGACTATGGCCAAATGTCAATCAGAAGCATCTCTATACCTGAAGATGCAGTTGCTGTGGAGTCGCAAAAGACAGACTGCACGGATGGAGAAAATCAGCCAGGACTGGCTTCTTTTGGGTCTGTGATCCAAAGCAATACAGTAGGCTACTCCAGAGGGCGAAAAAGAAGACCCATCTCTGTAATAGGTGGGGTCAATTTCTATGGAAGCGGTCCAGCAGAAGAAATTGAAGGTCTGCTGACACAAGTAAGATAGAGACGTGCTCTCTGCAAACTGCATAAGACCCTTTCACTTCCTTGTCTTTATCTTCAGCCTAGAAAATAGAATGGATGCTTCCTTTTCTTCCTTCCCTTTTGTCAAGCTGACAGCATATACTCAAATTTCTGCTTTCCTTGTCACTAATTACTTTGTCTTGTTGTTAAAAAGCAAAACAGCATGGAATAAAACTGATACTGTCTTTCGGATATCTTTTTTTGTGTTGTAAATTAACCTCGTTTCTTTCTTGGAGTGATTGTTACTTCTCATATTGGTGTGTAAGAGCTCATTTGTGTGTAATACAGCTCTGTATTTAGTTACCTCACAGGGTGTAGACTCTGAGGAACAGAGGAGTACAAACGTATGATAATAACATATTGTTTGCCAGTCATTTCAAAATCTCCAAAAACAGATCTGTTGTTGTGGTGTTCAAAATCTTGGGATTGGTATGCTAAGGGTACTTAAAACTAGTAAGGAAGTTGCTTAAGAAATCTGCTAATGGTTTAAGAAGTTATTGAAATAAAGAGTTAAGAACACTGACAGTATGAAAAAATGCCTGCCTGTGTACTTCTAAATTGACCTGATAGAATGTAGGAAGCCCATAAGGAAATAGCAAGCGGTTCAGGTAGTGCTTGATGGATACCGGTATACTTACTTGCCTTCTCCATTGGCTTAGGTTAGAGACTGAGAAATGAAAAACATCTGAAATACAAAAATAGCTCCTTTTTTCCCAGAGGTAGTCTTGACAAGGTATGATGCATAGAGGAACTTGCTGTTCTGTTCATAGCGATGGCCCTGTTTTGTAAGTGTTTAAAGAGCTTCAGTCTGCAAGGCTTTGGTAATGCTGCAATGGTGAGGTGTCCTCCACATTCTAGAACAGCTGTAGGACTCCTTCCTGAAGGAGCTGTCAAGTTGATAAAGCACAAATTTATTATCAGTAATTAATAAAAGAAATAAAAAATTGTGATTCCAGTGGTTAGTGAAATTATCTAGAATCCTCTTAACCTTTCTCATACTACTTTTTCTGGAAAGACCAATGCAGTATTATTTATGGGTATGCTGGACCCCTGATTGAAACTAACTGCTGAAATAATGTCAGTACTGGATTTTCAGTCTTCTGTGAAAAGCAGTTTTTAACACGAACTGTCATATTGCATGTTTTTTCTTTATATTTTCTTGATGAACCAATGGGTCCTGAAGTTTCTACCACCAAAGCTGTGGCTGAAGCCAATTGAGGTTTTCTGTAGTCAAAGTCTACATAACTGGGATATTTTAAAATTAATTTTATCTATACTTAAAAGAGGAAAGCTCTTATTACAAATTTTAGGCCATAGAATTATAGAATCCTTAGAGTTGGAAGGGACCCTTAAAGATCTTCTAGTCCTACTCCCCTGCAATGAACAGGGACATCCACAGCTAGATCAGATTGCCCAGAGCCCGGTCCAGCCATTTTACCCACAAATACACGGATTTCAGGGGATACTGAGTATTGGCAACATACTGTCTTTAAAACAACCCAAATAATTCTTGCTTACTATGAAATTCATTTAACATCCCAACCCCTTCTTTTACTGCTGAAAACAAATGGGTATTTCTTCAAAGCTTGCTCAGTTTGTTAAAGAAGAACTATCCATCCGGGCAGCTATTTGAGTTGATTCTTTCTTTGCTCGGATGCTGCTGCGAGGGCTGGGCTTCAGTGTGCGCATTGCTGGGACCACAGTACTGTGGCTAAGACTGAAACTTCGGAGCATTCCCGAGAGGGGCACATTTTTAAGCCAAATGATGGCTTTCACAGGTCTGCCATGGAGTGACAGCACTAGGGAGGGAAGGAATCTGGATTAATGCCTTACAAAAAAAATATTAATTGCCTTTAAATAAATAACTTTGTTGTTTAATTGGCTGATTACTTGTCTATAGTGACTGACTACTTCTGTTAGCTATTTGAAGCAACAGATCTGACTTTTTATTATTGTTTAGCGATAGGGTCCTGAGACATTGCTACAGCACTGAGGAAATGAAGTTTGAAAATGAGGTTGCAGTTAAATTGTACTAAATGCACGCTGGGTTTTTTGACAGTCCTTAGTATATTTGTAGCTGAAATGTTAAAAAAAAGGACTAATGAATCAGGAATACATGTGTAGATGTATTTTACATGGGACTTACAAAGACTGATCTTTACCTTGTTGATATTTTTCTGAAAAGCTTTGAAAACTCAAAGGAATATTTTAGGAACGTAAAGTTAATTCCTTCTTTAATGTGTTTTGATTTTGCGTGACAGCTTAGGCGAGATACAGTTTTCAAACAATACTAAATCATTGATTTCCTAAGGGAGTGTCAACAGGTAGATCATAAAAAAAGCCCTGATGTTTCACATTATGTAATGAAAGGGCCTATGAACAATAACCACCGAAAGATAAGAGAAGATTAAATACGTCTTTCTTTGTAGTTTGCATGATGAGATTTTGCTGTTCAACGTGGAGAGCTTACGCCAGGTCATTCAACCTGGTTGATGTGAAGTTGTTCAGGGATGGCACAAAGTTAGACTTAGTTTGCAAATAGGTGGGTTCTCTAATAACAATGAAGCAAATGAATTATTTGACTAAAGAAAATGTCTTCTGCGTAAACTTAAAAGTAAGCTAAATATTATCTCTTTTTAATGTGACTCCTGGGATCTTCAGAGCCAGGGGATCATTTAGATCATTATTTTAGTCTCACAAAAGAAATCTATTTTACTTATACGAAGAAAAAAGCAGCCTAGGAAATGTATGCAACTTCCAGTTGTAGCACTGTTGGTCATACTTGAGTATTGGTCATTCATTGGTTACCCATCCAGATGGGTATTTACAAAGTTAACCTGAAATCAGTTAGATTCCAGAGCATTTAGATATGGAGTATTACAAGATGAAAGTTACATTGTGTGCCTGATTGTAAGAGAAAACGATGGAGTTTTAATGTAACAGAGAACTATAACATTACAGAACGCGATGATGAATAGTGTTTAAGAAACCTCAGGTTGTGTGAGGTGGGCAGGTTTGCTGCTCCTGTAATTAGCTGGACTACCAGCAGGAACCGTCCTTTGTGCCAAGTTGTGCTCAGCAGACCGATGAGTAAGTTGGTTACTAATACTGATGTTTCATGTTTTCCCCGCAGCCCACCACACGGCCGCCTGTCCCCGCACACCAGGTGCCCCCTTACAAAGCTGTCTCTGCCAGGTTCCGGCCCCTCACCTTTTCACAGAGCACTCCCATTGGCCTGGACCGCGTTGGGCGACGGCGGCAGATGAGAACATCTAATGGTGAGAAGTGCAAGTCCTTTTAACTCTGGATCCCACCGTCTAGCCCCAGTTTGACCAGCACGTAGCTCAGTGTGAAATAGGAAATGGTGCAGACAAACTCAGTGACAAAGCTGTGCGCATTACGTTGCTTAGTTTTATAACTTTCTCGTCAGTAGCTTGTTCTGCAGTGCTTGTGCAAACCTTGTTCTTCACACCTCCTCTTTGCTCTGGTTTACTCTTTTGTGCCACTTGTGCTCCTGTATTTTCCACTTTGTGTTCACATACTTGCCCACAGCTAATACTGAAATACGAAGGAAATACGGTATAACATGCTTGAGTTCACACTCAAACCACACCACATGTATTTCAAATATTCTTTGTTATGCATTCAGCTTCACTTCCTAGGTAGAAAAACCTTAAATAATTGAATAGCTTGTTTCTGAGAAGTGTTTGCAGCTGCATTTGCTTACTCAGAGATGAAGGTAGCCCAGCCAGATTTCTGGTCAATGACGGGTAGATTCTTAGAAAAGATTGCCTTTTTGGAAGCAGTACTCTTTATCAGCCTCTGATACATGCTGTGTGTTTCTTGCTGCAATTCTTTCCTATTAGCATGCAATGTTATATGTAGGTAATATAAAGTCATATTTAGTGGAACATTTTTTGACAGATGAGAAGAGTTTGGGTTAGTACCAATTGTGTTCTTTCACAATGAGCATAATCTGAACAGTTGTGTTTTATTGATGAGGGTTGGAAACAAGCAAAATGTTCACTTCAGAGCCTTCACTGTCACAAAGTTCCGCTGGGAGTCTTCACTCTGCTTCCTTGCGCACAGAATCAGTAAAGGTGTCTGGATCAGGGCCTGCTATGACTACAACAAGTTCAGCAAGACCAAGTGCCAGGTCCTGCACTTTGGCCACAACAACCCCAGACAATGCTACAGGCTTGGGGTAGAGTGGCTGGAAGACTGTGTGGAGGAAATGGACCTGGGGGTGTTGGTCTGTGCTTGGCTGAACACAAGCCAGCAGTGTGCACAAGTGGCCAAGAAGACCAATAGCATCCTGCCTTGTATCAGAAACAGCACAGCCAGCAGGAGCAGGGAGGTAATTGTCCCTCTGTACTCAGCACTGGTGAGGCCGCACCTCGAGTGCTGTGTTCGGTTTTGGGCGCCTCGCTGAAAGAAAGACATCAAGGCCCTGAAGCGTGTCCACAGAAGGGCAACAAAGCTATGAGGGGTCTGGAGCACAAATCTATGAGGAGCAACTGAGGGATTTGGGATTGTTTAGTCTGAAAAAGAGGAGGCTCGGGGGAGACCTTATCAATCTCTGAAATTACATGAAAGGAGGTGTGGGTCAGCCTCTTCTCCAGCATAACTAGCAACAGGATGAGAAGAAATGGCCTCAAGTTGCACCACGGGAGGTTCAGTTGGATTACAGTTAAAATTTATTCTCTGAAAGAGTGGTCAGGTAATGGAATGGGCTGCCCAAGGAGGCGGTCGAGTCATCGTCTCTGGAGGTGTTCAAGGCACAGTTAGATGTACTGGGGGACATAGTTTAGTGGGGAAACATTGGTGATAGGTGGACAGTTGGTGTAGGTGATCTTGGAGGTCTTTTCCAATCTCGGTGGTTCTATGATTCTACAATTCTAAGCAGGAAATCTAACAAAAAGCACTTTTCGGTGTTTCTTTGGTAAAATTACATTTAATAGTCAGTACTTGCTTTATATGATTCTAAGCTAAATTTTTGTTGAGTAATATCCAAATTCTGCTCAAAAATCTGTCAGCTACAAATCAATTTATAGAAGAATATTTTAAACTGCATTTTCCTTCCTAAATATTAGGCAGTTTTCTGCAGAAGGTGCTCTCCAAGAAGAGTTTAAACTTGCTTCCTATGGCAAAGCGATGTGTTATATATACAATATTAGTGTTTCCATTTTTATTATAGGAAAACATTGGGAACTATTTTAAAAGCCATGTCTGGGGTGTGTCATTGCTGTGGGTATCTCAGCATGATTCAGACTGGGCATAGAGCTGAACTGCATCTCCTTTTGCAGTCCTTGTTGCAACCATGCGGTATGTTGGTGTGTGATTCCAAAAAGACTGTCCACAAATTAAGTTTTTGTTTAGAAAAAAAGAAATTAAGTATCACAGAGAAGAAACTGATTGTTTTAGAGTTATCCTTTCCATTTTGTATTTGTTAATCACATGAAATGACGTGGGTTACCCTGGACAACTGCCTGAGCCTGAGTGGAGTACATTTCCAGGTATTCAGCTTCAGAATAGCTGTTCTCCTCAATATAAGCATCAGGATGATGAGTGCTCAAAGCAAGATTTCTGCCAGTTTTCAAGGCAGTGAAGCAATATTGATTATACTAGATGGGACTTTTATGACTTGTTATAATAAACGTAGAAATTGAACAGGAAAAACTTCTTTAATGAAAGCCCTGAAGGCAAGTGGGAAAGCAACTGGCTTTGTAATTAAAGGGCTGTTACACAGATCTTCTAAGTAGCTCCAGTAGAAAATAATGAAGTGACTAGTGTCATGCATTCTGGTCTCTTTCCTTTTTCTCTTAAATTCACAAGGCATTTCCTTGTCTTTGAACATGTGAGAGTTTTTTGTTTGCTCATGTGCAGTGAAATTTGATAACACAAAAGCCCTTTATTATAGACAGAAATTCTAGACCCAAGCCTTGAAAACCAGCAGTATCTTATTTTAGTGACTTGTTAAAGCCTAATATATTGTATGGCTACTTTTATAACAGTGGGAGACAGAATTGGAGATTTCATTTTTTAGAAAATCAGCAGTTACAAGGCAGTAAATCTTCATGCTGTAGGAGACAGAAACAGCCAAGACGTAAGGGAAACTTCACTTGTGACTCTTAGTGCTACTCTTGTGCTTATAGCATTACAGTTTTGAATTAATATGAACAAAGTTACCTAATTATCACAATAGAAGAAATTATTATAAATATCTCAGAAATTCTGTCTTTTTTTACATCCTGTGGGCGTGAATTTAGCTAAATTCATTTGAGGCTTTAGATAGCCTCAGCTCTGAGTAGGTGGAGTGGGATTCAGCTCAAGTTTAAGTCACCTCAATTTAGTCCATATGTGACTATCTACATGAAAGTATCAGTTTCAAACACCCGTCACAGGCAGTGGTGGTCTGGGGCTTGATTAAGTAAGTTGCCCACCCTAGGTGTCCAGTACAGCGTGGGATATCCGAGTACATGCACGGGACTGGCAGTTGTGACCAAGAACCTATTGGCAACCTATTCCTTTCATGAGTGGCAGCCAGAGGCCAGTGGGATATCCAAAATACTTGAAATGGTGCTAAGTACCTATGTTTAAGCAACTGGTGGGAGCCCTTAGTAATTTCCCTCAGAGTAGATTTGATAAGGAATTTCCTTAAAGTGGACTGAATTCCTTTCTCAGCTTGTTCGATTCATGTTGATTGTAATGGGAGTTTAAATGCTTAGTTGAAATGTGGGTCTTGCAATTGAGATCAATACATCCTTTTATTTGCCCACACTACCATTCAGCTACCATCAAGGTTTTCACAGCTCAGTCAAGGTTTTCACTGTTCATCAGGGCTGGGTTTGAGCAGATGTGCAGCCTGTGCAGAGTGCAGCTGAGGCACAGCCTAGGAGTGGAAGTTTTCAGGCTCTATCCCTACCACCAGTCAGATTAAAAGCCACCCCATGTAAGTTATTGGCCATGGAAGTGAATAAACAGATTTTATGAATCACTCCTTGAGAGAAAACATTTTGCAGCTTGCTACCATGTCCTTGCTAATGCTGTCCTGCTCCCCAGAAGAGTGAGCAGGTAAGTAGGTGAGAAAGCGGGAAATGCATATTGCCAGGTTGCTGCTCTGGTGGTGTGTTTGTGACTGTCAGCAGGTGGGTGGAACATGTCTGATCTTGCAAGCAGCTCCTTGGTGGCTGCTGCATTCTGAATAGCTCAGGGAGGCAGAAAGACAGAAACAGGAGGTTAAGGAGCATCATGAAATCCCCTCCCTCCTGTGGGGCAGGTAAGGTGCCCTGGGAATCGCAGTGGACAGAAATCAGAGGCTGAAGCTGTCAGGTGAAAACTAGGAGATGAGGAGCCCAATGGTAAAATTATCTGAAATGCTGCCAAATAATGTGCTCAGTGTCAGACAGAGAGGTCTTTGTAACTTCGGGCACCTTCTTGCAGAAAAATGGTGTAAAAAAGGAGATTTGGATTACTTATGAACAGAGGAATATTTGAAATGAAAAGATCCTTTGTTTTCGGAAGCAAAAGAAAAGCAGGCCACTGACATGCAAATCGAGAGATTACAGAGTAGTTTCCAAACAAAGAATTAGGGGGAAGCTGGCAAGATGAACTATTACACATTATGGGATAACACATCCTTTACAAGCAATTCAAGTGATCCTGAAATGAAGGATGGGGCAGAAGATGGCAAAACTCTACTGCAAAATAGGAACTGTTGGACAAATGTTGCTTAAAAAGAATTTAGACAAACAGGAAACCCCGCCACTCGTAGTGAAAATGTAAAAGTGAGATGGAGAAATGCACATATTTTTAAAGAAGCTACATGGCATACGAGTATATAATACGTGTGATCGAAGGAAGATAGCTAGCAGAACATTATCAGCATTGTGCAAACATATAGGGATGGCAGTTGTACCAGTGAAAGAGTGTCTCTAATGTATTAAAGAAAAGCTAACAAATTCACTGCACCAGCAAGTGTCACGAGGTCCATGGATTAGTGTTGCCATGCCAAAATAGGAAAAGCATCATAACAAGATGAAATTATGAACCACCCGAGATCACGCAAATGATAATAAATGTGATGAACTAAGGAAATCAAAGAAGTGTCAATGGCAGCAAGCACGGTCATAAAAGGAGACATCATAGAATCATAGAATTGTAGAATGGCTTGGGTTGGAAGGGACCTCAAAGATCATCTCATTGCAACCCACCGCCATGGGCAGAGTTGCCAGCCACTAGGTCAGACTGCCCAGGAACTCATCAAGCCTGGCCTTGAACACCTCCAGGGATGGGGCATCCACAGCTTCTCGGGGCAGCCTGTGCCACCACTCACCACCACTTAAATTGCTCCTGTGTGTTTTAAGCATTATAATGGGGAACAGTGCTACATTTTTAGGTGTGCTGTAAATAACTTCGTAGTGCAGCTAAGCAGGAAACCTACAGGAAGGGAAACAATTCCTGAGTCATTCCTCAGGTGTGTGGAGAATTACACATAAAAGAACAGCTCTTTGAGGGGATGCGTCCTCTTACTCTATGGATGTTTGCAGCTGAGCTGGTTGACCCAGACTGGAGGAAACAAAGAATTTGGGGTGTAGTTCATGGGCCAAATTTAGATGACAGCAGCGATGGTTTGCCCATTGGTAAAAAAGCACCCAGAGTGATCCAGTGAGCAATAGACTTGTGAATCTGACACAGCAGGACACAGAATATATAAATATTGTGCACAGTACTTTGAAACTATAATAGAGAGTAACTGCAACAAAGTGTGGACCCTTATGAAGAAGAGTCAATGTGCATTTTGTAGAGGAATGGGAGGGAAGGTCTTCTTATGCATTACTGAGTGATGAAGCACTGAGAGAGGAGGAAAGTGATCGGTTTTCTTAAGGAGAGAGATCGTGAGTGGAGATGTGAAGGACTGCACCAGTCTTCTGTGTTTGGTGTCTTCACAGATAATGTGGAAGGGGAGGTCTGGGATGCATTTGCTGTTTTTGCATGTGGGCTGCATTATTCATGGCAGTGAAAACACAAGCTGCTTGAACAAAGTTGCAGAAAGGATTTCATGGCAGGGGTACACAGCGCATTCACTGTCAGCAGGTGGAATTTGATGCTGATAAAAAGCAAGGTAGTGCGCATGGAGGAAAACAAGCCCAGCTTACTGAGAAGTGGACTTTGAACAAGATGCCTTTCTGAAGGTAATTGCCTTGTGATTCTATAGATAAATAAAATGTCAGTTCAGTGCATAGTAACCGTCAAAACAGTAAATAGAAGGGCGGGAATTTGTAGGAAGGGAACGGAGAACAAAACAGAAAGCCTGATTGTGCCACTGGAGTTGCATGTGGGGGCCATCTGCCCGCTTCTCTCCACCTCAAAAGGCTTTTCTTACAAGGGACAATAGAAAGAAAGGCAGAAAGGATAGGAAAATCCATTCACTGTCTCTATGCAAAAAATGATTAACTAGGCTTGGACTCTTCAGCTCGGAAAAAAAAGAACAACGGGAGAATAAATGTCTATATACTGATTAGCATGGGAAAAATGAATTGTTATTTTTTCTAATGATGTAGGAACTAAATGAAAGTCTCAGGTTGTTAAGTACAAAACAAAAGGTAGTTTTCACATTCTGTAAAATTAAACCATGAAATTAATTGCTGCACATGATTTGTCGGATCCCAAAAGCTTACAGAAATTCAGAAAATGATTTGAAAATATTGGCTCATTAAACACTGAGATACCGCATCTGCCCCAGGAGGAATCTGATCTGCAGATAGCTGGGATGAAGGGAAGTACATTAGAAAGCACCATTACGTGCCTTATCTGGTTTTATGTTCTTCCCTAGGCATCTGCTGCCTGCTGCTGTCAGAGAGCAGTGGGTTGGGGGCACTTCCGTTCTGCCCTAGGGTGGGTGGGTCTCATTACATTTTCTTGTATAAAGCCCAAATAGAATATTGAGAAAAGGATGAAGTGGGGTTTATTACACATTCTGAGTGATGTTGGGATGTATTACATGTTCTGTACTTCCTACTGTCTGTTCAAATTGTTTAAGGCAACCAAAAATCAGCATTCAAACTTCCCCTGCTTTGGTAACACCAAACCACTGAGCTGGGAACAAACGTAGGAGGGTACCTACAACAAGATTTTCCTGAGGTGGCAAACCAGATTTTGCTGTTATGGCATTTGTGCTCTATGCAGCGTTTTCAGTGTCGTTGGTGTGTGAGGACACACTAACTTGTCTGCCGCTGCAAGGACAGCCCTCGCCTGTCCCCAGCTGATCTGTGAGGATATGAACCCACCTGCAGCTCACCCCAGAGGAGTGCTTTGGTGGCAGCTGCGTTCATGGCCACGCAGCCGGGAACTGCGCAGGGGAGGAGGGCAGGCAGCAGCCCACAGAGTGCTGATGAGTCACCAGGCAAACACGCACTTCTGTGCCACTCTGCAAGAGTCAAATCGGATGACTGGTTTCCAGGGATGATTTCTAATCTCTCCTCTGTAAGAATGGTGTGGTGTCTGATCTGGTTTCCCTTTGGCAGTTGAGAAAGAGGGGTTTTGACATGGCAGAGAGCTTGTGTTCTGGCTGCTGCAAAGTGAGAAGCCTTCACTAGCACGGCGATGTACCTGAATATTTCCCAAGCTGGTTTCTGTCTTTGCAGTTGTGTTTTTACCAATTGTGAGAAGAATGCGTGGGTAGGCATATTGGCACCTTGCAATACAGAGTAGCTCACTGCAATCCACCAAGTCTCATCGCAGCAAGAGGTGACTGGGAAGGTTGGCAGTTTGGAAGGGAGTTCCTCTCAGCCTCCAGTCCAGTGGGGGCAGACAGCATTTCTGCAAGAGCACCTCGCGGTGTGAGTGGGCCCCAGGTAGCGCCCAGGGGGTTTGTAGGTGGAGGGAGCTCTGTGAGGACGGTGGGGCATTGCAGCCCTGCTGGGGGCCCTGTTTTCGCTCCCTGCTTGCCATTTGCGTTAGAAAATGCCTCCGTCCTCCCTTTTCTCCCTGTGTGCTGCAGCCTTAACCTTTTGGCTGCTGGTGCCCTGCATAATGACACAGCAGTTTGCTGTGAGGCAGTTCCAACAGCCACGTTAAAAAAAAAAAAAAAGAAAAGAAAAAAAGAAAAAAGAAGAAGAAAGAGAAAAAAGCCTTCATTGTTGATTTCTGCTGGAATTGTAGCTGGTGTAACGTAACAGCGATGGGCTGATACTCGCCTCTGGAACTCAGGGAATTCCCTGCTCCATCCCGCGCTCCCCCTTGGAGTCGCTGGGATCGGATCGCACTGAGGCAGATGCCCTCCCCGCCGCTGCGGGGCCGCCTCCCGCTGCCGCTCTGGCACTTCCTCCCCCGGCGGCGCAGCCCCGGCCTCCCGCGCAGCCTGCAGCGGGGCGAGGAGGGCGCGGGGCAGAGCTGGGCCGTCCTGAGCAGCTCCGCAGGCCCTGGCGCGGTACCCCGGTGGCAGCATGGTGGCCCGCGGGGGAATGGCACGGTTTTGGAGTCTGGAGAGCCTTCATATGGGCACGAGTGAGTACCCACTTTTATTATGGTGTTGAATGAGGCGGTTGTGCCAGGTGGGGGGTTTGGATGTGCTCGCGACCGTATCACTCACGGCAGCCAATGATGACACTGGTGGTCAAACAGCTGGGAGGTGGGATCGCTCTGCAGCATCCTTAAGTTTTGAGCTGCCAGGGAGCCCATCCCCAGCTCACAGCCCTGCCTGCAAAGACAACGTGAGCTCGTTGATTTGCAGAGGAATAATGAGCAGTTATCAACCCCAGAATCACAGTCATTTTTCACCTGGAGCAAAATGAATTGAGAGGTCTTGGTGTGCCATCCTCGTGTGCCATCCTCGCCGGAACAAACCAGCAGGCAGCACTGATATTGCGGAGGAGATGTATAAAGGATCACTGTGATGATTTGGGTGTTGTTTTTGTCGTTGTTGTTGTTGATTTATAAGCTAAACATTGATTTCACAAATTTATTGGGAGATTTTGCAATACATTTTACAGGGTGTGTTTGAGAAGTTTATAAGTGCTCAGATTTATGAGTCTCTAGGAAAAAAATCTTGGGTTTTGTTTTGTTTTGTTTTATTTTGTTTTGTTTAAGAAGGAATTCCCCCATCCTTGTTTGTTGTTATTATGCCATCAACATGAGTGCATATTTGAAGTGCCAGTGGGTAGCAGAGCATGGTAATATAGCTGTGTTGTGTTACATTGAGACCATGGCATGTTTTTCCTCTTCTAAAAAAAACAAAACGCTTCTTTTTTATTTAATCTGTGTGTCTCTCAGCTTTGATCTCTTGTACGTCAACACCCGAATGACCAAAGATGCTCATAATGGTCTGAGCAGCCAGAAGTGGGGGTTGAAGTCATCCTCCCCCATCAGTAGATAACTGATAACGTGTCTGTTTGTGACATGGGTAAAGCAAAGGCAGAGTGGCAGGGCAGGGTCTGCTGCTGTGCCTCGTGGGTGGGTGGGAATAGCAGGTTCAAGAATTCAGCCAAGAAATCCCTTCCCCTTGGAAGGGAGAGGGATGCTGGGCTGCTGCTCTGCTTATCTGGGACACAGCAGACATGAGAAAAGGAGTTCAGCACTAGCACCCCATTCTGGGTATTATTTTTGATTGGATTTTTGAGGACTGTGGGATCTTCAAACTTTCTGGTTATTCATAGGTTGGGACAACCTTAGGAGTAAATCTGTAGAGATAAATTGAGGACCAACTAGACAGTGCATTCAAGCACTGAGACACTGATGGGGAGCACTTCATGCTCATCCCCAGAACTGTTCTGGACATTGCATTGCAGCTGGCTTTCCAAGCCAAGGGTCTGGCCCTGAGCCATGTGGACCGGAGTCAACCAGTGTTATTGGTGCCAAAGCCAGTCCTTTCCACTTGTGAAGGAGAGAAGATAGCCGCAAGGCCCTCTCACCCGGAGATGGAGCCCCAGATAGTAAAACCCGTCTGTGAAGTTTTATGCAGTAATTCCAGATTTTTGTGTGCACAGAGACAGCCGTTTGCATGCTGTTTCTCTTGGTTTCTGTGGTTGTACAGACATGGTGAAGCTCACCTTGTTTCTGATTTGTGTTTGTCTGCCAGATGTGGGCTGCCCACTCGTTTCAGTGGCGGTGTGTCCCGGGGGAACATGTCAGGGATATGACAGAGCTGGGGACTGGCAGCAGCCTCTCTGAGTGCTGTCTCTGTGAGGTGGTAACTGCACCCAGACCTCTCTTCTGGGTCAGATTATTTTGCATTTCTTCAGGATCTAGCAAATAAAAAAAACAAAAAAAAAAAAAAGAAAAAAGGAAAAAAAAAGTTTGTAGTTCTGTTTTTTTGCACACAAATAGGAGAATATCTTCATTTCATCAGATGCTAAATGAGAAAATTACAAAGAAGAGTAAAGAGTAATTCATGTCTGAAGAGTATTTTTCCGGACAACCCTACACTTTCATTGTTACTGTTATATTCATAGTAACAGGGGCAACTCCAAAGCGATTCCTCTTGCGTTGTTTGTTTTTGGAATAGGTGCTTGTGTAAGAATGATTGCACAAACAGCTGTTCTGCCTTTTGTTTTAGCTGCTGCAGATGGCGGGACCGAATCTTCAGCATTGGTGGATGACAATGGCAGCGAGGAAGATTACAGCTATGAGGAGCTCTGCCAAGCCACACCAAGGTACCTGCAGCCTGGAGGGGAACAGCTCGCCATTAATGAGGTAACGTCCTGGGTTACATCCCACTCTGAGGAACCTTTGTATTGTTATCATGATGGAGTGCTTGTTTTCAACACGTGGGTGGTTTCTTATTAATAAAAAGTGTAATGGCTGTAGCCATCATAATGAAGTATCCAGCAGCTGTGGTATTCTGCCTCGGACAGTATGCAAAGTCAGATGCCAAGGGAAGAACACAATTCACTGGGAGCCTGACTCATTAGCTACACACCTGCTCTGGAATAGGACTCTGCTTGTTCTTACTGTAATGGATGTATGCACAGATTTCTGAAAATCCAGAATTTTAGTTTTATCCTCTAGGAGAATGAATCTTGGGCACTCTGGTGAGATGTTCTGATCTTTTTTTGGTAGTTTATAAATAGTTCATTGTTTATCCTTTGTCCTTCACGTCCCTTTTCTCTTCCCATCTCAGCTCATAAGCGATGGCAGCATTGTCTATGCAGAAGCTCTCTGGGACCACGTCACTATGGATGATCAAGAGCTGGGCTTCAAAGCTGGAGATGTCATTAGAGTCCTGGAAGCTTCCAACAAAGACTGGTGGTGGGGAAGAAATGAGGACAAAGAAGCCTGGTTTCCAGCTAGCTTTGTCAGGGTTAGTAACTCTGTTGCTTTTGCACTGTTCATACACTAGGTCCTTGTAGTAGAACATGGCGGCGACTGTGGCATTAAATTTATATGAAGGGGCGGATCCTCAGCATCTTTACATCCAAACATCAGAGGTGTAACTCCTAGTGACTTCCCACATTATAATGCAGTAGAGGATCATATCCTCAGATCCTCTAGCTCCTCACTTCTTCCTTTGTGCGGCCCTTTTGTAGCCAAAGAAATTTCACAAGTAGAAATGAGGGCAGCAGAAAGCTCAGCCAGGAGTGTATACAAAGAGAACAGCAGTTTGTGTGAGAGACTGGGGCAAGTTGTGCTGTGTGCTGCTGGCTTCTGATACCGCAGGGATTTCCTGGTAAAATGGCAAAATTTATTACCACAGTCTTCTTTAGGAGTCTGGTTCATAGTCTGAGCTCCCTTGTCAGAACTTAACCAGGTTATTGTGACTCTTGAATGATATAACACCAAATTATGTTTTATAATTTAATTTAATTTACTTTTTGAGAGCCTTTATTGAAACTTGGGCTACACTGTGGTTCCTGCCTTTAGCTCTGTAGCCAAAATGGACAATCAGAAAAAAGCAGACAAAGGAGGTGCTGTTACCCAGACAGGGAGCTGGGGCAGGAGAAGAATGTTTTGAAGTGTTTAAGAGAGTTGTTTACTTTTGAAATTTTTACTCATAAGCTGATCTGGCCCAAATTACACATTAACTATTAGTAACGGTGAGAAATAAACTTAATTCTTGAAAATACACGGGCTACACAACGTGTATCTCTCAGATGCTGGGAGTAGTCATGGATTTAACCAACTTAAAAAAAATCTCAACACGTTGTTTGAATATCTGGTGAGTAGAATGGGAATTATTTTTGTGTGCAATGCTGTCTTGTAAGGAAGGGATGGGAACATTTCTGCCCAAGTTGTCTCTTGTTTGTAAGATGTTTGTAATGATTTTGTCATGTTTTGTAAAAGTTTGCTGTTTTACTCTGATCTGCTTTGTTGTGGCTGCAGCTGCGAGTTAATCAGGAAGAGCTGCCAGAAAATTGCAATAGTATCCAGGATGAAGAACAAGATGCAGATATTAGCAAGCATCGTCAGAAAATAGCTGAAAACAAGGATCAGATGAGAACCAACGTTATACAGGAAATCATGAACACGGAACGAGTCTATATCAAGCATCTCAAGGACATCTGTGAGGTACATGCTTTAAGCTGAGGGCGTTCTGCTGACTTAATGGGAACAAAACATCCCATCTAAATTGAGAAGTGGAATGGTTTCCCATGTCACAGTATTCCAAACTGTGCTTCTAAGGCTGTCACTCAGAACCTCGTTGCGCTCTCATAAGGCTTTCCTCTCTGCAGGCTGCCACGAGGCACCACTTCCTTTTTGAAAAAAACACTCCGCTTTTGACAGGGAAAAATAGTTTGCATTGTCTGACCGCTGTTTCCATAATAATAAGTGAGAGGAAGTGCAGCTTATTGAAAGCTTTTTATCACTTGGTTTAGATAGGAAACTTACAGTGGTTTTAGAAGAATCTGTTACAGTTCAGAGACTAAACTTTTTGTAAGTAATGCGCAAAGCAACTGTTTGCTGGGTGAGATTTTCTTTTTCTTCAGCAAAGAGACTTTGTTTGGATGCTTCTAAGCTACAAAGTCTTTAGAGGCGTCTTAGAACTAATTTGTTTGAACCATGAAATATGGAGAACACTGTGGTTTTTTTCTTCTCATTCAAATTTTCTTGAAGGACCTCATTCCATCAAGAAGCTGCTTAATACTTTTCAGTGACGTTTGCCTTCTCTGACGTGGACTGTGATGCATTTGACCTTTTTTTTACGTGTTTGTGGTTGACATCTGGATGGGTTGTGGTTAACATCTGGATGTAGCAACCTACAAGATATTCTTACTACACTTAGTTTGCTGGTTCTCTCTGTATTTGCCATATTGTTATCCTTCAGTTATTGCTGGATTCTTTCATGGGCCGTGCAGTAGACACGGCAGCAGTTTGTTTTTTAGTGAATCAGGCCTTTTTGAGGAAAGATACAAAGGAAGACAAAAGCTATTTATTTACTTGCTAACTGGCAGGCTTTTTAAAAAACATTAAATGCAAGTTTTGTCATTTAGATTTACTGTTCACTTCTGATAGCAAGTTTGAGTGAGTGCTTGGAGGATGAGGGAGGGATTTGTACACACAGCTGCATCAGTGCCATGGTTAGCTGAGTTCTGGGGCACTTTCCATGTTTTACCAACTTATCAATTTTTTGACTGCTGTTATGTTTCCCTACAAATCTTATTTTAAAAGATGGCATTCCTCTGAGCTTAGTACAGAAGAGCAAACACATTCTTAAAGTATAGAAACAGCGCTGCCTATTCAGCGTTTTGGGTAGAGATGGTCTGTTATCCTCAAAGTGAATCTGTAGGGTAGTGCAAGCAGACGTGAGCTGAAAATACACTCAGGTAGGACTGAGCCAGAAAAGCCACTGCAGATAATAGTCCAAATGTGCCAGTGCCGCGTTAGAATGAATCCATTCGGGCTGGTACAGCCAGGAAAGAAAAACTTGCTGCGTTTGAGGAGTGCCTGCAGCCCACATTAAAGAGCTACACAGGAGCTCATTTTCCTGGTAAACCTCAATAGCAGGCTTTTTACAGCTGTCTGCTCCCAAAGCTGTTTGGAAGAACCCTGCCTGGAAGCAGCCACATGGAGCAGCCTGGCAGATAGCCCCTGTCATACCAGCTATCCTTAGGAGTCATCTGCTCCCATAACTGATAGGGGAATGGAGCACAGCTGCTGTTCGTGCTATCAGCTGCTGTTCTGCACACTTCTGTCCCTGCGTAGCCAGAGCAGCAGGTACCTAAGGATCTGTGTGGTGACAGCAGCTGAGTCTGCAGCCTGAAGTAGGCCCCTGGCCTCACATTTACCTCACGGTTGTGGGAGTACTGATAGGATCTGGTTACTGACATAATGCTGTGGAGTACAACTTTCTCCAAAGGCATTTTAAAACTGGTGGACTTGGTTATGCATCTACTTAGCACTGGATATGAAGGAACTAGATCCATGCGATCCATGTGATTGTTCCTGCAAGTGAACACACAAAAAAGGAAAGAGTAATTGTATTTTTATGTCAATCTTGCTGGTACAATTTCCTCCTTACCAGTACTTTTAGCAAAGAATAGCATTCTGAACATATTATAATATGACCTTAATTTTGCTTCCCTGCCTTAGCCTGGGCCCTACCTTTACCAGCTGCCTAAGGAACCAGTACTTTAGCCTTGGTAGAAATTGTCTGTATATTAGTTGTACAGCGTTTGTTCCTGTAAAGAAGAACTGTTAGGGCTCAGGGGATTACTACAGAAAAGCTCAGCAGCTAAAGCAGTGGTTGCACGTTAGATTGGAAGAATCGATTTGGGCATGAATCTGCAATCTCTTTGTCCAGTCATGTATGTATGGCTGGGAAACCATTCACGTGCCCGTCGATCATTGGGTTTTTGCCAGTTCAGTGGGATGTTTTCAGGGTAGAAACTGTTTTTGTATCTTCAAACTAATGAGGTTTTTTCTTAATTTTGTTTCCAGGGTTACATTCGGCAGTGTCGCAAACATACAGGAATGTTCACCACAGCTCAGCTAAGCACCATTTTTGGAAATATTGAGGATATTTACAAATTCCAAAGAAAGTTTCTGAAGGATCTTGAGAAACAGTACAACAAAGAGGAGCCTCATCTGAGTGAGATAGGATCATGCTTTCTCCAACATGTATGTTGCAGAAGTTGGTTTTATTTATGAAATGAGCAAAATCTGATAAAAAAATGATAACTGCATGAGGGGACTTTACTAACAAGTGGCTATCAAGTTGTTGAGCTTTACACAGGCAGCATTTTAGGATGTACAGTATTTACAATTAAGTTAAAAAATATTTAATATTTCAGATTTCTCCTTATCTTTAGGAAGTATGTATCTTTGTACGCGATTTCAAGACTGTGGTGATAACAGATGAGCTGGACTGTCTGCAATGATCTCAGATTGCTTATTCGGGCATGCAATAACTTTCTAAACAAAATAATGATTGAAGGTGGCGGGGAAGGAGTCTTAATTCATAATAGAAACCTGTAGCTGTCAAGGCATTCTGATTTCAAGAATTCACTAAACAAGTACTTCTTGAAGTACTGGGCTTGGTCATCCTGACTTAATGAAAGCCTATCTCTGTGTTCATGCAGAGAATGTACACAGCTTTGGCAGTTGAAGGTAGATTTATGTGTAATTACAAAGCTGGTTGTTACTGAATTTGGAAGCAATATAAGAATGAATTAATTAATATAAGTAGATAAAACAGGTATTACAAGATATGTCTTTCATCCCTTGTAATCAAATACTTCAGTTAATGTTTTGACTTTTTCTTTTTTGTAGCAAGAAGGCTTCGCTATTTATTCAGAGTACTGTAACAACCATCCCAGTGCCTGCATTGAACTTTCCAAACTAATGAAACAGGGCAAATACCGTCACTTCTTTGAGGCCTGTCGCTTGCTTCAGCAGATGATTGACATTGCCATTGATGGTTTTCTTCTCACGCCTGTTCAGAAAATCTGCAAATACCCTCTGCAGCTTGCAGAATTGCTCAAATACACCACGCAGGAGCACAGGTGAGAGAATTGAAAAGGCAGATCTTAAAACAGGAACCTAATTACTGAAAGCTTTTGGGTGACAAAGCGCCAGTACTCAAGATCAGGAACAAAACTACCAGCAACTCCAATAGAGAGGAGCTCCTTATGGGCGTCTTGGACCCATCGCAATATTATCAAAATCTTATAAAAAATTGTTAGGAAAATGTTGTTCAGGGATTTCCTGGGTATTTTTGCATTCATTGCTGTGGCCTTCTGATAGAAATTGCCTCTAAAGGTAGGTTGTACTCCACCAAGTCTCCCAGTACATTCAAGGCAATTTCTTGTTGCCCCAAAATAAATACACAGTAGTTGGGGATCGCTATTTCCATATCAGCTCCATAAAAAATTTGATATGAGGATCTTTGTTATTTGCACTCTTTGCAGTCTGCTTTATAGCAGAGCTACATCGCTGGGCTTTCTGGATATGTGCTTGAACAAATGCTTTATTCATTTGTAAGCTCAGTGTAATGACTGAACTCAGAACTGAACTCACCAGACACAAGCTGGGTCTTTACTACTCAGTGTAATATTGCAAGTAATGAAAATCAGAGGAAAACACAGAACTGGATAGAGATCTTAACGGGATAGGAAAGGTTCTGTAAAAGTAAGAGCTCCTCAGAAAAGGGAAGCTATCAATTAATTAAAGAATTCTTCCCATGAACTCACAATAAATACTTTTTTATTTGGTGTCTACCAGAAAGCTTCAGTACTAGAAGGAACGATTTATTTTTCTTCCACTCCTCTGAACTACTTAGAATCATAGAACAGAATCATAGAATCCTTAGTGTTGGAAGGGATCTTTAAAGGCTGTCTAGTCCAACTCCCATGCAATGAACAAGGACGACACAGCTCGATCAGGTTGCCCAGCGCCTGATCCAGCCTCGCCTGGAAAGTCTCTAGGGGCGAGGCATCCAGCACATCTCTGGGCAACCTGTTCCAGTGCCTCGCCACCCTCACTGTAAAAAACTTTTTCCTTATATCTAACCTAAATCTGCCCTGTTTGGGAAACAACTCCAGACATTAGATTTTCATCTGGGATAAGTGAGAACTGAAGTTACAGGTTATTAGCCTTTCTAGTACACCCCTGGGTTGATTACGTCTTTGGCTAAATTAAGATTTTATCTTTAAATGCCTCCTTTTTATGTGTACAATTGCAAGAAAAATGTTCCACTGTGACCCCAGTGCTCAAAGTCCAAATGCAGCCTGAGGTGATGCTTTGTGGGCAGAAGTCTGTGCTTGTTCAACCTTCAGAAAACTCCACTTGGAAACAAGGGAATTTTTGCTAGGGACCAGAAGGGATGTTGACTGCTGATATTTAGGGCTTCAGTTCTGGTTCCTACAGACACAGCCATGCTCTCAGTGTCCAGAGGTGCCCACAAGCAGACAGGCCCACACTCACACAGAGCCTCAGCAGTGCTCCATTCAGCCTATTCTTTTGTAGCTTTTTCTTTTGTTGTCTTAAAGTGGCTGAAGATGTGCACAGGCTGACATGAAGGCCATGCTTTTTGCCGCGAGGGGTGATGTACACACTGAGAGAGGGAGAAGGAGCTGAGATAAGGAAGGGCAGGAGTAGCACTGTGGCTGTCCAGTGGTCATCCCTGGGACACCTCCCTCCCAAGGCAGGATCTTGTTATTGTTTATCTCACTTTTTGAGTATACTGCAGTAGAAAAGGGACTCCAAAGCTATCAGCAAAGGGAGGGGAGCTGGGTGCAGATGTGTAAAGAAAGGCATCCATCAGCAGCAGCTGATGAAAATAGGAACTGAGACAGAAGCGGATAAACAGGACAGTGTTGCTGATGTTCTGGCACGGTTTATTTCTGTCTCATGCTGTTTTCTACCTCCAGCTTCCTTTTCTGCAAGAGCCATAGAGATAATGCAGGGGAGGCAGCTGAGACTGTAAGGCAAGAAATAAGCTTCTTTCCTTCCTTCTTCTCAGAGACTATTTGAGGAAGGTGAAGGAGGGATGGATTCCATACAGAGAGAAACCCAAACCTGCCTACTGGCTGGGGAGAGCCATAAGCGTATGTGGAGCTCAGGGAGAGAAGAGGGGAGCAGAGCAATCGAGGAGGAACAGGAGACTGAATTCCATCTGGAGCAGACAGGGGAAGGTGACAGCCTTGGCTCTCGCACACTTCTTCCATGAAAATGGGCCACTTTATCACCTTAATTCTTCTCCTTGGTGCTCAGGCTCTTGGGTCCCTTGCTCACCTTGTTTAAGGTTGCTGTTGGTGTCTTTTCTGCCTGCATAACTTTCCTTGTTCGCATTTGTTCACCCAGCCACTGGGAACGAAAAGGAGAAAATGCGAGTGTTAAACAGGATCAGAGGGATGGTCTTCTCAATAAAATCCCGCTAAAATCTTGCTCGAAAAGAAATCCCTTTGGTGAAATGTATAGATCAGTTTTGGGTTTTACCACAGTGTAGAGACACTATTTCTATTCATTAATCTACTTCTGCCTCCTTGCACCAATTCAGTAATTTGCTCCTGCACAAAATGCAGCAGTGCACTCTACAGACTGTTGTGTGAGGTTGAGGATAGCTGAGAGTCATGTGTCTCTTCTTTAAGTACTCTGAGTAAAAGGATAAATGCAGGACAGTAGTTCAGGTATCATGTCACAGCTTCTAATTGCATCATACCCATCGTACAAGTGATCTTTGAAACATGCCTACATTTCACAGTGATTATAACAACATAAAAGCTGCTTATGAGGCTATGAAGAACGTGGCATGTCTAATCAATGAGCGAAAACGAAGATTGGAAAGCATAGACAAGATTGCACGTTGGCAAGTGTCGATAGTAGACTGGGAGGTAAGTGCCAGACCCTTTCCTGATCTAAGGTACTGTGTACAGTACTTCATGTTCTCTACAGGGTCTGTCCTTCTGCATGGAAGGTAGTTGGTGGGTGTCTACTTTTCAGCTGGTCACTGCTCAGTTAAAAGTCCAGTTGCAGTGATTTTGTTACTGATTACCCTGTTTATCACTCAGGAAGAGCAGCAGGTAGTACATGAACAGATGTCTTTGAGATGACACTGACATGCAGGAAATGACAAAATGGATTTTTCTTTTATACTTAGACTGTAGAATCTCGTCCAGATTTGTGGTTGTTTTATCAAACTTGAACCTGCTTCAGTGACTTTAACGAGTGTCCTCCTGATTTATGCTGAAAGAAAGCAGACCAGAATCACTTTTATTGAGTTTACCTCTATAAGATTATCTACCTTCTATGGCATTTTCAGCTCTTAATAGTTAAAATACAATATAATGGAGTGAAGACTTGATTAGTGAAGTGAGGCTGATAAGGCACATGCTAAGATGTGAAAATGTTGTTTACTTACTTAAAGACTATGTATCATCTTAGGGACCAGATGTGTTAGCCAGAAGCTCGGAACTGATCCACTCAGGAGAACTGACCAAAATATCAAAGCAAGGCAAAAGCCAGCAGAGGACTTTCTTCCTCTTTGACCATCAACTTGTTTTCTGTAAGAAGGACCTACTGAGAAGGGACATCTTGTATTACAAGGATCGTATCGACATGGATGAGATGGAACTTGTGGACACTGAGGATGGCAGAGACAAAGACTTTAACATTAATGTCAAGAATGCTTTTAAGATAATAAACAGAGCAACAGAAGAGGTTCATTTGTTCTGTGCAAAAAAGCAAGAGGATAAGAAGAGGTGGATGGAGGCATGTGAAAGTGAAAGGAGAAGAGTTCGAGAAGATAAGGAAATGGGTAAGTGCAAGGATTTCCTCTCTGAAAGGTAGTAAGAACAAAGGAGAATGTTGTTTTTCCACTTTTTTTTAATGCTTTGCGCAGATGTGCACTCTGCATTCTGGGACTGTTGCCTCTTTGTTACCTGACATGACCTTTAGCTAGAAGTGAAGCCTGTTCAGGTGTGTTTGTGCTATCATTGTGGGCCATTCCATTACATGTTACCATTCCCTTCCTGGTAGGCAACACTGCTCCAGAAAACCCTGAGCTTGGGGAAACTCCAAAGGGGTAGCCACACAACAGTGGTGGCAGTGGCAGTGGCAGAGATAATGAGGAGATTTATTTTAATAGCACTAACACTGGTTTAAGACTGGGTCATGCATTTCTGTGGAGCTGAGCACAAAGATTGTGAGGGCAGGCCCATAGTACTTGTACCTGTTTTGATGCAGGTGTCTTGAACCAGAAGAAAGATAGTTGAGTATACATAGCCAATATCTGTCTGGTTTTGTGTGTGAGGGTAGCTTGGACATTTTCTTCGTTACCCAGAAGACTACTTGTTTTCCATATATATATATATATTTTTTTTTTTTTTTTGGCATAATTAAACACTTCCTTTAGCCAAAACCAGTGGAAAGGCGCCAGTATTCTCAACCTCAGGTTTAAATTTGTCTTGTTGATTTTGTAAGTTATCTTGCTGGAGTTTGCGTAAAGCCTCTAATCTTAACTGCTCTGAGAAGAAACGCGTACTCTTCAAATGGCATTTTACTTCTATTTTCAAAAACACTTTGGTGCGGGTCATTGTCTCTCAAACCATATCTTGCTTTTCTTAGCTTTTATGAATACATGTGAAAAAAGCCCACATCCAGAAAATCCTTCTCTAAACCACTAATAGCAACCCTAAGAAAGTGGTCTGATCTCTGCTGATGAAACTTTTTTTTTTTTTTTTTGGTCTGTTTCACTGTTTCTGTAAAGGAAAAAAAAAAAAGCAGAATAAAATAAAAGAAACCCCTCATAACCCAAAATTATGGCTAACTGCTCCTTGTAAGTTAATAGGCTGATTTGTACGAAGTTCTCTGTAAGTTCAGGCTAAAAGAGTAAAGGGAGTTTTAAACGCGTAGAGCTATGCAGGGAAAGGCTGAATGGAACCAAACCAGCTACTTTATTCTGCTTTTGAATTGCAGCTTTTGTGCTCTTCAAGTGCAGATCAGTGAAGGGAGAGGCATCACATAAAGTGTAGTCTGCTCATGCTGGCATGACATGCCCATGTGTCTCCAGGGCCGTGTGTGCAGGGAGAGGAAAGCGAAGTGCATGTCCACAGAGTCACAGAATCACAGAATCATAGGGGTTGGAAGGGACCTCCAGAGATCGAGTCCAACCCCCCTGCCAAAGCAGGTTCCCTACAGCAGGTTGCACAGGTAGGCGTCCAGGCGGGTCTTGAATATCTCCAGAGAAGGAGACTCCACAACCCCCCTGGGCAGCCTGTTCCAGTGCTCCGTCACCCTCACCGTAAAGAAGTTCTTGCGCACATTCGTGCGGAACTTCCTGTGCTCCAGTTTCTGGTCGTTTCCCCTTGTCCTGTCTCCACACACTGCTGAAAAGAGTCTGGCCTCGCCACTTTGCCCCCCACACCTCAGATATTTTTAGACCTGGATCAGGTCCCCTCTCAGCCTTCTTTTCTCAAGGCTAAACAGACCCAGTTCACTTAGCCTTTCTTCATAGGGGAGATGCTCCAGGCCCTTCACCATCTTTGTGGCCCTCCGCTGGACTCTTTCCAAGAGATCCCTGTCTTTTTTGTACTGGGGAGCCCAGAACTGGACACAGTACTCCAGATGAGGCCTTACCAGGGCAGAGTAGAGGGGGAGGATCACCTCCCTCGACCTGCTGGCCATGCTCTTTTTAATGCACCCCAGAATGCCATTGGCCCTTTTGGCCACGAGGGCACACTGCTGGCTCATGGCCAACCTGTCATCCACCAGGACACCCAGGTCCCGCTCTGCAGAGCTCCTCTCCAGCAGGTCATCCCCCAACGAACAGGCTCCAGATGATGCCAGATACTTGGTTGCCTTTGACAGTGGATGTCTGGCTTCTCTGTACTCAGCACAGATCAGTCATATACCTGTCACGCAGTAGTATATGGCATACTATTGAATCACATAATTCATGCAAGTGTGTAAATGAGTATGCGAGAAACTGGAGTGCGGGATCCCAACCACATCACAGCCTCCTTTGGTGTCTGGCATAGGATGGGATGCTCTGTCCTTGGGGTAGAGGGAATGTTGGCCTCCATAGCCTTTTGTCTTGTTTGCACTGCCAATGACAGTTCCTTGGCATGTTCAGGACATACTATATGAAGATGATGTCCACCCAGTATCTTGTTCACTCAAGAATTGTGCAAAGGAGTTACAATAGTTCCTTCTTTATGCCATACAAAAGTACCAAGTTTATGCATAAAGGCTAGTCTAAGATAATAGTATGGAGTTTGCTCAGTGCACAGAAAACTTTTCCTTTCCAGCTTTTAAAATCACATCTTTTATTCCATGTGGATCATCAAATGAGTTCATTAAATATGGGAAGTATAAGCAATGATTACATAAAATATTTTTATACCATGTCCTTTCTTTACGCTTTCTCATAGGAATGGAAATCTCAGAAAACCAGAAGAAACAAGCCATGCAGAACGCCCGCAAGTCAAGGCACGGGAAGATGAAAGGTAGGTGTTTAAGAATGGCGTTACGCTCCTATTTTATTCCATTGTCTTTGTTCTCAGGAATAAGTACAGGAATTGAGTTTCTGAAGCTTTTACCTTTTTATCCTTGGGTTTACATGGAGATTGAATTATTCCCATTAGCCCAATTTCAAATTGAAATACCTTTGTGAGCTGCCTACTAAGCCAGTTTCCCAGTCTCCTCTAGACAGTAAGCTGCCATTATCTCTTTATTAGAGAAGAAGAACAAGTGATTTATTTACGGCTGTAAGAAAGTGTTTGCAGAGAGGAAATTAGAAATGAGTTACCCTTTCCTTCCTTTGCTTTTATTCTGACAATTTATTCTTCAGTAATTCTGTGCTTTCTGTTGGAAAGGCTTTAATATACTTTCTGCATACCACATGTTGCTAAGTCCATGATGGCATAGTCAGAATAGCTCCTTGCTATCCTGTTTTGCTAATTACATAAAAGTGCACAGTGAAGGAGTAGAAACTTGTTTTCCTGGAAACTTTTTTTTCTCTTTTTTTCCCTCTCAGAAATTATATTGTTTTGTCTTTTTCAGTCTTAATTTGAGTGAGTTTCTGAGTGTGTTGAGAGAATAAACAGAGAAAGCAGGAACAGACCAGGTCAGAATTCAGGAGTGAAGGAATAAATTAATCCCTGTTCCCTGGGATTAATGCTATCATAAAGCACTTCAGCAATCATGAGATGTCTGTAAAACCTCTCTGGGTTATTAGGGGAGTGGCTGAAAATTGTGATCGGGAGATTCTGTTCAGAATACCCAAGTCCAAAGTCTAAGGATGTTCATCTGCAAAAATATTTTCCAAAATGGAGAAGCATATTTTGATCGGTAGCGGCATTTTACTTAGTCTTATCTGGGGGCTGACTACAGTAAAAGCTTCTACTTTTTTAAGTGTCTGTCCTTTGCAGTACCAGAGTTTACCCATGCAGATAATGTTGCCAGGCATTGTGAAATGGTTGCTTATTTTTTGTACCAGTGTTATTTGTACTGGTGTTATTCTTAACACAAATAAGTGCAGCAAATAAGTGCAGCAATTAAAAGGTCGTACATCAAAGAAGGTGACATCTAGTAGTGCTTTCATTTAATATCATGGCAAAATTAATTCTGGCTTTACTGACTACTGGATCTTTCCCACGATGCCATGCTCAATTTTTCCCCTCGTTGGTTACTTTGCTAGCTGTCTCATATACTTTCTTAAACTCTTCCTGTTCCAGGTGTAAGCTATAACGGGTGTCCTATGCCTCCTCTACACCAGAGCTTGCATCCCATCCATCAGCGCCACATCACCGTGCCCACCAGCATCCCGCAGCAGCAGGTCTTTGCCCTGGCAGAACCCAAGCGGAAGCCATCCCTTTTCTGGCATACCTTCAACAAACTCACCCCATTCAAAAAGTGAAGGACACCGACATGAGGGGAGACTTACTCCAAGGAAGGACCTTGGAGACCCAGTTAAGCTTATTTAAGAAGCTCAGTGAATCTCCAGTTTTGGAGGAAAAACCGTGGGCTCCCTTGAGCCAGAAATGCAACTTTGTCTAGAAGAATAATGAAGTGTCTCAGCACTGCTCTGAAGTAAATGTTGCCAAGTGTCAGCACTGCTAATGAAGAGCAGTTTCCCTTCTGACAAAGACAACTTACTGTTACTCTAAAGCAGCAGTATTTGATCTGTTTCTTAGTTATGCTGAAGTAATGATAGAACTGTGCAGGTCATTGTAACATTTCATTTTTCTTAATCTTATGCTGATGGCCAAATTTAGTATAGGGAGGGGTTTTTCCTTAAGGGTATGTCAGCAAGGAATCTTGGGGGAGTTTTCTCCTTTTGGAGAACCAAGCAGGAGCTGCCCATTAAAATCAGGTGGATAACATGCTGTTGCTGGGTTTGGTCGACCCTAATCCTTCCTGTCTTTTTCTATTAAATTGCCAAATGGCAGGAGAATGTCCCACAGGGCCTTATCATATTCCAGATTGGAACAGGGAAGTGTTTATTCTGTCATATAGAAACATGAACAGAGTGCAAAATGGACTACAAAGATGTGTGCATTTATTGCATGCAAGTGGATACAAGAGGCGCCCAGGGCATCTCTGATTTCTTTCAGTCAGAGCAATATACTGCTTGCATGTGTACTCTTCAGTATAGAGCTTTTATATCACTTTTTGTGCACTTCTTAGCCTGGGAGATGCTTCTTTATATTCCCAGTATGCTTATTTCTGTGTGAAAAAAAAGTTTGTTTTTTTTTTAATGGAGATGATGTGAATGTACAATGTCAGAGTTGAGACAGTACGAGCTGACTGTTGACTGCTGGCTGTGTTACTTAGCTCACACGCTTTGTACTCATGTAGCTTTACATAGAAAATGGATGAATGGTAATGGAAACGTCTCCATTAAGTTCTCAAAGCAGTCTGGATCCATGCTTCTTCTACACAGGCAATCAGCAATGAGTTGTGACCAGATTTCTTCACAAAGAAAGAGAAGTCCTTACTAGAAGGGACAGAATAATTATGTGGACCAAAGATGGATTTCTGTCTCGGAGTCATGGGTCTGTGCTGGAAGGGGAAGGATCTGGCTGGAGAAAAGTCAGCTCTGGTCAGCATCCGCAGTATGTGACCTGCATTGCTTAAAGTTGATTTGGGAGAATAACTTTTAAATGCCACCAAGAAGAAACAGGATCTCGCTATTTGCAGCACTGATCATTTCTATTCGCTGACTCAAAAGGATGAAAAGACTATTGGTAATATGGAAGGAAAAAAGGACTTCTTATGTTTCAGAACTGATTTGTTACGAATGTCTTTCAAATAATTTATCCTATGCTGCTGATTAGGGCATTATCGGATGATAAGTATAGATCCAAGAGTATTCTTTGACAGTGGACACAATCACCTTTGTAATGAATCTGTACTATATGAAGAACAAACAATGGGCTAGAGGCCAGGCATCTTAATAACAATGTAAAAAAAGCCTTATTTTAAACATGTATTTGTTCCTACTGCTGTTCTTACCTCTGTCTTTTTACTTATTGTCAGTGTTGTGAAGCCTGCTAGTCTGATGGTTTCTGATTTGATAACTTTCTGGCAACTTCTGCAAAGTGCAGGTTTGTAGTTTTGATTTTAAATGACATCTTTGACAATTTTTGACATTTCAAATGCCTTGTGTATATAGCTCAGCAATAATGCAAAGTCTGGTGATGCTCAGCCAAATTGTTCACTCCATAGTGAACTTCATTGCTTGTGCTTTTCCATAGTGATAGAAGATGACCCGAAACAGTTAAGAACTGGAAATATGCACTGACATTTTCAGCAGCCCAGCTTAAAGAAAGCGCACAAGAAGGATAGTGACAAAAGCTGGCTGGGTTCAGTTTTCATGCTTAAAACAAGCTAAAAGACAATTCTAAGTAAGTGCTCAATTTAAACTGAATGAACTGACTTCCAAATGCCAGTGTGGATGCATGCCCTTCCACATAACTGAGCAACTCTTTTGTGCTTCTTACGTACCCATTTTCATGGGTACATCCCATGTTCAGGCCTGCAAACCAAAGTGGTGCATGTATCGTGGAAGTAGAGGTATTTCATATCCACATTTTGAAAGATTTGTTCTAGATACAAACAAATCTGAAGTTGGATTGCAGGTCACATGCAGAAACTTTCCCAGAGTGGCCTGAAGACATTATGAGAGCTACTTTTACGTATGTCTTTGGTAAAAAGATTTTGGTATGTATCTTCTGTCACGTCAGTGCCCATAAAGGCTCTTCCCATGTAGTAGTGCTGGTGCCTTAGCCCTAACAATGAACAGAAATGTTTGTGTGTGGTCCTGGATGTACCAGGTTGTTTTGTTTTGTTTTTTTCCTCGAGGAGAACTTAATTTCCAAAAGAGAAAATGTTTCATGGTGCAGATTACTCAGGACAGTTTTATATATAGTGCCCTACTTGTAGATATGTCCTCTGTGTTTTTCTTTGCAATCTTCAATAGATGAAGAGGCTACCAACACTGTATTTTATTGGTCAAGGAATATGCTGGCTATGCAGCAAGACTGATAAAATACAAGAAGGCAGGCCGAATTTAAATTACACCATAATCTTTTAAATGAATTACAATTAAACAAAAACACACTTATATTATCCAACAAGTAAGGCAAATGTTTACTTGGGGATCAGTCTGATTTCGGAGTCTGTGGGGAAAAGAGCTGCTAATAAAATGTAACATTTTCTGCTCTGGCGCCTCTGTCCTTTAGCAGAACATGAAAGTCCTGACTCTCCTGATGACAAAACTTACCTTCAGAAAGCTGTCTTTTCCACTAGCTTTTGTTTGCTATAAGTTACTGTCAAATGTCCTAGGGCAACTACTGAGCATGTTTGTGCCTCTTTTAGCCAAAGCACAGCCAGAGCCTTCCTGATGGCCTGCTGAGCAGACAACCTCAGACTTTTTGCATGAGATGCAGTAAAATATAATTGTCCTCAAATGTGTTCCCACTGAGTTAGGATAATGCCAAACCATAATTGCATCTAACTGGGAGCATTTGATGTGTAAAATAATAAGACTGTTTTACAAGTGGCTCTTGCCATGCTAAATTTCACGTTGAGTTTTAGTGGTCAGTGTAGTGAAGGAGTTCAAAGACAGACTACTTAAATGTAGTGCGTTTTAGTTGTCTTTTGAAAATAATTAGAGCAGAGTTTTGGAGCCAAAGGTCTTTAGCCATAACTAACACAGTACCTTTCCTTGACCGCCTTTCTGCTTTTTTTTCTACATGTGGCATCTGTGTGTAGGAGATGCCTTCTGAACGATCTCTAATTTAAAACTAATTGTTGTAAATACTAGGGATGACTTGCGTATGTATTTTATTTTGGCAAGTGTTTTGTAACGTTTTATCTTACATACATTGCTTTGTGCATCTCACCATCTGTGTGCTGTTACATGTGTTGTAAATCAAGTGTCCTGGCTACACAGCAGATGAGTTGGCTGTTGACGGCTGAAACACAACATATAGGACTGCAGTGTCTTCATGTGTATTTGTTCTGAAGTAATTGCATTACAGTGTTTGTTTACTCTTGGAACATTGTCAAATGAATCTATTTTCTGGAAATAAGTACAAACTTACATTCCCATTATTCTTGTTGTACATGTTTTAATTAAATAATGTGCAGCTGAAGTTCTTCAGCTATGTCTTATAAAACCTTACTGTACAGTTTTGAAAGTGTTGGACTTCTTAAATTGTCTACAAAATCCCTTCTGTGTGGCAAACGTTTCTCAACTGTCACATTTATTTTATTATTTTAAAGCAAAAAACACATCACACCATTTTCTGTTGGTTTTCTAGTAACAACTTCAGTACTTCCCAGTACAAAATCATTTTAGCAAACTGCTGAACCCAATTGTGGGGCTGAACTCTTCGTTGTTCATGCAGAAACTATCCTTATTGAGATCCCAGAGATACGTATCTGTCATTGTACTTTGCCTTGTAGCAGCCTGCTCCTTCAGTACCCCTTGGAACCAAATGCAAATGCAGCTGCTCTATTAATAAAATTGTGGCAAACAGAGGATGGTGATTTAAGTCCTGTGGTTTAGGTGAGGAGGTTTATATTCTGTTTTCTTTGGAACAAATGCAAATCCCAGGAAAAGAGTTCACCCAAAAGGCGTGCGTTAATGGTTCAGCTTGCTGCCTTGGCTAGTGGAGGAAAGTCTTTTGTATGTCATCATTCTGATGCAGAAGGGAGCACATCTGAACGGCATGCATGCATCCTTCCTGCTCAAGGCCATGTTAAAAATGGTTCCACTGAGACACAATGGCTTTAACAAAATAATCTGTTGTCCTGAAATCTTTTCATGAAAAATGCTATTGTGAACTCAGAAGATAGCAAAGTAGTTGGGCTTGCCAACTTATCCCCTTTCCTGTTCAAGCTGTTATATCTAGTTCTTGGTTCACCTCAAAGCTGGCAATTTCCAGGCCTCCAAGTGCCACTGCTGGACAAGATTTGTGCTGAACACTCAGGGATCAAAGCAAAACACGCAATGTGAGCGCTGAGTGAGGCTGTGGATGGCTGAGAAACATACTTTCCACAAACCCTGGAGTACAATGTCATGGTTGGTAGGCTTCCTGAAGAGGATGTCTCCCAGAAGCCTCTTCCAACTGAGATCTGTCTGTGGTGACCTCATTTGTGCACTTTATTTAATGTTTTGACATTTCAGGCCCAATTCTGCAGGGAGCTGCGTAGCACTGTCTTTTAAGTTCTTCAAGAGCTGATCTATCAGGTGAAGCTTTTCATTTTATGACTTTGGAGATACCCCCTCATACAGTTGGATATATCTTTGTTTTAATAACTATATATCCCGTGGTCATTACTGTCACGCTCAGCCCTGACAAAGGTAATTATCACCGGAGTCAATCTAAAATCCTGCCACTCAAATGCAACAATGTTTAAGAATGAATGATGGCTTTTTCTGCACAACTATTTCCAAGGCTTCTCTGTGACAAGGATGGAAGCATTTGTCTTTCTTGGTTCTATGCTCAAGAAAACCAACAAAAAAGCGTCAGATTGGATTAATAGTGCTGGGCTAAGGGGTAAAGAGAAAACATAGTTTGTTATGGCACTCATTTCTTCACATTAGCCTAGCAAATAGGTTAATTTGGCTGCAGAAGTGGATTTGTTCAGTCTGGAGAAGAGGAGGCTCAGGGGAGACCTTATTGCTCTCTACAACTGCCTGGAAGGAGGTTGTAGGGAGGTAGGGGTCAGCCTCTTCCCTCATGCAAGCAGTGATAGGACTAGAGGGAATGGCCTCAAGTTGCACCACGGGAGAATCAAGTTGGACGTTAGGAAATACTACTACTCCAATAGAGTGGTCAGGCTGGAATGAGCTGCCCAGGGAGGTGTTCAAGGAACGTTTGGACATTGTGTTGAGGGACATGGTTTAGTGAGAACAACTGGTGATAAGTGGATGGTTGGACTGGATGATCTTGTAGGTCTTTTCCAACCTTGGTGATTCTTTGATTCTACTATTCAAGGTGAGCAGCTAATTGCACAAGGCCCCTTTTCCTCACCATAAAGCTTGTAATATTTTTTATTACCACGGGGTGGTGGTGAAGATCTTAGTGAAAACCATTCACTGCTCAGTTGTGCTCCGGCTTTTTAAAAATGCTATTCAATGGACAGACCAGGTTTGTCAAATGTTTGCAGTGTGGGAACCACCCCAGGCACAAGGTTTTCAATCACTTGCAGTGACCAGGGTGAATTGAGGCCACTTGTTGTATCATTAACTAACTCCTTTTACTACCGGTTTTCACCCTTCACTGTTCATGATCAGCATTTATGGAGCTGATGATACTCTCAGTTGTTCTCCAGCTAGTCCTTGGAGAGCAGCAGTTTCAGTACTGTCAAGAAGATGCAGTGAAGCATCAAGTTATGGCTTCTTCAAATTTGGGTACCAGTCACAAATTCAGAGGCAAGATAACTGTGACTGATCCTTAAAACAGCAATGGAGAGCTTGCCAACTACATATGAAAAGCTCCTTGGCATAGAATTTCTTAACTCAGCCTTGTTACTTCTTTTCCATAATCACCTAAGATTTGTAATGCCACAATCACAGTTTTAATTTTGTTTTAATTTCCATACTCTTTCTGTCCTTACTTCCATCATAAATTGCTAACCAACCTTCTTAATTTTCTTTCACTAAAATAATGGTATGAGACCTGCCTTCCATCCTACAAACTTAAATAGCATATTTGTACAATGGAACAGGCATATCAAGGCTTTATTAGTTCATTTTAACAATTTTATTTCACATAACCATGGCAAAAGTTGAAGTACAGAGCACTTCAGCTTACTATTGGAATTAACAGAGAGATTCCAGTTTAGTCCTCTGTTTTAATTATTGAACAGCTCTTAAAATGAAATCACTGACCTTTGAGAATTTAGTGACCAAACAAGTACATGCCCTCAAGGCACATATCTGAAGCCTGCATTCTCTTACAGGAAGCTTTTAGGTAATACTGAAAGATGCCTAAGAACATCGCAAGTACAAAGTGAATGAGGTAAGACCAAAGATACGATATGTACACTGATGATGATGATGATGATATTGGTATTGTGTGGTGAGAAGTACATGTAAGGGGGTGAAACGCTTAGGCACAAAACACTCCCTTGAACAACTGGGAATGGAATTTTCTGTGGGAGGACAAAGGACTGTCAGTCTTCCCCATGGGGTAATTCATGTATTTAACAGCATTCCATACAGCACTTCTTTCTTTTACTCTCCTGTAGAGTTCTTTGACTAAGGCAGCAAATGCTTACATAGTTCAGAAATAGCAAAAGTTTGACATATTTTCAACTCCCTGTAGTGTAAATCAGCAGCAGATGAGAGATTTTGCTGGTGGGTGACCAAACACCCCTCTGTATGCTGCTGGCAAAGGCACTGCCAACAACATTTCAAATAACTGCTGCAAAATTGGGAACGTTTTGGAAAACAGAAGGAAAGATTAAAGGATGTGTCCCAGATTTAGGGCTATCCTACCCTATAAACTGAATGAATGTTTTAATTGAATATTCCTACCAAGGTGCGATTGTAGTTAATGAGAATATAGTGGTGTGTCTCTCTTACATGGTACCTGTGTCACTTGAAATGGTGTCAATGCTGGTTAGTATTTCAAAAGGAAACTGATCTTTGCTTTACATTCTTGTTCATGAAAGATCTAATTTAAAAGCCAATTGCATAAAATGTACTAGTTCTGACTACCATTAACCTCCATAGGCTAAGCTTCTGTGCATTGGTTATTTAAGGATAATAGCACCAAATAAACTGGATTCTAATTTCGTTGCTATTTCATTTTTTGTCCCTCTTTTTAACCTCTTCCTGCTAATTACTCTTATAAAGAGTAATTGATGAGCCCAATTCCTGCTCAGTGGACCTCTCTTAAAAGCCATAAAATAGCAAGGGCTCTCTAATGAAAGTGTAAAAATAAGCTGGACTTTATGAAGCACAGTTAAATGAGAGGGGGAGAACTAGACTCAAGATCTGCTTTTTGCTAAAAAATTCTTATTTGATTCCTCACATCTTTGTCCTCATCTCACTCCGCTTCAGCTCTGACCCTTTGTGAGGTCATTCAACTTATTAACCCAGAAAAAGACTAACTGTGATAAAAGAGAAAAAACAACAACAACAAATGCTGTTGTTTTGTGACAAGTTAATGGATTGAATCACCTTAGCTCACCTCCTGCAGGCACCACAGCCAGCTCGTGGGAGACAAAAGGTAGAAACTTGCAGCCATGAGCAAGCATGGAGAAATGTAGATGGGGAAGACCTGTTTCTTCTCAGTTGCGAGCTGTCTGACAGGCTCAGTTGTATTAGTTTTCCCTTAAAAAGCCATTAGATAAATACTGGGTTATTAATGGCCAACACTATCTGATCTGGAGCCCCAAGAGAAGAGGTATGTTGACTTCAAATGTGTAGGGTACTGTTTTTATCAAGTCTTTCAGAAAGGAAGGAGTGAGCTGGAAGCTGTAGACAGGCTTCTGTAGGGCAGAAGCGGCCATGAAGCAGCTCTTATGTGGGTGCTGCTCTGGCCAGAGGAGTGTAGAAATTATGAAAAAGAATGCCTATGTGTTATATATAATCTGAACAATAGTTTAGAGGAACAGGACCTTGTATGAATCCTTTTGTATGAGTGTACAGTCACTGCTCTTACTTGAATCAACCCCCCAGGGCTTGAAATCTTGTCTGTGCCCTTGGCTGTAGGACAGCAACAACAGCACACTTCCTTGTGGACTTGCCAGACACTGGAGTTTTGAGTTGTTGGTCAGAGTAAGTCAGATCACTGGAAGTGTGATGATCAATTTTGCTTTTATATTGTGATCTTGAAATACAGTTTAATATCAACCACATTCACAAAATCTGTGCTTTGTCAGTACTCTGGTGGTTTAAACAGAACAGAGGGAAACTCAGTGGGAGGTACTGAGTGTTAGTGGCTGGCTGCATCCTGAGGACATGAGGGGTAGCCCTCAGCTTTCCCAGAGCTTTGGTGATTTTCAGCTGCTCACCATCTACGTGCATCTGTATCTCTGTGGACTGTCCTTGCAGAGGTACTTCCACTGGTTGCACTATATAAGAAAATATGACACAGAACCCATATAACAAAGGTATGTCTGATATTCCCGTTAAATTATTATTGGAAATAAAGCCCAGCAGTGTCAAGGATGGTATTTAGTGCTGTATAGAGACCTGTAAATAAAACAAAACAAAACAATAGATACGTTGAAAGCCCATTTCTTTTTTTTTTTTTTTGACTCCCTCCCCAGCGCTGTTCTTGGGCTCACAAGCTAAATATGAGGCAAAAACCAATCAGACAGATTAAGCGAACGTACTTTTCCTTTCTTACATCTTTCAGCCAAGATCATTTAACCTATCTAAAGAATGAAAAGCTGGATTATACTGCTGGCTATTGCAGTCAGCACAGAAGAAGCACAAAAGCAGGATATCTGTACCCAAGCATATCCTGGCATTCCTGGCAATCCTGGACACAATGGCATACCTGGCCGTGATGGACGTGATGGCTCCAAAGGCGACAAGGGGGACACAGGTACTGTGTTCAACACAAATAGTTGGAAGTACAAAATAGTTTGCTATTAGTTTCCCAAAGATGCCTGACACCTTGCATTAATAGATTAGTCCAGCTAGCCCTCAGAAAACATCCCAGACTTCCATCACCTTCTTGTTTGAGGATGGAGATATGAGATAAGACCTAATGAAAGCAAAATAGGTAATATCATAGGTCAGGCCCAAGGAACAAAAATAGCTTCAAAGATGAAAGTCTTTACTTTCTGTTCAGGGGATATTTTCAGGTCTGCTTAAACATTTTGAAGCCTGTAAACATATTTCTGCATCTTTAAAATAGCAACCATACCTTCAGAAAAAAATCAAGCCCAATTAAAAGGAAAAAAAAAGATCAGTGTAGTAAGAAATGTGCAGAGGTAACAAAGCTTCTCTTTATTACCAACATTTTGCATTTGTAAGACTTGATTCAGTGTGCCTACTTGCTGTAACATAAGCACCAGTAAAGTGAAGGGCAGGAAAGGACACTATCTAAAAAATGGAATAGGATTCATGCTTGCTGTAGTAGAGATTCACACATAATACTGAAGACAGGAAATCTTCTCAGCCTAAAGGCAGTAACTCCTGTGGTAATTTAAGCCTCAGGATAAGGCTGCTCTTTGCATCCATGCTGCGTCATCAAGGCCAGGGGCCTACCAGGGGATGAACTTGCAGACATGTGGACAGATACTTCATCAAAAGTGTCACAAGTCCAGAATGCAAAACACAGAATGTACACAAAACTGCTTCATGTTTGCTCACAAATTTTTGTAGGAGAGCTTTCCCCCAACAGGCTTTTGATCAGGTCAGCAACTGCGTGGCATCACACAGCGGGCATCATAGTTTAATGCATAAACCTGTCATGAACAGCCTTACTGCATGCACAAATCAATCTAGATTGAAACTGTGCTCATCAGATAAACCCTTCTGCCATCCTGATCTTGCAGACTGTGACTCACAGCTTTGGGGCTTTTTTTTTTTTTTTTTTTTTTTTTCAGTGGAGTACATAACCCAGTGCATAAAACAAACTGAGGTCAACAGTCTGCAAGAAATTAACTTGAAATGTGCTACAGTGTTTTACTATGGCTTTTAAGTCAAAGGAAATGCCTGCCCTAAATAGACAGTTACTGGTGCAATCACAATCCAAAAGCTAATGAATCACTTTCTTTGCCAGGAAAGCCTATGCCTCCACAGGAAGTGAATGCTGCAAATCAGTGCTGAAGGTGTAGCTTGATGTGCATTTATTTGGTGGTAAAAATGGTGTAGGCAGGAACGTCTGCTACACCATGTTGCCGCCCCTTCACTCCCCTCTCCAGTACACCACAACTCTTTGTGTGCTTACACAGTAAATTAGATCAGCTGAAAAATAGCCAGCAGTTACAGTTTGGGTAAGAGTTACCTGCTGCTTACTGTCTGCTCTGGGCCGCTGAAAGTCAGGTCTACCCACATCAGCATTTATCTCAGTGTCTGCTGAATAGTTACCTTGAACTTGTTTATAAAGCAATTTACAGAATTCTTCCAGACAACCCCTTATGTGCTCTTTCTGTTTTCAGTGCCCTCGTCTTGCTAAAAATTAAAAAAAATCCATCAGCTTCTTACTAGGCAGATTCAGTTAATTGCCATGATAAATAAAGGGATTAAGAGTGAATGCTTCCTTCAGATCTACAGACAATATTATTCTACAGTGATATTTCATCACCACTGGCAAATGTCTGCAGATGTCTTTTCTTAGGGGGCAGTTAATCACTGTTTCATTTTGAGGCTTTTTGGTAGGTAAAGCTTCTTTCTGAATGTAGCTTCCTCACCCCTTCTCCTGCTGATGTCTTCCACGTTATCTTCCATGGATGAAGGCAACATGAGGACAAGAGGTTTCAACCTCATTGATGTTGACCAGCAGGTATCTCCTCTACATACTTCAATATCCCTCTTCTTTATGTTAAGCATTCTCTTTGTCTCAAAAAGGTGCTCTTCCCAAGCAGAGTTTCTGTTCTCCCTGTCAGTTTCCTCATGAGATAAAAGCCTCAGCAGTGGCACCCACCAGAATTCAGGAATAAAATGACTACATTATTGTTTAGCCAACCTTGAAGAGGAATGATCAAAGAAGGATTCAAATCCCATTTTTCTGGTAATGCAGTTGTTTAATGAAGATCTGTTTTTTATTTCTGTACTAGGTGAAGCAGGACTTCCTGGCATTCCAGGGAAAGACGGTGCAAATGGAGAAAAAGGCCAAAAAGGTCAGAAAAGGAGCACTTCAATTTGTTAGTTGTCTATGGGTTTATGAGCATTAGACATGCTATACACCCTAGCTGTAGCAAAGTAATGTTAAAGTTTAAAAACCTTTTCAGAAGGGGTACTAGCTGACAATATGAGAGGAATTTGCTACCTCCAGTTATCCTGCTGCCTCTGATGCCATATAACTTATCTGCTCATTCTATGACCTCACCTTTCCTATTGCTCATCCCTTTGTCAGCTGCTGAGGCAGACACCACATCTGTAGCTATCCAAGAAAACTGAAGCTCCCATAGGCATGTGTGTACCTTCAGGCAAAGGTACTTCAAAAAGAATTACAAAATACATGAATTGTACACCAGAAAATACAGTAGATCCTGTTATTCAATAAGATCGATCAGGTGGGTCCTTTCCAACTTAGGATATTCTATAATTCCATGATTCTATTCTCCTGCACTTCTTCCATGCCTTTGTGCAATCACACTTCATGCAAACAGCCTGGAGTTAAGCCAGCATCTTTAGTAGTATTTTAAAATCTATGCCCATGAGGTACTAGCCCCAACATCCTGGCTTAAAGCAACCCCCAAGGGCCACAGGACAAGAGTTGCCATGCATTCTATAAAACCAGCATCCCACCTCAGATCCCATTTCCCATATTCTTGTCATGTTTTTCCTGTCTCATCACAGCAGTCATAAACTTTTCCATAATCCCAACAGCCCAAGCCATGAAGGTCAAGAAAATGGATACATCACATGCTTAGCCAAACTATGTGCGAATAGAAAGTCTCCTGAGTGATGTGTGAATAAAAGCAAGCAATAAGACATTGTGCAAGTTGGACCACAAATTCAGTAACTTGATGATGCTGGACTTGTGCATATTTTGGAGTAATTGTGCATAGACTATTTATATTTCCACAAGCATGGAAACCTGCCAAATGCTGTATCCAGGTTCTCTAAAATCCTTAGGATAATTCTGAAATACATCATGGAATATGCACTGCATGGGAGTAATTACAAGCTTCTCTACTGCCCTCAGACGTTTCCCCAGTCTACTAGAAGGAAGGAGAGTGAGACATGAAAACACAAATGTCTAACATTACAGAGCTACCTTCTCTGCCTGTGTCACTGGCCTGTTGGATCTGTTGTGCTTGTTTTCCAAGAGGCTAACCACAGAATTTCATGGTTTTACTTTCTCGCTGCTGCCAAATATTCTCAGCTCTGAGCTGAGAACTGTAAAGTTCACTTTTTACATACAGTATTATTCCCAGCACCAGAAGCCACAAGCTTTCACACAGAAATGATCAGACTCTGGTTTCTGGTTGCTAATGTGCCCTTCAAAATACGGACCTTTCTCTGCAAATTTTGTACAGATGGATTTTCAAAGGCTTTGAGTTTCATTCCAAGTGTGAATGAAGAATAAACAGAGCATGTGAAAGCAAATCCCAAAACAAAAAGCCTTTAGTTGCAATTCAACACCAATCTATGGTTGGACTAGATGATCTTGCTGGTCCTTTCCAGCCTTGTGATTCTATGGTTCTATGACCTAGGTAACCCAAGCAAAGCCTCAACACGTAGAAACTACATAAATTCATGGCAAGTAAGATATGTGTGTTCCTCAAGTAGTAGATTCTCTGACTAAACTGCGAACTGTCTCCTCCACATAATAAAGGCTGAAAACATGGGTCTGAACAGATGCTGCTTGTACAAGAGATGATCTGAGCTGTCAGCGCTATCAGCAGCCTGTAGACTGATCAAACCTTCCTTTCTTTGAGCTTATTCTTGTTGCTTTCAGCAAGGGCCCCCATCTTCTATTGTAATAGCAGGCTTTTCTGTCTTATCCTGAACTCACATGTATGAAGAGCTGTACGTATGCTGAGCACGTATACAGTGGTGACATACACATATGTTTTTGTGCTGAAACTCATGTTATGACACTAATCCATTGAACATTTTATTTTTCCCCCCCACTTAGGTGCCAATGGGACTGTTGAAGAGAAGGGGAACAAAGGAGATAAAGGAGAAAGAGGACGACCTGGGAAACTAGGCCCAAAAGGAATTATAGGGTCAGTGGGTTACAAAGGTCAGAAGGGAGAGCTGGGACTGCAAGGACAAAAGGGTTTAAAAGGAGACATTGGGCCCATAGGTCCAAAAGGGACAAAAGGTGAAATTGGCCATCCTGGAATAATTGGTTTGCCAGGGCCAGTTGGCCCCACTGGTAATCCGGGTCCTAAAGGTAATACTGGAGATCTGGGGCCACCGGGTAGTCCAGGAATTCAGGGGGAAAGAGGCTTGAAAGGAGACAGGGGAGACAAGGGGAACACAGGTGCCCCAGCAGTTCTGCCAAGGAGCGCTTTCAGTGTAGGACTTACAGCTGCCACCAAGTTTCCTCCCCACAGTTACCCAATCAAGTTCGACAAGGTGTTTTATAACGGCCTAAGTGACTATAACCCAGTTACTGGCAAATTCACCTGCAAATTCTCTGGTGTTTACTATTTCACCTACCATATCACTGTCTACTCGAGGAACGTCCGAGTAGCTCTAGTCAAAAACGGGATCAAGATGTTGCACACCATGGATGGATACCAGGGTGCTGAGGACCAGGCGTCAGGAGCCGCCATCCTTCAGCTACGGGCAGGAGATGAGGTGTGGCTGCAGGCTCACCGAGGAGAGACCTTCAACGGGCTGTTTGCAGATGCTGATGATGATACCACCTTCACTGGGTTCCTCCTGTTCAGCACCACTGAGACGCTGGAACCCACAGCGTGATGCCATGCTGTTAATCTGTGACTTGGGTGAACTATCTTCTGATTTCTGCTCACCCGAATCTTACTGTTCAAAGTGGTGGAGGTTCTTTATGAAACTCATAGATCATAGAATGGCCTGGGTTGAAAAGGACCACAATGATCTTGTAGTTTCAATCCCCCTGGTATGTGCAGGGCTGCCAACAGTCCCACATCACTCCCCAGTAAAAGTTTTAATCTGCTGGCCAATTCCATCTGAATATAGCGGAAAACAAACAGTTCTCATGCCCATCTGTTAAAACACGCATCGAGTCTACAGAAACAGCGTAACTCTAAAGAGAATTAAACTCCTTTCTGACCCAGTCAGGTGCCCTAAGCTACTCTCGTCAGCTCCAACACACGGCCGCGCGGGGGCAGAGTGGGGCCGGCCGGGCAGAGGGGAGGCGCCGTTCCCGCCCCGTTTCCCGCTCGCGAGCGCCGCTCCCCGCCTCAGGCCGGGACGCGCAGAGGTCGCGGCTGTGCCCGGAACCGGGCTTCTGCGGAGCTCCTGGGCGCGTTGCCGGCGTTATCGCGCTCCGCCATGCTGGCCAACTGCCGGCGAGCGCTGCCCGCGGCACTGGGCCTTGCGTTGCGGGGCCGGGCGGCCGGAGGGCCGGGGCGGCGGGCCGTCAGCACCAGCTGGTGCCCCGTGGGTGCCGCCTTCGATACGAAGCAGCAGCGCAGCAGCGCGGCGGGCAGGGCAACGGTGAGCGGCGGCAGGGCAAGGCAGAGCAGGGCAGGGCGGGGGGCAGCGGGGCTGCGCCGGCCGCGGAACCCGGAGGACAGGGTAAGGGACATGGGGTGGGAGGTGCGCACTGCCTGCACGGCGTGTTGGAAACCACGGGGATGAACTGCGGCCTCTTCCGGGATCTGAGGAAACCGGGTGCTGGGCGGAGGGAGCAGTGTGTGTCTGTCTGTGTGTGTGCGTCTTTAACCTTGCGTGCCGAGCTGCTGCTTGGTTGTATGTTGTTTTATCTGTATTGTGTCCGTGCTCTTCAGCAGTGCTTCAAAATTAATTAGACCACTGTCATCTTTGTGTGTGGATACTATTCATAACATTAAGTGGCTCACTGCAAAGAAGCGTTTATATGTTGGGTTGGTGACACTTGGGCTTTCTGATGTATTTATTTTTAGGATGAGTCAGTTAGGCTTGTTTATGAGAATCTTAAGAATCTGACAAAGCTCCTGACCAGAATAGGATGTGCAGTCTTGATGGCACTGTGCATGCAGATACATTGAATCACAGTGTCCTGGAGGTTGGAAAAGACCACTGAGATCATCCTGTCTAACTATTGGCCCATCCCTGCTATACCCACTAACTTCATCCCTCCCTGCCACATCCGCATGGTTCTTGAACACCTCCAGGGATGGTGACACCACCACCTCCCTGGGCAGCCCATTGCAGTGCCTCACAGTTCTTTCTGATAAGTTTTTCGTAATATCCAACCTGAACCTCCTCTGTCACAATTTGGGCCCATTCTCTCTCTGTTACCCTGGAGAAGAGGCTGCCCCCCACCTCTTCACACCCTCCTTTCAGGCAGTTGTAGAGAGCGATATGGTCTCCAGTCTCCTCCAGACCAAACAATCCCAGTTCCCTCAGCTGCTCCCCATAAGACTTGTGCTCCCAGCCCTTTGCAGCTTCATTATTCTGCTCTGGACATGCTCTGGGGCCTATTGCCTTTCTTGTAGTGAGGGGCCCAGAACTGAACACAGCACTTTAGGTGCAGCCTCACCAGTGCCGAGTATGCCAAATACCTGTAAGTTCCAGGTATTCGTCCTCCAAATCACCTGTTCCTGCAGCACCAAGACTGTTGAACTAAGTGATTCAGCCACTACTGCAGTTTTGACTGCTGTTGACAGACCAGCATTTGTTTGGAAAACACTTTTCATCTCTTTCCCTCCCTTTGCAAGCACATTGATGAAGGTGTTGCTCCAGTAAAAGATCCAGCTAAATGTTGTGCATTTGCCTACTCTAGAGAAAGTGTTCTGTATTTGTTTGGCCTTTAGAGTGATTTAAAGAGCTCTGTAGGAATACAGATGTGTATTACAGGCTTGCTTAGAAATTACAGCGGGAAGGGTATAAGTGCAGATGCCAAGCAAAGAGGTGATACAGCAGCTGTGCAATAACACATGAAGAACATGGAAAACTGCAAAACTGCACTGGGCTTTTTCTTTCCTCTAATTTTTATGTTTAACTCTGTATGATGTTGAAGGGGAACTTCTCAGCTAATTCATCTCAAAGAGGAGATGCTTCCTAATCACAGAAGGCTGCGTGTCCAGGAAGAGCTCACTGCGAAGGATGAATGGTGATGCTGGGCTGCAGAAGGGCCTGAGCTCTCAAGATCTGCAGAGCAGAGCTCCTCAACTATCTAGAGTAAAGTGACTGGGCCTTGATTCTTATGCAACAAGCATTACTGAAGGGCACTCTAATGCATGTATGCATATGTGTGCATGTGTTAACATATGCATAAATATATATATATTTTCCAGTGTTCTCTTTATTGCTGTTTGGTTCCTGTCGCACATAACCAGTGAAAACATGGGAGTGAAAAGAAAGAGTTTGTCTTAGGGTGACCAACTTATGTTAAGAGTATTAGAAAAAAGTGATAGCATTAGCAACAGGAAGAGAATAGAACAAAGCAGCCCAGAATGTCCCAAATGCTTAGTTTTGATGATGCTTTTTCAGAAGCATCTTTTCTGCTGTGGGTCTGTACTGTAGAACTTTCCTAGCAGGCAGTGTTAACAATTTTGTGTGATCTGCAGCAGGAACTTAAGTCTCTTCAACAAGTGCAGATACAGGGATAGGAGAGGTTTCTGAGGGTTTGATATAAAACTCCATTTGCTGAGAAGAATCCTGACTTAAAAGAATTCCAGTGAGGATGTTCTCTGGAGGATGATGCAGGGAAGTGAAGATGTCTGTGTATGATGCCACTATCTTTGACTGATGTTAATTGATTTTATGACTATTTGTTCTACTAGGATACATGTGTTGGAGCACTTCAGGAAACTACTGCTGTGTGCTAGCTAGGGTCATTCTGGTAAAATTTCACAGTGGGAATTTCACACTGAAACAAAGAGGCAGAAAACAAGGAAGGTGACAGTGATGTGTTTCTGTTCTATTCTGCACTGCAGGGTCTGTTTGGTGTTCCAGAACTGAGTTGTCCAGAAGGATTTCAAGAAGCACAGGACAAAGCATTGCAAGAATCGGAACAACTAGTTCAAAAGGCATATTCAACACCACCTGGGCCTGAGATTGTAATGATCTTTGATCAGCTTTCAGATGCTTTGTGCAGAGTGGCAGATTTGGTAAGTTACTTTTTGTTATTTTAAGCTATTCCTTTTAAACTGACTGACTTTACACCTTACACTGTTCTGTTTCATTTCACATTTTTCAGCATTGCAGTAAATAGTAGATCAGCTCTGTGAAATTTTGTATTAAGACAGAAAAGTAAATTGAAAGTTAATTGCAAAGGCTTCAGCAGAATACAGGTAACTACAAATCCTGTAAAACTGTCCAGTTTTAGGACAGATGTAGGAGCAGTACAGAAGCCATGATAAGAAAAATAGTGGTGAAATCAGAATAGTATTTGACTGTTTCTTCTGTAATATTAATGCGTAAATTTTCCAGTATCAGTTATGCTATGGAAGATGGGGGACTGTGTAGCATGTTGGTTGCAAACAGTATTGTCTTTTATTAACACAATGCATCGGTTTCCTAGACTGCAGTTTCTGATGTCTGCAGAATTACGGTACTAGGTGCAATGCTTTTTGTCACAAATGTTGAGTTTTACCATGTACTCTTTATTGCTCACTAGAAATTGTCTAAAATGTATCATTTGGAAGAACATTGCTCTTGATCTGTAGAAAGCGTGTCCAGCTGAAATCAGTTGTTAATAAATAAAAGCTCATTGAATTTTTTGCCATTGGTTTTCGTATTTGAATTTCTCTTGGTTTCAGTTTTCAAATCTTTTTCCTTTTTCTTTTCAAGACCTCTTTTGTGACAGGTGTTGAAACTAGGTGATCATTATGGTCCTTTTCAACCCAGGCCATTCTGTGGTTCTGTGATTCCTGAAAGTACTTGCACGCTCATTCTCTTTTGTCGCTTTTTCTCTTTATATTACTAACTATGATCGTTTCCTCTTAATCTGTCAAAACCTAACTCAGGCACTTCATGTTAGAATTCAGTGGTCATAGTTGTGTTTTAGTTTGCTTTAAAGGTACCTTGGTTCCTCCTGTGTGGTGCTTTCAGGTTTACACGTTCGAAAATGGCCTGTCCTTGCAGAATTTGATCTGGAAGCGATTTGGACTGGGACTCTAAGGGATACACTGTACTAACACAGTTTAACGAAGTACAAAGATTAAAGATATTTTTTTTGAAAGACTCAGTCACTGGCTGCTTTAAAACTTGTTAGCACAGTTCTTTAATGAGCTTTATTTTTGAGAAAAAAAAAAAGTGCAAATTATTCAAATAGGTTATACAGAACTGTATCAATAAACGTTAATCTAAACAGAACTATTCCAGTGCAACTTTTGTTTATAATTAAAATTTTTTAATATGATTTCTTGACTCATTATTTTCTTATTTTACTGTGTCAGGCTGATTTTGTGAAAATTGCCCATCCTGACTTTGCATTCAGAGAGGCTGCTGAAGAAGCTTGCCGGAATATCAGTACTATGGTCGAAAAGTATGTTCTCTTTGCTATTGCCATTTGCATCTTTAAAGTGTACCATATGATCATCTGTGATAAGATGGATCCAAAAAAATATGCAAGAAACGTTTGTGTATGGCAGCAAATTTTCAGTCTTCCTATAACAGATATTCCAGAATTTAATTTTATTACAGTGTCTAATAAAATGTTTTTCTACTCAAGTTTAATTGTATGTTCATAACAGAGTTTACGTTGTGAGCTGACTCCGTGTCACTGAAACCCATCAAAGGTTTAAAACTGCATTTTTCTAAGACTCATGACAGTTAGCTAGATATTGTAAAATATATGTATAGAATCATAGAATCACAAGGTTGGAAAGGCCTACAAGATCATCCATTCCAACCGTCCTCCCATTGTCATTGCTACCACAAGCCACTAAACCATATCTCGTAGCCCCTCATCCTCTTGAACACTGCCAAGGACGGCGACTCCACCACCTCCCTGGGCAGTCATTCCAGTGCCTGACCACTCTCGGAGAGAAAAAGTTTTTCCTTATGTCTAATCTGAATCTCCCCTGGGGCAGCGTGTGGCAGTGTACAAAATGTTAATTTGGTTTTAAGCTTCAAGTTGTTGTATTTCACAGCACTTTTTCCCTGGTGTGCTGAACCTTTGAATTTCAGCCTCTGAATGAGACATGTGAAAGAGAAAAGGACAGTCCTGTTTAAGTTGAATGTTTTGGGATGTGTCTGTATAGAACTGATATATATATAACTGGTCTATCCTGACATGTGAGATCTTGTAGAATTCTGTTTCATAGAGCTTGTTCTTAAAACCGTCTGTATTTAAAGTTTGGACCTGCTTCTGGACGTTTGCTTGGTTTTGGTTTTTGTTTTTTTTCTTTTTAACATCTCAGTCCAAATCCTGAAAGTTATCTCTGTGATCCAGCATTATATCAGTTTGGCAAGCCTTGTGACTGAGATATCTGGTTAAAAAGACATTTCTGAAATGCATTTCAGCAAACTGTTGCTTTGGTCTTGCCAGAGTGTTTGGGAGAACTTTCACTAGCAACTGGATTTTTCAAGGCTTAGATGGAGCATGCCGTTTGTAGCAATGTGACTTCAATATCTGAATGATATTTCTGTTTTAAAATTTGTAGAAAGTGTTCACAAATTAACCCGAATCTCTTAGAATATAATCATAGAATAATAGAATGGCTTGGATTGGAAGGGACCTTAAAGACCATACTTGTATTTCCCACAAAATGCCATCCAGAATTATTTTCCTGTCTGAAGCACTTAATGTATTTCCATGCTAATTTGTCTACATGTCCTTTGTTTGTTCAGTTTGTAGGTTTTAGGTATTGTTGTGAACTAGGAACTTTGGTTTTAATGTTATCTTAATAAAGACTAAACTTGGCCTTTAAGTAGTGCTATCAAGAGACTGAAATATTTGTAGTGGTTGTGAATGTATGATTCTTTTCCTCTGTATTTCCAGATTAAATACAGATGTTGAACTGTGCCAGAGTTTGAGACGGTTGTTAGCTGATGAAGTGGTTATGAATTCCCTAGATCCAGAAACCAGGTACTTATTAATGTTTATAGATTTAGATGTTTAGATGATAGTATATCTCATTCCTTACTGAGCTTATAGTTTGTGTTCTGTTCAACTGGAAAACATACCACAACTCTGTGACAAATGTGTTGGTTATTACTGAATTACCTATATGTGAGTTAGGAAGGTTGTAGTTCTGCAGTCTTGGAGCATGCCCCTGGGACTGCAGAGCACTGCATCACTGATATCCATGAATATAAAAAACGAGAATTCAAGATTTACTATAATAATACCAGCTTGATTAAAATGAGGTGCACTTCTGTGATGTATGCGTCAAAGTAAGTGTTTAGCAATAAAAATAGGGAACAGACTTACATAACTTGAGTTGAGTTTGTAGAATCTGAAATCAAGGGACTTTGTTCAGCCTGACAATATCAGGTGGATCTCCTGATTTTTAGGCTTAGTCAAGAGTCCACTAGAAAAATTTCTGATACATAATATCTTTGCTGATGTTTCAGGAAAAAATAAGAATGCTTTTATTCATGGAACTTGTGAGCTGCAGATGGTTTTTTTCTTTCAAAATCAGACTATCAGTATATTTAAAGCTTACTTTATGATTGCCTTAAAATGTTTTATTAGCTGTTTATGTACTTACAGTTTTTAATTATTTTTTTCCTGACCTGGTTAGACAAGCTTAATGCCTAATGTTTGCTCATGATACGAGTAAGTTATTTCCTTGATTTCTTTCCATATAATCAAAGATGATAGATATTGTTTTCTGATCGCTTAGAATAAATGAAGTGTCAAATTAAAAAGGTAATTTGCACAAATTGGTTAAACATGTAGATTAAAGTAGTGGAATTATTTTGAAAGATTACTTTCAATGCAGATGACTAAATAACTACGAAGGAAAAAATTTTGATTAATTGAGTAAACTGTTGAGGGCTTAAAACATAGGAGGTCTGTGTCTGTAACAGCAGTACTCGTAACAGTGGAATAAATAATATCCTCTATTGAAGATATCAAACATAACTAATAAATATAAAAGATGTGAAGAAATTATGCTTAGTATCAAATGAGGCTGTTTTAACAGGGATTTACTGTATTTTTAGGCGAGTGGCAGAACTTTTTATGTTTGATTTTGAGATCAGTGGCATTCATTTGGATGAAGAAAAGGTAATTTTTTGCTACAACACATGTATAGAAATTTTCATGACTACCAAAGACCAGATAACAATACATGCAGGATATGAAATGTGATTCTGGGCCAGTTTGTCCTCTGAAAAGCCCTTTGTCTTCTGTGGAGAATTTGGTGTCTATCAGAAGAGATGAATTTTCTCCATCTTAAGTCATTTCTATAGTGGGCTTTTTTAATGTTGTTTTAGTCGTTAATTGGCTGTTCTTTATATGGAGTATGTTTGAGTAGCTGATCTTTCCTTTGTTGACTTCAGCCATACCTTAAGAATGTGTTGATGCTGTAAGTCTAATCTTAAATGTAGCATTTTCCGCATCATTTCTGGGAAGATTAAGATTTTTTCTAACGTAATACCTAAAGATATTATGTATTTTGTACTTTAATTTTCTTTCAGCGTAAAAAGGCAGTCAACCTCAACGTCAGAATATTGGATTTATGTAATGAATTTCTCACAGGAACTCACCTTCCCAACAAGATTGACAAACGTGTTTTGCCAGAGCATATTCGGTCTAGTTTTACGACTGAAGGCAATTACTTAGAAGTTGCTGGTCTGCATGCTGACTGTCCCGATGATCTGGTGAGTACTCTTCAAGTCAGCTTTGGCATGCTGAATAGAAGAGCATATTAGTTATTTTAATTGTTATTCAGGCATATGCATATGGTTTAGGATTGTGATGTTATGACTGACAAGGAAGAACTGTTTTAGAGCCTTGTAATCAGTGGCAGCCTTGACTATCGTAGCTATGAAATAGTGGAGGCGGAGATCCTGAATGGATTGAAAAAAAAGAAGCAGAATACAAACAGTGGATTTCAGTCAAGAAGACTCCTGCTTATTCGGTAAACTGAGAGGTGAGATCCCATGAGATACAGCTGTGAAGGGTAAAGATTTTAAGAAATCTTGCAGCTCTTTAAAAATAGTGTCCTCTGAGCACAATCTGGATACTAAAATGCCCAGTATCAGTTTATCCTGATACTTTGAAAACCAAGCAGACTTTTCAGGAGTCAGTTTCAGCAAGCAGGGAAATCATGATAGAGCTTTGTCTCCAAAAGGCATCAGACTGCAGGTGGAAACAGGTAAAAAGGGAGAAATTTAGAAACCGTGCCTTTACGTCTAGGGATGAGATTAGGAAGAGCAAAGCTCAAGTAAAGTTGAGGCTTATAAGGAACATCAAAAGCAACAGGGGGAGCATCTACTGATCCATTGGTACTAGCAGGCTGAAAAAGGAAAACAGAGGATTGATGAGTGAAAAACTTAGAGGTTAGGTTGTACAGAAAAAATCTTTTACAGTGAGAGTGGTGAGGCACTGGCACAGATTGTCCAGAGATGTGTTGGATGCTCTGCCCCTGTAGACATTCAAGGCCAGGCTGGACCAGGCTCTGAGCAACTTGTTCTAGCTGTAGGTGTCCCTGTGCATTGCAGAGGGGTTGGACTAGGTGTCCTTTAAAGGTCCCTTCCAACTCTTAATGATTCTGTGATTCTGTTAAGTGGGTGACTTCATTACAGCAGACACAGATAAGGCTGAGATGCTAATTGCTTTCTTTTTCTCAGTGTTCAGCAACAAGGTCTTCCAGGTCACTGTACTTAGAGAAGGAGTTCAGAGAGGAGAATAGCCAGCTGTAGATGAGGATCCAGTTTGGGGTGACTTGAGAGAAACCAGCCTGTGCAAGTCCTTGCAATCAGACAAGCTGGGTCTAAGTGTTTGGAGAGAACTGGCTTGATATCCCTGAAAGGCTGTGAAGACCAGAGAAGAACCCCAGTGATTAGTGTGAATGAGGTGTGGCTGGGCAACAAGCTGAGCATGAGCCAGCAGTGACTCAGGCAGAGTGAACAGGCTGGGTGATCAGGGGCAAAACCAGAGACTGAAGGAAAAGTTTATAGCCTTTTATACAGCACACTTTAGACCACATCTAGATTGCTGCATCCAGTTTGGGACACCCCTTGCTGCTCCTTCCAAGAAGAACAATGTCACACTGGAGTGACTTGGAGGCACAATTGGAAATTAGAAATTCCAACTGGAGAAACTTCTTCATTATGGGGATACACAAGGAATAAATCAGGCTGTCCAGAGAGGTTATACTGTCTCTTGAACAGTGGGGATTTTCAAGACCCAAATAGATAAAGCTCTCTGTAAACTGATCTTACCTTATAGCTGACACTGCTTTCAGCGTGAGGTTGGACTAGAGACCACCTTAGGACCCCTCCAACCTGAATTATCCCAAATAATCCTATTTTAGTTATTGTTGATGATACTTTTCTCAAAACAATTCATTTAGGAAGTGTTTGTTTATAAATTGGTAATGGATTTAGATTCTTTGAAATGTGACAGTGGTAATCATCTAGTCTTTTAGATGTGAATCTAGGAACATATTACAGCTCTCAAATCTTCTCACATAAAGTAATTGAGATGATTGACTTCATCACGAAAAAGAGAAAAGCTGACTGTAGTAGAACCCAACCTGAATTGTTTGTTCTCTGTAAGAAATGAAAATTGAATTAAAATTATGGCACCGAGAGGATGTAAATGAAGGAGAAATACTCACTGCTTGTCATTTATAAACTTGTCCTGAAAACAGTGTGATCTGCTACTTAAACGTCCAGTAATACATTAGTAAACGATGCAATTCTCTCAGTCAGGTATTTGCAGAGGCTCTTTGGAAATGATAAAATAAAGGTTGGAAGGGACCTCTGGAGCTTGTCAGTTCAAGCCTTATCATGTTCAGAATGGGATCAAGTAGGTCAGGTTGCTCATGGCCAATATCTAGTTGAGTTTTGAACACTTTCAAAGTATGGACATTGGACCATCTTGCTTGGCAATCTGTACCCCTGGTGTTTGACCACTTATAGGATTTTTTCATGGTATTAAACAGGAAACATTTTTTTGCCAGCTTGTGTCGGTTACATCTCATCCTCTTGTTCTGCACCAAAAAGGGTCTGGCTGCATCTTCCCTTTGTACAAAATATACAAAGTGAAGGTCTTCTTAAATTGGTTTGTGAAGTAGAAAAAGCATTTTACCAGGGTTGCTGAGGCGATTTTTTTGAGGTATAATAAAAATAAATCAGAAATAGCAGAAAAGGTGATTGTCCATGAGCAGATGGACAGACTAATTGCTTACTATCTTGAAAGAAATAAGGCTTTTCTCTTCCTCCTCTTTCTTTCCCCTGACCCCATCTCTGGTTCTCATCAGATCCTTCCAGGAGCCAGTTTGAATGATATGCGAAGGACAATTTTCAGAGCTTTTAATAGTCTAAGACAGCTCATGGAGTGGTCTGAGGAACACAGATGTTGGCACAAAGACAAGAGGAGGGGCCTGTTGACAGGAGGGGAGAACAGGATCCCTTTTAGCACTCTTGAACTGTTACGTTGTCTCATTGCATTTCATCTTTTATGATTAAGAGAGCAGTGATTGACAGAGAGTCGTAATTACTGTTATTAAAATGCTTTACGCTTTTTCTAACAATATGAACGAATATCAGATTTTCAGTTGCGTTGCTTATTTCCTTAGGAGTCAGACTGTAATAGTGTGATTTTTTTTTTTTTTTTGATTTTTTTTTTCCATATTAGGTGAGAGAAGTTGCTTACAAGATTTTTCTTTACCCAAATGCTGAACAACTAAGCTGTCTAGAAGAACTGCTTGCTAGCCGAAACAGTCTGGCACAGCTGGTTGGGTATGACACCTTTGCCCACAGGGCTCTTCAGGGAACAATGGCCGAAAATCCAGGTATAAGGCATGCGTGGAACAGTAAGCTGAGTAAGCAAATGAGCTGTGTTAGGTGTGAGGTTAAAAACTGCTAGTTTATTTTGCAAAGCTTACACATATTTCTTCCAGTGAAGTTTCTTATTTCATTTACATTTTACTCATGTTTCCTTGTAAATGGCAATAATGTGAGTTGGGTCCAGTGGTTTTTATTCAGAATCAGTATTGAATCTTTAGATTACAAAGTTGCCATTATCCTATAATGGTATAATATAAATATGGTACTGAATTCCCTTAAAATGGCGGTGCAGTGTTCAATAATATGATTTGTTATTCTAAAAACAACCATATTGTTTTTATGTTCTTATGTTCTATGGTTCCTTTTTTTTCTGTTTTGTTTGGGAAGCCATGATCTAAATGTGACACCCTTTAAAGGAATGAATCACTTTTTTTCTCTCTTTTTTTTCTCTTTTTTTCCCCCTGCACTTCTAGAGACAGTAACACAGTTTCTAGAGAAGCTTTCTGACCAGTTATCTGAAAGGTATGTCTTTGTCACTAAGATATTTTTGTAAGCAGACTTTTATTTCAAGAGCAGAGGGATTCATGTACTACAAAATCAGTCATTGCTGCTTATGTTTTGGGGAAATAAAAAGCAGGACTGTCTCAGAGTTTTGAGGTGAACTATTAAAATGTATTCTGTGGCTATGATTGGAGAACAGCCAAGACTGAATACAAGGGATGTGACAAGAAATGCAGGCAACAGCAAACAAGAAGACAATGGTTAAGTATTGAAGGGCACCTTTTATGGCCTTTTCCCATATGCACAACTCCACATGTGTACTTTACATCTATGAACAAATTTCCCTCTGTCCTGCTATCTTCCCCATAGTTCCATACAGCACAGAACACTTTCATCACTGTGTCTTAATGGGGTGTGTTGTCAGAAAGGAAATGCTTGGGATGTGCACAACTGCACGTGTAGGAAAGGGGGGTAAGAAAGATTTGATTGGGAGTACTTGTATGAGAAAAGCAAAAAGGAAAGTTCTTGTACTGTAGTGTATGGGCCTGAGGTTTTCTAGAGTACTACCAATCCCTGATGGTAGAACAAATGCTGCATTCCATTGCTGAAATATCATTCATGAAGTTTTTCATCATACAATTATTTTTCAGAACTCAAAAAGATTTTGAAATGATGACAAAGATGAAAATGAAGCTTAACCCTCAGAATTCAGTAAGTTAAATTTACGCTTATTTTTTTATATAGCATAAACTAACCATATGAAAAATCAACTCAATTTTCATATGCAACGTGTAGTGTAATTACAAAGAGATGCTTTCCATCTTCTTCTTTAAAGTGCCTTTTGGCTTCCTAGCTGCTATTAGTATTAAAACCAAGCGCTGAGGCCGTGATGGTAGTTGGCTGATACAAAGTGATACTAATTTATTTTGAGGGTTTTTTTTTCTTGGTGTCTGATCCCGCTGCATATTTGAGTAAGATGGATGATCGTAATGCAAACTGTTAAAATAACTTCTCAAATTCTGGATTATGATGCTGTTTATGATGAATTTAGTGCAGATTGTTTCCCACTGCGGTTTAAGTTCAGTGACTTGCAGAAACAGCAAAAATATGCGAAGGAAAAGAAAGCGTTTACTTTGGGTTCACTTGCTGTTCATTATTGTAATTATAAGCTGGAGTTCTCTTTCAGAAATTGATGCCGTGGGATCATCCTTACTACAGTGGCGTCCTTCGTGCTGAGAGGTAAGCTCCTTACGTTCATGATTGTAATGTAAATGAGTGCCTTTATTTCATTCCTTGCAGTAAGTATAATGAAAGTCCTCAGTGTAAACAGGGTTTCCTTCTTTGAAGATGTGCTTCAGTATGAAAATATAAAGAACGTGTGAAGAGGCAGTTGTTGGCAACATTGCTTAGTTACTGTTGGAATGCCTATAAATTTTTGGCTCTTCTGTTGTTTCACAGGAAAGTATTGGTCCTCTCTGGAGATACAAGAGGATAAAATAGTTTCACAACAGACAGAAAATCCTTGTTTTCATTTTGCCTTTAGCAGAACTGCAGTAATGTTTAAAAATAAATCTTGATCACAGAATGCAATCTAATTCCTCTTGAAGGAATAGTTTAGTTTACTTCTTTACTAAACTTGTATTTATCATTCCCTTTTATGGATCTCAAACAGAATATTCTTGGTTAGGTTTTCACTCCTTGCAGGTAGAATTCATTCTCATCTCTTTTGCAAAGATTAAGAAATAAATCTAACAGGTCCACCGCACAGACTTAAATTGTGTACAAGAAAAGAGATGGCAGCTCTGAAAGGCAGGAGCACTGCATGTTGTGTTCGTTAGATCAGTGGCACTGAGCTTTTATTGTGTTGTAAAAGAGAATTTAAAGCTGTGCTGCTTTCACCGAGGGAAGAGAAAAAAATCTTTCCTTCATTGCATTGTTGTGTTGTTTTGTTTTGTTTTGGAGGGCGGGAGAAATGTCCTTCCAGCTTTATGCCTTTTACAGAAGTGGCACAGTTATGTCTGTAGTAGTACTGTACACAGTGCATGGTTTTCATTTTTGTCTCTGCCGTGTTTTGGCACTCAGTAGTAGTTTGTGTGAGAGGTTTCTGTATTACTAGGAACTTCATTTCTTCTGCTTTTCTTAGAATAATATTTCTGTTTAAATGAAACCAAATGAATGCTTTTGAGTGTTTCTTTTGGGCTATGGTTGCTTCGTGGCTCCAGCTGATGTACAGAACCATAGTTTCATTGTTACTATTGAGTATGTAAGGTGTGAATTATCTTTACAGTCATAAGTATAACAGGATATAAAGTGTTTTAGTGCTTAATTAACATGGCAATGTTCTAGTATGTCACACATGCATCTCTAAGGGGTGAAAGAAATACTAGATGAGACAGCGCCAGTATCTGTTGGAAGAGATGCTCTGTTCTCTATTTTGGTCTATACAACCATATTTTCACATAAATGTTGTGAGCAAACACTGGACAATGTGATCCTGATGTGATCTTTTACTCCTTTATTTTTTCTCCGGGTTTTAATCCTCCACATGCACCTGGACTATAATATTTGCCCCTTTTTACTCCTATAGTTTAGTGAACGTTTCTGCTGTTCTATAAGGTGAACAGCAGGTGGAGCTCCAGACTTAGCTCAGGAAATACGTTTTTCTTTCTATAAACTCATCTGCAAAAGTTTTGTTTCTGTCAGCTTTCACCAAGTCTTTTCCCTGGAAACTTGATCCTACTTCAAAAAGTTCAAGTCTCCCATTGATGGTAACAGAATAGTAGGATGGTTTACTTCCTTTTTTTTTTTTTTTTCCTTTTTTTTTTTTCTTGATGCTAAGTATCCTCTCTGACTTTAAACTCGCAACAGCCTAATGTACATTTGACAGAAACTAGAGACAAAAGTCTGAAATCCATGGTAGAAGTATCTTAAAAGGAGATAGAATAATTAGAAGAACCTCAAGAATTTTGGCAGGCTAAGGGTAATAAAACAGTGAATGCTGGAACATGCTTCAGCCTCTAACAAGTAAGAAGATGTCTAATATGTGTATTATAAAATAATGCTTTTGAGTTTTAGTGCAGGCAAGTACCATGGTATTAATTAAATCCCATTACTTCTCAGTAAGTGCTGCTGAAGTTGTAAGTAATTCTCAAGATCCTGATCCTACAAAGATGTAGTAGCCCTGATGACTTCTTTTGGGTCATTAAATAATAAATAAAAATTGATGGAAGAGACCTTTTACAGTCAGTTATTTGTCTTGAAGGTGGGGTTAACTGTACTTAAGTCACTTCTGACTGAAGCATAGAACTTTTTGTGAGAACTGTCAGTGGCGAGCTTGCAGTATTTGCGTTGACTCCTGTTTTCCTAACCTTTGTTGCTTATGAGATCGGGCTGACTTTGTTGGCTATAACTCACTTTCGGGATGTTTGCCAAACTGTGAAAGACTTTATTCAAGAAACAATTGGGATGTGCTCTCAAAGTCTTGCTCTCTGTGCTGGTCTGTTGCTTTGGGACTGCAAAAATGAGTAAGACTGGCCTTGGGGATGAACAAATCAATACCAAAGTAATCCAGTTTCCCGCTCTGTAGGAAAGAGAAGCCACCATGACAACTGGAGGCATTTTGGATCCTGGGGTAACCATCTCAGCAGAAACTAGGAACAATTCAATCCTTTCATATTGGGGCTGTACATAGACGTCTGGCTCGCAGGGAAGCACATTTGTTTCTCAGGGGCAGGGGCGATACCAAGGTACCTGAACATGGCTGTGAATGTTTCTGAAGGCACATACACTGAAAGCTGTAAATGCGTTATTTTTAGCTTTATGAAAGAATGTTTTCTATTGGGAATGTCAAGTGGAAAAACAGCCCAGAACGTTTGTGGAATATGTGAGAAAACTGTCACTTCTGTTCAAATTGAATCCTGAAATGAAAAAACAATGCAAAATTTTAAAAGAATCAGGAAATCTTTCAACCAAAATGCCCAAAGGGAAGGAAAACTTTCTATTACTGTCTGTTTATAAGCAAGGGAAGGCATGTCTTCTATTAAATTAGCTTACCAGTCACTAAGCTGGTGGACTGGTGTTTTTGGAGGAAAAAATGAAAGTTACTGAAAATCCTTGCTATGTTGTTCATTGTAGAATGGTTATTTAACAAATTTGTACTGTGATTGTGAGGAAGGCTCAGAAAATTGTAAGTTTTGTTATGTGCTCAAACTTGCACTGTATACCGTAGAAGATACCACTACTTGGTGGTTTACACGCAGTGTTTTGAAATATCCCAGTAAGGGCATAACAAATAATTTGTTACCCTTTTCTTCCTGTTATCACTGAGTACTTAGTTTGTTATCTTCTTTACCTAAGAGTTAAAGGAGTCACGGTAATACAGGGAAGCGTATTATATGTTAAAAGCATTGTAAGAAGCTTTAAAGTCAGTGGTCATTCTTCCTGACTTTAGGATATTCTGTTTGCACGACGAGTCATTCAGAAGCAGAATACACATTTCAAAAATCACGTATTTATTCAAATTGCTATGGAATGTCAAAGAAATTTTTTGTTTGATATGAAAGCAAAGTCAATCTAAAAGTCATATACGGTGTCGATAGCAAACCAATATTCTGAATTATCCCCTGATCGTAATAATCTCTAAGATACAATTAACAGAAGGAAAAAAGGATAAGATACAGGTGCTAGTGTATGGTTGATGAGAGTACAAAGGCTTTCTAGTATTATTATTTTTTTTTTTTGAGAAATTCAGAGTCTTCTATAAATCACGGTTAATAGTCTCCCTTGAGGTAAAGAATTAAATTTCATAGTCTGGCATGTAATGAAAATTGGAAGGGGTTTTCCTTGTCTTGATCTCTTGAAGTGATTAACCTGAGGGGTTCATCTTTTATCTTCTACTGAGAAGTTTTTTTTCCACTTTTTTTTCAAGTTTATTTGAAAGTTTAGAGAGAATCTGTTTTATTAGAGATACTTCACTTAGTGTTCTGAACTTTCATGGTAGTCAACAGGATAATGTTTTTTCTCAAAAGTAAAAACAAAGCACTGGGATTTATCGGGGACCACATTTAATAGCCACAGATAAGAATTCTTGCCAAGGGACTAATTTGCAGTTGTTAAGAGTCTAGCTTAAGCTCTGAAGGCTTGGCTCTGAAGAGCAGCAATACTTACTCAAATATCCCTAATGTCCAAGCTTATCAAAAGCATCCTTATTAAAATAGATGAAAGTCACGCTACACAAAACAGTCTTAGTTTCTTTCCAAATATACAGCTTAAATGAAAGTGATTTTAGAAGTCTGTATTTTATTTAGACTCAGTGAAGTCATACAAGCTTAGAAATAATTATTTATAATGACATACTACGTCTTTGTTCTTCACAGAGACACAGCCTTTTTGTTTGAAGCCTGCTGTTCTTGAAGAATAACCAAACCTCACTGTGTCAGTTAACTTCTTTTTTTAAATTGGTTTTTAAATTGGTTTGGCTACATTAATTCTTTTAAAAATATTGCTGGGCTGCTTACTGTAAAAGTGAGGTGTCTGGATTTTTGAATGTAGTGTATCCTTTAATATAAAGCTGGAATTTACATCAAAGAAACTACTGTTTTCTTTGATATTTCTGCTTTCTTTAGGAGAATACTAGGATTTTTTCTTTCTAAACTTTCTGGGCTTATGTTCTGCAATAAACTGTATAAGAAAAGTTTTGTTCTTTCTAGGGTTTGTTGTAAGTATCAACGCTTCAGGGTTTGAATTCAGACATTCAGAGTGAAGTGAGATATTGGAATATGCCTTAAGACAAAATGAAAGCAGAACAGACTTGGTTTGGGTTTTTTTTGTGTCTCGGTCTTTCACAGTTTTGGACGTTTGAGCATAACTTGCGTTATGTAGTTGTGCGGGTTCAACAAGGCAACTGAAGATTCACCATTAAAATACAGAGGACTATTTCTAATTCTTGATACATTTTTTTAACTGAAAGTTTGGTGTAGAGGAAAATACTGTAAAGATGAGTTCACTTATATTTGACACTGTTTCTGATTTGTTCAGAGCAACATTTCTATATTGGCACCCTTCCTTTTTTTTTTTTTTTAGGAGTATGATATTTCCTATGTCTAAACAAGAAGCAATCTTTTTTGAAAATCTAGTAGTGTAAATGTGTCTGAATTTCAAGAAATGATCTTTCAGATGCATAATTGTGTTTTCTGATGGTTATATCTTTATTATTGTCTCCTTTCTTCTGCTCTTCCAGAAATGCATACAGATCATTTAAGTTTCATGTAAGGACTTACGAAAATTAAGTGCTTGAGTTCAGGAGTGGTTCAGAAAATTTATTCTTGACTGCAGATATCAAAAAGACCATAACTGTGTTTTTGACCTCTGATAACCCAAGAAAAGAAATCTTTTGACTAGAGTGTGTATTTCTCTGTAAGGTTCTGTTGTGATGCATCAGATCACCATTCTCCCATCTCCTTCACCTACATTTCAAAGGCTTCTTCTCATAGAAAGGAGCTGTGCTGTTCATTATGTTGGGATTCAGCTATGCAGTTCAGCCAGAGAAGTATAAGCTTCAGAGAGGAGCAATCTCAGTTCTATCTCAGTTCAAGACTTCTGCTAAGTAGCTCAAGTTAATACCCTGCTAAGCATGCGTGGCCTCAGAATTGTAACTTCTCTGGGAACACAGCATCCTAAGTATCTGTGTTAAGCAGGTTATCTGATTCTTGCCTGTGCTTGCTTAGTTGATGTGAACCCTTTCCCTTCCTTAGGAAAGACTTTAATTTTGTCTCCGTGTATTTACCAGCTTTAGAGACATCAGTAAAATGTTCTGCTAGTGATGTTAGTATGCTGTGTGCATCACTGTCCTCATTGAATTCTTCCTGACTGCTTAGATGCTGCAGCAAGCAAGCTTCAAATTGTGGCATAGAAGAAAACTGTTCTTCTGGCACTTCCCTATAGCTTCTGTCACCAAATGAGGCTCCAGTTATTCATTCGTTTCCAGTGTAGATTTTAGTAGTCTGTCTCCAGAGCACTAACCTTTCTTGCTAGTAGCAGTAACCCTTAGCAGAAACTTTATGGGTAGCACAATGCCTGTTCGCATAGCTCGGTTTGAGCTGTTTTAACTTCCTTTCTTATTTCTTTTCCCAAAAAAACATCAATGCATTTCCTGTTGGAGATAAAAGTTATAACTTGGCTGAGTAAATGCAGAGGCAGCTTGCCAAAGAGTGACCAGAAAATGTTTATATTAAAGCAGCTGCTTTTTGCTGGTTTGCTTGACTTTGATACCGCTTTAAATAGAAGAAAAAAGCTAGACAACTATTCAAGTCTACAGTTGATAACAGCTTGAAAATCTTGCATACAGTAATTCTCTATGGCTACTGCCATAACGTGTAGTATAAAAATACATATTAGGATCATCAGTGGCTATTAACATGCAGACTATATAGGTTGCTTTGCTCTGAAGAGTGAACAGTTTTGGGGCAGGCTAAGCTAAAGTACTTGGGAATTCTGTTCCTTTTGATGTAGGGTCAGCCACTATCAGTTAATTCATTAACTGAAGTATTTGACTAAAGCTTTTGTCCTTTTGTTCTATCCATAAAGAACTGCAATGGAATGACTTGTTTTGCTGGGGTTTTGTTGAGAGTCTGCTGTGTGCATTTTCAAATGAATTTCACATTTGAAGAAATGAAGGAAGATCGGTGAAATGCCATACACCTGGGTTAGAAGATGGTGAACTTTGAGCTTCAGGAGAAATTAATTTTACAGTCTTGTATCTGCTCTCAAAAAGGGTCCGCATCCTACACAGACAATCTCTATCTTTGTTATGTAGCAGTTTAAAAGTGTATTGACAGAAGTCTGCATCTTAGAGTTTTATGCAGTATTTTACATAATCTGGCCAGGGTCGCAGACTGTTTTGAAAATACAATCCCAAATCCTTGAACACCAATAGAAATTTAATTCAAAAGACTGAGGGAAGAGAAGTTTGGCTTGCTGTCACAGTCTCAGTCACCATAGCTGCCAAGAAGTTGTTCTACGGTGTTTTAGATGAATACAGATTTGAACACTGAAATATTGTGCCTGAGAAATGTTATGTTCTTGCAGTTTCACTACGGTGATGAAGTGAGTAACTGAGGTTAAGGAATCATTTACTAGCAAACAGATGCTTTTTTCCTGTCATCTGGAAATGATGAAGTTGCTAATGGCTGCTACTGTTGGTGTGCCTGGAATCAAGCAAGAATCTTCAATAGGGAGCATGTAGTTTGTCTGCAAATTTTTCCAAGTACTTTTCCACCCACATCCTCCAGCCAGACCTCAGTTTTACATATCTAGAAGAGATTGTAGGATTTCCTGTTCTGCTCATTGAGTATTCTTTCTTTGGGAAGGAGTCAAGGCTTTAAAATTAATTTCTTCCTTTTCATTGTTGTTCTTTAATACCTAGTGCTACACCTTTCACTCTGCAGTGATTAGCATTAAATCTTGGAAGTGGGGACTCAGAAAAAAATTCTATCATATGCTTGTTCTTGCCACTGAAAGGCAAGATCATCTATTAATAATAATTCCAGGAACTGAATTTTTGGTTATAGGACATCAGCTTCAGTTATCTGAGGTTTTGGCTAATTCTTAAATAAACCCCAACAGAAAGTTTTCCTGGAATCAGTGCAAATTTGAGGTTGGACCTTCTTCAGTGATAGTTGGTCTTGATTTAGCAAGGGGGTTCATATAAAAGGTGGGACTGAATTGAGAAGTTGGAAATTAGTTCTGTATTTTAATGTCCAGAATGATTACTTACTGGTGTTAAAGAAAGATTTTGAAGAGGTTCTACCTGCTTCTCAGAACAGTAGCTTTTTTCAGCACCCCATACTCATTTTAATTTGTGTTATTAATTATAATGGAATAAAATAGAATACAATAAAAGAGATCAGCTGGAAGGAGCCTAGAAAGATCATGGATCGTTGGTTCCAACTTCCTGACCATTTCACAGCTAACCAGAAGTTAAAGCATGTTATTGAGGGTGTTGTCCAAATGTCTCATGAACACTGACAGGCACAGGACACTTCTCTAGTGTCTAGTGTCACAGGACGATTCTCTAGGATGCCTGTTCCAGTGTCTGACCACCCTCATGATACCGAAGTCATTCTTAATGCCCAATCTGACCCTCCCATGGTTCAGTTCTGTGCCATTCCTGACCTGCCATTGGTTCCCAGTAGCAGAGCCTGGCACCACCCTCTGCTTCCTCTCCCCAGGGAGCCTCAGGGAGCAAAGAGGTCATGTCTTGGCTTCATCTTCAGGCTTGGCAGCCTGAATATTCTCAGTCTGTCTTCACAGGACATGGCTCCAGCCCTGTCACCAGCTGCAGTGACCTCCTTTGGGCACATTCAAGCTCCTTAACATCCTTTTTCTACTGTGGAGCCCTGAACTGCACAGAATTCTCAAGATGAGGCTGCATCGGCACTAAATATAGCAAGTGAATCATGTATTCTCACCTCCAAAATGTCCCCCAAAATGCAATTTGCACTCTTGGCTGCATGGCCACACTGGTGGCTCATGCTGAGCTGCTATAACCAGAACCTCCAGGTCCCTTCCTGTTGAGCTGCTTTCCAGCCAGTAGGCTCCAGTCTGTGGCTGTGTCCAGCATTGCTCCACCCCAGGTATGGGACCCAGCATTTTCCTGTGTTGAACTTCATGCTGTTTGATAGTTGCTCAATACTCCAGTATATCTAGATTCTCTGAAAGGCCTCTTGTTCCTCCTGAGAGTCAGCAGTACCTCCCAGTTCAGTGTCATCAGTGAACTTGCTGAGGATGCAGATAATTGATAAAGATGATGAACAGAACTGGCCAGGGAATTGAGCCCTGGTTAACACCACTTGTGTCTGACTGCCAGCCAGATGTAGCTTCACTTGCTGTGACCCTTTGAGCTCTGTGATTCAGCCAGTTCATCACGTAGCATGGTGTGAATCTGTATATCTCACAGCTGGATGGTTTGTTCAGAAGGATGCTGTGAGGGACAGTACCAAATGCCTTACTAAAATCCAGAAAAATTACGTCCACTACCTTCCCTTCATCCACTAAGCAGGAGGCCTTATCATGAAAGGGGATCAAATTACTAAGATGACCCTTTGTAAGTCTTCACTGCTGAGACTGCTGCTCAGGAATCCTAAACCCTGGAGATAAGAGAAAGAGTCTAGGGAAAAGAAGACTTCCTTGATTGAGGAGGATCTGGTCAGAGATCTTCTAGGTAAACTCAGTGAAAACAAACCCATGGGGCTTGATGGCATGCACCTACAAGTACTGAGGAAACTGACAGAAATGGTTGTCAAGCTGCTCTGTATTGTCTTTGTTAGGTCATGGAGAACAGGAGAAGTGCCTGAAGACTGGAGGAAAGCCAGTGTCACTCCAGTCTTCAGAAGGTGCAAGGAGGAAACTATAGGCTAATCAGCCTCACCTCTGTCCCTAGGAAGGTGATAGAATAGCTTATTTGGGAAATTATCTCCAAGCAAGTGGAAGAATGTTATCAGAAGTAGTCAACATAGATTCATCAAGGGGAAATCATGCTTGACTAATTTGCTAGCCTTCTGTTATGTCATCATCTGATGGGTAGATGAGTAGATGAGGGAAGAAGAATGGATATTTTCTGCCTTGACTTCAGTAAGGCTTTTGACACTGTCTCCCATAATGTCCTTGTAGGTAAGTTTGGGAGGTGTAAGCTGGATGAGCGGACAGAGAGGTGGACTGAGAACTGGATGACTGGCACAGCTCAGAGGGCTGTGATCAGCAGTGCGTGGTCTAGTTGGAAGCCTGTAGCTAGTGATGTTCCCCAGGGGTCAGTGCTGGGTTAAGTCTTGTTTAATGTCTTCATCAGAGACCTGGATGAAGGTGTAGAGCCCACCTTCAGCAAGTTTGCTGATGATATGGAGCTGAGAGGATGACACACTAGAGGGCTGTGCTGCCATTCAGTGAGACCTGGACAGCACTCTCAGGTACAGGGCTTGAATTTGGGGTGGTCCTGTATGGAGCCAGGAGTTGGACTTGATGATCCATATGGATTCCCTCCAGTGCAGGATATTCTGTGAAGTTCTGTGACACTGCCGTGACAAGCAGAAAATAAATCCAAACTGAACTACAATTATAAGATAACTTAAGGTATAATAGTTGCAACTGACTGCTGTCAGCGTTGTCCAGAAGTAATTTAAATATCAGACTTGTGTCATAAGACACTATTGAAGATTTTCCAAGATCTTCATCTTTGACCTTTGTTCTCTTGCTGCTGTAGCAGGCAAAGCAGAGGTGGAGAAATGGAATCAGAACCAGAAACGCTTTTTTGGCATTCTGTACAAAAAATGTTTTTGCAGAACTTTTTTTTTTTTTTTTTTCTGTCTATTTTTTGTTGGCAAAAATGACATTAACATACACCTTTCATTAGATGTGGGAGAGGTTAGATCCTGACAGTGTTCTACCAGAAATGGTTGACATTGACTTTATGCTGTTGTTATTAAAGTGGTTGTCTAATCAGAGCCTCATTGTACTCAAAACATTAGATTGTGACATCTTCAAACATTAGCTAGGGTAAGGGACTTTTTCCCCTGAGAAGTCTGCCTCAAGCCAATGTAGTCTGTTACAGCTATTTTCATGTGTGGGCGGATAAATACTGTGCTTTTTCCAAAAGACTAAACTGTTACAGACTGATTTCTTTCCCCTCTTTGGATAGTCACAGAATATTACAAAATGGCTATCAGAAAGCCTTCTTCCCATCCTCTTTATCATGGAATAAGATCATGGAGACAATCCATATGCTCAGGGAGCACTGAGGAATAAGTAGACAGTTATTTGTTTTCTTTGTGTGATGTGTCGCGTCAACTCTTTGCGTGAAGTAATATCACTTGTTTCTTGTGCTAGCATATATCTGCTTCTCTTTATTAGCAAGAATTTCTTTCACAGAAAAAGAATCATAAAATAGTTTCAGAATTCTTCCTCCTTACCCCCCAGCAACCACACATTAATCTGGCATTTCATCTCGGTGTGGTAATCCTTTACAGTTTGCATGGAACACGTTGTCCTCCTTTGATTAAGCTGGAATCTGTCTTGTTCTGCGGTTCTGTAGTTCTGGTACCTAGGCACCGTATCATTTGTTTAGTGAATCATGGGTTGGCTGAGGTTGGAAGGCCTTCTGGAGGTCACCTGGTGTAACCCCTACTCCAGCAGGATCACCCAGAGCAGAGTGCCCAGGACCACATCCAGGCAGCTTCCGGAGTTCTCCAAGGAGAGAAGACTCCACAGCCTCCAGGCAGCCTGTGCCAGTGCTCCATCACCTGCACAGGAAAAACAGGTTTCTTGATGTTCAGTCAGAGTCTCCCGTGTTTTATTTTGTGCTCATTGCCTTATTCTTGTTACTGAGTGTCACTATTAAGAGCCTGTATCTATCTTTTTGCACCCTCTCTTCAGGTATTCATAGACGGTGATAAGATCTCCTGAGCCTTTTCTTGTCTAGGCTCATCAGTCCTGGCTCTCAGTCTTTCCCAGTAGGTGGGGTGCACCAGTTCTTTAATCGTCTTCAGGACACTTGTTTGCACTCTGTCCAGTAAGTCCATGTCTTTCTTGTACTGGAGGCCCCAGAACTTTATGCAGTACTTTGTGTGTGGCCTTACCAGTGCTGAGTAGAGAAGAAAGAACCTCCCTTGACCTGCTGGCCATACTTTTCCTGATGCAGCCCAGGATGCCAGGATACCTTTTAGCAGCAAGGGCACATTTCTGGCTCATGTTCAAGTTGGTGTCAGTCAGGGCTGCCACAACTATGTGACATTTAGCTGCCTGCCGGGTTAAACCACAGCAGTGTTAGACAGGATTGGACCTAGCATTGACCCCTGGGGTACTCCACTAGTTACTGGTGTCCAATGTGATTTTGCACCATTCATCACCACCTGTCACTTGTCTGCCCATCCTACCCATATATCAGCAGCTTCGCTATGCTGATTTTATGGGAGACAGTGCCAAAGGTTTTACTGAATTCTAGGTAGACTGCTTTCCCCTCATCTGTAAGGCTAGTCTTTTCATTGTAGAAGTGTATCGGGTTGGTCCAGAACATCATTCCCTTCGTGAATCTGTGCTGACCATTCCTGATGATTTTCTTCTCCTTCATGTGTCTGGAAATGGTTTCTAGGATTAGCTGCTCCGTCAGGAAAGATTATTGCTTTTCAGAAAATTCTTTATAAGTTTGGCTTAATTTCATAAAGACTTTTCAAGGGCTCTACTCTTGATGTTTTCATACCCTATTTTCCTGCAGCTGAAATCACTGTCAGAAGCTATGTGATTAAATTTCCTGGAACTGCAAAAATCTGATGGTTTACTGTGTCTGTGAAATGGTGGAGTTGAATGTTGATTTACTGAATTGTACATTTGTATAATTTTATCATATCGTTTCTTTCTCCAAGTTTTTAATATATTCAGCTTTCTTCTCAAATTTGACATGGAGGAAATGACATGGAAATGCTGGATGATATTGGATGTCAAGAGGAGGATGATGTGAAGCTCCTAGATGAGCTGTGCATGGAGTCAGTGTAGTTGTGGCAGGGCTAATGGAAATGAGCTCAGTGTGTAAAGCAGTGTCTTCCATTCTTTACTTATCTGTAACTTATTACAGGAAAATTAACTCACCTGTTCTGCTTTCTTCTGGAGTTGTGCTTCTAGTCTTTTTTCCTAACTGTCTAAAGCAGCTTACATCATGCTTATTTTTGTTCTTTTGGTATAAATGCTCTTTCTTGATAAAGGACAAAAATATGTGTGTTGTAGCATCCAGACTGTAAGTGCTAATATACATCTTGAAGAAGTTATATCACTATAGTAGAGTCAAAATCTACTTTATGCGTTCTGATATAACTAAGAATACATTGAAATACATCAGCTTTAGCTTCTTGCACTTGTAATTTGAGAATAAGCAAAATCCTGTAACTGAGCATACCTGTGTTTTCAACCGATGTTGCCACAGCAGTTCCATCATGTTGCTAGAGCATGGGATAAAGGTAATATAAAGGATGGTGGAAGAATAAAACAAAACACAATGATATATTCAAGAACAAATGCAATGGTTTAGAGAGCTAATCCCACCCTGCTGTGCATCCCAGCATATTGAAGCTGTGTGCTGAATTGGAGCTGCAGTTGTAAGCAGCACGTTGGCAAATGCAGCATCCCAAGTGGGCTTGGTTCATAGGGCTTTGCTTTTGTGTGGGGGGTGGGAGAGAAGTAAGGGTAAACAAATGGATAGGGACTAGCTGACTCTTTCCCAGCTTATCTCTGACTAAGCCTTTTGATCATAGGCCATAAAATAGTGTGGTTTTAATGTTTGGTGTTCAGCTATTGTAGCCTAGCTGATGCATGTTTAAATTTCAATGGCTAGTTACCATGTCATTAAGAAGCAAAAGCACTAGAGCATGAAAGAAGAAAGGAGATAAAGAGGGATTGTGATACTCTAGAGGTAAGAGAAGAGTATTTACTCACAGACCCCAGAAAGCTTAACATTTAGACTTCCTATGTGAATTGAGAGAGCAGGAACATTTTTGTCAGTTGGAGTGCATGCATGAGTGCAAGCAGATTCTTGTTCTGATTTTGTTACAGCTGAATGAGCAGTTTTTAGTGATGTATTTGCAGGTTGTTTAATTTTTAGGGTCAGAGTCTTAGGGAGTTTGTGCATACACTCTAAACACAGTTGCATACACTCTAAACTGCTTCTGTAGTTTTCTTTCTTTCTTGGTTTATGTGTGTGCATGCAGACACACTGTGTTTTCTCCCGACGTGTGTTTTTAGTACTACAGTGTCTTGAAAGTACAAAGTTGTTTGATGTTAGCCTCAGGAAGCGTGGCCAAGTTTGAACTCCAAGCCACACAGTAAAATCTTCTCATCTTCACATGGCTTCAAGCTGTGAGATAGTTTCTGCATGGTTCAGAAAGTCCCTGGAGCTTAAGGTGTGATCTACGTGTGGCAGGTGACTGAATCTCCCTAGTGTTCCTATTGCTCCACTGAAAGACAAGCCTGTAGAGTCAGCACTTACTGGTTGTTTTTCTGCCCTAGTACTTGGCCTACACCACACACAAAGCCAGAGCCATTTTCTGGTCAGTAGCTTGGCGCAGCCTGGGTGTGGGAATGGCTCTTAAGTGCCAGTGACCTCCCATGGATCACAAGATACAGCCTCCTGTGACTTTGTCATACTCAGTCTGTGCTGTGTCCTCTCCACACCTCTGAAGATCAGTCAGCATCTGCTGAGTTTGGTGTTCAAAACTGAATATAAAAAACATGGTAACTTGTGGCACTGTGCCATATCTCATCTATGACTTAGTTTCACTTTGAAAAATAAAGCCAGGCATACTCAATAGTGGCCTTGTGAGGTCTGTCTGTTTTATTTTGTCACATCCTATGACTTAGAGGTGAAAACTACAGCTCAATTCAATCATTGGAACTGACTGTTTTGGGATTCTGCTATGTTCTTAGGTACAATGTTGATCCTGGCTTGTACTGTCCATTCTTCTCTCTCGGGGCCTGCATGGAAGGTTTGAATTCTTTGTTCAGTCAGCTCCTAGGAATCTCCCTTTATGCTGAACAAACACAGACAGGAGAGGTTTGGTCTGAAGATGTTCGAAAGCTGGTAAGTGTTCAAGTTCCCAGCATCTGAAAGGATGGAGAAGTTAGACAAGAGCCTTCAAAAGCCGTGAATGAGTTCTTGAATTACTTGGTTATCTATCAGAAGCAAACATTGACTGTCTAATTTTATTTGAAGACAGAATTCTGGGGCTTCCTGCTCTAAGTGCCTTTTATATGGTTGCTATTTAATTGCCTTTAAAATATATCTGTGTGCAAAGAGTGCCTGAATCAGAATCAGTTTCTCTATTCAGAGATGACTTATATTGACTTTCATGTAGTCTATGAATGTGTTCTAGTTTTTTAGTTTTAATTTGGAGGTGACTGTAGATAATTGGAGTGTTAGATGGGTGTATGCTAACAGTCATTTGTCTTTTTCTTATGCTTATTCTTATGTCATCTTTACTTTTAGATTGATGTTTAATATTGCTAAATACCAATTTTCTGTCCTCTTTTTAGTGGAGGGTGGAAATAAGAACTTGTGCAATAATTTATTCATCAGATTCCCATATTCTTTTGTTGTCCTTTCTCCATATACTGACTACCAAATCTTCACTCCTCTCCCACCACTTAGTTTTGTTGAGAATGGCTGTTCTTTATATCCAGTGGGTCAATTTATAATTACCCTTTCCTTTTTTTATTTTCATGGTAAATCAACTTCTGTCACTGTTGACTTTTCAGAAGTCATTCAGGGGCTACAGGCAGCGTTACTTCTAATTCTGACTAATTATTTTTGAGTGAGATACAGAAATGGCTGCAGTTTGAAGGACGAACTCTAAATCTTATTTATAACCGTGTTTACCAATGGATTTTACACGAGTCATTCCTGTTTTATCATTTATACATTATGTGTCTTTGGATTAGAATAGTATGCCTTCAGTTTACAAATCTCATCAGTGCTTTCACTATGGATATTTTACTTTTTTTCATCAGGCTGTTGTTCATGAAAATGAAGGTTTGCTAGGATACATCTACTGTGACTTCTTTCAACGACCTGATAAACCACATCAGGTAATGTTTTATGGTCCAATTTTAGCGTGGATTTGACTAATGAGCATAGAGTTAGGGCTATTTGTGTTCGCTTTTACTAAAAGATACCAGGAATCGAAATAAATAAATGTAAATGTGAACAGTCTCTAACTTGAAATGTGGTTTCAGCTAAAATACTTCTGTGAGTAACTTCATTTGAGAGACGTCAACTGAAAAGCTGAACTCAGACTCTTTGTACTACAGAATGCCAGGCACTATGAAATCTCTTAGAAATCTGTTTAGAGAAATGGGAGATTTTTTTAAACACCTATTTTCTGATCTAATATTTAGAAATGAAAACAATTTGAAATTTTAATATCTTCTAAAGATGAAAACTCCTAACAACTAATTCTTATTCATAATTCTACCTTGATTGTTGTTTTAGTATCATCGATATAATGACATTTGCTGTCCATATATTTCCTTTTATCTTTGAAAGGACTGTCATTTCACAGTTCGTGGAGGCAGGCTAAGGGAAAATGGAGAGTACCAGCTGCCTGTAGTTGTTCTTATGCTTAGCCTACCGCATTCAACAAGGAGTGCACCGACGCTACTAAGTCCTGGCATGATGGAGAATCTCTTCCATGAAATGGGGCATGCTATGCATTCTATGCTGGGACGAACTCGGTACCAACATGTCACTGGTAAGCAGTTTAGAATAGTGATTTTTTTTTTTTTTAGTTACATGTTTAATCAGATGATTTATTTATTTATTCATATATATATTTAAAAAAAACCCAACCAATTACAAAACAAATGAAATTGTAGTTTCCTTATCTGAAGGATTATTTTACGCTTTATCATGTTTATACTACACAACTAGTACTGAGGGAAGTCTATGTTAAAGTTTTGTGCTACGGTAAGACTGGAACGGGTTGCCCATCCTGGTTGTGGATGCTCCTCTCTGAAAGCATTCAAAGCCAGGCTGCATGGGGCTTTGAGCAGCCTGGTCTCATGGGAGGTGTCCCTGCCTATATCAGGGGAGTTGGAACCACATGATCTTAAAGGTCCTTTCCAACCCAAACAATTCCGTGATTCTGTGATCAAATATTTTGTACTCAAAGTGCTCTTTCAGAAGTCTTCCAGTTGAAGCTAAAATAGGCCAAGCTATTTGTAAGTATGTTATTACTGGACTTTGTAAAGGCAAATAAACGCTATATATACTCTTTCAATGTAAGGTTTGAATACCCCTCGAGGCAGTTAACTGCTTTCCCCCAGCCCTTCTACACACCTGGCCTCGCTCTTGCAGATCTTCAGGGGTAAATACTTACCCAAAGTAGCTGCTTTAGTGAGCATCTCTAGTTGTGGTGAAGCACATGCATAATCATGTCAAGAAGACTTGAAGGGGCAGGAAATGGCTCAATTTGAGGCCTGGGCTTTCTCTGAGCCTGTGTAGGGTTTCATAGTTGCCTCAGGCAGTCCTACTTCCTAAGAGACTTCACTCCATAGTTAGCATTGCAAAAGCAGCACCAGAGGTCAGTTGTGTTGCTTCTCCAGAGAGCAATTTTTTTAGGGTTTGGAATGTGTGACAATCAGATGGTTCATCCCAGAGATGTCTGTTAGAGGCCGACTGCTCTCATGAGACACTACAGCGGCAGAGAGTGGAAAACAGATGATTACAAGCTATTGCAAGAACAAAAGTGTTTTAAATTCAAGTGAAGATGCACTGAGTTGTTTACACCTTTCTTACTTCTCTCTTCCTTTTCTGATTAGCATTCCCAAATATTCAGGAACCCATACTGCTACTGCTGAGCCCCAGACTTGCATAATGGTGTACATTTATGACTTAAGATATGCTTCCTTTTAAGCTAATATATAATTTTAGTATATGCATTTGTTTTTGGGTTTTTTTTTTTTTTAATGGTATATTTGTGCAAGATTTTTTTTAACCTAGCTTGTATTCCATTTTAATTTCCCAATGCGGTAGAGAATGCCTGCAGTTGTTTCATAGAAGAATTCAATTATCCCAGACAACTGCCTGAATTATTGCCTTTCTGGCTTTCAGATACTCTAATTGTTTAGGTTTCTCTTTTATGGATATTGAAAGATTTATATGGTTTTATTAAGAAATACTGAGGAAGCATATACAGGCTAGAAGGGTGTTAGGGTAGTTCTGCAGGCATTTGTTTTGGGACCAGCCTTAGTTAAGGCTTTTTCCTCCTGATTTTCAAACAAATAAAAGGCAGTGCTAATGAAATGTAATGGCACAAAAGAAGTATTGGGATATTGTATTAGAGGAGCTGGATGACTGAATATTGCACTGTTACAACTAAATTGTAATTCAGAATTACACAATGCAGGTCATATGTTTAAAGAATGCAAAAAGAATTCCTGCTATCAAATAGATATTTAAACAGTGAAGGAAGGAAAGCTGTTATAAGTGCTAATGGAGAATTACAGCTAGCTTGTGTCTGTGAAAGGTCAAATATGATTTGAAAGTGCTTCTGTCAGAATGAAGTATTTGAATGATGTAGAAAGATGTAGGTGAAACCTTGTGCAGTGCTGGAGCATAGTTTCATGTCTCTGGTCTGAAGGTGATTTCAAAATGGATCAGGTACAGAGAAGAGATGCAGGATATTAACTTAGGAGGTAAAAACCAGTCTGGAAAATGCAGTTAATACTAAAGAACGGTATTGGCCTGTAAATATCGAGTATAAACAAATTGTGAATTCGGTTCAAAATTAGAGAAAGATTGGTAAAGACTAAATGAGTGATTTTGCAAAGAAACAGGGTTGAAGAAGGAATATCAAAAGCAGAAGATGTTACATTTAAGACTAGACTTGAATGCTGACGTTGTCTCTAGCACACAGGGATAGATGTGATGACCTGGTAGGTTTGTTATTAAAACAACAGCTTTGTGCATCCCTAAATTTAATTTAGAAATTAGAAATCGGTTTGGTGGTGTATTATACTTCTTAATAACTTTGATTGGGTAAGATGCTGATAAAGGTTAGAGTAAATAAGATTTTGGATAAAATGCTTTTTGGAGACACTAACTGCAGAGACACTACCTCTCTGTGTTTATTCAGAACACGTCCTCAATCTGCAATAGTTTTCCTTGGACGAATGACTTTGCATTGACAGTAAGGCTAATATAAAGCATAAGTAAGCTCAGCAAACTGATGGAAGGTAAAAATTGTAATTGTGAATGGGATTAAGGCAGTGTTTTATTTACATGGTAGTTTGAATTAGGTTTAGGACACTTAAATAGATTCCATGTTTCATGTAGGGCCAGTTTGGCTGCAGTCTGTTTTAGTTTAAAAAGGGTGTGATCCAGAGCTTTATAAGGTGCCTCACCCAGCTGTTCAAATATTTTGTTTTACTTTGTGATTTATAGTAAAATGTGTAGGATTATAATGAAGATTTTCTGGCAGTATGAACTATAATGCTATGGCAAGAAAAGAAATGAAAGAACATTAAAGTTCACCGAAAGGCCAAACAGAAAACTGGAAAACTTTTTGGAAAGTGTTAACTGTTTGTGTTAATAGAAATGGCAAATGCTAACGTGTTCAATTATTCTATCTCCAGGAACCAGATGTCCTACTGATTTTGCTGAAGTTCCCTCCATTCTGATGGAGTACTTCGCAAATGACTATCGAGTGGTTAAGCAATTTGCAAGGCATTATAAAACTGGACAGGTAGGGAAAATTAATATGTAAATTACTGAAAATAGGAATAAATGTCACGTTTTTGTGTGTTATTTGTTAGTACTGTTAAACAGAAACAAAAAGAGATGATAAACAAATATAATGTTAAAATTTTAATTAATCAGAAGAAAAAGTTACTATTCTTATTGCAGAAAAGATGAAAGTGATCTGTTAAACAAAAACAGATCCTAAAATCTGAAGTTCTGTTAAAGTAGTTAAAATTTTCAATCTTTTTTTCCTACAAAGGTTGTATTGTTTCTGCACTACACAAACCCAGTCTTGTAGGTGAAGTTTTGTGTGTTGTTTTAATTTAATTACAGGTAAGTTATGACAGGAGTAGTCCTTCCACGTCAAACTGTCTAAAGTCTGTTTTAAAATAAAGCTCAGATAACAAGTCATGGAAATAAATGAAGATGACCTGCAGTGTTTAAAAGCTCTCGTTTTTATCACAGTGGAGGGTAGTGATTGAAAGGCTTTGTGATGAAAAGGGAACTGCTTAATTTAAGATATGATATATGTGGATTTTGGCAGTCAGAAATCTCTGCATTAAAACTGCAGTCCTTTTTGCATAAAACTATTCTACGCCAGTTTAATTTAGGCATCCACTTTCAAGAGAAAATATAGAAAATATTGCTGTCTGGGACAGTGACTTTCAGTGGTTGCTTAATTATTCATGCATGCCACCATAATGTGATGTAGATTTGTACAGCCTTCTCAGAGATACAGACCAGAAAACAATAACCAAAGATGTTTTTGCAGTTCTTTTGACTGAGGCTATTTTCAGTGATGAAAATATGCTCAGATGTGATAATTGAATGGATTACTTACCAGTGGAAAAACAAGAAGGCCTTTTACATTGTGCATAATGCCCATTTCAATAAATATTATACAAGAAATCAGTTCTGCAAGTTTCCTTAACTCCTAGGATTGAAAGTACTCAGTTCAGGAGTGTTCATCACTTGTATGTTTGAATCCACATAGCAAGTTACTGCTTTCTAGTGTCCTCTGTAAAGTTCAGGTAGTGCTGAAACATTGTGGAGTAAATCCAATTGCATATGAATTCAGACAACGATCTTAACTAAAACATCTGAAAGAGATTTATGGAACATTATTTATGGCTCTGCATTTTCCAAATGGCTTAACAAAAGTAAGCCACGTTTAGTTGCAGTGCAGAATTGTAGAACCAAGTACAGTATGTCATTTGGCATTTCCAAAAAAAAAAATCTTCTGTTTATTGGTGGTGAAATCTTGCCCTTTCAGAATTTTCATGTTGACATTTAGTCTTGAAGAGTGACAAGAATGGATTATGCTGGAAAATGAGGACAGGAGTCTGGAACTGCTGTTTTAGAATGTATTTTTAAATCATTATCCGACTTATTTAAATCTGCTTTTGCTTATGTTGGTCATCTAAGCTGAGTTAAAGAATCTGATACTGGATTTCTGTGTCTGCCACTTAAATACAAACAGATTGAAGACATTCTTCTGTTGCTGAAATTCAGCAATTACTTATATCCATTGCGTATATCTTTCAGAAGTACTTGGAATAGAAAAATTCTGCTCTCCCATATTTACAACTGTATGGAAACCCTTTTTGATTTTACTTTTACTATGTTTGTTCCCTGCCTTTTTTTTTTTTTTTTTCTTTTTCTTTTTTTTTGGTATGTGAAAATGGAAATATTAACATTTTTTTTCTCCAGTTTTTCAGTTACTTGAAAGAAAAAATAGCCCCCTTTACCCTCTTTCCAAGAGGGAGTAAGGAAAGGTGGGTGAAACAGTTTAAATGTGAAATTTTTGAAGCCTTTTCATCCAAATGTTCTTGCATACAAGAACACCTAGTTTCCTATGAATGAGGAGACAGAGCTTTTCTGTACAAGAAACAGCACCACCATAGCTTTACTGGGTGTTGACAAAAGGAGGGTTTTTTAACTGACCTAACTAATTGAGGAGGCATTGCAGATAATTTGAAAAACCATAAGTGAATTGCTCCATTTATGCTATAGTTTTTGCACGTATGTATGAATTGAATGAGGCAATGTCATTTTTAACACTTGTACTAAACATAATTATGTCAGAATAACTTTCAAACGTAATCTCAGCTGCTGATGGCCGTTGCAAATTTTAGAAGGACTGGTCCTGCCTGAGCTGCAGTTCTTACTGAGGAGGGAAAAGGTGCAAAAGGTGCACTGTTTTGATTGACGATGAGGGGGCTGGAGCACCTCCCCTACAAAGACAAGCTGAGGGAGCTGGGTTTGTTCAGCCTGGAGAAAAGAAGGCTGCGGGGTGATCTCATTGCAGCCTTCCACTACCTAAAGGAGCCTATAAACAGAAGGGAAGTCAACTCTTTGAAAGGGTAGATAACTGCAGAACAAGGGGAAGTGGTTTTAAGTTGAGGGAGGGAAGATTTAGGTTGGATGTCAGGGGCAAATTCTTCACAGAGAGAGTGGTGAGGTGCTGGCACAGGCTGCCCAGAGAGGTTGTGGATGCCCCGAGCCTGGAGGTGTTCAAGGCCAGGTTGGATGGGGCCCTGGGCAGCCTGGTCTGTTATAAAATGGGGAGGTTGGCAGCCCTGCCTGTGGCGGGGGGGTTGCAGATTCATGATCCTTCTGTGTGATTCTGCGACTGGTAAAACATGAAAGCAGTTGAAAACTGTTCTTTTAAAGTAGTGTTTCAGAAAAAAAGGATATAATGAGCAGGCTTTCAAATATGTTAATATATTAGGCATATATGTATAGGGATCATGAGGATATGATCCAAAGTATGTTGAAGGAAAAGCCTGTCTCTACTTTCTGTGCATTTTGGGTAGTTCTGCTGCTGCGTACTGAGGAGCTCGAAAGCTTGCAAATTCTTCTGGCAAAAGGAGCAAATCTTGTGAATTCAGTTCATGTTGCTGGCCAGCACAAAAATATTTCTTCCAAGATAACTCAAAATGAAAAAATCCCAAGGAAAAAAAAAAAAGGAATAGAGAAAACTGTGTTAATTAGCTACTCAAGCTGAATTATTCAGGTGAGCTCATGAGGTCAAGCCATACCAAAGTGTAGTTGTTACCATGTTAAACAGACGATCTGGTCAGTGTGTACAGTTCTGTATCACAGTGTTTAATTTTGTTTGTTAAATATGCAGATATGTGGTAGGTCTGTTGAGCTAAATCATTTTCAGCTTGTGTGTCTTTGGAGGCTCTCTTGAACAAGGGCCAGTATTTCAGCTGTTCAAATTTGAACCGACTTCATTTTTCACAGAGATGGAATTACAAAGGCAGTATTGTGCTATCATGATTACACGAAGAATCCCACAGATAGTAAACAGTCCTAATGTGTCCCTGTTACAACACAGCAGTAAGGAGTTAAGCCTGCTTTGAGAATTTGGAACACAGGGAATTTTGTTCTTTTAGCCACCATAGCAAACAGGCTAAAAAATCCGTGCCAAGATCTTAAGGTTATTTAATATAAAAGGATGGAAAAATGGAACCCAAAGTAAAGCATGTAATGTTTAAATTTGAAAAATGCAACGATTATTCCATTAAAATAACTTCAACCAAAGCTCAGTGAAGTCTTTCTTTTAGAATGAGGATGACAGTTTGATCTTATCAGATAACTCATCTTTCAGAAGAAGTAAAATAATACTACTGATGTGTTTTTTCTTCAATCGGCTACTCATTAAGGGTCTGTACGAGGTTGTAACAGAGTGTGGAGCAGAGTTTTCTGTTGCTTGACACAGTTCATCTTCCATAGTATATTCAGGACTTCAGTGTATTCATATGCCTGACATTTGCAGAAGCAAGCTTTGAAGCTGTGGTCTTTCAAAAACTCTCTGGAGTCTAATTTTAGTTCGCTGAAATGTTGAATTTTAAAATCCCAGAGGAATAAGTTCAAGTTTCCTTGAATTTAATCTAATTTTTGCCAGTCAGATTCTTGTGAATTACGATCAGATCATAATCTTTGAGCCAGATCATGGGCACTTATTGGTGTAAACAAAGGAACATTTCTATCTTTCATTTATGGCTTTAGTCTGATTGATTTCAACAGAAGAACATTTCTATTTTTCTCACATTCTTTTTTTTTCAATAGGTATTGTCAAAAGAGTTATTTGTGATTTCCTGTTATAATCTGCTTAAGCAGTAGAGCTTGCTCTCTCCAGGGCAGAGATGATCTGCATTGTTTGCTTGATATTCATATGGCTGTAAAAAAAAGATGAAAGATTTCCTGGAGGTTCTTGGTATAAAAGAGGTTCAACCTCTTTTAGTTGATCTCTCGCAGGTGCTGCTAAGCCATCTCCTATGGAAAGCGACCTGGGCAGCTTTGAATGTTCCTTTTAGTTGTGACCTTGAAATCACTACAGAGCATTTCTGTCTTTCCCTTCAGGATTTTGATCTAGAATATGACATAAGCAGAACAGAAGGAAGAAAGGGATGAATGCAGAGGCTGCCTTTTCAGCAGTCTTCCCTGGCTTGAGGTGAAGCTATTTGTTGTATAGTTGAGTGGGTTTTTTTTTTTCTTTAATGGAGACTCTGTAAGTATCGCTCAGCTCCGAGCTAGGAATCAGACCTGCTACAGTTGTGTCTTGAGCAGGGCTAGCTTTGACTGGCTCTCCCAGGAAGCATGCCGTGTTTGCCCACATCACCAAACCTTGCTGCCCTGTGCCCCAGGGATCGGTGAACTTGAATTTCCCAAATCAGTGGGGATCTGTGGGATTGTGGTTGACCAAAACGTCAATTAGCAAAGTCTAAGTGTTTTTTGTTTTGTTTTTCTCTTTATATTTTCTACCAATTGAAAGCCCGTACGCTTAACTTCCTCTTACCGTTATTCAATGTAGCTGAAATATAGAGTTGAAAATTCATTATGTTGAAGAGCTGATTTGACACTGCAGGTGGGAATGCTCTTGGCCTTAACATTCTTAAATTTTAACTGTGCAAAATACGCATATTTGCTGTTGCCAAGTTTTTGGAAGTTCAGCTTTTTCGCACTGAAGAATTAGAATCAGTGAATTCCCGTACAGTTTTCTCATGCTTTACTATATTAAAAATACAAGTGCCTCTCAAAGAAATTAGTTTTAATTTCACACTGTGATATTTCACTAGGAAGTGAACACCTCCAGAGATTTGGTACTTAATAATGAAATATATTCAAAATCGTTTAGCTTTCCTTACACAGTGGCTTCTCCCACGAAAGCTGAAACTGTTATTGCAAACTTACATGTGCTTTAATACTAGGATGAAGAGTCACTGAAGCATAACACTTGCTACCATTTCCATTTTTCTATTGCTTCTTGCATTAATAAGTATTCTACATCGTTAAATAATATTTTGAACAATACTAAATCCAGTATGGAACGTCAAGGTACTCGGCAACTAACATCATTATTACAGCCTATTTACTCTTGTTTTGGTAGTCCAAAATCATCATATAGTTTAAAACACGATTATTGTATTTGGGAAGGGTAAATGCTGGCCTAAAATGGATACGCTGACTTAATGTTCATTGGTTCATTTCTGTGTGTTGAAATTTAACAGCTGCACACATTTATGACAGGCAAAATAGTGGGTGTTGTTCTATCCCATTCTTGACCCAGCTAACATTTGTCTTGGAGAAGAGGTTACAAGCCTTGGCAAGCTACTGCATAAAACAGCTGTGCAATTTGAGAGTTTTCCTTATCTCCTTTAACTTCCAGATTCCACGGAGTTAATTGATAACATTTTCCTCACCTACATGTTATTTCCCCAGAGTTAGGTTTTTGTTCTATGAACATTAACATCGTTTGTCTTGAAGTTATATCATTTTCACAGAATCTAAACATACAGCTCTACCATCAGTATCTGTAAACTTTGATGTATTATTTCTTAAACACTTCAACACACTGTAGAATTGTAGGTATGCTTTTAGAGTTCAACCAAACATCTGTAATACATTATACAACTTGTAATAACTTTTTAAATATTTCATCAAGAGCACAGTTATTTTAGCCATATTTAATGTATTTGTTAATAAAACTGCTGGCAAAAAAAAAAAGAGAATATGCTTACTAAGAAAAACATCTATTGAAAAGCTTTGGGAAGCAATGGAAGAAGTCTAAGGTCAAGCATTCATATACAGATATTCTTAAAAACCTGACATTAAACAGCCTTTGGATGTATTTATAAATATCTGGATAGAGAGTCAAGAGGAGTTTGCTTAATGACTTGAAAAATGTCCCCAACTTTCAGTCTGTGGTGGCATGGATGTTTTTGTTGCCACGGATATGGGATAAGTTCAGCTTTATTAAAAATTTAAGGGATGGATACCGACTGATCAATGTGACCAAACGCATCTTTGCAGGTAAGGGTAAAAGGCCAGATGATGTCCCATTTGATCATATAGAAACTCTGCTGGCTCAGTGGAAGTTAAGTAAGTCTGAATGAGCTATGCTCAAAGACAGCAGGAGAATCTATTGTAATATCTACTTTGAGGATTAGTCAGAATGACCTGTGGGGGCTTGATCTGCCCAACCCATTGTTCTTTATTTCTAAAGATAGTCATATATTTTTAACAGGCTTCTAAGAGAACATAGAAACATTTCATAGAAGAACAAACACTGGGATTTGATTGCTGTGTAAATTATTGCTGATATCTCAGTTTCCCATTTCATGCTTTAGCAAATAAGATTTCCTTCCTCATTTTTAATTCCTCAATGCAATGCATTTCAAAGATGTTTTTAGTATTGCCAAGTCCTTTTTTCCTGTCTTGGTCTCTTTTAATAGTAAGTGCACTGTTAACAAACTTAGAACAATTCTAAATATGCTCTGATTGTTGTTTTTTTTTTAAAGCCACTGCCGAAAAACATGGTGTCAAGACTGTGTGAGTCCAAAAAGGTGTGTGCTGCAGCTGATATGCAACTCCAGGTATTGTCTTTGTGTTCTAATCTCTACATGGATAACATATGGAAAATATTTTAATCTTTCTTAAAATTTTAATGTAGGTACCTTACCTGAATGTGTGAAAATTAGTGAAAATGATTGCATATTGATACTCATTTTCATGCTTGTTTTCATTAACATATTCTGTGATCAGAGGTCTGGAGCACCTTCCCTATGAAGACAGGCTGAGGGAGCTGGACTTGTTCAGCCTGGAGATGGCTGTAGGGTGACCTCATTGCAGCCTTCCAGTATTTAAACGGGGATTATAAACAGGAGGGGAATCAATGTTTTACTCAGGTAGATAGTGATAGGACAAGGGGGATGGTTTTAAGCTTAAGGAGAGAAGGCTTAGATTAGATGTCAGGGGGGAGTTCTTCACAGAGAGAGTGGTGAGGTGCTGGCACAGGCTGCCCAGAGAGGCTGTGGATGCCCTGTCCCTGGAGGTGTTCAAGGCCAGGTTGGATGGGGCCCTGGGCAGCCTGGTCTAGTACCAGATCTGGAGGTTGGTGGCCCTGCCTGTGGCAGGAGGGTTGGAACTTGTTGATCATTGGGGTCCCTTCTAACCCAAGCCATTCTGTGATTCTGTGCTGTCTTCTTAAAGCTAAGCATCTAAATCTAAAGGAAAATGTCTTGAAATCCCCAGCTTTCAAAGAGGACCAAAGTACCAGAGTTTCCAGATGTGGTTTAAGATTGAGTAAGATTAAATTCACAAAATCATTCAGGGAGAGCTCTTTGCAGTAGAAAAAGTATTGCGTGCCTTTGCATCATTAAATGAGAATGAGAGATAAACCTTAGTCAAATTATCTTGTTTCTTTACTAAAATATAATTTGAGTACCTTGTTGTCTGCAGATCTGCTCTGAAAGTGACAACTTGTTGCCAAAATTGGTGACTGAACTGCAGCTGTGCAACTTCCCTCTCTCTGTGTTTGGGGCAGTAATTAAATCCATGTATTTATTTTCTGTGGACAGATGTGATTGATCAGTCATTATCATAAATGCATTTTCACTGTTGCTTTTCTCCAAAGGAAGAAAAGGAATTTAGAGTATTATCTTGTCTGGATATGCAGTTTTTCTCAGTCCTTCTAAGGCAATTCTCTGATGTGAACAATAGTGTTATATCATTCAGCCACATGTTTTTTTACAGTGAGAATTTGGCTGCATTTAGTATGCTGCAAGCTTCTGCTGTGGAATTTCCATAAATTCATTCTCTCCTCTTTCCCTTTAAGTCAAAAGCATTTTCTTGCTACAGCTGACCTAGTGCTTAGGTGATGTGACTCTGCTGATACCTTAATAAAGGATTTCCATTGATTTTGAAATGAGGAAGGAAACAATTCCAAAGATCATACCTGTGTAAATTTTCTGTTTGAAAATTGTGCAGATGACCACAGTGTTGTCCACAAGCATGAGTTGTGCTGGTTAGCTGAAACTGATTTAAAAGAGAAGCTTAGTTAAATATTTGCAGTTTGCTCTTTCCCGTAATTTGTAGTGATTTAAAACTAATCAGAATACTTGAGCGTGGACCTGTAAATGTAGACGTGTCAGTTGCACTAATCAAAACCAGACTGTTTCCAGGGTATACATGTATTTTTCACTAGTTAAACTTAAATGGATTTTTGATGTGTGCTTTCACTGTGGTGTTGGTTTTCGCTGGCCAATGTTGACTGTGTGTGACTCCAGTGTGAGCCTGGAGGTGTAAGAGATTAGCCATTCTTCTGAGCCCTCTCAGCAGGTCTGATTTTGAAATGCACATTTCTTGCTCAGGAAGGCTCTCATATAGAGATAGCTGAGAATCCAGAAAGAATGCGATCAAGAATATCATTAATTCATGTAGGAGTTTTCAGAGGAGAAAGCAATTCTGGATCAAAAGAAAATTTAGGTTGAGAATGCTTAATGGAGGAGCTCTGTACATAATGTCCACCAGCATCAAGTAATTTGCCAGTGTACAGACTACTAATCACCGAATTTATGGATCAAGTACTTTAACATGCATCCATTCTTTTATTCTGTTTCTATACCATCGATATGCCCATCAATTACAGGTGGCCCAGAGAGACTGTGGATGCTCCATCCCTGCAGGCATTCAAGGCCAGGCTGGATGTGGCTCTGGGCAGCCTGGTCTGGTGTTTGGCAACCCTGCCCCCACAGCAGAAGGGTTGAAACTAGATGATCTTTGACCAGGCCTTTCTATGATTCTATGATATGGATTTATTTTCAACTTTTAATATATATTTGCTATAACCCTGTCAAGGTTTGAGGCCAAATAAACCATGTTGGGGCGACAAGGACCTGCATAACGAGAATACTGTCAGTCACAGGTACATGAACAAGTAATGCAATGTTCATGTCCTGTGGCAAGGGAGGTGGCACACTCCAGGATGCTGGGGGTCACCGCTGTGGTGATCTCATGGGCTAAGCTGTGTGATCTCCCTGCTGCTGTTGGCCGTGTGGTGCATCTACCCCCTCCTGTGAGGCTGCTGCTACCTCTGTCCTCACGTAACTCCAGACCCTGTAGATTTAGAACTAGGGAGAGAAAACCCAGCTCTTTTGGAATCAGATTCCTGTGGCGCCTAGTAATTGACTGGTGCTGGCAGTGACGCAGCGATTAAGCAGGCTGTTTGCCCTCAAATTGCTCATGTAACTACAGTTCAGCCAGTCTCAACCCCTGCCAAACTACCACAATGCCACACTGAATAATATTAGTCATTTCCTACTTTCAGTACCATATTTTTGGAGTTTCCAATTATAATGCCTGCAGAAGTATGCACTCATTTGAAAAAAAAGATTGGCTGGAAAGGCCATTTTCTTTATTAATTAAGAAAAAATGTTCCAGAGAATTTGGTTGCCTGGCAAATAGAAAGTTCACACATTCCTTTGTGTAACTATTGTTGGTAATGCTAATATAAAAGTATAATAACTAATTGAATAAAAACATATTTTAATCTGTAGATGCCCAAGTATGTATATACCACTAAATATACGGTCTAAAAAGACTGTGATCAATGACTATATCTTTTCTGCAGGCTTTGCAGTGAGTGTATTCTGTATTGACGACTAGATGCTTTGCGGGATTTGACCTTTAAAAGAATTAAAAATGCTTGCAAATTTTTTGGCAGCAGGGAAAAACCCTAAAGGTTCTTTTGTTGTCCTTTCAGAAAATAAGTCTATTGTCATGGGAAAATAAGAAATGACACTGGGTTGTTTTTTTTTTCCATTATAAAATATCTCTGTTTTCTTCCAGCTCATGTAATCAGTTAGTCAAGAGGAAAGATATGGGAATCCATATGTCTTCTCAGAAAGCTTTTGCCATGCAGCATCTTTCAGTCAGCAGTAACTTCACTGGAAGATCCATGACTGCTTACATATTAATAGTAATTAAGTGGACAGGGACTGAGAAAGAACTGGAGAATTGAGTTAAGCTGATAAATAATGTCACTGTAGAAAGGAAAGACCGCATGTAAATAGATAGCTACTTGATGGCCTTTTTATATTTTTAGGTCTTTTGGGAAATGTATTTTACTGCAAGTAGAAATGGTCGTCTAAGTGCAGCTTGATGTTAAGTGTTAGCATGCTCCTCAGCAGTATTATCTAAAATCCTGTGGACCTGGGATCTGTCTCCTTTTCCCATTTCAAAGGCCTGAGTAAACACGCAGAACTGTGGTTCATAGATGGGAATGCTTATGGATATAAAGTTCATCCAAGTTTATTTTCAGGGATGGATTTTTTTTTACAATGCTTTCCAGGTGGCCTGGCTCATAGCTTGCTTCCCACGCTTTACATGTGCCAGGATCAGGGGAAAGCTTATAGCTGGCTTCAGTGACTCATTTCCCTTGCTCTCTATTACTGCATTGTTCTTTAGGCAGACCATTTCACCGGCCTTCAGCTCCTGTTTCCCCACTTCCTGGCTGTGAGTTGAGGTATTGCTCCAGCTCTCTGACCACAAGCTACTTGACTCCTAATTTTCCTTTAGAAGAGGTCTTCTGCAGTATAGTCTGCTTCGTCTTGTGCAGAGCACTAGGAGCAACTGCAAACTGGTCCTAACAAGACAGGGAGTTAGAAAAAAAGAGAATCAAGACTGGGCTGAAGCAGGATGTCAAATTCTGTGATCAGATGCTGAAGTGTCTGGTATTTGTTTTGTATTTTTGGAGAGGAGAGGGATGTCAGTGTGAAATGACTTATGCTGAGCCAGGGAGGCCCAGGCTGATACAAGAAAGTGAGTCTTTTGGGACTGTCAGTTCAGCTTGTTTTCAGACCTATTCATGGCGCTTACCATTGGTGATACTCTCAATCACCCTTGCTACTGTAAGTGCTGTTACCTTTCTTAAAGAGCTAGGGACTTGCTCTGCTTTGTCTTTTAAGTTCGGTGTTGTTAAGTGCCTGAATCTCTTGCTCATTATCTCTATCTAGGACACAAATCTAGCCGTGTCATTAACGACTGTGGGTCATGGCTAATCGGTATGTTACAAGATAGCTTAGTCAAACGGAAGGAATATAGTCCTTTGGAAACATTCACGTTTTTGGTGGAAGCATGCGTTTTTTATTGTCACATACCAATACCATGTGCCTAAGACAAACTTATTTTATGTCTTTAGGTCTTTTATGCAGCCTTGGACCAAATCTACCATGGGAAACATCCTCTACAGAAGTCAACCACAGAAATTTTAAAGGAAACACAGGAGAAAGTTTATGGATTGCCACATGTACCTAATACAGTGAGTAGAACTATACCAAATAAAGAAGTTGTGCTACACTATTCTGCGTATTAATACCCCTACTTCTCCTCCACCCAAATCCCAATACTCACATGCTTGTTCTTGTATCATCATGATGAGTGAGTTTTCTTTCTTTTAGTTACTTTATCCAGAGAGTTTAGTGTTGGACATTTTTAGCTAAAAATCATAGTTAGATAAGTAACACATTTTTCACAGAATCATAGTGGTTGGAAGGGACCTCTGGAGATCATCAAGTCCAACCCCCTGCTAAAACAGGTTCCTTACAGCACAGGAAAGTTTCCACATTCATTTTTGTATGAGTATAGCTTACCACGTTGAACTAAATAACTTATTCTTGTTGTTGTTTCTTTATTTCTTTTTCCTAATGAAGGAGAGCACTGGAAACAATACACTGGAAAGTGGGTTTATTCCACCTTTGCAAAGGTCTGTCTGTGAAAGGCAGTAAACACTGTACTGCGTATTGGTTTTTACGTAACATCACTGTCAGTATGTGAAAGAGAGTCGGTATGAAGTAGGACTTCAAAGGGAGTTTTTCCCACTGTACTGCTGTGACTTCTGGCACGTCATTTATTCTTTCATGTTGTTTCTGTAACACAGGCTGAAAGTGTTCCTTAAACTATTTAGTTCTGCTGAACTACATAATTTTGATCTTCACTGTGACTGATAGTGCATTTGTCTTGCACTTCATGTGAGCATCTGAACATGCTCTTTTTTCCTTGCCAAAAATGTTACCCTCATTCTCAGAGAGGGGAGTGATCAGATCCAGCTTAAGTCCTTTCCCCATTAAAACACTGCTTCTGCTGGCCTGGCAAAGCTGGAGAAGAGGAAGTAAGATATCTTCAGAGTATAATGTCTGACATGTTAGGAATTTAATGAGTGTTGTTTTATACTGCTCATCTGCAGGTGCTATTTATCCTGTGAATTGAATGGTTCCTTGCTTTTTAAGTTAGCCTGCATTTTTTGTTCTATTTTCAAAAAGTTATTTTTAGCTGTTGCCTTCAAAGGAGTGCAACATCTCATAATAAATGTAGCCTCAATATGAGAGCAGTAACAAGTTTTTGGCAAGGAGATTTATCCTAGCAAAAAAATATCGTGAACTCTTGAATTGTCAGAGTGTTGTTCACAGTTATTGAATGTAAAGTTAATGTGTCTGGTCAAGAACTTTAATACAGTCTAAATTTCAGTAAAATTTAACGAGAAATGACATTAGAAAGGCGATAGCACTCTGTAGACTAATTCCTGCCTGTAATTTGGCTTGCTAATTTTGCAACCTTCTTTTCCAAACTTAAGATTTGCTTTCAGCTTAATTTACAACATAGAAAAACGTGAAAGTCAGGTAGATTGAAAGTCTTTTTTCTAATTGATGAGATGATATTCCTTTCATTTTGGAGCTAGACATTGAAGGATGGTAAGAGAAACCAGCTTTCGTTTTCATCTGTCATTTTGCTGTGCACATATAAATTTGATGAAGAAAAATGTTTTGATAATTAGAACATTACTTGCTTCCTAGCAGTTTAGACTCAGTTATGAATTATTGTTTTGGGCCCGTATATCTTACCTTTTAGTGGTGCTGGGTAAAAGTAATTCTTGTGATTTACCATAGTAGCATTGTTTGTCAGGGCTGCACAAGCATCCATGCACAAGCTTCCTGACAAAATTTACCCTAATTCACTCTTACATTTCTTAACAGGAAAATAAACTTAGTAAATATCCTTGGGCTTCAGTTTTATCATGTAGACACATTTTTTGAAGTAGTCACAGCAAATGTCTTGAGCAGATGGATTATGGTCTTTCAGAGGCACAGCTCAGATAGTAGGACAGTTTCTGTTCCCCTTTTTGTTACGGTGCTATCAAAATGGGGAACTTAAACTATGCCTAGTAAGTAAATGCTCTTGTTCCTGTGTAGTGATACCTATTTTAAGATAAACCAAAGCATCCTCCTCAGGAAATATCCTATCTGGTGTGCCAGCAATATATAGATATTATATACAGAAGGATATAGGGAAGAGAATCCTGTCAAAGTCTGTATTTGCCATTGAGATAGGTTTTACAGGCATTGAGGCAGTTGGCAGTATATGCACCAGTATTTACGTTGGCTGTGTTGACGCAGTCGCAGAAGTTAGTGCTGCATGCAGGGCAGAAAGGAAAGAGAGCAGAGACTATACCGACAGAGGCACAAAGAAACAACTTTCCACAAGACTTTGTTTTCCTTAGGAATGCAGATCTTAATTTCTGGTTGGCCAATGCTTATCTTAACAAAAGGATACCTAGTTTGCTGCTGGCTTTTGAACGGTGAAATTCCTCTGGGATTACTTTGCTCTCCTGCTAAGTCCAGAATTTGATGGCTGCCAGGCTGGGGCAAGGAACTGTATCTGTTTGCCTGTTTTTATAATGTCTGGTGGTTTTGTTGCCAGAGATCTGTTACTGAGTTTTGAAAACGAATAGCAATTTTACACAGGCTGGATTCTTGAATCCTTAAAAAGGAAGCAATCTTCTTTACTCTTTGAAGAAATAAACCAAACAATAATGACCACACGTATTCCTGCCATATCTTCCTGAATGTATGTGTTGTTGAAATTTGCGTGCTCTGGGGAATGCAGTGCTCTGCCTTTCCTGACAACTTTTCTTCAAATCATAGCTTATTTCTCATCTACTCTGATGCCAGTTTGCGTGTACTGTGGCCCACGTTGCAATTGATAGCATTGTCTGCTTTTAGCATATCTCTCCTGGTCTCTTCTACCTTTTTGTCCAAGATGTCCAGAGAGACATTTAAAAAAGTATCAGGTAACCCTTTGATCAACTTGAAACATGATCAAGGTTTCTCCCACTGATCTGTTGATTAGTCCCCTGCCTGTCCCCAAAGTTCAGACTTAAAAACTACTTTCTTTTGAGACAGTCATCAAAATTTCATGATAAACCATTGTTAGTCCTGTGCCAAGTGTAATAATTCCGTTCTCCTGCTGTGGGTTTTGGTTCAATATGGAAGCAGAAAATGAGACATAGGATAAACAGGGTCTGAATTGATAGTGATGACTGCAGCCTCCTGTGGGTACAGGAAAGAGTTCGCAATAATGAAGTAGTTCTGCAATAAACACCAGCTGCCCAGATCATCTTACCTGAATTTTCTTTGTGAAATAGCAAAATAGTTTGAAATTTGGATTCTTTCTTTTTTTTTTTTTTCTCTCTAATCTGGAAGTTTGCTGGGAGATGCTGATCTGGCTTGGAGCTGTGAGGAAAAATGGTTTTGAAGAGTGAGGCACAATGAATCTGGGTTCTTTTGTAGGTTGCTGCCAGATAGTCCGTTTTGCAGTTTCACAAATGTGTTAAGTTTTTCTTTAGAAATATAGAATCAGAGAATCACAGAAGGTTGAGGTTGGAAGGGTTCTCTGTCTGGCCTAATCCCTCCTACTTGAGCTATCTATCAAGTTATCTAGAGCTGGTTGCCCAGGACCACGTCTGGACAGTTTTTGAAGTTCTCTGTGAATGGAGATTCCATATCCAAAAAGGAGGCCTGATCATGTCAAACACTTGACTTTCACCTGAAACAAATCAAAGTCATAGAAACTAGAGTCTCTGAGAACAATAAGGTCTATGGAGATATTATCAACTGAGGGGGGAAAAAGAAAGCTCTGATTTTTTTTCCCCAATACTCATAAAGATGTGTTTTTGTGTTTTTTTTTTAAGTTGCTTACATATATACAAAGTTAATACAAATATCTCCTACACCAAAAATGATCTCATTTGACTTTGTAAACTATCCATAGAAATATATGGATCTTTTGTGTAGGTACTTAAGTATAAAATGTAATGTTGGAATTAACCCCCACACTGAATTGTAATTACACGTGGTAGGAGGGAACATGTTGCTATGTAGAGATGCTTTTGATATTTTTGAAACATTAAATAATTTGCTAATTTACCTTTATGTTCTAGCACATTAAACACACGTTAGTCCAGTAGGACCTCTTCTACTTGTGTCCTATAAATTACATTAGGTTACAGGTTTAATTATGCTTATATATTTCTGTCCAGAGTGCAGTTTTCTTTGGCAATAAAAGAATTTGTTAATGGACTATGGATGCTAGTGATTAGAGACCGAAACATCTGTAAGACCAGATATGTCAGTTTGCCAACAGAAAACAAGGTAGTTATTGTTATAGATACCCTAGAGGGAAGAAGTGTATGAAAAAATGGTGCATCACCATTGTAGTTGTTAGTATTTCTTCTTCCTGCAGCTGAGGGGACTCTGCCCAGACAGGGATCCTGACCTTGGAAGGCCCCACTTAGATCCTTGTCTGAACTTGCTGGGATTGTGTCTGTTGTGTTCTTCATAGAGTAAAATCAATGGATGAGATGTAACGTAACATTTGGAGTGTGCTTGCTTGTGGAGTCTGTCAGGCAGTACAGGAAGCTATGGCTTGCCCATGGCTGCTGAGAGTATAAAGGTTTCATTAATAAGGTGCATATAAAAACATCTGGTAAGTTGGTCAGCTGAAGAGGATTGGGTGTCTAGTAGAGAGTCAGAACTAGTGTCCCACCAGAGAGGAGACAGGTTTAAACATCCTTCTGTAGCACACATTGTTGCCTGATTGCCAGCTCCCCTTTTATAGTGTTTAAGAACACCTGAGAGCAAAAGAGGAGGTGTATACCTCTTTTTATTTCCTAAGAGCATTTTCCTAAGAGTTCAAAGGTAACTTGACCTCATGCTCAATTGTGTTAAGTACACCAGAGTTCAGAAGTGGAGACCATGGAGACAGTGTGGTTTTTGAATGTCAGTATTACAGTCTTGTGCTGGTCATGAAAGAATCATAGAATCCTTAGAGTTGGAAGGGATCTTTAAAGGTCATAAAGAAAGTCTGCAGGGACAGGGCATCAACCACATCTCTAGGCAACCTGTTCAGTGCCTCGCCACCTTCACTGTAAAAGATTTTTTCTTTATATCTAACCTAAATCTACCCTTTTTAAGCTTGAAGCCATTTCCCCTTGTTCTGTCACCACAGACCCTGCTAAAGAGTCTATCCCCTTCTTTGTTATAGCTCCCCTTTAAACATTGAAAGGCCACTATCGGGTCACCTAGGAGCCTTCTCCAGGCTGAACAGCTACAGCTCTTTCAGCCTGTCCTCATAGGAGTGGTGTTCCATCCCTTGGATCAGTTTTGTGTCCCTCCTCTGGATGTGCTCCTACAGGACCATGTCTCTCCTGCGCTGAGGACTCCACATCTAGATGCAGTACCACAAGTGAGGTCTCACAGCACAGAGTAGAGGGGCAGCATGACCTCCATTTCCCTTCTGGCCACATTGCTTTTGATGCAGCCCAGAATACAGTTGGCTTTCTGAGCCATGAGGCCACATTGCTGGCTCATATCCAGTTTCCCATCTACCAGTACCCCCAGGTCTTTTTCAGCAGGGCTGCGCTCAATCCCTTCATCCCCCAGTTTGTGCTGGTAGTGAGGATTGCCTTGACCCAGGTGCAAGATCTTGCATTTGGATTTGTTAAACCTCATGAGGTTCACCTGGGCCCACTGCCTGTCTAGGTCCCTCTGGATAATCATTCACTATCAGTAGTGGTGCTGCATTGAAGAGCAGGAGACTATCATTCTTAATTGACCCATTCCTTAACTGACCTATGGCTGGCAGTTTGAGAGAATTATCTTGTTACTAAGTCCTCCATCTACGTCTTATGACTTTTTCTTAGATCTTAGGAGTGATCAGTAAGAATACGTAGTCATAACTGGTGTCCTGTTTAACAGTTCATGCAAATGTCAGTAAGATAAGAAAAGAGAATAAATAATCGTGCTAGGGAAGTAATGAGACAGTGATAACCCCTGACTGCTGAAGGTATAAGTGGTTTTGAATTCTGAAACCTTGACTCATGTGGTGACCCGCGTAGTGGATGAGGGTCAGGCTGTCGATGTGGTCTACCTAGACTTCAGCAAGGCCTTTGACACTGTCCCCCATAACATTCTCGTGAAGAAGCTGGCCACCCATGGTCTGGATGGGCGTACGCTCCGCTGGGTGAAGCACTGGGTGGATGGTCGCGCCCAAAGAGTTGTGGTCAATGGAGTTGAATCCAGTTGGCGGCTGGTCACGACTGGTGTCCCCCAGGGCTCAGTACTGGGGCCGCTTCTGTTTAACATCTTCATTGATGATCTTGACAAGGGGATTGAGTGCACCCTCAGTAAGTTTGCAGATGACAGCAAGGTGGGAGGGAGTGTTGATCTGCCACAGGGGAGAAGGGCACTGCAGAAGGACCTGGATAGACTGGATCGATGGGCCGAGGTTAATGGCATGAGTTTCAGTAGGGCCAAGTGTTGGGTCCTGCATTTTGGTCACAACAACCCCAGGCAACCCTACAAGCTTGGGGAGGTGTGGCTGGAAAGCTGCCTGATGGAAAGGGACCTTGGTGTGCTGATGGACAGTCGGCTGAATATGAGCCAGCAGTGTGCCCTGGCGGCCAAGAAGGCCAATGGCATCCTGGCTTGTATCAGGAATGGTGTGGTGAGCAGGACTAGGGAAGTCATCCTGCCCCTGTACTTGGCATTGGTGAGGCCTCACCTCGAGTACTGTGTTCAGTTTTGGGCACCTCAGTACAGAAAGCATGTGGAAGTACTGAAGCAGGTCCAGAGAAGGGCAGCGAGGCTTGTGAAGGGCTTGGAAAATCAGCCCTATGAGGAGAGGCTGAGGCAGCTGCGGCTGTTTAGTCCGGGGAAGAGGCGGCTGAGGGGAGACCTTATTGCTCTCTTCCAGTACCTGAAAGGTGCTTACAGTGAGAGTGGGGCTGGTCTCTTCTCACTGGTGACAGGTGACAGGACAAGGGGAAATGGCCTCAAGTTGCGCCAAGGTAAGTTTAGGTTGGATGTTAGGAAACACTTCTTTACAGAAAGGGTGGTTAAACATTGGAATAGGCTCCCCAGGGAGGTGGTTGAGTCACCGTCCCTGGATGTGCTTAAGAGCCGTTTGGATGTGGTGCTCGGAGATATGATTTAGCAGAGGGTTGTTAGAGTTAGGGTACTATGGTTAGCCTGTGGTTGGACCTGATGATCCTTGAGGTCCCTTCCAACCTGAGTGATTCTATGATTCTAAGTGGTGAACGTGAATCTTGAAATTATTGGTAACAAAGGAAAAGTAGTACCTATCTATTAAATTTAACTGTGACTTTGTGTTACTTTATCTAAAACCCTCCCAATTTTGTCTTAGGTTGTCTAAGCTAAGCTAAGATAATCTTAGGGAGTAAGCAAAACTGAAAGCTAGGTTAAAAGAAATAAAAGAGTTATGGATGAAGCAACTTGAAGAAAACATGCTGCAACAGCTACGAGCTTAGTTTCAGATTGGGACATTTTAAATGGAGTTTACCAGTCTGTCCAGGAATTACTGCTGTTCAGTGTTTTTCTTAATTATTAGAGTGCAATTTTACTTAGAATGTTTATAAAAGATCCTCCAGTTGACGAAGATTGCAAAAACCATGAAAAACAGAATTGAAATGATCCAGAGGATTTGGAGAGAGTGTTCAGAATGTTGAGAATTTCAGCCTTTCAAAATAAATCTAGAATTGTTTGCAAACAATTAAATATGTAAGTATTTAAAAGAGCATTAAATGCCCAAAGAGCGCAATTTATGAGATGCTGCTAAAGCTGTGCATATGTTTTTTGGATATTCTGGTATTTTGTGTTAGGGACTTAGCAGTGGCCAAGTGCTGTGTCCTGCAGTAGGTGAATGACATAAAAAGATGAAAGCAGCCCAAAAGAAATACAAAGAAAACAGTTTGGAAAGATGATAGCTTTAGAAATGTGAGCACTGTAAGAAATTGAAAAAATTAAGGTAATTTTCTAGCAAAGAAAACATTAGGTAGGCAAACATGAGCATGTATGTTGTGGTATTGAAAACCTATTAAGAAAAACGTTTACTTGGAATTGAGACTACGATCGTTTGTTTCTTATGAGCGACCAGTAGTGGAAGGGAAAAAAGGTGGTTCATTACACAACAAATGTGATTATGGTTAAAATCAAATCTTTTGAACTCTTGTTAATCTTTTCCCTCTTCTGTTGAAGAGGGCAACACACCCAGCAGTTATAGGATTTCCATTATAGGGAATCTTAAAGAAACCTTTGTTCTTGATCACAGAAACATTTCATAATAAAGACAGAGGGTGTTCTTAATGGATTGCTTTTCTACTTTTCCTCCAAACCAAGTACTTGAAGAGACACCGATGTTGCTCTTATTCAACTTTTTGGAGTGTTTTGAAGAGAGATGAAGTCATACATCATTACTCAACCTCTTGAAGTTTGTGTAACCCCTTCAAAGTAATCTTTTACCTTGCCATGTTGGAAATCAGAGTTGTTTACACAAAGTGCAAATCGCTGGATTAGTTTTCATATGAACCTTCTTAAAAGTACACTATAAAATCAAGTTGAAGAGTCTGGGTTTGAGGAAAAGATTAATAAAAAAGTACACAGTGAACTCCAGGGGAGTGATATTTCTATAAATAATTAATAGCTAAAAGCCATTTCAAAAGGCTTGGTGCCCTACTCAGTCCATTATGAACGTAGATGCTGCATCTTTCAAAAGCTCTTAAAGTCACCCTTCAAGGTTTGTTTAGGTTTCTGTCTTTCTGGAGTTGAGTTCATTTTATGATAAAGAAAACACTGATGGCATATATTGTGAAGATTTGTTTTCTGGTGGTAACATGACACTATTCACTGGGCAACTACCTACAGCAGCAGAGTGTTTACAGATATCAGAAGATATGAAGCACTTTTAAGGAAATTCCTATAGCAAGTGTTAGCCACATGAAACTCAAACATACATTAGTGATAGCATTTACATTTAGTAGCATTTTGAAAAAAAGTGCAGGAAGTAGTTGCATACTTCACTTGGTAGCATTTTGAGATACCTATATGGTTTTATAGATACCTAAAATATCTATATATATTTAAATGCATTGCTTTGTTTAGTTGTACGTGTTTTTGTTCTCACGTCTCATGTTTCCTTTCTTCCCCAGGATTGCAGTATTAGTGCTATATTTGATAGATGAAACTAATTATATAATTTCCATAAATATAAGCTAAAGGACTTGAACGAAATACTCTTCAAACACAGTAGAAAATTCTCCCCTCTGTAAAAAAGCTTACAGTCAAATCAGAAAAGAAAGAGAGAGTAGAAGTACTATCACTTCCTCTTACTAGAAGCTGGCATTTAGACTGAGAGAGGGCCAAGAAGTCATTTCTTCATGTTGGATTTTATGGCAGATTCAAGGTTAGAATCAAGATCCCCTACATCTCTGTCTGGAATGGCTTTGGTAAAAGACAGTAAGCGAGCATTACTGTATAATAGTAGCTAAATCATCTGCCAGTGTAGGTACAGGTAATTCACATGATGAAGTTGTACCGGCAAATAATATTTTGCAGTTAAAACATTGCTTAACATGTTTCTTGGGTTTTATAAGAGCTTATTTTAAGAAGCATTCATGTTGTTTATTTTAAAATAACAGGTCAGTGCTTAAAATTTGCTTTAATTGGTAATGTATAATAAAAAACTTAGGCTTCAATATGAAATCTGTCCCCAAAGGAGAGCTCAGACCTGAATCCAGTCATCTGAGGCTTATGAACCTAGAAAATTTAGACAGTGCTAAAAATGATTCAGTGGCAGTTGAATGGTCTGACTGTGTTGCACGTGTGTGTATGTGTATGGAATTACATGTTAGAAACTGTAGAATTCTCTGTTAGTATGTTTTTTTGGCTTTACTTTTCAAGCTAGTTATAATATTTATAAGTAACGCTGTCTGTCAATATGCTGAAGTGAGGTCAGAATTTAAAATCAGTTTTCCTATCTCTGTCTTTGAATCTGTGTTTTAAGGATTGTGAAGCAATCATAAATACAGCTTTTTGATGTTGATGTTCTTTGTTGTCTCCCCTTTTCCCTACTCTCTTTGTGGGTAGAAGAGGCTGAGGAGTTTTAAATGATTTTGCTATAGCAGTTCAAATGCATTAATGGTTTATAAATGAAAGTGAAATATTTTTCTTTAATTTAAATAATCCAGAGACCATATGGTACATATCTTGAATCACCTAAGTGGTTAATTGCATGTTAAATTCCTTTCCTCTTCCCTAGTGTAAACAACTGCAAAAATATTTACATTCCATGCCTTGCTAGATTTATTTATCGTTTTATAATAAAAACACAGAAGTGTTATAAATTGAAATCTTAATCTCTTGCTTGACTTGCTTTCTTAAATGTCACTGATGTCTCTGGATTGGTTTACTTTGTGCTCTCTCCCACTCCTAACACAGAAATGCACGACACTGAAAAATGAAGGAGTGCTGACATTAAGCAAGTTACGAGGGCGGCTCAAGATGTGGTTTCATGAAATTAACTTTCTGTTATTCTAAACAAGATTAGTAACTGCAGCAAAGGAAGTGGCTTTAGAACTTTTTATTGGATTTTTTTTATTATTGTGAAATTCTAGAATCACAGTGATGTAATTCTATAAAATTTGGTGTTCAGGCCAGACAGCAAGTTGACCAAAGAAGTAGATGCATGCCTCTGAAAGAGTTGTTTCTGTCACTTAGCAAGTGCTCTAGGATTTCCTCAGGTAGCCCCAGGCATAGACTGTTCTTAACATCTGCCCCCCAAAACTCATTAAGTTGTATCTTCAAGTGAGAATGAATTGAGGATGTCTTCAAAGCTGTTAGCTTATGTAACTAATAAGAGGGGAGAGGAATACACTCATTTGTTACAGAATGAAGCGGAGAATTCCTTAAGCTATAAAGGCTTTTCTCGTTTTGTAAAGTGAATGAGTAGTTTAAACTTAACAGTGGAAAAATAAAATAAATTCTGTGACGGGACGATTTGGCCTCCCTAAAATACATGCTGCTGGCAGCAGAGCTGGAACCTTGGAACCTGGCGGGCACGGCCCAGGCTTCTGTTAGCAGTGCTAGGCTGCTTGCTGCAGGCAAGAAGAGCCAGAGGAGCTTTATTTGGCCAACCTCTCCACTCATCTACTGCAGGCTTGATGCTTCTAGCAAAGTGAGCGCAGTAGAGACTCAGGAAACAGCATTTGTTCAAGTAGATGAGCACAGTAATTCCAGGAGCCATTGGGGTGCATAAGTGAGACTTAAAATTTCAGTATTTGATGACTGGTGGTGGTTGCAGTTCTTTGCAGTGAAACCTTCTCAGTATTGTCCTTGAGGTTCAAGAAGCAGGTTGTTGATCTTCTGTCTGGAAAAAAGAATGTAACTTTGACCATGAAAATGTAAACTGGAGTCAAAGGAAAACAGTGAGACCAGATCTCCTGGTCATCAGGTAATAGTTTTTTATTTTGCTAAAGGTGTTTTTTTCCACTGGTGTGTTAAAATGATGTGTGCATGGCTAGTAGTACATCAGAACAGGAAACCTGCTAAAATGGATGTGCAGCATCCAATCAGACCTGCACCACACAATGAATTTACTATTTTTCTGTGTTGAAAAGTGGCCTTGGTGTTCTTGAACTGTTGACTGCAGCTCTCTGTGCTCTTTGTGTGTATAGCTAGTTGGATGAAGGAAGGGATTGTCCGGCTCTGCTTTACACCAGTGCAGCCTCACCTCGAGCATCGGGTGCAGGTTTAGACCCCACAATGTAAGGACATAAAACTGTTAGAAAGCATCCACCGGAGGGCTGCGGAGGTTGTGAGGATTCTAGAGGGTAAGGTGTATGCGAAGGCTGAGGGGAGGCCTGATGGCGGCTGCAGCTCCTCACAGGGAGCGGAGGGGCAGCGCTGAGCTCTGCTCTGTGTGACAGCGACAGGGCCCGAGGGAACGGCATGGAGCTGCGTCAGGGGAGGGGCGGCTGGGGGTGAGGAAAGGGTCTGCACCAGAGGGGGGGTGGGCAGGGAACAGCCTGCCCAGGGACAAGTGCTGGAGTTTAGAGAGTGTTTGGGCGGTGCTCTCAGCCATGGGGATTGGATTTTGGATGGTGCAGCATGGAGCCAGGAGTTGGACTTGGTGGTTCTTGTATGTCCATTCCACTTGGGATATTCTTTTCTGTTCACTTCCAGCTCCTGCTGTTTTGCCTGTGCTCTTTTTCAGTGTGTATATTTGCGCTCCAGATGCATGTTGTGCTGGAATTTCACTAACATTGATAAGCCTTGCTTCTCAGCAAGGGGAAATGTACTGATTTCCATACTAATTGCTGTTCTGTTCTGTCTCCCGAGTTACCAGAGCCTCGAGCTTCTTTGTGATTCTCATGAGTATTCCACCACTACTGATAGCCAAGTTCAAGGGCATTAGGAGCAATACTGTCGACTTTCTGCCAGATCCAGGAGTTCTCCACCCAGTAGCCCCTGAGATAAGTTGGCTGCTTCTCCACTGAGTTTCCTGCCAGAATAAGAATTTAATTAAGAAAGGGAAGGGGGGTGGCACCGAATATCATCCCCATCAAATATTGTTCCTCATGGAAACTGTTCAACAACATGCTCGTTGTTGTAATTACTGTAGCACATATTTTGTAATTAGAAGACTTAAATGATATAAATACTTTTCTTAATTTAGTATTTGGTCTTTTCAGGTTCTCATTCTCACTTGTGATTTTTGTCTTAAGATGCAAAAAAAGAAGGAATGAAATATACCTCTAAATAGCTAGAGTCACAGCAGAAACTGATGAAGAGTATTTTGACTGCTCCACAGCTCCACTAGTCAAGAATTTCTGTAGTTTGTTTTTCCTTTTCAAATGAAGTAGGAGGATTTTATACAACTTTTTTTTCATGTAATTGAGTCTGTAGAACACAGTCAAGCAAAAATTAGGCTATTATGAAGTGACTTATCTGCAGTTTTTTGCTTTCAATTTTGTCTTTTCAGGTCATATATTAATTTTTGAATGAATTGATCTCTGTGATAATCTTAACACTTGTAAGTTTAGAAATCAAATTATTGAATCTTTATGTTGTCTTCAAACCAGTTTAGTTTCACTGAGCCTGCGATGTTGTTACAAGAAATGAAGTGTGTTAACTTTCAAATAGGTGTATTAACTTTTAAATACAAGTGGTAAATTATTTTAATTTCTCCTTGAGTAGTAGTCGTATGCCCTTATACCCTCCAGAAATAAAAGGATAAATATTTCTGTCCCCTGACTACAAAGGCAGCCTCCATGACTAGTTTGGGCAAGACACCTAGTTTGAGGTAGCTATTAAATAAAATGAACTGAATCTTACCCTAGGAGTATATTCTACAAGTACTCTATTTAAAATTCCTGGGAAGGTGTAATGTTCTATCTGTATGGCACATGTATCAGTGAGATATTTTTGTTTGTTACAGGAAGGAATGGAAAGCCTTCACACTTTGGAAACATTTCAGACATGGTTATAAGGGAAGATTGATAATGTTGGTGGAGAAAAGACCCTTTTAAAAAATGCAGTGGATCAGTTGCACACCTTTATTTCAGTCTGTTGTGTTGAATAAAAAGCAGGCATGAACATGACCCATGAATGGCATATTATCATAACCCATGGGCTATGCTGTAAAATGTGCTGTTTTATAAACTCCTGGAATGAGTTCATGGAACTTTTTGAAGTAGGTGATTACTCAGTCTTCATTAACTTTCTTGCTGCTTACCAAAAATGTAGCATTTAATAAGGAGTGTGCCCTAGTTCTACATGTCTAGCCTTTGTCCTTTCCAAAAATGAAATTGATATGTCAGTTGTTATTTTATATGAAGAAATTATTCAGCTTTGTGAATAACATAGTTGTGAAATCAAGTCATTTTTCATGTATAGGTAGTTTTATTAGAATGGAATTTCATGCTAAAAGGTGAACCATTTAATTTTAAATGCATTTACAGTGATGTGGTTATTTTTTATGGATCACAGAACTTCCTAAAGGAGTCCTAGCCTAAACATATCAACAGGGCTAAGTGCTGGATCTTGCACGTGGGTCATAATAACCTCATGCAGTGGCATAAGCCTGGGGAAGAGTGGATGGAAAGTTGCCCAACTGAAAAGGACCTGGGGGTATTGGTCAACAGCTGGCTGTACACTCCAGCAATGTGCCCAAATGGCCAAGAACAATGCCAATCTGGCCTGCATCAGAAATAGTGTGGCTAGCAGAACTAGGGAACTGGTTGACCCCTTGTTTGCAACACTGGTGAGACTGCACCTCAAATACTGTGTTCGCTTTTGGGCCCCTCACTGCAACAATGATGTTGAGTTGCTTAACTGTGTGCGGAAAAGAGCAGTGAAGCTGGTGAAGGAACTGGTTATGAGGGGTGGCTGTGGGGATTGGGGTTGTTTAGTCTGGAGAAAAGGAGGCTGAGGGGGAGACCTTATTGCTCTCTACAACTCTACTGCTACCTGAAAGGAGATTCCACAGAATCAGTCTCTTTGCATAGGAGACAAATGACGGGACGTAAGGAAGAAGTCTCAAGTAGCACTGGGAATGATTTAGACTGGATATCTGAAGAATTTCTTCATGGAAAGAATGATCAAGCACTGGAGTAGGCTGCCTAGGGGATAGATGGGGTCCCCATCTATGGTGGTATTAAAGAGACATTTGGATGTGGCACTAGAGGTCATGGTTTAGTGATGGGACTCAATAGATCAAGCTGATGAAAAAAACTAAGAACAGGGAATGACGACATGCTAGAGTTTTCCATACTTGATGCAGAAAAATCTGTACTGATTATGAAAACATTTAAAAATCACGTATATCCTTCAAACTTTACTAGGAAGTAGTGTGTTTATTATCAGACTTCCTGGGTTGTTGTTTCCAGTATGAAAAACATCTCAGTTATGTGCTGTCTTTGAAAATTGTTATTATCATGGAAACATAGAATCATTAAGAATCATCTGAGAAAATCCAGTCCCACCGTCCACTTACCACCAATATTGCCCACTGCACCATGTTCCTGATTATTACATCTCCCCTTTCTTTAAGCATCTCCAGAGATGGTGACTGCTCCACTTCCTGGGCTGCCTGTTCCAATGCCCATCCACTCCTTCTGAGAAGAAATTACTCCTAATATCCAATCCAGACCTCTCCTGGTACAACTTGAGGCCATTCCCTTCCAGTACTTGAAGGGAGTGTATAAACAGTAAGGGGACCGGCTGTTTACGAGCGTGGACAGTGATAGGACAAGGGGGAATGGTTTTAAACTGAGACAGGGGAGGTTTAGGTTAGATATTAGGAGGACGTTTTTCACCCAGAGGGTGGTGATGCACTGGAACAGGTTGCCCAAGGAGGTTGTGGATGCCCCATCCCTGGAGGCATTCAGGGCCAGGCTGGATGTGACTCTGGGCAGCCTGGTCTGGTGGTTGGTGACCCTGCACATAGCAGGGGGTTGAAACTAGATGGTCATTGTAGTCCTTTTCAACCCAGGCAATTCTATGATTCTGTGATCTTGTTCCTGTTACCTGGGAGTAGAGGCTGATCCCCACCTGGCCACAACCTCCTTTCAGGCAGTTGTAGAGAGCAATAAGGTCTCCCCTGGAGATCTTCTGTAACTCTAGGTATCTGAGAGTGTGTTTGTTTTGTATTGTCAGTGAAGGAAGAGAGAGTTGTCTATACCTTACCTGTGTTAGGCATCTGTCTTAAGACAAATTGACTCAACCTCCTATATTTGTCTGTCTACCTCTCTCTTTTTTTGAATTTTTCTATTTTTTTTAATACCACCCTAGTGCCAATGAATTTTTGAATTCTTAAACTTCATTAGAGAGCTTCCTCAAATACAGGGAGAGAGATGAGTAACATCTTTGCTTGGTCTTTCTGTATCCCTTCCTTTTCTCTTTTGAAAGGAAGTGATGTGTCATTTCTTACTTAAGTATACTAGCAATTGCAACGTCAAACAAAATTTTGTGTATATGGTCAGAGGGAACTGAGGCCTGGTTTTCGTGCAGACTTAAACAAGCTTCTGGTCTGAGATTACAAAGAAGCTGTTTTCATTATTTACTTGTAATAGAGTTTCAGTAAACCTGATAAATGGAATAGCTCATCAGCGTAGAGGTGAAGATGAGCTGTTTTAGTCGCAGAGTGTTAAATGTTTTACAAAAAGGGCCAGGTCTTCCATACGCCAGGATATTCCAGGGGTTTTTAACATAAGGAAGGCAAGATGAGCAAAATTATCCGGACTGAGGAAGACATACTGGCCTAGTTACAGTTTATATGATATATGTTCTTCTTTGTGGCAGAAAAAAGCAACTTGAATCTTTCACAGAACAGATCTATTTGAAAATTGCTTAAGTTTCTGAGGATGTGAAACCAATTCTTCAGTAAAGCTTTCCACATGCCTGAGAGAGTTGTACTTTCAAGTTGAAACTTTGAATCCTCATTTTGAAAACTTAGTATGGAGTTAAGTAGAAGCTGTCATGATTTTCCTGCAGGCTCTCTGATCTGTTTCAAACTGTGCTGTGAGTTTAGTGATTATGGTTATAATTAAGGGACTAGTTAGAAAAATTATAGGCATTAAATGCAAACACAGCAACCACAATATTTTTCAGAGCAAACTAGAGAATCTGTATCCAAGCTGAATGTTTCTGTATGTTTACATTATAATGAGATATGATATAGTTAAAGTTTACTTTACTGAAAGAAAATTAGTCATTCTTAAGAATATGCATCATCATGCCACAAAGCCCACAGGAAAACTGAGGACTCGGAACATTTTTTCATCTTCCCTAAAAGTCAGGATTCTGCTTTAATGTAGTTGTGTAGGCTGCTGGTAGAGTCATTCATAGCAAATTCCGTGTATTTTTGACACCTGTCTTACGCCGGAGGTAACTGCCTCTGAACGGCTGAATTGCAGCTAACTTTGAGAAATTGTGAGTGTTCATAGAATCATAGAATGGCCTGGGTTGAAAAGGACCACAACGATCATCCAGTTTCAACTCCCCTGCCATGGGCAGGGTCACCAACTACCAGACCAGGCTGCCCAGAGCCACATCCAGCCTTGGATGTGTTGGTGTTCTTGAGAAGAGGGAGTTGACAGCTTCATTTCTTATCAGCTGTTTGTGATGACCTGGATAATAAGTCACTGTTCGCTACTTTTTTAGGGTAAAAAAGACATGTTTCTTTGACTTGGCGGATGGAGAGCAAGATGATGATCAGCACTTTCTTGAATAAAGAAACAGTATCTTTCAGCTGTCCAAAGTCGAGAGACTGAGACTTAGGGTATGAAGATGAGTCTCAGTCAAAGATGAGTAGTTCTGGAAAAGTCCTAATACGCTCTCACTTTTCAGTTTGGTTGCCTTAGAATTTCAGCCATTAGGTTTAGGATGAGAGTAGAAGAATGTGACAGGCTATGGATTTAAATTTAAAACATATGTTAGAGTACTTTATCTTCCAGTTCTTCTTTAAAACTCCACTTTCTGTAGTACTTAACGAATCTTGACAACACTCATAATAATGTTAAATTCTTTGTGTTTGGATAGGAGGACAAATAAGATATGGGAGTTCGCTTCTTTTATTTCCTCAGAGAGCCAAGAGGGCAGAGTAAGCGTCCCACTCCTTCATCTGGACATTCATCATCTTCAGTTCAAGAAATGTATTTAAGCCTGTAGGGAAATGTATTTTCATCCTGGTCAGGGCCATGAGAAACTTTATCAAATTGGCTCTGCTTCGAGCAAGGGGTGGACCACGTGACCTTCTGAGGTCTCTTTCAATCTAAATTACTCTGTTGCAGTCAAAGAGAAAAGTAATGTATTTCTGTGAAAGTAAGGCTGATGCTTTTCATTTTATCTGCTAAAAGAAAAAGCGCAAGAAAATAATTGATGTTGAAGAGCTTTGTAAAAGAAGTCCACCATTACTGGAATGAGTCATAAAGCAAAGTAACAATATATAAATGAGTAACAATATAATTACAGATGGTAATCTGTTATGTATATACATTTTAAAATGTGCAAACAAATCTTTGAACAATGACTTGCGTGTGGATGTAATTCATCTACCTTCAAGTTTTTGGCGTATGGGAAGCTGTATTTTGTATAGCATTAAATGCAAGTCCCTATGACTATTTTGTTTGGTGGCACATATTTTTAGATGGGGCTTTTCTAGGTGTGGTACTGCTGTTATCCACATGGAAAATGATTAAATATGAAGTTTGTTGTATTAAGGTAATTGTGTTTCTTTTGGAGACCAGTAGAACAACATGGCTGTTATGACATCTGACTACATTTCTTTTTTTTTGTTTCTTGCTTTTCCCTCCTGACCCTATTTGTGTATGATTTCAATTACCATAATCAGCATATTGGATATACAGTATTTAGCTTGAAAAAGTGCCTTTATAATAAAGCATGTGTTCATTCTGGGTTTTTTGGTGGTGGTTTGGGGTTTTTTATTTCTTCTTCTTTTTTTTTTTTTTTAACCATTTCATTTTGTAATGCTATCACATTTTTTTCTATCATACTTAAAAGAAAACAAAACAAAACAAAACAAAACAAAAAAACCCACAGAATCATTTAAAAGGTTCAAAGATGACCGGTATTCTTAATTTTGTTTTCTTCTTACAGGCCTGGCAGCTGAGATTTAGTCATCTTGTGGGCTATGGTGCCAAATATTACTCCTACCTCATGTCCAGGGCCGTTGCCTCCATGGTGTGGAAACAGTGTTTTGCTCACAATCCATTTGATAGGTAAAAATAGAGAAAATAGAGAAAAAAAATAGAGAAGTGTTGTTCTACTTACTTCTGGAAAGGGGGAAACGTTATGCTTGGGGCAGCATAGATGGTTGGGCTTTTTCAGTGCCAATTATTTTTTAGCCTCTTTAAGAGTATAACGAAATAGGAAATGACCACAGAGTAAGTATACTTTGGGACATAATCATTGATGCAAAGAACTTGTGTCTGTGTTTCAAAATACGGGCTTGCCAGTTGAGAGTCACTAAAATCCATATTTAGATGTAATTAGAGAGCTTGTTTTTCATAGGTACCTAATTAATTGTAATTTTCTTTTGAAATCAAAAGCAACTGCAGGTATTAAACAAGCTTCGTGTCACCACCTTCAAAGCTAAGCATAGTTATCTTACTCATTTTGCTTTGTGAAATTAAAAGGTAAATTGTGACTTCAAAAAATTTAACCGTTCTTACATCTTAGGTGTATGTTCCAGGCATTATAGCTAAGTGGCTTTTTCCCTTTCAACAATGGAAGCTGAAATGTTGTTTGCATTTTAACTTCCATAGACATCAGCACATCTTCGTGTGTATAAAATTTGTCTAGTTCAGTAACCGTAGTATATTTCTAAATGTAATTTGAATTCAAGGAGTCAACATGGGATCAAGGTGGTTGTCGTTTCAGGGTGTAAGATCTCATTCCATCTCCGCCTTTGAATTACATAGAGATCCTAGAAGCAAATACAAGTGAAAGTTGGACAGGCTTTTTGCAGATGACTCTAACATCTGTGTTTTTCCAGGGCAATGGGTGAGCGTTACCGGAGAGAGATGCTGGCGTATGGTGGTGGAAAAGAGCCCATTCTTATGGTTCAAGGTAGAAAAAGTTTAGAACTGCTTGATTCTCTTGATCAAGAAAGAAAGAATGTAAACATATTTCCTAATTTGGTCTTTATAGTTAGTTTTGTTTTATTTATTGGATTTGTGAAAGAAAACCTTTTCGTTTATTTCGTTAATTGGAGTGATTATCAGCTTTGCATCACAGTCAGTGATGCACAGAACAAAACGGGCATAGAAATAGCTGGGACAAAATGTTGGAAGGGTTGTATGACAAAGCAGTATAAAGAATTGAGAGTAAGAGTAAAATATACTTAAAAGTAAACTGGTGACAATTTTTGGATACCAAAAACGCTTAACTTTTGCATACGTGAAATTCATAATAGATCTACTTGTTTTGTTTGCAAGAATTGAACTTGTACTGGTCATGTCATTTTAGCATCATCAAACTAGTTTTAATTACATTACTACTTGGAATATAAATTCTCTTGAAATGGAAGTCTGAAGATTGTAATAAGGAGACCTGGTTCTTTATTCCTCTCAGTTCTGTATTACCTTTTTGAATCTGGAAAATAACTTTTTCAGTTCAGTTATAGCAATAGAAAATGTCGTGTATTCATGTATTAAAAACATGTATTCATGTATTAAAAACAATTTAAGCTGAGGAGAACTGAAAAGGTTTGAGAAACTTTACATCTGTCAGTGAGATAAGGATAAAGACTTCTCCGCTGTAATGCTGCGCTGTTGAAACCAAACAATTTTGCATTAGTGTCACTGTTCCTGGTCTGATCACTTGGTAAGCGTTTCATCTGAGGAACATTTTTCAATTCACTCTGATACCATTAATTATGAATATTAATTAATCAGTCTCTGATCACTGCAGTTTTGAAGACTGGAACATTTGGTTCTTTAACTTGTCAGTTTATGTTTGAGGCCATAACCTCTGCACTCCTTAAACTATATATATATATATATATATATATGTATGTATGTATATATATATTCTCTAGATTAGTCTACTCATTTTTCTAATCTACAGGATTACTTTTCCTTCAGCATGACTTTGCATCTTTGAAACTTACCTCTTTTTTCTGCTCTTGAAAAGTGTAACCTAATTTTAAAAACTGCAGCTCGAGATTGTGGACTAAGTAGTTGCAAGACAGTTATTACGTCTTTACATCAAATCCAGTTGTATTGTAAGCCATGTTGCAAAGGAAGAAAGAACATTTTTAAACACCAATTATGTTTGTTGTCTTTAATGTTTCTGGGATGTATTTTCACTTGTTGAGCATGGAGCGGAGTGCCCAGGAGGCTATACTGAAGTTCTTGGCAATGTGCTCTCTGGAATCAAACATGATTTGACTGAAATTTGCAAAATGCAACTGTGAATGGACTTAGCAAGTCTGTGTACCTAGAGCTGTCCTTCCCCCTTGTATTTTAGAGAGCACAGTGGAACGTGGTACTATCAGTTTGGGGTTGAAAGCATGCAGCAGTCATTTTGGATAAAACTTCTTACTGAAATTAATCTGAAGAAGTGGTGTTGGAGTTCAGGAAATTCCAAATTTATTTCAAGCTTAAAGGAGATCCAGATTTGATGAAGCATGGAAAAGCGCAGTGAAAACACACAAATTCACCTGTCTTGTAATGCAATAATCAGATATTCTAGGCATTTCAGTATTCATATTCCTTGTGCTTGTAGTTTTTGATTCACTTTGTGCACATCAGTGAGCCCAGAGGATCAGTGGTGAATGATGAAGAAGTGATATCTGCGTGGCCTGGCATTTGCTGTAAAGTGCCAGCTGTGTTTGAGGAAACATTGTACTATTTGATGTCAATGGTAGAATGGCGTAATCTTTTCTGAAGTGACTTTAAAAAATCTATGTGTGTAAGAAACAGAGTGTGATTTTTCATTTTTTTCCCTTTAACTTGGTAAGTTCTTAAATCGCTAACTGGAACTGACTGTCACTCCAAGGTTTCCTAGTGCACCTGTTGGCATGTCTGTTCACACACCAGGGGAGAACCGGACAGGATGAACTCCTCTGTGTCAGAAAACAGCTGACATTTTCAAGATGTTTTCGCTTCTATATTCTGAATTTCTTCAAAATTACTTTAAGCAGAAATTTAAAAAGATATAAAAAGATATTCAAGATCAGTAAAATAATCAGAAAAATGCCTCTACTAATTGCAGAGTCCATACTTGTGCTTTCTGTGACCTCCATTTGTAGACAGTGTGAAATTTAAACAAGCATGCTTGAGTAACTCCGTGAAAAATTAAATTCAGGTGACTCAGGTCTTTTAGCATGTTAATAATTTGAGTGCTTATTTTGGATTATTTGAGATTAAAGCATAGAACAGAAATGATGGAAAAGATTATTGTATGTTTAAATTTAATCATTCTGTGTTTATTAGGAAAAAAAAAAAGAGAATCTGAGGAGAAAAATAGGACCAATTACTTGTTCTTTCATTTGTTTTCATTGCCATTTCAAACAGCATCTGACTCATTTTGCTGTTCTTAATCCTTTTCCATACAGTTATTCCATAACACTTGATTTCCATCTTTGGTTGGTTTTCATTAGCTGCAATGCTGCACACAGCTGGTTTCCTGGCTAAAGACAAATTCCACCTGACCCAGCAGCATGTTGATTTTATTCTACTTCAGAGAAACCGTTCAGATTCTGTGTTCACTGGTGCCCTATTTTGAAAAACTGCATTCTGTATGGTTTGAAAATTTGTTTTCCTTTATTAACACGCTTGCTCAAACTTGGCTTCTGGGTTCACGCATGCAGCCTCACCCTTGAAATGCTTCCATATCTCATTGTGTAGTTAGCTATATTCATTGATCTGATAACAGATAACTTCACAAGCACATTTCATTTATTCAATTTCTTTGTTACGATTTTCTTCTCAGAAGCTATCTATTGTCTTTCTTTTGTACTTGCATATGACCCCAGCTTTTCATCTTTCTCCCACACAACTGCATAGATGTACTGATTAGGGAAGATAAAGGATCTGACCTGCCATCCGGTGGAGCTGGTGACAAGATTCGTGTTTGAACCAGTCTGTCATTAGAAAAACACAATATGCTTTTTCTTTTTGTTTGGATTTGATTCCTGTGGCATATTTTCTCTTTAAAAAAAGAAGAAAAAAGCCTTTTGAAACCTTGTAAAACATTTTCTGAAGTGTCACCTTTTACCTTACCCCTTTGGTAACTGACAAAATACAGAAATAGTTATGCATGCACATAGCAGGAGGAATTAAAAAAAAAAAAAAAAAAAAAGGAAAATGCTTTGTCCAAGAGATATCCTTTTTTCCTTGAAGAGAAAATACAGTTTGAGATAAAGTCGATGTCTTTGTTCGTGTGGGATATCCACATAGCTCTCTTTCATAGGATTACATGGCATTAGGGATTCCAAACTCCCTCAAAGACAGGGAACTCAGGTCTCTTCCAGGTCTGGTCTCAAGTCTGAGCAAGCTTCAGGCGTGTACCATCCCTCCCCCTCTCCCCTGGCACTCCCCAGCTGGAAAGAAACCCAGGTGCATTGGCAGAAAGTGAATCGCAGTGTGGAAAGTACAGGGCTGGGTGATTTTGGAACTGAGAGCATGGAACAGACTCTGGAGTGTGCTTCTCCCGCAGTTTTGGTGGAGTCACATTGCCCTTCAGGTTTGTGAAGAAGCCCGTGTGCAAAACCCACATGCAGATGTATTCTTCACTGATTTATACTGCATCGTGCTGTAGACAGTCATTCTCAGTTGTGTTCATGCATAGTAATCAGACCAACTAAATCTGTAAATTAACATGCATTTGCTCCGATGCAGTCTGAAAATTTGTTTTTCTATGCCTCTAATTGTACTTGGTGGAATGATTATTATTTGAAGAGGCTGTAAAGATCTTTAGATAATGCTTGTATGGCTCTTTGAATGTATAAAATACATGCATAAATCGTAAAGGCGATGTGAGTGGTAACATATGTTAACTCAAAGTACATGGACTCAAAATAATTAATGTTCCAAAGGGGCAGAGGCCAAATTCTGCCACAGGCTTTATTCTTCTCCCAACTTCCATTGATTGTAGGTTATAGCTAACCAGCTCTCAAAAGGGTGTGGTTAACCACAGTGGTGTAATGTGAAAGACAACTTCAAAGCAGGGAAGATAAGCTGTGCAGTTGCCTTAGGCTTGGGAGAGACTGAGCTGGAACAGGAGTTGGTCTGAATGTATAAAACACACTCCTAGATTTTAAAACTGCAGCCATCCGACCTTATGGACATCTTACTAAATCATTAGACTGAAGGGCTGAGTATACACTGTTCCTACTTCGATCTATTTCAGTGGGATTTAAAGGAAGACATGACCACTCATAGCACAGCTGGGTAGTATAAGAGGTTAGAACATGGAAATAGCATCAGTTTCTGTTTCTTTTGGAGTTGTCTACTCTAACATCTATAGTTATTTATTTCATTAGGGCATGCTTGTTTTGCTACAGAAGTTCTTCGGTGATGACCTCAGTCACAATTCGCCCTTCCCCTTCAAAAGCAGATTCTTCTAGAGTTTGCTTTTGATGTCAGTGATGGGAAAACAGCATTGCTAATGCATGAAATCTGAAATCTGTTTGCATTATCAACAGTTGGAAGCATGGGCTAGGAGGTCATTTGACATCACTGCTGCCAGAAAAAAACTGAATTCTGCTACGTATTTGATGTAAACCATGTGGAGACTAAACGAATGTAGTTTGTACCAAATTTTGAGAGAGATCTGGTAAGACTGTATTCAGCTGCACTGAAATGCATCTGAGAGTATTGTAGTTAATGGTGTTTCTTCTCTTCATTTCGTAACACCCAAGGATGGAATGGTTTTTTATGATTCACTATTCTTCTACAAGAGGGACATTAAATCTACTTAATAACAGCATTGGTCTCTTCCCAGACCTCATAACTGAGCGTTGTACTATTTGCCTTTCTTCTTCAATGATGTACCAATAATCAGTGTTTTAAGAATGGTCTGCAGCAAAATAAATTTAGAATGTCAAAAGAATTAGCTAAATATCATTCAGCCAGGATGGTTTTTATGAACTCAGTAGTTGAGGGTTTTGTATTCTGGAGCTTGCAGAGGTGAAGGTTGTTATATCCATTATGGCTGGTTTTATGCTTTAAGGAAAAATGTGGTCTAGACACTACTACAGTCATCCCGCCCTGCTGATACCCGATAGCGTATAACATACTGTCTATAGAAAAAAATTGTTCCTTTATAGAGCATCTTAAAAAGTGGAGGGTTCACAGAACCAAAAAAAAGATTACCAAGTGCAAACCGTGTTGAAACCACATCCATTAGTGCCGTGTCCACAGGTCTCTCACATACCTCCAGGAAAGAAATCATTTCACCCAACTTCACATTATATTTTATATAACCATCAGGGTTTCCTTTCTGAAGTTCTTCTTACTGTTCACTCTCTAGAAATAGAGTCAGTTTGTTCAGATGTAAATACCTGAGCTAAAATGAGGCAAAAAAAAAAAAAAAGGTGAAATGATTTACAGTGTTGGAACCAGACCACTCCGTCTCCCTGAAAGATGAAGCTCCTCTAGTCATGCATGGCAGTGTATCTTCCAGTGGGCTGCCATCTGAGTCGCCTCCTTGGGGCATTTTCTCTACTTCTGAGCAAACTGCAGGAAAATACTGAGGGTTTAAACTGTTTGTCTGAGGGAATTTTTCTAAGGCCGTTACAGAGGAAATACGCATATCTCCCAGCCACCCCCATCAGCAACCTGGGAGTCAGTCTGCAGTGGGCTCTCGGGGGAGCGTGGCTTAGTAGCTGCTGTTGGAACACATCTGTTTCTGTTTCCATTGTGAAACAGAAGAAATTCCACAGCGATTTTACTAACGTTAGATTACAAGTTTACCATGAACTTAGAGGTATTAATTCTGTTCTCTTTCATTTCGAAAATGTCTCGATGCAAATAACTCCATGTAACAGCATTTCAGTCAGCCTATATGTAGTATGAGATTTGTTTTCCTTTGAGCGCTCACTGTTATCTCCTGGGCCATGGCAGCTTGTGTTGACACATGCAACATGCTTAAATCAGATGGAAATGGGACTCTGTGAGGTCTCAGCAAGAAAATTCTTTCTTTTAGTTGCTCTCTCAAAATTACGTCTAGCCGGTCTGTTTCCTGGTGGGTTTTGAATAATTGTGCTTTAGTAAAAGATTCCGGTCTTTTAGCGGCAGGCAATTACAATTTCCACTGAAAGCAAATATTGTTGAGGATGTGAAAAGAGTGTAAAATTGTGTACAGTAGGTACGCTGATCAGAAAGGGTAGAACGAGGTTATATTTATGTTGGCAGTTGTCAGAAAGAACAGAACACTTCAAAGTAGTAGGAAGATTAAATTTTACATGATCTGGCAGCCATACTGTTTTTCTTTCCTGCTACGGTAAGGCAGTAAATTTTCATATATAATTTCAAAAATATTAAGATCAGTGAAAAGATCCAGCACTAATTTAGGATTTGTTATGAAGAAACATCTGAAAATAACTTGCATGAGATTCTCATGCTTTCTGAAAACTGGGATTCTGCGGAGGAAGGTGTGAGATTTTTAGTTGTTCTGCTCATAGAACTGGGTGACAGAATGCTTGGGTGTGATTGTTTCCTGTGCTGATTTCCCTGTCTGTTATTCTGTAGCCGTGTGATCCAAGTCGCACACCTACTAATGAATAGAACTGATAAAAGGTGAATCCCTCTACTGTAAAAAAAAACCGCAACCAACCAAAACTAAAACTGCAGCACACTGAAAATACATGCTTGGATACGTTTCATGCCTTGTGTAATATTTCAGAGATGTTTGTGCTTTAAATACTAACTTAAATGTTTTAAGGTGTGTAACACTGAAAAAATATGTTGTTTTTCTCTGGCTGTGTCAATCTGGAGACTCAGCAGATAAGGATTGAGATCCTTCCCGATTACTGATTTCTTCCAGTCATTTGGAAGGGTGACTGCTTCTAGCGTGTGTTTTGGGTGCGTTCCTGTACAGGAGATACAATTCGCAGCCTAAGGAAGATCATAGTGATAAAAAAATGTTCGCAATCTTGAAACCTGTCAGTTCTGTGATAACATGTACCGGGCTGCTTGATACAATCAGCTACTCCCTGTGCATTGGAACTACATTTCTTTCTTGACCAAAAAAAAAAAAAAAAAAAAGATAGCTCTTTCTGTCATATTGTGACAATAAAAGCTGGCTAATTTTAATAACTTGATTGTTGGCAAAGCTTTTGAAGTGATAACAAGCGATAATGCTAAGAATCTGTGGTCTTGGTTTTATAGGTATGCTTCAGAAATCACCTTCAGTTGAAGATTTTGTGGACGCCCTTGTTTCAGACCTAGACCAGGACTTCGAAACCTTTATTACGGACTCGTGAAAGAATTGAACAGAGCTGAATTCTTTTACAGGAGATAATGTATATCTTTATAATTGTGGTTACAGTGTTGTTGTGACTGGTTTTGCTTCTTGGTAAACACTTGTATGCGTTTGAATGTTCACGTTGGTGGAACAGTAATAAAACATTTTATTGGATGATGTGATTTTGTTTATGAAGATGATGGCTTTCCGTTCCACGGGAGCTGAAGCACAGAATTTGAGATAATAAATACTGTAGTACCTACTGTTAGATAGTCTGGTCTTGTAGCAACAGATGGTTAAGAGGGAGCTGAGCTCATCCTCAGGGTTGGTGGAGTGGCATCTTTCATTACACGCATTGGTTTAGTGTTAGCACATAACCATCAAACGTCGTGACCCGGAACTGTTTGCATGGGTCCTTCTTACACGGTCATGGATATTCTTTAAAACTGTTTATTCCTTGTGGTGCTTCTGAATGGGGCAAAAGCAAATTGTGTTTGCAACGGAGAAGAGAAACTGGAAAGAAAGTTGAAAATTGCAATTGAAAACTAGGAAGTATCTCAGAGAAGGAACAAAAAGATGGAAGAAGAAAAGCTGTGGTTAAACAGGTGTGTGAAGGAAAATGATAGGATGGGGAGGAAAGAAATACCATGCAATGTGAGAAAGCAGCAGAGAAGTAAAAGAGGAAGCTTATAATCACTGAACAGTGGAAGATAACATGGAAAGTGGTCATGCTATGATGATCCAGTCAGTATTTGTGTGGCCGTATTTGCAAGTAAAAATAGCATATTTTGTTATATAAAGCTGTTGAACAGATCTTCAAGTTTGGAAGATGAATTTGCCATTCATCATATCAGGTGCACAAAATGTGAGGAGGAACAAGGTCTAAGAGAACTGGTGTTGCTATTGAATTCATAGTTTTTTAAATACCCAACTGATTTATTATTATTATTTATTATTATTCATAAGCGTAACTTTTGCAGATCTGCCACTGAACTTCAGTTTTTGTGGGTCAAGAATAGAGCCATTGTCTGAGTTTTCTCCCATTTAGAGGGCTGGAGCACCTCTTAGGAAGAAAGGCTGAGGGAGCTGGGCTTGTTCAGACGGAAGAAGAGAGAGCTCTGGGGAGACCTCATTGCAGCCTTCAGTACTTAAAGAGAGCTTGTAAATGGGAAGGAAGAAGACAGACTTTTTACACAGTGGGGAGTTTTAGGTTAGATGTTTGTTAGGAGAAGATTCTTTACTCAGAGTAGCAAGGCGCCGGCACAGGCTGCCCAAAGAAGTTGTGGCTGCCCTGTCCCTGAAGGTGTTCAAAGCGGGGTTGGATGGGGCACCGGGTAGCCTGATGTGGATGGTGACCCAGCCCACAACAGAAGGGTTGGAGCTGAATGGACTTTAAGGTCCCTTCCAACCCAAACCATTCCATGATTCCATGGTCCTATGATTCTGTGACCTCTTAACTGTTTTATAACAGTGGTTTAAGATTTCCCATGTTACTTGGAGGGCTTTGCTGGATGAAGTATGTGGTGAACGTGGATTTGCAAGCATTTTGCTGATTCCATTGCAGAGAACAATTGTTGTGGAAGCGTGTGGCAAAGTGTGCTGCTTAGGTATGACCTGAATCTGTTCCCTGCATGACTGTTCACATGGAGTTTCCCTTTCATAGTAAGTGGATGACAGGAAGCTGTTTCACGTATAGGAGGGTGGGTTTAGTAAGTGCGAAAAACTCATTCAAGACAAGGTATTTTTTCAATATAGTTACCTCCAGATGGGTGGAGGAGCTAAAGGTTGTGTATTAGGTAGCAAACAATAAAGGACATGTTATTAGTGAGGGGTTTCTTCCTGAAGTAAATTCTGAAATGGCACTTCCATGCTTATTTTAAAAGAATGTGGTAAGTTTTCCTCTTTTGAAATAGCCTTGTCTTTTTGAGGTCCTGTGTATACCGTTGCAAAAGGTTTCATATGCGTTCATGTGCTCGGAGCGAGGGAACCAAGGCTGAGAGATGAGAGCAATTAGCTGGAAGAGAAGCAAGTAAAAATAAAGATACGGACACCTAACAGGAAGAAAAATGAATGTTTGGGAAGAGATCGGTAAGGATGAGAATTGGTTAGGTGATCGGGGGCCATTTTTTATCAGAACTTGTGCTGTCAGATATCTTTTGATAGCTTACGCTCCCATCTTTTCACTTTGTCTGTTTTTACACAGGGGGAATTTATTTTTTGTGATTAGCACTGCCATTTTATTAGATCTGATTTTGGACATTTTTAGGTATGTTTTGACTGAAGGCAAGCAGACCTTTATTCAGATGTGCCACAACTAAGCCTCTGTATTGTGTCTGACTGACTGCGTTCTGCAGCTGCTCTTGGTTCCTAAGAGGAAAGAGTGTAACAAATGAGGTGGGTATTTCCCTGTAAATAAATACATTTAATTTTAGACACGACTTAAAACATGTTGTGAAGACGGTAATTCTCAAAAGGAAACAATAACTCGTGAATGTAAGCTTAACAGCTTCTTGTATTCAGTGGAAGTGTGGGAATTAAAGGGTGTCGCCAAGGGAGTTTTGTGTTAGTTGCATATTTTTTGTACTAAGCAAACGGCCAGTAATGTTTATCTGGAGTTGGCATGCGTTAAAAGATTCACTGAGACAAAAAGAACTTAGGAAAAGGAAATCCTAATGCTAACATGAACCTGGGAGCATTACTGTAAAGAAAATAGAGCTTCGCTGTTGGTGGAATAAGAGCATTTTAAGTTCAGAGATTGCCCGTGGGTTTTAATTTGAAAGAAATTGATGTTGGTTCTAGAAGGTACATCCTTTATCAAGATGCTTGTAGTAGCCATTGGTTTATGCCTGTGGCCTCTATTGCTTCCTTAATTTGCTGTCTGTTGAGATCCCCCTGTAAACAGCAGCCCTTGCAAGCTCTTGTCAGTGGCAGCAAACAACATCTTCCTCAGTACTGGAATCCGATACAGACAAAGAAATGAAGAAAACTTTTATCTTTTTCCAGAGTGAAGTGCACTTCAGCTTGTTGCTCATAGCCGTGGGATTTGGGGACGTTTGGCAAAGACAGGAGCTGGTAGAAAAAGAAGTGTAACTCCGAATGACAGCTTCAGGGCTTTTTGCTGAAGAAATGGTGTGGACGCCACTGGTTTTTGTTTTGTGAAATAACCTTTGAGGATTGAGCAGTAGGCATCATTCAGCCTCCGGAGAACCTCTTGTATCACCACTACGACGCTTACTGCAGAAAAGGAAATATTATTCTAAATGATTTTTTTCCTCCCGTTTCGTAGTTTCTGAAAATGCTTCCAGCTGTTCAAATGTCTGATGCTTTTTCCTTTCTTTTTCCTTCTTCTTCTTTTTTTTTTTTTTTTTTTGAGAGACTTTTATTTCTCATCAGATTTGTGTACTTTCAGTAATGTGAGATCTCTCTTGTGACCAGCAGCGTAACCCTTCTTAAATGTAAAAACCACTGCAATCCTTTTCCAGCATTCCTTCTGTTCCCACTGGGGCTGCTGAACTGGCTGCCTAAAAGTGGCTTTAGAGCCACTCCATGTGACTCCGTGTCGTGCTTTTAATCTGAAGGCGTACAATGTTTTGGACTTCAGCCGCTATAGAAAATAAGTAGTGAACATCTTTCTTTAGAGGAAATTATAGCCTTATGCAATTTGGAGATAATAACATGCAATTAAGACATACCGGAAAAAGCGCGCATGGATTACATTTGATAGTCTGAGGTGTCAGCTGTGCCTTTTTTTCATGTTTGATGTGATTGTTTTTCTGATTCACCAACGGTAGGCTGAAATAACGCTTAATAATTGCTTTCTGGTGCAGTAAATGCAACTGGTACGGCAGCTGAGTGAAGAAGGCAGGGAAGGGAATGGAAATACAGCAAGGAAATGCTGAATGTAGGTTAGAAACCAGGCATGAAAAATGGTTGATACAGAAGCAAAACAACCTCTGGGTTAGAAGCAGGGAGACTACAGTGGGGTGTGTTTCTTCCAAGTGTACTCACAAAGTCTAACATGGAAGTTACAGCACTGTTGCAAACAAAAAGGTGTTCAGGAAGATTTCTGCTTTGCATGCAGTGAGAAGGCAGGTGGAATAACTCAAGCTACACGTTGATAAAATACCGATTCTAAGACGTGGAGTAGCACCTCGTCCAGTGGGTCGAGCATAAATCAGTGCAAAATTAAAAACGAATGTCATCAAAGGAATGGAGCTTAGTACCATGGATGATAGTGAGGTGTAAGTGAAGAGTGTGGATCAACGTAACAGTAGTGTTGATGGCTCAGAAAGGATGCATTGCAGATTACCAGATGATTAAAATACCTGAATTGTGTTACAGAGTTTGAAAGGTTGAACATTGGTCTTGTGAATAAGAGCCTAATGAGCTGATAGCTGAGAGTAGACACATTCACTCCCAAGTTTTCTTTTTTGACAGCAGGGACAGCTGAGCACTGCAACACATGCAGAGGACTCTGCTCCTTGATCAGCATGAGACATGCCCATCCAAACCGGATGGTTTTCCTCAGAAACATGCCAGAGTTCGGGTTAATTCACAGAAGCCCCATAGCCTCAGTTCCACAAGTGGGCAGTCATCTTTCCTGGTCCTGGGGGCTGTAGATGGAGTGCTTTTGGGAGGACTGCTCGCTGGGTTGCCGTCCTGCTCGCAGCTTCGTGGCTATGAAAGGGTTGATGAGAGCTGGAAAAGCAGTGGGAGCCAAAGTGCTTCCTTGCTGCTTGTTAAGTGGGAGGCTCTGCGCATATGGCATTTCAGAGTGCTTCTGGGCAAAGTAGTGGAGATTTTCTTTTCCCAGAGCCGGGGATTTATTTACATGGTGTTGGGAACGTGTTCAAGTGAGTGCCTTACCCTGGCATATTCACTGTATGCCAAAAGAGGAATATTACATTAAAATGAGAAGACAGCTTGAGAGCCCAAGATGAACAACTGCAGAAAGTGAACTCTCGGGTTTCCCGGTGAGAAGCACCGTGGGAGCACTGCTGGTGTGCTCAGGGGGGAGGGGAGGAGATAAAAGATAAGGCCGTATAAATCAGCCCGGCAGGACAGCAGCGGCCCCTCTGATCTGCCCCTGCTGAGGTTTGTTTGCCTTTCACATTTCTGTGGCTGCTCTTCCTCAGCCCACTCCCGAAGAGCAGCTCTGGAGCTGTGCATTTGTAGGGAATCACTGCAGCTTGTTATTCGCAGGAAGTATCCAAAAAATCTGTTAAAATGCTTAAACCAGAAGGAAAGTGCTGATAAAGATCTGGTTGGTGTGTTGCTGGCCTGTGGTTTTGAAGACAGGGGAACGTCAGTGGGGTGTCTGCTGCCATGCAATTGCCTGTAAGCCTGTAGCCTGTGGGGCACCTTGCAGATGGCTGAAGTTTGCCATCTGGCATCCTTTGTGACTGAAAGGATGGACCATCCTGCACGTGGCTTTTCTCGCTCCAGAACATAGACTGCCAGAATACAAATTTCAGGCATCCTCCTTTAAATTCAAAGCACCTGGAAGCACCAAACTTACTCTTATTTTGAAGGTTCCATTTTTCATTCATTTTTTTTTTCCTGGCTGCGACTGAGTTTATTCATTAATAAACAGTATCATATAGCTCTATTAAAATGGTTACAGAAGGTGTTTTTAATTAATCTTCAGGACACCTTAGGTTTTAGGAAGTGGCTTTTGGCAGCTGTCCCTCCGACTCCTTCCTTTTACTCTTCAGCCACCACTGAATGCCCCACTTCTCCTCTGCTCTTACACCCAGCGGGTGGGAAGACGAGCAGACGAGGAGCTGCTGGGGCCATGGCCAGCACCTGGAGGTTGTAACAGTGTCAGAGGCAGGCAAAATGGCTGGTGGAATGTTCTTCCCACCCTGCCTGTAGCTGGCGTGTGTCCATGCAGCCTGAAGTGAATCTCTTGGTGGGAGGCAACAGTGGGAGAGCTGGGCCTTGGAGGAACTGTCCCGAAAGTCACCTGCTGAGAAGGCAAAGCATTGCCAAGTGGGTCAGAGCCACTTGATGTTGTGTGCCACGGGACGGCGTCTGCCAATGAGGTGTAGGCAGCTGCATCTGATGAACAGTAGCAGTTTATTGAGTTGGCATCTGGTTGTTGGCCCGTGTTTGGAGGATGTCTGCAGCAACCCGTAACGCGAGGGTTGGGCAGGCACCTTGACAGTACATCCTCCTATGTACCCCAGTATCTACTGAGTCACAGAGTGGTTTGAGTTGGAAGGAACTTTAAAGGCCATCCAGTTCCAGCCTGCGCCATGGGCAGTGACACCCCTCAGCAGACCACGGTACCCAAACCTGAAGGTGGAATCCAACTAACTCAGCTTGCCCTTCTTGTCATGAAGCCAAGTGCTCATCCACAATACATTTCCGCTGTTCCAATGAAGTTTAGGACCCGCACTATTTATGGCCATTGAGCATTCTGTCCTGAGGCTCTTTGAAGGCACCGAGCTCCCAGGAGCTGAGCTGCAGGATGGGCTTGGGGTGGTGATGAGACACACAGAGGCGTCTCATTGAGCATATGGGAGGAAATGAAAAGTGATCTCATTTCTTCCCATGGCTTTTAGAAGTAAGAAAGATAGCAAAATTGACTTGTATGTCTTAAAACGCCTCTCTTTGCATCCAGAAGAATACAGTTGTAGCAAAGTCATTTTATAAGAGAGCCCTAGGGGATACGAGTGATACGGCAACTTTTATAACACTCCAAAACATCTATAAAACTAATTGTACATGTTATCAAAATGATTCATACTAGCCGTGGTAAATCCCATTCATTACAAGCGAGAGTTTAAGTCACAGTTCGCTGCCTCTTAACAGCTGCACAAATAGAGTGCACTGTCGCCATGGGGTTGAAAAAGGGATAGCATGTCACCTTTCAAATTTCATAAGAGTGTGAGATGTAATTGCATGCTTCGAGACAGAGGCGGTACTTTTGGGATCTGCAACCCAGCTCAGTTGTCAGAGACAGGAAAACAAATAAGCAGAACATGAAAAAGCCTCCTGTGCTAAGAGATGGCTTTAACCGCAGAGGCTTTCTGATCAGACCTGTTTCCTCACCATCCTTCTTATTTTCCCATAACTTGAAAAATAAATACATTTAATTTTTGCCTCACCCTGGCCTGCTTCCAGCTTGCTGAGCACATCCCTGGAGCAGAGAGGAACTGCGTGTCTGCTGTACGGCTCTGCTGAACCCAGCTAGCACCACGGGCCGTCTGCTCAGCACAGCGCTGGCTTGCTGGCGGTGTTTTCCCTAAATAGGGATTAAGATAACTTGTTCTACTTAATCAAATTAGTTATCTTTGATTCAATCAGGTTTTTAAGCCAAATTCCCAAGACAAGGTGGTTTTAGTAGTTTGTTTGGTTTGTAATCTGTTTTCCAACATAATCTGCTTAATTCTTTTTCTGTATTTGGTTTCTGGCTGTCTCAAATGTATGTGTAAAAAGGATGTCGGCTGGCTTGGTACAGGGAAATAGCTAACTTAGCATTCAACCTCTTGACAGTTCCTTACTCCATCAGCAAGACATTCCGTCTTCCAAGTCTCTCCCTGGGTCAGTCAGGAGTATCAGTCTAGCTGCTCTGAGGGCCGTGTTTCATTGGGTTTATTCCAGTTCTTTTCTTCCTCTGGTTCACATTCGTTTCTCATTCTGCCTCTCACCTCCAGCTTTATCTACTTCATCTCCTGTGTGAGGAAAGGCTGAGTAACCTGGGTCTGTTCAACATGGGGAAAAGAGGAGGGAGATCTGTTTGACGTTTATAAACATCTGAAGGGAGGTGGGAGGCATACAGATGAGGCCAGGCTCTTCTCAGTGGTATGTAGCAATGGGACAAGGAGAAATGGCCTAAAACATGAACATAGGAAGTTCCTTACTAACAGGCAGAACTTCTTTATGGTGAAGGTGAAGGACCACTGGAACAGGCTGCCCAGAGATGTTGTGCAGTCTCCTTCTATGGAGATATTGAAGACCCATCTGGACACCTACCTGTGTGACCTCCTGTAGGGAAGCTGCTTTAGCAGTGGGTCGGACTCGATGATCTCTTGAGGTCCCTTCCAACCCCTGCAATTCAGTGGTTCTGTAATTTTGGGGAAAAAAAAAAAGAAAATTCAGTTTTTTCTTCCTATCACCAACCAACACAGTGGCCCTTCTGGACACATTCCTTGGGCACCCAGCTCTGGATGTCCTGCAGGAGGGGGTTGGACCAGGTGACCTCCAGAAGTCCCTTACAACCCCAACCACCCTGAAAGTCTGTAAAAGCTCAAGTCTTATCAGAGCTCTTTCTCTCTTTATCGGGACCCTTTATGCCAACTGAAAGCATTTCAAATTCCAGCCACCACATCCTAGATAACAGGTCATTTCTGTGTAACCAGTTCAGAAAGGCAGGACTTGTTTAAATAAACAAGACCTTTGAGCATTCCTCTTACTTTTCAGTTGCTCCCCTAGGTTTTTAGGCTGGTTTGCAGCAGAAATGGGACATGCAGCCATGCTCTACCTCTGTTTCCTCCAGTAATTTTTTGAATCCTTTCTGTCAAAGAGCTAAAAGTCATAAAGATGCTGATGGATCTTTGGAGAGAGAAGATGGAGGCATTCCCTCATGCTGTGAGCTCCTCTCTGACAGAGGACCTGGGGGTAGTGATGACCTTTTGGTGCTACAGCTCTCCACAGAAGGAGGTCCATCCATGCTCTCAGCCAACCAATAGACCACACGTTTACGTTTCATTAGCCCTGGTGCTCTGATGAAGTTTTCAAGGGCCAACATTAGTATGGCACTGGCTTTTCCCAGGAGCTGTTAGAGGTGAGATCTACACAAACAGCTGCTTTATTGAGACCTGAAACCGCGACAGCATTGTGCACATGGAAGTGGGAGACATGCATAGGTGGAGCTGGTGGTTTGGCTGAAGTCCCAGAATTTTATTTCATCTCTCTCTAAATGCTGGGCAAATGATTGAGTGGGTGAGAAGCTTTGCTTTCCTGCCTGTCTGTCGGAGAAAAGTCCTCCTCGTGCCAAATCCCCTGAGCTAGTGCTAGGGCCCTCCCTTTTAATCTGTGGCTGCCTCCACTTTCACTGACCCAAAACCTGATTTTGTTAATCCTTTAGGTTACCTTTGAATATATTTTCTTTGTTTTTCTTTCGGAATCCACTCAGAAAAGGATTTGAGTCCTCCCTGCCCAGGAATACTCAGCTCAGAGGAAATCCCCCAGATAAGTTCATCATTAGGAAAAACTTTTCCAAAAGAGTGGTTGGACGATGGAACAGACTGCAAAGGGAAGTGGTGGAGTCACCATCCCCGGGGATGTTCAAGAAATGTGTAGATGTGGTACTTAGGGACAAAGTTGAGTGGGCAATACCGGCGGCAGGTGGACAGCTGGACCAGGTAATTGTAGAGGCCTTTTCCAGCCTTAACGGTTCTATGCTTGTATGTTCAGGCGGACTTACCCTAAAGAGAAATCCCACCTGGAAAGCAACCAGTGCTGTCATTCCCGGTGTAAATGGTGCCTGTTTGGCCAGTGTGTTTCTTTTTGCCCTTTTGGTACACAGCTATGGGAAGTACATCGGTCTTTGCAAGCTGGTGACCAATTGGGTGACCAATGGCAGCACCCGACAGGAACTACGAGGTCAACACTGCTGCCTAGCCCTGCTGGCAAAGCTTGAGGGAAAACCTGACACCCAGGGCAAGTCGTTCGCCTGCCTTGTATTCGCTTTTTTTTCTTCTCACACCGTAAACGCTGCATCCTGCTATGCCTTGCTAGTTGTGCAAATGCTGACACAGACAGATGAGTCTGTCAGGGCTGATGTGCATCTGTCTGCAACCTCTCTCTTTTTGTTAGTACTGCTCTGGTGCTGTTAGCGCTATTAACAATGGTAAACAAGCAATATGCAGAACATTAAAGGCATTTTCACCTGTAATCTGACTTTCAGAAATGCCGGGGGTGCTGCAGAGCACAGGAGGTTGGTGTGTTGGGTGTCATTATGAGACTTCAGGGTGTCCCATTTTCCCATTCTGGGAAACGTTTGGATTCTAATGGCGAGGATCTCGCTTGGATATTTGATGGTGAGGCTATTGCAGATGTTATTCTCTGACTGCTATGCGATTTGCATCACTGTCTGTGCTTGATGGAGCGAGATGTGGCTCCATTTTTACGACAGCACATGGGATCATGCGTGTTAGAATTTCACTTCAGTGGCTGTTACTGCATGGTGCTCATAAGCGCGCAGAAGCATTTGCAGCCAAAAGCTGTGAGGATGGGTGGGGTTCAGTGGAATTATTTCCATCTGGGTGATGCAAAATGTACTGTAATGTACAAGTCTTTGTACTTCATTAACACGCAACTTTCTTACAGTTAGATTTTAAGAACTATTTTTCTAAAAATGAGCAATCCGATTTTTTTCTTTTTCTTTTTCTTTTGTTTTGGTTTGTTTTTTTCTTCGATGAAAAGGATCCTAATTCTTTGCTGACATCCAACATCTGCAGATATCCTGGGGCAACCAAAGCCCACCAGAAGCTACAAGCAGGGCAACTCCCTCATCCCCAGCCGCCCCTCCCCTGACGCAGCTCCATGCCGTTCCCTCGGGCCCTGTCGCTGTCACACAGAGCAGAGCTCAGCGCTGCCCCCCCGCTCCCTGTGAGGAGCTGCAGCCGCCATCAGGCCTCCCGTCAGCCTGATCAGCTCTGGGCTGAGCAAACCAGGGACCTCGGCCACCTTGCCCTGCAGACCCCTCACATCATTGTAGCCCTCCTTTGGACGCTCTCTAATAGCTTTATGTCCTTCTTACATCGTGGCACCCAAACTGCACCCAGTGCTGGAGGTGAGGCCTCATGCCACGGAGCAGAAGGGACACCCCCTCCTCTCACCCAGCTGGGCCTGGGGCATCCCACTGTTTGCCCTTTGGGCCCCAGGGTGCAGTACTGGATCGTGTCAAACTTGTATCACCCGGAACACCCGGATCCCTTTCTGAGGGATATAATCGTTGTTTTTTTGTTTTTTTGTTTTTTTTTTTTGTTTTTTTTTTTAAATCCAGAAACGAAAAATGGAGAGACAACTGGGAGAAGAATAGAAATTGTTGTGCGTTTAAACCGCCTTTAGCTCCTGCAGCATGAGGGGCAAGGCCTGACAGAACGGTAGAACGGTTATGTCTGCTCTGCGGGGCTGGGGAAGAGTTGCAGGAGCGTCCTCAGAGCTGCAGGCGAGGTTTGCAAGCAAACATCCAAAAGCAGAGGCCTGAATCTTAGGACTGTTATTATTTTATTCTACTAGTAGAAGACCTGCCTCTTGTGCCTATATCTTTCAACTAGAACCCTGGCACTTCTGCAGAAGATGCGGTATTGCAATTGGAAGGATGCAGAGAAGATCAGCATCCCGTGCAGGGGTGAATTTTTTAAACTGAATTTTTAATAAGTTGAAGGTTATGAGGCAGTGGTACAGCTGCCCGGAGAGCTGTGGATGCCCCATCCCTGGAGGTGCTCAAGGATGGGCTGGATGGGGCCATGGAGAGCCTGAGCCGGTGGGTGGAAACCCTGCCCATGGCAGCGGGTTGGAATTAGATGACCTCTAAGGTCCCTTCCAAGCCAAACCATTCTATGATTTTGTATTTAGGTTTCCAAGCATATTTACGGCTGATCTCTGCACAGCTGGGAGACCTACAGGGTGAATCAGATGTAGCAGGCTGTAACAGAAAGGAAATCAGAAGGCTGCTTTTCTAGGACAAGAAATTGTCTGGTTCTAACTGTGTGAGGAAGCATCATCTGGCAGACAGATACTTTCAGGAATCTCTATCCTAGCACTTTGCCAGCGCCTTGAGTAAACTCGAACACTATCTATTTGTTGATGAAAGCCGCAGGATATGTGATTTATGGCATTCCTGAGCTCTTCCTTGTGGGTCCCATAGCCTGTTGAAATAGCAAGAGCGAGTTGAACACACAGCCTTGATGCTTTTTAACACATCAAGAGACGAAGTGGTATTTTTCTATCTGAAGGATGTAATTTCTTCTGTCTGAGTCCATCTGTCCTGTTAGTTAAAAATCAGTGCATGAAGATAACCTTGGGGCAGTTCTTTCCCATATGAGAGGATTATTCCTTTTTAAATAACAAACCCTCCAAATATGTAGATAGAGACAGAACTCAAATCGATATTGCAAGCTTCAAGTTTTTGAGAGTTTAGTGTGGAGGACAGCTGCACAAACTTGCCTGGAGAATGTACTCGTATGCGGGACTCCAAAGCATTTTGTCATCATGAAAATGTTTTTTCAAGTAAGTTTTGTTGCTTTTTTTTTTTTTTGATTCATTTTCCCAGAATTTCAAAAAAGGTGATGAATTCTGACAAACTGTTTGCATTGCAAGTGGGTTTTGGTGGAATATTATGGGCCTGTTTTAGTATCTCAGTCAGAAGACTGGTCTCCCCTTGCACAGATGTGGTGTACCCTCGACTTCTGCTGTTGAACAGCCTTAGTAGAAGTGTAATGAAGCTGAAGCTGTGAGTTACCCGTGACAAAGGTGCACCACTGCTGTTGGCTGTAGCGATGTGAAGTGGCACCAGGTTGGGCAACAACTTCCTTTTTCTCCTAAAACAAAGCGAACCAATTTGCTCAACTGATGCTTGAATTTCCTTAGGTTAAACTCCGCTACCATATGTAGTAAGAGTCAACAGAAGTGTACAAGAAAGCAGCTTTGCAATGTATGAACTAAGGTGGTTCAGTGTATGCTATGGTTGTAAATATGTAGTTTGCCAGGTGCAGAGTTTAAGCGCATGAAGTTAGAGGAAAAGTGGTTGTGGAATCAGTCTTTGGCTTCTCAAATATGATTGTCAGCAGAAGTGTAGTGAAATCGACAACTGGGGACCTTCGAGGGATCGTGGAGTCCTGGCTGTACATCCTACAAGTTCTACGTTGTTGTTTATAGCTATTTCTTTTTTTCTAAGTAAGTCCCTTGTGTGGACGTTTGGGCTGTCTGGGACATTTGGATTTGTGCACTGAAGCGCATTTTTAAGAATTGAAATAAAGGATTTACTATTTTTTTGTCAGTTCTCACTTCATTTTGTAACCTCTGCTGTATGCAGAATAAACACTTGTGTAATATAAAAGTCTCACCTGAATTGTAACTTTTCATGTTTGAGTTGGGACGGACCATTAAGGGCCATCTGGTCCAACTCCCTGCACTGAACAGGGACACCTACAGCTCAGTCAGGTGCTCAGAGCCCCATCCAGCCTGACCTTGGATATCTCCAAACTTTCTTTCTCCTGCTGCTGCCACCGAGGCTGTGCCACCTACCAGGACCACGGCCCTCCATTACCCCCCCACGGCCACGCGCTCTTAGAAAACGTGGCCACTAATCCGTCATTCACCACTCTGTGCAGAGCAGCGGGCTCCCTCCCCAACCCACCCACACTTATTTCATCCTGTTGAGGGCACTGCCTGATCAGGCCGAATCAAAACGGCTCGCGTGCGATATGAAGAGCAAGTGGGTTTGACCAGTGCTCACGCCAGACCTAAATCTGGATTGAAGTGCACCCTGACAGCACAAAGTGCGCATTGTGTGGCTTTGCTGCGCGGTCCCCAGCCTCAGCTCCATGGCTGTAAGAATGCTGCACCCTCGCTTTGAGGACAAAACAAAGCAGCAGTGTCTGAAATGGAATGTGCTGCAGGTAGCGAGCTAAGCCTCCATCACCAAAGGCAGCGGGAGGATTAATTAAGCGCAAGAAGGCTGTTGCTTGGAGGGACTTCACAGGAATGCAAACCGAAGGCCCTCAAAGAGCCCACAACAAAGGGCAAAGCCATGCGCGCTGCAGCTCGTGCCAGGATGAGCTCTGTGGGATTAAGGGCTTGGTCTGCCTTGCAGAAAGGGCAGGAACGTCGCTGCCCTAGAGAGCGATGTGAGCAGGAAACAGATTTTCGGGTGGTTTCTCCTTGGTAGAGTGGATTAAAAAATTGCAGCCTTGCTAATGACATAAATGCTGTATCTGATACAATCAAACGTGTGTGAAAGTCTTAAGATCACATGTAATTTGTTTTGAATTGTGGTTGGTTTCCAAATAAAAGACCATAAGCACCTGTTTCGATCCCTGCTTCTTTCTTGTTTTTAATTGTGATTTTTTGTGCTTGGCGGGGCCAAGCCAGTGCCATCCTGGCAGCGCCGGGACTGCTGGAGCTGCCTGTAGTGGTACAAAGGGGTCTAGGTGAGACAAAACTCCTGTTTTTCAGATATTACAGTCAACATTTGTATGGGAACTACATGTCTGTGTACAGCTGAAGCGCCTGTATTGCTCGGCTTAGCTGTGGCTCTCAGCACAGCTCAGTGTTGAATGCATTCACCCTCAGCTTTCCACATCAAACCCCTAACTTTTCTGGAGCAAACACGAATCTTCACATGTGGCATGAATCATGCTGCAAGCTCACCACGCCCTTCACTAACCGTTCTGTATGTGAATTACTCTTGTTCAGGTACCTGCCTTATGTTCACTTTGGAAATGTTCAGTTTCTTCTCCAAGAGATCTGGAGATCTCCAGGAGTGTTCTTTCCACAACGACAGCTGTAAGTGAGTAAGACATAAGCAGCCTCATTTGAAGGCTAAGTTAAGCTGTAAGGAGCAAGGAGTGAAGTAGGCTTTCTAACATCCCTTTTCCCTGCTCTGAAAGGATATTGAGCAGGGGATGAGGATTGGTGCCATTCCCTGACAGCCACAGCAGAAAATGAGCAGAAGAGCACTCAGGAATGCAGCACATGGGTGCAGTCACATGAGGAAACCTCACCGTTCCAGGGAGCCTTTGCGGGGTAAACTCTGAATTAAGGATGTAGAAGACTAGAAAATGTAACAGAAAAACACAGAAAAGAACTAATTTGAAGATTGCTAGAATAAATGAGTCCCTTTTGAGGATAGAGGGAAATAATAGCCATATTGATTTCTCTCAGTCGTTTCCATAAAAACCACTAGTGCTAGAAATTGTCTCCCACAACAACCTGGCTTTGTATCACCTACCATCATTGTCTGGATTCAGCCACAGTCACTGCTTCTTATGTGTTTACTTTAAGAAGTCAGGCACATTTCATTTCTATCAAGTAGCAAATTGCATACACGGTTCTTTCTTTTCACACAGAGGGTGGTGACGCACTGGAACAGGTTGCCCAGTGAGGTTGTGGATGCCCCATCGCTGGAGGCATTCAAGGCCAGGCTGGATGTGGCTCTGGGCAGCCTGGTCTGGTGGTTGGCGACCCTGCACAGAGCAGGGGGGTTTCCAACCCAGGCCAGTCTATGATGCTATGATTCTTCTGAGCCCACTACTCATCAGTCAACTACGGTACCCTTCCCTTGTTTGAATTTGTGTAGACCTCCACTTGTACGGCATCCCCTTTCTGTAACATCTTCCTGAATCTTCTCGAGATACAAACCTCCTGGACAGTTTTCTAAAATGGCCTAATCAAGCACAGGTCCTTAGTCTTGGCTATCAATAATCCCTCTTTCTTCAGCCAAGGGCTGAAGCTGCCTTTTGCTGCTGCAGTGCTACACAAACACCTGCTCCGATTGAGTCCTTTGCTGTTTCAGAAACACAGCTACTCAACATTTAAGGACAGCTACTCACTGTATCTAACTTGTCTAGCACTCTACTGCGCGGAGTACTTGGTTTTCTTTTCAGCTCTGGGTTTAATTTCAAAGCCATAGGAGGCAATCTCTGGTGCCCACCAGCTTTCTTCTATACCTTTCTTTCTCAATAGGTAAATTTTGAACTGATTTGGAAGTACCGTGTCTTAAGCCATTGATGGTAATTTACTGCCTCTGTAGGGCCCTCCAAGCCTATGGAATGAAGCTACCATTGAAACGCAGGCATCTCAAGGCAAAAACGTACCAAATTGTACTGTAATCTTAATGAAGTGAAATTACTGTGTAATTCTACTAAAAATAGTGGAATTGAACACTGACTTTGTTTAGAATATTAGTATTAATCTGAAATCGTAGAATTGCAGAATCACAGAATGGTTTGGGCTGGAAGGGACCTTAAAGACCACTCAGTTCCATCCCCCTGCCATGGGCAGAGCTGCCACCCACCACATCAGGCTGCCCAGGGCTCCATCCAGCCTGGCCTT